>OX638250.1:15735007-17153678 GCA_951806755.1 Brenthis hecate
ATTGAAAATGTATTACCTATAGAATTTTTGTAATTTCTAATACAATCTTTTACTTTCTGTAAGGTCTTGGAAAGTAATTGTCGGGATTTATGTACATTATTCATGAGATTTAAAATACTATTATTTAGTTTAGAATCAATTAATCCTGAGCAATAGGAGCGTTGACTTTACTATCTCGATCGTGACTTCCTGCAACTGTCTGGCTATCAAGTCCGAGCATTGGGCTTAAAAGCTGTCAAGTTTGTAATGAGAACTTTGTAATCCATTGATTTATTTGCCACATAACCAACCTTATTTTATTTGATCTCGAGTCTGGACTTCAATATACCGGCCTTACTGCACTTTCTAACGGTAATAAGATTATTATCTTTCTATAATGATGCATCCATTCCGTTCTTTTTGTGTACAACGTTCATTCAATTTTCTATAATACCACTATGGAATTGGTGATGAAGACCAATTTTTAGGTAATGATATCCTGTGTATACAAAAGGCATTATGAAAAATTATTATGATTTATAAATAAATTGATTTTCCAGGTTTGGTAATATAATTTTTTTAAACTGGTTGATTTTTATTACGTATTAAAGACCTAAAATATCTCAAATGAATATATATTTTTTTTATTTCTACCCCGCATTTTCCGTTCTGCATTGGAACATTTTGATGATTCGCAACAACTTTTTTAAATTTCAAATCGTGAGAGAGTCGTGTCCAAATAGCTTGGAGATCTGGAGGGCCTCATACGTCTATTGGGGACCTCCAGTGCAGAAGCAAATCCTAGTTCACGATTGTATTGGTTGTCCGTGTGGTCGCTAGAGCGTGACTCCTCGTCGCAGATTCCAGTGCCGCCATGGCTGTGTGGTGCGGCGCGCGCATAGTTGCCGCTCGAGAGACTCGTATACTCCTATCACACTAGTGGTTATGTTGTTTTCTTATATGTACTTGGATATGTGGTAGAAGAATGTGTTGTGAGAATTTTGTTATAATTAGTGGCCAAATTACTACTCTTTAATACTACTAATATATTAATTCAATATGCAAATTAAAATATATTAAGATGAATGAATAGATTTTTATTAATAAACACTATCTTTTCGGATTATGTTCGTGGATTTATTGTTGATTTGTTGGTTCCCGACGTTTTGCAATGCTTACAACAGCACTCAAGGTCACGGGAGATACTTTACGAAGGCTAAGGTTTTAGAACTCTGCAATGGCGTGTATAGACTCATTTTTAATTTTTCTTTGTTTTTAAAAAAATTTTAAATATTCGCTTAAATCTAATCAAAAATCTAATCAAAAAAATCTAATCTGTAGGAAATTATTATGGATTTTATAAAGTTAAGCTTAATTAGTTATAGATAATTTTGTTTTGTTAGAAAAGCACTTGTGCTGTTTACCCTTTTTCAGTTTTTATCTTAATTTAGTCATAATTTGTAAGCAAATTTGCGAATTGTAACGTTACGCTAATATTTACTCAGGCGATGAATTTTTATCAAGCTTTCTCACGAAGCTTAATATTTTTGGGCTAGAATACCTATGAGAATTTAATACGATCCTTCGCCGTTTGATGCGATATTGTCTTATTATACTTACAGCATCTATACATGTGACACTTAACATTGACCGATAAAGCTAATAATAACTTTATCATGGTTGGGGCTTAAAATGCGCCAGCTAGTAACTTATAGACCCTATTATTTTATTATTGATACAAACTTTTAATAGGATAACCTGTGAGTACGAAACCTGGTAATTGTGTTGCTACAAACGTAAAATTTTTAATTTTCATATGATTTTTTTTTAATTTGTAATGCCTATCTTTAAAGTGAATTTTTATAGGTTTTTCTAAACCATCTATGATTTTTCCCTATGCTTGGCGCTTAACACTCCCGTGTACAAATTGGATCTGAATGCATTCTGTTTAACTAATCGCGGCTATGTTTCCGGTGACAAAAGCATCCCACTTTTCGAGATAATAAATTACGTACCTTCAAATGAAAGCTTGGTGAGGCTATAGTCTTTCATGGTTGCTTGGCTTATACGCAGTCGAACTTTTTTGTATCTTTCAAGAAACGTTATAACAAACGAACTAAACTAAAATGTCGACTGAACCTAAAATGTATTGTAGCAACAGTAGACGTTATTTCCCGCGGCTTCCGCTCCGCGTTCAGATGATCAGCACACTAAATTCTTTAGGTTTTACATAATTAGTATACCCTTACCTTGCATGTTTTTTGTATTTTTTCTCAAAAATGAGATATTTTTCTATATGTTCGAATGATAACCAGCTATCGCCATATCAAATTTCAACAAAATCCCTCCGGTGGTTTTTCTGTGATGCGGTAACAGACAGACGGACAGATAAAAATTCTAAAAACTATAGATTCAGCCTTTGTATCGAAAATAATGTTTATTTCAATAAGATTTTCTAAGCAATATTTAATGTACAGATTCGGCTTAGTACAATTTATTATATGTATAGAAGAGAATATAATATTCGTCTATTTATAAGATCTAATTTTTAAAATGCATGCTTAAATAATAATTTAGATTATCTATGCTTATAAATTTCTCACCAGTTGTAGCTATAATAGATGATTATAGAAACAGTTTGAGATAGTGCGATATGAAGAAACTATGTACACGGTAATGTATAACCGTGCTATGTAGTTACGATGTTAGTAATTTGGTATGTAAAGAAACATTATCGACTTAATTCTCTCAGAATTGTTGTTATAAAATAAAAATTATATTTCGTTAAACTATATGTACCTAATATCTTAACGTATTTACAATAATATTCACTGTGTTTAATAAAATAAAATCCGATTTTTTTGTTGCTCGTCTTTTTCTGCAACATAAAATTTTCAGCGATAAAGTTTTAACAGGATTGTTTTATTGACATTTTTAAAATACTGACTATACTAGGTTTTAGTAGTTTAGATTTTTCTAGATTTTTCTGACGTTCCAATTAGGTAATAGGTATATTGGCGCTTAGTCAAAAATAAAATATAAAAAATAGTAACTAAACATTCCTCAAAACTTTTAAAACTTTGATATAAAAATTAAATATACAATAAATACTTTATACACTCAGACTCCATACAATTCTGTGGACAGTAACAGAAAAGCTTTTGTGAGAATAAATGATCATCACGAATTGGGTTATACGCAACAAATTTTCTCTAACAGCTCTTTGTGACGACTAAGTTAGAACGTTTGAAACTTATAATTTAAAGTCATTCTTATATTTTTAGTGCTTTGTTATAAATGTTTGATTGAATATATAACATATTATTATCATTTATTCCAGTACATATTTACGTTATTATAAGTTTTCCACAATATGAAATACTTATATTTGTGTTACAGCGTTCATCTGCAATGTCAAGTATTCGTTAAAACTTTAATATTGAATGGAAACTGGGAAAATTAAAAAGGAAATTACTACGGTATATACGCTATTAATGATCCATCACTTATTATCTATTTACATGAACAATTGTGAGTAATTCGTATGTGGGATAAGATTTGCCACAAATGAAGAAAAATACTACTAAATGTTTTGATGGGCTTCAATTGGATGATGCTTAAACATTAGCAATTTTGTGTTTGTTTTGTTTATTTCAAAGTAAAATTTTAAAATTGTAATTATTAAATCAACTTAATAATAAAGAAAAAATATTATAATATTAATACATTAAGTTATAAGGTATCAAATATAAAATTGTAATATCCGATAAAATGTAAAAGAAATTAAAGTACCTAGTAAATTTAAACTTATTATTAAAATAATAAAATAAATCAAGTCGTTTATGTAACTTGAACAGCTTTATGGCTTTTAAATAGGTACTTAACACCCATGGCTTTTGGTATAAGAACTACAATAGAGCACAGTCATGATTGAATCAATCATGACGTGTCCTAGGGAAAAGTAAATGCTAACTAAAGCAATCAAAGCTCAGTTAAAAGCATAAAATAACAATTATGCGTTTGCGGAACAAATTCGATTTAAGTCTTTAATTTAGGAGCGCATTTTATATATATTTATTATTTTAATTATATGTATAGAAAAGAGTAGATGCAGATGAAGGTTTTAAAATAATATACTGTAAGGTTGCATTTTTATATATTGAGTGTTTTAATTGAAAATAATATATTTGATTAATTTTTAATGATTTATGTATAAGGCATTTACTTATATGACCTTAGCCGATAAGAATGTGTTTAAAAAAAAATAAAATGGGCGCAGACATTCATTTGTTTTCCCGCGCTTTTGCACAGAGATGTTGGTAGTACGGTACCACCCTGTTGGTCACTACGAATTGTTTGTAATACTGAAAAATTATTATGATTATAAATTATGTAACTCACTGATGTTTATAAAAGTACTGAATATAAGAATATAAGCAAGGAATATCTCGAAGTTTTATTAGGGATCCTACAATAATAAATAAATGATACTTTATATTAAGGGAAAAAAAACATGCTCTGGGCTTTTTAACAATATAAAATTCATTTTATACATAGTTATAATTAAGATATTTAATGTTGTATCTTAATTAAGTAGATAAAGTATTCGTACTTTAATATGAACGATGCTTTAATAATAATATTTTTTTCATTTTCAGATAGATCCCAACACAGCATTCCTCCGCGCGGCTCGCGGCGGTCAGCTGGACACAGTAGTTGATTTACTCGACTCTGGTGCAGTCAAAGACATAAACACATGTAATTCGGTAAGATTTTGTTTTATTATACTACTAGCGACTCACTCTCGCTCCGCTCGGGGTTCGTCCCTACTTATGTTTTTAACGTTTAGATAGTATAGATTTATCAGAAATGAGATATTTTTCCGCAATAAAAAGTATCCTATATATTGACCCGGATAACCAGCTATCATCATACCAAATTTCATCAAAATCCATCCTGTGGTTTTCCTGTGATACGGTAACAGACCGACAGACAGACAAAATTTTTAAAAACTATTAATTCGGTCTCTGTACCGATAATAATGTCTATTGCAATAAGATTTTCCAAAAAATATTTAATGTACAGATTCGACTTAGTTAGAATTTTATCAACCGACTTCAAAAAGGAGGAGGTTCTCAATTCGACTGTATGTTTTTTTTTTTTTTATGTTTGTTACCTCAGAACTCCGTCATTTATTAACCGATTTGGACAATTTTTGTTTTGTTCGAAAGGGTATACTTCCAGATTGGTCCCATTTAAATTTAAAAAAAAAATACCACCCCTAAGGGTGGAAAAATAGCTAATTATGAATTTAACCTACTTCTAATTGTCATATTAACTTTAAATTTGCAAGTGTTTTATTTCTTTTGATAGTACAGTGGTTCGGTATTGTTGACCTGATCTGATGGTAAGGCCAGAAGGTGGATAGGTGGAACTCTTCCACGGCTAATAGTAGATACTTTGAGTTTGGGCTTATTTTGTTTGATTTTGACAAGCCTAACACCGTTGGAATTCTTACTTTGCTACTACTGTCTACACTAAAAAGGGAAAATAAAAACTTTTTAACAAAAAAATAAAAACCGACTTCAAACAAAAGCACTAAAAAGTGAAAAATAACTGATTGGTAGTTTTCATTTACTATACATACCTAATCAAATATTTTCGAAGTCGGTGTGCTTTGGCTAAGTAATTAAAGCCTACCTATTAAATACATACCTAATCAAATATTTTTGAAATCGGTCCCAGCCCATACAAAGCAAAGCACACCGACTTCGAAAATATTTGATTAGGTATGTATAGTAAATGAAAACTACCAATCAGTTATTTTTCACTTTTTAGTGCTTTTGTTTGAAGTCGGTTTTTATTTTTTTGTTAAAAAGTTTTTATTATATGTATAGATAATACTTTTGATTTATCCTAACTTCTCTTGAGTGCGACCCTATGTGCCTAATATTGTATTGTAGCTTATATGTTACTCCAGGTCATAATCTGTGTATGTGTGTACTAAATTTGTTCCGAATCCGCCCAGCCGTTCGTTGCAGCTTGAAAAAGTAACAAACAAACACATTATTATATACAGACAAGTATATAAACACACATACATGAAGCTAGTGGACGACTAGCATTCGAACTTTGTGATGTTCAAACTTGATAGCGACCTAGCCTGCTTTTTCTCAGACACTAATTATATCCCGCAACCATAATATTTATTGTAACTTTAAGTACACTATATATTCCATATAATGCAAATTACTATTTAAAAGAATTATGTCCAGTGGTCTTCGAGTTATAAGCTTTCAATCGGCGAGCAAGACAGAAAGAAATAAGGACTATATATAACTACGTTTTCCCGTACGTTCTACGTAATGAGATATTTTCCCGCAGCAAAAAGTATCCTATATGTGTTGACCCGGATAACCAGATATCATCATACCAAATTTCATCAAAATCTGTCCAGTGGTTTTTTCGTGATGCGGTAACAGACAGGCACAGACAGACAAAAATTCTAAAAACTATGGATTCGGCCTCTGTATCGATAATAATGTCTATTTCAATAAGATTTTCCAAAAAATATTTCATGTATAGATTCGGCTCAGAATTTTATTATATGTATAGATAACATCTAAAAATACAGAGTTGGAATTATTGATATAAAAAGTACCTTCTTGTATGTTTGTTAGAATTGTTTTAGTGAAAGAATTTTGACATGACCTTGGCCCCTGAGGGTCAAGTGCTCGGTACGTGGCCACTACGTGAAAATCTAAAGAACAATCACAATACAAAAGGCTATCTTAATTATAATTGCAATATTTATTTGCCATTTCTTCGACTTTAGCTTATTGTTAGTTTTTTTATTTAGTCCCAACGATTAAGAACGTCTAACTTATGAAGAAATCCATACAGTCGAAGTTATACATACTTAATATTATAAATGTGAAAGTGTGTTTGTTTAGTCCTTATTTCACGTCGAAACTGAGTGATGTATTAGCGTGATTTTTTGTGTTGGAGGGCTGGAGAGTGACGTAAATACTTATTACCGCTGGGGATTATCTCATTCCCACGGGAAAACACGTTACAATACAACCCACAAAAAATCATCAGGCCTATGTATATACATTACATTATACATATTATACAAGTGTAGATAGACTTTGGAATAGATATTCCATAGTACATTACTGTTAAAACGTACCTAGGAACGAACCCCAGCGAAGTGAGGGTGAGTCGTTAATCTATACTAATATTATAAAGAGGTAAAGTTTGTGAGTTTGTGAGCTTGTGACGTTGTAGGGTGTAATCTCTGGACGTCCTAAACCAATTTAGATGAAATTTAGTAATAAGATAGTTTGAGACCCTGGAAATGACGTAGGATATTTTTTATCCCAGAAATCATACCTTAAGGGGGTGAAAATGGGGATGAATGTTTGTATTGGGAAGCAAGCTAGGGACGAGCCCGAGTGAAGCGAGGGTGAGTCGTTAGTATTAGATATTTACGATTTTTCATCGACTTTACGTCTTGTCGCAAAGTAATGCCGGTTTGATTGCATGTTGTGTAATATATTGAATAAACTAGATACCTTCGCTGTATTTACTAAATCACATTTTTTTTACGAGATTTGTATACTTAGTAGAGAAAAAAAAAACACTTAAAAAAAAATTGGACATTTTTACATCTCTGTTGAATTACCCTACGCAGGCTTTAGATTTATTTTACGCATTTGCGAGTAATATAACAGAATATATGCCAATAAAGAACACAATAATAAAAGCTTTTTGGTACATTATTTTTATATACATAATTGAATAATGTAAGAAAAAGCTTCATGACCTCAAAGTGACTTATCCCACGACATATAGCAAGTAAGCTCTCGCAGACGTAATCAATATCCTTGCCAAGTCCCTAGACGAATCGGGTCAAGTCATAACTCACTTTATAGGCCTTTAGAAAAAACTTTTGTTCTTCTCTGAAGTTTCATTTGAAATCTGTCCCTACTATAATTTATGTCTTAAACAGCTAAAACAAATATGATTACTATAAAATTATAAAAAGCCACAAACCAATTTTTTTTAATTATTGACACGACTGACCTTTAGAAATGAATAAATGGATACATCTATAAGTAATTATTTTGTATAGCACAACAATAACATGAAAGATGAAAAAGCTTTTTGAATACGTTTAAAAATCTTTTATTTTAATATTGACACAAAGTCTGTTTTATTGGTACAGAATTTATGATTAAAGAAAATAATATTATGGTTGATATGACTGCTGAATTCGGCCATAAAATGTTATAAATATCTATGGGCTCGTGTTATTATATTTTTCCCTTGGGTCGCATTGGATTAAGTTTTATTATCTAAGTACAGAGGTAGATTAATATTTTTTCGTAAATATACGTCACTTGGTTTAGCACTCAAATAATGTGTTACGCTTTACGATCTATATCTACTTAAAGCCTGTAATGTAAAAAGACTGTAATGAAAATAAATCGTTGCTATCCCTTAGGCTTTTATGTGATTGTCCTACTAATATTATAAACGCAAAAGTTTGTTAGAATGTATGTATGGATGTATGTTTGTTACTCTTTCACGCGAAAACTACTGAATGGATTTTGATGAAACTTTACAATAATATAGCTCATACATCAGAATAACGCATAGACTTATTATCCCGGAAAAATGTACGGTTCCCGTGGGATAGATTTGTTTTTATTTTTAGTAGAAAATACATTTGTGCTGTTGATGATTTAAGGATTCCATACCAAACAGGCTACTCAAATACTAAGGCGCTTTATTTACTAACCGTTTGTATTTATTTTTTCCTTTAAACTCTGCTAGATAGCTGGCTTAAATTTCCACAAACTATGTGTAACTACGGTTCAGTTCCTTACAAGTAGTAAAAAGTAAAAGTAATGAATTTAACCGGGGAGCGTTTCATACAAGAGATATATTTCAGAAGATTCTGTTTGTTTTTGTCCTATCTTAGTAATGGTATGATTTCCTTAGGTTAATCCCTCCATGACTGCCGATACGCCGGCGTTACAGTTAACAATAGATTTCTTAGAAATTTACCTGGAGGTATCAAGAAATGTTAATATAATAGAAAAAAATTGTATCAGTAAATAAACATTTTTCATTTTTTTTCATTTTTCATCTAATTAAAGATGTAGATAGAAATAAGACATGAGAGTAATGTGCTTCCACCACATTAATGATTAGCTGTCGGTCGTTTCCATAAGTGCATCTACAGCACATAGTCAATATGAATGCCAAGACTTAAACCGGGTCACCTATTAACTCACTTTGCGGTCTCTCGGGACCAATCACCCTCGTCATAATTATACGCAGTTTCGAACAATTGCATTATAATTTGTCCCTAGATGGTGCTACAACAGTAATGGTTCGCTAAATGATATTATGTTTTAATTACCCATATTCATATACGATGCTATGTAGAGTTTATTGGAAAAGTAGAATGAATAATGTTTCAAAGAAAAACCAAGTTGTAATATAGCTTAAAGCTCATTTCTAAATTAGTTTAGTATTTAATTTTTACGCTTTTACGGTATGGATATATATAGTTCAGATAAATGCTAGAAAAAACCATGTAATAAAAAATGTCATAATAACGAGGCACCTTAATATTCTGCACTCCCCATCGTTCCTGTTAAGTACTACAAAAGAAATGGAGCCAATTACGCGTTTGACGGACGTTGATGATCTACGAGGTTGCTTCCTGCTGTAACTACTGGCTTGTTCCTGCTGTGTAAGACCAAGATCTGTGGATTCCTTCGTATATTGCACATGTACTGCTTTACTTCATTTGTATGGTAATTTTTACTGCGACAAACTTTTTAAATGTAGTACAAGGAATTTCGTATTCTGGAGACTAGCTTGTAGACTTTTTTCTTTATCAAAGATGGAGAAACTATAAAAGAAGGAAAGTTTGTAAGTTTGAGAGTTTGTTTGTAGGAAGTAATCTCTAGAACTACTGAACCTATTTAGATGAAATTTGGTAAGAAGATAGATTGAGACCCTGGGTAAGACATATGATAGTTTTTATCTTATATATGTTTTTATACCGGAAATAATTCCTTAAGGGAATGAAAATGGCGATGAAAGTTTGTATCATACCTACGAATCAACCTATTTTTAAGTTTAAATATATAGGGGTTAAGTATAAATCAATAGAATTAGCCTGTATTGTTTTTCTTAATTTTATTATTCTCCATGCTAAGGAGATTAGGTCATAGTCCATCATGCTAGCCTAGGCCAAATGCTAGCTAGATTCTAAAACTAGTAAGCCTCACTCAAACATACTGTTTTTTTTTGCGATGTGTCCCTTTACCGTATTAGTATGTAGTAGCTGTGTTGAAAATGATTGATGATGTCACATGAGTTTGATCCCGCTTCAGAAATCTGTCCAAGTGTTACTAATGGGTAACCACTACATTTTCAGTTTTATGCTATTATAAAATCTAAATAGTTTTACTAGAAATGTATGCACTTTCGGAGTGTTAATTTGCTTACAGAAATAGCTTCATTCTATATTAACACACATCCGTGTTTCAGTGTCATGGAGATTATATCATTTTGCATACAAGTGTGTCACGGTTATGTTTTGTGTAGCAAATGAAAATCGCACATATGAGAACCATAATATGTATTGCGCAATATTTCTGTTTTCGGTAGAGGGGTAGGTACTTTAAAGAATGCTTAACTTGTAGATGCCCTTAAGATTGCATAAATCTACAAATAAAAGATGGCGAAAGACCGCATGTACTTTAAAAGTAACAATGACAACAATAATTTTAATGAATAAATATGTTGGGACATTAACACACAGTACCATCTAGTTCCATGGTAAGCTACGAGGCTCGTGTTATGGATACCAGATAGTTGATACACTACACATACATATATAAATTTAAATACATACATATTATAAATATAATACCCATGACTAGGGTACAAACATTCGTGCTCATCACACAAATGAATGCCCCCAGCGGGACTCGAACCCGCGACCGCTGGCACAGCAAGTAGGGTCACTACAAACTGAGCCAAACTTGTCGCCAATTATAAACAAAATAATAAATATAATAAATTCCTATACTTTTTATAGTACATATATTTGTATTCATTTACTAACGACGCACCTTCGCTTCGCTTAGGTAAATTTTAATGGATGGAATGGAATAGGTAGACTATATTATTATAGCCTTTTGTCTAATGCAAAAAGAATTTTTCAATTCGGATTAGTAGATCCTGAGA
Organism: Brenthis hecate; assembly: GCA_951806755.1. Lineage (NCBI taxonomy): Eukaryota > Metazoa > Arthropoda > Insecta > Lepidoptera > Nymphalidae > Brenthis > Brenthis hecate. The sequence continues at coordinate 15,746,264 of OX638250.1, forward strand.
TTAGCGCGTTCAAACAAACTCTACCTGTTTATAATATAAGTTGATTAAATTGTTCATTTCGACGGCGCTTAGAAATTATCAGTCAGTAAGTAATAATAGAAAACGGAATAAAGAAAAGCTTATATACCTATACAATATATGTACATATATTATTCTAGATTTATTTTTTCATTATTTCATATTCCTTGAGTCTGACAATTCGATAAGACAAAAGTTATCTTTTGATATTGTAAATGTAGGCGACCTTCAGAGTAACTAAACGTTCAGCTCCGCTGCGCATTCGTAGCTAAGATCCATTACGATTTTACAGGTGCCATGACTTGCACAGTTGTCCTGCTATAAATATCCTTTATACTTCGTAGTCACTGCCCGCTGAAGATTGTGGGTTAACTAATGAAGCGAGTAAGTTAATGTCAATGGATTGTATGTTTGTTTGTTTGTTTATTTGATGGTATACTATGTGAGGAAATCTGTATCTGAAATCTTCTGTGATAACTGATAATCTAATTTATCTGAAATTCGCAAACAGGAGGCTAACGTGGTGAACTATGCCTAATTCTCCGCTAATATTGAAAAGGCCCGTGCGTGGCAGTAAGATGTTGTAAAGACTGAATGATAATTATTCTTATATTAGATTGTATTACTTTATAGTACAACTATATCATTAACATTTATTGAACTAAAAATAAAATTGTATCTTTCATCATAAAAATAATTATAAAAATTACTTTTGCATTATGTACATAAATGTTAAATTTATAAAAACACGTACTCTATAGTTGATCGTAATTCAGCAATTGTATTAAATACAATACAAAAACTGTATTAATACTTATAGTTTTAAATACAAAAGGTTGTTAATTAGTCGTAATCAAAATTAAACACAAAAAATAATGCGAAATGTACTTATGTCAGTGCGATATTTTTTTTGCATTATATCCAGTTCTTCAACATAGACGTAAATACAACTTAAACACAATACAAATGTTCGCGTTTAAGTTATTTGTTATTATTGAATACTTTTTTTACAACTAGTCGAACAAGTGTTCGATAACACTGCGGAACGAAATCAGTGGCACTTTAATTACACATTTACACCCTAAATTTACTAACTGTCAAACTGTGGATTGGGAAGATAAAAAGGCGATTTATTACTATTACGTATGCTTAATTTTTATATAACATAAGTAATATATGTTTCTACATGGCTATTTTTATGTCATAATCTGTCTAGATGCTTAACAGTAGATTATGTGTTATTCTAAGTCATAACCTATCTGTATACTTTTCATCTCAATCTGTCCAGTCGTTTGATGATGAAATGAAAGGAATAATAAACACGCAAACATACAAACTTTTACATATATATAATACTAATAACTAATCAGTAATCCGATAAGATCATTTAAAAAAATATTTTTTCTTTACAGAATGGTCTTAATGCCTTACATTTAGCCGCAAAAGATGGTCACATTTCCGTCGTAGAGGAACTGTTAAAGCGAGGTGCCACAGTCGATGCAGCAACAAAAAAAGGTAATTGATCAATTAAACACTTATTATAATTAATGCTTGTTCTCAATATTATTAATGACGAGATGTTGCAATGTATCTAGCTGTCAAATATCATCTAAGAAAAAAAGTAATAGATATAAGATATCGTGACCCTCATAGCTTCATTCTATTGACTTAGGATTCTACTGTTTTGTTGGACTTTTTGTTATATTATATACAAGCAGAACCCGCGGCTTCGCTCGCGCTAAACTACGAAAAAACTAGAAAGTTCGAGTTCATACAAACTTTTATCCCCTATTTTATAAGATGAATTTTGAAAAATGCTCAAACACGTATTTATTTAATTGTATAGAAGAGCATTAATACTAAGTGTCAAGTAATTCTGACCATAAATATTTTTTTGGTTGTCTTATAACGTGTTTCCCCGTGATAATGAGATAATTTCCCGCGGCAAAAAGTAACCTATATCACTCCAGCCTCCAACTATCTCCACACAAAAAATCACGCGAATCCATCTCTCCATTGCGACGTGAAAGAAGGACAAACAAACAAACACTTTAACATTTATAATATTAGTATGGATGTATAACTTTGTGCTTACAACATATGTACTTGTGATATTGTGGTTACGTGAAAATTTTTCAATAAATCGTATATGTCAATAAAAAATCCGAAAATATAGTTCTATTTGAAACTAACGAATTACCCTCACTTCACTCGGGTGCGTAGGTGTCAAACCTGTGGGTAGCTTAAGTGTTACTCCAGGACATGTCTAATTGTGTACAGAAAAGTAAAATTTCATTCTATTTCGTCCAGCCGTATGTGAAAAAGTAACGCAATTATAATTGTTGTCTTTGTAAACATAGTTTAATTATATACATTTTCCATGCAGGTAACACAGCCCTCCATATAGCATGTCTCGCGGGACAAGAGTCTGTAGCACGGGCGTTGCTAGGCGCAGGCGCCAAAGCAGACGCCCAATCTGCAGCAGGATTCACTCCACTCTATATGGCAGCGCAAGAGAATCACGCGGGATGCGTCAAGATGCTGCTAGCCGCTGGTGCCAGCCAGACGTTAGCGACAGAAGTGAGTGAAATAGAGTTTTTTATGTCAATTTGCTTTACTTTTCAATTTCAAGTAATAGGATTTTTATTTTAAATATTTTAGACGTGCTACTTGAGTAAAATAAATATTTAGTATTCAGCCCTTTTTTTTAAGTTCCACTGCTGAGCTCGGGTCTCCCGTTACTACTGCGAGACCCGGGATTTGAACCCGTTTCACTCAATGTCCCAAGTGAGCGCGTTACCACTGGATTACCACTGCTTTAAATAAATTTTACTTATGTATAATGAATAACATACAACGGAGAGATGAAAGAGATTGATCGGTAGCAATATATGAAAGAAAAATGGTATAGAAAATAAAAAAAATATTTTCATAACGATTGCTGGTTAGACTAATTTGTACATTAAAGTTGTAACTTCAATTTTCGTAGTAGTGCAAATAATAGAAAACGGAAATTGAAATTCTAACAATAATAAGTTCACAGCAAAAGTACCAAAATGTACATCTTGTGATATAATAATAAAGAAATACAAACCTTCTGTTTATATTATGGTGTACTATTTTTAATAAAAAATGCGAAATTCATGCTTCTGTGAAGGCGGTATGCAAAAACACAATGACAGATAAGAGTAATAAGATTGAATTGTAAAAGCAAATAGTTGAACGTTGAAAAGAAAAATTTTATCTATGTCAAAAACAGTCAATCTTTGATCTTTGACCTTGTTTTGTGTAAATATTTATTACTTGTTATTCATGTACGAAAATCATAATAATTGATAATAGAGATATGACATAATAGGGATGTAGTGGAAAACATAAACTCGGTTCTAAAATAATATTTGAATGACTTCAAATTATTCAATTCAATCTTGTATAACATACAAGGTACTATAATTATATGAAATGTATAGAATTTTCCATATAAAATAAAATATTATTGTTTTTCCGCATTTTAATATAAATGAGGATGAAATTAGGTTTTTTCCTTCCTTATCTGTTTGTTTTTTTGTTCTTTCAGTAGAGGCTAATATTAAATATTCAATGTGTGTGTCGACACAATAATTTAACGTATATTATTGTCTTTTTGTTTTAAGGATGGCTTCACACCATTAGCAGTAGCCATGCAACAGGGACACGACAGAGTCGTCGCAGAGTTATTAGAGTCAGATACACGAGGCAAAGTGCGGCTACCGGCTCTACATATCGCCGCTAAGAAGAATGATGTTAAAGCTGCTACGCTTTTACTGGAAGTAAGTATAAGATACTTATATAATGTTGTATATTATTCTGTTCATTCTCTTGACTGTTAAAGTTTCATAAGAATCGGTCATGTTGTTCGGAGAAGTTTTGTTACATACACTGTGGCACAAGAATTTTATATATTACGTTGTATAAGATTCGTTCCAAAATTCGTTCTGTGGTTATTGCGTGAAGAGTAACAAACATTCATCCATTCTCACAAATTTTCGCGCTTATAACATTTGTTGAATTGATTAGTTTTAGTTATTGGAACAAGAGCTTAAACTATATTATAAAATATAGCTTAAGAAACGGATAGACCTTAGATATTTTTCTTTTTTTTAAAAGCTTACTTTTTGCTTTATAATAAGTATTATTACATACAGTCAATAATTCTAAGTTGATATTTATAGCGTATATCAATTGCTTGCAATGAGCCTATATTATTGGGAAAGCCGAATTTCGTTATGTAAATCAGGTCACAACGTCAGCATAAAGCTCACTCTATTAGATATAGGATCGGATTTGCCATTGTTCCAGCTAACTTAATTCATATATCTCAATTGTCAGTGATTTTATTATTATAACTTCTAAACTTTTATACAGGATATTTGTATGTTTGTATAGGTTTGTAATGAAATTTAACTGTTATTTACATTAATAAAGTATTAATATAAATAACGATGTAAACCCCAGCTCGTAACAAGTGTTAATATTGGTCACCAGTAAGCTCCTATAGCCGAGAACTAACTCTTAATGTATAAAATAATGTGTATAAAATAATCCCAAAGATCCACCTCGTTTCTTTCTTGATCGGGGTCTTTTTGGAAGGTTAAATCGTTTATTTTGGAAAATATATAAAAATTTCTAACTATCCGATTGTTGAATAGTAAAAACTTTGAACGCATGGCGTCTCATGGGAAAGCTTGTTCAATTTGTAAGCTATAATTTTTATGTCGATATCTTTTTATAAGCCATGGATATTCTCCCTGATTTCATTAAATAAAGTGGAACGAAAGGAAGGTGAGGCCAAACAATATCATTAATTATGTTTTATTGCATTCCAAAATAGGTTTGGTCTGAATTTATATCATGACTATTGACATCCTTGACGGCCAACATTAATAATAATTCATAATTTCTTCGATCATTTAGCCTCTCAATTATATATATTTGGCATAAAGATGATTAATTTTGCACATAAATGGCAGACATCAAACACATAAATATGAAAGAACGCTAAGTTCGTAACAAAAGAACTTTCAAGATAACTATTGAAATATCAGCTTTTCTTATAAACGATTTTAGATCTAACTGGATACTAAGTTTTTTCGAAGTTTCTTAAATCATAACTCTTTCACTTCTTCAGTTGCTCTAGAGTCTGGAAGAAAATTCATTTTGTTCTTTGCTACTCAATACTTATGCAATACTTGGCAAATTTAGGTACAATTAAAATCACACCAAGGACTATAAGATAACTTGTCAAGTCCTAGGTTATTAATAAACATACTTAAGTATTATTTTAATAAGATTTATTACTTTTCCAGAACGAACACAACCCAGACGCTTGTTCCAAATCGGGCTTCACTCCGCTCCATATTGCAGCGCACTATGGGAATGTGGGAGTGGCCAAAGCGTTGCTGTCTGCGGGCGCGGACCCGGGTAGAGCCGCGAAACACAACATAACCCCACTACACGTGGCTAGCAAGTGGGGACAGTTGGCTATGGTGGACTTACTGGTGGAAAATGGTAGGTATTTGAAGTGAAACTTCTTTAGAATCGTTGTGATTTGAAACTCGATGAAGTTACAGGATTAAGCCTGCGAGAGAAAGAGATAGAATACATTGTCATGTTGTCATTGTAACCGTTGTTATTGTGTGACAAATATATAATATCACTAGCAGAGCCCGCGGCTTCCCTCGCGCTAAAACTATAAAAAAAATCTCTAAAAAAGGTAGGTTTACAAACTTTCATCCGCTATTTTACCCCCTTATGGGATGAATTTCGAAAAATGCTGAAACACGTATTTATTTTATTGTATTGAAGAGCAATAATACCAAGTTTCAAGTAATTCTGATCATTAATATTTTTTGAGTTGCATTATAACGTGTTTTCCCGTATCTGCTGCGGTAAAAAGTAGCCTCAAAGTCACTCTCCAACTATCTCCACACAAAAAATCACGCCAACCCGTCTCTCCGTTTCGACGTGAAAGAAAGACAAACAAATAAACTCATTTTCATATTTATAATATAAGTATAGATATGGATGTCTATATTATTCCTTAGGTCTGAGTGTATTTATTACAGGTGCAAACATAGCAGCAATGACGCGGGACGGTCTAACGCCGTTGCACTGCGCGGCGCGCTCGGGGCACAGCAACGTCGTGTCCCGACTGTTATCGCACGGGGCGCCTATCACTAGCAAGACTAAGGTACGAATAGTTTTTAGTTATTAAGGTTCCGTACCCAAAGGGCAAAACGGGACCCTATTAATAAGACCCCGCTGTCCGTCTGTCTGTCTGTCCGTCTTGACGTGCTTGTCGTCCGTAGTTGAAATGGATGATGTATTTCTGTTGCCGCTATAACAACAAATACTAGAAAACAGAATAAAATAAATATTTAAGGAGGCTCCCTTCGTGCACGAGTCCGACTCGCACTTGGTCGGTCTTATAAAAAACTATGATTGTGTGTTTGTAAAAAAAATATATAATATTCGTATTTGCATAAGAATGGGGTAAGCGCCATCTATTGACACTTATTACGACTCTATAAATGTATGTTCGTATTGCCCTGTAGATACGTAGAGTTGTCACGTTATATACTGACATTTACTTTAAATTAAAAAAATATATATTGAAATTGACAATTCAATAATGCTTGCAAAGGTATATTTTGCTTTTAACAGCCTCTGTGGTGTAGTGGCTAGCATGTAAAGCTGTAGATCTTGGGTTCAAGTCCCTGGTTGGGTTAAAAATATTTTTTATCAAGAAATTCTCAGTAACAGACTGGTATTGGAAAGTTGTCGTCCCACCAGAGAGATAGAGGGATAGGGAGATAGAGAGATAGGGAGATAGTGACTGGAATAGATAGTGCACTTGTGTCTGCAATAGGGCTGCCAGATCGTATAATTGGATACGAAAATTGTAAAATATTATGGTTATTTTATGTATATTTCATTTTAAGTTATCACGTTTTTTTATTGAAATTATTTATTCATCACAGACTATTTCTCAACAGTTTTGTTAATTTGTATAATAAAATTTAATTTGGTATAATTTGAGTGATCTAGTGGTATAAAATAAATTGGCTCTACTGGCAGCCCTGGTCTGCAGTCTGCGCGTACACTATAATATCTCATGCGTCGATGGCTAGTCTTAGATCGGCCGCTGTGACCAAAATCGATGCGTAGTACATTAATTTTGATTTGATTGATGATAATTATTGTGATTTATTCCACAGAACGGTCTCACCCCTCTCCACATGTCCGTGCAAGGCGAACACGTGGAGACGGCCAAGGTGCTACTCTCCGAGGGTGCTCCCATCGATGACGTCACCGTAGACTACTTGACGGCGCTGCATGTCGCCGCACACTGCGGACATGTCAAGGTAATGAGCTTGTTTTTTTTACTTTCATCCCTTATGTTTACTGAAATTGTATTTTTTTATTTGCATTATCATATTACAGTATATTATTAACTTATGAATTTAAGCTGATATTTAATTTAGATGGAAAAAAATGTAAATATTAATATTCACTCACTTCGACAATAGGACAGCCGACAATTTCGAATTGTACGCTCTTTTTTTGAAGACACTTTTGAGTTGTATTTTGGGTCTTTATATATCAATGGTGTGTACATTATGAATTTAACATATAGTAGTCTTACCAATAAATATGAAAATTTATTTCCAGGTGGCAAAACTCCTTTTAGACAGAAATGCAGATGCAAACGCCCGAGCGCTCAACGGTTTCACGCCCCTACACATTGCGTGCAAGAAGAATAGACTTAAAGTTGTTGAATTATTGCTGAAATATGGTGCCAGTGAGTATTTGTTAATGTTTATTCAAATTTAAGATTTTTTTATTAAATAAGGTTATGGAATGGAGTTTGGATGGGCCAAAAAACTGGGCTATTAGATGAGACTGCCGGTCCGTCTACTCAACAGTCTCAGATTGAATATTTGGTCGATGGTGACTCGGCTTTCATTAGATGGGGCTCACAAAGCGGCGTAGTGTCTTGGGCGCAACATCGGCGTGGTCAGTTAAGAGTGTCGAGAGGTGTGCACCGGTTTTAACATCGCGAGAATGCTTAGGAGCGGGTCTCCCCGTTATTATGCAGTTTGAGTACGTCCACCATTTCGAGCACTTGACTCTTGCACTCCACTCTGAACGGCCAATGAAGGCAACCCAGAGGCGGGGACAGATGTTATTTTCTCGGGAGGTCTCAGTCTTATTATTTTTATGATTGTACTAGCGACTCACTTTCGTTTTGCTCGTTCGTCCCTAAGTACGTTTCGACGGTTAGTATGAAATACAAATCTTTGAATTTCTCGGCTTTTCTGTACTATAATATGCATATATTATACATATAAACCTTCCTCTTGAATCACTCTATCTATTACAAAATATCGCATCAAAATCCGTTGGGTAATTTTAAAGATCTAAGCATACATAGGGACAGATAGACAGCGGGAAGCGACTTTGTTTTGTACTATGTAGTGATTGTGTGTTTAGGTAAATCAGCGACAACAGAGTCCGGCTTGACCCCGCTGCACGTGGCGTCGTTCATGGGCTGCATGAACGTGGCGCTGGTGCTAGTGGGCGCGGGCGCGGACGCCGACGCAGCTACGGCGCGCGGCGAGACGCCGCTGCACCTGGCGGCGCGCGCGCACCAGACCGACCTCGTGCGCGTGCTGCTCAGGAACAATGCTAAGGTATATATACTACTATATTTATGCCCACTAGACAGTTTCCAGTACGAACGTACGTGCGCGCGCACGTGAGTGTGTCACGCCTTAACGCTGACACGGGTATCGGATCACGGATTACAAATCCTTTGATTATTGTTATAAAATAACTTACTTATTGTACATGTTAGGGACATAACTTGTATAAAAAATATTTTTGGATGCTTTTGGATTCCAATCAAATCGATACGGCAGTAAATCTAACTATGGAAAATAACTTACAAATCCTACATTCCCCAGGTGGAAGCTCGAGCACGTGAAGAGCAAACGCCCCTGCACGTAGCAGCGAGGCTTGGCCACGGCGACATTGCTGCGTTGCTGTTACAGCACGGCGCGCAGGTCGCAGCCACTACTAAAGATAAATACACACCGCTACATATCGCTGCTAAGGAAGGTTATTATGTTTAAAACTTGCCAAAAAGCTCAAATTTGCCAAAATTTTATTTATTATATTCTTTATTGCACATTTGTTATGTAACACTAGCGGTTCACCCTCGTTTCGCTCGGGTTCGCCTCTAGCAAAACAAAAACAAACCTATTCCACGGGAACCGTACATTTTCCTGCGACAAAACTTCAAGTTTACATTGACCTGTACATACACTAAATTGTCCAAATCAATTAGCTGCGCAAGCACGTGTAAAGGTCTTTGGCCATATTTATTCAACGACAACGAGCGAGAGACTCACTCCACGCACGCACGCGAAGAAGGTTTGTTTGTACAGGAATGGGACAGAGATAGGGAAATGAGTTGCAACAATCAAATCATATTTCGATTTACGTAGTACCTAGAAATTTCTATCGAATCCGCGCAACCAGTAGTCTATGTGTTATTCCAGACTGTAATCTATATCTGTGCCCCATCCAGATGCGTTCAGCCGTTCTGGCGTGAAAGAATAACAAACATTCATACATACACACAAATTATCACATTTATAATATTAGTATAGAAGTGGACCTATCTCTAGAAGAGATCTCTGTATTGTTTTGTCTCTGTATTTCATTGTATGCTTTTTGTTTATGTAGTTAAATTGCACTTCTCTGATCGGATCTCAGATAGCCATAAAAAATCAATTAAAGTTAGCTCAAATTTTCTAAAAATTGTGATTATAAGTTATAATTACTTTTAACAAAAAAAGGTACACTGAATTCCCAATTCCATATTATTATTATTTTAATTTGTACGGTACGAACTCTTAAGGTATTTCGTTAAAATAAGTTATGACAATTGATTCACAATTGGCGAAAAGAATAAAGGTAAATTGAGTCTTCCTCCTCCTCCTGTACCTTAATATCTATTAAATTTCCAATAAAAATGATGCTTTACCAAAAATTTTATTAAAGTCTGAACAGCCTCTATTGAAAAATCACGAATGATAAAAACCTAACCTAAAAATGTATAATTTTTACCCTCTTATAATTTTATTGGTGATATTGATTAAAATTTTTAATAATTATTATTTATTAATGACTTTTTAATTAAAAAGGCGTTCAGACGGCAAATTTGATTGAAAAAAAATTATTACAATATTAAGAATTCGTTAAGAAAATTGAAAATGTGTTCACAATTGACAAACATACCGCTTCACATACACATAAAATATACACCCGAAATTCGTAACCTCTATTATTTAAGTCGATCAAAAATCAATTATGTAATTTAAATAACATACGTTAATTGTTTTTTAAATAGAACAGGTAAAGAAGAAGTCGCCTCCATACTTTTTATTAATTAATTACTTTTTAATTAAAAATCAATCAATTAAAAATAAATTATTACAATAATAAGAATTCGTTAAAAAAAATTGAAAACGTGTTCACAATTGACATACCGCTTCACATATCTACACAAAAAATATACACCCCAAATTCATATCATCCATTGTTTAAGTCGGTCAAAAATTAATTATGTAATTTAAATAACATACTGAATTATAAAACTAATTAAAATTATAAAAATGTTTAAAATTAAAGAATATTGTAAGGGTCTTAAGCGTGATTGTTAAATTTTTTGAATTCATTTTGTTATTTGTGGGTAGGCTGTCTGTAAAAACTATATAATACCTTTGAGACATCTAACATCTTAGTCTCTCCTGCGACCATGATTGCTGTAAAGTATTCGAAACGTCGGGAACCAAAAATCAAAATAAATCCGCGAAAAAATCCGAAAAGGTAATTTTATGTAAAAATGTTAAATATTCGCGTAAATCTAAGAAAGTATTAACATACTTTAATTGTTTGTTAAACAAAACAGGTAAAGAAGAAGTCGCCTCCATACTGTTAGACCACAACGCGCCCATCGAAGCGGAAACGCGTAAGGGCTTCACTCCACTCCACCTGGCGGCCAAGTACGGCGATATCGGCGTGGCACGGCTGCTGCTGGCGCGCGGCGCGCAGCCCGACGCGCCCGGCAAGAGCCACATCACGCCGCTGCACATGGCCACGTACTACGGGCATCCGGATATAGCATTGCTTTTGCTGGATAAAGGTATTTATATTTTATTGAAAGACGTTTGGAAAAAATTATGAGGGTGAAATTTTTGCGATGCGCACGCACACCGACAGCCAAAAAGCGACGTGATGAAGTTAGCTGATAATTGTTTGTTGCCATGGTAACAGTTCTTTATGTTTTTGTAATTTTGTATTTTAGAGCTAATTTTAATAGTTTTAAATATTCATTATTAAAGTTTCGTTCATATTTTCGATATTCACATAATATGGGTACTGATTTCCATGAAGTCTCATTAAGGACAAAGAATAATTAGCTCAAATAAATTTAATTGACAATAGATAACGTCACATGCATCGCTATGTTATTTTAAATCTATTAAATAAAAAAATAGTTCCCAAAAAGATGTATGCTCGTTTTATAAATTATTTTAGAAAAGAAAAATGAAATTATTCGTTCTTATATTAAATTTTCGGCATTACAGTGTAATTAAAGTATTGTCCAATTAATGTTGCTATATTTTTTATCAAAGCCTATTTGAATAAAGAACACGTTTCATTTAGATGTTACAAAATGTAGCCCTCTGTGTATTAGAATTGTTGCGTAATTTTAAAAAGGTGTGTAAAGGTATTTGTCAATAATAGGGGCATATAATTGGCTAGTAATTATGACTTTATTGGCTTCAATAGCCCCTTCTGGCGTGCAATTAAGAACATCGAGGTCATTACACAAATGTTTATTTGTAAATTAAATTTTTTTATGTCTGCGTAATCATCATAAAAGCAATCGAATAAAACATGGTGATATACGAATAAAATAATTGATATGAAATATATTGTTATGATATTAAATTACAGAATTTAATGTAAATATGTAGATTTCATTAGTGCTTATATAACATATACATTCTTTTTTTTGTTATATGTTTGCACAGAATATATGAAAAAATGTACAAAATGCATACTTAACATTAAAATAAGCGTTTTATATCATTCATTTATTCATTTATTTAGTTTTAAAGCTAGAAATAGTCCATTATTTTAGTGGAGTAAGCTAGAAGATTTGTTCCCTTATACACAGGTGCGTCGCCACATTCGCTGGCAAAAAATGGACACTCTGCTTTACACATCGCGTGTCGCCACAACCATCCCGATATCGCGTTTGCACTCTTGGAACATGGTATGTTTTTTAGTTTTGTTACTGTTTTTTTGTTAGTATTTGCACTTGGCATTGATGAAAAGTGTTTTCGGTATATAAGGTTTATTTGGTCAGAATTTCGTTCAAATCCGTTACGTTGAGTTGTTACAGGGTAAAACAGTATATGACTCTCACTGGCTTATTCAAGCACTCATAATATTTTCTATTTCTATAATATTTTCTCTTATCCACATTAATCTTATTAATAAGACGGTTATGTTTGTTATTGCATTATGTTTGTTATTGTAATTTCTAAAGAAAATAATTAATATTTGGTATTTCGAAAAGTACTTTTAAAGATCCTAAAAAAAATTACCGGAATTCATTTTTATTCAATTAATTATGAACTACTGTGTAGTATATTATTAAATTCTATTGTAATACGTCCAAAATCTGAATTCATGAATGTTGCTGTACGAAGTTTGATCATGTTTAAGCGAAAGTATAAACATAGGCGATAGTAATTATAATGGATTAAGTCATTAATTAGAGTATTCTCTTTCATTAGAAATATTAAAAATTTTGGCACAGTAATTTCTCAAAGTGCACTCTGTGGTCGCCATAGATTTCTTTAGGCATTTAAGATAAGTGATGTATGTAAGTATACTGAGTTTTGAATCGCAAAAACTCATAGATCACATAAAATTGATGTTTTCAAGTGATATTCGCATCACTCAACTACGCAACTCCACTCCCTTAGTCCGTCAGTAGCTTATTACTACCACTTATAATTCATAAGAAGAATTCTATAAAGCCGTACAAACCCTTAAAGAACAATACAATAAAAAAAACACTAACCTACTTTCACAGCAAAAGTAAGATAAACCAACCAAAACATTTATAATTTTTGTATAGTTTTTATTTAAAACTAGGTTTGTATGCCTACGTCTTTTTTACATTGGGCTTACTTATTGTTACTTCCTTATCTAGATGCCGACCCGGGAGTAAAATCTAAAGCAGGTTTCACACCACTGCACATGGCGGCTCAAGAGGGACATGAGGATTGCGTTGAAATGCTCATTGAAAGAGGGGCAGATGTCAATGTACCTGCTAATAATGGTAAGTCCCTACTAATATTATAAATGTGAAGGTTTGTGAGAATGGATGGATGAATGTTTATTTGTTTCTCTTTCACGCCAGAACGGTTGAACAGATCTGGATGATATATCACATAGGCTACTAATTATTCCGGAAAAATGTACGGTTCCTGTGGGATAGATTTGTTTTAATTTTTTAACTAGGAACGAACTCGAAGTGGAGTGAGAGTGAGTAACTAGGTAATTATACAGCTAAATATGTAAACGTAGAAACACGCCATTTTAGGTTAAGTGAAGAATATTGACTTTTCTTTAAGTGAAGAAAGAAAGCATTTGATCTTTAATGGTTTTAAAAAAAACAATTTGATGTATCTCTCTAGAAGATTATTACTCTCCTTTATATTGGAAAGTAAGACTAGAAGGACTCATTGCATTGTTTATGTACAGTAAATATGTCAGTAATTTGCTATATTTTTACTTCACTCTAAATCAAAGTTTTTTTTTATGTATAAGAATATATTATATAATAGTCAGTTTAATTTATATCACTACAATATTGTCACTCGAAACTTTCACATATATTAACTCCACCCTCCTGGTAGGTATGGAGAAAGAAACATCAAATATAGGCTGTATTCTTTCTGGATATTCTGCGAATAATCTATATACATTCTAAATTTCTACGACATTGAGAGGCATAAATTGTGCCTCTAGCTAATAATAATTACTATTTATTTCGTCACAGCCAGAATTAACCGACCATTCTCCATATCCCGTCTGATCTTTCATTACCATCATTATGTATCTCTCGATAAGGTTTAACACTAATAATCCTTCTACCTATCTACTACCAATACTAGCGAGAATGAACCTCTCATAATTCTCTGTTCAGGTCTAACCCCAGTGCACCTGGCGGCGGCGGAGGGGCGCACGTGCGTGCTGACGACGCTGGTGCAGGCGGGCGGGCGCTGCGCGGCGCGCACGCGCGACGGCTACACGCCGCTGCACGCCGCCGCGCACCACGGCCACCATGCCGCCGCGCGCGCGCTTATCGACGCCGGCGCCGACGTCGGCGCCAGGGCCGCTCACGGGTGATACTTTATATACTGTTTGTTTATTCTGAGACTGGCTTGCTTCCCAATACAAACTTTCATGCCCATTCTCATCCCCATAAGGGATGATTTCCGGGATAAAAAGTATCCTATGGCCTTCCCAGGGTCTCCGACTATGTTCTTACTAAATTTCTTAATCGTAGTCAAACGCTCAAGGCGCGAGATTGACAATTACAGATGTCCGGATTTTAATCCCGGTTCAAGTTTTTGGGTTTTTTTTTGTTTTAGGGCCAAATTAAAAAGAAAATGGTACTTTTGGTCAAAAACTAAATTATCATCTAAAAAATACGACAACATAAAAGAGCTCCGAGTGAAGTTCGATCGCACAGGTACTATTTATTTATTAGACGACTGTATGGACAAGTACATAAATGCCCGATTTCACCAACATTACTTAAGCTACCACCTACGTTGGGATCCCTAGCTTAAAAGTTCCCCTAAACTAGCCCCTAAATTAAATTTCGTTTAAAATCGTCACAGCCCGTATTTCTAGTAGCTATATTTAGGTAGCATTTTAATATTTTTCTTAATTGCTAGGTGACCCCTAACTGTCGGTGAAACAGAAACTGTTCCCTAACAACCCCCTAACTTTGCTTAGGGGATCCCTTAAACTCAGGTGACGTTGGTGAAATCGGCCATAAATATATTAACACACTTTTAGTAGTATAAAGTATACCAACGCAGTTTATAAGATCTTCTTAAAAGCAACTGTGATCAAATCTTAAAATTCGATATTAACCCACTTAGATATTAAATTCGTGGAACCAAGAAGTGGATAGAGGAACGTTTGATTCTTTTAACGAGTCTTATATATAATGGTGTGTTATTATACTTATCATGATGTTATATATGATTCTTGGAACAAATGTTACGTGTATTTAAAGATGGTAGTACTATTTATACTAACAATAAGTCACGCCCACTTCAATGACGTTAAAGCTTAAGGTATCTCTATATGTATCTGGGTGTTATCTATGATTTGTATTACTTACCATAAACAGTTTTACCCAAATATAGAAGTTATGTTCCATATTTTTCGAATTTTTTCGCGGATTTTTTTTGATTTTTGGTTCCCTACGTTTCGAATGTGGTACAACAATAATGGAACCAAACATCAAAATATGTCTGCCAAAAAGTTCGAAAAGATAGTTTTATTTAAAACTTGCGACTCACCCTCGCATCGCTCGGGTTTAACCATAGGTGATTATTTAAATTGACGTAACTTATTTTATTTATGAACCGATTGAAATAAAACAAATACTAAAAGTTAAGTGAAGCTTACTACAATTATAAACATTAGTGAATACCGCGCCCAAGTCCGTTTAGCCGTTTTTGAGGTTAGCGTGCACAAACGTACAGAAAAACAGACAAAAATTCTTAAAATCATTGTTTTAGGTTCTATTGCGTTAATAAAGTATAACGTATATTTTATGGTACATAAATAAATAAATAAATAAATAAATAAATAAATAAATAAAGACCCCCAATTTTTTCTCAAATATCTTTCATGTAGACAGCGATCAGTTACACTTTATATGTATAGATGTCAAATGTTTGCGTAAATCTAAGAAAGTATTATTTCCATACTCAGATCTACTAGTATTCCTAGTGGGTTTCTTGTGATGCCGTCATTGGCAGACAGACAAACAGACAGACAGACAAATATTCGAAAAACTATAGAGTCGGCCTCTGTATCGATAATAATATATATTTCAATAATTTTTTCAAAAAATATTTAATGTACAGATTCGACTCAGTTAGAATTTTATTATATGTATAGAAGAATGTTTTTAATTAATTTTAATACAGTGTGGTATAGTTTATTATTAATGAAAACTAAATACGAAATGTATTTACATTCGCGCAACTCGTGATGCATTCAAAGTAATAGATTTTTATCCATTATGGCTTCTTATGGTTGCCCATTAGTGCGGGGCACGTGAGAAGTAATATAATTTAGTGTCACTATTATCCCACTTCAAGACGTTGAAGATCGTTACATGTGTAGATGTTTTGTTATATAACTATTTCAATAACGTTTTCTATTAAGCGAACTACCAGACAGACGTTTTTTTATTATTTCTTATATATGACGGGTAATTTTGTTCTTAGTATTAGTAAGCAAAGTATAGTATTCCGTCACGGAATACTTTGCAGATGTAAATATGTGGGACTTTTAATGGAGACTCCCATAAGATAAGTAGTACCTGGGTTACCGAGCTTCGCTCGGAGTTTTTGGCCTAAAGTAAAGTTTTTTTTTAAACTAAAAACTTGAATCAATACAAAAAAAAAAACAATATAAATTATACCTTTGTATCCGACCATGAGGCTGCTTGACCATGATGCTTATGCCCGAGTGTGTGTAAAAGTCCAGCCAAATATATGTTAATAAAACATTTATTTTCTGATTTTATTTATATATTGGTACGAGTCAGTAGGAGATATACATATATGGATGTAGTAAATGGGAGTCTCGTTTTTCCTTCCTTTTAAAACATGATATTGAAATGCAAATGAGAAATTGATGATGTAAGGTTTGTCGATTACGATTTAAATATTTTAATAGTTAGCTTATCTCTATTAATGATCGTAAATATTCCATTACTAATGTATAAAACTGGAATTATATTATTTTTACATACAAATTATTATATGTCGCTACATATAATAATTTGCGAAATTGCGTATAATTGTTTTAGTAAATATACATTAACTGGCAGTACACGCGGCTTCGCCTCCTTTCAAACTTCTGATCGCTACCAAACTTCATAGGATCACCGCTGACCTGATCTGAAGATTGCCTGGAAATTACATCAAAATCGCTCCAGCCGTTTTAGAGTCCATAGGGAACACACATACACACGTCGATTTTAATATAGATATTATATATACGGCTAGGGTTAAGAATACTTGTTATAGAAAGAGGAGACAGTTTGAGACCCTGGAAAGGACATAGGATACTTTTTATCCCGGAAATCATCCCTTATGGGGGTGAAAATGAGGATCAAAGTTTGTAATGGGAAGCAAGCTATGGTCAAACCCGTCCGAAGCGAGGGTGAGTCGCTAGTATTATGATAATTTTCGCCCTAAGCGTTGAAAACTTAAATAGAAAGGATTCTAAAGGAAGAAATATATGAATGAAAACAAAAAGGAACAAGATTTATTGATTTATTTTCCTCGACGACCCAAAATTACCCGTGCTCACTGTTTGATTGCCCATTTACACACGCCAGTGAATATTTATCATTAAGTTACTACCACCGGTTTGTTAACTACCTCGAATATTACTCTGGATTCTTGATCCAGTTGTTTAAATTAATGTGAATTGAGATAAGCTAAACCAATTATAATTATAACACCTGTATACTGCGATATTTCGCAATATAAAATTGACGAAATAATAACATTTTCTATGAACTAACTAGTTATTGCTAATACAGATTTTTTTCTAAAGACTAGTAGAAGTCTATAAAAAAAGATTTTTAGCCAACTTAAAAATAAGACGTTCTCGATTCAGATGTATTTTTGTGTATATACAGCGATATCTTCTCGTAATATATAGTAATTAGTAAGTAATAGTATATACTATAGTAAGTCTACTAGAATGCTAGGAACTAGGAAGTATTAGTCTACTATACAGTCTAAACACTAAAGTAGGTACGCATACAAGAGATGAACAATAAAAAAATTGTGGGCGTGTATCTAAATATCTATACAGATAAATAAAATTGAAGTGTCTGTTTATAATTTCAAAGTAACAACTTTTTACTAAATGCATATATGAAATTATATACGGCACTTATAAGAAAAAACAATTTTTTAAAATTTTGTCTGTCAGACTGTCTGTTTGTTTCAGCGTATCTCCAAAACGGCTGGACCGATTTTGACGGGACTTTCACTGGCGGATAGCTGATGTTATAAGGAGCACTTTAGGCTACTTTTTTTAGAAAAAGAATTAGGGTTTCACAAAAAAAACGTACCTAGGGACGCATCTGAGTAAAGCGAGAGAAAGACGCTAATCTCACAATAAAGAAAGCGTATAAAAGAATGAAAAGGATTGACCCCTCAAATAATAATTATAGCAGTAAATAATATTAATTACGTTTTCACCAGGTTCACTCCTCTCCACCAAGCGGCGCAGCAAGGACACACTCTCATCATACAACTACTACTCAAGAGCAATGCCGATCCCAACGCTTTATCTGCGGTGAGTTTAAATATTGTATTTTGTTATACCGGAAGTTCGTTATTTTATTTGTCCTTTGTATTTATTGGCAAATTATATTAAATTTTCATCGCCAAAGTGCTCTAGGTCATCGGAAATACATATTTACATATATGTATATGTATTCTGATTGCTAATGACAAAACAATTTGTTTATATCATAATATGCATGAAACTTTATATTTAATTAGCAACTCCGTCAGCGACTCCGTCCGCGTTCAGATGACCAAAAACCAAATTTTCAAGTTTTATATATTAGTATACTCATAACATTGCAGTTTTTGTAGTTTTTCTCAGAAATGAGACATTTTCCCGCGGTAAAAAGTATCTTATATGTTGACCCGGATAACCAGCTAACCACCATACTAAATTTTATCAAACTCCCTCCAGTAGTTTTCCGTGATGTGGTAAGTGGTAACAGACAGACAGACAAAAACTCTAAAAATTATAGATTCGGCCTCTGTATCGATAATAATATCTATTTCAATAAGATTTTCCAAAAAATATTTAATGTACAGATTCGGCGCAGTTACAATTTTATTATATGTATAGATTTATAGGCCGTATAAATTCTAATGTTTAATATAATAAAACCCAATGCAAATAAACTATTTACAAGTACCTACTGTTAACTTAAAAAGTGAGTTGTCCGAGCAAAAAAAAAATTATTAAAAATTTTGTTATTTTTCTTGCAAATTTTATGCAAGTAAAAATTTTAAAAATAATAGATTTATTTTGGTTAAATAGATATATTACAACTTAAAAAAATATTAAAATACACGTAACGTAAAATAAAACAATTTTAACAGATTTTTTTCGACGGTGTAACTACATGAAAGTACATCATCGTATCTAATAACTAGGACAATTGTGATATCAAACAGCTTAGTACCTCCCGTGACCTTGTATGCTGTAAAGCCTTCGAAATGACGGAAATCCGCGAAAGAATCCGTAAAAATACTTTAATTTCTATGTCAAATATTTCTATAAACCTAAAAATATATGAATGTATGTTTGTATATGTGTATATTTATATTATAATTGATGTTTGTGCTTACACCGCACCTCATTATTATTTTTATATTTTCTCACACTTAAGGGTTTCTGGTAGAGATCTCTTAAATAGATAAGTCATCCTTTGTACACATGGTACTTGTTTTCACTTTTGTTTTTTTTTCTGGTACATAAATAAATATATTTATATTTTATTTAGTCAATAATTTGTTTATATATGAATATATTTGTACAATTAGAACGGTCAGACAGCGTGCGCTATAGCCGACCGCCTCGGCTACATCAGCGCGGTGGAGGCGCTGCGGCCCCTCACAGAAAACACGCTTAGCCAGGCCGTGGGCGATACCGGTGAGTTGTTCTTACTGTTTTATAAGATTTTGATTATTCTAAGGTAAGTAAGTTTTATAATTGACGAACTGTTCCCCGCGCTTACCGGTTACCCGCGTTAAATTTGTTTGGTTATAAACATCAGTTTTACAATAATGTGCGGAAGTCTGCCCGATTTGTTGACATTTGTGATTACTGCTCTGCTCCCTTAAGTAGTAGAATGATGATGTATAACCTATAGCCTTGCTCAATAAACGGGCTATATAATGAAAAAATCAAATTTTTCAAATCGGATTTGTATTTCCTGAGATTAGCGCGTTCAATCAAACATTAACAAACAAACGCTGCCTCTTTATAATATGAGTACCTATAGATAAACTAAAAATTATTTAGAAAAAAAACCAAGTGATAAACTTACATGATTTCAGGGTTAATACTATTTTTAATATAATATGTTTGTAACGAAAATAGCATTGTAATCATGTAAGATAGAATTTGAGTAAATAAAGGCGTTCATTAACTCACGTGTTGAAGGAAAAACACAACCTATATTTATATCACATAGATGGAATACGAGTAGATATGTAGATGTGAAATTTTAATGTGGAACGCGTATTTTTTTTTTACAGAGTAGGTATTGGGAAGACATTGTAAAGTGTATACCGTTGTCTAGTTATATACTATAATTTATATATTTTTGTAAAATATTAGGTTTTTAAATTATAACTAGCATTGCACGCGGCTCCGCCCGCGTTTAGATGACCAAAAACCAAATTCTTAAGTTTTACATATTAGTATACTCTTACATTGCAGTTTTTGTATTTATTTTCAATAATATTTTCCAGCGGTAAAAAGTATCCTATATGTTGACCCGGATAACCAGCTCTCACCATACTAAATTTCATCAAAATCCCTTCAGTGGTTTTTCTGTGATGCGGTAACAGACAGACAGACAAAAATTCTAAAAACTATAGATTCGGCCTCTGTATCGATAATAATGTTTATTTCAATAAGATCTTCCAAAAAATATCTAATGTACAGACTCGGCTTAGTTACAATTATATAATGTGTATAGATTAGGTTTTTGAATTATAATATGTAGGTAATGATCGTTTAATTCAATATAAAACCACTATGAACATATTTCATTATTATCGCATGGAATTAATATCGCATGGAATATAAACAATTATCCCATGGAATTAATTTACAGACCTTATGCAAAACAAGGCTTATTTCCTGCGCGCGCTCTACTTTGATCTAAATCCGAACACAGCGCTACTAAATTTAATGATATCCGCCAACCGTGTATAAATTCACTCACTACTGGACAATCGCCAACTGCAAAATAAAGACCCTATAGCTTTGTTCCATGACTAAAAACATCTCACACAAAAATAGCCTATAATACATAGGTCTTAAGTTTAAACTCCCGTGGAACTTTCGTAAGCTTACATGCTTGGCTGGTTCACGGTTTTGACAAAACAGTCGTAATACGAAGTCGATCGAGTTACGTTATTTAATCCTGGTTAAGTATTGTTGACGTGTTACAGGCGTCTTTGACTTATTGTTAAACTGTGTTTTTGTTAGCTTTTTTTTCGGTATAAAACTCAGTCAGGATTATTATGATTGTTACGGTTTTGCGCGTTTTCATTAATGTTTTTATATATATAAAATGCTTGAAATTTGAGAACATTTTTCAAGAAGTGTTACAAACATACAAACTTCCGCATTTATTACAGTAGTGTGATTAAAAAAAATAGTTTAAAAAATATAATAGATAATAACTGTACCTTATTGGTGTCTTTGTTTAAAATGGTCTTTTTAGTCCGTAGAATGCATAACAATGCACAACGAATGCTATTATGCGTACCACATTATATATTAGTGTCAGACGTAAATGTTTCTCAGTAATTGCTTATTTTTCTGATATTTCGCAATGCCAATGAATGTGGCCTCCCACTTGATTTGTAATTCTAATCGATACGACTCGATCAATAAATCCATATAAACTAAACATCTTGTTGAAACTTGAAACGAGATCGAAATGCGTATTGTACGAATTTTATTGAAATAATTTTGTTATTAAATTGTAACGATGTAATGTAATATGTTGGAAGTTATTACTGAAATAGTTCTAGTACTTTATTTTTTTTTTAATTTTGGTGAATATAGTGTTGGTAAATGATCCATATGCTGACAGTAACATCTCATCAATAAAATTTAATTCTATTCATTAATAAAGATTGGGATATGTCCCATTTGTTGATTATACTGTGTATAATCTATGGGATATTTATATGGTATTATTATATAGTATTTAATAAAAATAACAAATCATTTCACTCTTCATCTCAAACATTTCTTAAAATATTACTTAGATAATTAACTATGATAAACAATATATTTAAATGATAAGCGACACATTACAAAAGGGATAACAATAAAAACACGTAATCAATACAATTCATTCAACTTTGACCCACTTAACCATAGAAAGCCATTGATACAATCATAGTACACCTCAAATACCAAAGCGATATTCCTACGCATTGTACGCAAATCAATCGAGCCCACGAGGCAATGCATAATTCATTCGTTACCTACTTCTACCACCATATGTTTGCCGATACTCCGCAAATTGACTACAAATAGTACTTTTCAATCATTTAAATTGTGTGGGGTTACCATGTTTGAAAAGCTATTTTCTTTTTAATATTTTTGCTCATTTTTTGAATTAGCCTTCAGGAGTACTATTAAAAGTCTTTAAAATTTATTCAAAATAAATGAATACTCTTAACTAAATCTCCATGCAGCTTTTAGAGCACATTTCGTGTCCGTACATAATCCTCAAACTAAAGTTAATTGCTCTAGTAATCCGTGTTATGTCAAAGTGATAAAAATCATTCAATAAAACTTTATTACTCACATTCTGACATCACCATTACATCAATTATAATAAATAGTATTATCGAGCAAAGCAATTATTGCTAGTGCATAAAAAACCAAATACATTTGTTTCGCAAATGACCGAGTACGAGTACTTCCGTTCCAAAGCCTTGTCACCGTAATTGTACATCAGCATCAGTCGCATTTCTATGCATCTCCGATCCAATGGTCATTATCTAATCTATCCAACAGAGTCACGCATGCATTTTCCATTCAGTCGCGTATTTAGAGCCAATCTCTTAACATATAAACGGACCTTATTTATAAAAATATAGTGTAGTTAAAAGATCAGAGGGTTCGAGGGTCATTTTTCCGATTGGGTAAGTCTCAATCACACGCTACTCTGCCCAGGTTTAAATTTATTGGCGTTTAGGTCTTGCAAGCTTATTATAGTGCTTCGTCGTAGCGTTAAAATTAATAATTTACTGCTTCAAAAGAGTTATGTTCCCAATAGTCGTTTGTGTTTTGAGGAAAGCTATAATTACAACGTTATTTTAATTTTAAAGATAGAGTGTTATTGCATTATGTATAACCGTTTTTTTTTAATATTATCAATGCATAATAAGGTCACAAAAGTTTTGCATATTGTAAGATTTTAATATTTTTTTAAATTGAGTAATTATATTTTTATATTTCATATCATCATTAAAATCATACAGTCGATTAGTTTTGCGACATAAGGTCAGTCTTATAATTTCTGTATTCATACTTCATAAATCTAAAATAGTTATGAAACGGTTTATTCAGTCCCTATATCTTCGATAACCTAATAACGCACAGGCAACCTTAACCTCTGATCTATCAATTCTCAGTGCCACATCTGAAGCAGGAAAACATATTGAATACACTAAATATAGCTCGCTCAAACGTTCGCATGTTCTAGATTTAATATTCATATTTCATATACAATATTTATTTATCGATTTGCTATTTATAGTAACTATGGTTTACATAAATTTTTAACCAACTTCAAAAAGAGAAGGTACCTACTTAATTTGTCTAAACATTTTTGTTGGTCGGTATCTTTACTAATTATTGTGGATCGATTTTCATATTTTTATATAAGAATATGAGAATCGATTCACGAATCAAAATGAAAAGGAGTTGATCTTATTTTTATTAATATTGTAGAATTGATATTAACAGAAAAAATATCAATATATATATATATATATTAAAATTGAATTGAATATATATAATAAAATTGAATTGAATGATCAAGTAAGAAAATATTTCAAAGAAGCTTTCTGAGTTAAGTAAAGTGGTCAAATGGTCGCATATAAATTTCGATATACATTCCACCCCTAAGAGTGGAATAATTGTTTAAAGTGGTCTTGTAGTCTGTTTACATTTTCGTTAAAAGTATTATTTGTTTTTATCACGTTAAAGTTCTGCTTAAAAGCTTTATAGTCACGTATCTAATATAACTATATCCTTTATTAGTTTAATAAGAGTAAGCTTTTTACTATTTTTTCTTAATATAACGTAGGTCCTATCTTAATTTAAACAGATAACATAGAGTTGTAGATAATATACGTACATAGAGTAATGTACAATATAAAACACACAAAATTTGTAACATTTTCAATACACTGAAAATAATATACCTACAAATAAATCGCATAAACATAAAAAGGATACATTTTCATTAAGAAATGTATAGATATTACGTCTTACTATAGTGTATTTAGACTAACAGATGGCCAGTAGAGCCACTCCTCTACCTTAGACACTAATTACTAATTAGCCTAATTAATACGATGACTAAGATTATCGATTGATCAAACTACTTGCCCTACTTTATGTTATACAGTAATAAATAGATAGATAGAAACTTTATTGTACACCACAAAGAAATATACAAAAAGAAGATACAAACAATGGATGATGCACAGGAGGCGTTAAATGTTACGCTTCAAACATACATAAATATATTTTAATTTAATGTTAATTTTTTCAGAAGGGCTCCTTTATTAACAAAATGCTAATTATGTAGATGGCTTCTTATTTTCCATCAAAGTTTAATTTTGATTTGCAATTTTATTTTTTAAATGTTTAGTATGTATAGATTTCTCAGAGGTGATATATATTGCCGCAGTAAAAAGTATCCTATATGTTGATCCGGATAACCAGCTATCGTCACACCAAATTTTATCAAAATCTGTTAAGTGGTTTTCTCTTGATGACAGACAAGATAGACAGATAGAAATACAGACAGACAGACACATAATTTCTAAAAATTCATTATTCGGCCTGTGTATCGATAATAATGACTGTTTCAGTAAGATTTTCCGAAAAATATTTAATGCACAGATTCGGTTCAGTTAGAATTTTATTATATGCATTGATAAGTAAGTACATAGTACTTTAGTTAAAGTATGGCGATACTTAAAATAACATCCTTACAATATGTTATCGATATAACAGATGATTCGTGACAGTATCGGTCTAGGTTATCATCTTGGCGGTAGGTATGCCATTGTTTTTAAAATGGAAACTGAGAAGACATAGAAAAGTGAAATGATATGAATAGAACTGATCATAAAGGAATTCCTCTACATAAGATTTAATATTTTCCCATCATATGAACAGACGCAGCAAATTACTAAGCAATTATGATGTAAGAGATAAATGAATAATGACAAAACGATCTTGATCTTGATATAAATTATAGTTACTAAATGAAGGTACGAAGGGGAGGGCAGCCGGATGGAACAGTTTTTTCTTTCTTTACGAGGTAAAATTTTGTATTAACGTAATGACCGTAACCGGTATGTAGGAATATAAATAGCCCTTAATATTTAATATTTGGTAGTTGCTTGAAATGTCCTTAAAAATCTATTCTATTTATAATATGTACGTATTTAAAGTTATATTTAGGTATAGTGTAGTGTATCAATTATCTGGTATCCATAACACAAGGCTCGTAGCTTACCATGGAACTAGATGGTGCTGTGTGTTAATGTCCCAACCTTAGATTTTATATGTCTTAATAATCTAACGTCCCAACATATTAGTTTATTTATTTATTTATGCCCCTATTTAGTAGGTTTTGGGCTCAATTATAAAATGGTATGTATAACGTATGGTGTTTAATAACAAATATTCAAAAATAGATATTATTTCGAAGTAATCGAGCTAAAATTCCATGAATTAAATACCTCAACTATAGTTCCGTTTTGAAAATATTTCAAGGCACGTGTTTATAAATACGAGGCGAGCCCCGAGTATAGGTGAGACTGACGTCATCGACGCTGAATTTAGCGAATCAACTCTTAAGTTTGTTGTTTTATATTTATTTCTCTGGAATGCATAGCTATTGGAAAGGGTTAGAATTGACATTAATTAAATTTAAAAACTCAAACAAATAATTAAAGGACCATTAACCATCTATGTACCGTTTTAGTTCACAAAGCGGTAAACCGACTTAAAAAGCACAACCGATATGATCATTCTACCTTTATTGGTAGATTGTTTCCTTAAAAATTTTAATGAATGATTATAATAATAATAATTTACTAAAAAAGAAAAAGTAAATGGGTTCACAATTGAATGGGTTACGTTCTGCTTTTTGAGAAGCTATACAATATAGGTAAGCAAATTTATTACAATATTTTACACTAGAATATAATTTACACAGTTTCTCTAAGCTTTCGTAATATGAACCCAATTATTTCTGATTAAACTTTAACATTTTTTTTAATTTTTTACACATTAATCGTAAAAAGTTACAATAGACTTACAAGGAACTTATATGAGTCAAGGTGAGGTGGAAATTTGTGTAATATTATTTATTAAACTAGCTGTTTGTGAAAGAATTTAGATTTTTATTAGCTTATTTGGCTTTGCGAGTAACTCCGAATATGCGATATGGATTAACGTGTGTACACTACCTTACATCTTATCTCGCCTTATTAGCAGATAAGCTGTAATTGTATCTTTCATAACACAGAGTTCTAGTTTACACTACAGTATTTTGATTTTAATAAGGTAATATTAGTTAAAAGCTTTTTTAGTTGAACAATAATATTATTATAAAAAAAGAATGTGTAATGAAAAATATGTTACAGGCATTATAAATTCGTTTACTACATTCAAAATCTCTTAAAACATATAATTTATTTGTCAGAATGAAATCATAAAGGAATACATAATATAAATTATATTTTTTTACACTTTTTTTAAATATTTAAAGCATCTTATTGCTCATGGACAAAAAAGTGGATCCAGCCAGTTTTGCGCGTATCATCGTCTTATTAGGGCTGTCAATATAACGTGATCCAAGCCAGTTTTCTCGACGAGTTGTTCAAATAGAAATCACTATAAAAACACGAACTACAGTTCATAAACCCTTCGACTGCAGTATACCTTTTCACTTAGCGTGTGACTGTATGTCAAAATGTGACCAACAAACTTTGCTACTTTGGTATTCTATTAGAGTTTGTGCTCTATGTAAAAGTTTTTGCATGTGAACGCTCAACGCACGTGAAACGGCGCGTCAATGATACAGCGCGGGCAGTTGCGTCGCGACCTCTTAGCGTTTATCACGACCACGCGATTCAATTATCCAATTAATTTTTAAATAAACATATTCATATCAGTATCAATAACTAATTTAAAAAAATGAACATATTAAGTTGAGTGTCTAATCGTTCATAATTCACATTTCAGTGTCAATTTTAACACTACCGCTAATTGTACCAGAGTGCAGGAAACTTACAAATTTCCGCGAATTCTCAGTGATGTAACTGTGATTCGGTAAATGTTTCCTTTGTTCCTTTAGTGATACACAAACAGTGCTTTGTGAAGAAAGCCGGTGGCACACTGACACAATAACGGAAACTATTTTGAATCGGGTATGTTTTGCCATATATGTATTGTGTTTCATTTTTTTATAAATTTTATGTGATTTTTGCATGTCTCGGCATTCCGCCAAAGCGTCTTATTGGCAGGAATTTTAGTTTGTTCCCTGTATAACGCAAATGAAGGCTATTTTTATAATCGGCGCGTTCAAATTTCAATAATAATGGTTATTCAAAATTAACCATATATCAAGATCTAAACAATATTAAGTAGTTTCACCAACTCAAATCATAACAACGTATATTTGTACTCAATTTCCTCTCATCTATGTCTAATTTTGCGCACAAAACGGTATCAAAGAAATGGAATATTTTTTCGGTTAACGGTTTCAGTTTGTTTAAATTAATCTGTTGAATAAGTATAATGACATGATAGTATAAATATTTTCGCTGATAACATTGACATTATGCTTCGTTTTTCATACGACCTTCAATTCAGGCCATTGCCATCTACAAAATATGAATATAGATATTCACTAAATGTATATTTAGTACTCCAGAATATTTATTAATTATTGATATTAAAACATATTCTCGTATTATTTCAGAGGGATTTAATAGTTTTCGTTCCTTTAAAATCAAATGGTTTTTGCCTATTTATGACGGTATATGACGCATGCTAGTTTATATTCTTAGTTATACTTCAAAAGCTATGACTCATCAGTCGTCATACATAAAAACATTATTTTAAAAGTTTATTGGTTATCGAAATGCAAATTTTAACTATAAGAAATTATTTCTATAAAATATAAATGAACGCGAACAATGAAGCAATATGTCATCAAACGTCTGACACATGAAACTTGTCGAAAACGCGTCTTACAATAGAAACCACAAGCTCATGTTTATGTATACTCCGAGTCCGACACCGAAAATATTATGTGACCTTTATGTCTGTATGATATTTAATGGCGATGATTTCAACTGCGTAGTGATGTAAGAGGTTTGACCTCTCTCCTTTACGCTTGTTTTTGTACTGCCGTCAAATGTTAAACATGCGCAAGCGACTATATTCCATTCGCCCTAAATCACATATAACATATTAGCGTGATAGTGTAACGCGGATTGATTGCATCGTATATATGTTATCTATCTACACGAACCTGTTTTGCTGGATGTAGGCTGGAAGTTTCTAACAGATAGTTACGCTAGAGTCGTCCGTATCATACTATTTATGAATACATCGTTAACAAAGTTCTCGCGTAAACACATCCAAAGTACTTATTTGTTTATTTAACATTATTTTCTATCCATTTTCACCATACCTAATGACAGTTTCCAATTGATCTTGCAAGGTGTCGGTTTAAACATTCCAAACTAGCGGTTTAATTTAGCGTAACATTTCATGCCTTATTTTAACCTTCTATTCCCATCTTAAATCAAGTCTCCTTTAGTTATTGAGATTAAGGCACGTATATTTCATTTATTACATGTTTATTAAGATGATTATCATCACAATGGTTCCTTAGCGCTATATTTTCACGATGATTCAGAAAGCAAGGTGAAATGCCAACAGTTTGTTTACATAACCTTGATTCTGCAAATTCCTACATCTTTATTTATTTACCATTAGTATATAAATATAAGAATTATACTGTGTTTTAATTTAGTCACATACATCTATAATAATCTATCTGCATTTACATAAATAATAAATAATATATAATAAATAATAAGCAATAAATATCAAAACACTTGGTATTTACCAGACTTATTTTACAAAAAATGCGTCTCTTATATTATATTATACTTCTTTGCTTTTTCTATTAATTTTTTTTTGTTTTCCTACATTTACTGTTTTGCACATTGACCACTTCTAATCATAATATCATATTACACAAGTCCATCTCTCTGTCATCGGTCACAGCCTATTTTTCTAAAAATACTGGATAGATAAGTACAGTTTTTTTCCATAATACCCTAACATACAGTTATGTAGAGTTTGAAAACTCTAAAATAATATTTTATATTTTAATAGACTAATTTTAAATGTTTTATTTATATATTTTTTATAATCGTATTTGCTATAACTAATAGATTAAATTACACATAAAATATTATCGGTTACAACATACTTAATCATGTGTTTCCGCTGCTGTTCTACTGCTCCGCAATTTTTACGTTTTCATTTATGTTCTATATAGATAAAATTGAAGTGTCTGTTTGTAATGTCAAAATAATAGCTTTTTACTAAATACAAATGAAATTATATAATATGGCAGGTACTTGTAAGAAAAACACAATTTTTAATTTTTTTGTTTGTCTGTTCCGGCTAATCTCCGAAACGGCTGGACTGACATTGACGGGACTTTCACTAGCAGATAGCTGATGTTGTAAGAAATAACTTAAGCTACTTTTATTTTAGAAAAAGAATTTGGGTTCAGCTTGAAAAAATTAAAACGTACCTAGGGACGCAACCGAGCGAAGCGAGGGTAAATCACTTATAGTACTGAAATAAAATGCTATAATACATTTATTCGTCTACAATTATGGAAAGTGTTTGAAGTGTAAATAGTATGTAGGTTGTATTTCGTTATCATCTTATTTTCCGTGACGACGTCGTGTACCAAATGGCTTAATTTTAAACGGTCTAAAATATGCACTTACACAATTTTGCTATGGCTATAACTTCTACATTAATAACTTTACCTACTAGTTCGTAAAATGAATATTTCTCTTTAATGCTTAAACAAGTTTTATCACAATGTTTAGGTATTTCTTGATCAAAGTTGAAAATATAATATTGCTCAAAATAATTATATTATAATATTATAAAGTAAAATGAGCATAAGTAAAAGTTGTCACAAAATACTAAAACGGTCGATCAGGTTTAACTTGTCTTATCGCTAACAAACTTCATAGGTTACACACATACATATAAAAATATTTACTTTTTAGTAATATTCTCAGAACATTTGCTTGTTATTATTTATATAAATATGTTGTAATATCCTTTACCTGCCTACATTTAAAACTTATAGGTAAAATAGTAACTACTTATATATAGTTTATATTAGTAGCAACTTAGCCTTGCTTCGCTCGGGTTTGTCCCTAGGTACGTTTTAATCATTTTGAGCGGGACCCTAGTTCTTTTTCTAAAATAAAAGCAACCCAAGTTATTCTTATACGAGTAACATCAGCTATATGCCAATGAAAGTCCCGTCAAAATCAGTGCAGCCGTTTCAGAGAAAGCCAGAGCAGACACCGTACAAATATAAAATTTAAAAATTAGGTACGTTTTTCTTATAAGTACCGTATATAATTTCATATGCATTCAGTTAAAAGCTTTTATTTCAACATTACAAACAGACACTTCAATTTCATTTATGTGTAGGTATAGTAGACGATGTTTTTTTTTGTAATTTAAACTACGTTAAGCAAATCGCTCTGGACGGCAATTGAACTGGAACTTATTTCTATAAAATACATTTAAGTCTTACTGCTTTAATAAAATTATGATGAAGGTAGTGCAAAAGCCTTGGAAAAGACGTTTCATGACGACCTGAAATTCATTATTCCAATAGCGTGTTCATTATGGTTATATACAGATAATGCATTAACAGTAATTACGTGGAAAATAGGTATAAATGGCAAAGTTCTTTCTTACAATGTATTAGGTACATATAAGTTTCTCCAATACATTTCTTTTATCGAAGTTTTATATTATTGTATTTGTTATATTGTAAAATATTCAGTGAAAATTATACGATACGATACCAATTATTTGATTATATCGATACTTCTTTTGTATACAAACATTGCTTTAATTTAGGGTCTTTAGATATATTTAACATTAATGTTAATGCGTGGGCGACGACACGCATGAAATTAACGACGATAAAAATACAAAAATTGTTTAAAAAATTAGTTCCAGAAATATTTTAGTGTACACACTTTATCTAACTACTACTGAATTGCTTATATCTGCGTATATGTATTACATATATCTTATATCTTTAAACGAACAATTCTTGCATGTATATAATCTGAATCTAGGAAACGGCTCCAACGATTTTGCT
Source organism: Brenthis hecate (assembly GCA_951806755.1). NCBI lineage: Eukaryota > Metazoa > Arthropoda > Insecta > Lepidoptera > Nymphalidae > Brenthis > Brenthis hecate. Next base: position 15,778,236 of record OX638250.1, read on the forward strand.
GAAATTTGGTATGTGGGAGTTTTCGGGGGTGAAAAATCGATCTAGATTAGTCTTATGTCTGAGAAAACGCCTGTTTTCGAGTTATCATGCGGTTTTCTTTCGCCTTATTCCACACAAAATATGGTCGGTAATTTCGCGCACTCTGGCATAAGCATCGTGATCAAGCGGCCAAGGCGCAAGATCGACAAACACAGGTGTCCAGGTTCGAATCTCGGTCGGATACAAAGTATTACTTTTGTTTTTTTGTTGTTATTTTTATATTTATTGAAGTTTTTAGTTAAAAAAAAAGAAAATTGTACTTTAGGGCAAAAACTATGAGCGAAGCTCGGTAGCCCAGGTACTGCAAATATAAGCAAGGTATATCAATACCTTTATTTAACAACAAACAGTTTTGAATCAATTTAATTTAAAGAGAGTGAGTGTAAACAGTCCGTAACTAACTACAAATGATTTTCAGTTATTTATTTACAGTAAAACCAATATATAAAAAAAAATAACAGCTTAATATAACTTAAAATATTACAGACAGTGGATAGATTTCAGATCCTGTGTCAGTTTCACCGCATTTCCTTTTTGCGCCCGCAACTTTGCGTATATAGTATCAAATTCCATTCCACCGCCGTGTCTGGTTTGTGCCGTACCGTCTTATAGAAACCTTAGACACGTATAATTACTAGCCGATTAACTCCTCGTAAGACTTTAGGATTAAGTGAGTCTAGATTTTAATTAAATAACCAAGTTAATTGAATCCTTGCACGGCTTTATGTTTATAATATGGTTAATGGTTATGTGAATCCATCCACGACCGCGGACACGTCGGCGTGTCAGTTAACAATAGATTTTTTAGAATTTTAATTAATTTCTTAGAAAACCTGGAGGTGTTATACTCGTACTATGGAGGATAAAAGTTAATAACCACTGTTAATCTTTTGATTAGTTAGCTTTCCATGTAATTGAACTGAATCCTTCACTCTAAAATAGTTGGACGATTTTGATTTAAATTTAATACACATATAAAATCTATGACCTAGACTCTAGAGGTTACTCATAGGCAACTGTTAGGCAGATAGGGAATGCAACCGAGCGAAGCGTAAAAAGTACAAGTACTTACTTGAAAATTTCTCTATTACCGTAGGCATACAGGCTTTTATTACCGTATTTATTCTTATCTATATTATATTACGTGAGGAGAAAAATATACGTGAAGAGAAAAATTTGTACCCATTGTGCATGTACGGAGGAGGATGAGGTTTGGCATACTTAAAGTTTATATAGAGAAGGACTGCAGAAAGCTAATTTAATTTCTTTTATCCGCGAATCCACTCGCGTATTTTATTTATTTATAATTACTTTAATGCTAGAAGATGCAGCATGATGTTAGTTTAAAAAAAATTTTGTCTGTACGTGCAAATCTCAAATCTATGGGCCTGTTTCAACATTCTTATGGGTTTTATAGTCTATCTTTATAATTTTGAAGAACCTAAATATCGACCAAATTAAATGAATTACTGTCGATTTTCAACCACGGGGCTATCACTACTATGGGTTTAAAAGGTCAAGCCATTTGTAATCTTAATAGAATTTCTTACAAAATATTGTGATAAATCAGCTATTATTAAAGATACAATGAATAAGCGATATTTTAAATTGGGTATCTAGGTTGTTGTTTAGTATGCTAATAAAGTTGAAGGTTTTGTTGATAATGATTGTAACAACAAACTACTCTGATTGGTCAATTATTTCGATGATGTAATCAGACCTCTTGAGGAAACATTTTTTTTTGAATGAGTCACAATATTTTATGTATTTTACGTATGGCCTCTTTACAATAGTAAGTTACATATGTTTGGATATGAATTCGCCTCGACATTCAAAACATCGACATAAATTTTAGAAGTAGAATATTTTAAATTTATATCGAAACCCTATGGTGATAGTTCTATGTCTTATTAAGTTATACATAAGTTATACATATTTACTTAATCTATACATTTAATAAAATCGTAACCGGGCCGAATCTGTACATTAAATATTTTTTGGAAAATCTTATTGAAATAGTCTTTATTATGGACACAGAGACCGAATCTATACTTTTTAGAATATATGTCTGTCTGTCGGTATGTCTGTTACCCCATCACGGAAAAACCACTGGAGGGATTTTGATAAAATTTGGTATGATGATAGCTGATTAGCCGGGTCAACATAAAGGATGCTTATTACTGCGGGAAAATACCTCATCCGTGAGAAATCTACACTAAACGTTAAAACATAAGTAGGGACGAACCTGAGCGCAGCGAGGGTGAGTTGCTAGTTCTCAATATAAAAAAAAGCTATAATGAGGCTATATGTCATTGAGATGGATTCGTCTAACATGGCTTATTTCACAGTGTATACCTATTATAAAATGGATATTATTTAAAATGAAATATAAAAGAAACTTAATTTAATAGGTGCCTACTAATAGTTTTTGGATGCAGCTTCGCTTAAATGGTCCATGCTTAAAATTAGCGTATGGCAGGAAGAGTATAACTTAGTTCTGGATAGTATGCACTAATTACAAATAAACAAATTTTATATCTTAAGGTTAATTTATCTTGGTTTGGTTGTTGAATGAATGAAATACCTACTCCCGATTTTATTAGAGAAAAATAAAAAGGAAGAGATAGTGAATGCACTTAATTGCATCTTTAATTGACCACGTCCCATCGAATACTTCCGCTAATGGAGTTAATTAAGCCAAATGGCTCTTTAGTTATTGACTGTGTGTCAAGTAAATGTTTACTTTATAAAGTATTAGCATTGCCCGCGGCTCCGCACGCCTTCAGATGACCAAAAACCAAATTCTTAGGTTTTACATATTAGTATACTCTTACAATGCAGTTTCTATATTTATTCTCAGAAATTAGATATTTTCCCGCGGTAAAAAGTATCCTATATGTTGACCCGGCTAACTAGCTATCACAATACCAAATTTCATCAAAATCCCTCCAGTGGTTTTTCTGTGATGCGGTAACAGACAGACAGATAGACAAACAAAAATTCTAAAAACTATAGATTCGGCCTCTGTATCGATAACCATGTCTATTACAATAAGATTTTCCAAAAAATATTTAATGTACAGATTCGACTTAGCTAGAATTTTATTATATGTAGCTATAGATGTATAAGTGATTATTATTACCTTTATTTCTAGTATATATTTAGTATTTTTTTTGCACTATATTGCCCGCTGACATCTTCTTCCACAACCAGGGGTTGACTGGAAGAGATTTCTTTTAGAGATAAGTCCACCTTTGTGAATTATTTTTACTTTGTTATTTTTTTTTCTGTATCATATTTTAAGTGCCATAAAGAATATAATAGATTTATGATCTGCTCACACTCTGGCCTAACGATTTTCTTAAGAGTACAGAGACTTTCAGTACTTGGGCGACCAAGGTTCGATCGGCGTTTTGTTTTTTTAAATCGTGTGTTTCGGGAACGATATAATAAAAGCGTTTTTTTTCTACATATACCTATAGATATCTAGCAACTCAGCCTCGCTCCGCGTCGGGTTTGTCCCTAGAAAACAAATGTATCCCACGGGGACCGTACATTTTTATGAGATAAAAAGTAAACTATGTGTTATTCCAGGCTATAATCTATCTTTGCGCCAAATTTCATCCAGATCCGTTCAGCCGTTCTGGTATGAAAGTGTAACAAACATCCATCTATCCTCACAAACTTTCACATTTATAATGTTAGTAGGAAGAAGCAAAATCCAATCTAAAATCAAAGTTTGATCCAAGTCATTAGAACCGTTGCCGACATACATGATTAATTTATATACATCCATATGTGTATACAAGAATTGCTTATTTAATATTATAAGAAATTTACAATATCAGTAAGAATAATACAATAAAAACATTTTCAAACTAATATCGATACGTAGTTACTAAAACACAAACGAAATATAAACAGTTCATTTTACTAGAGGCTTTGAGGTGTAACACCGTCAATTTCGCAACTCCACGCTGTTACTGAGAATTACTTTACGGAAACCTATAATATAATTGGCCCGAATTAAAGACTCGAACCCAGTATCTATGGACCGGAAGCTGTACATGTTATCCACTAGACCGACGAGAAATAACGATAACATAAATGTGTGTATTTATAAAGCCTTAAAGGTATAGAAATGGTATGATAAAAAAGTAATAAAATTCTCAATTTCCGTTGCTCGCGTTCAATTTAATGCCTATTTAATACAAAATCAAGTTCATAAACCTTCTTGTTTTCCTTTAAATATACATATATTGATGACTTTTCTACATTTAGGGTCTTAACAATAATTTTAGTGGTTAATTGTTGTTATACGTTAAGTAAAACAAGCACTCAAAATGTTTCCTTATTAAAAAAAAATACATCTTAACACTTATAGGTAAATTTCTAAGAAATTAATTAAAATTCTAAGAAATCTATTGTTAACTGACACGCCGGGCGTGTCGGCGATCGTGGTGGGAATAATTATATACCCACAAAATATTTTGAGCTAGAAAAAATATTTTAGAAAATGAACACTATGTAGAGTTCTAATTTTATACTTTATGTAAAATTTACTAAGCTATGTTTTATATACTTTATTTTATATTCTTTAAAAGTACAGCGAAGACAGTATTTCAAAATAAAAACTTTAACAAAAAAATAAAAACCGACTTCAAACAAAAGCACTAAAAATGTTTTATATACTTTATTTTATATTCTTTAAAAGTACAGCGAAGACAGTATTTCAAAAAAAGTATTTCAAATGATTATTATTGTTTGGGTTTCGAAAGACATGTGAAGTCCGCTAATCCGCACTGACCAGCGTTGGTGGACGATGACCTGGTTGCCCTCGTATTGGAGGGCTCCCTCCAATACTGCCCCACTGCTGGACAAGGGGAGGCCCTTGTCCAGCAGTGGGACGTTAAAGAAAGGGCAAAATACTATATTGTTCTTTAACTAAAACCTTCAATATAGTTTTTGCACAAAACGTTTTACTCTAAGTATAAAGATGTACTACTATAAATTGAGTGAGTTGCGGTCTATAGCAATATCCGACTCGTAGAGCATGATAACTTGTAATTTACAACAAATAATTAACATCATTTAAAAGTTTGAGCCTGCAAAAATGTATGAAAGCTAATTTTCATTAAAAAAAAATTAAGAAAAAGTGCAGTGATATAGTCCATTCATTTTTTTTCTACTAAAAAGTTAGGTATTTTTGCTCGATCAAAAAGTATTTGTTAGGTCTATGTTTTAAGAAAATATACGCACTAATAAATTTTAGATATAGTTAAAGTGCTTATGAGGTTATTTTATTTATTTATAGTTTCATACACTAAAACATCTAAATTAAACAAATCGCAGAAACTATGTGTAGATAGATACCTAGATAATATTTATTTAACTAAACAGTATCTAAAATTTAGTAATATAAGTTAATAATAGTAGTTTATTTTAATAAAGTGTAAAACCTGCTTAGAACTAGTGCTAGATATTTATAAACTAGGACATCTATCGGGGACAATTAGTGAGGTTGCTCTACCTGTAACTACTCGTACTAACAAGGTTATATTTACATAAGTTTTTCTATTTATAAATTTAATAATGCTCTTCCATTTTCAAACTCGTTTTTATCTACTAACTGGCAATCAAATTATATTTCATGCAAAGGAAACACAGGATTATGACATTATAGAATACGCTTATAGTGTTTACACCTAAAACGTTTAATAGCCTCATGTTTTTAAAATACATACTCGTATAAGAAAAGATAGATAGGTTAGGTACGTATATAAAGAATCTCGCGCTGAAACATTTTTCATAATTTTACTTTTGACGATACGTTTGGCTCAGTTTGTAGACTAGTGATCCTACTTGTTGTGTCAGCGGTCGCGGGTTCTAGTCCCACTGGGGGCATTCATTTGTGTGATGAGCACGAATGTTTGTACTGCAGTCATGGGTGTCTAAATTTATAATATACACACATACATAATACATACAGTATTCAAAGTTATATTCGAGTATGTATAGTGTATCAACTATCTGGTATCCATAACACAAGCCTCGTAGCTTACCGTGAAACTAGATGATGTTGTGTGTTAATGTCCCAACATATTTATAATTTATTTATTTTTTATAAAAAAAACATTGTAGACACACCAAGTTATTACAAAATTGCACATTTTTATAGAAAATAATTATAATGTAATTAAATATTAAAAATGAGTGTAGTAGAATATGTAATCTGCGCGTAATGATCACGAGGGGCGTAACAGATCACGTTTAATGTTTTATCAAATAACTCATTTACCTAAATATAACAAATTATTACACTGTAACGCAAGTTGCAGTCCTAATGGAGTGCATCTGGCATAAATTCTGTAATATTTATATTGCCAAAACAAACTGGAAACGCATCTATACGACGTTAAAGATAAAAAGTGTGAGTCAGACTCGCACACTGACCGTTTCTATCCACAATATATTTACTTATAAAATATATCACATATTTGTCAAGATTTTTAGCGCCACTGCGGCATCTCGCACTTGGCCAGTTTTCATTATTTATATTTTTTTAATGTTGCACTATTATACATATGTATTACCTCGGAGGGCATAATATGTATTATTATGAAATATTGGAAGGCCCTCTATTATAGGGCTATTCTTCAGGCTTTCCTCAAATAATCATTAGATACCGGATATACGCAAACTGTTGAACTTAAATTTTTTTTCTTACTATATATACACTATAAAATATAGTGTTTCTTACCGGGATAAATATTTGTTTTGCTTTTTATTTAATTTTACACTAGTTTTTAAAGGTTTTCAACTAGTTTTTCTTTCTTTCTAATAAGACCCCATAGAATAGAACCACCCACATAGAACTCAGAAATGTTGTTGTTAAATTATATAATTCTACTACATCTATTTTTTTAAATCATATAATGCTACTCACCCTCGCTTCGCTGGGGTTCGTTACTAGGTACGTTTTAACGGTTAGTATGGAATAGATAGACTATATATTGTATGATATAATGCCTTCCTCAATAAACGGACTATCTAATGCACAAAGAATTTTTCAAATCGCATCAGTAGTTCCTGAGATTAGCGCGTTCAAACAAACAAACTCTACCTCTTTATAATATTAATATTATATTTATAATATCAATATTATAAATTAATAAAATTAATGAAAACGTTAATCTTACTTTAAATTAATAAATCTTATATCCCAGCCATTTTACTCATTCATATTGTTTTTTTACAATAGAATATATAAATATTATGTATTTCCATATGAAAAAACTAAACTATACATACATATATAATTTCGGGCCCTTCGTTACTTTGAATACCATCGTTGTACGACAACATCAAGATACGTGATTCAGAGAACTTATGGCGTCATATTATCATTAACGCACGTTATATATTAATGTCTTATTTTCGATCCAGTAAAGCTTACTAAGGAAAACATATAAATTGTATATAAAACTCTTACATAACAAATGATAGTCATCTATACTAATATTATAAAGAGGTAAAGTTTGTGATCTTGTGAGTTTGTGAGTTTGTGACGTTGTAGGGGGTAATCTCAGGATCTACTGAACCGATTTTCAAAATTCTTTTACCAATAGAAAGCCACGTTCTTTCTGAGTATCATAGGCTATATATTAACCTGAAAAATTAAAAGGCTTTTTCGTGGTAGTCGGATTTGCAAAGTAAGTCGGAGAAAAAACGGTCGAACGAAAAAGTTTCTTACGAACGTTGTCTTAACGATGAGAGATATATGATTATGTTCTAGAGAAAAGTTGTAGAGCTTAATAATGCCTACAAAAGAAGTCCGCGACAGCATATATCTAACTTTTATATTTAAGTCACAAAAGGTAGTTTTTTATATTAAAAAAATAATTTAAATCGGTAGGTCACGTTTATTGGTCATATTATCAACAATTATGAATTCTTATCAAAATAAGTAAATTTATCGTCTAAAATGTTTAAAACAACAGACTTTTCCCTTTTACTGCATATAATTTGGACAAATGGTTAAAGAGATAATACAACATATTCGTAGGTATGGACGAACCCGAGCGAGCTGTTTGTCTGTTTTTCTGTTTGTACGGGCTAATCTCCGAATCTATTGGACCGATTTAAATGAAATTTTACATGGTAGTACCTTATATCCCCGGGCAACATCTTAGATACTTTTCATTACGGAAAATTAAAGGGTTCCCGTGGGATAGTTAAAAAACTATTGCAACTTATACAGCTTAGTACACAAAAACTACTAATTGGATTTTAATGAAACTTTACAATAATATAACTCATACATAACAAAAACAAATCTGCTACTTTTCATCCCGGAAAATTAAAGAGTTTCCGTGGGATAGTCAAAAAACTATAGTAACTTATACAGCTTAGTACACAAAAACTACTGATTGGATTTTGATAAAACTTTACAATAATTATATATTATTATTAGTTCATACATCAGAATAACAAATAGGTTACTTTTTATCCCGGAAAAATGTACTGTTCCCGTGGGATAGATGTTTTTGTTTATTTGTAACGTATTATGTTCACAACATAGACCCCAAAACAATAGTTATTAAAAAAATTGTCTGTTTGTCTGTTTTTGCGTGAGCGTTTCACGCGAAAAGTAATGTGGTAGATTTCAACGAAATTTGGTAAAGTGATAACTTATTACTCGAGTCAACATTAAGGGTACCTTTTGTATGTATGTATTCATATATGTATGTATTCAGCCCTTTTTAACGTCCCACTGCTGGGCACGGGCTCCCTTCAATACGAGGGGGATCAGGCCATAGTCCACCACGCTGGCCAAGTGCGGGTTGGCGGACTTCACATGTCTTTTGAAAACTTGCTAGGTTCTCTCAGACATGCAGGTTTCCTCACAATGTTTTACTTCATCGTTAAGACAAGTGGTAATTGTGTTAGAAATGATTCGCACATGAAAATATCAGAGGTGCGAGACCCGGGATTTGAACTTGCTTCACTCGGTTTCCCAAGTGAGTGCGTTACCACTGGGATACCACTGCCTAGATACCTTTTACTTCAAGAAAATCTTTCTTTCCCACGGGAAAATACAATAACTGGTTTTATCGAGTCCTCCCTAGAATCCTTCCGCTGGCTAAGCCTTAAGACATACATACATTGAAACAATATACTAAAAAATTGTTGGTCTTGAAAAGTCCTACAGAAAAGTTCCGAATTGTATATGTCTATCTCCTAAGTTACACTCGCAATATTTATTCTTATTTATACGTATAATAAAACTAACTTAGTCAAATCGATGTGCATGTTTCACGCAAAAAGTACTCAACCGATTTTAACTAAATTTTGTATAGTGATAAAACTTAGTACTCGGGTCAACATTTAGGATACCTTTTACGACAGGCAAATTTTTCATTCCCACGGGAAAACACAATAACTGGTTCTATCGAAAAGTCCTTAGAATTGTATATGGTTAACGTTGGCTCAACCTTAAGAGATAGATCAAAACATTGTGCAAGAAAATTGTAAGTCTTAAAAAGGTCTATAGAAAAGTTCTACATAATATATGTCTATCTCCTAAGGTACACTCGCTATAACTATTTTCATTATTATATATTACTGTTTTATTATAAGTTATTTATTCTATCTATACATATAATAAAACTGTAGAGGTTAGAAAAAAAATGCTAAAACGCGAGTCAGTTCTCTTCTTACATCCCGAAAGAAGAGAAATAGAACAAATCCAGTTTTTTTTTCAATTTTTTTGTTTCTCTGTCTGTTTGTCTGTTTGTATGGACCAATCTCCGAAACTATTGAAACGATTTAAATGAAATTTTGCATGATAGTACCTTATATCCCCGGTCAACATCTAAGATACTTTTCATTCCAGAAAATTAAAGAGTTTCCGTGGGATAGTTAAAAAAACTATAGTAACTTATACAGCTTAGTACACAACAACTTATCCTCCTAATTTAATAAAATTTGGCATGCTGATACCTTATATTGCCGATCAAACAACAAGTTACTTTTCATCCGGAAAATTCATCATTCCGGAAAAATGAACGGTTCCCGTGGGATAGATCTGTTTGTGCTTTTCTAGAGGTGAACCCGAGCGAAGCGAGGGTGAGCCGCTAGTAGAATATAAAAGCGTATGGAATTTAAATGATCGAAATATACATAATATGTAGAGCTAATGATTCTATAATTTAAAATTATTTTAAATATTAAAATGCGATTGTTTGGCAAATTACAAGTAATTAAATTAATTATGAATTAGATTACATAAATATAAAGATTTTAAATATTTTACAAATATTTATTAAACAATATACATGATATTTTTAATTAAAAAACTGCGCCCTCTCTGTAGCACACGCGTAATTCTGTAATTATACTCTCTGAACAGCCGCTAGATGGCGCTAGTGATAACGTTTCACGTTAAAATGGATTAGATATATACAAAATGTATCCATACATCTGTCTGTCTATTTTAATGAAAGAAAAGTAATGTTATTTTGTTGTTTAATTTGATTGACGTAAAGTATATCATTCGAAGATATAATTTCAGTTGAAAATATTCTCTATATTGTAACACCATTGAATATCAAAGAATAGCCGTCAGCTTGTTAAAATTATTATTATAGTTTGTTAACAATTCGTATCGAATAATTTAGAAATCAAGCCCTGACATTGGATATGTGCGGAAGCAATTTGTAGAGACTCTAATTCAAGCATAGCTAATATGTAAACGCGCGTAGGTTGAGTTTAACTACGACTGAACCTGAAATTCTGATCAGTGGGCTGAATGCGAGTTTGAAATATGCATTTTTCTATTCGAAAATTATTTTATTAAAGTAAATTTTACATTTGGACCTATTTTTATTTATTTACATAAACTTTTAATTGGAAAGAGAAACGGTCATTCGGCTGATGCTTAAGTTATTAACACTTTCCCTAACAAGTGGCCAAGTCCCTAACACTTGACCTCTAATGTTTTAACAGTGTTATTAATTGTAAACAACGATTAGTTTATCTATATAATACTAGCGACGCACTCTCGCTCCGCTCGGGTTCGTCCCTAGTGAAAATTTTGGTTTGTATTTTTTTAGTGCCGAATCATAAAAAAATATAAAATAAAAAATTATGTTCCAAAAAATAAGATTTTGGGGGGGGGGGGGGCACCCTTATCACTTAGGGGTATAAAATAATTTACGTCCTAATCTCAGTCCTACTGAATACACAAACGAAATTTCATAAGAGTCGATCAAGCAGTTTCGGAGGTGCTTTGTTACAAACACTGTGACACGAGAATTTTATATATTAGAAGATAATATAAAAAGATAAATGATCCTGTCTGATATATCAGCGTACAGCCTATATGCCCGGGTCTAGGAACATGAAAAGTCACACAAAGCTCCCTTTTATAATGTAGGCGAGTACTAAGGAAAGGTTTAAAACTTATGATACACTAGCATTGCCCGCGGCTCAGCCCGCGTTCAGATGACCAAAAACCAAATTCTTAGGTTTTACATATTACTATATTATATTGCAGTTTTTTTTACTTTTTCTCAGAAATTAGATATTTTGCTGCAGTAAAAAGTATCCTATATGTTAACCCGGATGCTACCATCATACCAAATTTCATCAAAATCCCTCCAGTGGTTTTTCCATGATGCGGTAACAGACAGGCAGACAAAAATTCTAAAAACTATAGATTCGGCCTCTGTATCGATAATAATGTCTGTTTAACTGCCTCGGTGGTGTTGTGGCTAGCATGTACGGCTGCACACCCGGAGGTCCTGGGTTCGAGTCCCGGGTCGGGTCAAGTTTAGTTATAGAGTCTTTCTGTATAAGTAAGCCTCAATAACAGCTCGGAGTTGGGAAGTTGGCGGTGTTTCACCCCCGTGCCTCGGAGAGCACGTAAAGCCGTCGGTCCTGCGCCTTAACTCTCACTGGTCGTGTCGAGTAGTCGTCCCACCAGAGTATGAGAGTGACAGGAATAGAGAGTGCACTTGTGTCTGCGCGTACACTTGTGCACTATAATATCTCCTGCGCAGTTGGCTAGTCTCAATGAGATTGGCCGCCGTGGACGGCATCGGCTAGGAGAGCATCATCAATGTCTGTTTCAATAAGATTTTCCAAAAAATATTTAATGTACAGATTCGATAGTTACAATTTTATTATATGTATAGATAACGTTTTGAAAAAGTAATTTGATTTATGCTCAGACTATTTCATGTTTAGGATAAGAAATTAAATTTGTTTATGTTGTTGTGTGTGTTGTTAGTAGTAATCATAAAAGATGAATTGGAATACTTCCAAACGTGCTAACATTAGAATTATATCAAGGGTGTGCATTAGAATTATGACATTATGATAAAAAATGATTCGTTCTTGATATTCTTGCAAATATAATATGTACTTACTAGCGACTCACCGTCGCTCCTCTCGAGTTTATTCCTACTTACGTTTTAACGTTTAGTATAGATTTCTCAGAGATGGGATATTTTCCCGCAGTAAAAAGTATCCTATGTGTTGACCCGGATAACCAGCTATCATCATACCAAATTTCATCAATATCCCTCCAGTAGTTTTTCCGTGATGCGATCACAGACAGACAGACAAATATTCTAAAAACTATAGATTCGGCTTCTGTATCGATAATAATGTCTATTTCGATAAAACAATCACAAAAAATATTTAATTTACAGATTCGGCATAGTTACAATTTAATTATATGTATAGATAATAGATCTTAGATCTTGAAAATTGAAAATGAGCTACTACACGTATCTACAAATTATATAACTACATATGGATATATATATTCAAGATACCTGATAACATCAAAAAGTACTGTTTACATTTTCATTTCTATCGACTTAATTATAGCTAAGAAATTTAAAATACAATTTTCTGTTAATTCTAATATTTTGTAATTAAAAATCCAGTTCCGGTAAGATTATTTAAGAATGCGGGCAGAATTGCCTATTGTTTACTAACAATTTTTACAACTACGTATATAGTTGCGTATGCACTATTAATAGTATTGATGCCAGAGGAAACCTCATAAAGTTGGCACCGTTTCTCACTCTTGCCTCATGCCTAATACATAAAAAGAGTGAACTGAATGTACTGTTATACATTCATTGCACTAATTATAAATCACATTCATATATGTGCTTATAAAAATAACACCGTTGATGTTCTCTCATCTCATTATCTGCATGTAGGTACCAACTTATGTAAATAATCATCCATATACTAATATTATAAATGTGAAAGTGTGTTTGTTTGTTTGTCCTTCTTTCACGTCGAAACGGAGTGATGGATTGGCGTGATTTTTTGTGTGGAGATAGTTGAACGGCTGGAGAATAACATAGGCTACTTTTTACCGCGAGAGATTATCTCATTCCCACGGGAAAACACGTTATAATACAACCCAAAAAATATGTATGATCAGAAATACGTGAAACTTCGTATAAATACTCTTCAATACAATTAAATAAATGTTTTAGCATTTATATATATATATATATATATATATATATATATATATATATATATATATATATATATATATATATGTATATATATATATACATATATATATACATATATATATATATATATATATATATATATATATATATATATATATATATATATATATATAAATTCCCATTCGTAAAATACCTAGAGGATATAAGTTTGTATGAAACCTACCTTTTTAGAGGTTTTTTTGTAACTTTAGCGCAAGCGAAGCCGCGGGTTCTGCTAGTATATTTATATTTTAAACTCACAAGTTTTTCTTAGTCTTTCTTTTCTTTTAAACAATTGTAAAAGCATTTATATTGTTATTACTGTAATTGCAACTCTGCTATTATTATAATTGGAATTCTGTTTTCCCGTATAATGAAAATTTTACTATATAATATTAACTGCCTGGGTTTTATTGACACAGACTGGGGTTAGCCTTGAATGGCTTACCTATATCGTAATACAAGTCTCTTAGTAGGTACCTACTTCTGGTAGAATTAAATATGTACGTATAATATATTTTCAAAAATCTCGATACTCTATTTCGATTACTCGTTTCCTCATTATTTTCACGTGTAAACTTGTCACAGAAAATTTTATTTATAACTTCATGCTCTTCTTATAATCGTTTCATTTTTACACTATGTAAATTTTCATTTGTCAATCAATGTTAACATTCAGACGCTATCTATGTCTTTAATAAGTTTTTTTAGTTATTGTTAGTAGATAAAAGCTGTTCCTCGTTGTTACCGTAGGTTAAATCTCGTTTTTTGTATATTTTTGTATCTTCGTTTTGTTTTTATATGCATGCTGTGTCTGCATTTAGAAAAATGCAATCCTGTTTACTATTAATTTTGCAAGCTATTGTTATTTTATGTGTTTTATTGCCATTTGTTTTGTGGACCAATAAACATAAATAAATAAATTACCTAGAATGTACCAACATTCGAATAGTTCGTAAAATCATTTTTTTCAAGAGAGGATCGTAACCACGATCTTAGATGTAGCAAGTATATAAAACCAGCTTTATCACATTGCACTGCGCCACTGCGGCAGGAATATTATCTCTTATAATTGAACGTATATTTGAGCAGTAGCAAATTTAGAAATTAATCCGACCGGCCATTCTCAAGTGCAATGATTGATGAATGATCCTTGATTAGACAGCAAATAGAAGAATAAAGGATAATTTATGGCAACCTTAAATCCCCCAACACACATATTTTGTATACACTACACACGCCTTTTCCTGCGGCTATGCTCACGTATATCGGTAGTTTAAATATATTTTCCGTACCCAAATAGGTACTTGTGTTCAAGATTTTTATGGAAATCCCTTGATTACAGATGTTGATGCGCTGTAACGTCGTCTAATGGCTAATTATGGCAAAATTGATAAAAAAATTATTTTGATTATACCTATAGAAAGTTATCGATGAAGAGCTTTTGGAGTTTTGTAATAAGCATTTTCTATACATATAATAAAATACCTCATTTCTGAGAAAAAATACAAAAACTGTCATGTAAGAGTATACTAATATGTGAAACCTAAGAATTAGTTAGTTTTTGGTCATCTGAACGCGAGCAGAGCCGCGGGCAATACTAGTTATTTATATATATCGTTGACTCCATGAAAATTTTACTATACATATGTACACATAAGACACCTAACACATAGGTATGGTTTGCATATAGTGCAGTAGGTTAAGCTCCTCACTCTTAAGTACCGGAAAAGGGTTTTGCGTGGAAGTAGAACATTAGTAAGATGTTACGTGCTAGTGTATGTACAGCAATGTAAATATAATTGCTATGTATCTTGAAAGTTATTTGTCAAGTTGAAACAAACATAATATATATTTTGAGTGATTTTAGTATTATTAGACTAAGTTTTGGAATAATAAACTAACCTGTATAAATAAATATATGCATATAATAAAATTGTAACCAAGCCGAATCTATACATTAGATATTTTTTGGAAAATCTAATTGAAATAGACATTATTATCGATACAGAAGCCGAATCTACAGTTTTTAGAATTTTTGTCTGTCTCTCTGTTACCGCATCACGGAAAAACCACTAGAGGGATTTTGATAAAATTTGGTATAGTGAGTTAGGTTGTCCGGTTCAACATATAGGATACTTTTTATCGCGGGAAAATATCTCATTTCTGAGAAAAAATACAAAAACTGAAATGTAAGAGTATACTTATATGTAAAACCTAAGAATTTGGTTTTTGGTCATCTGAACGCGGGCGAAGCCGCGGGCAATGCTAGTGTGATTATATATTTATTCCAGTATTTCTTCGCTAAACAGTGTACACTGTATACATATGTATGAATAGTATCTTGTGCGAACTCTATCTCAAGTAAAAAAACCACTTTATATAATTTACAATACCTATATGTTTAAAGTATAATATATTATTGTTATCAAGCATTGGTAGCCCATTGATAACGCAATTGATTTAAACGCCATTGATAACGCAATTGATTTTAACTTTTCACTATGACTACCACTTGCTAATGCAATGAAGAAATACATTAAAAAAGGAGGATGCAGGTTGCATATCTAAATAAATTATTGATATTGGATTTTATCAAATTAATTTAATCGATTATTATTTGTGTGAATATTAATGTTGAAGTCGCTTAGAATCGAGACTCAGGAAGAGGTGGTTTTATTATTGACAATAATACGACGCGTCGGATTACTTCTAGTCAAGGGTTGTCCTCGATGTCGAACATAACGAAAATAAATAAAATATAGAGAAATGTTTAAGAAATGAACGTATTAAATATTACATATGTATTAAAGTTTTGTACTATAAAAAAACATATTTTAAATGCGATAATGCGTCTTCATAAAATATAGTTACGAAGCTTTGGAGCTTATAAAATAGTGGGTACAATTTTTTTTAATACCCAAGTCACTTCCGGAATACATAAAAGTCTTGTTATGAGATAAACTATGCTTACAAACAACATATTATACCAATAAAGAAAACATTTATTTTTATATTAAGTATTATAGTGAAATTAACACTTGTATCCAAAAAAACTTCTACAGTATCTAAGAACTTTATTCAACTCGATCAATATTTCGTATCGACTAATATATGAATGTAAATAAAAATAAATCTTCCAAATAAAATGTGTCTATGGCTGTTAGGGAAAAATCGTTTTGATGTTGTTACGTTGCCAAAAATGTTTCACAGTTCTACTCGTATACAATATAAGGATTATATAAAGGCTGGTCCACACTGTCGAATTAAAAGGAGAAATCGTTGCCAGTCACGATTTCCTTGACTACGGCATAAATCATCCGATACTAAATATAGTTAGAGCCGCCCTTGAGCTATCAGGGCGTGTTATAGAAAATGTATTTTTATACGATACCTATAGGCATTAGACATCGATTTGTGTCGCCTTAGAAAAAGACGTATGATTTCAATCATATAAAAAGTTTATCGTTAACGCTGTAACATATTAACATTCATATGTCGGACTACTAGTGGTTATTAAACGTACCAGTTGAAAAATTAAAGAAAAGTGAAATATCACTTTATTTTCTCTGAACAATATTCCCTATATTTCAATTTGTAAACATCAATCGTTTGTTCGTTATGTTATGATTTAATTCGTCTCGGCAAGAAACTCTGAAGTATGCGTTCTTTGTACAGTGATCGTTATCATGATCGGTGATAAATAACTATATGTAAGCTCAAGACAATTTAATTAAGGATATTAATGAGTATGGTTCATGTGCGATTAGTACCTATATATATACATATACCTATATATGACACGTTTGGCTCAGTTTGTAGTGACCCTACTTGCTGTGCCAGCGGTCGTGGGTTCGAGTTCCGCTGGGGGCATTCATTTGTGTGATGAGCACGAATGTTTGTACTCCAGTCATGGGTGTTTATATTTATAATATGTATGTATTTAAAGTTATATATTTTATATTTTAATATAGTATATATATATAAATATATTCTATATTAATATATAAAAATTATATATATAATATATATATATATATATATATATATATATATATATATAGCCTTGTTATTTTGATCACCTGCTGGTTGTTATGTTTCATATATATATATATATATATATATATATATATATATATATATATATATATATATATATATATATATATGTGTACATTTGTTTACACGTTCTGATACGCTTAACATTCGAAACGCGTGACCTGCCGCCACTAATGGTTGTGATTGTATCGCAATTTCCTTCCGACTGTTTTGAACACCATGACTTTTACTAGCTCTAATGTATAATAGCATATATAAAACCGCAAAACCGCTAAATATGAACCTGTGCTGCTCGTGCATAGCTGTTGTTGTTGTTAAAATTTATTCAACATAGACAACAGATATACTCGGAAATGAATCAAAGAGTCTATATAACTGTGTAGATAATTTCACATTAGTATGCCTTCCCGAAATAATAATTAGGAGAACTTAGCATTATATTTGGGAAGCGACTGCAGACGGAATATTAAGCCATGTATTGGCCTTGATTCCCAAACGGGCTGGCGATTTTGGCGGGCGAGTGAGCTCACGCGGCGCGCCTCATAGACGGTGAACGAGTACTCATTAGCGGTCCTCATTGTTGCCTGCCAGCGTTTCCTTTCCGCACGCGAATGCAGTAGCGTTGCTAGTCCGGCACTAGTTTCCGAACGTACATCTGCAGTGCGCGACGTCGCCGCCAATTTTTTTTTTTTAAATTAAAATTCCTTGTGGTATGACAAAATGGGTGTGGTGAAAAATAAGAAAAATAAAAAATATGAGGATGTGAAAAATGTTAATGGAAAACAGAACAAGGATGATGCTAAAGTGAAAAAGAAGAAGAGAGTGTCGTGTTTACAATGTTTCAAGTCGCCAGATGATGGTAGTTATACTTTGTTGATTAAGTTATAGTACCTACCTGGGCTACCGAGCTTCCCTCGGTTTTTTGTCAAATCGTGTTTTTTTTTTGAAAAAAAAATGTAATAATTGCGCTTATCTTTTCAGAAAATGTACCTATATAGATAACTTAAAAAGCAAAACCTTTTCTAAATACAAAATTTGATATACACGCAATAAATTATACAAGAATTGCTCGTTTAATATTATAAGATTTACATACATATACAGGTATTTCGCTAATTGCTATTAAATCTAGATTTTAGTTCAATATTTACACTTGTAAATATTGAGTTTTGTTCTTATTAAAAAAAAAACTATTTCTTAGATAGACAGTAATGAAATCTATAGTATTTATTTTTCTTCTTTTAACAACCCATTGACCCACATTTCCAAAAACATTTTACTGTCGTACGTAAATCTATTTTTCTACACGAGTTCTTATAACTACTTTATACTAATCGTCATTATAAATATTTTTTTTGCTTTTATACTATTTGTATTATTTGCAAATCGATTTCATACATTTCCACATCGGCCTATATAAAATGTTTATGTCCTAAATAAAACTGATTCCAGTTTCGTAATAGCCAGCACCAGAATATCATCGATATGTTCTAAACATAAACTTTTAATATTTTAACATCATTTAGCTGTTTACCATGCCCTTGGGTATAGAGTAAACATTAGGAGTATAACGTGAAACTGAGTTAAAAGTTATATATTTATGAAACATTATAAAATGTAACTTTTCAAATTTGTAGCAATTTTTATGTTACAGTATGTTTTTTGATAAATCCACATAATAATAATATCTTATAATTGGAATAATAAATATATTTTATTCAAAAATTAATTATTTTTATCATATCTGTAGGTTTCAGGCTCCAACATAAACGAGCGAGCGGTCCTGAAACATTCACATCTTCAATAGAGTCAATTTAAGTAAATGAGTTGCGTAGGATATGTAAATTGTCGTGTAACAAAGCGTAACCCAGCAGGCGAGTCAAGGCCGCATGTTACACTTTAGATCATCATTACCTCATCTAGATTTATACGTGAATGACCGTGAACCTACGAAAACAATATTACATAAAACTAGAGACATACCCTCGCTTTGCTCGGGTTCGTCCCAATGTCATATATGTTTTAACGGTTAGTATGGAATAGATAGTAGATCGCTTGCACTATGAAAAACAAAAACAAATTTATCCCACTGGAACCGTACGTTTTTCCGAGATAAAACTAGTAACCTATATGCTATCCAGACAATAATCTATCTCTGTGCCAAATTTCATCTAGATCCGTTCAGCCGTTCTGGCGTGATTGAGTAACAAACATCAATCCATCCAAACTTTCACATTTATAATATCTAAGGGATGAAAACACAAAACTCCGTAGATACTACCCTATTATAAGCAAATTTTACATTCATTATTTACTTAAGTAGTAAGTAGGTATATATATGAATGACCTTTGAATACTTTGACCTTTTCCATGTAAGAATCGAATCGATGGAAAGATTTTTCTCACGATTTTATTAAATGGATACAAAGGATCATATTGTACGTAAAGCTTATTTTCTTTTATTGCGACGTATCTAAACGTATCTAAAGGATGTTGAGTTTAAGTCAATTTGCATTCATGTTACAAGTGAGATGAGATCACACGTATGCAACACAATGAATTATTGTATCAGTAAACACAGCCATTAACGTATCAGTGTTAAAGATTCCTGAAAAATAGGTTTTATCAACAAACTAATAGGCAATCTTAGGGCGGTAATCGCTAGCTTAGACAGATCGCGTGCACGAACAAACATGAATAATTACATGAAAAAGGTAAAAGAGACGTGAATAGCTAAAGATATTAGATGAAGAATTCAGCAATTTAATTTTATAGTCATTTTGAAATCTATACCTATATAAAATAAAATTCTGAGTAGAATCAAATTGCTGAAAATATAAACAAAACTACGATATACATATATCTAATCACAAATGATTTTGTTATAATATTCTAATCTCGTTTGGAAGCTTATTGTAGCATAACTCATATTCGTCTCCCTTCTGATGTATAGACAATAAGTTCTATAGATCAATGAACAAAATAAACGACAAAATATTTTCTGCTATTTCCTTAGTCAAATCTCTAAAAGACTATACACAAGTAAGCAAATGAAGCAATATATAACCTGAATCTCGGAAACGGCTCCAACGATTTTCATGAAATTTACTTTCGGGAGCGATGAATCGATCTAGATTAGTCATATGTCTGAGAAAACGCGTGTTTTCGAGTTTTCATGCAGTTTTCTTTTGCATTATTCCACGCAAAATATGGTCGGTAATTTGCACGCTCGGGCATAAGCATCGTGGTCAAGCGGCCAAGGTGCAAGATCAACAATCGGAGGTGTCCAGGTTCGAATCTCAGTCGCATACAAAGCTTTTACTTTTGTTTTTTTTTTTAAATATTTATTCAAGTTTTTAGTTTTAAAAATAAGAAAATTATACTCTAGGCCAAAAACTCCGAGCGAAGCTCGGTAGCCCAGGTACTACATATAATTCTAGACAATTTTGATTAATTTATCTCAAATCTTTATGCTTGAGTTTCGTTAAATTACTTTAGTCGTATGACGAAAATGCTACTAAAAATGACCTCAACATGCCATTTACAACTACCTACTACCATATTTGATTAAGTTGTTTGAGCTTAGTCGCCTAAATAAGTAAAGATTTTTCCGAGGACATCTTATTTATTTCTTCTTCTATTTTTAATATAACCTCCAGCGAGGAAAACTACAGATAAACAAAAAGACAAAGTTGCTCATTGTTCTGCCCATAAACAAAAAACCCTTATTGATTACCCTTCAGCTAAATACTTAAGTAATTATTTTTAATAATGTACGTACATTTGTGAAATAAATTATCTTTGTGAAATAAAATTTTGTGAAGTTTTACACATATACTTATTAATGTACTTATCTAAACAGTATATGTATGTATATCGGCTAATTTTATTAGAGGCAAGGGATGTATCCCTTTCATTATAGTGTACTATATTAGCTGTAATATAGTTGAGAGGGTGCGTGAATTTGTTTAGCAATAAAATCCATTTTTTTAAATAAAATGCTTACAATAAATTATTTAAATAATAGCAATTCTAGTAAGTGAATACATATATCTTTTGCAATAATCGAATCCAGTAGGTACTTTCTATGTAGGAGACATTAGGTATAATAAGTAAATGGCTACACTATACAACGTTTTTATCGGCATATTATATGGTAGGTATATAGGTAGATTTTAATTTTTTTGAGCGGAACCCTAATTCTTTTACTGAAATAAAAGTAGCCTAATGTACTCCTTATTACATCATCTACCTGCCAGTGAAAGTCCCGTCAAAATAGGCCCAGCTGTTTCGGAGATTAGCCGGAACAAACAGACAGACAGACAAAATTTTTAAAAATTGTGTATTTCTTAAAATACCGTATATAATTCCATATATATGCATTTAGTTAAGAGCGGTTATTTTGACATTACAAACAGACACTTTAATTTTATTTATTTGTATAGATACAAAAATTGTAACAAAATTGCCATAAATGGTTTCAAAGTAACGTGCTAATGTTGTCACCCCACACTGTCAAGGGCGTAACAAATCTGATAGGATCTGATGTGGCAGAATGGTCGCTGACAATGGTAATCACTGCGCATGTCCATCACCTGCCACATGCGTTTAATTGTGTAAACAGTTTGTGTACACATTATTGTAAAACAATCTGACGTCTTACTACCAACTATACATCGCTAGTACTACATGTTTACATTTCTGTTTAGAACCTTTCCATAGTAAAGCTATTGAAATTAGCGAGTTGAATTTAATATATAATTTAACAAGTTATTTTTAATATTTTGGTACGTTTTCCGTTTTGTTCGATTTTATGGTTGTTTTTACAACAGTCTCTCGTTATTCGACAAAGAAATCCATGTGCCTGCACATAAGCATAAAAGCACCTTACTTGATATATATAATTCCAGGTACCAATGCAGTCTTAAGTACTTAATATTTTGAACAAATTTCAGAATAAAATCCTATCCTGCACGTAAAATGTCATAAATATTACGTATTTTACATAATAACATAATTATTTATCGTATTATTATTGTAAGGTATTTAAAGTGAATATTCGATTGATTGAGCTGCCGATTTTTATAATATAATTTACTTATCGACCTAACGAAATTTGAACAATTTAACCTTAATTGACTTGTGTTTAATCGATTGTCGAGGTTACATGACGAACGTCTTAGTGCATCAAATAAATAAACAATTGGAACTTATACAATAACTTTTAAGAATGTAGGTCTAATATTATCACAGTTGTATTCATTCAGAAGTCAATGACAGACGATAACGAACAGTTAACTGAAAACCAAGGAGACTAGTTAATAGTTACTTATTTGGGTTAAAGGATACATTAATTAAGCGAATCGCTCCTGTGCCGTTTAACTGAAGCCGACGCATAGGAAATCTAATATATTTTAATACGTAAAATACATATTTACCTATTAGATATCCATATCGTAAAATATTGTCCGCTGGCACTGACTTCGAAAATATCTGATTAGGTATCTATTCTAAATGAAAACCCCCGTTTAGTTATTTTTTACCTTTGTGCCTGGAAGTCGGTTTATTTTTAAGTTTTTATTTTTATATTTTTAGTGTAGACGTAATAAGCGCGTAATTTGTAGGAAGAAAGTTTTTAATAACATATTCGATTAAACAATTTGCTTTAAAAAAAATATTTATTGTTGATTTTTTTTTAAATCGCTCCACCGATTTCGATAAAATTTATATGGGACCACCTGGGAAGTAAACCCTTTCAAACAAAACAAAAATTTTCCAAATCGGTTCAGGCGTCTTCGAGTAATCGGTGAACATACATAAAAAAAAAGATTCCGACGAATTGAGAACCTCCTCGTTTTTGGAAGTCGGTTAAAAAGAGATTTCAAAAAAAATCTCTTCAGGTCTTCTTTTTTATAGTTTAGTTTTATGTATGGATATAATTATTTTTATTTATACTAACATATAATTTATGCCCCTCTTATTATTTATGTAGTATGAACTATGATACTCTCACAAAGTGACTGGTTTCTAAGTCTCCTATATTTTACTTTCGCAATATTTCATATTTTATTACTGCATTGAGAGTATTCCCACATAGAGATCTGCTCAAAGAATATAACGGTAAAAACTACATTTTTATCTGAATCTTTTATACACTTTGAAAAGGTCATCATACTAAGTAATAAAAGGAATATTTTTCATATAGGAAATATACCTATATACTCGTAACTATGCCTTGCTACTTACTGGGCTCTATGAAAAATAAATAGCGTTTCTTTTCTAACATTGGCATTAATATGCTAAGTCTATTAAGGAATAAAGTAGACCTATTGTTGGAGATTTGTATGACATTTACATGTCCTCATCGCATGAGTTATAAAAAATGTAGTTTTGCTATTTTTCAATGTTCCAATAGATATTTATTATTTCCTTAGATATGAGATCTGGTATTAAAATATATAAAAGTTTCCTTTATTTCTTTATTAATATTTCACCTAATAATCCCTCACGACCGCGGACACGCCGGCGTTTCAGTTAACAATAGATTTCTTAGAAATTTAACCAATTTCTTAGAAATTTACCTGGAGGTGTTAATCACATTCTAACTTAATATTTATTTAATGACGTCGTATAGTCCGATACAGTTCACGGCAAGTAGGTAAGTTGGTAAATTACGATGGAACTCGCCACCGGATCGAGCCATTATTATCTATTAGCTGTAAATATAAAGTCTAAAAATGTGCCTGAGGTCATCTAATAAGGGTAAGTGGGTAGCGGGTAGCGATGTGGGTAGCATTTATTTGCAAGGAGCGGCTGTTGACATCATCAGTGTCCGAATGACTTATGCACACTTGTTTGTTGCTCTGATCTGCATTTTAATTATGTTTTAAGTACGTTGTAATTATCTTTAACAATGCATCTGGTTGTAATTAAATTTGAATATATAACGTACGTTAATACAATTCTATTCATATATAATGATACCTAATTCCTATTAATTCTTGTGTCTTAATAGCTGGCTTTGGCCCCGTCTCTATTTTTATCACAATAGCCAATAAGGCTTTTCGTAAACAACAATATCCTAATTTAAAGAAGACTTGTTTTTGCACGTATTCTACAAAAAATGTGATTGTAAAGTTGGTTGTATGTTACATCTACGAGTAAGACCTGCCCCAGCTTCTTCTGAATAATTTTTTAATTTGTGTACTACTAACATGATGTTAAAATCTATATAAGCATTTTTTAACCCATTTATCATCTTGAGTTGTATCATTTAAATTTTATAGTAATACTAATCTCTCTCACAAATGATCGGACTATTTAAATATTGTGCTTGCAGTCCATGTAACAAAAAATACAATAAACATAAAATTATTTTTAATTATAAACTTATGTTGTTTTTATTGCAAAGACTCACGTAAAATAAAATTATATGCATAAATTACTATGACAGTATTTGTATACTGAAAGCATTACACGTTTTTATTTTCTCAGCCTTCATCGTATTTCATCTACGAAGATATCAAAGAAAATCCCATTTAATTGGCGTTCGTTGAAATCACAAGTAAAATATATTTATATATAAACAAATTTATTTTAAGATCCGTTAAAAGAAAAAGAAATGTTTTAAATTATAGCTAGTGATCGCCCAGTGCTCGACCATAATTCATTAAGTTTTAACATTACTAAGGATTATCTGTCAAAGTTACATAAGTAGATGTAACCTTCTACAATAAATCTATACATATAATCAAATTGTAACCAAGCCGAATCTGTACATTTAATATTTTTTGGAAAAGCTTATTGAAATAAACATTATTATCGATACAGAGGCCGAATATATAGTTTTTAGAATTTTTGTCTGTCTGTCTGTGTGTCTGTTACCGCTTCACAGAAAAACCACTAGAGGGATTTTGATGAAATTTGGTATGATAGCTGGTTATCCGGGTCAACATATAGGATACTTTTTATCGCGGGAAAATGTCTCATTACTGAGAAAAAATGCCAAAACTACAATGTAAGAGTATACTAATATGTAAAACCTAAGAATTTGGTTTTTAGTCATCTGAACGCGGGCGGAGCCGAGGGCAATGCTAGTAAACTATAATATACAAAATTATGTTTTCAAATCGGATTCATAGTTCCAGATTTAGTATTAGCGCGTGCAGACTTACAAACAAATTTTTCAATTTTACATTTTAATAGTATGAAATTGATATATACATAATACCTATGTAGGCTGTCTAACATCAAGCTGCAGTTTTAGAAACGGAGTATTTACACATAGGTACATATATTTAAAAAAACTGCTGTTTTTGTAAATATAGTGCAATCATATTAAAAGCCATCAATCAGTGCACGCCATTTTAAAATATTTTGTCCGATTTTATTTAAGAGCGATCTATTCTTGGCGTCTGATTCATAATACGAGTAGCACTTAGGCGTAATTGCGTCGTAAGTACGTAGATACGTGTTCAAATAAAAATCTTCCTTGTATGTGCTGCTTACTTCATCGGTTATTGCGTAATATAAAGATTTGAGTTTTTTTGCTAATCTCTTTTCAGTGACCTTATCTAAGTAGGTTACTAAACATTGTAGAACTTTAAAGTTCTGTACACACGCTATAGTTCTGCACACGCAAATCTATACTAATATTATAAATGCGAAAGTATGTGAGAATGTATGGATGTCTGGATGTTTGTTACTCTTTCACGCAAAAACTACTGAATGGATTTTAATGAAACTTTACAATAATATAGCTCAGAATTACTTTTTATCCCAGAAAAATGTATGTTGTTTTCAACCGACTTCAAAAAGGAGGAGGTTCTCAATTCGACTGTTTTTTTTATGTTTGTTACCTCAGAACTCCGTCATTTATTAACCGATTTGGATAATTTTTGTTTTGTTTGAAAGTGTATACTTCTAGATTGGTCCCATTAAAATTTCAAAAAAAAATACCACCCCTAAGAGCGGTAAAATAGCTAATGATGAATTGAACCTACTTCTTATAGTCATATTGAGTTGAAACTTTGCAAGTATTTCTATTTCTGTTGATAGTACAGTGGTTCGGTATTGTTGACCTGATCTGATGGTAAGGCCAGAAGGTGGATAGGTGGAACTCTTCAACGACTAACAGTAGATACTTTGAGTTTGGGCTTATTTTGTTTGATTTGACAAGCCTAACACGTTAGAATTCTTACTTTGCTACTACTGTCTACACTAAAAAGGGAAAAATAAAAACTTTTTAACGAAAAAATAAAAACCGACGTCAAACAAAAGCACTACAAAGTAAAACATAACTGATTGGTAGTTTTCATTTTCTATACATACCTAATCAAATATTTTCGAAGTCGGTGTGCTTAGGCCAAGTAATTAAAGCCTACCTTTTAAATACATACCTAATCAAATATTTTCGAAATCGGTGCCAGTTCATACAAAACAAAGCACACCGACTTCGAAAACATTTGATTAGGTATGTATAGGAAATGAAAACTACCAATCAGTTATTTTTTACTTTTTAGTGCTTTTGTTTGAAGTCGGTTTTTATTTTTTTGTTAAAAAGTTTTTATTTATGTAAATATTTAATGTTTTTTTGATATTTCCTGTAAATATCAAAAGCATTAGATATTTATTTGTTTTCGAAGTAATAGCACTGTTTAATGTTTATTTAAGATTTAAGAACTAGTAGTATAATAATAATAATAATAAGAACTAAAAAGAAAAAGGTTGAGGAAGTATTATAGTAATAAATTATATAGGTATAGTTTGATAACTTAGAATACCGTTATTCAGAGTAAGGATCGTAAGTATCTTTTTTAAAGTATCAACTTTATTTAGAATTATTACATGGTTAGCATTTCAATGTACTGAAAATATAATGAGCCCTTTTGTAAGCAGTCGTAATCCACATCGTTCGTTATACTAGAGTTACAAATAGAGGTAACCACAGGACTTGTCGGTATAGTAATACGAGTATGTTATATTAATATAATTAATTACGATGTAATGCATCTTCATTATAAACTAAGGCGATATTTCTGTCTGTGTATCACAAAATGATAATAATAAATTATATGAAAAAAAAAACTGTAATAGCTGAATTGAATAGAATATAAGTTCTCTTTATGGGAACTTAAATAAGTATAAGAAATGACATTTACCTGATGTCAGAACTATTAGTACTATCAGTACTAATGTACATTGTACATGTTACAAATAAATGCATAGATGTATGTACGACGTACATACGGACATTTTATGTACGTTGAATCTCTTTAGTTAAATATTTTCACAGGTGATAAATATTAAAAAAAAAATGTTACGTAATTATAATTAAATGATATTTGAAGAAACATATATATTATACATATACAGTATACACCCATTTGATATAGCGTTAAATGCATCCATATATCGTACAACTGCAAAAAATACGATGCAGTCCAGATAAAATACTATTAAATTAAAGCAACAAGCCATACTCGTCCTAATAACCTCCATAGAGGTATTCTGATGGTTTTGACTCAATTGAATGAAGTCATAAGTCATCGAGTCAGGTGATGGCGAGAGTCAATTGAACACCCACACGATGACCTCAGATCTGTTATGTAATAACATACGTTTTAAAAAAACGGTTTATTGTTTAATTATTCTCACGTAATTGTGGGAATCACGTATAGTGATTAGATTTTTTATATTTTTGTATTGTTGTGTATGTTTTATACATTATATGAGGGATCTACGAAATGCATTATAACGACTCGAGAAGAAAATATTTGTTTTTATCATATTAACTAACATACATTTTAATAGACTTTTTTTACTTATTATGATATTTACATATATGTATAGATAACTCTCTGACCCACCAGACGATCTCGACAACAATATCACCTACTGAGTACAACTATAGCTAAGAACCATGAAGTTGACCCCATAAGCGTGCAACAGTCATCAAAATCGGTCAAGCCATTTAGGACCACAAGAATTACGAACACACGCATACCTCAATTTTCTACATAAACATACATAATATATATTATATAATATCATAATTACTCAGTAAAGTTTATTTGTAACAAAATCATAATTTGAATGAGCACATTCTGTTTGGAATTAATGATACGCAAATAGAAAACAGAACTTTGAAGCATGAAAAGATTTTGTTAATCAAAGCAATGTAGGCGTTGTTCCAAGTCTTTATTAGATGTTGGACTTTGTAAAATATTTCTATTTATTTATATTACGTAGTCGCTGACTTTATAATTAACTGTACCTACTGTACTGACAAAATGTAAATTACCAGCCTTATAAGTGACCGAAAATGCTAAAACGAGATAGTCGTATGTTCCGATAGCGCGGTGTCTTTCTCTCATTTATGATTTAATGTCAATTTCTATTCTATTTGTGAATGCGCGGGAGCAGAGTGGTTCCTTATTTAACCTGGTAGGGACTTCCTTACAGTGTGTTCGATGAACGCTTTCTATGGAACCATTAATATACGTCTATGAATATGTAGGTAGCGAGTGTATGCAAGCCACTTTTTGGATCTACAATTATGCATGAAACGACTTTGGTTTGATTTAGTTCTATAGATATATACCGCTTTTACACCGTATACGTACTATATAATGTTTTCGTATTTAAATAAAATGTAGGTATATTGACAATTAACATAGTTTAAATGTAATGTTTTGTTGTTACAGGTGGTTTAGAAGGCAAATATCGGGTCGCGGCACCTGAACTTATGCAGGACACATTTATGAGTGACTCCGAGGACGAAGGCGGTAAGTCAGTATTTATTTATATTATCCTTTAATCCATAAATATACTTAATGTTCGAAGTTAGCAAAAACATAGCAGTATCTGTAACACAGACTTAGGAAACTTTGAAATTAACGCTGCTATTATACATACTACATAGTAATATGTAAAGTATGAACGAGACTAGAATGTATCTGCTATATTTATCGTAACCAGAAAAATTTATATTATATCAAATTAAATCACTACACACTATATATGTATATCTATAAAGATCTTGTTATCACTCCATTATTACTCCTTTATCCGAATTCCAGGAGAAGTAGAGTGCCCCATACAACAGCAGCAGCAGTACCGCTACATGAACAGCGAAGCAGGGACACTGAACCGGGCGCGCCCGCTCGAGGACAGTGTGACAGATGGACACCTGTGGCCAAGTAACAATGACAGTCGAGTCGCCACTATGGAACGACAACCGCTGGATATTGGGTAAAATATACGTTTTTTAATGTTTTTTTTTGTTCTTCACCTAGTATATAGAATTAATAATTATAATAGTACAGCGAATATATATTATTATACACACATATACCTTGTAGTAGAATTTTGTTAATTAGCCAAAGTAGGTACTTATGAAACTATAAAAAGTAGTTGTGTGAAATTATTTATAACAATTCATCTAAGACACTTTTGTTTATGTTAGTTTCTCTTTCACACAAGAAAAAGTAACAGATTTGTTTGTTTTTTTTTTGTACAGAGACAATTGAATGGCCAAAGAATGTCGTAGAAAACCTTACGCGTCCATTTTATATCAAACGGTACATCAAACCTTGCACTAAAATATTATATGTACTCGTATTATATACGAGTAGCAAAACTTCTCTAGTTTTACGTCTGAGGGAAATTTTAACAGGTCACTAGTATGCTTTATTTTTATTATTTTTCTATTTAAAGTTCTTGCCCCAACAGATTCCTGGTGTCGTTCGTGGTGGATGCTCGCGGGGGCGCGATGAAGGCGAAGAGGCGTGGAGGAGTGCGCGTGATCGTCCCTCCCGCCGCTTGCGCGGCGCCCACCAGGGTCACTTGCAGGTAATGTTTGTTTGAGTTGTGACTTAATTTTATTTTTATCTTTTTAATAGTATAGATAATTTGTATGAAAATATTTTTTTGATATTTTTGCGTTTTTATTTTGGTTTTTGGTTTACCTTTTACAATGCTTTATAGTTTATGGGAAACATAGTCATTAGAGTGAGACAGAAATAAGAACTCGCATAAAGGTCATCTAATATGAACGCGTCTTTATTTATGTCAAGTGGGAAACTCGCGATCTATAACGCTATGTATAACTTGGGCCAACCACAGAGTAACTTATAAAACGACAAAGGGTCGCCAAATTAGTTGGCTTCCCTAGAGAATTTTGCGCGCAAGTCACGTTTTTTTGCCGACCTACGTTACCAAATTGTTCTCTATAAAGAGTTTTTTTTTAACTTTACGTAATAATATACAGCCTATGTCCACCCTGAAGGTCTAATAGTTCTAATACTGTATAATATTAAGGAATAAATGTTTGAAATAAGAGATAGCAGTTTCGGAGATTACCTTCTACGTCCAAACTTACAAATTTTGTCATTATACCTACCAAATATTAAGGTAAAATAAATTATATTTGTACACAAATATAAACGAGAGGGAAAATCACATTAACAAATTTTAATATTTTTAAAGTAAACATTTTTGAATATTTATTAATATGATGTTTACTTACGTGAAGTTTACAATCACTTAGAATGTAATAATAATTGAAGCTTTAAAAAAAGCTTTATTCGCGTATTCTGCTTACTAAAACACCCAAAAATAGACGCACGAGAAGATAAATGAAATTACAAGTGGCAATAACCTAACAATAGTGTAAGGTCGATCCAAACTGACTCATAAACATAAATGTCCTCGGTTTTTTGGGACGTTGCCACATTACAATTGTGCTTGAGAAAAAACCTATACTATAATAATATTATAGATAGGAAATTGTTTGTTGGTTTGTTCTTCTTTTACTTAGAACGAGGATTCGTTCGCATTTTTAGGGTTCCATAGGCAAAAACTGAAACCTTGTACTTTCGTAACTATTTTAATTTAGTTTTAATAAATTACTTATATGTATATAATAATACTATTTGCTCGCATGAAGGTCGGCACCGTAGTGTACGGTTCAGACTCGCACTTGTCCGTTTTAAAAAAAAGACAATAAAAGAAAGACAGGTTATGGTCGAGGATTGACATTGGCTATCATTTATTATACAGATACTGCAAGTGGAATCCTTGGATATTTAATACAAAAAAAGTTACTATGAATAATAAGCCCTAACAAAGCGAATCGCTAATTCTTTATACTCAAGTTTACTTTAACTAATTTACATACTTATTATTATAAAAGAGCCTTTTATTTTTTTGAAGTAAGGTGAAGATAGAAGATGAGAAAGATAACATGGTCATTAATAAGGTTATAATTTACGCTTCAATCCTCGTAAATGTTCAAGCATATATTTATACTGTTATCTGACTAACAAAAGAACCTAAATATAGACCATAAATAAATAATATGAAGTTAAAAACCACATTCACATTGTAATAACAAAAACTATAAACAAAAATAATATATAATTAATCAATAAATATATCGTAGCTTCTGTATATGAATGAATAAATGATAGTATCGCGTGTCGTACGCATATGAAGTACCTAGTTCAGTTTCGGAACTCGCTTTATTTTGGCTAGTAAAACTCTGAACACATTGCTGATAATATCGCTCATTTGATTCGTTCTAACTATAAACATGTCGCTTAGTGGTAGTCTTACTTATTTTTACTACTATGTCAAAGGTCGCAGGTTCGATTTTAGCACCAAAGGAACAATATAAATATTTTCTAATAAAAGTCTAGATGTTTTGGTTGTTCTTCCGACAATCTAAATTTAAAAGATTTCCCCAACTTTTGTAAAGTATTTTATTGTATCTCAACTAATGAGATTATAACTTAGTTTATTTCTTTCTCACTTTTACACTCTCTCCTTCTCTTTTCTTTATTCCCTGTTTACTATTCTTGTTTTATTACGTTATAGGTGGTTGGTTTTTATATTTGAACATTTTGTATAATATTAAAGCATTTGCCCTTGATCGCGCGATCTGTGTAAAAATGTTAGCGACCGCAAGTAAATAGGTCGAGAATATTTACATCAAATATAGTCAACAGTTCTTTTGTGCGTCATTCTTTAAATAAAATCTGATAATTTATGTATAAGATATGTTCATATTTTAACAAGTGACGTAATTCAGTCACTCCACCTCATTTCCATTGTATTTTGTGTGCATGTTTATTTTTAAGATGTACTAAATTGTGTCATTTGTCTAAAATTAAAGATTTGTCAACTGTAATAAATGTTTGTAATAGTTTATATGTGTATTGTGTGTTTATATAGTCTTGGTCTCTCACTGTGTGTGAAAATAGATGATGACGTCAAAATTAATTATCTTTACTGCTCACATATATTTTCTATTAATGTGATTTGGTATAAAATTACTTAATTATTATTTTTTACTTTATCCGTAATGAGATATTATAATTCTAGATTTTTATATTGTTTACATATTTACTTAAGCTTGTGTTTGATAAAGATTTATTTCTTTTATTACTAGCGACTCACCCTAGCTTCGCTCGGGTTCGTCCCTAGCTTGCTTTCCAATACAAACTTTCATCACCATTTTCACCCCCTTAAGGAATGATTTCCGGGATAAAAAGTATCTTATGTCCTTCCCAGGGTTTCAAACTATCTTCTTATCAAATTTCATCTAAATCGGTTTAGTAGATCCAGAAATTACCTCCTACAATGTCACAAATTCACAATCTCACAAACTTTACCTCTTTATAATATTAGTATAGATAAGATTTTTAATAACGAAATCAGTAGGCAAAAATATCTCAAATATTTTCCTTATACTAGAATTCATATTTGTATTGCAATAAAACATGGCCACAAAATTATGGTTTTATATAAATATCCTGATCGACATTCATACAAATTATAAGAAATAGTTATAATATATACTTATAATAATTTCTTTCCAGAGCTGCAACACGACGTGCACCTGTGGCCGCTCCCCCACCTCTGATGGAGGGAGAGGCGCTGGCTTCAAGATTACTGGAATTGCAACCTCAAGGAGCTAAGTTCTTGGCGTGAGTATGCTTCTCCATAGTAGAATATTGATTATTAATTGCCAATAATAAAATCGGACCACTATTATAAGTGCGAAAGTTAGTAAGTATGTTTGTTACTTCTTCACTCTGAAACGGGTGAACAGATTTAGATAAAATTAGGCTATATATATATACACACTATATATATAGAGTAGTGCCAAGCCAAATGTAATAGTAGGTACCTATACTCGCCGCGATCTGAGAAATCTATACTAAATGCACCGACTTGAAACCTATCAATAGGTAGCACATACAAATAATAGTATTTTATTAATATTAATGGTATTAGGTTTGCATAAGAGGTATTAAATTAAGTCTTTATTAAGTTATTTTATACTTTTTAGTTTTTGAAGTCGGTTTTTTTTACGTAGTTTTATTTTATTTTTTACTTTTTAGTGTCTGTAATAGGTTGTTCTGTAAACTACAGTAGGTAATAATGTTTCACTACTCCGCACGCTCGCTCCGCTCCAATGACAGGTAGCCTAATATCCACTTATCTGGACACGGGTTAGTAATAATATATAATCAACCTAAATGAAAACTAAAAAAGCCGTACACAAACTAAAATAAAATTACATCGTCCACGTAAACAAAAAATGTCATTAAAAAATGTTCATAAAATTAAAACTACTGGGCTAAACTATGTTAAATTTTTATAGGACCAAATGGCAACTATTTTGCATCGAACTAAAGAAGAATCACGTAAATCGGATTATAAATCTCAGCGTAATCAGTGTACATACATAAAAAAATACCAATAGAATTGAGAACCGCCTCCTCTTTAAAGTCGGTTAAAAACTTCTACCAATTATTTTTAAAACCCCTATTAGCCATTTTGAAGGTAGGATAGGCATACAGACGAACGTTTATGGTTTTGGTGTGAAAAGAGATCCAGAAAATTTCAACATAGGGTGAATTTTCACTAAACGTACTCCCATATATGTACATAATTGAGGAACTACCTTTTCATAACAATTTCCTCTCGACCTACTCACAAAGGCATAATTACAATATAATTTCATTTCCAGGCCAGTTATAATCGAAGTGCCAATCTTCACGGCGTCGTGCCCTGAGAGAGAGATTGTTATATTGCGGTCTGACACCGGCGAGACCTGGCAAGATCATTATTTGCATAATAATGATAACCCTATGATACAGGTATGTACTTATGTATTTAATGCGATATTATTATAATAAGCTATTGCAATTATACATAATATGTTAGTTTTATAGGTGCTTTGGTTATTAATGAAAAAAAATATTGAGTTTGTATTTCCGTTTATCTGATTGAAAGTATAAAAATACTAACGCTTGCCCGATACTTCGCCTGCGTAGTTTATTAATATATAGTGCTATTTATTATAATCTTCTTAATTTTTTTTATTTTCAAATTGTAATACAGTTAATGAGATTAAAATAATAAAGGTATAAATAACATCTAACTTATTATTATAATCATTCATGTGGATTGGTTGAGTGGGTCCAAAGATAATAGCTGGAGCTCTAGTTTGATGCAATCTCATATTAAAGGCGGATTACTAAGTTGGTATCAAATTCTTAAATGTTAAATATGTTTTTTTGTTTATACTTCTTCAATGCACCCAAAGCTTTAAAGATATAGTGTTTTTATCCAAATACCTAAAGTGGTTCCATGGGAATATTAGTCACAGTACTATTATAATTGCATTAAAGTTTGTGAGTGAACGAATGAGTGAATAACAATGTAAGTGTTAATGATTTACGCTGTTACAATTCAACTAATTTGATTGATTAGTTATTTTTACCAACTTAAGTACTGAACGGGCAGAGCTACGTGTAAACACTAGTATTCGGATTCTTTTTCAAGGAGAAACTGATGTCTCTTCCGTGACCATGATTGCTGTAAAGCATTCAAAACGTCGGAAACCAAAAATCAAAGTAAATCCGCTAAAAATCCGAAGAGATAGTTTTATTTAAAAGGTCAAATATTGGCGTAAATCTAAGAGAATATTACTAGTATAGTTACTTATGTGAGTTAAACTAAGTTGATTTATGAACATTCAGGAAGCTCTAACCCGCGAGAGACAAGAGCACGGCAACGGCGGCGAGAGCCTCGGGGAGGGCGGGGAGAGGGTGACGCGCATCATCACGTGCGACTTCCCGCACTACCTGGCGGTGGTGTCGCGCGTGCGCCAGGAGGTGCACATCATCGGGCCCGAGGGTGGCACTATATCCTCTGCGCATATACCACAGGTACTTTCTTTGAATTTTTAAATGAAAATTTTTAAAAATTATGTTTTTCTTATAATTTCATATAATTATTTCATAAAATTATTTTTATATGTTGTCTTGTCTATTAAGTAATTCAACGTTAATCTTTACTATATAACTAGTATTTGATACTCTATTTTCATTGCAAATAATATATTTTTTCCAAAGTTTTTGCTAGTTTTAATATACTCTGTATTAATAAAAAAATGTAAATAGAAAAACAAATATTGGTGTTGAATTCTTGCTATTGGTTTCTTTTTCCGTATATTGACGTGTACGTGTGCAGGTGCAAGCGCTGTTCCCGCCGCAAGCGCTGACGAAGCGCATCCGCGTGGGGCTGCAGGCGCACGGCGCGGGCGCGGCGCTGTGCCGGCGCGTGCTGCCGCGCCTGGCCGCCGCCTCGCCCGTGCTCACCGTCGAGCCGCGCCGCCGCAAGTTCCACCGCAGCATCACGCTCACCGCGCCGCTGCCGCACTGCCAGGACCAGAAGGTACGCACCACACACTCAGAACACTAATCGTACACTCTACACTCCACACTAATTGCTGCGCCGACCAGAAGGTACCCACGACACCCGTACACATTCAGGAACACTACACTAATCGCTGCGCCGACCAGAAGGTGCACATCACACCCGTACACTCTCTACAGCCCACACTTATCGTTGCGCCGACCTGAAAGTACCTACCACACGCCATACACATATACACTCTACAGTCCACACTAAGGGAAGCTCCACACTATAGTGCTGATCATGGTTATCTCTTGTTTCAATATCGGTCCGGTAAAGTATGTTATACAAGAAACAATGAGTGCAATCACACTATCAGTAAGACTCACGTCCGAATCACGCTCCAGCAACGTTTCTTATATAGAAATACTTTACCAGACCGATATCTGACCGAGAACGGACTGTGATCGGCACTATAGTGTGATTCGTCTCTAACCGTTGCACCGACCAGAAGGTACCCACCACACATATGACATATACACTATACACTAATCGTCAACTTAGTGCTTGTTTGTTCAGACTATCATTGCTTGTTCTGTAAAGTACAGTAGAGAGTTGTTTTCTGTATTTTATAACACTTAAATTTAAAAAAAAACAATACAATTAGCTATTCATTGACGTCATTTCAATGAGTCTAAACACAATACCTCTGTCACGATTGTGTACAGAATATAGACAAAACAATAGTATTTGAAATTTTTGTGTTTTAATGTCTGTTTGTCTGTTAAAACGGATTATAACTTTTTCTGTAGAGGTAACTTATTATTCGGATCAGCATTTAGGATATCTTATACTATGGGAAAATCTCTCATACTCTCTGGAAAACACAATAACTGATTTGACAGAGTTCTTCATACATACAAAAACTTCAATGATGAATTAAACAAGTAATACAAATAAACATTTGCAGGTCAACACCCACGACAAACAATCAACCGCCAACCTACGTCTTCTATGCTCGATCATGGGCGGTCAAGCTCGGGCCGTGTGGGAGGACGTCACGGGTTCGACTCCACTCACCATCACTGATGACTGTGCTTCTTTTACCACTACAGTTTCAGCCAGGTACCTACTTGATTTATCCTAATTGTCCTATCATTTGTTTTTTAGTTCGAGATTACAAAATTATTTTTATAGATTAATAAAACAAATTTAGTAAAATAAACCAGATATGTTAAAATAGTAATTAAAATAACTCTAGAAATGAAAAAGTTTTAAGACTTTAAATTGATTTATAAAATAATTTCGTCAACTTCGTCATACTCAAGAACTACAAAATGGATCTTTTTAATGCTTCTAATAAAGTGAAATCGGTTTCATTCGAAATTAGAGAAAAATTAAATATAGAAGTATTCTATTCTACAGGCCTTCGCCTAACAGTAATCTAATTTATTTATTTTTCTTACTAGATTTTGGCTGATGAATTGTCAGAATGTAAGCGATGCTACAAAATTGGCGACAGAATTATACAGGTAATAAAATGTTAAGTAATTTAGGTAAAAATTTTTTTTGTAATATATAATATATAATATTTGCTATTGTAATGTACAAATACACTTAAAGATTAAACTAAAAATCCCTAGCATGAATATAACTATTTCATCCTACTAATATAAAAGCGAAAATTTGTGAAATGGATGTTTGTTATTCTTTCACGCAAAAACTACTGAACGCATGTTGTTGAAACTTTACAGTAATATAATTTATTCCTAAGAGTAACGCAAAAGCTATAAAAACATATAATAATAAAAAAAATACATAAACGAACAAGTCGCGGGAAACCTCTATTTAGTAGTATATATCATAGAAATCATATATGTATACATTTAACATTATGACTATATAACTAACCTTCCCAGAGAGATGCTGCTGGTCCCGTTCGAGGTGCGCATCGTGGTGCTGGGCAAGCGCCTGGACGCGCTCGAGGGCCGCCTGCTCGTGCTCTACATCACCGACCGCTACGCCTACGACACGCTGCTGCGACAGGTCACCATGACACACGCTTTATACATACATACATATACCATGGATATATGATAGTAATCATTTTAGAACAAGTACTAAAATTATAACTGTTAAACATGCTCTGTTATATTATTGACCTGCATTTATGATTAAAAATGGAAGAGGGCGCTGACTCCTGGCATACAGGTTTAATCTAGTTTCGGAGTCAGAGGCTTCAACAGGCTTATGTAACAACAAACAATTGTGTCAATAAAGATATATTCTATTCTATGCACTGCTACATGTCGGAACAGTGCGTTTGTGTATGTGTGTGTGTGTGTGTGTGCGTGTACGTTTACGTGTGTGACGTGTGTGTAAGAGCTAACCGAAGAGTTCGCGTACGCGATGCCCGCTGACAAAATTGGCTCGAGCTGTTGACAATCTCATGTTGAGCGTGTTACGCTCAAAGGAAAACACCGTCGCCGTGTATTATGGTTAAATCTGAGTCACTTCTGTTAGTATATATGTTGTAAAACATTCAAAATAAAAGTTAACCTGCCAAAAAATATTGATTAATATAAGTATAGTTTAGTTTCAAATGTTAAATGATCATGTAAATATAGGAGAATATTACGCAAATTTTTTTTTATGTATTTGTTTATAAATTACAGGAGCATTACACAGAAGTGGCGCACTCTACGGCCGTCAGGTTCCTTGACGGGAAACCTATATACCTAGAGTTTTCTGGAAACCTAGTTCCCGTGACAAAATCGGGAACGCAACCTACATTCACTTTTGAGGTAATTATTTTAGTTTATTATATTCTTTTATCTGTATAATATTTTTTCATAAATTATATTAATTTCTTGATGTGAATTTATTTATGTTATACTACTTTTGTATATTCTTCATTCGCGTGGTTGGTACATTCTGTAGTGTGCATGTGTGTAAGCCTCCCCGATACCTATATATTGTACGACCTGTTATTATTAAAGAGTATTAAACGAACCTTGGAGCCAAACAATTGTCTCATCTCATTTTGTTTCCACATTAAATCTCACTCCATTTCGAATTACACTCACAATGGAGATGAAATCAGGATCGCGGTCTGATCGTCGCTTTAGTAGGTACTTATTTGTTCAAACCATACATACATGTTATACTTTGCAGTAACGAATTTTTATTCCTCTATTTTAAAAACAAAGCTTTATTTCCACGATTTATATAAGTACTATACTATAAACTATAATATATATAATATATACTATAAACCTTTCTGTGCTATGTGTAAATCTATATATAAAATGAATATTTTTTGTACAGTCGTTCAAAGACAACAGAGTTGAATTTACGGTGCGCGTGAAACACCACGAGGAGACTCCATCAGGAAGAATATACTTCATGAATGAACCTAAAGTGAGTACAAATATTAGCCTTTTGTACAGCATATATTATTATCTACAATTTATTTATATTATACACAAGAGTACATGTATAATTCTAAACTAATGACTTCTACTATATCTAAATCAGATCTTTTTTTGAAATCACTCTGTAATTATAAAGCATGGTATATAATATGTGGGAGATCGTTAGAAAAAGAATAGGCGTCCATTTTTAAAATATACATTTTATTATAATGATAAAACATTATTTAATTATTCAAAAGTAATAATAAACAAATTATTGAAAATATTGAAAGTACTTTCAAAATAAGATTTTACACTTTAAGATATAAAAATCATAAAGCAATTACTATAATTACAAAAATATAGCAACGATACAGAGACTACCTGATAAGTATCTCGGACAATTCAGAGCACTTATGAGCAAAGTGCCGAGCTCACCACCGAGCCGCTTCTGATCCGTCTACACCTACAGAGTGTGCATGGGTATTTATTGTCAAATGACGTAGTGGGAAACACTGATAACAACTGTCAAATGACATTTCCACAAAAAATATGAAGGTAGTGTTAAAAACTCAACAAAATACATTTTATTTCCCACAAATATGTATTTTTGTGTATGTATGTATTTACATGTATGTATGTTTGTATGTATGTGCGTGTAGGTGGCGAAGGGCGAGCAGAGCGCGAGCCCGGCGTGCGTGCTGGACGTGGCGCTGCCGGAGCGCATCGCACCGCGCGCCGCCAAGAGCCACCTCGACTGCCTCAACCTTGACCAGTCCGGTCAGTTTTTCTTTTTAAATTAAAATGGACATAGTATGTTATCCTTAAGAGATAGATATATGCCATCGTGGACTTTTCTATAGACCTATATAAGATACACAATTCCACCATACATTATTTTGTTATATCTCCCAAAGGTTTTAGGCAGCGTTTTTGTTGAAAGCTCCTAGATGGCTTATTTTTTCCGTCTTATTCGACATCTCTAACAAATATCGTTATATTTTAGCCAATGTATACAAAAACTTAACGAATTATATACTAAAACCTTCCTCTTAAATCACTCTATCTATTAAAAAAACCGTATCAAAATCCTTTGCGTAGTTTTAAAGTTCTAAGCGTACATTTGGACAGACACAGCGGGAAGCGACTTTGTTTTATACCATGTAGTGATACTTCTTTTAGCCTTTTTGGGAAAGAATATTTGAGAGCGCGGACTACCTACTAAAAGCGACATGATGAAGTTAGCTGCATTCCTTTTACTAACAAAGAGTTATGACATATGTGATATGGGATAAAATCTTTAGCTAGTTTTGTTCTGTTACGCCAAAGATGTTTAACTTCTTACGTGCGTATATAAATAAGTACACACACACGTTTTTTTAATGAGGGTTTTTTAGTGATTTTTTTTATGAAGTGAAAGTTATTTTTATATAGGAAATTTTGTAAGATTAATAATAGTTGTATATACAGTTTGTTTTATACATCATTTGCTAAGTTTTGAAGAGACATTATTAGTTTTTTTACTAAAATCCTGTAACACCTTTAGGTAAATTTCTAAGAAACTAATTAAAATTCTAAAAAATCTATTGTTAATTGACACGCCGGCGTGTCCGCGGTCGTGGAAGGATTAAGAATAATTATGGCATATTTAAGAGGATTTTGTTTTCATGAAGGCAAATCAACTTAATTGATTAAAATGGATTTTTAATGGGTCTATATTTTTTTATTAACTACAATAAAGTATTAAAGAAAAAAAATACGTAACGTAACAAAGTAACGTGTTGTTACGTAACGACTCAACAGATCACGTATCAATTAAATATATCGATAAAAACGATTATAACAGCGAAGGCGTTCGCAAAAACTAACTGCTATCATGGATATAATATGGTCAATTCATTTTTTTATTACAGGCTTCGATGCATTGAAAGATGAGCTGAGCTTCCATTGGGGAGACCACAACCACACGCACCACAGCGTGGGCCCGCCGTCCATACCGCAAGACATACCCGCCGCCACGCAAGTTAATGGACATGTTAGTATTGATATACTAGCGACTCGCCCTTGCTTCGCTCGGGTTCGACCCTAGCTTGATTCCCTGTACAAACTTTCATCCTCATTTCATTTTTCACCCTCTTAAGTGTTATTTCCGGGATAAAAAGTATCCAATGTCCTTCCTAGGGTCTCAAACAATCTTCTTATCAAATTTCATTTAAATTGGTTTAGTAGATCCAGAGATTACCCCCTACAACGTCACAAACTCATAAACTCACAAACTTTACCTCTTTATAATATTAGTATAGATATACACATTTGACAACACGTTTGGCTCAGTTTGTAGTGACCCTACTTGCTGTGCCAGTCGTTGCGGGTTTGAGCCCAACAAATTCAACAAAAGATATTACAATTAGTAAAAGCACCCTCTTGTTAAATTTGAATTATACTAATATAAAAAATATACAAAATAATACAAATATCGCAATATAAAGATGAATGAAGTCACATCCATACAATTTGATAATTTGATGAAATATTTACCTAATTATGCTATTACTTTCCAGGATAAATCAGTCGCTAATGGCGATGTGAAATACCCGACCAAAGAGACTGAAGATAAAAATAGTAAACCTCACGGTTAGTATAAATTATATGGATAAAAAATTTAAAAATATTAAATAATTATAAGAAAATGAATGAATTCTTATAAAACTTCACTTTATACATTCTTATACAAATTTCTGTTCTGAAGCTAACAAACTGCACAAAATTGACTTAAGTACAATATGATAGCTATGACTTACTTATTTATATTTGTATGTAGTATTATTTTATCACGAACATCCATTGCATACCATGCTAGCCCTCGACTCCATACACAAGTAGTATATGCTTTTGCAAACACACAAACAAAAACCTATATTTTAAATATATTTTTAAGTTTTGTATGTAATATGTATGTATATTGAAGTTATTATACGAAAATAACAGTGTTCGGTTATATTCATATGTATGCTATTAAATGTATATAGAAATTTCTCTTATACAGACGCTATATCGACGACTTTAGTGTAAGTGCATAGAAACTGTAGAGTAATTCATGATTTATTTCAGTAAACGGTGACACTCAGCACGTTGATTCAAATAAAGCTAAGGCTACATTCGATTCGGATGAGGATAAAACCCCAATGAACACTTTAGAGAAAGGTAAAAAGAAACCAGAAGGTTTCTTAGGCGGACTTGCTGATAAAGTCAAAAATGTGTTCAGCCACAGTGAAGAAAAAGAAGATAGTAAAGAGTCATCTCCTAAACCGCAACCCAAACCACGTGAATCAAAAGAAAAAACACCACCGAAACCAGCACCTCGGCTTATCAATGAAGATCTTCTTGAAAAGGTTGAGGATATGTTCAAAAATGTGCATACTAAACCTCATTTAAAGGATGACGATGACATCACTAACCAAGTTTACTCAACTAAACTCATCGTTGAAGAAGAATCTCCCAATGATGTTCTCAATAAGACAGAACAAGTATACCACCAGTATGAGCATATGCAACCAGTCGATACACCTCTTCAGTGTAAAACTGTTGACCCGTTCGAATTCTACACTGGATGCTGTGATGGCAAATATAAGAAAGGTCAAAAACATCGTCACGATGAAACTTCGAATTTAGTAGATAGAATCGAACAAGTTGCATTCGTTACTAATGAAGTCAATAAAAGCGTGGAAAATAATCTTAAAGATTCTTTAGATAAAGCAGCAAAAGAAAAGGATAATATCAAACAGCAAGCTAACGAAATCAAAGAAGATATCATTGTAAAATCTGAAAATTTCAAGAATGACCTTATTAACAGAAAAAAAGAATTAAAATCAAATATTGAAGATGACATCCAAAAAATGGACAAAGAGGTAAATAATAAATTAAATGATATATTCGAATCAGCGGATAAAGCTAAAGAAAATACTCAAGCCAGGATCGTCGATGTACAATCTAAAGTGTCATCGGATTTTGACAATGTTATGTCTTCTGCTAATGGAAAAGTAAATAATTTATTTGAAATGGCAGGAAACACCGAGGAAAAAGGCAAAAGCAAATTCCACGAACTTGATTTCGCCGCTATGGAACGAGCTGAAGAAATGAGACTCAGAGGCCACGATAAGCTTTTCCAATTGGGAAAAACATTTGAGGAAACAACTGAAAACATTAGTCACGAAGCACAAGACAAGTCAAATGCAATTTTAAACCAAGCTAATAATATTAAAGATGATGTAAATCAATCTTCTCAAATTATTAAAACAGAAATACAAAGTCATGCTGAGAATATGAAGGATGCAGCTAATAATGCTAAGAAAGATATCAATAATAAAGCGAATAATATTAAAAAAGAAGCAAAAGATACAGTAGATGAAGCAAAGAAAGCAACTAACGAGAAAGTTAATGAACTAAGTGAATCTATTGAGGCAGCTAAAGAAAAAGGACAGAAAGCTGTATCTGATGTCAAATCTAAGTCTAAAAATAAAAAAGATAAGAGAGTTAAAGAAGGAAAGAACTTCTTTACTGGTCTAGTGCAAAACATTTTTGGAGAAAAAGATAAAATTGAGGATGAAGTCAAAGAAAAGGTTGCCGACGGCAAAGAGTCCGCGAATAAACTGGCAAAACAAGCATCTGATGCTAAGAATGAATTGGAGGAAAATCTTTCGAAAGAACAAGAAAAATCAAAACAAAATGCCGAAGCAGTTGTGCAGAGTGCACAAGATAAAAAAGATGAATTATTACAAAACGCTAAAGACAAAAAAGATGAAGTTGCAAAATACTCTACTCTAATACAAGAAACAAAAGATAAATCAGAACAATTAGCACAGACTGCACAGGACAAAACTAATGAAGTATTAAAGAGTGCACAGGATGAAAAAGATGCATTAGTACAAAATTCACAAAACAAAAAAGAAGAATTATTACAAAATGCACAAGTCATGAAGGATAATTTAGTACAGAGTGCGAAGGACACAAAAGATTCTTTCGTTCGAAATGCGCAAGACACAACAGATGATGTTCTAAAAAGTGTGCAAAGCACGAAGGATGAATACGTACTTGCAACAGAAGAAGTAGTAAAGAGTGCTCATGATAAAAAAGATGAACTATTGCAAGCGGCACATGAGAGAACTGAAGATGCTGTTAAAAGT
The DNA here is from genome assembly GCA_951806755.1 of Brenthis hecate. Classification (NCBI taxonomy): domain Eukaryota; kingdom Metazoa; phylum Arthropoda; class Insecta; order Lepidoptera; family Nymphalidae; genus Brenthis; species Brenthis hecate. The sequence goes on from OX638250.1 coordinate 15,823,188, forward strand.
GTACATGACAAAAAAGATGAATTATTACAAAATTCACAAAACACAACCCAAGAATTCGTCGAAAATTTAAATAATAAAAAAGAAGAAATAATACAAAATGTCCAAGATAAAAAGAATGAAACAGTACAAATTGTACAGGATAAGAAAAAGGAATTAGAAGACTCGTTAAATGACACAAAAGATATTATTAATAAGAATGTACACGATAAAACACAACAAGCCAAGAAGAAAATTGACGAAGCTAAAGCTGGTGTCCAGTTCGCAATCAATGAAAAGAAAGACGAATTGATAAACGCTAAAAATGCAGCACAAGATGACGCAGAGGACAGATTAAATAGGATAAGACAAGAGGCTGAGCAAACCACTGAAGAGATCAAAAGAGCCGCAGAGGAAACGTTGAATGCGGTTTCAAATAAAAAATCTGAAGTAGAATGTAATGTGTCCAGTAAATTAAATGAAATAAAGGATGGTGGAAAGAGTGAACTAGAAAGGATTCAAAAAGCAGCTAGCGAGAAGGCAAATGAACTGCAAAAGTCAGCGTTAGAAAAGTTTGATCAAGTTCAGGGTTCAGCCTCCAGTTCTTTCGACAAATTCGAAAGTGCCGCGAAGGAAAGAATGGATGTTAGTAGGGATACATACGAGGACTTGCAAAGTTCTGCCAGGGACACATTTGCGGATATAAGAGATGACGTTCTGGGCCTAGAAAGTTCTTCGCAGGACACGCTGCGTAGCTTTCAGAGTTCCGCGGGAAATACCTTCGACAGTTTAGACGAATCTGCAAAAGAATTCATCGGTGGTGTTCAAAATACGGCATCTAACGTCGACGACAGTTCGAAAGAGCTTTTCGGTAACGTTAAAGACACGTTCGAGGGTTTCGAAGTAGCGGCTGGAAATAAACTCGAGGATATAAAGGGCTCGACCAAGGACAGGCTAGAGGAAGTCAACGAAAACTTGGACAAGACTAAAGAGAGTGTGAAGAAAAGTGAGGAAGCTGTAGCGGACACTCTAGTGAATGAAACCGACAAATTCACAAGCAGTCTCAACGATTTGGGGAATTCCGTTTTCGGGATATCCGGGAAAGGTTAGTAGTTATATATTCGATTGTTCGCTACTTTCGAAATTATGGTAATGTTCTTCATTTGTTCGCTAATGAAGCCAGATTTCATTGCTAGTACTGTGGTAAAATAACATACAGTAGTATATATCTATACAATTATTTCTAGGATTCATGAAGGATTCCAGCACAAAGCTGCTTGAATCTGAAAAATCGCAATCCTCCCCCCACAAGAAGAGTTCAGGGTAAGTTTCACTACTAACAGCTTGAAAAAGATATGATTATATGATTTTTTTTCTTCCAAATGTCTATAACACGTCACACCATGAGCACTGGACTAATATTCGGAAAGTCACTGAAAACTACATACACTTCATCTGATCCACTCTATTTATCTAGCTGTGAAACATTTTAAATTTTAAATATAATTTACTGTACATATTAGTTATATGAAATAATTATGTTATCTGTACAACTTTATTTCAAGTCCTGCTTACACTTTGGTTTATGGGATTTTTTTTAATATAAATATTAAAACTATTTATGTTGGTTTCGATACCGCAGCCTCTATCTAGGAAATAAATATGTCGTGAACTGGTAAAATGTAAATTTAAGGAAAATTATGAAAATACAAATTTGCATACTTCAACACCAAATTTATAGTAAAATGTTTGACAGTAATCTTCAGTCGGCTTAGTGTTCATTTGCTAACTCCAATATTATACATCCAATACAAGAAAAAAATATTTTTGAAGTGAAACTTCTATAGAATCGTTGTGATTTGAAACTTGATGAAACGAAAATGCGACATTAAAAAGAGACAAACACATAAATATATAGGATTAAGCCTGCAAGAAAATGAGATAGAATACATTGCCATGTTGTCATTGTAACCGTTGTTATTGTCTGATAAATATATAATATTATATTCTTTCTTTATATGATATTATATAAATATATGATTGTAATATGCCTTATTTAATTATTTGAGATAGAATACATTACACAGGAAGTCAAAAATAATAAAATTGTTTACTGAATAATATGTTAGGTATAGTTATGTCAAATAAAGTAAAATAACTTGATAAAAATATTATAAAAAAAATGAACCTTATAATGATCCTATTCCTGATACTCTATATTCATCTCATCCTCTCGTAGGTTACTTTTCTGAAGTTTCACTTTTACCATGTGTGAATTGCACACACACGCACTTTTTTTTATTGTTTTTTTAATCAATAAATTAATTTAAAAAAAAACTATGAATTGAATTGGAGTTACCAAGACATTATAGCCGACGTTATATTCAAACACAACGCCTGCTAACTCACGCACGCCTTACAGAATACCGAAACTCAAACGGAGAAAATAAGCGAACGAGCGACGACGAACGATGTATGGTACATAGTTTAGCTTAGACATGTAACTATTTATTGTTATTGCACTATTGTTTCACGAGTGCTTGAAAGTACGTAATAAATAATAAAAACGTTTTATCTATTGGTATGGCTATTCTAACCGTTTCTTAGTACATTGTACTAATGTAGCTACTATTACGTTGACATAGTAAGTTTTGTAAAAACCAATATTGGTTGAACTCTATATAGCATACGATGTCTTGTATTACAAGTGTCACGATATATTTGACGTGTTAAAACAGAATGAACAGATTTTGATGGTGCTCAGTGAAACAATAGTCCTGTATTTGTAGAATTGTGTAAGTTTCTCAGTGGATGTTTATGTGATTTTTGTATACTCCATTTGGAAAGTTAGAGATTAATTCATGTTTACTCGAATTTACAATGGAAGCTGTCGAAATAGTGCTTGGCACTTTATTGGTACCTTTTTTATTTATACAATAACAAAAATGCATGATCCATTTATTGATTTAATGGTACAAAACTATAATTATTATAAATTAAATCGAACACGCAGATAACAAACGCTTTCATTGTCAGTACAAACGAGTACAGTCATAGTATGGCAAATATTAACTTTTCGATTTCAAAGAAATCAAGTCTTTAGTGCTAGTTTAAATCATTATAATGCAGATTTATATAATGTGTTTTTTTTTTAATTAATTTATACAGATTTATGTAGAAGTTAAACCGTGTCTATATTCTTGCCTGTATCTTGATATAATCGCTTTTGTTTTTATTGAAATCCAACTTTTATATTTTGACATTTTTAATATTATAATAATTATCAATTAATTATATTGACAGTCATTTCGTTGCAATTTTAGAATTTATGTGCCTACGTCAGAGCTTGTGCGCTGGAAAATATTTTTATTTTATTGCATTCTCATATAATTATTATATAATGACGTTTATTCTTATTTATTATATATATATATATATATATATATATATATATATATATATATATATATATATATTATTCAATATATCCGTGGGGCATCTCAATTCAGCGCACTTGTGCGGACGTAGAAAAAAAAATGTGACTTTTAATTAAATAATTTGCATTTTTTGTATGTAATATTAAGTAATTATATAATATAGACGCAATATCGATGTTTTGTGTTGCATAATTTATTGTATTTTAAACGTGTTTTCTCTACATAGTTTACACAGCTTTTGTACAGTATTCAATCGGTGTACGCCACCGGTTGTATGATCTTGACATCGTACTTTTATTATTAGATCTGCTAGGATATTTATTTTTTATATACTTAAATATAATTTCAATTTAAATTTCACATGCATGTACTCGATACGGTTATTTTAAGTCAGTTTGTCAATGTTTTATATAATATGTATATTTAAGAACAATGCACAATGTAAAATGAATCAAACTGAGTATTCGAAACGAAATAGCGAGAGTAGCGCTTGCTTCGCTTGTGTCTCTCTGTTAGTTGTTAATATATTATACGAAATGTTCATGATCAATGGGCTTTTTATTTCTTTTTTTTTTAGTTTTAAGCTTTTTGTAAATGTGTGCTTTTGAGCTGTCACGTGGTTGGACTTTTAAGTTTCTATTGCAGGTTGTAAATTGTTAATTTTCCATGATTTCTGTCAATATTATATAAATATGTTGCGAAGTTGTTTTCTGAAATTTTAGCAACAACAGTTAAGTATTCTATTCGATTAAATTTAAATGAATATACCTATAAATACTTACAAAAATTAGAATTCTTTGATATATAATTGTATAAAAATATCCACACAGCTTTGCAGGGTTTGTTAGTTAAGGAAAGATTTATGAGATCGAACCTTGCACAAAGCAAACCGTCACTGCACGTACACGAGCTTCTGGTAAGTTGTTTTGCGCCATTCATTTTTTGTTTGTTACATTCCCATTTTTACATTAGACGACAATTCAGACCGATTTTCATATCGACTTTCATCCTTCTATTTATTTTATTGTAAGTGTCGTGTCGTTGTCGTCTGGTATGAAAAATAGCCGCAAAACGTGTGTGTCATTTGAATGTTTAAATGAAATAATCTGGAAGAAAATACACAATGGAATTGAAAAAAAAATATTAAGATTTCAACTAAAATATGCTTATGAAATATTCAAGGTATATCAGACTTTTACACTAAATAAGATGCACTCGCACAATGCACAATAAGGTCCTTCAAATAAAAAAAAGACTAATTACTTAATGACCATAGAATTGTAAAACAATATGTATGGGAAGGTTTTTAATCTTTGTACAGTCTATAAAAAGGAAAATTCGGTGGTGGCATACAATAAAGTCTACAGTAGATGCTTTTAAAGCTTCTTTTAAAAGTTTGTTTTAATATAGTTAATATTTTCCAGTTTCTTCTCCAAACTCCGCCGCAATCCGTGAAGATTGAAAACACAACGTTAACGGATAGTATTTCAACGTTCTGCTAACGTAGAGGAATAGTTTAAAAACGGTTCATTTTGGCATTCAAAGTAAGACTTTATGTAATAAAAGCAGTTTTAAGACTTATGGGCTAGTTATGTCAAAATATAAGTGGTTTTTGAAACAGGAAATTTGTTGATCTGCATTTGTATGTTTGTATTTTGTATCTCTTTCTGTATTTGAGATTCCTTCGTTGGTTTTAATAGGCTTTTAAATTATTATATTTTAATATATGTCACGATTTTTGTACTATATAAGTAGATTTGGGTGAATTGTATGACATTTGTACATCTTACAAAAAAGACAGGATTTTGTTATACGTAGAAGTAAATTTTATAAAGTTTTTTTTTCTGCATATTACATCCTTCGTGTATTCCTTCGTGTTTTTTTTTTCATAAAATGTACAACTTTTATCCAATTGCTATGAAGCTGAAGCATTACCTTTTTTTATATATTTTGGCATAATCAAGTCCATAATAACATAGATCGTAGCTAGAGTGAATCACCGAACATTGTAGATTTTTAATTGTCTTTATTTTTTTATGTATAACTTTAAGTTAAGTTTTTATAACTACTACTTGTGGTTCTCTAGTGTGTGGACACCATAGCTATCCTTTAAGGTGACTTAGCCTAGTTAAATAACAATTTCTATATATTAATTACGTGTCCAGCTTTTAACTATAAATATATGTATACTTTTTTATAGTTATTTTGTTAAAATTACTAAAAATTTTAAAAGTCCACAATGTGCGGTACCCCGAATAGTACCTGAGAAATGGAGTCTTGGTAATTGCGTTTGTTCCAGTTCACTTAAGCAAGTTTCAAGTTGAGTCCAGAATTGAATCATTTTCTACACTAATTTTGACTGTTTACATTATAAGTATATATTTAAGAAATGAGTTTTTTCCATAGAAATAGTTTATTAATTAATAATAAAATACTGATTTAGCCCACCTTGTGGCGTCGCAAGACATTTATACTGTTTTTGTGTAATTTATCATTGATAATATTAATGATCATTTTATACAAGTGGTGCTTACATAATGGCGTTACGAATGTTGAGTGACAGATTCACTGTCAACATTTCGAGTAAAAACCTAGGTACTAATGAATGTGATTTGAATATCTCACAATTTATAACATTGTAGCACGTAAACTAATTTTCAATATAAACTTCTCTATCACTTTGTACTTGCAAAGTGAATAAGAGTATATTTATGTATATCATCTTTCCATCGTGGTGCATCAAAGATGCTGTTCATATACTATTTTTACTGTTTTTCATTAAAAAAAAATCTTTATAGCGATTAAGTTAGTACATATTTTGTGTCCTATTTTTTTTTATTAAACGTGTATATGTAATGTCTTAATGTGTATATTGTATGTACGTTTAATGTTGATTAAAATTGACTTTTAAAATTAAATTTGTGCTAGAATTCCAAATTAAAATGGGGAATTAAAATATTTATATCTTTTTGTTTGACATTGGTAACCCGTGCGTATTATAAGAGAAGTATAGTAATTAGAAATTGTAGTGAAGACTACTTTTAAGTACTTTAAAATGCGTTAGAGTACCAATCAATGGATTGAATTAAATTCTTGCAAACGACCGTTTTTCATTTTTTGACATAAATAGAAGTTAGTTAGGTTACTAACATTGTTATATTGCTAAGAACAAATGTTTATTTTTTTTTATTTAATATTCCTTTAGTTGGAATATATTTTATTTTTACGTATATAAATTTTATATAACGGTATGTAACTCGTAATTAACACTTCGTTTTAATGACAAGGAAAACTTGTAAATTTCTATATCATTGTATCGGTCGTGCGCTTGATTGTGTAAATCCTCCAAAAAGCCCACAAAAAATCTGAATGTACTGTGATGCCAAAGTAAAATGAAGATTATGTATAAAGTTTAACTTTTGTTAATTTATTATTAGAGTCTATTGTCACACTGTTTATTGCTTTTAGTAATAAATTTTATTGCAAAAAATACTGTTTTTCTATTATTTATCTCCAATGCTTTAGATTGCATATTAATTAAATGGCACATTATTTAGATGCAACATAAACGTCTCAATAAATCACAAATAACATAATAAATACTACTACAGGTACAGTTTTGTTAATTTTCACACTTCTATAACATTTCGTTACATGTAATGCCATCTATTGGCATTAGTTTGAACTATTTTACCTTTGTTTTTGATGAAATCATGGAATGTATAAAATGAACAAAATATAAAAAATATATGGTTTTAAAAAAATATCTCGTCTTTTTTGTTTTTAGCTATTAACAAGCTTTAATGTTAGCCAAAAAAAGTGGAAAAAGTTTATATAGAAAGGTAAATTCTATTTATTATGTTTTCTCAAATTTTCTATAATATATCTATTATAGATAGTATTATGTATAGATAGTATTTATAAATATATCTATCATACTATATCTATCTCTATTTTTATACGTTCATTTCTATTTATTTCGGACAAAATACACAAAGACAGACGGACGCACATTTAAAATATGCAAACCCAAAGACATTTACTATTTAATATTTTCTAATGGAACCCTAACACTTAACGACGTTTTAGGCGGTTTCATTTCATGCCTGGTGATTAATTCAGGAAAAAAATCATTCTAACCGCTTTGACATTGAAATTTGGCGGACCAAAGACATCTATTATCAATTCAAGCAAACAAAAATAGCCCGATTGAGGTACCGCGCTTGAATTCGCCGCAAGGTGGGCTAGGTCCCTAGAAATGTCAAATGACACTAAATGTTTATCGTTCACGAGCTTTTCATCGTGAATTTCACCAATTATTCATAATTATTGTAAAGATTGTCTCATTCTTGATTAATTATGGCAGACACGGTACGGCTCAACAAATGTTATGGCTTTAAAAGAAAAGCTAAGAAAAGTCATCATTTTATCTATTTGGTTAATATATATTAATTATTAGAAACAAAATCCTGATAAACTGGTGCCGCGCTGACAATTATTAATATTATTATATTAAAATGGCACTGCTGCACGAACAAATACTTTTTTAATGACAGCGATAGGACCTCACTCTCCAGTGGCGCCAACTGGTGCCAGAAACGATAGTTCTCATTAGCGCTGTGAGCTGTCTTATTTTTTGAGATTTGTAAGCGATGGTGATCACCTATACTAGTATTATTATCTGTAACAATGCTAATTAAGTCATAAAACGTAAACAGCGCCATCTGTGAATACTCCATGTTCCGACATTTGACAACTATTTTTTTGTTCTTGATGATCTCATGCACTTAATGAGCCTAAATGTAATCAATGTTAAAATAATAAGTGCCACTTTAAAAATGCTATTAATCTATGAAAGTACAAATCCACAGAGATTATCTAATTTTTTATGGTAAAATAAATTATACTTCAAAAAAGGAAAAGGAGAAGCGAAAAATAAAACAATTTTCAATATAAATTAAATGTAATATAAAATATATTTGCACAATAACATTAATATCAATATAACATCTTCTGTCAACAAACAAACAGCTCTTTGAAAAAAAAAAACAAAAATTAATATATTAAATTCGATAAAAAAGGTAGTTATTTTAATACTGATATAATACATATTAAAAAAAAAGAAATATCAAGTAAACATCAAAAACAACAATCAAAAAGTTTTAAATTTTTAAGTTATTTATTATTTAAACAATAAAAATTTATCAAAATTTTAAAATGATATGGAATTTTCATATAATTCACAATGAATGCAATCAACTTTTAGACTTTGTATGGTTATAATTAGTTTAGTGAGATCGAAACCAACGCTTGCTTTAATTTCTCGGATAAGTTCATAAGAAAATTTCAATCATAAGAAACGTCTTTCATATACATGTCATTTAGGAAAAAAAATTATTGAATAATATTTTTCCCGCAAATCTCTTCAATATTACTAATTTCAAATAAAATTAAATTTAAAAAAAAATCACCATGAAATATAAAATATAGTTGCAATTTTTTAATTATTCATAAATAAATAGTTTAATTTGACCATTTTTACGCTCATATCAAACATGAAAACATAAGCAGCTGCAATCAAAAGTCGAAAATGATATTGGTAACATTTCAAAAAAAATCATTTTTATTAAATAAAGATTTTAAAAGACAAAACAAATTAACGATTTTTTTGAATGATTACAGTAACTTTATATAGTTTCTAGTCACTTATAAAATATATAATAATCAATTAAAACTACAACACAACCTACACTTTGTAGATAGTTTTGTAAGTAGACCCTAATATGTAATTGACCTAGTTTGTGCTATATAAGTTACACTTTAGTGTAGTTTAACTACATTAAGTGCATAAAAATTATTTTAATATACATACATATAATGAATAATCCTTATTTATAATATTAGAGAAAAATAACAATATTTGTTAAAAATTAAGCTTTGTAATATTGAGATTACTATAAAATGGCATACAATTTGTACGATAAAAATATTTTAATGTTAGCAAAACATGCCATACCTTACTTAATTTTTCATGAAAACGTAAATATTAACACTTCAAACCATATCAGCTATAATATAGTAAATTTAATTTTATTATATTTAATTAAAAAAAAGTTGCATTAAGACGGCAATACATTAGTAATACTTTAAAAAGTGCAATGTAAAAGGTAAAAAATACATTTTAATAAAACTATATTTTTTTAATGTATTATAATAAAAGTTCCACGTTTTATTTTGATTTTATGATTCCCAAAGTTTGGGTGTTTTACAACTACCCGAGTCTCTCGCGTATAATGTTGTAGTAACATATGTATTATAAATTATAACTTCTTACAAATAGATATAAGAACATAAGAAAAAAAAAATACTTCTTAAAAATTTGAAAGCACCCGCCTTTGTAAGGAATGTTTAAGGCACATACTACGCATATCACAATGTGCTTATTAATCTAATGAATCTTATAATTCCAACTGAAAATAAACAATATATTACTAAATAAAATAAGGCACGATTATAATTAACCTAAGATTAAACATATATAAATAACGATATATTTTGTATTTTTTAACGTCCCACTGCTGGGCACGGACCTCCCTTCAGTGCGAGGGGGATCACGCCATAGTCCACCACGCTGGCCGAGTGCGGGTTGACGGACTTCACATGTCTTCAAAAAACTTGCTAGGTTCTCTCAGACATGCAGATTTCCTCGCGAAGTTTTCTTACACCGAGGTATGATACAAGTGATAATCATGTTGGAAATGATTCGCATATGAAAATAGAGGTGTGAAACCCGGGATTTGAACCCACTTCACTCGGATTCCCAAGCGAGCGCGTTACCACTGAGCTACCACTAATAAGTTCATGTAATGTAAGCGATGTAAATTTAATTTTTATGAACATTTTGAACGTTTTTGTGACCTTATTTCAATAGATATATTTATTCTTCTTCTGATTTTGAGGTCATACAAAAAATGTATAGAAAAAAAAACACAGTTTCTCTCGAATTTGCCAATTCTCCGGGTTATTTTTCCAAGCAAGACATATTACTTCATCTTTAGTCAAAAATTGAAGAACGAAATTAAAAATTATTTTAAATTTATGATTTTTAATTTTTTAGACGAACCCAATAAAAATTGATTTTATGATTTTTTTTTCTTACTTTAAAAAACTCCGTGTAAATGCTTCATTCGAAACTTTAAATGCGTTGTCATATAAAAAAAAAATATTTTCGTCTAAAGAAAGACAAAAATGTATAATATATGTATGGAATGTTAAATAATTTAAATTTGTCTCATTCATTGTCACAGAAAATAATATTATAGTTTATTTTTATATATATATATAAAAAATATATTAAAGTTAAATCTCGCTAAATACCATTTTGGTAAAAACTGCATTTGCAAAGAATGCCTCTTTGTAATTTATTGGTAAGTTAATTTTATTTTCAAACGTTACATACATTTCCATCTTCAGTCCGAACTAGAATCGAACATGGAACCTTTCGTCTCCTTATCATATTTGATAATGCTATCACTTTTCAAATAATCCATATCGGTTAGCTCTCGTTGGATCAATAAATACGGCGTTTTCCTTATATGTCTCTCTTTTAGGAAATTCGGTATCATCTCCTTTCCTTCCATCAAATATTGAACTATAATTCTTTCAAAGAACAACGCGACAACAAAATTGAAAGACGCTAAAGCGATTATAATGTAACACATTAGAACATCTTTGGGCATTCTGAGTTCTAGAAATTTCGATAGCCATTCCGCCGGTGACACTGTTATATATATAGATATAACTGTCATCACAGCCACACTAACCATTAGATGTTTGTTCGTCACAACCGACCGCCTGTAGGGGGCGCCATGACTGAAAACGACAGCCAAAATGATATATTGGAACATCGAAACAGTATAAATGGCGTAATTCTCCCAACATTCATTCGCTTCGTCTCCTTCATACGTATGCCTAACGTACCACGGAAACATCGTTAGAGCGAGATAGCTTGCGTACTGAGTGACAAATATGAATAGCATCTGTCCTATCAGAGACACGATGGGAACGACCCCCAACAACGACGTCAAAGGCGGCACAGCACACAACTTGCCAGTAAACGCTTCCGTCATGCCGAAAAAGAACGCAAAATTGACGATCAAAGCGATATCTATGTATAGAAACTGGAAGTCTGTGAGATTTGAATCGAAGTAGTATAAAAAGGCGACAGATAAGAATTCAGTGAGGGAGTACGATATCATGAATTTGAATATGCCGAAGCTGGTGGATAGGGCGGCGCGGCCCTCGCGGAGCACCCTCGATACAGAGGAGATGTCGGGCTGCTGCGAGGTGAAGGGCGCCGCCACCGAGCTCTCCAGCTCGGACAGCGACACGCCGGCGTGCGCCGCGCGCAGGGCTCCGCAGTCGTTGGCGCCGTCACCGCACATTCCTGTCAGAATACATTTTTTTTTATATAATTATAATATGCTTATTTTTATATATTTTCTTGTGTAATTTTTTTATTACTTGTTCAGTGCAATATTTAGTTGATATATTTTAATATTAAGTCAATTCCATTTAATGCTCTACTGTACTTACACCGCACTAAATTAACTTGTTCTCTCATTTCTGAAGGGTTTCTAGAAGAAATCTCTTAAAGAGATATGTTATCCCTCGTCGACATTCTGTCACTTTATTTTGTATAACATATATTTTAATATAAATAAATTAATATAAATAATATCATTTATGTAGAATCCGAGGATACCAATAAAAGCGTTTATAACACACTTTAATAAATATAATTATCTCAATTTTAAAATAAAACTATCTTTTCGGATTTTTTCGCGAATTTATTTTGATTTTTGGTTCCCGACGTTTCGAATGCTTTACAGCATCCATGGTCACGGGAGAGACTGAGGTGTTACATGTCTTGAAGGTATAGTTGTTACAGACAGCCTACCCACAATTAACAAAATGAAAATTGTACCAATTACATTACAATATTTTTTAACTTTAAAACATTTTTATAATTTTAATTATAATTTAATATGAAATATTATATATTTAATTTTGCTATTATTTTTTATAATTATTACAATTTTAAAATATTAATTAGTAATCTATATTTAGTGTTGCCATTATTATATTTATAACCATAAAGAAAAATATAAAATATAGTATTAATTATTTAAGCCATATAATTGTTCTATGTGTAATTTAAAAAGTTAAAATTAATTAAGGATAATAATTTTAATTTAGTTTGCTGTTATTTAAAAACAAACTTACTAAGCAACACTATTACTATATACTTTTACAAATGAAAAATAAATAATTTTAATCTGATAAGCTGTCATTTTGATCCACACAGTAAGAACTTACTACATCTACCTGTCTGTTATGTTTATATTTATTATTTGATTTTATTATATTAATAACAGGATCCCATGATGATGGTAGTACCCAGCCATCTTCCCTATTGAAATTAGGATGTTTTTTAATTTCTATGGCTTCTCGAATCATTCTAGGGCGATATCGGTTTTCTTTCGCCAGGATTTGAGGTCTATCGAAGCGAATATAATGGCTTGGGCGGTCCTGACTATGTTTGCAGACAGCAGATGTTGTATTGCGACGGTGCTTCACATCAGCTATGTGTTCTTTGACCCGGGTTCTAATGGATCTCTTTGTTTGTCCGATGTAAGAGAGCCCACAATCACAATCAAGCTTGTAAACTCCTGCATCTTGTAGAGGGATGTGGCACTTGACAGGTGGTAGAAACTGACTAATTTTCTTTGGCGGCTTGAAGTAAGTTTTAATTGAAGCTCGCTTTAGAATGTAGCCAATCTTGTCAGTGACGCCTCTCATATAAGGTAGGACTGCAGGGACGCGCTCGACTGTGGCTGGTTTCACTCGGTCCCTGTGACGTAGGCGCGGCACTTGCAGCTTGTTGTCTCGCAGAACTTGCTTGACATGTTGCAGTTCTCCGGCCAGGTGTTGCTCGTCACAGGGACCTCGTCACACTTTGTTTCAGAGGGCACGCGGGATCTGTGACGAGCAACACCTGGCCGGAGAACTGCAACATGTCAAGCAAGTTCTGCGAGACAACAAGCTGCAAGTGCCGCGCCTACGTCACAGGGACCGAGTGAAACCAGCCACAGTCGAGCGCGTCCCTGCAGTCCTACCTTATATGAGAGGCGTCACTGACAAGATTGGCTACATTCTAAAGCGAGCTTCAATTAAAACTTACTTCAAGCCGCCAAAGAAAATTAGTCAGTTTCTACCACCTGTCAAGTGCCACATCCCTCTACAAGATGCAGGAGTTTACAAGCTTGATTGTGATTGTGGGCTCTCTTACATCGGACAAACAAAGAGATCCATTAGAACCCGGGTCAAAGAACACATAGCTGATGTGAAGCACCGTCGCAATACAACATCTGCTGTCTGCAAACATAGTCAGGACCGCCCAAGCCATTATATTCGCTTCGATAGACCTCAAATCCTGGCGAAAGAAAACCGATATCGCCCTAGAATGATTCGAGAAGCCATAGAAATTAAAAAACATCCTAATTTCAATAGGGAAGATGGCTGGGTACTACCATCATCATGGGATCCTGTTATTAATATAATAAAATCAAATAATAAATATAAACATAACAGACAGGTAGATGTAGTAAGTTCTTACTGTGTGGATCAAATGACAGCTTATCAGATTAAAATTATTTATTTTTCATTTGTAAAAGTATATAGTAATAGTGTTGCTTAGTAAGTTTGTTTTTAAATAACAGCAAACTAAATTAAAATTATTATCCTTAATTAATTTTAACTTTTTAAATTACACATAGAACAATTATATGGCTTAAATAATTAATACTATATTTTATATTTTTCTTTATGGTTATAAATATAATAATGGCAACACTAAATATAGATTACTAATTAATATTTTAAAATTGTAATAATTATAAAAATAATAGCAAAATTAAATATATAATATTTCATATTAAATTATAATTAAAATTATAAAAATGTTTTAAAGTTAAAAAATATTGTAATGTAATTGGTACAATTTTCATTTTGTTAATTGTGGGTAGGCTGTCTGTAACAACTATACCTTCAAGACATGTAACACCTCAGTCTCTCCCGTGACCATGGATGCTGTAAAGCATTCGAAACGTCGGGAACCAAAAATCAAAATAAATTCGCGAAAAAATCCGAAAAGATAGTTTTATTTTAAAATGTCAAGTATTCGCGTAAATCTAAGAAAGTATTATAATTATCTCAAATCAAAATAAAGTCATTAATAATATGTATAGTTAAGTCTGCCTTCAACTGGTCATTGTGAAATATGACTTTATAATTTTACGCAATCTAATTGGTCGGGGGGCGTGGCTAGGCCGGTGGACAACGATGACTCACTATTTTCTTAACGCGAATGAACTACAGTAACTATTTATTCTATTTAAATTACATATACAATGTTCACGCGTATCGTCGTGTCACCATTATGACACAACATTCTTCTTTTCTTTTATACATCTTTTTCATTACATTCCATTCTTAAAAAATCTTAATCATATCATATCTTAATTGCAAATCCCACATTTATATAAGAGTGACCAAAAGTGTATTTATTTTTATGGTGTCAAAATTCGGAGGAATTAAAGAAAGAAATTAAGAAATAAAAAAATCTTCGTGTTACCAATAAAGGTTCTTTCGCAAAAAATAAATTTGTCCATTTTTGAAAAATTGAAAACATTTATTACTTTGCCTTGTTCAAAATAATAATAATAATAATAATAAAAACTTTGTCGAAACTTTATCCAGTTTATGCAAAATTTCGATAATAGGACGGTATTTTTTATAGTGCCGGGTTCGGGTAAATGACATAACCTCACTTGGGACGTCCCTAGCTACCTAAGAGCCGACGCACATACACACGATAATACGCACACACATACACACTTTCACATTTATTATAGAAATTTAATTACAAAAATAAGCTACCAATATGAAAACATTAGTAAATTAAGCCCTACATTTTTCCTTCCAAGAAATTTGGATCTGCAGACGCATATAGTTACCACTAGACCACCGAGGCAGTATAGTTAACAATAATAATAATAATGACCTCCCGACCGACTTAGGCCATGGCGGCCAATCTCATTGAGACTAGCCAACTGCGCAGGAGATATTATAGTACAGCACGTGTGAGAGAGAGCGCAGACACTCTCTATTCCTGTCACTCTCATACTCCGGTGGGACGATACGAGACACGACCGGTGAGAGTTAAGGCGCAGGACTGTTACTGAAACTTACTAAACAGAAAGACTCAATAACAATAAGAACTCACCAACATAGTACCCCATCGCCTGGTACTCCATGACGAGCTGCTGCTTCTGGTCGGGCGACATGCGCGCGAACACCGCGCCGCGCGCCGCCACGCGCGCCGCCGCGCCCGGGTGCTGCTCGCGGAGCACCTGCGGACCGACGATACTATGTAGTGACTCACGGTATCCACGGTATCCAAGTTAGTAATAAACAGGATTTGGAACATATTAATCGATATTTTGACTAATTTATAGTGAAATAAATAAATGTAGCCGATATTTAAATTGTAAAACAAAAAGAAAATTAAGTTAAATAATAAAAAAGAAAATAATGCATAAATGTTATGTTAATGAACTTTGAAAAAGCTTATTTATTAACCGACTTCCAAAAAAATGTTCTCGTTTCGTCGACAAATCAACAATAAATTATTTTTAAATAAATGGCTAATCGAATATGGTATTAAAAAAATTTCTGCTTACAAATTACCTGCTTATTACGTCTACACTAAAAATGGAAAAATAAAAATTTAAAAAAGCTGCCAGGCACTAAAACGTAAAAAATAACTAAACGGGGATTTTCATCTAGAATAGATACCTAATCAGACATTTTCGATGTCGCTGCCAGCGGACAATGCTTTAAGATATGAATATCTAATATGTAGGTAAATATGACAAAGTCAGAACTCTAATTATAGTTAAAATATTATACATCAATTTGCAATGTATTTATATGTATCGTTTTTATTAAAAAAAAAAATTACATATATCTGTTCGAATGAGGTAGCCTCATTCGAACAGATATATGTAATATATTTTTTTTTCCTTCAAAAACAATTTCTCAAACAATGCTGACTTTTTGAAACTTAAAAGATTTAGATGTTCCTCCTTTTTTATTAACTGCCATAATATTTTACACGTATCAAAGTGTTAGCAAATTAATATTGCCAACACCAATTTCTTCCATTATTCATATTATTAGATACAGCCAAGCAAAATATTAATATTAATTAAATAATAAAACTGTAGAGAGACAGTAAAAATCTAGTTAGGAGGATGTAAGAAGAGAAATATATCAAATCCTGATTTTTGTTGTTTCTCTGTCTGTCTGTTTGTACGGGCTAATCTCTGAAACTGTTCCGATTTAAATGAAATTTTGCATTATGGTACCTTATATCCTCGATCGACATTTTCGATACTTTTCATCCCGGAAAACTAAGGAGTTCCCGTGGCATAGTTAAAAACTATAGTGACTAATACAACTTAGTACACAAGAGTGTACAAGTGGTATAGATCTGTTTGTGCTTTTCTAGAGGCGAACCCGTGCCAAGCGAGAATGAGACGCTAGTATTAATTAAAAATACATAACTTTGGATAATAAAAACATCGAATATAGAATCGTACCGAGAACCTCCTTTTTTTGAAGTCGGTTAAAAATCGTTCAACATGAACAATTCAACAGACCTTCCAGGTGTCCCCGGTCATGACAATCTTGTACTTGGCCTCCCCCGCGGGCGCCTCCTCGTCCCGCTCCCGCCCCCGCTCCCGGGACGCGGAGCGCCAGGAGCCGCGCCCGCTGTCGATGCTGCGCCACTCGCGCTCGAAGCTCACGCGTCCGCCCACTACTATCTGCATGTCCAATTATACATTCAACTAGGTACGTTTTAACGGTTAATATGGAATAGGTAGACTATATAATTTATATATGATGAGTTGTTGTATTATAACGTTGTTTTCCCGTGGGAATGAGATAATCTACCGAGGTAAAAAGTAGCCTTTGTCACTTTCCAGCCCTTCAACTATCTCCACACATAAAATCACGCCAATCCATCACTCTGTTTCGACGTGAAAGAAGGACAAACAAACGAACACGCAAACACACTTGCACATTTATAATATTAAAGTATAGATTTCACTCTAACGGTAAAAAGATCCATTTATTTCTGAAAATAATACAGTTCAATTAAATTATCTTGTCAATAGCTTCAAAGCATTCTCAAAAGGATACTATTCAGTTATACATAATATACTGAACTAATATTTTAAAAGGTACAGATAATACTTATACAAAAACATAAATTTGCTAGTCCATAGTAAAAACTATATTAGCGATTAGAACTCTGAATAAGAATACTGGATGTGGCTTTAAGCATTTTTATTAGTATTACTAGCGGCTTACCTCGCTCGGGTTCGCTAGGAAAACAAAAATATACCTATCCCACGGGAACCGTACATTTTTCCGGGATAAAAAGTAGCCTATGTGTTATTCCAGACTATAATCTATCTCTGTGTCAAATTTCATCCAGATCCGTTCAGCCGTTCTGGCGTGAAAGAGTAACAAACATCCATATTCACAAACTTTCACATTTGTAATATTATAATACGGATAATAATTCACTCGGTATAAGAGAGAGAGAGAGAGAGAGAGAGAGAGAGAGAGAGAGAGAGAGAGAGAGAGAGATTTCTTCACCAAATGAAATCGAGATACTGGACTTGGATTTGAGCCCTCTACTGTTACCACAGCTTCATAACCCAATCAATCAATATGATAAGATTAAAAAATGAACGTGTGTATGTACTTATGTACGCAAGTAAGAAGTTATAGTTCTTTGGCGTAACAGAACAAAAATAGCTAAAGAATTCATCTCGTATGTCACAACTCTGTTTGTAAAAGGAATACAGCTAACTTCATCATGTCGCTTTTTGGTTGCCGGTGTGCGCGCGCATCTTAAAAATTTTACTCTCATATTTTTTTTCCTAAGCGTGCCAAAAGAAGTATAACTTCAAAAAGCAAAACCCAGATAGAATAGAAGACTTTATTTTATCACTTAATATAAACCTAAAAACCTTATACAATCTAATTTTCTTTACTTACCCCATGCATAGAGCTCTCGCAGTAAAGCTGTGGGGTGCCCGCAGTGGAGTCCACCCCCATCAGCACCACCCTCTCCCCGCCCGCCAGGATGCCGCACTCCCGCGCCACACTCACTGCCGTGTGGATATTATCCCCTGGACACCATAATGGGTTTAGACACATCACACAATACTGATAATAAGTCCTCAACGTGTACTCTTTGCATTAAGTATTATACATATACTAGTATTTACTATACTAGTTTATGGAGTAGACATAATACTATACTATTCGAGCCCCATCCCATGTAAAAAAATAAGATAGCGCTATTTTTGTTTGCTTGAATAGATAATATATGTTGTTAATCCGCAAATTCTCGAACTATTTTTTTTATAAATATTTTCACTTTTATATAACGCCATCTACTGACATTTATTTGAACTATTTTTTCTTTTACCCTGAAGAGATTCTTTGGTATAGACAAGATAACATTCTACAATCGTTATCGCTAATAGAAAGCTAAAAAATTGTATCGAAGTGATATAATTTAAGTGATATCACTACCATTTGTTTTTTGATTTAGTAAAAAAACGCGTTAAGTTTGATTTCAGTATTAATGTTTTATATGCTTTATTTTTTTAGTCTGAATCCTTGTTTAAAATATTTTCGTTCAACATTCGTATATAATAAAAGTTTAAGGTTAAGTATAGTTTATATAAATAAAATGTATTTGTTGATGAACGTATTACTTGAGAACAGCTAGACCGATTTGTCTTTTTATGTCGTTTAGATAAGATTTTTAGGGCAAAACATTTGGAAAAATTTGATCGGAAAATCGGAAATTCGTATATAACAAAAAATGCTTTTTTTGTATAAAATATTCGTAGAGACTCAAAGATCATAAGCAAATTATTAAAATTTGACCGTCCTGGTCAAATTTTAATAATTTGCTTATGATCACCAGGACACCATTTGTCTGGTCAAGTAATATATTACAAAATACGTTTATAGTAATCACCTGTAATCATGACGACGTGAATATTCGCCTCTTTTAGTTCCCTAATAATGCCGGTAGTCGCTGCCTTCAATTTGTTCTCCATTATAACCAAACCCAAAAACTCTAGATCGCATTCCACCTGAAAATAAAATAATTTAACATTTGAATACTAATATTTGTTATAAAGTAATCTATATACATAAAAATGTATATTTGTTCTCTTTGCGTTCCTAAGACACTGATCCGATTCTGATGAAACTCTGGTGGGTTATTCTGTATACATCAGAAAGTTCCTGGTGTGGAAAAAAAACTTTTTTCAGTGCACGTTTTTCTTTTATACGTTCCCGAACAATTCAAGCTCAGGGACGAGCACATATAGTCTGCCTATAGATTTGCCTATAGATTAAAATGTGTAATGGGATTGGAGGTCGTTTTTAAAAAGACTTCTAATTATTAATTAGAAAATAGTTGTAAATAAAGAAAATTTTAAGCTACAAAGCCGATATGATTGTGGAGCCACGTATAATAAACCTTTTTTAAGCCACTTATCAATAACTATTTATTAAATATAACACCTCTTCTCTGTCCATTTTCTGTAGCTGTTTGAATGTTGCTTCCATTATTCGGGTCGACATCGCAATAACTCGGTATCCCTTTTCTGCGTACGAACTTAAGATTTCGTTTAAATTTGCCGGTACTAGAAACATAAAAAATTATGATCAACATGTATAATAAATATGTATCATTTAGTTTTTACAAATACAGGTTATATTTAGTTATAAAAAAAATCATAATCACTGTATCAATATCTTAGATTAATTAAAAAAAATATTATTTGACAAAATAATATTAATATTACTTAATGCCGTATTTAAATATTATTAACAGAATTTTTAATCTCACCTGTATGAGGTTTGCATAACGTCCGTAGAGTCTCGGGCGCGCCCTTACAGTACACACGTACGACGTCTTCTCCCAGTAATCGAACCGCCACCGAAGCTCTTTGCAAATTCGACACAAACTGGTATTGCTGGACTATACCTACTTCTAAGGGCACCTTAAAATAGAAGAAATTTCATAAAAGAAAATAACTATAGCTCAGGTACTTAATTTAGGTCTAATCTGTATCCCCCAAACATGCGTTCACCTTGTCGTGGTGGAGGGGCTCAGTAGTGCCCGGCAATACAGCCGGGCGCGAAGCCAAGAAACGCACAGGGAGGTAGCCCGCTTCGGTGGGCTGTAGGAGGCGGCCCTCTTCGGAGGGCGGTGTACCATGCGGGTTGCTCCTGGTACTTCTCTGATAGCAGAGTGGACCTTGGAGCAACCCTGTGGTTGTTGTGGTCTGCTTCGGCAGACCTGCCGTCGGGGCGTCGTAGTTTAATGCGTAAGCGATCCTGCGACGCCCCATTAAGACGGGGGAAGGCTTTGTTGGGTTTTAGTGGGTAGTACTGGCTTTGCCGGTGAGTCCCACACCTCGTGCGTAAATGCATTTCCCAACGTTAAAAAAAAGGTCTAATATGTATAATGACGTCACCGTCAATCACTATCAATTGATTTTGATTTTTCTTTATTCTCGCCCAACATCTGATTTATAAAACTTTGTAATACTACTGTATTCAATTAGACTTATTACAAGCACTTTTGAATCGTCAGTCCGTAAGGAAGCTACCACCGGCTCGGAAAGCAGTTCTGCTGAGAAGAGCGGGCGAGAAACTCAACTGTTGCTCTTTTAAAAATCGTTTGTTCTTTTCAACATCGATTGCTCTTTTGAATATCGATTACAAACAGTAGCCATGTGTTACTCCAAATCTTATTCTATTCGTTTATCAAATTTAAACCCAAATCCATTATGCTATTTCATCGCGAAGGAATAACAAACATACACATAAAAACTCTCGCTTATATAATAGCAACTTACGACTCTCCCTCGCTTCGCTCAGGTTCGTCTCTAGTTACGTTTTAACGGTTCGTATGGAATACAAATCTTTGAATTTCTCGGCTTTTCTGTACTATAATGTGCTTGTTTTATACACATAAATCTTCCTCTTGAATCATTCTATCTATTGCTGAAAACTGCATTAAAATCCGTTGAGTAGTTTAAAAGATCTAAGCACACACACAGCGTAAGCGACTTAATTTTATACTATGTAAAGATTAGTCCGTTATTTCTTACATGTAAATCATCGACGTTAATATTAGCGGCGCCACGCGGCTTCACCACCGTGGGGGTGAGGAGCTCGTAGTTTTCACTTTCTGGTACTTCTGGCTCTTCTAACCGCCAACCGGTTGATTCAAACATCTGTGAATAAAAAATAAACATTCATAAATCTAAGTAGTATTTATTGACATTTTATAGTAACATATAGCCACTAACATAGTATAAAACAAAGTCGCTTTCTCTGTCCCTATATCTCTATGTATGCTTAAATCTTTAAAACTACGCAACAGATTTTGATGCGGTTTTTTTAATAGATAGAGTTATTCAAGAGGAAGGTTTTAGTATATAATTTGTTAAGTTTTTGTATACATTGGCTAAAATATAACGATATTTGTTGGAGGTGTCCGAAAAAATAAGACGTCTGGGAGCTTTCAACGAAAACGCTGCCTAAACCCTTTGAGATATAACAAAATAATGTATGGTGGAATTGTGTATCTTATATAGGTCTATAAAAAAGTCCACGATGGCATATATCTATCTCTTAAGGATAACATACTATATCCATTTTAATTTAAAACGTACCTAGGGACGAACCCGAGCGAAGCGAGGGTGAGTCGCTAGTATACACTATACAATGAATAGAGAGCAATAAAAATTAAAGTAATAATCAAAACTTTCTATTTAACGCTGTTCATAGTGGTGGATCAATTATTACTATAGTTCATTCGCGTTAAGAAAATAGTGAGTCATCAAGTGCAACGGTAGGACACAGGTAAATGTATATACAAAATGGGAGTAAAAATTCAATTCAAATTCAATACTTCAAAAGATTAAGTTAAATGGATAAAAATCAACTTAATTATCTTAGTTATCTCAAATCTCGATTTATATGATAATGACTTTATTTTGATTTGAGATAATTAATCAACTTAAGTATCTTAAATCAAAATAAAGTCATTACATAATGATAATGACTTAAGTTTGACTTAAGATAGTTAATAACATTAATAATCTTAAATCAAAATAAAGTCATCATATAGTGATTGTGACTTTATTTTCATTTGAGATAATTATGTTCATTAATAATATATTTAAGTCTGCCTTCAACTGGTTATTGTGAAATATGACTTTATAATTTTACGCAATCTAATTGGTCGGGGGGCGTGGCTAGGCCGGTGGACAACGATGACTCACTATTTTCTTAACGCGAATAAACTATAGTCTTTGAAACGACGACGATGACTTTGAGTGTGACAGGAACAGAGAGTGCAGCACCGACACACGCGCTGCACTATAATATCTCCTGCGCATCTGGCTAGTCTCAGTGCCGTCTCCGCCGGGACCGAAATCGATCAGGAGGGCATTATTATCATTACTATGGGAGATATCTATATATTACCTTCAAATCCAAGGGATCCCCCGCCAGCTCCCCGTCGAGCAGAGTGAGGCTGTGACAGCAGGCCATGCCGATCTTCAGCTCGTGCAGGTCGTTCATGCGCTTGGGGTCGCGCTGCGGGCGCGCCAGCAGCGGCGGGCTGGTGGCCGCGCTCACCGGCACCACGCCCCACATGTCCATACCGTCCTCGGTCAGGGTGCCTGTCTGTGTTTAATTGTATGATAGAAATGGAGTTGTGAATCGAGTTTTATTATAAAATTACAAAAATTCAGTTTGAGAAATAATCTTGTGAAATGTTTTTCATTTTTTTGAAGAAAAACTTCTTTACGCACGCTTGACTTGGGGAGTAAGCTGGTGAATGCGTGACGAGAGCGTTGCCACAGTAACCGTTGTTATTGTCTGATAAATGATATATTATAGTATTATATTCTTTCCTTAAATTATACTCTATAAATATATGATTGTAATATGCCTAATATGCATTATTTAATTATTTTTATTAAAATTTATTATTCATTTTACAAACAGAGAGTTGTGACATACGGGATGAAATCTTTAGCTACTTTTGTTCTGTGACACCAAAGAAGTATAACTACTTATGTGCGTACACACGTTTTTATATTTATATTTTGATGTTTTAATGTCATCGCGGTATCTGTCGCAGTGTTAAAGAAGTTTTACTGCAACTGCGCGTAAACGTTTCGCGCACTCACATTTTTAGAATTCCATATCATTGATGGTACGAAAATTATGCATATGACGGAGAAGGGTTTAACCCTTTTCCTGAATTTTATTTGAAATGTTAAAATTTATTTTACCTAATTTAAGGTAACTTATAAGGTTTTACATTCTAATGTAAATTAAAAATTTAAAACCATCACTATGTTTAGTTTAAAAAATATTTCATTAGAAAAAACAAACGACTCACCTTATCGAAGCATATACAATCCAAGGAGCCGCTGACGTTGACGGCGCGCGTGTTGAGGCAGGTGACGCGCGCGCGCCGCAGCCGCGCCACCGCGTACAGCCGCCCCACCGTCATGGCGGCCGGCAGCGCGGGGGGCACCACTATTGTTATTATATCTAGCGCCTTTATCACTATTTCTCTGGCTGTCATCGCTCTGTATGCCTGGAAGGTAATGCCATAAATATTATAAGCTTGCCACTCACCCTCCCTTCGATCGGGTTCGTCCTTAGGTACCTTTTGACGGTTAGTATGAAATTTTTCTGTACTATAATATGCATGCATTATATATATAAACCTTCCTCTTGAACCACTCTATCTATTAAAAAACCGCATCAAAATCCGTTGCGTAGTTTTAAAGATCATAAAGATAAGCACACATAGGAACAGACAGACAGCGGGAAACAATTTTGTTTTATACTATGTAGTGATACGAAAAGGATGGATAAAAGGCACAGAGATAGATTATTATAGTATGGAATAGCACATATGTTGCTTTTCATTCCAGAAAAATAAATAAATATAAATATGTTAGGACATTAACACACAGCACCATATAGTTACATGGTAAGCTACAAGGCTTGTTATGTTTTGGATACCAGATAGTTTATACACTACACATATATAGCTTTAAATACATACACATTATAAATATAAACACCAATGACTGGAGTACAAACATTCGTGCTCATCACACAAATGAATGCCGCCAGCGGGACACGAACCCGCGACTGCTGGCACAGCAAGTACACTACAAGCTGAGCCAAACGTGTCGTACAGTTCATTCAAATCCGTCTAGTAGTTCAGAGAAAAATATACATGTACAAACTTCACATTTATAATAATAGTATCTCCATACAAGTTGTGTAATTAATTAGAATTTTTTCTATATAGTATAGGAAAAAAAATATTTCCAACAAGGAAACAAAGTTTTTTACTTTATATCATTGCTTGAAATGAAATTGGCAAAATATATACAATACATATAATGAAACAGTAACTTAGCGAAATCTGTACATTAAATATTATTTAAAAACAATGACGGTGATATATTAGATACACAATATAGACCCTAAAACAACAGTTATTAAAATATGTATTTGTCTTTTTGTGTGTGCGTATTTCACGCAAAAAGTATTAGCTAGATTTTAATAAAATTTTATGTAGTGTTAACTTATTACTCGGATCAACATTTAGGACGCCTTTTACAATAGAAAAATCTTTTATTCCCACGGAAAAACACAATAATTTCAAATAAAATAAATATAATAAAATACATAAATTTAAACAGTATAAATGATTGAAAGTTAATTAAATAGATAACAAACAAAGACAAATCTATCCCACGGGAACTATACATTTTTCCGGGATAAAAAGTAGCATATTTGTTATTTTGATGCATGAACTATATTATTCTAAAGTTTAAATCCAATCAGTAGTTTTTGTGTACTAAGCTGTATAAGTTACTATAGCTTTTTAACTATCCCACGGGATCTCTTCGGGAATTTTCCGGGATCAAAAGTATCTAAAATGTTTACCGGGGATATAAGGTACCACCATGCAAAATATCATTTAAATCGGTCCAACAGTTTCGGAGTTAAGCCCGTACAAACAGACAAAAAGACAGAGAAACAAAAAATTTGAAAAAAAAAACTGGATTTGTTCTATTTCTCATTTAACATCCCCCTGACTCGATTTTTAGAATTTTTTTTCCATGTACAAACATTCCACCTCTACAGTTTTATTATATATATAGATTATTAATTTCACAATACAAACCTTTAACGCCACAG
This sequence comes from Brenthis hecate, assembly GCA_951806755.1. Classification (NCBI taxonomy): domain Eukaryota; kingdom Metazoa; phylum Arthropoda; class Insecta; order Lepidoptera; family Nymphalidae; genus Brenthis; species Brenthis hecate. The sequence continues at coordinate 15,849,083 of OX638250.1, forward strand.
TGTATCCAAGCCCTACAATAGCAATGCAGGCCAAAATAAATATAAACTTGTAGGAATCTCTGTCGAACTTGAAGTCCGCTGGCACTGGATATAAAATGCTCCTCACTAACTCCCCCTTGCTGGTGTTGTAGCCTGTACGGAGAACTAGAGCTCTGAAATTATTATTCAGAAAGTAGGAATGTATGATGTCCGACTCGATATTCTCGACTTCTAAAATATCTTATTATGTATCTATTCTAAATGAAAACCCCCGTTTAGTTATTTTTTACATTTTAGTGCATGGAAGTCGGTTTTTTTTAGTTTTTATTTTTCCATTTTTAGTGTAGACGTAATAAGCAGGTAATTTGTAAGAAAAAAGTTTTATAATAACATATTCGATTAAGCAATTTATTTTCAAAAATATATTTATTGTTATTTATTATATTTTTTAAAAACCCCTCGACCGATTTCGATTAGAATTAAATGGGATCACCTGAGAAGTATACCCTTCGAAACAAAAAAAAAATCGAAATCGGTTTAGGCGTCTTCGAGTAATCGGTGAACATACATAAAAAAAAAGATTCTGACGAATTGAGGATTACCTCCTTTTTGGAAGTCGGGTAAAAATGCATACATGCTTTCAATATTATAAGAGATGCGTTTATTTACCCTCTCTGCTTATTGCATAATCAAAGACAATCATATTTAAGGAGTAAACTTCAGTTGTGACACACGCACACGCACGCACGCACGCGCACACACACACACACACACACACACATTTTTTTTAATTGAATGGATTTTGATATATATTTGAAAATAACTTACTTAACAGGCTCGTTGTTATAATAGCGGGTTTGTATAACTTTGGTGCCACAAAACAATACACTAGAGCTGTGTTCCTTTAAGTGAAACTCTTTGTCAATCCTTTGCATGGCTGTCTTGGTTACTGGTACAGATTCACCTAGTAATAAAAAAAATTATTAAGAAAATTAAATATATGGTAAATATTTTGAAGAAAAAATATTATTTATTATATATAAAGTTATAATTAATTATAAATGCCAATGAAAAAAATATTTTTTTTTTAATTTTACGCTATATGTAACTAGTGGACCCGTTAGTCAAACGTTGTTCTACCACATGCCACTTTCTGTCGGATAATTAAAAAAAAATCTTTTTCTCGAAAACTTACTATATTATACTATGGATAAGAAATTATACAGATGACCCAAATCAACCAAGCCGTTTAGGAAATTAGTAACAAACACACGCACATCGACATTTTATATATAAACAATTTTAATTTACAATAAGTATATTTTTAAATAACTGTAAAATCAATTTCAACCAATACAACTTTACGGTACCAGGAGAACATAGAGGAGAGCAGACCTGTAAGCATACTCTCGTTGACAATCGCAGAGCCGGTGAGCAACGCCGCGTCGCACAGCATAGTGCAGCCGTGGGGAGGAAGTATCAGAACATCCCCCGGACAAAGGGCCCTACTATCCACTCTCCTCCCACCCCATAGTTCCACTGTGTCATGGGCTTCCACCGTCGCACGAAGACTTTCCTGGTTCTGAAATTAGTCCATACTTAATATTATAAATGTGAAAGTGTGTTTGTTTGTTTGTCCTTCTTTCATGTCTATTTATTTATTTATTTGGATAAGCACACTTACAACATACATACACAGCATTTGTATATTAATTAACAACAATAATAATATAACTTATATGTATGTCAATTACTAGTGTACATAGCATTTCCACATTCAATGATTAAAAGTACAAAAAAATCATAACTGTAATATTAAAAACAGAGCCAAAAAATAAATAAATCTAAATAATATCATTTTACAAAGGAAATAGATAATAATAAACGAAATTGAAATAATAATCATTTACAAAAAAAATAATAGTTTAAATTAAGATTAATAATGATCATGCATATTATAATAATTTAGTATCTTATTTCTAAAAATTGTATGAGAGTCATAAAAAATGTCAATGCCAGGTATTGATCTGAGTATATCATTATATTTATTACACAACCGCACCAAGGGGGCTTGCTTGCCAATATTAGTCCTAACGCAAGGAGTATAAAATATATTGTGGATATGAGCACTTCTGTGTGTTCTAGAAGGGACTAATATATTAGAATCTAAAATTCGAAAGTATTCTCTCGGTTAATTCAGAATTAGTTACATTGTTATTGATAATTTTATGTAGGAAACTTAAATCTAAAATTTTTATTAATTTTAAAAATGTCAAAGCGAAGTGACAGATTTTTTGTGTGGATATAGTTGTACGGCTGGAGAGTGACATAGGCTACTTTTTACCGCAGCACATAATCTCATCCCCACGGGAAAACGTTATAATACAAACAAAAAATTATTTATGGTCAAAATTACTTGATACATGGTATTAATGCTCTTCAATACAATTAAATAAATACATGTTTTAGCATTTTTCGAAATTCATCCCTAAAGGGGGTAAAATACGGGATGAAAGTTTGTATGAAACCTACTTTTTTAGTGTTTTTCTGTAGTTTTAGCGCGAGCGAAGCCGCGGGTTCTGCTAGTTATTATATATAACTTATTGTTGATACCTAGATTTTATAGATTACTAGGTTGAAATTGAGAAAAACATCTCTCAAAAAGAAATTGACTTGTCTTTGTCCAACGTTTCGAATGCTTCATAGCGGACACGGTCACGTGAGAGATTTTATATAAAATAACACAAATTATTTCATTAAATTAATTTTAATATATCAGTGGTAGATGTATATAATAATTAATAAATAAAAATTCGTATTTATCTAGATTTAATTTTTTTTTATAGATAACTGCGACTTGATATTTTATGTAACTTTTTTACTTTAATAATTTATTTAAATTATTTCTCTGGAAATACTAACTTTTTTCGTTTGTATAACAGATGTGGCAACACCAAACGTTGACATGAGAATAATGGCAATACAGTAATAATAGTACGGCTCGGCCAACCATACTGCTATTGTAAATATTTGGAACACGTAAAACGGATTGAAAACCTCTAAGAGAATTAGAGTCATAATACTTTGTACTGGAACCTTGATTTCGTTGAGTCCGTATATATTTAACCTGAAAAATAAATTGTTTTAGTATTTATCTATATTGATAATATTAACGTCTATAGATAGATTCGTTTTTGTTTTTCTAGAGGCGAACCCAAGCGGAGCGAGGGTGAGCCGCTCGCTAGTCTATAATAAACTAACACTTAACATCGAACTACTATTATATTTGCGAAAGTGTCTATATGTGTGTAGTTGTTACGCCTTCACGCTGAAACGACTGGACCGATTTGGATTAAATTTAGTACATAGATATGATCTGGAGTAACACAGGCTACTGTTTCGCACCTAGTTGACCGAGCGAGCAAAGCTCCTCTGCTTCAAGTCTGGCAAAATTTTCTTTTCTCTGTCAATTTGTTGGTACTCCTCGACTTGTCATATTTTATAAACGATCTGGACGAAATTTGTTATACGGGTTTTACGATTCTATAGATTTTTTTTTGTCGTTGGAGATTTTTGATTGGAGGGGAACTTCCTCAAAAAGGAGTAAACAGTGTGCTACTGGATATCCCCGCCTTATGAGATCGATGGTCCTTTTTATTTGAAAAGTGGTAACTTTAAGTATAAAAATTTGGTGAAGATCTGATGAGGAACTTCGGTGTGATGAACAGAATAGCTGCTCAAAATGGAATTTTGCTCACGAGATCCACTGTTCGCAGAACTACTACTTTATAATACAAGTGAGTATCTCCATACTTACATTCTCAATCGTCTTTCGGAACACGGTGGTCTCGCTGCGACGGCGTGTAACTGGACACAAGAGGCCCCACGCTCTATACCCGCTAGGCGTATCCACTGCGCCCTCGTACTGTCCCATATTAAATACTGTTTTTTGTGTCGGAAGTATCGATATTGTTGGATATCTGATTAAATAAAATGGGTTTAATCAATTCACTATTAATTAATTATCGCCTATTCTTATAACACAATTGTATTTTAAGGTTCAGAGCTGTATAATGATTAGTTTAGGTTGCAGAAGATAAATTAACAATCTACCACATAAGAACGACTGATAGTATTTTTCGCTTTTCGTATTAGTAGTTATGTAAATAAGTGTGTTTTTTTCGATTTCTTTATATCTCCGAACGCATATCAGATATTGACATTGATTGCTTTCTGACTGGCTATTACAAAATTGGATACCGTATCTTTTTCTCATTTTGCCTTATTGATTATTGATTATTGACATCATTAGATCTGTATGGAATAATTGTAAAGCAACGAACCACTCTAGTACAATAAGGATATACTTTTTGGAAACTGAACAAAATATATTTGCAAAGGCAATGGATTTTGCCTCAAACAATCAGCTTTTTATTGTATACTATTATTTTAGTATTGTAAACTGATAAGTAATAAAATAAATTATAGCATCTAAACTTCTTTTGTACTTCTCAGGTAACCTGATAAGCTTGTATGGTAGGCAACAGTTTTATACATAGATTAGAATTGATAACTTAATTAATGACATACGTTTAATGTGATCATCGATCAAAAAAGTACTAGATATACAATTCTATGCAAAAGTTTTCTTAAAACTGCCACCAATTGTGTTTAGGTATCTATTCTAAATGATTAAATGCAATGCTTAAAGTTATTTTCACAAAAAAAAATTAAAAGCGCGCTCAAATGTGCGCTCATTCGGTGAGGACATTTTTTGTCGCTGATTGTGTACCTAGTACTTATCTCGATGGATGTGATACGTGAACAAGTACTTCCACGAAGACAAGTGCACTCTCTATTTCTTTTATTCTTAAGGTCCGGTGGAAAGATAATTCAAACGACTAGTATGGAGACAAGGACAGGACAATAGGCTTTACGTGCTCATCAAATCGTATCAAATTCTGAAAACCGGGCTGTTACAGAGGATTTGTCGACAGAAATATTTGTAATAGCCCTCCCAATAACAATATTTGGCCCGACCTAGGAAGAGAAAGTAGGACCCTCAGGCCAGCAGCCGTCTAGTCACTAGACCAAAAAAGCATTAAGTGAATAGGAAAATAGGATAACTGTTAAGTATAGACGATTTCTTATTATTTCACTTAAGATTATTTACTTAATCTATTTAATAGCTCTATTATAATTAAATTATCATAATATCTTTGTTTTTTGAAAGAACTACACTGTTGCAATAATTAAAATTGTTTACAGAAACAATTATGTATAAAAATAATATAATGTTATGTAAGTGACATAATTTATATAATAACATTATTAATATATATATACCAATAACCTACATGGTTTATCAAAGAGCTTAGTAATGCGTTAGTTTGACCTTATCGAAGAGGATGTTGCAGAATACAAAGTAGCAAACAAAAGCATAATTACTTCTTTTATAAAATATTATTTCCAGTTAGCTTTAAACATATTATCATACAGTATTTGTAAGCAAATTGTTTGTGTAAAAAATTTTGATTTTATAAGTGTGCAATAAGTACTTAACGATTAATATGGATCTCCACACAAAAATTCAGCTCAATCCGTCACTCTGTTTCGACTTTGAAAAGTACAAACAAACAACCAAACAAACACACTTTCACATTTATAATATTATTAGTATGCATTTATACATAATACATACATACATATACAAACATATAGAGGTAATCATCTAATTATATGGCACATTATACAACTTATTTTCTTTTATATTTTCAAGGTATTCAAATTAGATATGCAAGTCATGATACTTGTTCAATATGTTTAAAAAAGTTTACGATATTTTTTTATACTTCATATAACACATAAGATTAAAATATAATAAAATAAAAAAAAACAGATTTAATTATTTTTTATACCTATTCTACTAAAATAAATCCTATTTAGATAAACACTAACCAAATGATCTACTAACGATAACTGATAAGAGGGGAGTACTAACTTGTCTAATATTGTAAGAAGTAAGCGTGCTCATATTTAAACCGACTTCAAAAAAAGAAAGTTAACAATTTAACACATAATATTATTGGGACTGCAAAATATTCGATTATCCATTTGGGCTTCCAAAGAAATATACAAAAATTTATAGGTGTATGTATGTATGTTTGTAAATATGCATGTACATATGTTTGTCCACGAATTTCTCCGAACCGGAATCAGGTCGTGATCATTCTTTTTTTATTTACTTACATTTAATTCAACTTAGGGAATAGCAAAGATTTTATCAAAATCGGTTCATCATCATCATCATCAGATATAGACTAACACGTGTAACTAAAACTGAAATAGTTTTTGTAATTACTGCTGGTTGGCGCCCACTTCGAAAATATTTGATTAGGTACATATCTATAGTAAATGAAAACCCCCGTTCAGCTATTTTTACTTTTTAGTTTTGTTTTTAACGACTTTAAACATTTTATTTAATTGGTTTTTAATTTCGAGAATATACTTTCAAATAACTTACTTAGTCTAGTGCCATCGTCTAAATGTAAAGGAGTATACAGATCGTCCGCGCTGTCTAAAGGACCCTTTTCGCCTCCAAACTCATCTTCAAAACCTTCATTCAGTAAACCACTGAAAAAAAATGTGAAAAAATAATTACAGTAATATTAATATATTTTTTTTATTATTATTTAACATATTTTTTAATCTTTTACCTGGCATCTGCTATGTTTTTATCAACTATTTTGTGAATGTAGTAACTTTTGCATTTCCTTTGATATATTTCCTAAAAGAAAAAGAGTATGTAACGTGTATATGAGTTAATACATAAAGGTTATTTAATGAAAAAACCACATTGAAAGTTTAAAGTAAATAAATTTTAATTTTAGTTTGACTAATGAGTCATATAAAAGTCAATTTAAGACTTAATTTAAAAATATTAAATATATCACTGAGAATAGTATGACTCCGTGTGAGACTCAGAGGTCTGGTTTTCTTGATGTTGAAAATATATGAATTAAGATAAATTGAATCGTGCGAGCTATAAAAATGAACTCGATATCGGACCGAGAATGGACTGTGATCAGCACTATAGTGTGGTTCGACCCTTAAGGCCCGATTACAATCCGTTCTCGAGTTAGAAAGAATGAGTGCATTCACACCGTCATTTAAGAGTCAAATTCCGGTCGAATCACACTCTAGCAACATATTTTCTTGTATAAAAATACATTACCAGACCGATATCAGACCGAGAACGGACCGTGATCGGTACAATAGTGTCTATCGGTTGGGTCCTAAAAGGACAACAGTTCAGTTTTTTTACTCTTCTCATCCAACATGCATTTCAAGCCCGTACTTAGCTTCCTCAAGTACTAACAATACTGACTCTTTTAAAATGAAATTGACAATTCAAAACTGCTTGTTTCTAATTGTAAGTTATTTTCCATTTCTTGTTATGAAATTAAAAAAAACCTAGATATTATTTTGGGACCTTTGTATACCATGTATTTACTTATATATAGATAGAAATCAAATTAAAAAAAGAAATAAAAATACTCACTTCAACTAACACCTGATCTGCTATTTGAAAACAACATCTAACAGATGTGGCATAAAGGAGCCATGTGGGATACCAGTGAAATACCAAGAAAGGTATACCACAGGTCAGAGTGGAGAAAATGTACACGAGTATAGTACGCCATCTACATTTACGGTAACCGTAAACTACCTGTAAAAGAAATTTTATTATTAACAATTACCTACTTTTTTTTATTTGTTCAATGTATGTATAATCGGGCATGTATTTTTTATTTCTACAAAGTGCATGTCTGTTCAGTCCACAACTAATGTATTTGAAACCGATTTTTTATACGACCTCGAACGTAGCAAGCTCAAAATCTGACTAGCCCTTCTCGAGAAAATCGTTATTAAAAGAATCAGAAAAAAACTTAACTGTAATCTTTCCACCAATAAGATAATATAGATTCAGTTATAAAAATAGATTAGATTTTGTATAAAGATGTTTATATGTACCCTTTGCCTGATTTTACAATTAGGTATGGATTTAACACATGTGACACACTTACGAGTATATCACATGAGTAAAGTAAAGGAACAAAAACAAAGCTTCATACAACCGCGTTAATCGTAACGATAGGTACACTACTACAAGCTTAAAAGCTAGAAACAAAAACGGTTATATATGTTAGATTTAGAATTTACCGTGCAATTAAAAGGTACAAAAAATATTGAAAACCAAAATTCAAAAAAAGTAATTTATAAAAAGAAATAGTACTACCCACTAAAACCTTCCCGTCTTAATGGGGGCATCGCAGGATCGCTTCCGCATTCAACTACGACGCCCCGACGGCAGGTCTGCCGAAGCAGACCACAACAACCACGGGGTTGCTCCACAGTTCACTCTGCTATCAGAGAAGTACCAGGAGCAACCCGCATGGTACACCGCCCCCCGAAGAGGACCACCTCCCACCGCCCACCGAAGTGGGCAACCTCCCTGTGCGTTTCTTAGCTTCGCGCCCGGTTGGATTGCCGGGCACTACTGAGCCCCCCCACCACGACAAGGTGAACGCACGTTGGGGGGGATATTTTATGCTCCTGTGCCAACCCTACCAGAATAGGTAAACATTTTGTCTGCTCCTTAGAAGCTTTGTCTCTGTTCCTTTCTTTATTCATGTGCTAATAAATACTAATATAGTAAAGAATAAAACAAAAAAGAATGTTTTAAAGGGTAATTTCCCATAACAGTGACTAATTGTACATCGTACAATAAAGTGTTATAAGCAATCTACTTGACATAAGCAATCTTCAACCATTCACTGACTCATGTCACATGACATCATCATTCAGTCTATTGTACAGCATAAGCCCTTTAGTCTAGTAGCCTGAAAATTTGCACAAATGAATTCCTTATATTTAAAAACGTTCAGAAATATAAAAATTCATGTTTAATTTTCATTTTCAACAGAAAACATACACTATTGGTAGGGAATTCTGTTAGAATTACTTTATGTGTTGGTACATTTGTGCATACCCTTTAATACTCGGCTTGATTCATTTTTACACTTTAATTATTGCACTAAAATTGAATATGTAATTGCATTTATAACATAAGCTTAAGATATAAAGACCAATAAAAATAAATAAATAAAAATAGGATGTAGCTCAGCCTAATCTATATATTATATTATTATGTGACCTACATCTAAACATTTAATAAAATTGTAACTAAGCCGAATCTGTACATTAAATATTTTTTTGGTTGTTTTTTTGGTTTTCTTAATCTTATTGAAATAGACTTTATTATCGATAGAGAGGCCAAATCTGTAGTTTTTAGAATTTTAGTCTGTCTGTCTGTTACCATATCACGGAAAAACTACTGGAGAGATTTTGATGGCTGGTTATCCGGGTCAACATATAAGATACTTTTTACCGCAGGAAAATATCTTATTTCTGAGAAAAAATACAAAAATTGCAATGTAAGAGTACACTAATAATTGTAAAGCCTAAGAATTTGTTTTTTGGTCACCTGAACGCAGGCGGAGCCGCGGGCAATGCTAGTACATATATAATAAAAATATTAAGGTATTATAGATAGCCGTAAAATTAATGTATACCAATAAATAAAATGGAAGTGTTTGTTTGTAATGTTAAAATAACAGCTTTTTAGTACATACATAATATGAAAGTATATACGGTATAACTCGCGTCATCTAAAAAGAACGCTGGCTGTCAAGCTGCGCAGAAGCGATTTATCTGTTAAATTGGTGGTAAGAAGCGGGGCGCGGGGCGGCTCGGGCAGCGGGGCGCGGGGCGGCTCGGGCAGCGGGGCACGCGCCGCATAGTTGCCGGCGCGCTATTGGTTCGTCAGTTCTAAATACCATCGCGCACACAAAAGTTTTTAATTACGAAATGGTTTTATATATAGAAAAGAGAAAAATTGTTTTTGACGTATATTGTTTTACAAAGAGAGAGTTTAATAATAATGCAGTTAATAATAAAAAAAATGTATTAAACGTATTAATTTAATTTTTTGTAAGTAGATTAAACATTCTGCACTGAATCAAACATATTTTAATAATGAATAGAATTCTATTTAATGATATTCTATCTAATATATTTTTCAATGTCCCTACCAATAACTAATATATGAAGCCGCGAGCGAAATGCTATGAAAAATAAAATAATAGGCTTAGTAGTTTTGTGCGCGAATATACCCATGCGCAAACATACCCTCTCCACTTTCTTCCAGCGTTCTTTTTAGATGACGCGAGTTATACTTATAATTAAAAAAAAAACAATTTTAAAAATAAAACTTTCTTAGATTTACGCTAATATTTGACATTTTAAATAAAACTATCTTTTCAGGTTTTTTTCGCGGATAAAGTCCCCGGTAATCTCCGAAACGGCTGAACCGATTTTGACGGGACTTTCACTGACAGATAGTTGATGTTATAAGGAATCGCTAGTATAAGCATACTTTATTGGCCACATTGTCCTACAACGTGAATGATATATGTTCCGAGTCTTAACTATAGTATTATATAAATTATATATTTAGAGTAAGTAATAATCCATTGTTAATGTTTTTTATTTGACATTGTCGATGCTTAGTAACCCATTTTTTTGTGTTGGGAAATGCGTTTACGCATACCACCTGTAGTCTAAACAGGTTGTTATGTATGACTCACGAGCTAAAAGCCAGTACTACCCATTAAACCCCAACAAAACCTCCCCCGTCTTAATGGGGCGTCGCGGAACGCTTACGCACTCAACTATGACGACCCGACGACAGCTCTGCCGAAACAGACCACAACAACCATGGGGTTGCTTCAAGGTCCACTCTGCTATCAGAGAAGTACCAGGAGCAACCCACATGGTACACCGCCCACCGAAGTGGGCCACCTCCCTGTGCATTTCTTGGCTTCGCGCATGGCTGAACTGCCGGACGCTAATGAGCCCCCCACCACGATAAGGTGAACCCTATTACATTTACATCACCCATTCAACATTTTAGCACCTATACTGTCTTACTATGTCTAGTACCTCACTTACCTTCGCTCGGAGTTCTTTTATGTTATATCGTGTTATTTTGATTAAAAAAAAAACTGAAAACTTGAATATATACAAACAAAACAAAAGTAAAACTTTGCATTCGACCGGTAATCGAACCCGGACACCTCTGATTGTCAATTTTGCACCTTAGGCCACGATGCTTATGCTCGAGCTTGCGAAATTAGCGACCATATTTTGCGTGGAATAATGCGAAAGAAAACTGCATGAAAATCAAAAACACGCAAACTCCCAGACATTGGTTCAATCTAGATCGATTTTTTGCCCCCGAAAACTCCCACATACCAAATTTTAGAGAAATTGTTAGAGCTGTTTCCAAGATCGCAGGTATAAATAAATGAATATACAAGAATTGCTTGTTTACTTATATTAGATTAGATTAGCTACTAGTATCTTAGATATTTCTACTGGCTACTATTTTTGATAAACTTGACTAATTGTAAGCAAAATTCAATAAATAACAACCTACCTGATCAAAATCTGGATCTGTCTTTATTGTTTGTACTAGTAAGTCTAAAAGAGATTCCCTACTCTGCAGTGAACTGTATTCAATAAATGGCTGAATTTCTTCTTCTATACTCATTTTTACCAAATTTTACAACAAGTTTTGTTTTATATTATTGAATAGTTTGAATGGTATATACATTTAATAAAACAACTAGCTAGCAGCTAAAGTAATCATGGTTGCAAGTGTAGTAGGTATGTTATAAACATTTTGGTGACCTTCCATACTGGTTTAAAAATTATTTATATTTTTAAGTATGTATTTGTATAGCAAGAATTACAATTATTATTTTATAATACTTTTCAATATTATTCAATTATAGAAAAGTTGATAAAATACTGAATTACTTAAGATTCTTAATTAATAAAAATACAATATAAGTGCAGAATCCCTTTGTTAATAAAAATTCTGATTTTAACATTAACTAGATAATGTAGCGACTAGCAATCTTAGAGACACTTAAATATTTCACTTTTTTTTGATATTGATAATTAACTAACGCCCACTAACAGAAACACAGCAACAACAGTACACTAAACACTCGAGTCTCGACAAACCAACTTTTAATTTAAAAATAAAATATATTTTATTCTATTGATGAACAAAGTAGAAAATGACAAATGACAATGTCTCATATGTCAATGTCACAATGTGACATGGATGTACTGCACATGTCAAGAATTTTTAGATGCATAGACAAGTCTATTAAGATTACGTATACTCTGATTCAATAAAAAAGAGTATAATTATAAATTAAGATTTGTTCGTTAAAATATATTATAATTTATAAAAATCTTCATTAACAAGGGAATATATAAGGATTCACAATTAACAAAAAAATGCTTTTAAATTATTTCAAGTCAATTTTATTTTATAAAATATATATATATATATATATATATATATATATATATATATATATATATATATATATATATATATATATATATATATATATATATATATATATATATATATATATATATATATATATATATATATATATATATATATAATATTACTTACCACTTGACTATCATCAAACGTAATATGTTGTTCCACGCTTAGAGTCATTGAGTAAAAATATCTGAAACAACAAAATTATTGTAATATATATAATGTACAAACACATGTACTAAATAAATATAACAGTAAAAACTTAAACATATATAAAAATAAAAGACTTTGTACTAACTAGGTAATCGAACAGCAACCTTAGTAGCATAGACAGTAAAGACAATTATTTAGTTATATTTAATCTATAACCGACATTCGAAGGCCGAAGCATCAAAATGTACTCAAACGTCTAAGTCTAACGTAAAACGTCAATGTCAAAAAGGTTACGGTGGTGCGTGTATGTTCACGATAAATATAATTGTTTCCTTTAACTATAAAACAAACCAGCATTAAAATAAGGGTATGTACCTATTCTTTCAGAAGTTATCATCGTACACAACAATCAAGTTGGTATAAACACTTAAAAACTATCTGCAATTGTGTATCAAATTGTTTGCATAAATACTATTTATACTTTTAGTACAGATTTTCCCACGAATGTGTTATTATAAAGTGCTTAACTCCAAATTACCTCGATTTTATAACCTATAATATTGTATTGTGGGAGTTTAACAGTGTTTTGTATTACAGAGTTAAACATGATCATACCAGTACGCTGCTTTACTTGTGGCAAAGTAATTGGAAACAAATGGGAAGCATATCTTGGTCTTCTGCAGGCAGAGTATACAGAAGGGTTAGTATTATTGTATGTATTTTTTTACTAAAAAGTAACAAATTGTTTTGACCATTCATTACCAATGCTTATATTTATAATAGGCAGTGGTAGCCCAATGGTAACGCGTCGAGGGAAGTGGGTTCAAATCCCGGGTCTAGCACCTCTGATAATTTTATGTGTGAATCGTTTGGAACATGATTACCACTTGTCTTACGGTAAAGCAAAATATTGTGACGAAACTGCATATCTGAGAGAACCTAACAAGTTCTCGAAAGACCTGAAGTTAGCCAACCCACACATGGCCAGCATGGTATATAGTCTCATTCCCCTCATATCGAAGGGAGGTCTATGCCCAGCTTTTTGTGAAAGAAAATTTCTCATCTATCTAGACATTATGGTTAATTTTACCATTCTAAACTCATCCTTTATCAGTAATCTATACATAATATATAAATGGTTTTTTTTACATAAAATTTGTTTATTGACCAAAGATTTTTTTTAAACGAATGAATGAAATTAATTAATATTGTAGATTATATTATACACATAGGCTTAAGTAACTTGATATATAAGTACCTTAAATCTTAGTTCTAACTCCAAATGGCTAAAAAAGGCTATGTAAAAAAATTCACTGCAATAAAATGAAATTGCCAATGAATAGTAAACAAACTACACTTTCGTCTTCGTAAAATTGTCAGTAAAGACTACAGAACAAATAGTAAAAACCTTCAATAGAAAATATAACTTATCTTTATGTTTCAGTGACGCTCTGGATGCCCTCGGCTTAAAGAGATATTGTTGTCGTCGTATGTTACTGGGTCATGTCGATCTAATTGAGAAGCTACTTAACTACGCGCCCTTGGAAAAGTAGTTTTCATTCCACAGAATAGTTTTATAAGAGGTTTATATGTGATAAGTGACATTTTAATTGCTTAAAATTATGTATGTTAAGATTAAATTGTGTAAAATACAATATTGTTTTTTGATATATTTTTTGAGTTTTGTTTATATTCTATACTAGCAACTCATTTTAAGTTATGATTTTCGGGATAATAAGTTCTTTCCAGGGTCTCAAACTATCTTCTTACCAAATTTCATCTAAATTGGTTCAGTAGAGCCAGAGATTACCCCCTATAACGTTACAAACTCACAAACTACCTCTTTCATATAGAATATATAGATACCTTAACCTACATAATATATATTATTATAGTCATAATGTTAGAGTAAGACGAGTTAAAATTCTTATTTTACCAATTTGAACAGATTTTTTGGATCCAAAGGTACAAAATCCATATTAATATTGTAAACTAGTGACTTACCCTTGCTTCGCTCGGGTGTGTCCAATAGTAGACACGTTTAAATAGAAAAACCTGTTATTGTGAGTGTACCTTAGGAGAAAGACAATAGAGATGGTATTAGGGACTTTTCTGTAGGCCTTTTAAGACCTACTATTTCCTAGTACATTGTTTTAATGTTACCATATTTGTATTTTAATGTATAAGATTTAGCAGCATTAGCTATGAAACCAGTTATGAAACGAGTTGTGTTATTACATAGAATGAAAGATTTTTTGCTAAATAAGTCGTTATAATTAGTAATAGATGTAATATAAAATATATATTTTTTTACAATTTTTTCATATCTGTAAATACTTGGGTACTTCACTAGCCGTGTGCCAATTACACTCTTAATTCTTATCATTTTCGCATGACTTTCTTAAGTTTTGATGCCTCTCGAGAGAAAGAATATGACAATGTAATTCAAACTACTACAAAGATAAAGTCTATCTAATCTTCTTTATTTGTAATACAATAATCTTTTAAACTGTTGCAAGCGAACTATAACGGTTTTAATTAACAAATTAAAACTGAAACTAAAAGTACTTATCTATACTAATATTATAAAGAGAAAGAATTTGTTTGTTTGAACGCGCTAATCTCAGGAACTACGAATCCGATTTGACAAATTCTTTTTGCATTAGATAGCCCGTTTATTGAGGAGAGAGAGACATCGAGGAAGGCTATAGGCTATATATCATATAATATATACTTAGTCTACCTATTCCATAATAAGTAATAACTGTTAAAACGTACCCGAGCGAAGCGAGGGTGAGTAGCTAGTTTATTTTATAACTTTCAAAATATACCAAGTTTTTCTGTATTATTTTAAATACTTAGGCTTATACAAATATGTCCGATGGTCATCATTATTATAAAATTAAGTAACTATTTTATTATTCGTGTTTTTTTTGTAACGTCAATTCTGAGTTTAATATTCATCATTTATTGTTTTTCCCTTTAATTTCCTTGTGAATAAAATAAATCTATAGTATTTTGCATTTTTATATAAATGATTTTCCATCGATTTATTTCAATGATATAAAAATATACTTATTTACGTTTTTATCTTATCAAATGGAAAAGACAAGGGACTGTGAGTTTCTTACTCACTAAAACTCACAAAGCGAATCCTATAAGGGATCACTTACATTGCTTTACAATTATACATTTTTAATAAGGCGAACGGATCAGACGTTGTCATATAGGTACCTCATGAACGAATAAACCACTGGACGAGACATAAAATACAAATGTATGAAAACTCGTTCAACCAAAAGACGCATAACGCACACAAAGATTTTATTACATTATTATACACACAGGTACACAATACAATATTTCTAGTGCTTGAACGTAATCGATAAAATACATATATCGATGAACCAATTAATGACATTTTAGACATTGGTTAGCATAGTCATCATATTTTACATCTTTTAATTTAAAATATCTGTATTTATTATAATAAATTAAAATAAATGAATTAAAGAGGCAATAATAATGTGTCAAATAATAATTATTTTTTAATTTGATTTATATAAATACGATGGCATTGATGGCAGCATTCTGTTGGCCTATAATAATGTTAATGAACAAATGAATATCGGGTGTATATTCCATTAATATATAATAAAAATTATTTTTTAAAGATTAAAAAAATATTAAGCTAATTTAATTAAATAAAGTGATTTTGTTGATTCTGTTATTGAATTATTTTAATTGGCAATTGATTGTCTCGGGTAGCTTATAAAAATGTGACACTGTCCTAATATTGCTCAGTTCTTAATAAACATTTGTGAAATTAGGAAAAAGAAAAAGTGATTGCAAATTAAAGTGAGTGTTGGATCGTGAAAGTAAAATAGATCGTGAAAGTAAAGTGTTTTATTACAAATCGCCAACCCAGAAGTTTAGTGCTAAAACATTATTGTTTGATTTTGTGTAATTTATGTGTTGAAATAAAATGATCTTTATTATTATTACAATGGAATAATATTCCAAAGTATATAAATGTGGTATAAAATAAAATAAAAAATTAAGTACACATACTAATTATAATTTCTGCATTTATATTTTTATGTGACTTAGAAAATATTTTTATAAATTTATTGTCATCAGATTGTAGGATACTGTGATAAAAGTATTTTATGTTATTGTACTGTACAAATAACACAATTCGTTCAGTTATTTCGTCAAATATCGATATATTTTTCGACATTGTCAAGCACTAGTCGATGTCAAATGGACTCACTCGACAGTTTAGTCATTTGTTCTGAATGGTATAATCCAGGGATTTTATGATGGTTGTCAGATGTCAACAATACATAGAAATATCGACTATATTTAACATAGTTGGATAATATGACATTTTATTTTACAATTTTATTAAATTGTGTGATAAATAACAATAAATGTAATAAAATAATGTATTTACAAGTGAAAAGAAACAGTGCTGCTTCCGCCGCTATAGTTTTTACACCATTTAACAGAATATTTAGTCATTTTTGGCAGATTGTTTGTTGACAAGTAAATGCTTGAGACTGACGCAAAAAACAAACGACAAAGGCTGAAATTTCCTGGCTACTAATAAGACAGATAAAGGTACGTCCGCTTATATGTCTGGTCCAGTGACTTATTCGTTCATGAGGTACCTATATACTTATAAAATGTTTCCGGATCTTTAATTTAGCTAAGATTAAATGTGTTAGAATATAACTATACCTATAGGCCGTCACTCTGCGGCCCATAAACTGTCTATACAAAAATAATAATTATAAGCATTTTTAAAAATAAGCATATCTATAGTACCTGCCGACCTACATTTAACTACGCTTTAAAAATTCTAAAAACTAGATTCGGCCTTATATCGGTATATATTAAGCATAATGACTATTTCGATAAGATTTTCTAAAAAATATTATTCGACTCAGTTAGAACTTTATTATAAATATCTATATTTATAGATAGATAAATTAAATAAATTATAGGTACTTTGTAAATTTTATGTTGAATTTATTGTTAATTTTTCTTTAATGTAGCAACAAGTTTGTTGCACAAGAAAAAATCACGTTGCCAAACGGCTTTTTGCAACTAAAAAATTCAATAAATATAATAATAAAAAAATCAAACTTCTAAGTCAACGCAATCAAAAGATACAGCCGTTTATACTGCACATTTTCACACTAGCAAGGGAATCAAAACCTGTTGGTTATTCCCGTTGACCTACAATCATGACGTTTGGCAAAAAGGCAATGTCATAAAGCAGAAGTAAAGGAAAAAGTCTGAAAACCATTTGTGTAATTTGCGTTTAACTTAACCGGTAGACTACTTTATTTATAAACGAGATTATCTATTTTCTCATAATATGTGAAATGTTGCTTTTGTATAATTGGAATAAATTAACTTCATTAGTAGTTAATATTGGAATTCACTGTAGAATTGTCACTCGCCCTAACAAATACGATAGGTACCTACTATTTATATACAAAAAACTAATCAAGAAACACATACTACATTATCTAAATTCTAAGAATTAATCATCGAAGCTTCATTATACAATAACTAAAAATATAAAAAAAGAACAAGGTAATGTTAAGTATGTAGAAATTGTAAAGAAAAACGATTTTACGGTCGTCATTCTAAGTAGTTATCGGTTCCTAGCTCGCTATTTTATTATTTAAAAACATTGTAACTTCATTGCCTTGGATTCCTAAATGTCACGTAACACGTTTTAAGAAAAGCAATAAATGTAGGTATCTGTACATATAGGTACCTAACATATGTATACCTATACATGCACGTTTATTGACGTTAAGGATCTAAAAATGAATAACATTATTTTTCAATATCTTACAAAATTAAAAAAAATATATTAAAAAACAGAAATATGTAAATGTCGATATATTATATGACTATGACTGGCTATCGATAAACTGGTTTATTGTGCAACTTAAGTTTCTAATAAAAGTAATTAAATTCTCATTACTATGAAATCTCTTAAAAATTATGACTCTCTGGAAATATAAACCACAACCAGCAAGAGATAACTATTCTTATATCTCGGATATTTACATAAACATATGTATAAATGAAAGTGGGAGCCACGCTTAGTTTGTTTGTTTTATCTCGGAAACTGCTATACGGATTTTCATACGGTTTTCACCAATAGGAAGAGTTATTATTTTGGAAACTCAATTAAAAAGGAAATAAAAAAGTAAGCACATAAGGAAATTATTCCATAGAGGCGTCCGGTCCCACTCCTTTAAATGAAGCCACGTAATATTATTATGTCTAAACATCGTCCGAAATAGACCGCAAAATGGCACCTAACAATGGCATGTTTCTCTAGCGTTATGCAAAACCACAGTATGAATAGATACAAAATGACCTGCGTCACGAGTCAGTGATTGAGAACGAGCAACAAATATAATTAAAGGACGATATTTGGGCTTATGCACACGACGACTATTTACCGCGCTGTAAACGCGCGTTAAAAGCGTAGAGAACGCGTTGTCGCGCGTTTGCATCGTTTTAAACGAGTATACTCTGCTTTTTTAAGTTAATCAGCACATAATATGCACAGACGATGTATATTCATGATATTAGCGTCGTCATCGCGATTATAAAACGTGGTGTGCATATGCCCTTACATTTAAATAGGAACAAACTTGACTCAAACTGTAGTGCTTACAAATACTACTTAGTTAATAGTTACACCACACATCAAATACTTATTGTTAGTTACAAAAACACACTGTTGAATAGTATGTTGTGTAGAACAAAAAAAATATAATTTATTGTTATTAGATAGTGATAAACATTTATTTATTTAGCGTTAAATTCTCTTTTTTTTACAAGAAAAGACAAAAATAAAATAGCAAAAAAATTTGAACCATTTTATATATCCAGAGAAAAAAATGTCATATAAGTATCTATGTATGTATACCTACGTTTATTCTTCTTTCTAGTTTTTTTCTATAAACTATTAAATAATGATTGGTAAATATTTCTGACAATGTTTTTTAATCTATATCTAATTTAACTTACTTAGGTGTATATTAAATGTACATTGTACATGAATAAAATTTATTTTTTGTCTATTGATATTAAGGTACTACTTTAATTAGTTCTAGCGCTTAGCTACATTTATATTTTAATTACTTTCTTTATAGGTCACATACCTACAGTTTCCATAACTGTAGGTTTTATTATAACTTTTATTATATCTTACTAGCGACTCGGGTTCGTCCCTAGCTTGCTTCCTTGCATACAAACTTTTATCCCCATTATCACCCCCTTAAGGGATAATTTCCGGGATAAAACTATATCATATCGCTCACTCACTTTTCATATCATGAGATTTAAAAAAGTTTTACCTATTTTAGTTTAAAAAAGTTTTTCTTTTAATTTTCTTCTATACAAAGCTTGTCCTGACAAAAACAAACAAAAAAAAGAATTATCCAATTGGTGCAGTCGATCGGAAGCTATGCGCGTACACGCATTTCGTTGGTTCATTTTTACTTATATAGATTTAAAATAATTAATACTCCTACAGAAAAATAGAAAACCAAAAGCAAGCAGGAATACGCACGAAGGTGTAAGACGTTACCAATAAAATTTCAGTTGTAAACGCATAAGAGATAATTATCCGCATCAGCCATCGATCACTATGAATAACTAAGTACCTACCTAGTCTATACACAATCCCAAGCAAAAGGTCTCATAAAACTATCACCAGTTTTTTTTTAGGTAATTCTAGTTGAAATAAATATACAATAAATGTAAATTCAATCTTAAACGCAATGCTTAAAGATCTTTACACAAAGCTATGTATCAAAAGCAAAAAAAAAACTTAATCGATGGCATCAGTCTATAATATAATCAAAAAAATATTATTATTACAAAAATTTTTATTATTACAAAAAATTATAAGATGTTTATATTTAAGAACATTCTGTAGCTTTTATCTATATTGCATAAAACTAGCGGCTCAGCCTCGCTTCCCTCGGTAGAAGATCAAGAACAAAATTCCACAGTAACCGCACATTTTTTCGGGATAAAAAGTAGCGTATGTGCTATGTGCGTATATTCTAGCCTATAAACTATCTCTATGCTAAATTTCATCCAGATTTGTTCAACCGTTCAGGCGTGATTGAGTAACAAACATCCAAACATCTAAACTTTCACATTTATAATATTAGTAAGATTATTAGATACTAGCGACTCAACCCTCGCTTCGCTCGCGTTCGTAGTAGGTTCGCGGTAGGCAATCTTCTTCTCCCTGCCTATTTCCCAATCACTTGGGGTCGGCGCAGTACATCTTCTGTACTGCTGATAGGATTTGGCAAAAGTTTCACGACCGGCCGCCTGCCTGACGTCAACCCTCCTTGGGAATTTATGTTCACGGTAGGCAATGTAAGCGCACAATACAAATCTATGAATTTCTCGGTTTTACTATAATATGCAGTGTTATATGTGTTAGAAGTTTAATTTAAATTATTATTATTAGTATTATTAAATATCTTTTGCGTAATTTCATAGTTAACAATCACTAGTCGTTGAGTCTGGCCGCCGTGACCGTAGTCGATTAGGTGGTCATTATTTATATGTGTAATGATCCTTTGTCACGACAATAATTGGTACGAATTATATTTCTAAATCCGGACAGCATTACCAAATAATTTGTTTTTAAAATGTACAATGTTCATACGTAGGTATACATTTTCTGTTCATATCTAAATATTTCACAAAAATAATTATTTGATAATAAATATTTCTTTAATGCTTTAAACGATTCATAAGCAAAAAAGGTGAAGAATAAGACGTACTTTACATACATTAATTTTAAATGCAAATTATGGCTTATTGTTTTTAAATTTATATTCAAATTAAAATATAAATAAATTGTTCAAACAATGTTTACTAAACAGTATTTGATTTAATACTTATTTTATTTAATACTAGCTATCTACCCTCACACCACTTCGGCGATTAAATCCGTGCCAAAAAATCATTAAACTTCTATGGTCTATTTCGTAGAATATTTTACTTTTCTCAGAGTAAAAATTACTAACGACTAAGGTAACCTACGTAAAATACGTAAGGTAAATACCTATGACTTTCCAATGAACCCCCAATCCTTCCATGAAAGTTCTTCTATGCCGTGAAAACCTTTTTCGGGATAAAAAGTAGTCTGTATGGTGCCAAACGGCCAGACAATAATAATAATTTGTAATTAGTGCTGTTTAAATAACTATATGACTTATGAGCTTTTTTAAAGTCATAGACAGACACATCAATTATATTTATAAGTATAGAAGTATCAATATACATTATGATACTAATAAATTTTATTAATTAGGATCTTAAATAAGTATTTTATAGTATGTACTTATCATCGTGTTTGTATAATTCATACACAATAAACACGTTTTTTGAAACTAGGCATTGTGAACCGCCATACGTAAGAATAGTATAATAGTATAATAGAAAATTAAGTGAAGAAGTAAAGCTGTTTTCCATCAGTAAAGCAAAACAGTGTTTCTGTTTAATCGACAACCACAAAACATGATCCCCTTTTTATAGGAGCTCATAGAACAGAGTACTAAACCTACGTATGTACGTAGGCATGTGCCTACGTACAATAATATTTAAGTCTATATGGCCGATAGAAAATTATTTATGTATTTACGTATGGACCAGCGACTTACCCTCGATTCGCTCAGGCGCGTCCCTAGGTACGTTTTAAATTTTTTGAGCGGAACCCTAATTCTTTCTCTAAAATAAAAGTGCCCTAAGTTACTCTTTGTAACATCAACTATCTGCCAGTGAAAGTCTCGACAAAATCAGTCCAACCATTCCGGAGATTAGCCGGAACAAACAGACAGATAGACAGGCTGACAGACAGTTTTTTTTTTAAATTGAGTTTTTCTTATAAGTACCGTATATAATTTCATAAGCATTTAGTAAAAAGCTATTATTTTGACATTACAAACAGACACTTCAATTTTATTTATCTATATAGATTTCGAAATGTATTTATGTACAGATAGAAAAATAAGTCTCTCTTTTATTTATAGCTATTTTATATGTCTAAGTTAGGCTCAAAGACTGAAATCGTTCATGTCGCTAATAAGTCTCCACAAGGCGTTCTGGCTAAACCAAGATGGACATAGCACGAAATTCATTTGGTAACTATTACGATTTTTTATCTGTAAATGCGTTATGAGGTTGTGGCTAACGTAAAACACTACCATACCATAATATCATCTATCATGTTAGATCTGTTTCTGAAATAAACATATGATAGAAAATAATGAGAACCGGGACTCGAAATTAGATTTTTTACCTCTTTATTTACTTACTGGCTCTTTTTTGCACAATGAGCGTTTTCGTTCTTTGAGCTTAATACATATGTATCGATCATACACAAAAGAGAAATACATATAGCTATCTTAACATATTAGGGCAATAGGTTTTATTAATTTAAAATTTTCCTTTTTATTATTAACTAGCGACTCACCCTCGCTTCGCTCGGGTTCGGCGCTAGCTTGATTCTTTATACAAACTTTCATCCCCATTTTCACCCACTTAAGGGATGACTTCCGGGATAAAAAGTATCCTATGTCCTTCTCAGGGTCTCAAACTATATTCCTTCTTATCAAATTTCATCTAAACCGGTAGATTTCTTAGAAATTTATCTGGAGGTGTTAATCATGCTTTTAGTTTTTGTGTTGATGGTTCATTTATTTACTTTTGATAGATTTTAATCTTTTTTACTTTAGCAATGCACTTCCGATAACTGATAACTAGCAATAGGTAAGTATTGCATAGTACCTACTGAATATGTAATTGATAAGTTTCTACGCACACGCAGGTATTAGGTTGAATGGTACTAATGAGTTTACGTGAATAACCTCAATAGATAAAGAAACGAGGACCTGGGCAATTTGTAATTTCTTTAATTATATAAATATAAATATTTGTATTAAAGGTAAAATTGGTTACTAAACGTTTTGCTTTTGTCGAATGTATATTATGTCGTGCAAAACATGCACAAAGTCGCCGAGTTGCGGAAACCAGCCTGAATATAAATTCATCCTACATGGAGGTAAAATTGGGGATGAAAATTTCTATGAAACTACCTTTTTAGAGCTTTTTATGCTGTTTTAGCGCGAGCGAAGCCGCGGGTTCTGCTAGTATTTTTATAATTTTAAATCCATGAGTCTCTTTCACATAAGATATGCAGTGCCGCCAGTTGTCAGTCTGTTGCTTGTTCTAAGGCCGATTCCAATTTGCTTAGCTGTGGTGTGGCATATCTCTTTATAAACTGAGTAGCTTTTTAAATTAAATTAGTGGATCAGTACACAGTCAGTGTCGATATTCTTTGTATGTCATAACAGGTAGGGCGCATTTCTGGCAATTCTTTACTTGACTGGTGACGGTACATATGTATTATGTGTTTTATACATATAGCTTTAGTTCCATGAAAATCACTTTAGCAGTTTAATGTACACGCACAATTTTCACAGTGTTTCAAAATGGACGAATAAAAATTCAAAATGAATGTATGTTTTTCTTTGGACAACTCTCTCTGTTAAATTAAAATATTTTCGATTCAGTTATTTAATTTTTTCGCCTGCCACAGGTCAGGTCAGTTTAGCAATGTTTACTTCTATTACAGATTATAAATTTTCATATATTTATATAAGACAGTTGAGAAGAATAAAAAGTAAGCCAGTTAACAATTTTTGAATTTTGTTATTAATCGTTAGTTATCAGAATTTCAAACAACATTAAACGTTGGCAAAAATATATATTAATCCCACCAAAAACATTTTCATGTAAAATTTTGCCAAGACGAGACCATAACTATATATAATTTTGCCAAGACGAGCCATATGGCTCGCACTGTCAATAAGTTATCTGATCTCATGTATAGCCAAGCTTCTAACTCTACACCTTAGTCAAAATATGTGGCTTGTACTTTTCTTCCATATCCCATTAATTTGTTCTACCTTGTAAAAGATCATTAGAAAGATACGTATGTTGCAAATACATTATAATTATAGCATTATATTATAGGGTAGTTTAAGTTACAATTCACTACGATTAATGTTAGAAGAGGTGAGCTGTTTTTTTTAAATAGGTATATTATATAACCTTCCATAATTAATGGAAATTAAATTCAAAATCAAATGATTTAAATAAAATCAATCTTGTGATGAGATACAGGTACTGTTTTGAATTTAAATTATTAAGTAGTCGACAAATTCTATCAATAGTAATCAATCAAATAAACTAGTTTCTGTGTAATTTTCTTTATGACTTATTCAAGATAAATCTGTTTAAACATTCCTGATCGTTTTTTGTGTCATTTGTGGCGAATATATTAAAAAAACCACTTCAATGTGTCGGACTTCGAGAAAAAAAACTCTACGAGTACGGTGCGCAAAAACTGTGATGAGTCTTTAGCGTTTAAATCTTTCAATACAAAGCTCCAATGATCTAGTGTTAATCATGTCTAGTTATTTCTGGTGTTGCGAAAATCATACGAATAAACTGTCAAAATTGCTCTATATGGATTTATCCCAGCTTACAATCTGCTATAAGACCGGCCCTGAATACTTGTAACACATTAGTACCACAGCAACCATGCCATGCACATCCTCGGAACATCCAGAATAGTGCAGCCACAAACCAATAATGACGAATACAACACAACGAACAAACAAACGAAAAAACACGATCTAAATGACTTGGCCTAAATGACCAGGAAGGAACCTCGGGCTGTCTAGACCTGCATCAGAAATTCTAGCTTCCCGAATGAAAGAAAGAAATCTGTTGACGAAAGAAACGAAAATATCTTATTACCGTAACAGAGAAAAGCATTTAATTTCTTTCCTGAAGAAGACATTTTAGCTAGTAGTTATTAATGCTCTACTGGTATCCAGAGACCGTATAATATTTACACATAGAACTGGGGTTAATAAAACAGTTAAAAAGAAAAAAACTTAGCTTTCGCCAGGATATAGAGAAGAGATATCAGGGTTACTGGAACATAAATATGATGGATGATTATTGTTGGAACATTCAAAATAGTAACATACCTTACGCTAGAAAATCATATAAAAGACAATTTTATTCAGACTAAGGTATATTTAAAAATTTTTTATATCTCAAACTATATGCATTTTAGTAAAAAAATCGCATCTTCATATCCGTAAAACTAAAGCTGCTACATGAAAACGGCTTATGTTTTTTTAAATATCCGTAGAAAAACTATTCAGATTCATGAATAAAATTTCAATCAACATATGTTGTTTTCCTGTTTTATCGGAGAATATCTAAATTACATATTTTTTTTAAATTAAAAATTATAAAAATATATATATTTGATTTTGTTTTGTATTTGCATTATAGTTATGTATTTATTATAGATATGTTTTTTGAAAGAATGCAATAGGCAACGCTTATTCACCTGCAGTCACTTTAGTTGTGATGTGGGTAGACATTGTCGTTAGGATATCCTTTATACTGACATGGTAATATCGTAATTTACATATTCATATGTTCATCTGTTTTATTAATAGACTGTACACAGAAGTGTAAAAAATCGGCAGAATGTGAACATTGAAAATCTATAGTTAAATTTCCTACATGCTGTACAACTGTTCATTTGAAGCAGCCTAAAAGTAGGAATAATTTATTCATGTTAATGTTTTTTTTTCATTTATGCGAAAAACGACTCGTTTTCTAATTGCTCGGATATCAAAAGCGATTTGTAAGTTCACGGAGCCACTTATTGATCGAAATTAAAAGTACCTAGCCAGGAATCGAACTCTTGATATGTTATTATGACATTTAAAAGACATCCATGAGAAATATCCAAATGGTATATCTAAAACTTATTTCAACTTATTTCACGCCTGACCTACTCTTTCATTTCGTAATAAGAAAGTCACTTCATAAGATAACATACAACTTCCTGTTTTTCTTTTAATCGATCTATGCG
This sequence comes from Brenthis hecate, assembly GCA_951806755.1. Taxonomy (NCBI): domain Eukaryota; kingdom Metazoa; phylum Arthropoda; class Insecta; order Lepidoptera; family Nymphalidae; genus Brenthis; species Brenthis hecate. The sequence goes on from OX638250.1 coordinate 15,875,743, forward strand.
CTTATACTGCTGATAAGTAATTTATTTTTTAAGCATTGAATTAATCAACATGTAAAGTGTACATTGTAAGAGAAAACGCTCAACAGTTAGGTATTATTGTTTGTCTAAATTTACTTTCATCACTGCTACAAGACATGGCTAACTGACCCATGTGAGATTGATAAGCAGTTTCACCATTTGTTAGCGTCTACGGTCTAGCTGTCATCCACTTTGTTCTAAGGCCGATTCCACTTTGTAGCTGTGATGTGGCATATCTCTTTATAAACTGAGCAGCTTTTAAAATTGAATTATGGACAGTCAGTGTTAATATTGATTGTACTCATATGTCATAACAGGTAGGGCGCACTTCTGGCAAATTTTGTCTTTAGGCTTTGCGGCATTAACAACGACACTTAACAACGATGCCAGGACAAAATGTATTTTTTTCTTAGGATAACTCTGTATGTCAAATTAAAATATTTTCGATTCAGTTATTTAATTTTTATCGTACATGGCCGTGGCAGGTCAGTTTAGCAATGTTTAGGTACTTCTATTACATATTATACCTTTTTATATATTTACTTCTACTTTGTTAAGGCTTAAGAAGACAGTTGAGAAGAATAAAAAGTAACCCAGTTAACAATATTTTTTGTAATAAATCGTTAGTTACCAGAATTTTAAACAACGTTAAACGCTGGTAAAAAAATTATAAATGATTTAATATCATTAGAAATGTAGGTACGTATGTTACAAATACACTATATAATTATAATATTATATTATAGGGTAGTAAAATTTACTGCGATTAACGTTAGAAGAGTCGAGCTGTTTTTTTTTAAATATAACCTTTCATAATAAAAGGAAATTTAATTTAAAATCAAATGACTTAAATCAATACAATAATAATGGTACCAAAAGAGGCCAAAACTTAAAACATTAGCACAATGACAGGTAGTGATAATAAATGAACAATATATCACGTCGAAGCAAGAGGGCGCGCAAGGTCTGGCCGGGATCCCCACCAATTTAGCCGTCTGCCATGAGACTGGAATAGCGGAACTTTCCGGTCTATCTAGTCGAGTGATATTATATTAAAAATCTATAAATACATATTATAAAATAGCAACTTAGCGAAATCTGTACATGAAGTATTTTATAAAAACCATAACTATAACGTATTGTATACAGAAAAGCGACCACAAAACAATAGTTTTTTTTAAGTGAATACTTCTATAGGCAGATTTGGATGGGGAGTAAATTCATGTAAATCCTCATCGACATGGTCACGTGACGTGTTAACACTAACACTCATAGTGCCGATAGATGTCAAAACCAGATAGATGAATGTAAACAGTTTTAATTTACAAATTTTAATTTACGATCAAACAATTAGTTTGAATATCCAAAAATAACACCTGTATATTTATAGTTTTAAGCTTTCAATTCTGTCGGCAGTCCTTATGACTGCTTTTTTTGTCTGTGTGCGTTTCACGCCAAAAGTATTGGACCGATTTTAACTAAATTTGCGTAATGTTTTTTTTAAATGTATGCATGATTATAGTTCCAAGGGATATTTTTCTATTGCAATTATTTGTTCCAGTAACATTTTTATACCTACATAATAGAGATAATCTTATACTAAGTAAAATCATGATAAAAAGCAATGATTTGAATTTAAACGATTAGGTACTAAGGATTATTTTTCATGTAAAGACATGAAATTGGACTAATATTATAAATGTGATGGTTATGTACATATGTATGTATTTTGTTACTCCTTGAAACTGAAACGGTTGGACGGATTTGTATGAAATTACACATAAATAGTCAATGACCTTTTTTTTACGTTGGGAAATGCATTTACGCACGAGGTGTGGGACTCACCGGCAAAGCCAGTACTACCCACTAAAACCCAACAAAGCCTTCCCCCGTCTTAATGGGGCGTCGCAGGATCGCTTGCGCATTCAACTACGACGCCCCGACGGCAGGTCTGCCGAAGCAAACCGCAACAACCACGGGGTATACTGTATTGCCGGGCACTACTGAGCCCCTCCACCACGACAAGGTGAACGCACGTTGGAGGGGAAATAGTCTATGACCTGGAGTAACCGATAGACTACTGCTAGGCACCTAGGTAGCAAAAGCGAAGCGAAAGTCGCTAGTAAATCTAGTTTATTTACAACTTAACTGTCCGCAAAATAGACACAATAGTTAAACAATCGAAATGTTCATATATGACTCATGGGACAGGGAAATGTTTAATGTTTATAAAAAACTTGTTTAAGGTAGTATAAAAAAAGAAACCTATAAAAAATAATATGTCACTCAAATACTCTAAAATAGCACAAATTGCGGAAACTGACGACACACGTAGACGGTAGAAGGGAGATAATGATTCTGAAATGTGTAGTTAGAGTAAACCTGTGTTCATGTTAAGAGTGGGTGGCCTAGCGTTTATCTATTTATAATATTGCTGGTACTTTGCAATAATAATTATGCTAGCTCACGAGATGAGGCAACGTTCTTTCTAACTGTTAAAGGTTACTTGTATACATACAATTTACATAGAAATAAAAATAGCCTTAGTAACATATTTTATTCATTTTAATTGACATAGAGTGATTACCAAATAAAATATAAATATTGGAATAAATAAGTTATAAGTTGAAAGTTCATAACTCCCTTCTAATATTATTTTTATGTTTAACATAGGTAATTATTATAATCATCTAATCAACTCTTAACTTCATCAATATTTTTGAAATCACTTGGTTCGGGATCCCAATAGAAAAAAAAACCAAATAAATCATGTGTTATAAGCCAAAAAAAATTAAAGCAGTCGCGAGACACCTGGCAGATGTGTAGCATCGAAAAAAAATTGTAGAAAATATGCATGACAGGGTGGTTTTAACGGCAGTAAATATGACATAAATAAAAACAAAATATTCAGATGTTTTTAAAAGAAAAAAAAACTATTTAAGAAATACATCTAAATATACCAAAATCAAAATAAGAGCTCAACGCGGTGAGAGATAGGGAGGAGGGCGGAAATCGCCGAGTCAAGTGGAAAGAGAGTCTGAGAGTTACGCGTCGCTACGCCAACAGCCGTTTTAACCCGCCGCATTAGATGTTTCACATCAATAAAGTTTAAAGTATTTATATGTAAAAATAAACCTTTTCAAATATTATGGTACACTTTTATTAACTTTATAAAATTATATTTATTAAAATCTACCTATTACTTATTTATTGACTCTCTCATAAACAATTTATTGTCACGTTTTCTACATATAAACTCATTACAGTCGAGTGACTTTAAAATATAAATAACAAAAACATCGAGTCGCACTTGTTTTTGAAGAATTGACTTGAGGAGTTACTGTGTACACGTTAATTAGTTCATTTTACATGTAATTTTTGTATTGCTGTTAGCTGATCTTTTAGAATATTTTTCTAATAATATAGTTAAACGAGTAAACTTAAAGCACATATGAAGGTTATATATATATATATATATATATATATATATATGTATATATATTATATACCTATATAAGTACCTTGAGGATAGGAACAAAAGCTTTCTATCCCGATAGATCAAAGTGCAGTCTCTTGGAATAACTTAACCTAAAATACGGGTGAATCCAACTAAGTCAATTAAAAAAAATGATAACAATATTTCTCGGATTTTTTTGTCAGCAATTTCGCGGGTATTAAAAAAAGGGAAGTTAGGGGAAAATATTTTTTCCAATAGCAGATTTTGTAATAGAAAACCACCCGAAATATATTGCGGTCACAGAAAGTGCTCTTAAAGTGTCATATTTAGTTATATTTTAAAAATAATCATCCTCACCGGATAATAATAGTTGAACAGATTACAAGAGGATAGCGTCACGAGGGTACGTACACGTTTTATGTATGTCAAGTTCAGATCTACTGGGTCAGAGACCTGGTTTAAAGGTTTGAAGGTCTTTTAGCGACTTTCTTATAAATTTATATTTATTTTGTTTAACAATAGTTTTATGAAATGTTTCGAACAAATGAATAAAATTCCTTTTTAACTGACTGCGTGACGCAAAGGAGGTTTATTTTTATCAGTCTATGTATGTATGTTTTTTCCTATGTGGCGTTCTAGAGACGTTATTAAATTATACGTCGTTAGATTCGTCTTGATCACACGACTGTCATAGGCTATATAAAAATAGTTAAAAATTAAAATGGCGGATTTCAAGCGCCAATTTGTGTGTAGGTATTTAAAAAAAATCTTCCAAAAAAATCAAAATAAAGGCTTTGAGGCAATCACAAAAATATATACAACTCATATGTTTAAAAGTAATTTAGATTAAAAAATTGATAAATATAACTTCAAATGTCTTATTGGCAAAATTAAAAAGCTGTGAATGAAAACATATATCATAAAAATAAAAAAAATAGTATTATACAGTCGGAGACATACACAGTTATATACATCTCGCAGCAAGGATGAAACGTTTGTCTCCGACTGTATAATACTATGTAATATATTCCTTCGTTAGCTTCTTTTCATCTTTTTAGTTAGCTTTTATGCAGTCGGGTTTTTTATCTAATTATAATATATATTTTTAATTTATGTTATGTATTGATGTCAATGAATGTCAGTCATAAGTGATTGCGAACAAATATTAATAAACTGAGATCCCAGAGGTCTACGTCATATTAGAAAAGCTAAAATTTTGAAGATTAATCGTAGACTGATATGCAGTTAATACGGTATGCATATTTACTAGTTTTAAAGCGGAGCCAATATACAGGTAATAGGTACTGAAGGTACCTACAAAAAATCTTATTTTATACTTTATAGACGTTTAAAGTAGAAAAACGTATTTTATAAACGTTTAAAGTAGAAAAGCTGGTTTTTACATATGTTTTGCAGAATATTGTCAAAAACCTATAATCATTATTGCTAGACACTTTTCGTGGGCGTTAACTCCCGCCAAACCCGTGTAAACTTCAACAGGTTCGACTCTCGCATGAAGCAAACCGCGTTCATAAACGTAAACACAACGTCATGGATTAACAATAATTAAGTAAATGTAAGTCAAGGATATGAAGACAAAGGCATGAAGATAATATATTCATGAATACTTTATATTGCATAAGCGACCATATACCGTCTTACATAAAGTTTTAACTAAATTATGACATACTATACCATGTATGGATCTCGACATTGCCATCTTTTCTCCATATTCGTCGGATCTTTGTTAATGCAACATTCAGATTAAAATAATTGGATAGATAGAAGGTGGTTTGAAGGAGTTTTCTAAAGGGATGTGTACCTATTTTCAAGGGATTCATCAGGTCGTAGAGGAGAAGTTAAAAAACCGATTCTATAAGAACACGAATAAAATGCAATATAAAATAGAAAAGGATTTAGATTCTACAATATTCGCGTCGCTCTAAGAAATGGAGTCATGGTCGTTTGGAGAATTCAATTAATTAATAAGTTGGAGCTAGAGTAATACTGGTATAGCCTATAGAGAGAACATGTATGACATCTAACCATTAAATCACCGAACCGAAAGTGGGCTCGACCCAAGATTTTACACAAAGATTTTCTGCCTAGGAAAAATGCGTAAACCTACGGCTAAATTTGGGTCTGTAAATCTCTTCATAACTAAACTATATATAAAAGTGAAATAAGTGTACACGTGATTGCCTAAATAACTATCTGAATAGACACTGTAGTATTCTCAAATCTTCTGTGCAGATACGATCAGGACGAGATATACGAGGACTATTTATTTTTATTTTCTAGTGGTAGTGAGTTTGACTGGTTTTACAAACTAGATTAAATGTATATTATTAGCAACATAGATGTTTGTTCCGGTCTAGCTATATTAGAGCAGTATTTAAATGGTATTACATTATGTGATTATGTGATTACAGAAGATGAGCACGTGAAGTATTTGAAAGCAGTGAATGCGAGTAAAGTGTATGTTTACATAACAATACAATTCATTCGTATTATTAGCATGACGATAAGAGAAACCTAAGAATTTTTCATGATAAACACAGGTATTACTTGAATGTTTTAAAATTTATTGTATTTTTCTTAAACACCAATTGTCGTCTACATTTAAAGGTATAAAAAGTCTGAATATTAATTAAACTTCATGACTTTTTTAGTAGACAAGTAAAAAAAATAATTTCTTTGATTACATTTCTTTTATTCACATTTATTAAGGCAACAGCTCTAATATTGAATAGTATCGCTGTGCTTTATATGTTTATTTTGTAATATGAACAAGTGTTAATTTGTTCATAACATGATGCTCATTATTTATTAGTGTATCGAGTATGGGCACAACACAATTTAAAAACATTGTAAGAATTCATTTTATAGGGTTCCGTACCAAAGGGTGCCAACGGCCCTATTACTAAGTCCTATCCGTCCGTCTGTCTGTCAGCTGTACCTCATAAGCCGTAATAGGTAGAGAGTTGAAATTTTCATAGAATGTGTATTTCTACTGCAGCTATAACAACAAATAATAAAAAACCAAGATGGCGAATTTCAAAAGGCCGCCCTGCAAATAAAAAGAAATAAATTATGCTGGTGTTAGTCAGCATTTTCAGGTCTATTAATAAGAATATTAATAATAAAAAGTATTTAAAAAGTACATAGTGTTATATCTTGTACGATAGTACTGACTACTAAACCCTCTGTGTGCGAGTCTGACTCGCACTTGACCGGTTGTTTTTGTTTTTATTATCTAGAACTAACAATAATAACAGTATAAAAATTATCTATAAATACAGACAATACATGTTTTGAAGACTATTTCATAGTTTTTTTTTATTTACAAAAATATTGTTAACTTGGTAAAAATAATGTTAATTTTATTTAACTGAATTATGTACAAGTATTAAATGTACGTAATTAAATGCACATATTAATAATTAAACTTTGTGCAAAATATAATTTAGATTTGCTCATAATACCTATTTAAATAAACGATTATTAGAAACACTAAAAAGATGGGTGAGCTGAAAATGCTTTTGGTATTATTTAGCTTTTAAAGAGAATACTTAAAAAACGTAATACCTACATAAATTAAATATCCAGCCTCCACAATAGTACCTACTATCTTTTGCTTCACGCTAAATTCATTAATGTGCATTATGCTATGCCAAGGAATTTTATTTATATTTTAGGATCGTCAACAGAAAATACATCATCAATTCAATTTCAGTTCTTTGTCATTTGGCTTTTATTCGTGCCAGTTGGACACAGGTTACTTCGCCAATGTCGTGTAGAATGGAGAAGACACGGTATAGATATGGTATTAACCGGTTAAAAAAGAGATAAATATATCATTACATGACAATTTAAAATATGCTATTAGTACATTGATTAAATGCTTTTCCACACAGAGACAATCACAGCATGCACAATTTATAGTACAAGTAAAAAAAAATAAAGTTTAGATACCTACTCATACACTCATAAATGAACAACAAAAACAATTTAAATTAATTAGAACGATAAATAATTACAACAGTACAATAAAATTAAATGAAATATAAAAACAATAACTAAGAAAAATTTCACCGCCACACGTGAATTATTTTACTTATTTTATTTTTAAATTTATTAAATGTTTCGCGGGTAGTGTCTAACTTAAATCTAATATTTAAAATTTAAGTTTAAAATTTCGTTGCCTATTTGATCTTATTTAATATAAAATTTATTACATATATCATTAAATTGCATACTTACATATATTTAGAAACTTCGCAAATTTTAACTCAAACAATTCTCAATTACAACCACAGTCACAAAATATAAAAAAAAACCGCGCCAAAACATCGATAAATGCGGTGGAAGCGCGCACTATAACGGATAGCGTAGAACTGAAGCATCAAGCAAGCAAGTGAGCTGTGAAGCAAATTGTATACATTTTGTGAGAGGTTAATACTGTGAAAAGAAGAATAAACCTTTGCATTTACAAGCGTGTGCAATTTGCATAATTATTTTTCAAAAATGTAAACGGCGTCAATATCATTAAATGCAATGAATAAAATCATTAGTGGCGAATATTAGTATTTTACATGATAGGATACTACTTCTTATGAGCTACTAAACGAGGGTAATGAGAGTTTTAAATAACCTGTATGCACCTAGGGCATTGAACCTAATTATCTTGGCTGAACAGTAAATTGAAATTAATTACATTAATTAATGTACTGAATAATTAATTGATCTGTAGTATCATTACTTAATAAAATATGTAAAATCGAAATTTTATTAAATAATAAATAGTAAATAAACATAACATAATTTTGAACGATGATCATAGCTGATATAAACATCTTACATTTTTTTGGGCTACTTATTATATTAAATTTACTTTGTATTGACATCCTTGAGCATATACTGAATACTAAGTAGATAGATAACGGTCGTAAAAGGTTTTTTTTTGCTATTGAAGAGAGATGATAATATATTGACATACATACCTACTCAAATGTGTTTTATTACCTGGAAAAAATTAAATACACCAAATATCTACTGCTCTTTTTAGTAGTTAAAACGTGTGTATGTACTTATGTACGCATGTAAGAAGTTATACTTTTTTGGCGTAACAGAACAAAAATAGCTGAAGATTTCATCCCGTATGTCACAATTCTCTGTTGTTAGGAATGATAAATTAATAAAAATAAATATATTTTTTGTTATCTGCAATGATATAAAACACGTGTTATAGATTTATGAATATTTGAGAAACTACTTTGAACATAGTTATGAGTTTTCACGGCAACTGGAGAGACAGTTATCAGCTAACTTCATCATGTCGTTTTTTGGCTGTCGGTGTGCGCGCGCATCGTAAAAATTTTACTCTCATATTTTTTCCAAACGTACCAAAAGAAGTATAACTTCAAAAAGTGTTACAAAATATGTGAATGTTCATTTACGTATCGAGTGCTATGTTAAATTACTTACTAATATTGAAATTAATTTAGATAAGAAGTAAAACCTCTCGTCACAAATGTCGTAACGCTATTGTGCAAAGATATTAATCATTCAGACACGCAATCTGCTATTGTTGTGTGAAATTGTTTTTTTTTTATTCAAATTGTACTTAATACAGATAATGTACAATTTTCACCTTTATTTTAAATAAATTCGAAGTAAGATCTCTATAAGATATAAGATTTTTATTTATAAAGTTGAAACTCTTGAATGAATTTCGGTCAAGGTGACCATTCTTCTTTTTTTGGTGGGTAAATCATTTGCCCATCTCCATCAATACATGATAGAGAGTTATACGTGGATGTGGGTTCCGCCGGACAAAACCGGAATGAATACCCGCTAAAATCCAGTGGTGGCGTCATTGGTTTTGCGAGGCTCTAAAGGATCACTTTCGCATACTACTATGGCACCCAGACGTTATGGCAGCCACTTTCACTCATAAACCAACAAATGAAAGCTCATATAATAAACAAATTTTAATCAGTTTAGTAAGCTTTGCTGCAGCAATGCCCTTCCATATTGGGTCATGTTGTAGTATTGTGTCATCTAAGTTTCATTACAAAGAATTTAATTATAAAATTAATTACAAAATGAAATAATGCTTTCTTAAATCATAAATTTCTGTTATTGAAAAATTAGCCCGTAGGTAATAAGACTGTCCTAAATATTCGTAAAGGCACTGTTTAAATTTTATGAGTTGTATGATGTATGCGACATTTCAAAACGATTAAATTTAATGAAATTTAGTTTATATAACTACAAAATGAATTTTCCCGTATTTTACATCATATTTATAAATATATAATCGACAAACGCCATCAATTAATTCTCCTAAAATTCTTAAAATTCCTCGAATTGGTTTCCAAGTCTATTCAAGGCAAAGAGAAAACAATTCAATTATATTATTATCAATTATGTATGTTCGGTACAATCTTTACAGCGATTAAGAAAAGAGAGCTGACCTCGACAACCAATATATATATATATATATATATATATATATATATATATATATATATATATATATATATATATATATATATATATAATATATATATATATATATATATATATATATATATATATTATATATATATATATATTAGTGATGTGCCGACTAGTCGGCGAATAGTCGGCAAAAAGGGCCGACTAGTCGGCTTCTTACTTTGTACGTATTTTTCAATCAATCCATCTAAATATACTTTATTCAAATAGACTTTTACAAGCTCTTTTAAATTGTCATTTTTATATTATGAAAATAAAGATTTTACATTAAATATCTGTGTGTAAGTCCGTGAGAAAATAATAAAATATATGTACTTATAGCCCTTTTTCATGTTAGAAATGATTCGCACATGAAAATATCAGAGGTGCGAGACAGAGATTGAACCCGCATTACTCGGTTATCTACGCGAGCGTGTCACTGTGCTATCACTGTCGCTATAGCTAGAGAGCCAGCTTAAATCTGACAACATATATTTTACGATACTTGAAATTTTATCCAGCTATACTGCTATACCCACTGAACAAGCAATGAGTACTAGCTAAGCCCGACCGCGGAATTTATATTAATGATTTGCCATTTTTTGTACAGGACAAACATGAGATAGTATTGTTCGCTAATAACACTTCACTTATTTTTAAAGTGAAGCGCAATTCGCCAATGTGCGACGATGTAAACGATACTCTCCCAAAGTTTGTCTATTGGTTTGATTCAAATAATAAATAAAACAATAAATTATTAAATAATAAAAAGACAAAATTAATAAAACTCTCAACACCTAATGTCAAACTTGTTGATAATGGTGTAATATTAAATGGCGAAGTGTTAAAACCTGTAGAGTCCACTAAATTACTAGGTATTATCATAGATTCGAAATTGCAGTGGGGCCTCCATATTGAGGGGCTAGCGTGTAGACTCAGCTCTGCAGCGTTCGCGGTAAAAAAAATAAGACTTCTTACTGATGTAGATACAGCTCGCATAGTATATTTTAGTTATTTTCATAGTATTATGTCCTATGGTATCTTACTATGGGGAAATGCAGCTGCTAATAATACGATTTTTGTCCTTCAGAAAAGAGCTATTCGTGAAATTTATAGTTTAGGTCCTAGAGTATCATTAAGAGATAAGTTATAGAAATAAAAATATTGACTGTTGCTTCTCAGTACGTGAACGACAATTTTATGTATGTCCGTAAAAATATACACGAATTTTCCAAGAAGTGTGAGATGCATTAAAACATTAATACTAGGAGCAAACACAAACTTGTAATGCCTGTGACTCGTCTACACAAAGTCAGTAATTATTTTTATGGACAATGTATACGCTTGTACAACAAGATCCCAGAAAATGTTCAAAAGGCTTCTATCGCCAAATTAAAAAAAAATGTTAAAGAACGTTTGTGTGCTAAAGGCTATTATACAATAAATGATTTTATAGAAGATGGCACACCTTGGGAATGAAATGATCGCCTCCAGGCTACTTCGACTTGATAGAAATATTGTAAATTATAATTTTACTTTAAAAAAAGATAAGAAGTTAATATTAGTCCTGCTGAGTTTCTTTCGCCAGTTCTTCTCAGGTCTGAGGCTTCTTCTTTCCGAACTGGTAGTAGACTCATGATTTTATCGAAGAACTTAACTGAGGCATCAAGCTTGGATTTCGGTATTTAATATGGTTGTTCATACTTGTAGTATTTGCTGTATTCCCATGCCCGCCACGAGAAATTATCATTTGGCATTGGTTACACTTTGATGATGATAACTTATCGTCATGGTTGGATCTTACAGCTGGTGTTCCCCAAGGCGGCGTACTTTCCCCACTACTTTTTTCTATTTTCATTAATAATATCTCACATGTCATTTCTTCTCCTTACCATTTGTATGCAGATGACTTGCAGGTATACCGACATTGTAGTTTAATTGAGTTGCCTGAGGCTGTTACGACTTTGAACAATGATTTAGCTGCGATCCAAAGCTGGGCTGAATCTTTCGGTCTATTAGTAAACCCCAAAAAATCGCAATCTATAATTATTGGTAGCAGCAGACTACGAAGTAGAATTGACTGGACCTTAGTACCTGATATCCTGTACTCTGGAATCCCTATACATTACTCGGATAAGGTGAGAAATTTAGGTCTCATCATTGATTGTAACATGTCTTGGGCACCTCATATTAACGAACTAAGTAAACGTATGCATTTTTCCTTTCATTCTCTCAAGCGTCTCCAATACTTTCTCCCATTCAAAACCAAAATAATGCTTGCGCAATCCATCCTATTACCCATTCTCGACTACGCCGACTTCTACTTCCTGGATGTGACAGAGGAGCTACTTAATAAACTGGAGCGTCTTCAGAATCTCGCCATACATTTTATCTTTGGCTTGCGGAAATATGACCACATCTCTGACTTCCGTGCTCAACTTAAGTAGCTCCCCATCCGTCTTCGCCGTAATATGCACACCCTATCATTCCTTTATAATATCCTTAAAAATCAAAATTTCCCTCCTTACCTTCGTTCCCGTTTTAACACGTTCCAGAAGATCTTGCAGTACTTTTATGCTCAACATTCCTAGGAGAAATACTAAATTCTAACAAAATTCTTTTTCTGTCCATGCCGCAGTACTATGGAACCAATTGCCCAAAACCATCCATGAGAGCCCATCTATTCATGTCTTTAAATGTAAATTAAAAAATTAGTTAATTATCACAAATGTAGACAGTATCAATCGGTACCTTTCTCTATTTTCATATTTTATATATTAACTATGTATATATGTATGTATGTATGTATAAGTAGTCTTTACATTAGGTATTATATATGTATAGTATTATATATTTTTATATGTAATATAATATATTTTTAGTGTATATTTAGTAATTTTTTTGCACTATATTGCCCGCTGACATCTTCTTCCACAACCAGGGGTTGACTGGAAGAGATCTCTTTTAGAGATAAGTCCACCTTTGTGAACTATGTTTACTTTGTTATTTTTTTTCTGTATCATATTTTAAGTGTAATAAAGAATAAAGACACTTGACTTTGCGGGAATCATTGTCCAATTGTTAAAAAAAAATCTATATATGAGACTTTCTTTTTGACATATTTAAATTTTAATTAAACTTTTACACTTTAATGAACAATAACACTATTAACTTCACAAAAAAAAATTTTTACACCAAAACAGCGCTCTGATCCGCACAGCAACAAAATTCAAGAAACAATGCGAAGTAAACAAAACAGATTCTGACACGTTCGCGGGCGCCGGCTGCGACTTGAGCGCGAATGAGCTGTAAACAAAGCATCAGGGAAATCCCCCGAAACAGTGATCGGCTAGTCGGCTAGTCGGCCTAAGTCGTAGTCGGCACATCTCATATATATATATATATATATATATATATATATATATATATATATATATATATATATATATATATATATATATATATATAATATTTTTTAAGATTAACCTAGATATTACCAACATCACTAAGTTTTGTACGTTTTTGAAGTAAATCTTATTTGCGCGCATGAGAGTAAAATTTTAAGGACGCGTCACGAAAAACCGTCACGGTTGTCATAGTAACCCCTTGCTTGCATTATGTTGCCACTTGCCGTAGTAACCGTTTTTATTGTCTGAAAAATGATATATGATATTCTTTCCGATATTATCTTTAAGGATTAAGTACTATTTTTCTAATTTGTTTTCAAATATACAAAATATTTATAACTAGCGGCTCATCCTCGCTTCGTTCGGGCACGGTAATATATGCATTACATTACGGTGGCTCGGGTTCGTCACAGTTAGACATGCGTAGGTCCGGATTGAAATAGTTCCCGGAACTATGTCCTAGGCCGGAACGATATCGTTCCAATCCGAGATGTCAATTGAAACAGGTTCACAGTTCCATAGTCCATACAGTTCCACATGTGCAGGAGTGAGATGGAGCGAGTAAACGAATATATTGGACCGATCACTGAAGCGACTGACTGAACTGAACGTAACCGACTCCTGCCGAACCTACCCGAGCTATAGCTGTATATTTAAGGTGCTTCCTCACAAGAGTTAAATTTTTTTTTTAATCTGTTAAGCCGCGTCCACATGCTGGGCGCTTGCCACAAGCACCGAGAATCAAAAACACGTGCCAAACACCAAACACAAACTAAATACATTAAATAAATAAATTAATAAGAAAGCCTTTCATTTCTTGCGCTTACTAAAAATGCTATTAAAACAATTTAAGAAAGTAGGTATTTGTTAATTATTAATAAAATCCTTTCATATTCAGTTATATTATAATAATAGTATTAGATCTAATGTTATATTAATTATTATGTATATAAAGAATGTTTATTGATTTAAACTTTTTTCTTAATACCTAATATGAATTAGAATTTATAATTAATAAAAATAGTAACAATAAATAATTAAAAATTAAAATCAATGTATATAATAAAATAATTCATAAGTTAAACAATCATTTACAATGTTTTTATTTATTTGAAGTAGTTTTTTTTAAGTTTTTATTTTCCATTTTTAGTGTAGATATAGTAGATACCTAGTACCAAAGTAAGAAGAGGTCAAACAATAAAAAAATATATTTATACGTGTCGAATTGAGAACCGTTTCCTTTTTTTCGTGGGTTTAAAATTATTTCATGTTAAAAAATGTTAGGTATTTGATGTTATCTGCTGCACTGCTGTGTGGAAGCGCCATTATATCGCGTAGGTACTATGAGTAAACTACTGTAGTGACTAGTGCGTGTGCGAGTATTCGCAATATAATGTCATCTCTTACTATGCTATTACAATTAATAATGTGCCTGCTTCACTGTGCGTTAAAGTCGATAATTCATTGATTAAATCTGATTTTCCTTTTGAACTTTTAAAACATTGATCATATATTTTTAAATTTTAATATTCTTTATTTACTTTTGACGCAATATTTTTGTACTTTGTCGCGTTCGTATAGATTCACATTGCGCGCGAAAGCACCATAATAGTTTTTTGAAGTTGGTTTAATTTTTTTAAAAACTTTTTTATTTCGTAATTATTAGTTTTAAGTAAAAACTGAAATAGTTTTTGTAAAGAGTAGTAATTACAAAAAATACACTTTTTTATCCATATCTTCTAAACCACTGAACCGATTTTGATGAAATTCTTACTATTCCCTAAGTTAAAATAATTGTAAGCAAATAAAAAAGCATCATCACGTCGGTCGGAATAGTAGTTTCAGCGAAATGCGTGGACAAACATACATACACACAAACAAACAAACATACATACATGCATATTTACATCTATACACCTATAAAATTTTGTATACCTATTTGCTTCGAAGCCCTAATATATCATATTATGTTAATATCTTGCAGTTCTAATAATATTATATACATATACGTGTCGAATTGATAACCTCCTTTTTTTTAAGTCGGTCAATTAAAACTAGATCTCCCGCTATGCTGTGCTCGTGAACCGACGACAGTGATAACCTGTTAAAATCGGAACGATCGGATCGGGTGAACTATCGGAACTAGATAGTTCCGCGAACATGTTTCGTGAACATAGTTCCTTTATGGAAAGGAACTATTCCATGTTCAATCCACTCCAGGACCTAGTTTGCGCATCTCTGGTCACAGTGTATGCAATAGATGTATGAATTCAGATAGATAGAAAGAGATAAAATATGTTTCTCTCCTCTTTCTATGATATTCGTTTGAATCATGTTTTTGTCTAAGTGTAATAATAAAAGTTTTTATCAATTTATTAATCTTACAGATTTGAAATATAAATTAAATAATCATGAAGTTTCACTTCTAACACGTTTCCGTAACTGATTTTTTTATTTATGTAATCTGCTGACTGATCAAGATATTTGTTAATCCCCGCTTTAATTATGTAAGATTAATTTTATCAAATAACCTACATGTATCAATTTTAATTGATTTAATTTTAATTAAATACTAATTGAAACAATCCTTCAGTAACTAAAAAATTAAATATATATTTTAAAGAAAAATCCTGCAGAAAATTCATCTACACTAAAGTATTCTATAAATGGATCGTAATTAAAGAACCCCCTCACAAACGAGATATACGTATCCGCATATCTTAAACAATTGTTCTCCTCCATTATCGTCAATAGTCTGGGTATGGCATTTATTTAAGAGCACACTGCTATTTTTGTATTAGAATTTAGAAATGCCTCGTTTTTCTACTACTCAGTATGTAAAGATGCAGATTACGTGGCCCTGAGTTCGATTTCCGGGTTGGAACAGAGTCAGAGGATTTTTCTGTTAAAAAATGAATACTGCGGCTCGAACATGGGACGATGGGCGGATGGGAAAGTCGACTTCACATTTAGCTAAATTTAGAATGCATAATTCAATGCCGTGGGAAAATTTTGGGTGTTGCCAGATTTATGGAACCATAAATGAATGTTATTTATAGTTGCCAGTAACATTTTTCGTAAACCTTTTGATTAAGCGGGTAGGATGTTTGTAAAAAAGTAATTGAATTGTATTTATGTAATTTTTTTAGGATCACGCCTATTTCTCTAAAATAAATATACAAAAGGTTACTAACCTTATTCCATATTTTATTCTTATTTTAGATAATATTTAAATAACTATAAATAATTCTAATTTCAGATACCTATTTATAGAAAGTCATATACTTTCTTTATGAAAAAAAAAATATAAAAATAGGAAAATCATTTTTAGATTATCAAATATTAAGACCATATAAGGGCCTATACACACGACGCTTTCTAAAATTTAAAAATTTTAATTTTTTTAACAAAGCTATAGCATGCACTATAAATTATTTAAAAAAAGATATTTTTATTTTTTTTAAATTAAGGACCTCTCATCGAGTAAAGGCATCCTCCATTTGTCTCCAGACAGTTCGGTCTTTTGCTCTCTCTAACCAGTCTGTCCTTGCTGTTTTTAAAAACTTGTCCATCCATCTCTCTATAGGTCTTCTCTTTTACTTTTACCGTTAAGGCCAGCTCATATGGTTACCTTTTTAGTCCATTTATCATCAGTCATACGTGCAACATGACCAGCCCGTTACCATTTAAAGTCTATAATATAAAGCATAGCCTAAAATATAAAGATTGTGATTTCGCCAATTTTGGTCGTCTTGTTGCTATGTGTACAAATGATATCCATTTTCTTTGCATCCTTGGCTATGCACGATAAGTCAAAAATACTGATACCGATTATTTTACGATAATTTTATCGTAAAATAATCTAAACTTTTTATCTTAAAATAATCTAAACTTTTTATCGTAAAATAATCTAAACTTTTTATCTTAAAGCTAAACACCACTTTCTGTGTATTTCACATTAATAATGACAGAGTTTCATACAATCCTTAGCCCCTATTTTTAATTTTACTAACTTAAGAGATGAATTCCGAAAAATCCTTTTTATTGGATGATTACATCATATTATAAGGAATATGTTCCCCAAATTTCACGTTTCTACGACCAGTGGCTTAGGCTGTGTGTTGATCCCTCAATCAGTCAATCAGGATCACCGCAGTATGCACCTCTCTTTCTCAATTCTTCCTTCAGCTGTTCATACAATGCACAGATAAGATGCGAGCACAATAGAAAGAAAAAACCGTGTATAAAAGAGATATAACAATAAATTGCTTAACCTCAGACTCAATGTAAATAGGCCATACGTGTGGCTCCCTCCTTTGGAGAAATCTTCCATTAGAGTATACATAGCATATGTATACTCTAAGAATTTTTCCCAAATTACTTCAATCAATTCTTTGTTTAGTTTGGTTTATTATTCCTCTATAATTTAGGGTTCCTTTTTCTACATCTTAATATAGTCTATGATCTTCATGCTTGTGAAGTCTCTCACTCTGCAACAAATACAAATTAGTAATTACAAACAACATTCAAATTTCAACATGACATTGACATTTCATGGTTTCAAATAAAAAGTTTACAAATTGTTTTTTGTGTAATTTGTTATTTTAAAACTAGTTAATATTTGAAAATAAAAAATATTAATAATTATGTGACTTTTAAAGAACAAGTAAAAAGTGCAGTTGAGCTTAAGTTATTTTTAAGCAAAACTTCTGTTAGGTTATGTATTAAACACAAGTACGCAAGTGTAAAATTTTAAAATGGATCCAGGTGGAGGGCTCAGTAAAGGTCCTAGTACAGAACCACCTCCCCCAGGTTCTGAATCTTTTTTGGTAGGTCAAACGCTATAAATATCTTATAATTTAAAATTATTTCATTTTTTATTTTTCGTTGATATTTGTTATGAGTTTATTGTTAAATAGTCAATATATGAGGTCCCATATGTATTTGCTTATTTCCAGACTTTCGATAAAGATCCGGTGACACCCAAGACTACTCCTTTAACCCCCAAACTGCTTTCGTCGAGCAAAGGCGTCGAAAATGCAAAGAAGAGACTAAGAGCATTTTCAATACAAAAGAAAACTCCAATCACACCTATTATTTTACCTAAAACCGTTGGAACTGGAAGTTAGTAGATTTTATCAAAACTTAATAAATTACTTATGTCTTAAAACTATAAAATTGTAATGTGTTTTACAGATAATACAGTATTAATTGGTAAACTGAGTAGTGTAAAAACAACTCCTAAGGTTGAAGACCCTGAACAGAAAAAACTGCCAAAACCTCCTAAACCTGGCACATCTAGACGATCTTTTCAAGGTATGTTACCTAATTAATTATATTTTTAAATAATGTTTATCTTATAAATATATATATATATATATATATATATAGCTCAGGAATATTTTGAAAACTTCATATAAAAACAATTTATTTTAAATTTATTATTTACAGATTCCTACACTGATCTGCAAAAGAGAACTCTTGCAGAGATAGAAGATATGAAGCGTAAAATGGAATTAGTTGAACTCGGAATACCACTTGGTTTAATTTGTCCCACTTCCACAAGTGAAAAAGCTATGCCCACTAAAGCTATGCCACCTATAAAATCATTTTTAGGTATTTTTTTTCATTGAATAGTTTCTAGCTACTTCAGTCTGCATATATACTAAAAATTATTACTTAATTATTATGCTATGAATAAATACATTTATATAATACAAATTTTAACCTTAATTACATTGCATTCTTAGAAAGTTACTGAAGGGAAGCGACTAAATCACAAATGAGGGGGGGCGGAGGTCTTAATAATAAATTCCTAAACTTTATTTCCGTCTGTTATTGAAAAATTCTTTAAAATAAATTACAGAAAATATGAAGAGATTAAGCTTATTGGTGTATATATGTTGCTAATTAAATTTGTATTTAAAGATATTGCCTTACAAATCAATTGTCTCCTTTACTTAGGATAAATCTTGATGATAATTCTTAAGTAACAGATAAGATTAATCAAATGTTCCTAGCTTCCGCTAGTTTTTTACTATGTAAGAGAATTATATATGCATGCACATATTGTATGCCCCATAAATAACTTTTAGACTTCACTATATTTTATATATTTGATTATTCATTTATTTATTAACTTGTTTATTGAAACACATTTGTGATCTTCATGTGTGTGTAATATATGTATGTATTGTTTGTGGATAGATTTGACTGTTTTGTCCCACTTATTGCCTTAGTAAAAAATGCACTTTTTTTAATTTAACACTACAATTTTTTATAATGGCTTAAATCCAATAGAACTTAGAATATTTTTAATTAAAAAAAGTCTCTTTGATATTTCTCCAACATCTGTATAAATATTATAAATATGAAAGTTTGTGAGTTGTATGGATGTTTGTTACTCTTTCACGCCAGAACAGCTGAACGGATATGGATGAAATTTGGCACAGATATAGATTATAACCTGGAATAACACATAGGCTATATATACTGTTCCCGAGGGATAGATTTGTTTTTGTTTTTCTAGAGGCAAACCCAAACGAAGCGAGGGTAGCCGCTAGTAAGATTTAATAAATTATAAATAAACCAGGGTCTTAAATTATATATGCTTCTTGCGTGTAATGCATGTAGACAGACGCTTTCGAGTTTATACCTCGCGAAAGCCAAGCAGCGCTAGTGTGAAACGTAGCAAGCGAAGTCATCATTGTAAGTTAAACATCGCTCAATACATAATGGTTTTTAGATTTTCCAATTTTAGATGGCTATGCCAAAATTTTGAATAAATTATTGTTGTTTGTATATAATGGTAGTATGTATATTGTATAAGTTGAGACATTATTATTAGGCCTAAATACTTAAGTTAGAAGTTATAGTAGTTGCTTGTTATCTTATTTAGTACTGGATAGTATTTTTTTTTTTATGGTAGAGACTCATCACTCTATATGTATACTTTTTGGTTGTTTTGGTAATGTTTGCTTCATAAAATGTATATTGATTGTGATTTAGTACAATCAATTAATTTTGTATTAATAGTATTTCTAGTTGTATATAATGTAATTGTCGTATTACTTAGAATAGAAGATTTAGCGAAATATATATAAATTGTTTTTATTTTATTTATAAAAGGAATTAGGAGTCTAGCGAACTAAGTAGAGTTAGTATAAAATTTAGTAAAATTACTTTTTTGGAATCATTTTCTTTTTATTATTTTGATGATTTTGAATTAATCATACTTGACTGGAAAGTGAAATAATGGTGCAGCAATGTTCAAATTACATACAAAATGTGATGAAGATGAAATACCAATTCGAGTCGAACCTGTTGATGGATATTAATTTTTCTTTCTTAAATCTTGTCATTTTTTCAAATAGAAAATTCATCAGTAACTTACTGATCCTTTAGATAAGAGTTAAGTATCTGATTATTAGAGAATATAATAATAAAATAATTTGTCAACAATCGTAGTTTTCGATTTCTTCCGCATTTTCTGTAAAATTTTGAGGAATTATTTCGTTTTGTTCGCCAACTTGTCTAATAAAATGGTTTTTAATATATAACTTATATTTATCGTTTTCTAGATCCACAGAAATTAGATGAGATTATCCGAGAGGCGAAGAAAGCAAAAGAAGAGGGAAAGGAATTCAAATTCGACTATCAAAAGTTATTGCCAGATTACGATAATCCATTTCAAAGGAAGAAAGAGGAGTTTGACAAAGAACGCAAATCTGATCGCCGCAAAAGTGAACCTGAGAAAGACAAAGATCGACGTAAAAGTGACAAATATGAATCCAGAAGACATGAGTATAGGAAAGATGAGACAAAGTATAAAGAAAGAGAGAGAAATAAAACAAAAGAAAAGAACAAAGATGGTGTTGATGATTCTAAGCATAAAGAGAAGATAGTAGATAAAGAAACAGATGTAAATCTCAATGATTATTTGGTTTGTGACAGCTGGTCATTGGATAATGAAGATAAAAATAGTACTTCAAGCCCTAAAGGGCAAGAGCGACCATCGCAGTCGTCTGATACTAAGATGATAGAACCATCTGAACAATTAAAGGCGAGTATTGCGAAGAAGAAAGAAATGTTGAAAAACTGCGCAGTCGATATTCCCACCAAAAATATACCCGTCAAAATGGAAAAGTTACAACCGGTAATAGATTCTTTTAAATACGAAATAGATCCCAATGATGATGAAGTTCTAGATATTTTCGACGAAGATTCAGATTTAGAAAAGTATGCTCAGCAAAAGAAAACTAAAAAACATTCTTTATATGATGCAACAGATAAAAATGTGGTTGACTTCAATGTTAGCAATTCTACAGACACAACTTTCGATGGTTTGAACGATGACACCTTCTTAGAATCTGTTATCAATGAAATTAAACAAGACGACGAGCTTAGTGACGATAGCCAAGATAAAGGTTTGGTCGAATATGATATATCGCCTAATCGAGACGAAAGTCCAAGACGGTCTAAGCGAGGTTCGATAACCCCTGAGATTCAGGAGAAAGTGCGTTCTCAAAGTCAGAAGAGTGATTATTCAGAGGGTTACAGATCATCAGACAGTTATAAAACAAGTGAAACGACCGAAAGTGGATATAAGTCCGTGGATAGTTACAGACTGTCGGTAGAAAAAGAGTTAGATGATGCGTTACAGTCAAAAATGTCCAAATCTACTGTAGATTCCTTAGAAACTTGGAGCTTCGTCCTTAAAATATGTCAGCCACTTTTGTTTAGACACGACAAAAATAAGTGTTACAAGTGAGTATGTACCTACTTACTTTTATCATCTACGTTTTTCTATAGACTTCATAGTCTTCTTAAACATTTTAATTGGTTGCATTTGGATTCTGGAAATGTATATCGTATTTAATTTTCATACATTAAGTAGCGTGCATGGTAGGCAGATGTTATCCTTCACAGATCTGTCCAGAAATAAAAAAAAATGAAACTCCAGAACAGAACTACTTTTGTGTACTTATAGGGAACCTATAAGTAAACAAAAAAAAAATAATCAAAATCAGTCAAGCAGTTTACGAGAAGAAGAATTGTGAACATACATGCACACTGGAATTTTATATATAAAAATCAATGAAAGAGTTATTTGAATTTAAAAATATGCTATATATGAATTTAAATATAAGCTATTTGAATTTAAAAATACTAACAAAAACTAACAGATTTAGTTGACTTACAACACATGAAATTTTACATCTTTCTTTGGTTATAATTAGTCATGAGATGATCTTTTTCGTTAAAATTTTCTTGTAGAGAAACAAGAACTACGCCGAAGATTTGGTATACAACAAATCCGAAGCTATGCACTTGTGTGAAAGACCGCAGTATCGTTTACGAGGAGTTGGAAATGTGCAAAATGAGTTTGGTTGATAGAGTCTACGGTTGTGATCAGTGAGTAATCATTATATAACAATTTTTATCTATACTAATATAATGAAGAGAAAAGATTTTTGTTTGTTTGTTTATTTGTACTGAATAAGCTCCGAAACTACTGAACTGATTTAGATGAAATTTGGTAAGAAGATAGTTTGAAACCCCGGGAAGGACATACGATAGTTTTAAATACCATATTTTTAATACCATACCAATTTTGTACGAGAAGCAACCTAGGGACGAAACCGAGCGAAGCGAAGGTGAGTCGCTAGTTGCAAATATAATAAATATGTAAAATAATCTTATCAGCATCATCTCGAAATTGTTATAAAGAAGTATTTCTATAGTTAGAATTAAAATTAAACCAAAAGTACATTTATATATGCATTTATTCTTCTCTTGCTTCATCTTGCTCGTATCCATTATCACAAATTAAAATATACATTATTTAAACGATTTCTAACTATTTAACAAAGCAACAAAAATTCGAAATTTAAATACATATATAGATACATACATATCTTACACTATAAAGCAAATGTACACTTGAAAATTATTGTAAAAATCTTGTCCTGGTGAATATTTATAAATATACAAAATTATTATTTCTAAAAACACGTATATATCTTTACGTATCAATTAATTGCACACATGCAAATCTGCAAAATATTCGTGAATAGGTTAATATATTGCTTCAAACCATATTTTTATGCACCATACCATTCTTAGTACTATTTAGATAAAATTGATTTTCAATTTCACAAATTCTTATTCAGCTTTAAATTATTTCTATATTTTGACCTCTAATAGAACTTTAAGTCCTGAGAACTGGCGATAGGAACTCAGTGACACAAAAATATTTAATTTATCCTTTTTTTTTTAAATAAAATAAAATATGACAATGTCGTGTCAATTGTGGTTTTTTTTTATTTGAAATAATAAAAATAACGTTAACATAGTATTTTATTTATTTGTGTATACTATTTCGAAATTCGAATACAAATGTCAAAGAAAGTTTATCTTCTGAGTGAAATCCCTTGGGTGTAAACATGTTATGTCATACTTTAGATCTAAAAAAACTGAAAAGCTGTTAAATTAATTTAATTTTGTAAAGTATGAAATTGATATAAACAATTTTTATTAACATTAAATCATAGAAAAATATCTATCTCATTACATTTAAACAAATGTCCTTGAAAAATAAGAAAATCTTTAATAACATTTAAAATGAAGATGTGTTTTTAATAATACTTTCTTAGATTTACGCGAATATTTGACATTTTTAATAAAACTATCTATCTTTTTGGATTTTTTCGCGGATTTATTTTAATTTTTGGTTTCTGACACCAAAATCATGGTCACGGGAGAGACAGTCTCTCCCGTGACCATGATTGTTATAAAGCATTCGAAACATCCGGAACCAAAAATTAAAATAAATCCGCGAAAACATCCGAAAAGATAGTTTTATTTAAAATGTCAAATATTTGCGTAAATCTAAGAAAATTACTTTGCATAGATTTTTATAAAATAAAAAAATGACTTCAATACATACTTGAAACTTAAATCATTCGAACATTTCAGGATATCAGACTCTCCTTGCGCAACAGTACGTAGTTGGTACCCACGGAATGGTCTAAGCGTGACGGAAACGAATCCGGTACCCTTGTCCAACGAGTGGGAGGCGGAGGATAGCCAGCAGGCCCTCAGACCACTGCCCTCCAAAACCCTCCCCGGCCTCCCAGGTCGGACTCCCGCTACCCCTCAGAGGCGCGATGAGATGTCTTTGGATAGGGAGTACCAGAGGTGAGTTTTATTTTACTCTATATGTATATTTATTTTTATTATATAAGTTTGATTACTGTAAGTAAGATATGTGAAAATGTATATAATAATGTTTAACTATACATAGATAAGTCTCAACATACGAGACTACACGTTTGGCTCAGTTTGTAGTGTCAACGGTCGCGGGTTCGAGTCCCGCTGGGGGCATTCATTTGTGTGATGAGCACGAATGTTTGTATTGTCATGGATATGATTAGTATTACTTCTTACTGCTATAATTTGATAATGGTAAAGATCTTCATAATTGCTTTTATTGAAATAATTATCACTTCAAACTATAGATTTATGGAATCAGTTTGGCCAGAAGCAGCTGATTCCATACCAGAAACTTCTAGAAGTACTACACCAGTGAGACAAGAATCTAGAAAGAAAAAGAAAGAAGAAGACAAAGATGCTGAAGAGAAGAAAACTAAAAAAATCAAATTGAGTAGTGAAGGATGGAGTCAAGAGTCAGATATAGAAGAGGATCAAGGCGATAAAAGGTATTTAACGATATTTGTCCATATGATATCTAGCGAGTGGTAAAATCTTGTCATTATTGTAGAATTTGTATTGTATACAGCCCTTTTTAACGTCCTACTTCTAGACACGTGCCTCCCTTCAATAGGAGGGGGATCATACTAAAGTCCACTACAATGGTCAAGTGCGAGTTGGCGGACTTCATGTTTTTCGAAAACATATACTAGGTTTTCTTAGGCATGTAGGTTTCCTCACCATTTATCGTAAGACACGTGGTAATCGTATTGGAAATGGTTCGCACATGAGAGAATGTCAGATGTGCAAGACCCGGCGGGATTTGAACACGTTTTACTCGGTTTCCCAAGCGAGCGAGTTGCCACTGAGCTACCATTGACTTAAATTATATTATTTGCATGTTTTTAGCAAGAAAATGAAAGTGATCAAAGAGAAATCTAAGTCGCGCAAACGGAAACACTCGCCGTCGTCGTCGTCTTCCTCGTCTCTTTCTGACAGCGACGATTCTAGAAAGAAAACGAAAATACTTAAAAAGAAGGTAACATTTTCTTTAAGTAATATTAATAATAGTATATATTTTATTAATATTTGGATTTCACTTTGAATCTTATTTTTATTTTGATTTTGTCTATACCGATAAATATGATTTAAGTGTTTGTAATGTCAAAATAACAGCTTTTCAATAAATGCATATGAAATTATTATGGTACTTATAAGAAAAAAAAAACAATCTTTATCTGTATGTCTGTAGTATCTGTGTGTAGTATTTGTAATATGTTTGGGGTATAGAAGTTAGTACAATAGTTTACAATTTTTTTTATACAAAGTCATGCAGTCTAATGACATTCTCTTAAGTTTAACTAAAAAAAAATATTATCTTAGAACAGGGTATGAAATTATCAAGATAAATATATCTTTTGATAATTATCGCGATAATTATCAAGATAAATATCAGATAATTATCCGATAATTATCAAACAGATATAAACTTAGCAATCCTTGTGTAGGTATTAGTATTTGACTATTTTCCTATCATAATTTACGTTAGAATAAATTATACTCTTAACAATCAAGGTAATCTTTTATTATTATTATTTTATTATTATTTTGACATATACAAACTTAAAAATAAAAACAATAAATTTAACTAACTATATAGACACTATTTAATTAAATTAAAGGTCTCTGCCCACTACACCGTCTCATACCATGACAGTGCTAGGACCGTGTCAGGCAAAAAAATATTCTTTGTATTGAAAAATATGAGACTACGCCCACTAGAGCGTTCTATCACCGACCAAGACCTTTCCGTCACCGACCAACAACGTCGCGTGCCGTGCATGGGAAGTTAACAATAATTGTCTTCTAGTGATGTTTTCTTTTAATTTTTTTTTAAATGGCGTGAACCTAGGAACGTCGTGATTGACTGATGTTATCCTCTTTCTTCCTCGTCTAAAACAATGGCTATCATTGTTAATTCTCTGTCGGACAAGTTTCTAATAGCCATCGTATAGGTATAGGAAATAATTTTCGTAACAAAAATATTTAGTCGCTCTTTCTGACGCGGCTGCCTCACACGAAAACCACAGGTGAACTACTACGACTGAAAAACTTGAACTATGTATACGGATATGACACGCGGATGATACGCGGTTGATACGCGAATGATACGTTCTAGTGGGCGACACGGACTACTATTAGTCCGTGTCGCTTGTTTCCGTACCTGATACGTTCATAGCACGGTCATGGTATGAGACGGTGTAGTAGGCAGACTCCTCAATGATTGGAATATCACCCTCATCCTCCTCAACTGCATTAACTCAGATTGCTGACTGAGTTTTTTTGAGCTGATTGAGTGAGTTCTGTTTGCTGATCGATAATTTGAAGAGTTACAAATTAAACATTTTCAATTATATTTATCAAAGATAATTATCAACCCATATTTATCATGATAATTATCAAGATAACTATCAAAGATAATTATCAATGATAATTATCGTTTCGAACCCTGTCTTAGAATAGCATTTACATTTAAATATGATCAATATAAATATTTTAGGCATTGAAGAAAACCAAATCAAAATCGGCTAAACGCAGACGCATCGGACGAAGGTTGTTGAAGAAGTTAAAGGAGAAGCAAAAGAAACGGAAACTTAATAAGGACTCAGACTCTGATGACGACAGCGGTAAAGTTGCTTTTATGACAAAGTAATTTAATTAAAATAAATTATGTAATTTTTATAATTAAAGTTAATTATTCTTTTTTTAATATTTTCACTTTCAAAAAGGCTTAATTTGTACGCTAAATCCAGTATATTTCAATATATTTTATTTATTTTAGATAAGAAGAAAGATAAGAAGTCGAAGAAGAAGAAACAACAAAAGTTAAAGAAGAAAGCGCAAAAAAAGAGAAAAGCGAAACAATCCAGTTCATCTAGCTCTTCCAGCTCGGATAGTTCCAGTGAATCAGATTCGGAAAGCGACAGAAACTCTAAGAAGATAAAGAAGAACAAGTCAGGAAAGAAGAAAATCAGTAAAAAAAGAAGTAGATCATCTTCTGACTCGTCACAAAGTGAAGAATTATTTGATGTTAACATCTTAAACAATATTAAGACAGAAAGATTGACAGATGATGAAAAAGGTCAAAAATTAATGGAATTTTCCCCTCGACGACAAAAGCCAAGGGAAATAATTAATGTTAAGGAGTTACAGAACGATTTTGTTGAGAACATACATATAAAAAAAGAAACAGATGAGCCCAAAAGCAAGGAAGTGGTTCAAAGCGACGTGTTTGATATTGGCAATGTTAGTCATATTGAAACTAGTTCCAAAGATGAAAGCTATGTTCTTAAGGTTTGTAAATATTTAAGCACGTCACGTTAGGAGTCCAAATCGAAAAAAAATAGCTCACGTAATTAATAGATGATGCCTTATAACTTTAGTCTACATTTGGTTATGAAATACAATGTCTGACCTCTATGTTATTGACGCTAACAATTTTAATAAAACTCAGAAATAAATACACTCCTCAATACTCATATATATTTAATATTTATTCCTTCATTGCAATTCGAAAATGAAATTAAATATGATTAATTTAATATTTAAGGAACCATCAGATTCAAGTCAAGAAAGTCAGGAAGATATTCCATTACCCCCAGCTCCTGAACCAGAGGCTCCTCTTCCTCGAGAGCCTACACCTCCTCAGGAGCCGGCAGTTCCATCGATTCCTTACCCGCAAACGGTGCCGCCGGCTCCTCAAATCCCATTGGCTCCTCAGGCCCCGCCTATTCCTGAGGAGTCTAACTTATCTCAATGTTCTTCACAAGACTCCGTTTGTAGCGTTAAGGTATGACTTTTTAAATATGTACAACTTTAGCTTTTAATAAATAAGTCACCTATTGCAAAATGGACTGGTTAAAAAAACAAACAAAAATATAACTAAAGAGAATATTTAGAGAGAATATTTGGAAAATATAACTAAGGAAAACAAAAACAAACCTGTCCCACGTACATTTCTCCGGGATAAAAAGTAGCCTATGTGTTATTCCAGACTGTAATCTATCTCTGTGCCAAATTTCATCCAGATCCGTTCAGCTGTTCTGGTGTGAAAGAGTAACAAACATCTATACATCACAAACTTTCACATTTATAATATTATAAATAATACGGATAATATAATTAGACTATCTATTCTATACATACAATAACCGTTAAAACGTACCTAGGGACGAACTCAAGCGAAGCGATTGTGAGCCGCTAGTTGTATATATTTTTGTATCTCCAAACGCACTATATGCAAAATATGTGTATACAGGAAGTACCAACATACGAAAAAGATGAAAGCCACCTTCGGCCATCATCGCAGAATTCTAACTACAGCTTCAATGACGTGATTGCGAGCCAAAGTGGACTTTATTCTAAAGGAATAGAGTCGGAGAGAGATGAACACTACGCGTACGAGGCGGAGACGTATGAAATGTATGAACAGCTTGCTATGGCGTATCAGAGTGATGTCGCCAGTCAGGTGAGTCGGTTTTAGAGATCCGTATAGATAAATAAATTTAATTAAAAAAAAAGTAATAAATTGTTACATTTTTTACTGAAGTTCGGAAAGAAAAAGTTAGTCCGTGAGAGGAAATGTAACAAAGGAAATTATTGATTATTGCTTTTTCGTTTGTCTTTTAAAGCTTACTTTTACAGCTTTTAATTTAAAATTAATAACTAAAGGTTAGCGAATTAAAGTATTAGTCCGGTCAAATTTGACATAAAAATAGTGATCAAATAATAAAAAGTCACAAACACCTTCAACTATTAGAATCGCGATATCTTAGGAATGGTGATTATAAGGAAAAAAAGTATTACAATCATTTTTGTAGATAATTTTATGATCTACAATTTTTGTCTGGACTATTTATTTATTTACACTTTATTGTACACCACAATCATGAAGTAAATACAGTTAACAAAATATAAAACAAAAACAAAAGTGTGCACAAAAGGCGGTCTTATCGCTAATTAGCGATTTCTTCCAGACAACCTTTGGGTGAGGAAATATGGAAGATACAGGGTGGGTGGTGTAAATATTAAATATTATATACAATACATACCATGATACAACCTAATACTTAAAAATACTACACACGCATATATATATATATATATATATATATATATATATATATATATATATATATATATATTAAACTAATACATATTTAAATTATAATTAATATAAATGATTGTACAATGTCGACTTTTTATTTAGTGAAATGATCTGGAAAATGATTATTAACAGATTTTTTAAATATTTTTGATGTTTTAGAACGTTTTATATCAACAGGCAAACTATTCCAAAGTCTGGTTGCTTGTACAGAGTAGGAGTTGTCGAAGAATTTACTTAAATGTACAGGTATTCTTAGCATCAAATTCTCTGAAGATCTTAACCTATTTGTATGAGTTCCTACAAATTCAAACTTCTCCTTTAAATAAGGCGGATATGTTGGATTAAACAACACACAGTACAAAAGAGAAAGAATGTGTAGATTCCGGAGACAGCGAATTGGGAGCCACATGAGTTTTGTTCGATATTCAGAAATGTGGTCATAATTACGTAAATTAAATATGAATCGAATTGCAAGATTTTGGAGTCGCTCAAGTTTATTTAGATGGTCCTCGGTCAGATTAAGATAGCTTGCGTCAGCATAATCGAGAATCGGAAGGAGAAGAGAATTTGCTAATTTTGGTAGGAATGGGAAGTATAGTACGAAGACGCCGCAAAGAACCCAATTTAAAGAAGAATTTCCTACTCACTTCTTTTATTTGCCCTGACCAAGATAAAGTTTGGTCTAAGTGAATGCCAAGATCTTTAACTGTAGTACAATAAGGTATAACAGCCCCATCATACTCTATCGCAGGTAAGTTCAAGCCTTCAACCTTGCAATCAGGCTTGGGCTGCCGATAATTATCACCTGTGACTTACCAGGATTAACGTTAAGGCCGTATAGTTTACTCCAGTTATAGATTACGTATAGATCACTATTCATCGTGTTGATAGTAGTGCTCAAGTTTTCGAGTGCTGAATGGCGGTAAATCTGAATATCGTCTGCATACATATGATAGGTAGATGAAATGTGTTGAGTAATAGAGTTAATAATAATTGCGAAGAGTAAAGGAGATAATACGCCACCTTGAGGTACCCCAGCCTGGACGTCACACCATGAGGATACATTCTCCTCAATACGAACGCGCTGACGTCTGCCATTGAGGTAACTTCGAAACCAATCTACCACAGATGGAGATATGTTAATGGAACACAGCAATCTCAACAAAATATCATAATCTACTGTGTTAAAAGCATTGCTGAAATCAAGAAGTGACAGGATCGTGAGTTGTTTATTATCCATAGCTAAACGAATGTCGTCGGTAACTTTGATTAGCGCTGAGGTCGTGCTATGACCAGGTCGGAAACCGGATTGGAAAGGGCTCAGGATGGAATGCTGATTAATGAATAGGGTAAGTGGGTGGTAGATTAGTTTTTCTAGGACTTTGGATAGGAATGGCAATATAGAAATAGGACGAAAGTCAGCAGTACATGAAGGATTAACTTTTTTAGAGAGAGGGATAATCTGGGCATTTTTCCATGCATCAGGAAATTTTCCGACGGAAATGGAATGATTAAGGATATGTGCCAAGATAGGAGAAACAATATCTAGGATAGGAATGATCATTTTACGACTGACGCAATCAGTACCAACGGCATTCGAAGAGATGGATAAAATGTTCTTTTAAACTATATTTTTGATAAAACTTACCGTTGTCGAGAAAAACCCAAAAAACTGAAAATTTTGACCTTTGTTGTTATCAAAATTTTGATTAATTTGAACATTAATCTGTTAAGTTTGACACATTATATTATTAAAGATTGTCGTGTCATTAAAACTGTCTGAACTATCTGTCATCCCGTGTGTCACAACTCTCTGTTTATAAAAGCAATGTAGCTAACTTCATCATGTCATATCATCGTAACAATTTTACTCTCATATTTTTTCCAAACGTGCCAAAAGAAGTATAAGTTCAATAAAGCGTTCATAGATTGAGTGGTCTCGTTGCAGCGCGCGTCCCCCGGCGCGGGCGGCGCGGGCGTGGAGCAGCGCATCGAGACGGTGGTGCGCGCGCGCTGCGGCGAGATCAAGTGCGACTGGCGCGCCGACGACGCCGCGCCCGCGCGCCGCGCGCGCCCGCACCCGCACCGCCCCTCGCGCTGGGGTGAGACGCTACACTCTCGTTTTGTATTCATCTATATTGATATTATAAAGAGGTAAACTTTGTGAGTTTGTGACGTTGTAGGGGGTAATCTCTAGATCTACTGAAACGATTTAGATGAAATTTGGTAAGAAGACAGTTTGAGACCCTGGGAAGGACATAGGACATATAGATCATCGCTTATGGGGGTGAAAATGTTAATGAAACTTTGTATTGGAAAGCAAGCTAGGGACGAACCCGAGCGACACGAGGGTGAGTCGCTAGTATATATCTATACAAAATAACAGCTTTTTACTAAATATATATAAAATTATATACGGTACATACGAGAAAAACACAATTTGTAAACTTTTTTGTAAATTTGTAAATTTAGAATAAGAATTAAAATTCCGCGCAAAAAATTAAAAACGTACCTAGAGACTAACCTGAGCGAAATGAGGGTAAGTCGCTAGTCTATACATATAATAAAATTCTAACTGTGTCGAACCTACACATTAAATATTTTTTGGAAAATCTTATTAAAATAGCCATTGTCTGTCCATCTGTGTGGAAAAGCGTTAGGAGAAAATCACTGGACGGATTTTGATGAAATTTGGTATGATGATAGCTGGGTATCCGGGTTAACAATTAGGATACTTTTTACTGCTGGAAAATATCCCATCTTTAAGAAATCTATACTAACCGTTAAAACGTATCTAGGGATGAACTCGAGCGACGCGAAGATGAGTCGCTAGTTGATATCGAAGTCCTAACTGTTTAAAGACAAATTCGAGCTTACGCACGTGTTGTACTTACTTTTGTAAACGAAATAACGTGCATTTTTTTTGAGGACACTCGAGACTAAATTATACTGGGTCCAACGGTGTGAAGTTATGCAAAATTAAATTGTTACTCATTTTTGCTTGATACTCCATACATATGAGCGGAGTGTACCCACAATGTGAAGGATATATATACGCAAGTTACCCTATTTGTTTATCCTAATGGTAATTAAAATTTGATGATTTCTTTTTATTTAGTTATTTTTTACACATATGTGTATTTATTTTCAGGACTAAAGCCGGGTGAAGTGAATATAGTGCTAACGGGCGCGGGCGCGCAGTTCCCCGAGCGTGAAAAGCCGCAGCCCGTCTACCAGATACAGAGCATTGCTAATCGGATGGACACTGTTACTGGGTGCGTCTATCCATACTTAATATTATAAATGTGAAAGTGTATTTGTTTGTCTTTCTTTCACGTCGAAACGGAGGGATGGATTGGCGGAATTTTTGGTGTGAAGATAGTTCGATAGCTGGAGAGTGACATAAGCTACTTTTTATCGCGAGAGATCTCATTACCACGGGAAAACACTTTAGAATACAATCTTTTTCAATTAATTTTCAATTTCCTATATAATCTTTTTTTTAGTTAATTTTCCTTATTCTTTAAAGAAAATAAACGATCTGTATGGCTAAAACGAGGCTACTATTTTTGACTAACACATTTATTTTGGTGGATTCCGTATACATATGATTCTCTAGTCGCACGCAACATATAATTTTTGTCTTTTAAAAATTTGTATGGCATTAAACGTGAAAAATACTTAAAATACGTGATTCCTTATGTAATGACAGATTATAATATTATTTAGTTTTCATAAAAACTACATAATATATATTAAATTACTCCAAGTCTATCTCTGATATTAATTCGGCAAAAAAATCTTTATTTTCAGATACGATGAAGCCTATATGGATATGTATGGCGCATCCGACCGTCTCCAATATGGCGACTGCTTCGCCACAGACTTCATAACGAACACCATAAACAATTCAGTCAATATAGATGTGACTACTGACTCCACAGATAATATAAACCTACCCACGAATAAAGAGACCAGGACGAGTTCTCTGGATGCGAGGATCAACCAGGCTTTAAAGGATACCAGTAAGTTTTTATATATGAACTAGCGACTCATCCTGGTTTTGCTAGTAATCGTCCCTAAGATACGTTTTGACGCTAAAAAAACGT
This sequence comes from Brenthis hecate, assembly GCA_951806755.1. NCBI lineage: Eukaryota > Metazoa > Arthropoda > Insecta > Lepidoptera > Nymphalidae > Brenthis > Brenthis hecate. The sequence goes on from OX638250.1 coordinate 15,909,613, forward strand.
AATATAAAAAAATATCATACCGATACGGATACTTTAAGTACACGCAATTTCGGCGCTTGGCGTGACTTCAGAGATATAACGACAATAGATTATACATAGAAAAATTGCATCTTTTTAATAATTATTTTCGTAGTCAAAAAAAAAATTACATTAAAAAAATTGATATAGGCTTTATTCAAAAGCAATAAAGATAATATTTTATCTTTTTTAAATCACACGCATATTCCCTTTTCTTGTACCGTAAGGTTTTTTGTTTTACAGTTCTAGGAGAAGTAGCTAAAGAGGCCGAAAGTGAAAATGACAAAGACGCGCCCGAAAAAGGAATACTTATTACGTAAGTATTTTTTATACATGAACTATAATTACTTATTCCATCGACACAATATTTCTGAAGTTTTCTCAGATATGTAGGTTTCCTCATAATGTGTTCCTTCGTCGCAAAACTCCCAACATAATTACCATTTGGTAATCATTTTGAAAAATATTCGCACATGAGAGTAACAGATATGAACCCGTTTCACTCAGTTTCCTAAGTGAGCGCATTTAATATAACTATTTTCTTCTATGAAAATTATTTTTGCAAATTTGAACTGATGGAAGGTTCTTTTGTACAATTAAGAATATTTTGTTCAATAAACAAAAAAATATATTAATAAGTGCTTGGCCTAAACTTTCATGTATATATAATATATATATCACTAATTCAGATTGGAATAAAAAAAATACTATTATATATAATATAAATATAATAAAATTATATATTAGTTTCACATATTTTTATTTACAATAATAACATAAAAATAACAAGAGAAGAGAAATTCATAATCTTCATAGAACTTTATATAATTATATAAAAGAAATTAAATAAATAATTAAAACCTCTATTACTGAAATAATTCATGTATAAAAATTATAATTAATTAATTAATTTATAAACTAAAATTCATTAATTTAAATGGGTGAACACTTCTCTAGATTCAGATTTCAGTTAAATTAAGCACCAACAATATAATAAAAACCACTATAACACAATCACTATAACTTCACAACACGTCCGAAGTCGACTCGCTTCTGAACCGCTGTGTAAATTCCCTGCCCTTTTAAAAGTTATAAGGCATTGTTGGCGCCACTAGTAGGGTAAACTCAGCTGTCAATTGAAATTTCGTATTAAGTAATCAAGTTTAGTAGGTTGAAATAAGCAGTCAATTGACATTTCATATTTATTAATTAAATTATATAATTTTTGATCTTGCGCCAATAAATATATATATATATATATATATATATATATATATATATATATTATATATATATATATATATATATATATATATATATATTATGTACTAGCAGAACCCGCGGCTTTGCTCGCGCCAAAACCACATAAAATCTCTAAAAAGGTACATTTCATACAAACTTTCATCCCCTATTTTACCCACTTATGAGATGAATTGCACTGAAGAGCATTAAAACCAAGTTTCAAATAATTCTATTCATAATTTTTTTTTTGGGTTGTATTATAACGTGTTTTCTTGTAAAAGTATGCCCATGTCACTCTCCAGCTCTCCAACTATCTCCACACAAAGAATTACGAAAATTCATTACTCTGTTTCGACGTGAAAGAAGGACAAACAAACAAACAAACGCACTCACATTTATAATTTTAGTATGGATTATATATGTGCATTGTATTTGTTGTGTACACAGTACGGTGTCGGAGGCGCGCGGCTCGAAGCGCGTCAGCTTCGCGGACGGGTACAAGCCCGGGCAGGACTCCGACGTGGAGGACCCGCCTGTGAAGAGGGTGAGTGGTTTTATTATATTACTAGCGTCCCTAAATACTTCTTAATATTTTTAGCTTTTCTAAACAGAACACTAATTCTTTCTCTTAATTAAAAGTAGCCTAAACTACTCCTCACAACATCAGCTATCTGACAATGAAAGTCCCGTTAAAATTAGTCCAACAGATTCGGAGATAAGCCGAAACAAATTAACAGACAAAAATTTTAAAAATTTTGTTTTTCTTATAATTTTCTCTGCGACACTATAAAAGGATTAGCAAGATACAAATGGAGGATTACATCTCGATTTTCATGACACCATAGAAGTGTCAATATGATGTAAGTGAAGGTTTAATATTATGTCGCAGAGTTGTTCTTGACGATACCATAAAAGGGTTAACACGATACAAATGAAGGGCTGTATCTCGCAGTGCAAGAAAGCCTGCCGCGTGGGTTCCACTACCTCACGAGTCATGAGTCACGACACTTTAAAAGTGTTATTACGATATTAGTGAAGCGTTAATATTATACATTGTTAAAAGAGTTAAGGGTTAAATTGAATTGAAATTAAAGGGTTTTATCTCTCAGCGCAAAAGAGTACGCCGAGTGGGTTCCGCTTGTTTCTCACAACACTATAAAAAAGTTGTGACGATATGAGTGAAGGGTTAATGTTATGCATCTTAACGATACCATACCTTTATGGTATCGTTAAAACGATACAAATGAAAGGTTATATAATGTAGCGCAAGAAGGCGCGCCGCGTGGGGTGCGCGTGGCCGTGCCCGGCGGCGCACGCGGACCACGTGCCGCTGTGGGACGCGCTGCCGCCGCCGCCGCCGCCGCCGGGCTCGCCGCCGCCCGCGCCGCCGCCCGCGCCGCCCGCGCGCCTGCTGCGCACCAAACCCGCACCCTCCGCCCTCTCCGCGCTCTCCGCGCTGCTGCCGCCGCACATGGCTAAGTTTGGTGAGTCTCGCGCAATGCACTCCCCCCGTCATATCGCTAAGTTTGGTGAGTATTGCATAAAACAATTCTTTACCTGACGTGATTGAATTTTGTGAGTTGTGTATAAAAAACCCTTCTTTGGCATGGCTAAGTTTGGTGGGTTATGCTTAAAACAATCTATACCCTTATTTGGTTAAGTATTATGAATATTGTAAAAAATTAAAAAGAAAAAAAATCGATTATCAACGAATTTGGAAGTTTTTAAAAATTTTGAGCAACCTCTTAAAAAAATTTTTTTTGAACTGCGCTTTGGAGGGGGCTCTTAAAACATGGTAAACTAACATATTTTCGTAAGAGACTCGAGAAGAAAAAATATTTTACTTTTTACACATGAATAACATGTGTGATAATACAATATTTTATTTAATATTTTGACGACTCGTTTGGCTCAGTTTGTAGCGATCCTACTTGCTATGCCAGCGGTCGCGGGTTCGAATCCCGCTGGAGGCATTCATTTGTGTGATGAGCATGAATGTTTGTACTCCAGTCATGGATGTTTATATTTATAATATGTATGTATTTAAAGTTATATATGTGTAGTGTATCAACTATCTGGTATCCATAATACAAGCCTCGTAGCTTACCATGGAACTAGATGGTGTGTTAATGTCCCAAACATATTTATATTTATTTAACAACTAGCATTGCCCGCGGCTCCACCGCGTTCAGATGACTAAAAACCAAATTCTTAGGTTTTACATATTAGTATACTCTCACAATGCAGTTTTTGTACTTTTTCTCAGAAATTAGATATTTTCCCTCGGTAAAAAGTATCCTATATGTTGTCCCGGATAACCAGCTATCATCATACCAAATTTCATCAAAATCTGTCCAGTGGTTTTCTCGTGATGCGGTAACAAACAGACAGACAGACAGACAAAACTTCTAAAAACTATAGATTCGGACTCAGAATCGATAATAATCTCTATTTCAATTAGATTTTCCAAAAAAAATTTAATGTACAGATTCGACTTAGTTACAATTTTATTATATGTATAGATAAGAAACAAAGTTAATTTTGCGGCCAAGGATGTGAAACAGAAAATAACTATCCTAAAAACTACTCAACACATCTTTTTTAATATAATTTTTGTTGAAAGTACTTTGGAATAATTAATATATAATATAGTATATAGTTATAATTTTATTATATGTATATGCACCATATACATATAATAAAATTATAACTAAGCCGAATCTGTACATTAAATATTTTTGGTAAATCTTATTGAAATAGACATTAATATCAAAACATAGGCCGAATCTATAGTTTTTAGAATTTTTTCTGTCTGTGACCGCATCACGAAAAAATCACTGGACAGATTTTGATGAAATTTGATATGATGATAGTTGGTTATCCGGGTCCAACATATAGGACACTTTTTACTTAGGGAAAATATCGCATATCTGGGAAAGCTATACTAAACCGTAAAACGTAACTAAGGTGGAATAAATGATATCTCTACTTTTGAAAGATCACTAAATGAAAATGGTTTTACTTGATTTTAGCAGCGCTTTCAGCTCTGTGGATCTCGACATCCTTATGGGAACTCTTCGTGCGGTCAACATTTCTAGTACTGTTATAGACTGGTTTCACTCTTATCTCTTCGGTCGCCAGCAGTCCGTGAAGACCAACGATGCATCATCGGATTGGCTAGATCTTACTGCTGGTGTACCTCAAGGCGGCGTACTTTCTCCCTTACTTTTTTCAATATTTATTAATAACATATCAAAAGTCATTTCTTCTCCCTTCCATCTGTATGCAGATGACTTACAATTATATCGACATTGTGAGCTGACCGAGTTACATGAAGCTATTGATGCATTGAACTCGGATCTTGTCCGGGTCCAAACGTGGGCAGAGTCCTTTGGCCTCCTTGTGAATCCCTGCAAGTCACAATCCATAATTTTTGGCAGTAGTCGACTGAGGTGTAAAATCGATTGGACCTCGACACCTACAGTCCAGTTCTCTGGTGTTCCAATCCCGTACTGTAATAAAGTAAAAAACTTGGGCTTAATTATGGATTGTAACATGACTTGGGCGGCTCATGTCAACGAGGTCAGCAAACGAATGCATCATACTCTTCACTCTCTCAAGCGTCTCCAATTCTTCCTCCCTTTCACAACCAAGATTATGCTTGCTCAGTCCCTTCTTCTCGCCATACTCGACTACGCTGATGTGTGCTATTTAGATGTGACTGAGGAGCAACTCAACAAATTAGAGCGTCTTCAAAATCTCGCTATTCGTTTTATTTTTGGCTTGCGTAAGCATGACCATATATCAAACTTTCGTGCTCAACTTAAATGGCTCCCAATCCGCCTTCGCCGTGATATGCATATCCTTTCATTCCTCTTCAATATTCTTAATGATCCCAATTCCCCTTCATACCTTTGTTCTCGCTTCCAAATTCTCCCTACTCCCACCCGTTCCAGGCGGCCTTGCATTACTGCGATGCTTGACATACCCAAGAGCAACACTAAGTTCTTTCTACAATCTTTTTCGGTGTATGCCGCATTGCTCTGGAACAAACTTCCGAAAGACATCCAATTAAGCCCTTCTATAACTGCCTTTAAAAAGAAAATAAAACAGCACTTTCTCACCCAAGTTATTCCACAATAATTATATTAACTACTATTATTATGCATTATATTATATAGATATGTATTTGTGTATGTAGTAGTATGTACATATGTTATGGTATATAATATGTATAATGTTTTGTTATATGTATATATAATATATATTTATTTAAGTATTTACATTTGAGTTACTGCACTTTAGCCTGCATTTTAATACTATCTCTCTAACTCACTTAGGTTGACTGGAAGAGATCTCTTCTAGAGATAAGTCCACCTTTGCTAACTAATTTTATTGTTTGTTACTCTCTGTATTTTACATATAAGTGCAATAAAGAATAGTATATAAAATAACATATTATTCCTAAAACATATTTTTTATCGATTATATTGAATTCATACGATTTTTTTTTCATTTTCAGATCCTTCCATCCCTCTGCCGGGTTTCATGCCGCCCGAACCCCCACCCGGCCTCATTACACTACAGTAATGTGACCTTATTTTAAATATTTTTTTTAAGTTTTAAAGAAATAAAACTATGCACGTTAAATAAATGGCAGTGTGTGATAAAAACATAAAAAGTGATGGTCTATGACCAAATAGGATAAATACCAGAGAGTTAAAATAAAAAAAAGATATTTTTGAATAGTTATGTTAAAATTATCACCATTGGTTTCTTCTTATGCCCATATTTTTTTTATATGATGTATAAAATAATTTATTTTTATACATTATAATACATCTTACTGCATACATCTATTACAATTTACATATAACTAAAGTGTAACTGATCCCTGTCTGTACATGGAAAATTTTTGAGAAAAACTATTGTTGGGGATTATTGACGTAATAGAACCGAAAACAATAGTTTATTGTCTGTTTGTCTGTGCGCGTTAATCTCAGAAACGGCTTAACCGATTTGGGTGCGGTTTTCGCTAATGTATTTTGGTCAGCTTCACTTAACATTTAGTATTAGTTTTATTTTATCACAAAACTATATATGTATGTGGTAAGAAATTAATTTGTTACTGCTTTTTCATTAAATATATGTAGGCGAAATACCCCTCAGCAACTCTACACCGCTATTTCAAATTAAGCCCTGATGATATTGAAGATTTTAAGAAAGTTTGACTTTGGCTTTGGACTATTGCAGACATATTACACTTCAACTCAATGGAGAAGTTTTCTATTATTTGTTTATATATTAATTATAAATATTTTAAATAAAACTATCTTTTCGGATTTTTTTACCGGATTTATTTAGATTTTTGGTTCCCGACGTTACGAATGCTTTACAGCATTCATGGTCACGGGAGAGCCCAATAATAAATCAATTGAAAGTTTTTAAGAGCCGTTTGACAATAGCAAACTCAGCTATTTATAGATTTTAAAGCAATTGAAAATTAATCGAGTTTCAGGGCTAAAATAAAGTGTTTTTTAGAGAAGCTGTGTTGTTTTTAGAGGAGCTCTTGAATTTTTGGTTAATGGTGTCAAACTACCCGATTATTTTAAAATACAGGGTAATCAAGACTTAATAAATAAAAATTGCGATTTACGCTTATGTATGGATCATTATCATTGTATATAATAAAAAATTTCCTAAGTTGAAGAATTTCGTCCTTTTTGACATATCCAACAATTTTTTTTAATTAAAACTATTTTATGTTCAGTTTAAATTTTGATTTTCAAATATAAGGAAATCAAAGAACTTGTCCATTATCGTAATGTTGATAATTGGTATTACTGATTCAGTATTTTCACATAAATTTGTTTTTTTTTATTCTGAATTTTCTTGATGTTTTCTTGTCTTCAGAATCCTTTATATTATATTATTGTATAAAGCAGTGATAGATATATAATTCAATTGGAAGAAAATCAATGATTATTATAACTATATATTTTTCTTATTTGCATTTTTATGGTATTCAGTTAAGTAATAATAGAATAAGTAATGTTACACGATAAGATTGTAATATATGGATTTATCAGATTCGTTGTTTTATTTTAGCACCTATTGTTACAATTTTAATAAAAATATAAATTATACATAAATTATTAATTATATAAAAATAGGTTTTATATTGATAATTGTAAAATAGTTACTTGATTCTTTGTCATCCTGATTTTAGTTTTCTTATGGCCGATTTCACGAACGTCACCTAAGTTAAAGGGATCCCCTAAGCATGGTTAGGGGGCTGTTAGGGGACAGTTTCTGTTTCACCGACAGTTGGGGTCACCTAAAAATTAAAAAAAATTAATAAAATGCCACCTAAATATAGGTACTAGAAATACGGGCTCTGACGATGGTAAACGAAATTTAATTTAGGGGCTAGTTTAGGGGAGCTTAAGCTAGGGATCTCATACGTAGGTGGTAGCTTAAGTGATGTTGGTGAAATCGGGCATTAAATTGTCATCTTGAGTGGGAAAAAGGCGGCAAAAGCGTTGTGTCTTATTTTATAAATTAATGCAATACGTCATTCCAATTTGTAATTTTATTTGAGGCGTTACTCTGAATCTGTATAAAATAATAAAAACCGTGTACCGTTAGAGCGTGTCCACACGGCGCGTTGCGTTGCGTTGCGTCGTCGCAACGCAAATATTTTGACGCATAGCCGGCCACACGGGCGCTGCAGCGTTACTATGACGCAGTCAACGTTCCGTCGGCGCAGCGGCGACGCACAGTTGCGGCAAGTATTTTGAAAAAAATTCGCAGTCAGTCTATAGCAAATCATGGATCGGAAAAGACGTCTAGCATTGCTCCTATTACTACGTCACCGCCGAAATCGACGCAAGATCACAAGACGGTACTGGATCAGTCCTTTCATTTCATTAAGAAATCGTGATGGACAGTTTTTTTTTTTTGAATATCGGGAGTTGCTATTAGACGAAAAGAAGTTTTATAATTTTTTTAGAATGAGTGTATCCAGCTTCGAATGTTTATTGAAGTCCTTAGAACCACACATACGAAAAAACTATACTAATATGAGGAATCCAGTGGAACCAGTAGAAATGCTGGGAATCACTTTAAGGTAACTATATAAATATATTTAAGTAATAAAAATATAACAGTTTTTTTGGTTTGTTTAATTAGTAATCAACTCACAAATAATCAGCAATTGTCATAATTTTAAATTTAGACATTATTTAAGAGAGTAATCAACTCACAAATAATCAGCAATTGTCATAATTTTAAATTTAGACATTATTTAAGAGAGATATCATCCAGTAATTACAAATTAGAAAAATCGTATTCAGTTTCTTCACTTGCTTGAGATGTTTTCTGGAGATGTAATTGAATTATTAAAATCAGAAATGTATGTACTTTGAAAATTTGCTGTTTGATACCCATATGGTGGTTGGTGAGACGTTGATGGGCCACTCACATATGATGATGTTTGTCCATACCGCATTTCATCTATAATTTGTATAACTTTACTTTGGAAACGGAGAGTTTCTCGGTCGGAAAATTCTTGAATAGATGGCAATATAGCTCTGAAAAAGGACATATGGCGATTTTCCGGCTCCTTGAGAAGTTTTAGTCCTTCTCTTTCAAACTCATCCATTTGCATTGCCCTTTTGCGCGCGACTGGAACATAGCGCGGAGTGTTGTCTGTGGTAATGTCATCATTTGTAGACGTAGATTCATTGTTGATTTCTCTAGGCGAGTCTAAGCTAGATTCGGTGGCATTTTGTTCCACTTTTCTCAAAAAAAGGAGTTGATTGTATAAATGATACTTCTTCAGTTTCGTAGCGCCCGAGCCCGATTTTGATGCTTCTTTTAATTTTTTTGAATATCTGAAGTAATTATCTTTTACACTTCTCCATTTTTTTATTAAATCATTACCTGCAAAACCAATAGTAAACATGATTTAATAATTTATACATAGTGAATTTCTCGATAAAATTTAATGACATATTCAGATATCGTTAACAAACACTATGTGACCGACTCTGGAATCGTGAAAATATAACAGCTGTTACATACAAAAAGCAATACCTACTGAATCAAAATGTATGCAACAGCTGCTATTTTTTTCGCGATTCCAGAATTAATTGGTTACATAGAGAAAGTTATTTGCTATCGATGTCTGAATATGTCAGTATTTTTTTTCGGGTATCTATCTATCTCATAAATGCATATTATAATAATTATTTTCTTTTCAGATACCTAGGAAGTGGAAATTCAATAACTGATTTACATTTCAAATTCAAACGGGGAAAATCTACTATTGCATATATAATACAAAGAGTTTGTCGTGCTATATGGACCAATCTTCTTCGAGACAACATCCCTGAACTGACAACTGAAAGTTTCCAAACAATAGCGAGGGGTTTTGATGTAAAGGCAAATTTTCCTCAATGTGTTGGTGCCATCGACGGCAAACATATCCGCGTGTGTAATCCTGCAAATAGTGGCTCACTTTTTTTTAATTATAAAGCCTTTTTTTCGATTGTGTTGCTAGCTATTGTGGATTCAAATTACAAATTCGTATTTGTCGACATCGGTGCATACGGAAAAGAATGCGATTCAACCATATTACAAAATTCTAAACTGTACGAGCTAATGATTAACAACAACTTACCACTACCTCAACCCCAGCCACTCTCTGGTAGCAATATACCAACCCCGTATGTATTTGTGGGTGACGAAGCTTTTGGACTGAGCAAACATATTATGCGTCCATATGGCGGTCAAAATCTCGACTTACAACAAAAGGTTTTCAATTACCGTCTAAGCAGAGCCAGAAGATATGTCGAATGCGCTTTTGGGATTATGGCTAACAAATGGCGCATTTTTCACAGACCGATAGACGTGTCCTATGACTTCGCTACTGACATTATAAAAGCATGTTGTGTATTACACAATTTTGTCGCTGATCGAGATGGTTTTAGACAAAGAGATAAATTTGCTATAAGTGTTGATGAATTTCTCCCAATACAACCCGTACATGAAGAACAGACAGCACCGAATGTCATAAGACAGCAATATGCGACCTATTTTATGACTAGAGGAACTCTGCCTTGGCAGCTAAATAAGGTATAATTGTATTATGAGGGTTTTCAAGATTTTCTTGCACCGCCAATTCCGCGATCAGTAAAAAAATAATATTTTATACCTACTCAGCGTAGTCTAGGTTAGTTTTGAGCTAAGTAATAAAATAGTACTCACGCTAATCTAAATTCCCTAAGTTTTAAAATTTTAGAGTGTCGAGATATTAATTTTGTACTGATCGCGGAATTGGCGGTGCAAGAAAATCTTGAAAGCCCTCTTAAATAAAAAAAAACATAAATATCTGTACTGTGAACTCACCAACTTTATTTTTTCGTTCAGCTGTGAAATTCTCGTAATCAGGAAATAAAACTTCTGATATGTCTTCCCAGGCTTTTGTTTTTAAATTTTTATTTTTAAAATCTACGTTTGACTTGTCCCATATAATTTCCCTTTCCTGTATCAATGTAATCAAGTAATCTATGTCAATTTCTTCAATGGTATTCATTTTACCCTGCAAATAAAACTAATTACCCTGCAAATAAAACTAAATACAAAAACGTAAACGTAAAACGAAATGAGCTTCCGTGTATCCTCTCTGTCAACGCACAAGCAACTGAGCGCTGACGCTCCGACGTCGCACGAGTACACCCCCTCCCGCTTCGTCTCGGGGGCTGCTGTCCGTCATGTGTGCGTTGCGACGACGCAGCGCGCCGTGTGAACACCTTGGTTATTTGTATGTAAAACAACGCAGTGGTAGCGCTGCGTCGACGCAACGCTGACGCAACGCGCCGTGTGGACTGGCTCTTACATCGAATATTACTTGGCCTACCTGACCTACTTCTGAAATACTCCAGTAACACTATATTGGAGTGAAATCAAAAGAAAATTTTATCTTTATTACTAATTGTAAGGTAGATATGTCACAGTCTATAATTTTTCGCACTGCGAATATTTTCATAGCTTTATTGTTATAGTGAATAACCTAAATAAGAAATTCCATCGATGTAGCGCTAGTGTCCTTGTCATTGCCTTTATTATACCGTAGTTCCAAAATATTCCGCGTGATTTCTTCCGTCCGGCAATAGATGGCGTTGCTCTGTGTAAAGCGATTTCTGCATCGCGCTGGCAAGATGTTCTCGCGAACAGTCACTACCGGCGGGTCGAGCCTAACTAAGCATACTTACCTGGCGTAGGGGACACCGTGATCAAGAAGGCGGTTCCCCCAGAGCGAGGCCCTTCCATTGCACTGCGGCTGGGTTGACCTCTGCGATTATCCCTAATGCGGATAACTCGGACGCGTAATTTTTGGTAGTGGGGACTGCGTACGCGCCGTCCCCCTCGGAATCTCCTATAAATATGCTTGCAGTGCCTGCGGCTTCGCTCGCATTTAAATAACCAAAAACCAAATTCTTTGGTTATTTAAATACACTCGCCGGCATATTTAGCGGAACACAAAAAAAAGGTCCATTATTTAAAAAAATATATGGTTTTATTTTAAAATCTACTTACTACACTTCTTTTGTTATTTAAAGTTTCATTTGTTTTACTTAAAATGAGATTACACTAAAAACAGATTTTGCGAGTAAAGGCTATTTGTGAAAAATGGTACATTTTTGAACTTTTCATATAACCGGGAAAAGTGAAAATTAATATTAAAATAACAATTAATTAAATTAGAAAAATGGTGATTAATATCGCGTATTTCCTCCACGTGCTCTTATTACAGTTTCTACCCGTCTAGGCATACTGAGAATGATGTTATCGATGGTCTCCTGGGATAGTCTCCGCCATTCCTCAACTACGGTGATTCGCAGTTCACCCACGTTGGCAGAAGCTGGAATTCTGGACTTAACTTTTCTTTTCAGCAAGTCCCAAACGTGCTCTATTGGGTTCATATCTGGTGATCTCGCCGGCCACTCCATAACAGTGATATTTATGAATATCAATGATATGTCATTAAGATAAGCTTAGTTACCCGAGCGGTATGCGGCCGAGCATTATCCTGCATAAAAACAAAATCGTCACCGATATATGGGGCAAACGGTACGAAATTTTCTTCTAAAACTTCTCTAATATAGCGGTCTGCAGTCAGACTCCCTCTGTCAATCACTAACAAGTCTGTGCGAGCTCCCAAACAAATGCCCACCCAAACCATTATTGATCCACCACCATATGCAACTGTAGTTTCAAAGTTTGTCTGAATGTATCGTTCTCCTTTGCGTCTGTATATTCTTTGCCTGCCGTCAATTTGATTTAAGAGAATTCTGCACTCATTACTAAACAATACCTTACTCCATTAGTCCGCGTTCCAAAGTCGATGTTCCTGAGCAAAAGTTAATCTGTTTCTACGATGATTTACCTCGAGCCTTGGAGCCTTGACGGGCACAAATGAACCTAAACCAGCTTCTTCGAACCTTCTTCGTACCGTACGCTCACTTACGGTTACACCCCGCACTGCTTCTAACTCATGCCGGGCTTGGACGGCTGTCAAACGGGGGTTTCTACGTACACGAAGCCGAATGAAACGATCATCCCTACTCGAAATGCGTCTTTTTCTGCCTTGTCCTGCTCTTCTCACATAAGTACCGGTCTCCCTGAACCGTTGGATACTGCGATGGATCGTTGAAACTGGTTGACAAAGATCTCTGGATATCACTCTGTAGGTTTGACCATTTCTTCGCATTTCGAGTGCCCTGGCAATCTCCGTTGGGGCTAAGTCAGGCATAATTCAGTCCTCAACTCCAAAAAGATGCGCGATTAAAAAAGAACTAACAAAAAACAGTATTTCAATGAAATTTTAAATCAAACTCAGAAGGAAGAAATACTCGAAATTCGCTCCATATAAGGTGTATTTGAATAAAATTAAAACAATTGCATAAAATGTGATGTTCAGTTGTTTTCTTAATTTGAACATATTTCTTTTTAAATTAAATGACGTATAAACCAGCCAGCAACCTTATATGATACTGATATCAAACCATTATTTTATGTTCCGCTAAATATGCCGGTGTGTTTATTAGTATACTCTTACAATGCAGTTTTTGTATTTTTTCTCAGAAATGAGATATTTTGAATTTTCCTGCGAAAAAAATTATCCTATATGTTGAACCCGGATAATCAGCTATCATCATATCAGCTTTCATCAAAATCCCTCCAGTGGTTTATCCGTGATGCGGTAACAGACAGACAGACAAAAATTCTAAAAACTATAGATTCGGCCTCTGCATCGATAATAATGGCTATTTCAATAAGATTTTCCAAAAAATATTTAATGTACAGATTCGACTTAGTTACAATTTATTATATGTATAAATTAAAGTAAATCTTGAGAGGCGCCTATTGACTATGAGCACGACAGTAGCGCCATTTAGAACCTATCACGGACTGTCAAATAAATAACCCATAAACGTTTCATTGTTTTCTAATAATTATAGTAATTAAAAGATAAAATTTAGAAAGACGACAAATAGTGTCTGTAGTAATTGACGACAGTTAGTTTAACTCTTAGTTTGATTAACTGCCAGTTAGTTTAACTGTTAGTTTGATAAACTGCTAGTTAGTTTAACAGGCGTGTCTTCTCCGCCTGTCTTCTGTGTTTTTTTTAATATCTCTTCTCTTCTCTCTCATCCATCAAACTATATATTGGGTTCTAGCGGCTCACCCTCGCTTCGCTCGGGTTTCTAGATAATCAAAAACAAATCTATCCCACGGGCACAGTATGGAAGATTAGCCCATACAAACAGAGAAACAAAAAAAATGAAAAAATCTGGATTTGTTCTATTTCTCTTCTTACATCCCCCTGACTCGGTTTTTAGCATATTGTTTCTTTGTACAGACATTCAACCTATACAGTTTTATTAACTACTAGCGAATCACCCTCCCTTCGCTCGGGTTCGTCCCTAGTTTGCTTCCCCATACAAATTTTCATCCCCATTTTCAAATCATCCTTAAGGGATAATTTACGGGATAAAAAGTATCCTATGTCCTTCCCAGTGTCTCAAACTATCTTCTTACCAAATTTCATCTAAATCGGTTTAGTAGATCTAGAGATCACCCCCTACAACGTCACAAACTCACAATTCACAAACTCATAAACTTTACCTTTTTATAATATTAGTATAGATAGATTTATGTATTAAGTAGGTATATATAAAAAAAAACATCTTCTGGAAATGTCACTCAAGAGGTTACGACGCGGTCGCGGTTCCATATCTACGTGTAAAATATTATCTCTTTATCCATTTGTCCAAATTATATGCAATAGGAGGGAAAAGTTTTTGTTTTAAACATTTAAGACGATAAATTTACTTATTTTGATAAGAATTCATAATTGTTGATAATATGACCAATAAACATGACCTACCGATTTAAATTGTTTTTAATAAAATAACTACTTTTTGTGACTTAAATATAAAAGTTAGACATAATCGCTGTCGCAGACTTTTTTGTTGGCATTATTAAGCTGTACAACTTTTCTCTAGAACATAATCATATATCACTCATCGTTAAGGCAGCGTTCGTAAGAAACGTTTTCGTTTGACCGTTTTTTCTCCGACTTACTTTGCAAATCCGACTACCATGAAAAAGTCTTTTCATTCTTCGGGTTAATATATAGCCTATGACACTCAGATAGAACGTGGCTTTCTATTGGTAAAAGAATTTTGAAAATCGATTCAGTAGATCTAGAGACTACCCCCTACAACATCACAAACTCACAATATCACAAACTACCTCTTTATAATATTAGTATAGATATGTATAGATAATATCTTTATGCATCCAAATACTTTTTTGTAGCCTGAACGCGGGCAAAATTGGTTGCTCTACTAGTAATTAATATGTTAAAAATTTAATTCAGTTCATTTGGTAGATTCATTTTCAATGTACTCTAAGGTCGTGGCAGTGGATTTTTGACGAGTGTTGGAATTTGGGAATATGGTAGAAATGTAGCAACTGGGGGTTCAACTCAACCAATAAAATTTTGAAACCGGTCTCCAAAAGAAATATGTAGTTAGTAACCTCTGATCGTATAAAATATGATTGAGAAAATTGGCAATTTTTAATGTGTATTTAATGGGGAAGAATTTTGCCTTTATCTCCCGCCAGACGTCGCGATCACTATGACCTCCAGTATATTCTATAGCGTGGATGGTTTTTTTTTTCATTTTATTTAAGTGCCAGGATGCAAAGAAATTGGATATCATTTGTTTCCAAAAGACAATTGTGGAGTAAAAGCAAAAAGACGACCAAAATTGGCGAAATCAAAATGTTTATATTTAATGTTAACATCGTTTTAAAGAAAGTGAATTTAAAACTCTTAAATTGTCTATAGATGTATATTTTTTGTACTTTGTTACATATTGGTTTTATTTCATACAAACTTTCATCCCCAATTTTACCACGTTTTTATCACGTATTTAATCACGTTTTTATTTAATAGGGTCTTGGACTGTTTTATGAAAAGTATCTCAGCCTATTGTTTACATAAATAAAATGCTGCTAAAAATATTTTCCCGCAAAAAATACTGTTCATATATTAAAAAATTGAAAAACATTTGTCACTTTTGAAATTGGCGCTAAAACGTCAGTCTCATAGGGTATTGCTACATTTACAAATTACAAGCCACTTTTAACAACCATCGACTATCGAGCCGCCGAGCGTGACGTCACTTATCATAATTCATACAGAGCGTTTGAGTGTGTGATTAAGTAATTATTAATTGAAAAGGGAACAAGAATGTCGAAAATGAGTGCAATTAAGTATTATCAGTATTGTTCAGTGCCCTTATGTAAAAATAATACCACTAAGACACCTGAGAAATTGTTTATACCTGTGCCTCAAAATATAAATATGCGAAAAAAGTGGATGAATCTGGCAAGACGAGATTGGAAAAACCAATCCATAAAATCAATGATTTACTTTTGTGAAGATCATTTTGATGTAAGTATGCTTTACATTATAAAATACTTATTCATTGAACTATACTAAATACTTACATATAGCCAGATGTGACACTGGTCACTGCTATACTGTATTTTATTATGATGTTATGCTTAGAGATTATTTAGGTTCCTTGGATTATGTTGAGACTCATGAGATTTTTACATCTTTTTTCAGCTGCCTAATGATATGGACAATTATATGCAATACAGAATACAAGGATACATAAAGAAGATTCGTATGAAAGAGGGATGTTTACCCTCAAGGTTTACCTGTCAACCAGATAGAAAGAGAACAGCTCCAAGTACTGATCGTAATGTTATTGTCAAGAGGCAAAGAAAAACATTAGTTGAAGAGGCTTTGAAAGATGTAGCAAATAAAGAAACATCTGAATGTACAAAAGATAGTGTAAGTGTGTGTAAGTATGGAAATGTCTTTTTATTTTTTTATATATATTTATTAAATTAAATTAATAATTAAATTATAAGAGAATATGTTGTAGATCTGTGTTTATGATATGTAACTGTTAGTATAGATTTCTCAGAGATGATGATATTTTCCCACAGTAAAAAGTATCCTATATGTTGACTCTGAAAACCAGTTATTATAATACCAAATTTCATCAAAAATCAGTCCAGTGGTTTTCTCATGATGCGTTCTCATATATACACAGACATTGGTATATATAGATAGACACAGATGAAAATTCTAAAAACTATAGATTCTGTGTCTGTATCAATAATAATGACTATATTAATAAGGTTTTCCAAAAAATATTTAATGTGCAGATTCGACTAAATTTGAATTTTATTATATAGATAAGATTGTGCTGTAGACAGTATATTTATCTGTATATATGTATTAACTGCTATATATTAGGGTATCTAACCAATAGCCGCGTAGTCTCTAAGTGTTATCAAGGATATAACAGTGTGATTCATTATATTTATATTTTTAAAATGTTAAAAATTAAAATGTATTCTATTTTTTGTTATTTATAACTGTTTTAGATTTAATACAAAATAAAGAAGAATCTAAAGAAGATACACCAACTCTTATGGGAAACCCCTCAGCATCACAGGAGAAATCTATCCAAGTACACATTTGTCATAAATACAGAAGTAAAGGAATAGGGTCTTAGACTGTAGTAATAAAATGATGTGATATTTTGTGTAGTGGTAGTTTATGGGGCTAGAATTCATTATTAAAATGAATAAATAAATAATCATGATTTATCTTTATTTTTAGCATAATTATTTTTTAAATATCAAAGTCACGTGACACAACACCAAAATAACAAACACCAATCACGGTGCGTAATGTCACTTATCATTGTCACTACTCTGTTGTGTCATGTGTGTAGTTTCGATTTTCGAAACTTTTTCAATTCTCTTTAATCTCTGTTTTAATTGTTTCAATAAAGTAATATTTAAATTTACTCACGTTTATTTACCATAGCGAACAAATTTATCCGAGCTGACAACTCAAATTTACCATGTATTGATGTCATGATGGTGGCGGATTTTTTCGCTAAAGACCCTGATTTTATCTCGGCGGAATTCAGAAATGTAAAAACTGTCATGTAAGTACTATTACACAAATTAAAAATATTGCTCTCGATTTTGATCTTAAGTGACCCATAGTTATAACCTTACATCTTATTTTTGTTTTAGATCATCCAAAGGAACATATGGAGATGATGCTGTAGGCTATGTGCAACTGTGCTGAGAAAACGGTATATGTGTAATTGAATGCAAAATGTGTCTGGAGCATAAAGTTCACAATAAGCAATATATTGTCTAACTGTAAATGAGCAAGAGGCGCAAGTAGTTAGTGTGATTTGTCATGACTGTGTAGCTTCGGCAGGAGGGTGTAAGCACTCAATGGCTTTCTTAATGTGGGTTCATAGAAGATCCGAGGAACCTTCCTGTACATCTGTCCAATGTTACTGGAAGACAAAACTTGCTCAAATAGGCCATTCAATAAAATTTGTTACTGCAAAAGAGATGTCAATGAAGAAATCTGGCTGTGTCAATACAGATGACAAAGAAGTTTTAAAATTATTTTCAGCTAAAGCTAAAAGGAAGAAGACAAGAAATTGTCAGCTATTGAGGTATCAGCCAGACTATGAAATGAATGCTGCAAAAAATCTCTCTTTGCATGTGTTATCAGTTAAATACAATCAATTTTTTTCAAATCATTTTTTTTAAATGAGATTGAGAGTGCATTTAGAAAATAAATAATTCACTTAGTAGAAACAAAGAAAAGAGATCAACATACAAATCCATTATGGTTTCAGCTGAGGTATGCATGAATAACTGCTTCACAAGCTTATGAAATCAGCCAGTGCATAACTCCTGATGGGTCACTAGTGCAAATATTAATGGGTGTAAGAACTTCAAATACACCTGCTATGAAGAGAGGATGCCTCTTAGAAGATAAAGTGAGAAAAGTTGTAGAAGGTACACTAGGAAAAATAAATATATCTTACAAATAAAATTGTTATTTGTAAGATATATTTTGATAATTAAAAACGCCGTAAGTTATCAAGATGCTAATATAAACTTAGCCTAGGCACCACTCTATATATAGCCCCCCCAACGTGCGTTCACCTTGTCGTGGTGGGGGGCTCAGTAGTGCCCGGCAACCCAACCAGGCGCGAAGCCAAGAAACGCACAAGGAGGTGGCCCACTTCGGTGGGCGGTGGGAGGTGGCCCTCTTCGGAGGGAGGTGTACCATGCGGGTTGCTCCTGGTGCTTCTCTGATAGCAGAGTGGACTTTGGAGCAACCCCATGGTCGTTGTGGTCTGTCTCGGCAGACCTGCCGTCGGGGCGTCGTAGTTGAATGCGTAAGCGATCCTGCGACGCCCCATTAAGACGGGGGAAGGTTTTGTTGGGTTTTAGTGGGTAGTACTGGCTTTGCCGGTGAGTCCCACACCTCTAGCGTAAATGCATTTCCCAACGTTAAAAAAAAAAGGCACCACTCTATATGCTAAATATTTTCTATTATTAACATTCTAAATATGCTCAGTTAAAAAATGTTAAACGTTACTACAAAATCTCATTGAATCTCACACTTTTACATTATGTTTAAGTTAGAAAGGGCAAACATTTACAAATGCCGACTATCGATATGAATAGGTATTCTATGATATTATGTAAAACCTTTTCTAATAATTACACACTAATAAAAAAATTTACACTAATGAAGAAATCAGAAAAAAATTGTATCCAAAAACAAATCTAACTATAACACTTATCAACACGAATTAAATTAATTAAATGACTATTGAGTAATAAAAACGGTTGAACTTCGATCAACAATACTACTAGATATCATGTCGGCGTAAGAAATCCGTCTCGGTAAATATAAGCTCATTTGCAAAGTGAGCTTATATTTCAATTAAATCTATTGAAACACTGCCAGCGTAACACGTTCACAATGCCGCAATATGTATTTAAAAGTTGCAAAAATAAAGCGCAAAGAAGAAATTTTTGCAGACGGAGTGTCTTATTTTGGGTAAATACATGTAGATTAAGTCAATATTTTAAGATTTAACCTACGAAATAATATAAAAATGATTTTTTTACAATTTTAAATCCGCTAAGAACGTTGGCCCAGGTCGGCCAATACATGCGCAAATTCAAAGAAGTAAAACAGAAACAAAATATAACGATTTAGCTTGCAAAGCAACAACGGGAGAAAGTGCTTTATGTTCCTTAAATATAAGGCTGAATTTACAATAAAGATTATAAAACTTAAGAAATGATCGGAAGTGCGTGATGGTAATTTGAAGATTTGTGACTTTATTGCAAGGTGCTATGGTGTTGATTAGGTTGAAAATAAAACTATATAAGACTTTGTCTTGGTTCGTTAGTATACAAATGAAGCTGAATAAGTGCATATTCGTGCGAACAGAATTTAGCTTTGAGTTTGTATGTGACACGTTATCTAGTAGTATTGTTGATCGAAGCGGTTAAAACTTGAAATTAAAAACAATGACATGCTTTTAACAGAGACATCAAGTGGTGACATTTGTCACCAATGAGGGCTGCGACAGAAATATATTGTTGTTCCCCTCGTTGTCGCCAAATGTAGACATCATCATGATCATGATTAATGATGATGAAAATCATGATTTTTATTTAATTATTCCTTTTAATAATGAATTCTAGCCCCATAAACTACCGTTATACAAAACACCACATCATTTTATTCCTTCAGTCCAATACCCTATTGCTCACTAAATAATAATAATTAAATCTATAATATAACAAATGTTCCTGTATACACTAATGTTTTTCCTGTATACACTAATATTTTTTCACTGTGGATCTTAAATTAACCCTTAAAATGATCATAATCTGGATCTGGAAGAAATTTGGCAAAGAGATACATTATAGTCTGGAATAACACATAGGCTACTTTCTATCTCGGAAAACTGTACGGTTCCCGTAGGATAGATTTGTTTTTTTCTAGACTATAATAGTATAGGATCACTAATAAAACCTCGAGATATTCCTTGCTTATATTCTTATATTCAGTACTTTTATAATCTTCAGTTACATAATTTATAACCCTAATTTTCAGTATTATAAACAATTCGAGACTAGTCACTACAGGGTGGTACCGACATCTCCGTGCCAAAGCGCGGGAAAACAAATGAATATCCGCACCCCTTTTTATTTTTTTTAAAACACATTCTTATTGGCCAAGGTAAAATAACTAAATGCCTTATACATAAATCATTACAAATTAATCAAATATATTATTTTCTATTAAAGCGCTCAATATATAAATATGCAACCTTACAATAGTTAATAGCAAAAGAATATAAATCTTTTTATGTAACACAGGCCTGCGATGGTTTTAATCTTAAAAAACCTGAATAGTAATTTGGGTAGGTATTAGGTACTAAGCTACGAAAAAAGTAAATTAAAAATTCCAGCACGTAAATTTTAAAGTAAACTACTTTTTAATTTTTCTTAGTATTACCGCGTATTACTAGCGTTAACTTTAAATTTTTTCGATATCAGTGCATGTTGGTAGTACTCATTAAGAATACCTTCATGGTAGTACTGATGACATTTAAATATTCATGTACCCTCATTAGTCATTGTTTATCGTGATGAATAAAGTAATTGTAAAAAATACGTGATTTACCTATTTTATATCATATAAATTGTGTAATGTAATAAATTGATGGGGTTGATTTAATTTAAAGTTTTTTTCTTCTGTTTAAAGCATTTAAATAAAAGCTTGTTTTTAAATGTTATTTTACAATTTTTTATTTTTAGATATTTGTATTCTTCTCAACAAACCATTTGATTTGATGTCCACATCATGAGGGTACATAAAAAAAATATATAAATTTGAGATATACTGTTTTTTTTAGTAAAAAAAATATTTTAAATTCATAAACTTGTTTTTTTTTCCATGAAAATTGTGAAAAAAAAGTCAAGATATCCATGTTGTTAATACAAATAAATCTCAATGTGCTTGAAAAGTGTGCTTTTATTTAATATATCTAGATATATTAAATAAAAATACATCTTTGTATAATATCTAAATATTTAAATAATTAATATAATTATTGGAAGGGGGAAAAAGTTAAATTTGTCATCAATTGATTTGTTGAAGCCGGAAAGCTATTTTTTTTCAAATGATTTTGAGAAGTGGACAAGTATTGTTTTACCAAAACTAGAGAGTTTGTTCATGTAAATACCAGCAATAGAATATAATTCAAACTTATTCACATAATTTAAGAACCCCCCCCCCCTTCCCCCACCGATCTCTTTGTTTATCTTTAAATAACTACCTAAACCTATGTATAGTATAGTTGCATTATATCATGTTCATTAAAATTGAGAGTGCTCTCAAGTCTAAATCAACTCACTACATTGTGATGATGCATAGATTTTTTTCAAAAATGTGATTTTATTTTTGTGTGTCCTTATTTACTTAATGTTTCGTTTTCTATTGATGTGAAACATCTATTGGCGCGCCTTGGCAGTAAAACAGAATCGTGACGGCAAACGATTTACGATGGCGTGACGCTGCGCTGTCACGCCATCATACCCTGTTCTACGCCACCGCTCTCGACACCCTTGTGTGTGCGCGCGCGTATATTATACAGTATACACTTTGTTCCTTCTCTGTTGAGCTGCAATGTTTCTAACCGACTGTTGTATACTTAACACGTTTACCGCTTGTAAATATACACGCTTTGTATTTTTCTTTTAAATATTATTGTTTTTGAACCAGATAAAATAATATTGAATAGAAGTATGAGTGACAGTTACGATCAAGTGACCAAAAAGAAACATGATGATCAAAGTGCAGGCTGCAGTAAAATGTTTAATACGTGTGCACAAAGTTTACTTTACGGAACACAATCTACCGATTCAAACCAAAGGTTAGAAAATTCTGTATTAAATATAACAATTACTATTCTATTTGTTTATTTGAGAATTGTGTGTATACACTGTATTCAGTACTGTCAATGTCAATAAGCTGACAATCTTTCTGGCTTCTGCGCGTGCGTGCAAAATCTAATCAACTAAAAAAGAATAAAAACAAAGATTTGCTCGATAAAATACACACTCTTTCCAGAAGAATTTACAGACTTTAAACTCATTTATTAGTTACTTTAGGACTAAAGCTTTCGATATTTAAAAATCTTCGCAGTTAAAACTATATAATACCTATATAATAATTATTAGCACACAAAAATATACTATCAAAAATTTCGACCATTTTGAGTCTTTTAAAAAATAAAAATGTCAAAGTTAAGGATGTCCTATTTGATAATAGTCACAGACAACATATTTGTAATGTTAATTTAATATAAAAATACTATTAATTAGAAATAAAAAGATTCGTTAAAGTTACTATATTTAAATCGTGCTATTAAAGACCTTTGATAAATATGCTGTCCTATACCTCAGCTGTGGACAGATAAAAATATTGAAAATATCTTAAACATTACTTTGTGTATAAACTACTAAAAATAATGTTTTTTTTACTTTTACGGTTGCATTTTTATCATTTATGTTTTTTTATTATTTATATGAGCCCTAATTAAGTTATCGCAAGTATGAAAACTTTGTTTAAAATCAGTCAATTTTATGTTGTCGCTTGTTTTTAAATCAATGTTAACTTCATCAATCAATGTTAACGCAGGTGTCCTTATTCGCTAATATTATAATTTTTATACAAAACAATAATTATAATTAAGTACATTTGATTTAAAGAAGTAAAGTTATAATATCATCTTTTTACTATTCTTAATATTATATCTTTTAAATTAATTATTAGTTTTATATTCACAATTATTTTACCGTTAATTTGTAATTTTACATATCAATATTAAATAATAAATCGATTTATTCGATAACTTTAATAAGTGAAAACACCACTAGCTCCGCCATTATCTGTCTAAATCCGTAGAGAGGTAAGGAGGAGTCACTGTGTATGAAAAAGTGTCCGTCAAAACGCATCCAATAAGGGTGGCGCTGCGGTAGCATAGGATAAATTTTAAAGGAAGCGCCAAAAGTAAAGAGCAAAATAGAGAACTAAAAAAGGATTGTTATATTTACTAAATTATTTTTGTCTACGTAAATAGTGAAGGTTTTGTATACTGGTATTTCATTAACTACTTTAGTCGTGAACTTTTGAACTGAGCACACTTCACTACGTCTACAACAGCTAAATTTATGCCGTCATTTTTCGTACGCCAGCGCCGTATCTTTTACATACATACAGATGGACACTTTTCAACTTGTAACCCATATAAGAGACTCCTACAACCTCCTTACCTCTACCCTCTATAACCGTAACATAACCAAGTGTCTCCATATATAAATCAAGAGTGACCGCGTTGCAAGAGTAAAAATACGATGTTTCTAGAAAAAATTACGACAGATTAAGCCTCGTTCACACATAACGAATACTCGCAGCGAGAACTCGCTGTATGTGACAGGCTATTCGTTGCGAATAGATTCATTCGCCGCGATTTGAATTAAGCATGTTCAATTTTACACTCTCGAATGCACACTCGCCGCGAGAATTCGCTGCGTGTGACAGAGTACTCGCTGCGAGTAACCATTCCGTTAGCGCGCCGCTCCAGACTATACTCTCGCCCGTGCTACAGGTCGTTTCGTCACTGTATAGATACGTGTGTGTATATACGAAGGGTTAACCAAAAAAGATTCTCTAAAGTGAGGAAATTACAATATAATTGGTTTCTTGGGTGTGTACATAGAAAATATGAAGAGCTGTGGGGTATAAGTAACATTATTTAAAAAAAAAGAACGGAGGCCTTCAGAAAGTTGTTTTATGAATTAATTGAATTGGGATTCAAAATAACAACCTAAGAGCAATTGAAAAGAAAAACTAAGAATATAAAAGATACATAAAGTAATCAAATAAATAAAATTAAGAAAATTCAGAAAAGCGGCGCTGGTGTGGCTAATGTGGTTCAACGCAGCTTCTTTCCTAAGAAATGTTATGTTGATGGCACCAACAGACTGTAGAAATTCTCGTGTAGAACTCGCGTGTCGTTGTGTGTGACGGGCAGGCAGCGAATAGAGCATGTAAATTACCGTGTAATTTTTTAAAGAAAAAATAATAAATATTATTATTTTTAAGAACCGTATCAAGTCCAAATATATGCATGTGTTTTTTAATTATTTATCCTTAGTACTCAGTAGGCCCTGTAATCAACACATTTTTTGCTATTTCTTTTGATTGATTGCTGGATGAAATGCTTTTATTGTTTTTGTTAAAAGTTTGTTTCTTTTGTTCGTTTTTATATCATTGTCCATTGACTTAGTTGAAACACGGCATTTGAACGCGCCAGCGAAAGCTCACCTAGCATGAATTTCGGATGTTCTTTAAATTTATTTCCTTGAGCTCAGAAATCTGAAAAAAAAAATCTTTGGGAATTCCAAACAACAAAGAGCAGTGCTGCCATTATGAAATATGTTAAGTTGACTGAGATTCGTTTTACGCAGTATGTGATGAAATATTTGTAATGTAATTTATAATGGTATTACGGTGGGACATGACACGACAATGCCATATTTAACCTTGACGGTAGATTAGGACTAAATTATAATGCATTTAGGGTAATTACCTACCGTGTAGGTACATGGAGACACTGCATATACAGTACTTCGCTTATAAAGTTTTTTTAGTTCATTCGATCATACTAGTGTTTTAACTCTTTTCTTCGTGTGTGTGTGACATCTATTTTTATATAAAAAATAAAATTTTACTTTACTTTTTCAGTACACAAACTATGAAAGATATAGGTGATATTATGATTGAAACCAATAATGGCCAAGATTCATTTCATTCGGGGCAAATTATACGAGTGAGGTATTGATATTTATTTATATTTAATATTTATTTAGTAATGTTTCCACTATTTTTAACATATACTTGTAATTTAGAGTAGGCAAAAATCCTGCTGAACGTAATCGTTTGTATCGAGAGCGGCACCGAGAAAAGATCAATCAGCGAAGAAGAGAAAACCGGCGACGTAAAGAAAAATCTCAACAAATACATAGAGTATCTATTATACAGAACATAAACGAAATTGAACAAATTACTCGCACACCATCCAATAATCAACGTTCAAGTTCGTATACACAAAGACAAAAACGATACTACGAAAGGCATAAAGAAGAAATAAACAAGCGCAAAAGAGACCGTAGGCTAAAGCAAAATATTTCACAGACGATTCCTGCTACCGCTGCTGAACGTAATCGTGATTATCGAGAGCGAAACAGACAAAAAATTAATGAACGCAGAAGAAACAGCAGGCTGCTTCAACAAAATGTACAGCGTGTACGTACCTATTATATACAGAATGTAATGTAAATAACATAGACGTTATTAAACAAATTACGAAAGCAACACCAAATAGTGAATATAGATGTTTCACATCTGCCGAGCCCAGATCCCGGGTTTTTTTTAAATTAAAATTTTGTAAAACTGTTGTCCACTTCTCAAACTAAAATAATACAAATAGAGTGTCATATAACTAAACATGAAGCTAAACACAAATGTATTAAGATAATCCATACTTGCTAATAATAAAATATGAAAGTGTGTTTGTTTGTTTGTATTTCTTTCACGTCAAAATAGAGTGACGGATCGGCGTAATTTGACGGATTACTTTTTATCGCGGGAGATTTTCTCTATCCCACGGGAAAACATATACTAAACCTTTAAAAAGTACCTTGTGATTCAATAAATCCTTAAATTCCATTTACAATGGAATCAGAGCCTGAAAATACTTTAGCTTTCATAGGATAATTTCTTACATAGGGATATATGTATATTTTGGGCATTTTACGTGACATTGGCAAAGTAATTTGTGCTCAACTGGCTTTGAAGCCATTAACAAATGATTTGAATTAGATTTTGGGTTTAAGAGTGACCCGCTACTTTCTATCTTGCATACGTGGTTTCAAAAGTTAATGTTGTGTTATGTATATACTCGGACGAAAAGTATAGAGAATTCTGTAAAAATAGTAGGTATACAGAGTACGATAGGTTACAACTGTGATAGAGCTTTGGACAGTGTCCAAACTCTCAGATCTGTGGAAATAAGACATCCGGAAGCCAACGGATGAGAGAGAATCTTTTATGTAGATTTTATTGTTATACTAAATCTATATCGTTTATTTAAAGAATTAATACCATATATTCCATTTTACTAGGTTTGGTTTGCAATTTTACGTTAAAGCGCTATTTCTTTTGGACTGAACTTTGCTAACTGACATGCTCTAGATAAAAATTGTTTTTATTAAAAACAAACAAACATACAAACATGTGTCTATTATTACATTTTCATTGCCTAACTTAAAAAGAGACCCTACAATATTGCAAAAAAAAATGATTCATTTTTGGTTGTTCTATCACCAAATATTATTTCATTAATTTTACATAAAAAAGGGAATAATTTAAAAATCTTAAATGTTCCTATGATTAGAGCCTTGTTCATGTTGTCGGTTGCCCTCCTCTAAATCCAGATAGATTTTAGAACATCGTATATATAAAATTACTTATATACTCGTAATTATAGAGTTTAGATAGAAATAATAATTCATTGTTTAATTAGCTACTTCTATGTGTATCTTTAATATATTAGGTAGGTATATAAGAATTGATATACATATTAAAGATTTTCTTTTTCATCTTTTAGGTATTTCACGAGGTGATGATCAAACCCGACCCGGACGCGCTTGAACAAGGCGAGAACAATTCTGGCAGCCATGACATTTATAGCAATAGCAGCTCGATGTTTGAGGCAAAATTAGATTTCAATGATATAGTACCCATATTAAAAGAAATGGCATCCTATTTGCAAACGATGGCAAATAAACAAGAAGATCCCTTTGAAAGTTTCGGCAAATACGTAGCGACCATGCTGAGAAACATGCCTGAACGAAATTCGATGGAGTTGCAGCTACAGATAGTAAAACTATTGCAGACCATATAAAATTTTAGCACCCATAAATGATGCTAGAGAAAAATGTTATGCTGAATTTAAAAAGTTTTCTAGGATTATTGTCATAATAATAATTATTAAACTATTTAATTATTAAATTTAATATTTTTATTATAATTACATATTTTTAATTTTAAGGTATAATGTAAATCATACTACTTATTAAAAGTAAAAGTTTTTACGTCTGTACATACCAGAATATATATGTTTGATACGCTCACGCTGAAAGGGCAGAACGGATTTGGAAATGACCCAATAAAACCCAACAGAACCTCTCCCATCTTATTCACATACGAGGGAAATACACTATGAACTAGGAGTATATAACCAGTGGCTACTGATAGTAATAAAATTTGCCAAATACAAATCGTCTGTATCATAAATCTAAAATTAAATAGTATAAAAGAGAAAATATATTGCATGTAGATATAAAAGTAAAATTAGTGAGTCAGAAATAATAAAAAATTGGCGCAGGTCGCGGGTTCGATCCCCTCCGTCAAGTGTAGGTATATAGCAGTATAGATTTTTTTTACAGTAATCAGTTGGAATAAAAGATTAAATTTGGTAGAGAGTAGGTAATAAAAGAACGAAGAATAGAATCAGACGTCTCAGTTTTTTATTTTAATGATAAATACTTACATGTATTTATTTCATATAAACTTCTTTTATCTTATTTCAATCCATTTGAAAAGTTAGTTTTTTATCTAAAAGCAGCCCCTTTCTCAGCGTTCACTGTGTCTGTGCAAGATATATGATCTTTTCAGCAGTTTTATCGTGAGAACTAATGTGACAGATAAGTACATATGATAAATAATTGACACCCCGCGCTGTAATATATGTAAATACTAGTAAAACCCGCGGCTTCGATCGCGTTAAAACTAAAAAAAAACACTCCAAAATGGTTGGTTTCATACAAACTTTCATTAGTTATTTTACCCCCTTATGGGATAAATTTGGAAAAATGCTAAAACACGTATTTAATTGTATTGATGAGCATTTATACCAAGTTTCAAGTATAGTCATAAATAATATTTTTTTGGATTGTATTATAACGTGTTTTCCCGTGGGAAAGAGATAATCTCTCGCGGTAAAAAAATCACGCCAATCCTTTCGACGTGAAAGAAAGACAAACAAACACACTTTCACATTTATAATATTAGTATGGATATGTAATTAAAAACTTAATATTCTATATCTATGCGAGTAGGTATTATCAATTATTTACTAGGTATCTTGAACTTTTCTATGCAGAAATGTTGATTAAGACAAACAACCTAATGTTCAATCTTTATGTATCTAAATAATGAATAGAAATCCTTCTCAAATAAATATTTAAATTGTGTAACACCTACACCATATAATATAAAATGTACAAAATTTAAGCAGTTTCTGAGTTTGGAATAAGAAATCATAATATGTGTCAAGAATATTTGTTCTTTCATATTTAAATATTTTTTAATATAGTTTCACAAAAATATAACAATTGATAATTAAATTATTGGCAATAGAAATATTATTAGATATTAATATTAGATAGTATCACATAATTATGAGTAAATAACGTGTTTTTAAATTGAAAGGGTGTTAAATAAAACGATGCATTAAAAACAATAAAATAGATTTTCATTTATTGTGAGACGAAAAATACAACAATGGGACTTATCACCTAAAATGGTTAGTGGCAGACTGTCATGTAAAAACAATTTATTGTTAGGTAGAGGCGGGCAGCCCGCGCCCTACGACACAGTAGACTCCTAATATATGTCTTTCATCGGAAAACTGTACGTAACGAATATCAACGAAAATATAGCAATATTATACACAAAACGTTTCCATGACCTCTCTATATACTGAAACCGTAACTAATATTAATATTTAAACATGTGAACTTTCAATAGTTTTCATTTTTAACTAAGTTTTTTAAAAAGGCTTTATTGATTCGAAGCTAATACTTGATTACTTACAAGATTGTTTAATAATTTAGTAGTGATCGCGCCGGGCGTCCGTCGCTCTACGTCTAGGCGAGGAACAGCTCTCGTGCAACGGAACGCGCCTACATACCTCACAAAATAAAACGTAACAACTCTCAATACCGCTACTATGAAACGTTCTATACAAAATTGAACATTGCCGATTCTAATCGCTCGATCATCATTACCATTACGTATTACTAAAACAAGTGTGTTGCGAGCGGTCGGCCGCTGTCGTGCGACTCTCGGTTCAACTCGTCACTAGGTCCATTAAGTACATGTCTTATTCTTATATGTAATTCGAAAATGCCACTGTTGCGAACCTACGTCGCCTATGCGTGTGCGCGCGCGCCGCGTCCTCCCCCGCGTCGGTCCGCGGCCGGACGGCCTTCGAAGGCGCCGGGGCGGCGCGGCGATGCTCGTAGAGAAAATATTCCAAAATCAATACGTTACACCGTAGACTATATTTTTGTTGAATAAACTTGAAGTATTTATCGATAATCAATAAGTACATTATAATAATTGAATAATTAGTATTTTGTTTCATAAGAGACTAGCATTACAAATAAATACCTTCAGCTATACAATTTAATGTTTATTTCTATTTAAACATATTGAAGATGTTTAAAGTGGACTACGTCGGTTTTTACACAAGAAAGCGGTGATCGGTTCTTGTATAGAAACTTTTCTGTTGATGCGTCTACGCTTCGAGATATGACTTAAATATATACTTAGAATTAGGGAAAAGGTTGTAAAAACAAAAAGTTATTGAAATTTATAACAAACACCTTAACTAATACTTCAATAATTTAGTTAAGTATAGGAGGCGCGCGGGTGGAGCGGGGGGCGGGGGGCGGCCGACGCGCCGCTAATATCACTCGGCGTACGTACAAACGATGATGCTGCGCTACAAATGAAATAACTTTATACAAAAGATGAGTCAAGGCCGCGCGGCCCGCCCCCTCCCCCTGTCCCTGCCCGAGACGCGCCGCAACATGTCTTCGACAAAAGCAATATAAAACATTTCATTCCGTGTAAGAGACGACACGACGCTACGCGAAAATTTTCTTTTTATTTTCAAAAAACACACGCCCATTCGCTCGTCCTCGCGCTTAAATCTAAAATTAATCATTAGACAATATTTATTCGTTCAACAGACGCGCGCGACTGGCGCGACGCGTATAATAATAAAATATTTTCAAAACAATCGAATAATTAAACACACTAGTTAACAATAACTCGCGCTCGAGCGTCGGCGGCGGGGAGGCCCGCGTCCGCCCACGTCCGCCCGCGCTCGCCGCGGTCGGAACGAATACGTGCATGCTCGTTAAAAAATATCCTATACACAATCGATTACGCAGTCGGAGCGATGGCAGCGATGTGGCGGCGACACGGCGGCGACGCGGCGGCGAGACGGCGGTTAGACGGCGGTCTCCGTGTGGCTGTGGCTGGAGAGACGCTCGACGTCCAGGTCGTGGGGTGCAAGGGCGTCACGGGAGGCGTCCGCGTACTCGACGCTGGAGGAGTGCGAGTAGCGCTTGGAGAGCGCCGTCTGCTTGCGCAGTGCCTCCGCGAGCGCCGCGTCCGCCAGCGAGCCGCGCGAGTCCAGCCCCTGCCGGAACGCGTTCACCACGCGGATCTGCCCAACGCCCAACCCGACCGCTTAGTTTTACTCCCATTTGTTATCATATACAGCTCTGGCTCACTCATCATTGCTATATGATACTTGTTAGTTTGCTCAAAAGTTTGCAACAATTTTAAGAGGTTTGTGGTAAGCTACCAGATATTGGAGTATCATATAGAAATCACGATTTACACTAGCTCTTTTTACAGACGAAATAATTATTTGCAAGATTTGGAAGGTTTATGTAAATAATTAACATTTAAAGGCTCGTTTATAAAAAGAACTAGCGAACATATAACAGTTTTGTACGGAGTTGCAGTCACATGTGAAATTTGGAGATGTTACAAGAAGGTGTGCCAATAATGTACTGCGCAAGGCAAGTGTACATTTGATTTACAGATACGTTCCTTAGGTGGACCACTTTTGCATAGTCATCTAGGAACGTATCAGGTTATGTACAATTAAAAAAGTAGTGAGCCAGAGCTATATAATAAAAAAAATATGGCGAAGCCTTTTGATAAGTCACTACTAGTTTGTCATGGTTAAACAGCAGTATATAGTATGGAGAATTAGTAATTAAATATTTTGTTTATGCCATGGAAAATAGAGTGTAAATCAGAAGGGTGCGCCGTCACATAAATGGAAAAATGTACATTTGTTGGAAAACAAATAGAAGCACACCGAGCCATTAAAAGAAAGGCGAGAAGCGGTAGGTATTTCAAAAATCCAGTCACAGATAATCCACGCGCAGCCGGAGATGGGGTCAAAGGTCCAAAAAAGCCGTGAAAATTGTGTTAGTTATACTAAAGCTCTTCAGTTAAGTGTTAATTTGACCCTATCTCCAAAAGATTGGTGACGGTCCGCCATTGCAGGTCGAGGTGCTGGCGATCTGCCGGCCGCTCCCACGCATGCCATGCAGTGATATATGAACTACTTGCTCCTGCCTTCGCTGTATACAGACATCAGGTGGGTGATTCTTCGTATCTTATAATTTCGGTATCATTTCATATCGCCAATTATGTTGCGAAAATATTTAGGTCTTTTTTACAGTATTATGTTCTGAAAGCTTGTGCTCTAACAACGATGACACCGGAAGTATAATTAGTTTAGAATTTGAATCTTCACCCAATCATATCATTTGTTAGTGACGTGTCGGTGTATTCTGTGGTTCCATGCATTTATTCTGTGACTGCAGTTCATCGACCTCCTCTATGAGATACGCGAAGCTCTATGCCCTTACGCTAACATACGAAGCAACATCGATCGAGTTTTCATTTCCGATATCCGAACATTAAGCAAAGCTGAATAACCGTGTGGTTATATTCCCAGATTCCCTTCTTAATAAGTATATTTAGAAGCGTTATTTCTAAACTTAATTATCTAAAAGCTTTTTAAAATGAAGTCGAATGTATTTTGATAAAGCTTTTGATAGATTTTATGACAATTCCCCGACAATTTATGGTATTTTTTTTATGGATCTCATATATTTTTAGTTTTATTTAAGTGCAAAAATGGGGCAACACAATATATATACATATGTATCTACTTCAGCAACTAATGAGTGATGGAAACAAAATTTTGGTCAATTAACGACGTAGTAGTATGCTCCTTAGAAATGATCGCGTTTATCTACTTAGTGCCTAACTTAGATCAATTTTTTTTGAAAAGTGGAAATTATTTAGTGATACAAATAGATACTTACGAACTCTACATTATTTCTCTACAAAAGCATTATGAATTAAGTGAAATATTTTTGAAAATTTCTCTTACAATTAACAATACATGATATAGTAAAAACTGTGATTATAATTACTATAATGCTTATAATTATATTAGCAAATTCTTAAAACTCGTACATTACATTATGATAATTTAGGCCCCACAATAAAGATTGTCAACATTGAACTCAAGTCACAACGTTTCCAAAAAAAGTCTATTGTGTTGTAATTTAACATATAATATTCAGGACATATAATATATATTATTAAATATATACGTATTTCACGTTGAATGAATTTTGAGACACAAAAACAACAAACATATAAAAGTCATATACCCTGTTACGGAACCCTTTAAGGCCATGAAACCATGCATTAGGAACCATGCCAGTGATGATAAGCATGCAAGCTCTACACTGACCGATTAAATTCAAACCATCGAATCTACAGTAAATGTGGTGTCAAAGAAGCGGAAACAAAACATATACTAAGTTAAGAGAAAGGGTGAAGTTAAAGGGTCAGTGTGGATAGAAAACGGAACAATAGTAACGGATAAACAGTTGTAGAGTATAGTAAACAGTAGAACGAAACAAAGGACAAAGAAAATTCAAACAAACGTAGAGGTGAGTGAAAGAGCAGGCTTTTGAAATCTTACAGCTTGATCGGTAGAAGTCTTGCTGTAGGGCACAGGAATCAAGCGCTCTTGTAACTCGCCACCTATGACCTTCCGTGTGCAATGGGGATTCATGGAAAAGAAAACCAAAACAAGAACATGAAGTAAAAGATTCACGACACGTAGAGGCGCACGCGGCATCAAATCAACTGCCGTGTTGACGATCGGACGTTATTCATTAAAATAAAGGCTAATTTAAAAATATACATAACAGAAATGCTAATTGGTGTAAAATATAACTATAAATAATAATAATAACTAAATATATAACATAAAAGTAGAATATACAACTTAAAGGACAAATAAATGTAACTTTTTACAAAATAAATTGGTTAAAAGCTGTAAATAAACATTTGGAATAACGTCCGATAGCGTAGCAGTGAAAGATTTACAGTGTATATATATAGAGTATATATTTAGGTCTGTTCGAAAGCCTAGGAGTGCCTCGCGAAGCTAACAGGTCTCGGGAAGAAGATAAATTAAAGATAGAGTAGGTGAACTAAAATAACGCAGGGTCTTCCTATAACCGTAACAAGCACATTCATGGATTGTGCACTTAATAACTATATTATACAATTCCATCCAGGGCTCCTTTACATCCATTTTTTAAATCGTAAATTAAACAATATTAAAAAAAAACATAAAATTAACGTATTTGAAACATTTAATTTGAGATGAACATATAGCTCTCGAAGAGGTAATGCGAGTTGAAGCTTAAACACTGATTTTTAATAACTTTGTATTATCTGTGCGTGTGTGTCGGTGTGTAGGCACACACGGTCGTGTGTACAGTTTCGGGTCTCCATGCGGTACGATCTATTAAGCACACATATTGTATCGACGGAGTTGCTCACATACCAGATATCTATCTAAAATATAAAATTTATTACTAAGTAAAATTAATATATAAAAGCGCTATGGGCAGAGTGACAGCAAATGAATGAACAGATCATACCGATTTTTCTATATTTCGGTTTCAACATAAATCTATTTACATGTCATAAGTGATAGGTACTAAATTCTATTGAAGCACGTACTAAATAAAACGGCTAACGTTGACCACACATATAGAGACGAAAGTTCATTATTTATAACTTACTCATGAAAATCATGAGTAAATTATCAAATATAATTTCACTTGTAATCTAAATCTAAGGGCTCATGCTGTGCTGCACTAGACAGATGAAGCTAAGCGGTCTCTAACATCGATCTATCGTACGACAAACATTCTGGCCAACTTTGGACGACAACATCAAACATTTGGCCAACAATAAGGACAAACACTTTCTTAGACGGCCAGTTACCTTATAAATGCAGCTCCAAACGAGGCACGGGGTGAAATGAAAGTTACTTTGGAATATAGATACTTTATTACTAAGGTTTATTAAGAGACAAGCAGCAGTAGAAACAACGAATTAATAGAGTACCAGTTTATACCACGTTCGTTGGTCGTGTAGCAGAAAATCATGCCACTATATTTTTTAAGTGTTAATCTATCGGCGTGAGAAAAAACACTATAAGCGTAATATTAAAAAGGTTTTGATAAAAGTTTTACTTTTATAACTATCACTTGGTGTACACCAAACACGAATTAGGATTTTAGTATAATATTTTAACTTCTAACCTTAAAACTTAATAGCAGGTGATTACTACACAAAGTGCGTCAAACAATTACATGTAAACGTTGTAACGTAGTTAACATAAATATATTATCTAGTACAAATCCCCACACATCGTCAGGATATTTAAATTTGCTTGAGACGAATCCTGCGGTATGAGAAATAAAAAGAAACAAACAAACAGAAGTTTGGAAGACTAGAGAGTAGACAGTGTAGTGTGATAGCAACAGTAGGACTACTTTGAAAAAAAAAAAATAGTCATAAAAAATTACCTATTACTAAAATTCTACCACATGCATAGTATGTAATGTTTTAGACATTAATTTAAACACATAAATTTAAACAAAGCTGTATCTAATAAGAGAAGAATAAAAAGATATTAAGAAGAAATATATGATCTCTATAGGCTCCACATTTCAGCCGATACTGCATACATTAAAACAACGTTACAAAGTAAATTTCTATAGGTCGGGGTTCGAATCCCGACACACAAAATGAAATGTACTTTGTACAACCCATTCCGGGTATTTGCAATCAACATCAAAACAATCCGTCTCTAAAACATAAACATCAAGTCTTCACAAAATCACATCTAAAATCGCATCCAATAAACAAAATGAGAAAAATATCAAGCAAATTTAAATATCTATAATTATACTTATATAAGCACTTGGGTAGCAAATTATGAATTCATTTATAAACATGGCACATGGATTGTATCATCATAATAAAATAAATTTTCAATATAAAATTTCAACATTTTCTAAACACACAACAACGTTATAGAACATTCATTAAGAACTAAAAGGAAAAGTATTTATTGATATTTACAGAAAGTTTATT
Source organism: Brenthis hecate (assembly GCA_951806755.1). Lineage (NCBI taxonomy): Eukaryota > Metazoa > Arthropoda > Insecta > Lepidoptera > Nymphalidae > Brenthis > Brenthis hecate. The sequence continues at coordinate 15,945,875 of OX638250.1, forward strand.
TCTATAACCGTTTCGTAAAAAAATAAATGAACGTGCTTCTGATTCACTAACTATCGGCTATAAGAGAATATTTAACTTTACCGCTAGTGTATTCGATTTAGAACAGTGCACCATAATTTTAAAACTATAGTTATATTTTATACTTTGCAAGTTCTAATATATCGCTTAATCTAATTTTAGTAAACAATTTCAATTCTTAACTAAACTACGTTCACACTTACGAGATTTTACGGAATATTGAAAATGGAGATTATATATTTAGAATAATATTTTAACAGGCGTTTCTTGGCAGTTAATATTGATCACCACGATATATAAAAAGCTTATGTTTCATCGAAAGATTACATTAAACGTTTAGAGTCTTGGTGTATAAGTTTGTATATTTGGTGTATATTTTGTTTTAGTTTTTGTTTATTAGTCATCGCTTTGATGCGAGATCGGGCTGAGCGCTGGCAAGCTGCCGCCAGACTGTACGCTGATCCTCCTGTGCTCTGCCAAATAATTATTGACAAATATCCTGCGGCCGGCCAATATGTCCGCTTTTTGCTGTAAAACAACACGACGGAGCCGTCAGTTGCTTAATGGCGGCGCACGCGCAGGCTACGCTACGTAACCAAACTGCTAGGTGTTGCCAATACGAAAAAAGAAAAAGGGCTATGGCGTTCCAAAACCAAACTCTGGCAACACTTGTTGTAACGATTGGGAGATTATTCACTTGTTAAAACAATAAGGAAGAATTGATGCGTTAGCATTTTGGTTTTAGAATCCCAAAACTACAAGAAGTGAGGAATTGTAGCTGTTAATAGAAAATTTGTTAAAAATTTTTAAAGTAGCAGTTTCGTTACTAATTAGGTGCCTAAATTTATCTAGGATAGGGGCATTCACACTAGCTGGGGCGGGGCATCCAGTAGCAATGAAAAAATATATAAAATATATATATAGAAAAAAAATACCGTGTTGGAAACTACTACTACGAGATAAGTTACAATCCGGTATGTGAGCTATCGCGCGCTGACGGTGCGGTCCTCGGGTGTTCAAATGAAATATCGGTACAATTCAAATAAATATATTTATTTAAATGAGTTAATATTAAGATGTTTTTAAGCCGGTTAAGTATGTAAGTAATTGATTTTAAGAGTAATCGTTACATGTAACTCAAAAATAAGATAATGAAATCAACTTATTAAATAAGTACTTACACAACCGAGTCAACGATAAAAAATAATAATAAATGAGAAAAAAAATAAAAATAGTACAGGCTTTTAAGTTTTGTAACCATAAATTATATTTGATACTTAATTGCTAGTTTTGGTGTAGTAATGGATTTTTATTTATGTATATTTCTCATTTTTTAGCTTCTTTAACGCTAAAGTTAGAGGTTTGGTAGTTATTGTGATAGAATTATAGATAAATATTAAATATTTCGCTGAAATAAAAAATAATGACAAAAACTGGCGTTCTTTGCGTATAAGTATGTAAAACTTGAACTTTAAATAATAAATTAAATTTATATAAAGCATCAGTAAACAATCAGATACGCTACCAAACATCTAATTTAAATTAAATAAAAACAACTTGTGCATACTCACAGACATCTGTATACATGCATAACGCTGTAACATAAGCATAATCACACTTTAAATGCGAAGCAAAAATTAATCATTAAAAAAATTACAAAAAAACAACATTTGTACCAAAGTTAAAAGTAATACATCTTCAATATATACTCTGTACTTACAATCTAAATGCTGCAGCCATTTTGTAGACGTGCAAGTCACAAAATGGCGGCTTGCTTCTCCGTCTTATTAATCGGTGACGTGTTTACGAGGATTTGTTTTAATTGTTAAGCCAGAGCGTGAAAGTACCGAAGACGTCAGACAACGTGCAACACGGGCGTCATGCGACTACTGTACTGATACCGATCTAGATTCTAGACAGAGGCTATGCCTAGGCTATGTATGTAATACCTATGGGTACCTATGAGTGATGTCGGCGTCTCGCAGGAGGCCTACTCGGTCAGATCTAAACTTACCGTTAACATCTGAAATAGAGCGTTCGTTCTAAGACTGGGCGGCCCCCACCATAACAAATACTATTGAAAGAAAATGCTATGGAATTTGTTTGAAAATTTATTAATTGTAAATAGATCTCGTAACATTCGCATACTCTACAAGTTATAGTATAGTTCGTTCGCTCTCACATGTGAGCGTCGTGTGACGAGTGCCATTCATTCATACTAACTCCAGGTCGGCGTATACAAGGTACATACAGCTATTATTATAAGATTACAGTGTTCTTCTATAGGTTTAATCTGAATAAAATAACATATAGTTATCCATATAATTGTAGAATCTAATTGTATCCCAGTTTTAGGCAGAAACGGGTTAAAGTGGTCCCAAGTTTACTATGAAACAAAACACCAAAGCAGCCGATCGGAGCACGTCGATTTCAATTAAGCTTCGATCGTGCCCCTCGTCCACACTACTCGCACAAAACTAGTAAGAATAATTATTTAAGTAATAGTAATATAGTAAAATTTAAGAGACAATAAGAGTTAAGTTACAAAGTTTACTTTAAGGAATTATCTCAATTCGTAACAGCTATACAAAATATCACTGCTCTGATATACATATAAAGACGTTCGAGAAAATTACAAACTTATTTACATATATTTTCGTCTATAGAGTAGCAGTGTTCGTTACATTCGGAGTCGGCGCGACCTAAGAGGGTCCGAGGCTAAACTAGGCGCTATCAATATGAAAGCATTCCCCGTTCTAGTCAGGTGTGAGTCGGAACGTAAACGCGCGGCAACAGGCACGATTCGGTGTCACCTAACGTCCGGCCTAACTACATTATTGCTATGATCTAATCATTTAACACTTAGAAGTAATCGCTTGAGCCGATTCGGGGCGCGTTAAGTACGGTTGAAGTTAGAATATGGTGGTTTCGGTGCGTGGGGCGGTTTGTTGCGAGTGGGGGGTGTGTGCGGGGTGCGCGGGGGGCACGTCGTCCGCGTCGATGTAGGCGATGTCCTGCGGCGCCGCCCGCAGCCGCGAGCGAAGCCCGGCCGCGGAGTGCGCGGACAGACGCTCTTCCAGGTCCTCCAGTGTGGATTTGAACGCTCGCACCACGCGCAGCTGCAACCAACAACACGCGTGACGTCACCCTCGCGACGCGCCTACCCCTACAGACCCCCTACGGATCCCGTACCGTCCCGGACGGATCACCGATCGCGACAAGCTTACACGAGTGTGGTGTGGATTCCGTTAGCGCGCTCCCGCCGACGAGTCTTGCTATATCTACGCATGCCAGACGATGGATCACCTGTGCCCGGTGGCCATGCAAAAGAAACTAGGTGTGACCGACAGATCCTGGCCTCGATGGTTCGTGAAGATCGAAGCTGGGTTAGGGTCGAAGTATAGCGCGAGTGGAGACAGGGTGCGAGGGCGGACGGTGCCAGATGAGGGCGACATCTACAGCCAGAAACGTGGGAGATGCAAACAGACGAACAGAACTATTGGAGTGCTCCCGGTGAGTCACCGACACTGTCGCTTGCCGATAGTGAGTGTGCACTATATAGCATTCGATGGATGTTCCGGAACGAAAAATCAGATCGAACGAAGATTGAGGAAAATGATCAAAACTCATGTAAACTAATGGAGACAAACAACCGAACACTAACATCTAAATGAAGAAAAAATGGACAAAACCGAAGCAACAAAAAATATAATAAGTGAAGCAAAAAAAATTAAAAATCGTGATACATCTTAACAACGAGTGGAAACCACAACATTTCACACGTACAACAACGCAACCAGTACAAGTAGTTAGGGCGACAGTGCCGTGACTCGCCGCGGGCGTGTTAGACTAGACTAGGCTAGACTAAGCTAGACTAGGCTAGAGCTAGGCTAGGGCTAGGGCTAGGGGTGGTGTACCGTGAGCGTCCGTCGCACGTAGCGCGCCGCCAGCCGCCGCGCCCGCCACTACACCTCCGTCTCCAACACCGGTCGGGGCTGCCAACAACATCTCTCTACGACGCGCGGCTCGCCCCATTCGACACCGTCCTATGCCACGCAGCCCTAGCTTTACAACCGCTCGCCCAGATATGGGGCGACAAAACCTATCTTATCTACTCTAACATAGAGTTAAATACACCTTCTAGGTGATAGTACTACGGAATGTCATCGGAAGTGACAACATTTGCTCGTCCGACGTCATCTATGAACACCATTGTATGGTAAAGGCTTGGATTTAGTGTATCAAAACGTTAGACCTATGCAAGAAATAGCAAAATGAATTAAGAAGAATTAGATATTTATTCATCATTTAATTTATTTAGTTCTCGATTATCAAGATAATTTATTTTTAAGTCGACACCAAATAGTATTTCACAGATGACTGAGTTTAACTACTGTCTAAATACTTTAACGATTTAGTTAAATTTCTAATGCTATGTTCACTAAAGTCAATACTAAGTTACAATATAAAAAAGATAACTTAATTTTGGATTTGAAATAAATATTTTTATAAAAAAAATAAAAAGGTTAATCAAAAGAAACCGATACATAGTAGCGGAGGTTATAAAGGTAAATAAAATCTACAAAACAGATGACGTCCGGACGATCAAAAATACGTCGTATATCATTGACCAGTCCCAAAAATATTTATTTTTTGTCCCCATATCTGTCGTAGCTACAAGCAGGCCAACACGGAAAAAAGACCCTTTAAAGTACATATCATAAAATAGTAAATTATCGGTGTCTGTACATGAAAGTTTGTGGGACAATTAGTGTCAACGATGCGAACGAGGATGTTATACAAATATACAAAATGTCAGTCTGTATGTCTATATGGGGTTGATGAGGTCTAGTGAATCGAAGAATTAATTTCAACCGGCTTTTCACAGTTTACTCATAAAAACATTGGGTTAGGTTAAATTCGGTCAGGGGTTTCGACAGCATAAAATACAAACATTGAATAGTTAAATAATTATTGTATAGACATGCAATAACGCGAACGAGGACGCGGTTAGAGCTGGTAATTGAACAAAAACATAAATGTGTTAGTGTTGCATGAGGCATGTATGCGGCCGGGGCCTGTGTCGCGTGAAAAATATGAATTGGGGTGCCGACATAAATGAGAACAAATCAAAAATAATAATGATAAACTGAAGATAAACAACTAAAAAAATAGGATTCGAGTCGAGGCCTTAGCTACCCTTTAGACGGCTACACTACTCCTACACAACGCAGGGAGACACCTATAGATGCTTGGACCAGGGTTACTACCAATGACGCCGTTACACCTAAAATATGCCAGCATAATGCCTTTAACGTAATACACGTATTTACCAAAGTATTATTTATGTTTTTATTTATAGCATATTTTAAATTTTCTATCTAATTCAAATTCCATATGGTGGTGGCTCGCATTTTATCTCGTACGTTCTTTGTATGGATCTTTGATGATTTTAACTTATATTCTAGCATGCCATTTTTAATTTTAGTATTAAACATCCAATTTCGGGAGCCAAGGAGAAACAATTGCCTACAAAATTTTAGTTCCATCGATTTTACAATATGATACCACCAAAAAATAATCTAAAATTAAATTTTAATATCCATCGTAAAAACAATTTTATTTTTGGTAATTATCAGAATTGTAAAATCGAAACTGTTAGGAAGCTACACAAATTCACTGGTTTAGTTAATTTTTGTTAAATTTAGTTTGTTTGGAACGTGTTACTCTCTAAGTGATACTTACCAAGCGCCGACACGCCTAGATGTTTCACTATATACACAATACATACGGACACTACAACTAGCCTAACAAAATACGCAAAATAACACAATGAAGGCTTTCCAACGGCAAGGCAAAATGCACTACGGACATTCAACTCTTCCCTGTCCAGTTTGACGCTTACACCCCTTACATTTGACTGACAAAACACCCCCAAAACACGGCTCGAAAGGACAACATTCACATACAAAAAAAATACATAACAAAAACAAAACAAAACATATAACATTGACGGTACAACGGCAAAGGAAAGACAGGTTCGACCGACGGTTATCTGGGTGTTAGTTCGGCGAGCACTCACGGCATGCTCTATATATTTAATTTAAGAAAAATCCACTCCACACTCAAATTAACGTTCTTTTAATTAACTGAACACAATCCGGTACAAAAATAATACATTAAAATAATTAAAAGTGGGCAAAATATTGAAAATTAATGCTCATCGACATCGGTAACGTTTGTTAGTACGCCGTGCGGCCTTGCTAGCGGGCTTCGGCGTAAACTCATTCAAACGAGCGGGTTGGATCAGTAGCGAGGATGTATCGGGTTGGCGTTTCACAAGCAAAAAAACACTATTCTTAATTAAAAATAAAACAACAAAATTATAATTATAATTAAAAAAAAACACAAAAAATTGTAAAAAAAAAACAAACAGTCAGTATGACTAAATAAAAGATAGATAGAAAAAGAAATAGTCATTTTATATCGCTATGTGGTTTGATGTTATGTGAATATCTATCGGGGTAGTCATAGAGACTGTTTGTTTTATGAGGGATAAGTACATTCGTCACAGCCTACATAAATCATGCCAATGGGTGGGGAGATTGGGGCAGTAAGGTCAACTCGGGTATTTTATGAAAAAAAAAATTAAAAAAGAAATCTATTGGGAAGCGTCAGACTGTATATCGGTACTGCGGAACATGCACGGCCGTACTCGCGATGTTTAGAGCTATCTAGTGTATTTCTAGGTCTCGGCCTGGCTTCGTGACATCCGGAAAGATAGATATAGAGTTACAGATCGAAAGAAAGAGATAAAAGATCTTGATAAATAAGAAAGTAAAAGAGGATGTCAAGAAACCGGGTCGTCAAATTAATTAGTTTTAGAAAAGATAAATTCTATTGTTGTTCGGTTGCCAATTCCATTATATATATATATATATATATATATATATATATATATATATATATATATATATTACAAAAACAGTCCAATATGTGGAAATTAGCGAGCGAACAAACACACTACGTTAAATATGGGCCAAAATAATAGCGTAACTACATTACTCTGTAAAGTGTTTCTCTGTGTAGGTATGAAAATAATAACTATTGAAAGATAAAAATAAGTATAGGATAGTAAAAAAAACAACGATATGTGAATAAAAAAAACTAAAACAAAACAAAACTTGAAAAACATCAACAAAAAAAAATAACCGTTCAGTTTGAAAGTTTGAATTCATTATCGCAATAAACTTGTGTCATATAATATAATATTATCAGAACTGTGAATAATCCGGCTTTCTGTACCAATAAATCAAAAATGTGTAGCGAAATGAGAAACAGCGTAACCCGTAAGTAGGTTATTGCAATACTTTATATATATTATATGAATGCATAGTATTGAAAATGGTGGTATCGGCTTGTAAATGCAAAAATAGTAAAATAATATATAAATGGACAATAATATTCGACTTAGCGTAGGATGCCCACGGTATCCGCAGTGTTGACCTGTTGGTAATGTACCGATAGACTACAGTCTATCCGTACCGCTGTAACCTCAAAACTTATCCCTCTTATATATTATGCATGAACACTTTCTGCCACTCGTATTATATCATTATTTTCATTCCACATCATTTATCATTCTGTTACTGTATTAAATCTACTATTTTTTGTTAGCGAATCATATGGGAACGTAAATTTTATACAGTAACCACCTTTCTGTCTTAGAAATCATCATGGAGGAATAATTTAACATGATCATCATCTAAGATTTGACTACTATTTGCAAATTCAATTTTTATTTAATATTTTTTTCTTTAATTTTTGGTATATTGCAAATAATAATCAACACATTATTAAAAAAATATATAATAGTTATTTATTAAAAAGATAACTCTCATAACCAATGGAATATAAATAACTATTATAGCTCCCATAGACATATTGCGACATCTACCCACAATTATGGCTTTTCAGCACAAAATTTAAGCCCAAGTTCGGTTCTGTAAAGCAAATATTGCATTATATCGCGGCCATATTAACAGCCATTACAAAAGGGCATATAATATGGAAATATATCGCGTAAGCTTTATTTTAATGGATGGATACGTGATGGATAATAAACAGCTACTTTTACGATATTAATTATTTTAAAAATTTCATTCATAACATTATATTTTAGAAGAAAAAGCAGTAAGATAATACTAAAGGAAATCAACACTAATAACTTTAACAATATGTTCATATCTTTTTTATTTAAACTTTAAATATGCAAATAAGTAATCCACATTACATTACATACTGCGCTGCATTTACAAAAAAATATATATTTCATTCATCTCAATACCAACAAACAAAATCCTCTAACATTCCCACTATGGATAATAATAAAATACAAAACAACATTACACCCTTCACCGTCACCCATCACGTATCCACACCCCACCCTACCCCCATCCCACACCACCCTACCCTCACCCGCACCTCCCCGGGCACATACCTGCGTCTGGAGGCGCGTGAGACCGCGTATCCATAGGATCTGTCCCGCTCGAGGCTTCTTGTCCAGGTCCGCGTCGTAGTCAGGTCCCGGTTGGATGGTCTCTGGGTCGGGTTGTCCGCGGCCCCATCTGGGATTTATATGTTGGTTAAGGGTTATATATTGTTATTATAAAGGGTTATTTATTGTTTTTTTTTTTAATTCCTGTTAATATAATTCCGTTCTACTGCGTCAATAAATCAAAGCTACTATTCATCAATTTCTTTTTACAAAAATCGAACATATTATCTCTATCTCTGATATTATCTCTAAGCATTTATATTTACGATAACAAAATCTCCATAATCACTATCTCCATAATGGCTTTAAAGTTTATAAATGATTCACCCTACAGGATGATTTTGAAAAATTTAATTATTAACTAATACGGTAGTTATTATTATTAACACAAATCCCTTAAGATATAAAAAACAAAAATTTCAATAAATACATATAACCTAAAGATTTCACATTAAAAAGTTTACATCCGAATTAAGTACCTCCATCTTTTTTGAATTCGGTCTAAATACGATTATAATGGGAAAATTAAATTCGAACTAGCATCACTGACAGCGCTAAATTGGTACATTTAATATTGCACTTTCACTTACAACGTATCCTGACGCATTTTAGCGCTTCTAGATGTTGACACAACGTTACTTGAGGAATGTCTTGGAGCAGAAGTGGGAATTGGTTTTTTGCTTTTCCACCATTCACAGTATCTTGTTATATACATTAAAAGTAGTATTATAATCGTTAAAGTTTATGTGAAGTGAGTGTTTTCGGTTATTGTTTCAAGCTATAAAGGCTCAATAGATTTAAATTATACAAACACGACTACGTTTACGTCAACATACCTCCCAATACATTAAGTACTAGAATAAAGCAAAGTATTGAAATAACCGCTAATACAAATCTATGAGAATAATTCAATCTACACTGTTTTAGTAACCTGTAGACGGTGTAAGTTTCTCAGCCCTATTGTTTGTTATTCCCAAACCGTAATGCCCATACACTAAAATATACTATAAGATTTTAGGGAATAAGATTCTACTATTGTCAGCGTTTCCCAAACCTCAGAGCCCATACACCAGGGTATACTCACGAAAGCTTCTTGGGTATCTTCCTAGTGGGTAAGGTGGTGACGAGCTGTCCCCAGACCAGGGTGCCAGCGCCGAAGAACAGACACCACAGCCACTGGTCTATCGACAGGCCGGCAGTACTGAACGCCATGCCGCCGAACTGGATGATTACCACCTGGAATTTGGATGTTTCCCGTATTTTTACTATGTAAATAGACTTAATGAGTACAGCAGTTTTAATTACACTATTACACGGACGCTTTCGATCTCATCTCATTCAGGCCTTGTTTTAACGTCCCGTTACTGGGAACGGCTCTCCCTTTGATAGGGATAGTACCATAGATTTACTTTGCAGTTTATACTTTTGCAGTATTGGATCGAGATCCCACTGCAAGATTACTACGTTCATTGCGTATTTAATCGAAATCAATTTTTTATATACAATAATAAAAGGGACAATATGTTTTGACCGGGGTGCCTATTCAAATGTGCCCGCTAGTATGTTTAATTAACTAAATAATAGTTGACTTTTTGGAATAAAAACGATGCATTTGTTTCATTTCAAATGCCAACCTAATAATAATCATTTAAAACGAACTCACTTGAGATAAGGCAGTTCCGATCCAAATAGAATAGAAAATAGGATTAGTGAAGAGTCCCTGGAAAACATTTCTTTGACCGTGGATTTTTCTCGCGTTTATTTCATTGAAGAGTGTCATCATTACGAAGGTATTGAAGATGATTGTGAAATGTTGGGTGGGTTCTGCGCCGAGCTGCTGCCCTCGTCCCGATGGGATGTTTAACAATTTATCACCTGAAACGGGGATGGGGGGTTGTTTTATGATTGTTTTTTATTACACTAGTCTATACTAATCTTATAAAGATGCAGAGTTGGTTTGTTTGTTTGTGTGAAAGCGCTAATCTCAGGAACTACTGAAATTCTTTCTTTTTGCATTAGATATCCCGTTTATTTGGGAAGGCTATAGGCTATTTACCATCCCGGAAAAACGTACAGTTCCCGTGGGATAGATTTGTTTTTCTCTGGGAACAAACCCGAAGCGTATGATAATAAATGTGAGTGTTCATTAAAACAAATGGAAATCGATTCACAATTCACGTAGATATTGCGTGATTTATACACAAAAACACAGAAGTATTAAGTATCACCTTCATTTAGAAGTCGGTCAAAAACAACTTTAGAGTTTTTAAGATACATCTTGAGTTTCCTGCTATACGTGTTGTTATAAAAAAAATAGAACTAGACGTTTGTCAATTTTAAAGGACTTAAAAGAAATTCACATGCGAATGACGATAAAAGCATGTTGCAAAAAAAAAATATAATTTATAAAACTCCAAATAGAAACTTTTTAAATCCTATCGCTAGTTTTAGAGACTAGCACATCTAACAAAACAAACTATCCAATTTTAAAATACCGATACAGATTACATATTTATGTAATCTGTATCGGATATGTATACCATAAGAAAGAAAGAGTCAGAGGAATTTAGAAAGAGAGACAAGACAAAACATACCGACAAACAAGAGCGTAAATATGATGAACAGCTGGTACACCGCCTGGCCGAGGATGTTCTTCATCATGGTGCGGCTGATGAGGGGCTTTGTGCGGCCGTAGGGCTTGCGCTGCAGCAGGTCCGGCGTGGGCAGCTCCGTGGCCAGCGCCAGGGACGCCAGCGTGTCCATTATCAAATTCACCCATAACATTTGTACGGCCTGCGAGGTGGAATATATTATAACTAGTAGAGCATGATTCCCCATGCAAACTTTCATCCCCATTTTCACCCAATTAAAGGATGATTTCCGGGATAAAAGTATCCAATGTCCTTCCCAGGGTCTCAAACTATCTTTTTAAGAAATTTCATCTAAAACCTTTTTTATTTTAAATGACGTCATAAATTTTAACTAGCGTTTACTTTAACAACTCTAAACATAACGTTACATATATGTATATATATTTACGTATAACTTCATATTTTCACAACAAATATTGTATTTGACGACACGTTTCGCTCAGTTTGTAGTGACCCTACTTGCTGTGCCAGCGGTCGCGGGTTCTAGTCCCGCTGGGGGCATTCATTTGATTTTGATGCGGGTTTTTTAATAGATGGAGTGATTCAAGAGGAAGGTTTATATATATATATATATATATATATATATATATACACACACACATATAATATATATATATATACACACACACACATATATATATATATATATATATATATACATACTAAGCGTTAAAACGTATCTATTTATATTTCGTACCTTAAGAGGACTGTCCTGTATAGCGCAAGCACCGATGAAAGCAACAATCACAGCCACTATATTGACGGTGAGCTGGAACTGGAGGAACTTGGCAATGGAGTCGTACACATTGCGTCCCCACATCACCGCCTTCACTATGGACGAGAAGTTGTCGTCTGTCAGGATGATGTCCGATGCTTCTTTGGCCACGTCAGTACCAGCTATGCCCTGAAATGTTTGGGATGTACTTTATATTTATGTATACATTCTATTCTATGAACGGCCTGAGCATCTGCTAGGTATTAGACGGGTTGGCTAGATATCGTTAAACGACGCCGTTTAATTGAAAAGCTAGGCCGCTAATCAAACGGTTAGTTGGCTGCGACAAATACACCGACTACCCCTGTGTGAACGCGTCTTTAATTGAAGTAGTTTTAAAACAGATTCGACATTTTCAATACACCGCACCGCGTACAAGGGAGCACTTACCAATTGAAATGAGAAGTGCAAACAGCTCTGACACCATTTCCGTACATAGACACCAAAATTTCAAAGTGTGAACAGTATAGACATTAACGTCTGACATCTATGTCGCAGTTATAAAAAAAACGAGTGGGCGTACTTATGTACGCACACCTAAGAACTTATACTGATTCGGCGTAACAGAAGAAAAATAAAGATATCATTCCGTATGTTACAACTCCGTTTGTAAAAGGAGTGATAAATTAATAAAAATAAATCTATTTTTTTTATCTCTATTGATATAAAACACGTGTTATAGATTTATGAATATTTCAGAAACTAGTTTGAATATAGTTATGATTTCTCACGGGAACTTTCATCACTTATCAGCTAACTTCATCATGTCGCTTTTTAGCTGTCGCATAGTAAAAAATTTACACTCATAATTTTTTCGAAACGTCCCAAAAGAAGTACATATAACTTCAAAAAAAAAACTCTCGTAGTGTGTATATATAGGACTAACCATAGCAAATCCAACATCAGCCTTCTTTAACGCGGGCCCGTCGTTGGTGCCGTCCCCGGTGACGGCGACCACCTCGCGCGTGTCGAACGCCTTGGACTCTATCATGCCCTTCACCAGCGTGTACTTGTCCGTGGGCGACGAGCGCGCCAGCACTCGCAGCTTGGGCCACACCTTGTCCACTAGGTGCTGTTGGACCTGGGTGAGGATTGTTTTAAAATATATTATTTAATATTTATATATGCGATTTTAATACAATTTTCAGGTAATATTTAGATTAACACAGCGGGTGATACTGTGAAGTTTGGTAGCGATTGGAAGTCTTACCGCGAAGCCGCGGGTTTACCAACCGTACACCTGTACTTAGCCCTATCCGGGACTCGAATCTCTGGATATACGGCCATACATTCAAGAACACCAAAGCTATAGTAGTACCAACACTAACTAACTATCTCACCTCGCCATTAGCATCACGTATACGTGTATTGAATTCCTTGCCCTCCAGTATGAGGAAGTCGTCGGTGGGCTTGAGAATGCCGCACTTGACGGCGATAGAGCGCGCCGTGTTCACGTTGTCGCCCGTCACCATGCGCACTGTTATACCGGCCTTCTGACACTTTCTGATCGCTTCTGGTACCTGACGAGAAAATAAACGTATATTATTTTAATGTATATTTATTGTTTTGTATAGACTTCTCAGAGATGAGGTATTTTTCCGCAGTAAAAAGTATCCTATATGTCGACCTGGATAATCAGCTATCTTCATATAAAATTTAATTAAAATTCTTCCAGTGGTTTTTTTATGGTGCAGTCACAGATAGACAGATAAAACTAAAAACTGTAGACTCAGCCTCTGTATCGATAATAATGTCCATTTCAATAAGATTTTCCAAAACATGCGAGTATGTAATCTACAGATTCGGCTTACTTACAATTTTATTATATGTATAGAAAATTTTACGTTCTAACGTTTTAAATAATAAAAAAAATGAAGCATATAAATGTTGTTTGTAAGTGAAAACATATTAAGAGTGAGTGTAAGAGAGCTATGTTTGTAAAGGAGATGAATGGAATGAGAGGGGGATGATGTGAGATAAGGTTAAAAATGAAAGGTAAGTGACAGAGTGTGCTGTTTTAGATGTATCGAAAGAATAAATGAATATTTATATGGCCTTAATTATGTGTTTAAAAATATATATTTTTCTACTTTTCTTTCAAACAAAATTAAATGTATAAAATAAAAATAAACAAAAACTATTTATAATGCATATATAAAGTAAATTTTATTAAATATATTCCTTACCTCGGGTCTTACAGGATCTTCGATACCCACAACGCACACGCAAGTTAAGTTGTTTACGATGTTGTCTTCGTCGTCCCAGTGCGGCTCTTGGTCGATGTGTACCTGTTACATTAAAATTTAAGTCAATGTTATATTGATTATTATTATTATTGAAGTGTAACTTCTTTAGATGTGTTGTGATTTGAAACTCGATGAAACGAAAATGCGACACTAAAAAGAGACATAAATAGACAGGATTAAGCCGGCGAGAGAATGAGATAGAATAGATTGCCATGTTGCCATTATTGATTTGTTTTAATTTAATTGCGATATTTGCCAAAGCAGTTTCCTCGAACCGCGCGTAAAGGTTACACGCAATCATTTTTTAATGTCATGTAACAAAACAATTATAAATTTATTAAAATTATATTAAAAAAAAAATACTATAAAATGCCTCGATGACCTCACGGGTCACTTTTACATGTCACATAGCTATAGTTAGCCCGACCCGGGACTCGAACCCAGGACCACCGAATGCAGCCTAGTTCTATCATACCTGGTTGATGTCAGCCTTGCCGGGCACGAAGTCGCGGTAGGCCACGGAGATGGTGCGCAGGCCGTCGCACGCCATGGGCTCTATGACCTGCCGCACGAGCCGCTCCTGCATGTCCCGCGTGAACTTCTCCAGCCGCCCCTCGTGCCCGTAGATGAATGCGCATCTGGGAAAAGTATAGTTGTTACGGTGTCTGCCCACTACACCGACACGTGACGACACGTTTGGCTCAGTCTGTAGTGATCATACTCGCTGTGCCAGCGGTCGCGGGTTCGAGTCCAGCTGGAGGCATTCGTTTGTGTGATGAGTACTAATGTTTGTACTTCAGTCGCGGGTGTGTTTATTTTTATATGTATGTATTTAAAGTTGTAAATATGTAGCGTATCAACTATCTGGTATCCATAATATGAGCCTTGTAGCTTACCATTGAACTAGATGGTGCTGTGTGTTAATGTGCCAACATATTTATGGATAATTTTTCAATTACACACAAAAAATAATACTCACTTCTTTAAAACAATTTCGGAAGCGCCCTTAGTGTATAAGCGGTAGCCACCCTTGTACGGTATCACAGTAGACATGCTCTTTCTCACGGAATTGAAGGTGTATACCCTCGTGAAGGACTCTTCTGGGTGTCGCTCTCTAACTCCTTCGTAACTTTGACCTAAGTTTACTACGAAACCTAATAGAGCACATTCAGTTTTGTTGCCGACTTGCATTGGAGGTCCCGTTGGGTCTTGGTTTGGCTGAAAAATTATTAGATTTTGTTAAAATTTAAGACTCTTTTCGGGATTCTATTTTTTTTTTGACAATGATATAAAGTTGTTTGAAGATTAACTACTTAAACTATTTATGTGGTATAATTTTAATATTGAATTGATAATATTAGCTATATTTTACTGCGTCCTGTTGAGTCCTAAAATTGACTGGTAGTTTGCTTTAAGCAATAAGACCCTTAGCATACCATAATATTTTTTAGGATATCTATATACATTTATCTATTTATTACTTATATTATATATCTAATCAGAAGTCTGTGTTCATTAAACTTTAAATGAAATAATACGTCGGGATGCCACTAAGTTTAATTTCTTTATTTTTTTAACCCATTCGAATTTATATATTTTTAACTTTTTTCTTTATGTGTTGTGTTGTAGTTTGTGTAATGTTCTGTGGTGCTTAAAGAAATCTTAAGATATAATGGAGATTTCTTAAAGCAAATTACATTCTTATGCAGTTATTACTATTTAAAAAATAAAGGAATGTTTCTTTTGAGTGAAACTTGTTATCTTCAACATTTAAGGTATTTTTCTTTCATGTTTCGTTCATTTCTCTCACCCAAAAACTATATGCAAATGCTACGGTCTCACCATATGCATAATATATGATAGTTTTATGGAATTTATTATTTAAAAACATGATTTTTTAATTAGGTAGTTGGCCCAGACGCCAGAGTATAATACAGACGTCCTAAACGTATTATAAAGAAAAATAACATAATGTACTAGAAAAATGACACTATGTACTAGATAGAGACTGAAAGCTTGTATTTTTATTATACGTGGGATTTGGAAAACGTTTCCAAAACCTATAAAGTAATCAAAATAAGGAGTCAATTTAATTCTTATTTTGAGGCGTGCCAGTTAAGCATAATTTCTTCACCAATATTGAGTATAACGGAGAAGACAAGAAATTAGAAGTCCTCTAAAAATGCAATGTGTATTATGTATGTAGAAAAGCATTATCAAAAAATCAATGTTATCAAGAAAGACCTTTACATAGGGACACTTTTTACGTGAAGTGTTATTGGTCGAGTGTATAACTCGATACAATGTAACATAATAAAGTACCTTATGTTAAAGGCAATAGGGTCGACAAACTCACCATAATCCTAGAAGTAAACGCACTATTAACCGCTATCCCTTCAACCATAATCTCAGCGACCTCTTGCGGTATATCCCTGTAGTTAGGTGTGACTTTACAGAGCTTCTCGCATATATAAGATTGGACGACTGTCATGCGGTTCGTTGTTAATGTTCCCGTCTTGTCTGAGCAAATGGCCGTCGCGTTGCCCATTGTTTCACACGCGTCGAGATGTCGCACCAGATTGTTGTCTTTCATCATTTTCTGTTCAATTATTTATATTATTAGTAATGGAATTAGATTATTATCTACACTACTATTATAGAGAGGAAAGATTTGTATTTCTGTATGTTTGTAACGAATAAACTCAAAAGCTACTAGACCGATTTAGATGAAATTTTTTAAGAAGATAGTTTGAGATCTTTTAAGGGGGTGAAAATGGAGATCGTATGAGCATTGAACCTAGGAACGAACCCAAGCGAAGTTAGGGTGAGTCGCTAGTCTATTATATATATACCAACCTTAACAGAATAAGCCAAAGATAACGTCACAGCCAAAGGCAGACCCTCGGGCACGGCCACCACCAGCACAGTGACACCGATGATGAGATGCTTCACTAAGTTGTTGATGTACGTAGCCTTCCAAACTTTGCCTTCTATCACAAATGTATGCACGCAGAACTGGATAACTAATATGATCACTGTTAGCACCGCAATTGTCGAGCCCGCGTAACCGATCTGTTGGGTAAATAGAGTAAAACGTATTAATTGGACTATATTACGAGTACAAATGCGTAAGTTTGTATGTATATGTTTGTTACTCCTTCATTTCGAAACTGCTGAACGAATTGGGATGAGTGCACGGATATACTGTGACCTGGAGTAACTTATGCTACTGTTAGGCAGATAGGGTCGAATACGAGCGAAACGTCGCTAAGTTAGTAAATAATAAAATCCAAAAGATTTTAGTTTCTCCTATGAACAATTTTAAGATAAAATTAAGAATATATAACTGAGTATAGCATATTACTCGTTTCAAAAGTTTACGTTACGAGAGTTAACGCTATAACCAAATACGGTAAACTGTTTCTAAATTATATTACATGCTCTTAGATATTTAAATTAACATTTCTTTTATTTACATACCTAAATATATTTTAAATAAAGCTAGCTATTTTTCAAACTCTTTCGCCATTTTATTTCGAGATATGGTTGTTGACATTTCGAGAATAAATTTACATTAAATTTACACATAATTATATAAAATCTATAGCGTGTGGTACAGTCTTTATGAGTTATTATGTTGCTTCGACCTACCGCTAGAGGCGCTGGTCAACACAGTAGTTTAGAATCGTTTCGCCGGGCGGTGAAGATTTCCCGCGCTTGTGCCTGTTTTATGTATTTTGGCTATTTATGACTCTTTGCCGTTACAATATTGTTTCTTATGTTCGTTGAAATACTAACATTAAACTTATATTAGTAACAGCGAGTTTTAGTGAACCCCAACGGCACCAAGCCGTGCTATAAATCCTAAATATTTGCGTAAACCTGTGAAAGTATTATAGTAAATATACATCCAATAATATATGATACTCACTTGTATAGCCAGTTTCGTGAGTTTAGCCTGCAACACTGACTTCTCCTTCTTGTGGCTAGTCTCGGGCGGCGGTTTTTCAGAGGGCGCCGGCACGTGGTTGTCGTCCACTCGCGCATGGTTACTGTTGCCGGATGCTGGTTCGTCATCACCTAGCGTTGTTGCGCTTTTTGTTAATGATTTTGATCATAAATTGCTACCGTTTGGTATTTCTATTCATGTGCTTGTATGGTTGAGTAATTTTCGGTTGTATGTGTTTCGGTTGTTTCATTGATTTTGTTTTATGCATTGTTATGTTAAAATTCTTAGAAAACTGTACACGTCGAAAGCCAAATAATATAACCAATGTTGTATTTGAAAATAAATTTTAAATATTTTACGCCGATATTATTAAGCGCTAATTTAAGGCGAAGCAATTACATATTAAGCCAATTTAGTTGGTCAAATATTAACATTGTTAATGTTAATGTCACAATCACAACACTTTGTTAGTTCATTTGAAGCCAATTGCATACTGTATATACCAAACAATAACAAAACACACTTCCAGACAAATCCATTAGTTGCAAAATTATTCAAGTAAAACGTGCTAACGAAAATAGTTACGAGCAACTAGGACTTATGATTTCAAAACTGGTGCAGAGAAAAGTCTAGGCTAATACATACATACGTATTTCTACTAGAGTGCTCTTAAAATTAGGGTTGCAGTGTCATATTTTGTATGAGAGCTTGTCTTAGTTCAATAGTAATTTAAAATAAATAATTGTTATATAAATCATTTAGTATTTTTAATGATTTATAGATTTTTGTATTAAAGAAGATTACACTTAAAGACAGAATATTTAATAAAACCATTCAAATTCTATGATATAAATTAGAAAAAATAAAACTTATTTTTTTTTCTGTCATCAAGTGTACAAGGACTAAAGAAAGCGGGGCTTAGCATAGGATGTTACTTACCCGTTAGACTCTTGCGCTGTTCCTTCCGCTGCTTTTTAGCTTCTACTCGATGAATTTCCATAGGATTTTATCCAATAGTATTATGAAGCATACACATTTATGACAACGATATCATTGTTTTTACATCATGCAGTCAACACGACAGATACACGATGCAATTTAAATGTGTATGTTTTTTTTATTTAATTTTTTTATTTCATCGACGATGGAGGGTGTGCGGCAGGCCGGGGTCGGGGGTGGAGAAAAAAAAAATTAGGATGTCATTGTACGGGTCACTCTATATGTAGTGGCGCTAAATCTAAGGGTTATTACGCCCAAGCATTTGATTATAGTTTTTTTTCTGGCTCAAATGCACAGGCGTTGCGTCTAATTGCGTTTACGATATGCTTTTAGGGTATATTTTTTATTTTGAACTGAAACGAGATTATTTCATATGATCAACAATAATGTATGGGGATAGCATGTGGGGTACTACAGGGGATAAATTACAAGGGTAATGTACCATGCTGGGATATCAGGCGATTAGTCAAACACAAAACGAACAACGTCCAACAAGACCGTACAATGGATGACCTTGTACTGTTTAGGATTATGGAAAATTATTTTCATGATAAAAACAAATAAAATAATCTCATAACAGTGGCCAAACTGGTGAAAATAATTTTCTGACGTTTATATTGCCAATATGAATTTTATATATATATAAAAAAACGTGATAAGTTTCTAACATATAAATTAGTAAACGGACAACACTATGACAAATAAAAACGATAACAGATAAAAAAATATGATTTTATCATAGATCAAAAAAAAACGTTTTGAATTAATGTATTAATGCATTATTAAGGGAAAAAAAAAATTATAAGAATATTTCACCAGTTTCGCATAAAACCATCCCTTGGGGATGTAATGGGAGTGCGGTGGCAATGTAACAATGTGTTTATGCAAGTACACTCGCCACCATAGTGTTTGACAAGTGACTTTGAACTTTATCATAATGAATTAATGCTTAAAATATAAATAATAAAATTGAATTTTATCAAATTCAAAAATCTCATATTGAATAATATTTTAATAAATACATAAAAAAAGATAATTTAAATTTTAGATTTTTCCGGAATATATACATATGTATATGTACATATAGTTTTATATTTCATTCACTTGTCATCACCATTTAATCGCCTTACTCAAGCATAACGTTACAATGCTCATTTAGAACCAGCTAAGCTAAACTCAACTCTAAACCCAACACCATAAGGTCCACTTCCGAACACAAACAAGCATCCAAGCTAGGCATCAAAGCTACACACGCCTAAATGAGCAATGTATTACTAAACTAGTATTTTGCATAATATAATACTATTGGGAACACATTTTCTGGTTCAATTAAAAAAAAAATTATTCCAAACCAAAATTGCTCCAGAAAATGACACATTCCACTGTAACTACAGATTAAATATTCCTAATAGAAAGTCTTCAATTAAAAAAAAACAAAACAGACTATTATTTTCTATGGACTTTCAATAAGGAGCACAGAATCCGTATAGAAAACAAGTCAAATACTAGCTGTATAACAAAAGACTGACCTTTTTTCATCTGCTTGATCTCTTTCTCTTGTTTATCTACTGCGGCGCCTAATAGGGTGAAGATGATACCGGCTTGCGAGTTAACACCGACAGCCGTCACGAGCATTTTACCGGATCCTGCAGTCAGTGACGTGTGTGAAACTTCACGCTATAATGTCTCCTTACAAAGGACTATCAAGTCCACATAAATAGGTACTAGAATATTACATTCTAGTACCTATGTATGTGTACTTTCTGTATGGCCTAAATGTTGGCTGGTAAAGAACGTTAGTTTTAGTGTTAAGACCGCCTTTAATACATTTTTTATTATATTATTAAAAATATTAACTGATGGTCTTTATTTAAAACTGAAAAAATGATGATATGACATATATTTTTATTCAAAACTCATGGATAAAAATTGGTAATAAGACATACCCTCCATAACGTGAGTACCGGATAGCACCATGGGATCAAAAGATTCTCCCTTCTTAACATGGTCCGATTCACCCGTCAGCGACGACTCGTCAATCTGCAATAAACAGGAACATAGTCATTTAAAAAAAGATACCACTAACATTACTAAACATAATTTTTTTACATTTGATTAGGATTCACTTTACAAGAAAAAATTCAGAAGAATAACAGCACCCATTTGAATGGATTTCTTTAAAAACCTACTTTTATTGCATTTATATGAGAAAATTATGCTATTAGAAACGCGAAAGTTTGTATGTGTGTATGTTTGTTTTCTTTCATTGATACTGCTAGACGGATTTGGGTGAAATAAAGTACATAGACAGACTATGACCTGGAGTGACCTGGAGAGACATATGGCTATTTTCAAGTACCTAAAAATGTAGTCTAATGTATGCAATGTAGGTATTGGTAGCCCAGTGGTAACGCGCTCGCTTGGGAAACCGAGTGAAGCGGGTTTAAATCCCAGATCTCGCACCTCTTATATTTTCATGCGCGAATCATTTCTATAATATAACCGTGAAATATAAATAAACTGAAGTATCTCCTATAAATTATTAACCAAAAAAAAAACATTTAGATATAAAAAACCTGATATTAGTGTCAATAAAGCCCCTTGCAGAAAACCCAGAAGAAATCGGGAGCATCTTTAGCAAAGGACCTCTTTGATTGATTAAGTGTAATTTCTTATATTGCAATCTATCATATAATAAAATTCTGAGTTGAATCTGTACAAAAAATATTTTTTGGAAAATCTTATTTGCCTGGAAACGTATCACGAGAAAGCCACTGGACAGGTTTTGATGAAATTTGGTGATCACACCAACCAGCTATCATCAGATAGCTTGGTTATCCGGGTCAACATATAGGATAATTTTTACTACGGGAAAATATCTCATTTCTGAGAAATCTGTACTAAACGTTAAAACGTAACTAGGGACGAACCTTAGCGGAGAGAAGGTGAGTTGTTAGTACTCGTAATATATAAAAAATCTCGACATTAGTGACAATTAAATAAAGATAATAAGATAAAAATACCGCATTCCCTATGTCGTTATCAAATCACTGTATTGCTATCTCCTTATCTGGACTTGAAATTGACGCAATTCGTAACGAGGTGAAAGATAAATAGGTAAACACGTTTACATGTTTGTATTATTATAATTACATAATATAGATATGGTATTTTCATTTAGTTTTCAACTTCTGAATGTGACCAAGGCTACATCTAAAGTAACAATAATTGGGGCCTTTGTACGTCCCACTGGAGGCCTCTTCGCAGTGCGAAGGTGAGAGGCCATAGTCATCTACACTAGCAAAAAAAAACAAATTGTAGGGCTTCATGCGTCAGTTAGTCAAAAGCTAGTTTCTCTCAGATTTGTGTCATGTTTTCCTTCGCGTTATATATCGCGCAGGAAATGATAATGCAATTTGAAAAAGATGTACAATGTACATATAAAAATTTTACACATGCAAGGCCCAAATACGAACCCGCTTCACTTGCCTGTCCTAGTTCTTGCGTTAGTAATGGGGCTGAAACTACATTTTACATATATACACATTTTTAACATGATTACCACTTGCCTTACGGTGAAGGAAAAACATCGTGAGGAAACCTGCATGTCTGAGAGAACCTAGCAAGTTTTCGAAAGACATGTGAAGTCCGCCAACACGCACTTGGCCAGCGTGGAGGACTATGGCCTGATCCCCCTCGTATTGAAGGGAGGCCCGTGCCCAGCAGTGGGACGTTAAAAAGGGCTGAATACATACACTATGCAGGCTACACAAAAGTATTAAATCAAAAGTGAAATTTTTTATATATTTATAGATAACACAAATTAAATGAAAATAAATATATTAGCTTTTCCATGCATTTACAAATAGATTATGTGTTCTAAAGATACTAATTAATTCATGGTCTTGTACGTATGTATATTAGAAGAAAGCTTTACATAATGAACTCAGAAAGTTATTAAATATCTATATAAATATATGTTCGTATGTTTGTCCTCTATGCATTCCTAAACCATTGATCTGATTGTGATAAAATTTCAACAGTTTTCCGTATACAGAATATTTTTTTTATTATTATGTACACACCTGCGAAAGTTGCTGGCCCAAAAAAATAATTTTGTTTGGACGTTTGTCTTGTACGCATCACTAAGCCATTCAAGTTTAACAACTTAACCGTCCGAAAATAGACACAATAGTTAAACAATCAAAATGTTATAATACTTTCTTAGATTTACGCGAATATTTGACATTTTAAATAAAACTATCTTTTCGGATTTTGTCGCGGATTTATTTGCATTTTTGTTTCCCGACGTTTCGAATACTTTACAGCATTCATGGTCACGGGAGAGACTGAGGTGCTGAGGTCTGCAAACATAGCCAGGACCGCCCAAGAAATTATATTCGCTTCGATAGACCTCAAATCCTGGCGGAAGAAAACCGATATCGCCCTAGAATGATTCGAGAAGCCATAGAAATTAAAAAAAATTCCAAATTTCAATAGGGAAGATGGCTAGGTACTACCATCGTCATGGGATCCTGTTATTAATATAATAAAATCTAAACATAACAGACAGGTAGATGTAGTAAGTTCTTACTGTGTGGATCAAAATGACAGCATATCAGATTAATATTTTTCATTTTTCATTTGTAAAAGTATATAGTAATAGTGTTGCTTAGTAAGTTGTTTTTAAATAATAGCAAACTAAATTAAAATTATTATCCTTAATTAATTTTAACTTTTTAAATTACACATAGAACAATTATATGGCTTAAATAATTAATACAATATTTTATATTTTTCTTTATATTTATAAATATAATAATGGCAGCACTAAATATAGATTTCCAATTAATAATTTAAAATTGTAATAATTATAATAATAACAGCAAAATTAAATAAATAATATTCCATATTCAATTATAAAACTAATTAAAATTATAAAAATGTTTAAAGTAAAAAAATATTGTAAGGTAATTAGTGAAATTTTCATTTTGTTAATTGTGGGTAGGCTGTATGTAACAACTATACCTTCGAGACATGTAACACCTCAGTCTCTCCCGTGACCATGAATGCTGTAAAGTATTCGAAACGTTGGGAAACAAAAATGCAAATAAATCCGCGACAAAATCCGAAAAGATAGTTTTATTTAAAAAAAATCAAAATGTTCATATATGACTCATTGGACAGGGAAATGGTTAAGGATGTAACAGCAAGTAAAGCAAGGGTAAGTCGCTAGTACCCTTTAAAACTAAGTTGACTTTATAATGGTCAAATCTTATATTATCATATAAAAACTTACATACTATTTGAGCTAAAGTTGTATGACGTCAAACCTTCAAAACAAAAGTTCGTTCGGCTGATAAACAAATCGGTTATCTCATATTTTATCGATACTAACCTAATCTACATTACCGGACCGATATGCGGCGCGTTTCAAAGTATTAAATGCCACTGAAAATGTTCGTTAGCCTACTTTTTAGTGTCCAATTAATATTTTTGTATCAATTTTATCAAAAATGAATTGCATACATTTCCACACTTACAAAAATGTACAAAATTATAGTACCTATTTTAATTTATTTATAATCGAGTTTATAATGTTTTTAATATTTATTGTAATTTCAATAAATTAAATATTTAACCGAAAAAATGTAAATAGTTTTCTCAGAGGGTGATCGTTTCTTCTTAAATTGAGATATTTGGAGGGCTCGTCAGAGAGATAAGCTTTTTACCGCGGGAAAGTATATCAATCCCACAAGAAAACACATTATAATAACATAAACAGAGAATTTCGATTTGAGACAGAGAATTTTGATTATGGACAAACCGGAGCGGAACCAGGCTGTGTCACTAGTTCATAATATAAGTCCTCATAAACTAACCTTAAGGTCGTTACTCTGCAGCAGTACACCATCAGCTGGTAGCAGGTCGCCATACTTGATCTGGCAGATGTCGCCTACAACTAAATCGCTTATCGGTATCTGTTTCACTTCGCCGCCTCGTATCACCGCGAACTTGTGTTCACCTTCTATCCGTGATTGGAGCCCCCTGGAATATCGGGATGGATGATGAAAATTTGGATTCGAAGACATCACTACATATTATAAAATAAAGTCCCCCGCCGCGTCTGTCTGTCTGAACGCTATAAACTCAAAAACTACCGAACGAATTTTCATACTGTTTACCAATAGATGGAGTGATTTATGAGGAAAGTTTAGGTGTATAATTCATTAAGGTTTTGTGTAAATTGACTGAAATATGATTGTTGAAGATGTTGGAAAATATCATGTCGACCGTGAGCATTATTGGCGCGCGCCGCGTAAACTAATAAAGTTATATGTAAACATTGTATTACCGAATTATTCCTCTTAAAAAGGTCTTCCTATTAAACTGTAGCAATGCTATGCGCACGTACGTCCTAGGGATTCGAACGAGGCGAGGGTGAGTCACTAAATATTATAATACCTATATAAAGTTATACTAATAAATAATAGAAATATGTGGGCGAAGCCCTATAGAAAATAATTGTTTAATCTTCAAACGAAAACATTGTTGAAGGATAAATCTAGTTATATTTATATACATAGGTAATCCAACAGTGCAAATTGTGGCTATAAGGTGAACAATAAGTACAAGAAATTCTATGAAATTTATAAATAAAACCATTATGATTTTCCTTTTTAATTAGAACTTCCTTAATAATATTTAATTTTAAAATAAAATCAACATATTTATAATTTATGGTAAAATGTTTATACAATTCTAAAGAAGTTGCTAATAATTCTCATTAATTTACCTGAATTGCCTCTCTTTCGTGTAATCATTGAACGCTGTGACTATGACGACAACTATGACAGATATTAAGATTGCGAGACCCTCGATCCATTGGTAGTGACCTTCTTCTTCGTCCAAGTGCGCTGAAAAATAATAAAATCTAGTAAATAATCATACAATGTTTTTTAAACTTGAAGCCTGTCTTGATATCCTTCAGTGAGACCTCAGAAGTGTCGTGCCATCGATATTTTCAAAGCTATAGAGTCAGCGAAATATTATATTTGAATAACTTAATTATTATCCACATTTTTTTTGGTCAACATTAGCTCTTTCGGCAGGGAAGGGTTTTAAAAGCATTTAAAAAAACATTTTGTGTTCCCTTGTTGCAACCAATTTCTCTTTCTTCAGCACTAATTTTCAATACACTGACATTGTGAAAATAATAAATGACTTATTTAATACTTGATTTAAATTATCTTCCCAATATAAAATTAATGTTTTAAAAGCTATCGTGTATTTAATTCATATTAGCGCATTAGTCCGGATCAATGCATCCGATATCGGATGGCAATCTGTTCAACCAAATGATCGACTGTTGCAGTAATACTAGCCATTTCAGCCAGTATTGTATTTGTCCCCTCAAGCGAACATTGCCACTATCAATGATAAATTGCCCTTGATATATGGAAATAAAATCACATAGACCTTATGTATGCTTTAGTAGTAACATTTAGTAGTAAAAATTAAAGGTTTTTTTTTTATATCATGCCAATAATGAAGAAAGAAGTCGACAGGAAAGGTTGCGTGTATTTTAAAATAGGAAAAAGGTTGCGTTATAACTAGCAGCAGTTTATTCGTGTAACCTAAAAAAATATTAATATCATATTATATAAACATGAACAATGGCCATAACTCAGTGTAATCTCGGAACAAAACCTTGAAACATATAATTAAAAGGATATTTTTATTTATTATACACACTAAGGAAAGACGTTGAATACGCACGTATTCAGTTTAAATAGAGATTGTCACGTACAAACTAATAAACGTTTACAAATCACGACCGTTTAGCTTATGGCTAGCAGAAGCGGGTAGGATTATTTTGGAACGGACAGAGCCAGGGTGCATTCACTACTAACACGTGAACTACTTTTGGAAGCAACTAAAAAAAAACATGCCCTATAAAACCATGGCATCTCGAATTAAAATTAAAATGGAACTTTTAATCATGTTACGTTCAGACTTAACAACAAGTAAACGAATTCGAGATGAAAAACCATGGTAGAAAATTGAAGGATCGACAGAGGATTGATGGAAGTAACGGTTGTAGCTACAACTGAACACACAATTATTGTTGCAGTCACCAAATACGTTTTTGTCCTATTGGCCAATGCGCACACACTAGGATACGAGCAAGGTGCAGGAGGTACAAAAACCATTATTTACATGTACATTTTCTTACCAGGGTCATCTAATGATTCCATATTGTTATTGAAAAAAGAAAATACACTTATTAATTACAAATTATGTACACTGATTCTACCTTTACTGGCTCTCTGCTAATTTTAATTTCAAAAACATTTGTTGAATCACTAAACTAATGCTGTATCGGGAGAGAGCACTAAAATTCCTAAGCCTTCTGGTTTGTGTGTTTAAAATCGCAAGCTTATATTGGATAATTCACGAAAAGTTTACACAAATGCAAATTTCCTGTATCATTCGAATAACTTTATTGAAACTGGTGTCAGATATAGTAACTCGAGAAATTTGATGAGTTTGATGAGTTTTCAAACAATGCATTGTGTTAACGTCAAATAATTTAACCTCGTTGTCAGTTAGAAATTACGCTGGTTCGATCATCCTCTAAATAACTACATACATATGTTTTACACGAGTGCATAGATTCGATTAAGATAAATTATTGTCAAATAAAAAAGTCACAAAAACAGGTAGCATCTCTGAATATTTATTAATTTTTTTGTTTTATTAAAATACTTCATTTTATTACAATAATAAAAACGTCTAAGCAATATTCGTTTAAAACAAACAAATTGAATGAGAAATTCGTTGTCTGCCCTTGGTGGCATTTATGATATGCAGATAGACTTCGTAGACGTTTACGTTATTAATAACAATTTTATTCTGTAGCATTATACGTAAGTGGGTGATGATCATACAGTCGTATATCCATCATATTTCTCTTTCATGTATTTCGTTGCTCCTATCAAAACGTTGCGGTTAGTTTAGATAACATAAATAAAACAAAACTTACCAATATCGGATGGGTCTTCGGTCGGTTTGTAAAAACTCAATCCCAGCGACACCACGGCAGCTACTTCCAATATAATTAGTGTTACGTCCTGCAACGCCTCCCATACCAAAGTTAGGAAAGTCTTGGGAGGTTTCGGCGGTATCAAGTTCGATCCGAACACCTCGCGCCTGTGCTGCATGTCCGCTTTCGAACCGCTAAGACCTGTAGACAAATAATAAAAAAAAATATTAGCCTCACTAAATTTCCTATATGTTGTATAATAAAAATAATAAATACACCGACTTCAAAATAACTTAAAATAAATTATTTACTATGGAGTGGTATTTATTTAAGTTATCTACGATTCCTATTCAATAATAAAAAAAGGAATTATGAACATCGATCAAAATTCACGAACATTTCGCTATAACTTACAAACAATAAAATATACAACCAAATTAATTACCTCCTTTTGAAGTCGGTTAAAAATTGATAATCGAAATATATTATAATTAGTTATAATATAAATCTTATTAAGTTATTCAATATTAAAAGTAATTTATTTAAAAATTCTGTACTATATTTTAATATCAAGATATTTCAATTCACAAGTTGTAGTACGTTCAATGACTCTTCGAGTTTTACGATTATTGATCTATTTCAAGACTTCCGTTTCGGATTTTATTATTATCTATACATATAATTGTAACTAAGCCGATCGTACATTAAATATTTTTTGGAAAATGTTATTGAAATAGACATTATTATCAATACAGAGGCCGAATCTATCGTTTTTAGAAATTTTGTCCGTCTGTCTGTTACCGCATCACAGAAAAACCACTGTAGGGATTGTGATGAAATTTAGTATGGTGATAGCTGGTTGTCCGGGTCAGCATATAGGATACTTTTTACCGCGGGAAAATGTCTCATTTCTTAAAAAAAAACCAAAAACTGCAATGTAAGAGTATACTAAGACCTAAGTAACCTAAGAATTTGGTTTTTGGTCATCTGAACGCGGGCGGATCCGCGGGCAATGCTAGTTATTTATAAGCTCATGTTTGTTTTCTTTCGTAATTTTCACGTAAGGCCTAATATTTGAACACAGTATTGACTGAGCATAAGTTCTTTGATCTTGTAATACGTATTTATTAACAAACATACTCTGTTAACATTATGAAACAAACAGTTGTTGCTTGATATTTTTATGTTTGTTTCCTCAATACAAAATCTCTTCGTCAATATTATTTATTTAGCTGACATTTCCATTTAAAGATCAACTGAATATCGATCAATACGAAATGCTGCTCTCATAAACAATTCAAAGTCTCTCTTGTGACGGAAATAGAAAAAAAAATATCACTAGGTTCTGAAGGAAAATTTGTCGGAATGGTATAAGAATATTTTTGGTGTCGTAACAAAATAGTTACAATGCGGCATATTAAAAGGTTATGTGAGATGAAAAGTAAATATATTTGCTTGAAACTATGTTATTTCGTCAAATTTTTAACCCCCGACGCAAAAACGACGCGTTCTTATAAGTTTGACGTGTCTGTGTGTGTGCGTTTGTGTGTCTGTCTCTGTGGCATCGTAGCTCCCGAACGGTGAATTACTAGGGAGTATTCGGTGTTATGTTTGATGAAAATCGGTCCAAGATGGTCGTGGGTTTTTAAATTTCTGTTCTTTCAAAAGATTATGAAAATAAGACAAGTAATGGTCCAAAGTCAATATATGGACGTGACTAATAGCAAAAAGTCTAAGAATAGCATTTAAAAGTTTAGTAAAAACGTCGATGATAACCTCGTGCCAGCGATTGAAGAGAAATAGTTAGGTAATTGTTTAAAATTGAAGGGCGCTCGTCCTTGAGCGACGCCGTTTAGTCGACCTTGTAGTTAGGGCACGAGGCGAGTACTTTTATAAGAAATGGAAATTTTATTTCCGCCTTCCTTCCTTATTTTTGCTGTTCTAGAAAAATATTTCAAATCGCGATGAAGTTGAGTTTATTAAGATGCTGCACTACAAATCTAGTTATAAGATTACTGATGTTTTGTAAATTGTGCATTACTCTGAGTCAAAATTATACTTCATGTTATATATGTACATTAAATATACATATAATAAAATTGTAACTAAGTGGAATCTGTACATTAAATATTTTTGGGAAAACCTTATTGAAATAAACATTATTATCGATACAGAGGCTGAATCTATAGTTTTTAGAATTTTTGTCTGTCTGTCTGTTACCGCATCACAGAAAAACCACTGGAGGGATTCTGATGTGATATGTTGATAGCTCTGGTTATCCGGGTCAACATATAGGGTACTTTTTACCCTGGGAAAATATCTTATTTGTGAGAAAAAATACAAAAACTGCAATGTTAGAGTATACTAATATGTAAAACTTATGAATTTGGTTTTTGGTCATCTGAACGAGGGCGGAGCCGCGGGCAATGCTAGTATTTATATAAAGTTTAAAATTATAGTGTATATATACGTATGTTACTTTCTCAATAATTCACTGTAACAGTTGAATGTTTGATTAATATACGAAAAAAATATGAAAATTCATACATGATTAACGCATAGGTCATTTGTTATCTAAGTATCTCTTAAACAAGCGGTCCTAAAGTAATATTTATTATATAAACGAAGGACAGATAAGCAAATAATTGTGACAAATTAAACGCTTGTACGAATGTATGAAGCGTTAACTCAATTGGCGGTGGGTTAACGGCTGCTAATTGTTATCATTCAGTTGACAACAGGATTAATATATTTAGATTAGCGTGCGCGATGAAAATTATCGTAACAATTACCTACATGTACTTAAAAATTAAAATCCATGAACAAAAATATCTATATTGAAATTAGTACATATGTCTATAACATTTTAATGATACAAAATAACAACCTTAGTTATTGGTGATTAATGATAGTATATACAGATAAATAAAAATAAAGTGTCTGTTTGTAATGTCAAAATGACAGCTTCTTACTAAATGCATATGAAAGTATACACGGTGAACCGTATATACCTACTATAAGAAAAACATTTTTTTTTGTCTGTCTGTCTTTCTATTTGTTTCGGCTAGGAGGAAAGGCGCTAGTTGTTGTAAAAAATCTAAAATATTATTTATTTACTTATTTGGATAACCCATAAGTTACGATTTTTAGATCCACTTCTTTTAAAAGGATTCCACAGTGTGTATTAAAACAGCCAAAACACAAGATGTTAAAAAAAAGAAGTAAATTATAAATGAGTAATTAACATAAAATAATAGAAACAATAAGGGAAAAAATATAATACTTTTTTACATCTAATTAAAATCAAAAAAATATTTTATGATACAATAATAATAATCAATATTGATTAAAATTAATCGTTTGAAATTACCTTAATTAAATACTCGAGGCGAAATTAAAGATCAAGAGAAGAAGACGAAAAAAAAGAAGGTAGGTATATCAAGACATACCTTACTGTTTTTTTTTTCTATTAATTTGAATATTATTACTAGATTAAATACAACCCAGTTTTATACAAACAAATCTATACCACGAAAACCGTACATTTTTTAAAGATAAAAAGTAGCCTGTGTGTTATTTTGATGAGCTATACTATTGTAAAGTTTCATTAAAATCCATTCAGTACTTTTTGCGTGGAAGTCTTACAAACATCCATACATCCTCACAAATTCTCGCATTTATAATATTAGTAAGGATAGTAGGATTGAAATAACTCGATAGAGTCAATGAAATTACTTTAAATTCTTCATACTGCACAAGTATTCTACATATTTATTAATTACCATACATTAAATAATCACTAAATGGTCGTGTAAATGAGACAGTCAATGAACAATTTTAATTCGCCCTAATTCACCTTAAAAAGTAAATAGGGAATTTAGTTAACGGGATATGAACAATTATGTAAGTGACGTCAACGGATGGTGATAACTAACTCTCAATTTAATTTACGTCACTCAACAGTTAACGTATTTGTTATTGAATAGAAGGATAATAATAAATATTAATGTACGTACTGTCATTGCATGTATTTATTAAAACAAATAAAATATAAATAACTAGGTTACAAGTTTAGCAAAACAAAAACCAACCTATCTAAATTTCATCCAGATCCGTTCAGCCATTCTGGCGTGAAAGAGTAACAAACATCCATACATATAAAATTTCACGTTTTTAATATAAAACACGGATAATGCGGATTAGTATAGATGTAAAAATGTTTGAAATAATTTTGGCTTGGTATTCCGTGCTTGTGTATTTATCGGACTATATTATTTATATTGTATTATAAGCTGCTCAAGGTGAAATCGAGTGTCGAAGGCGAAAGTCCATTTTCGGTCGCTGAGTAAGTAAATAAATAAGTCAGTAAGTTAGTATTATTATATATAAATGGACTTTTTTGTATGTGCGTAAGTTTGTTACGTATGCTGAAACGGCTGGACGTATTTGGGTGATATTTGGTAGACAAATGCCAATGACTCAGGCACCGGGACTCATGCGAGCGAAGCGAAGTCATTAGTATTTAAAACCAAACAAATACTTAAAATAAGCTAATCAGCTGATTTTAAATACATCTAAACTGATTATTATTAATCAGTATTGATTGATTATACTTCTGTAAAAACGTATAACCTAGTTTCCGTTTGATTTACTGTGAACGATGGTTGACAATATACTATTTATCTAGAAGTTATTTATATTAATTAAAGGCAAGTTATTTGTAATAATATTTTCCTGCCTAAGACAAGTTTTTATATAATTATTTAATGTAAATAAAACTGGGTCGTGCTTTCTCGTGTGTGAAGTAAAAATTCTTGGTGAAAGTATTACATGCTTTAAATTATATCGTTAATAAAATAATTTTGCTATTATATCATTGATAAAATCTTTCGCTTTTCATTATAGTTTGTCGTATTAAAGATTTTAAATATTTAATTTGGAGATTTGGAGAGTACTAAATAGCATTTTTTAATTAACATAATATATTACTACGTACGGTGTAGTATACACGAGTACTATAGTTAAAAAATCTGCTTAGACTTCGAGGAACATGTAGTCTGTCAACCCGCATTTGGCCACTGTGCTGGGCGATCCCTGTTATCGCAATTAAGGGATCGGATCTGAAGGCTGTGCCTAACAGTTGGGGGTTTAAAGGGCTAACTTTGAAAGGGACACAACAATGATTCAAAAAAAAAAGGGAAGCGAAGTTATATCGTAGCATACAATACACAAGAAGTACAACTGATTTGAGTAACTTCTTCTTTTTGAAGTCGGTTAAAAACTTATTTACATAATATGTTACATTGTAGCTGCATAATTTCTACGGCTCCCATATGTTTAGTTCCATTTATGACCTATTATGAAGGTTTTCAGTTTGGAAATTACTAACAACAGTTACATATACAATTTAATTTAAAAATTGTAAGCGGAGCACTATAGTAATAATAAAAGTAAGGTAATGGATCACAAAAAGACCATAAAATGCAAACAGGGCACGAGTAAAGACTAAAGTTTCCGTGAAGTACTTACGGCTATGACGTTAGGTAGTATTACGTAATGATCCCACCGGGCATTGAACCTACTATCAATGCAAGTTTATTACTAACTCAGAGAGTTAATCTCTTTTTAAAGTAGTCACGTATAATGATCTCTAATATTTAAGTTTGAATTTTATTTATTTCTACTATTAATCTCTTCAGTACTCATGACTTATTTACTTAATATCTACTACAATCACTGCATTTTTGGACTGGAAAAGTTCACGAGAGAATGATATCGCAAAAACCATGACACATTATAATTTTAATTAAAAAAATTACGCTTTTCTTTATATATATTTTAATTTACAAACCATTAAAAAATACTAGCATGTAGCGAATTTAATGCATACCACCACTCATATCGTGAAGTAATAAAAATTAAAATAAAGGTAATAAAAGAAATTAAAACAAATTTTATATGTATTGATTGACACAAGAATATTAAGCACACTAATTCAAAGCGCAAACGAACAATATCAATGTGACAGGCCAAACAACATTAAAGTCAGATTAAAGGGAACTTCAGGCTTTATGAGCCGTAATAAATATCTATCCACAATATCTATGATGTTACGTAGAGTTTACTTGAAAAGAAGACGTCAAAACGATAACATCTATCAGGCGGTGGTAGCCCAGTGGTAACGTGGTCCCAAGTGTTCTCCAAGTGATTCAAATTGTTAGATATGAATTACCATTTTAAGTAGTTTAACGGTGGAAAACATCGCGACAAAACCGACATGTCTGTAAGAACCCGAAAATTAATAATCGGTCATGTGCGAGTCGGACTCGCACACGAAGGGTACCGTACCATAATCGATTTTTTTTAAATTGCATGACAGCCTTTTTGAAATTAGCCATCTT
Source organism: Brenthis hecate (assembly GCA_951806755.1). NCBI lineage: Eukaryota > Metazoa > Arthropoda > Insecta > Lepidoptera > Nymphalidae > Brenthis > Brenthis hecate. The sequence goes on from OX638250.1 coordinate 15,980,517, forward strand.
AGTTTTTTATTATTTGTTGTTTTTATTATCTATACGATAGAAATACACTATGAAAACTTTAACTATCTACCTATCACGGTTTATGAGATACAGCTCTCTGACAGGCAAACAGCGGAGGCTTATTAATAGGGTCCTTTGGCACCCTTCGGTACGGAACCCTAAAAAGGGCGGAATGAGAAGAACTTAAAACACGGCTCATTACAGGTCATAAACATTAGTAAGATTTAATCGATATTGAGAAAAAAATTAAATAAATAATTCATAATGGCTTCTAGAGTCTAAAATGAAAAAAATGCATACAATTTTTCTAAACAGTATAAATCAACATTGGACAATGTCGGAATGCAGCAGTGAATTCGTAGAAAACAGAATACGTTATTTTTAACCACCGCGGCGGTAGAATAGAAATATTGGAGAAATGAACGGTCAACAAATTTCTTTGAGTATTTTTTAACTTATAAAAGGTTTTAAATATCAAGCCAATGTCATAATCATAGCAACTAGTATTATGATTTTGCCTATAATGTGGGTACCTACGTTATTGGAAAAATCATCTTATAGTAACATTCAATTGTGCCATCTTTTGTTGTACGTCCAATATTAACAAAGTATTTACTCCCTCAATCTCTCTCGTGTATTCTCCATTTTGCACGATATTGCCTTGCCAAAGTAGCCTGTGCTTAACTGTCACGCTCTGAAGCCATTAAAAAGAGAATTGAATTAAATTAAATGGTTTTATCATACATTATTTACTTAAAATAAATTCAATGTACATAATTTTAATTCAAATAAGCTCCAATAAACATTTCTACGTAACTTAATAATATTTGCTGCTATCTGAAATGACATATTCCCAGAGGCAATGTGAAATGCTAAAAGCAATTCACGGCGGCAGCGAATCTATTGTTTTGCCATTTTTTAACATTCTTAAATTGTTCATTCGTAGGCAAAACTCCTAAGTATAGAGTGGTTTATATAATGTCTAACGCTGCACTCTTCATTCGATAATACTGAATATTGTGCCCTTTTTTAACGTCCCACTGCTGGACACGGGCCTACCTTCAATACGAGAGGGATCAGGCCATCATCATTCTGGCTAAGTGCGATTTGGCAGACTGAACATGTCTTTCGAAAAATTGCTAGGTTTTCTCATACTTGCAGGTTTCCTTTCACGATGTGTTCCTTCACCGTAAAACAAGTGGTAATCAACTTGGAAAAGATTCGTACCTACATGAAAATATCAGAGGTGCTAGACTCGGGATTTGAACCAGCTTCAGTCAGTTTTCCAAGCGCGTGTTACCACTAGGCTATGTGCCTTAATATTTGCCTTTGATAATACTATTGGGTATTTATTTTAAATAATATTGAAATTTTTCATTTATTTATTGAACATTATATATTTTTATTATAAAATGTTTTCAAATATTCTTACACGTTATAAATATAAATACACGTCATATATTTTTTTAGAACTTTTTCTGAAGTAGCTTAAGTTCGAGATCCTTTAAACGACTTGTAAGATTGCGGAAGCTTAGACCGAGAACTAAAAATATCTTTTACACGAGAAATATGGACGGACGCATACGAGAAAATGCATTTGCAGAAGAAATATGATTCATAACAGGATATGACTTTTGATGGTTTGTAATAAAAATACATATAATATATTTTTACCAATTATAACAGTTTGTAAATTCGGTTCATACTTCTACGGCTAAAGTTCAAAAATCTAAAGCTTTATATAGAACCAATACAAAGATCTTCAAATAGAGGTATCAAATCCTATGACACTGTTCTGTTATGATATCTGAAGTCCGAGTTAGGTAAATCCCCTTATACGTTCTATAGGTAAGTGAAACAAATCCTTCACTAATGCGTTCCTGCTCCATCAGCCATATGAGATGGGTTACGAAACTAAATTGCTTTTCGAATGCTCGATGTGCCTTAATGAAAGACCGGTGCTTGAATAAAACAAATGTACTGATTCAATAGCGGACTCGTTCCTGAAATGAAGAGCTTTATGCAACTTTTGGTGCGGGCAATTATAGTTCTATGATTGAATAAAAGAGTAACAGTAATAAAAGTGTAACAGTCCAACAAAGATATTTTAGTTATTATTTACAACGTACTGCAATAATCTCGTTACAATAAAAAAAGTAGCACCACATATTTTGGTAAAATACTAAAATTATACTAAATTACCTATTCGCATTCAACTATGCGAGTATTCTATAAGAAAAAATATTTCGGCCAAAAATGTTAACTACTAGAATTAAAACGAATAACATATAAATACCATTCTAATAATACCATAATAAATTCAGCAGACGCTCTAAAAACGAAGTCAGCTGAATGTGAACTGACGTCACAGACGAAACAGTTTCTATTTTATAATTATTATTATTGTATGAGATGTCAACATAAGCGTCGAAGGTACGTCTGGAAGAAACCTAACGTCACATTGACGTCTGCAAATCGTCGGAACTGCAAAGACGTCACGTTAGAAGATAAAAAGGTAAGATATTGCTCAGTAACTCCAACAGGGCTATGGTCTCAAATAGTATCATATAATACCCATATAATCTGTTTTTATAAGATAGACCAATTCCTTACGATAAAACACCCCACATAATCTATTTAATAACGAACGAGGGCAAATTTTGCTCTTATACTTGTTTACACATACATATTTTCATGTTGATATTGCAAAAGTATTTCGCGACACGTTTCTTATCACATGACCAAATTTTCAGATTCCTATTTAAAAGTACAACTGGGATATTTGGCACGGGAACGTGCAGTGAATGATAAATAGCCACAATTATTTACCAATACGTATACCGCATAGGTAGTCAGTAAGAGAAGCGTGTCGTACAAAACATTAATCGAGGCAGACTGGTAGAAGCGTGCCAATTTTATATCAACCAAGGTGTTAGATCTTCCTCGCTTCCTTCTGCCTTTAATCAAAACATTTAAGTAACTGCGAGCCAATGAACTGTCAGGGGTCTCGCTCGCTGGTTTTATTTGTACTGGCAACAGCGCCTGCCAAAGGGCTAAAATGTAAGAACATAGTAGTGTACAGCTATATGACGAAGTAAATGAAGTTTGGCAACGCGATGTCGAGTCTCTGGGCTTAAGGTGGTGAAACGTAGGTATTAATCGTGTATTACTATATGATCTTGAATTATGTCACAAGCCAAGACGTAGGATTGACGAGTATAGGTGGAATAGAAATAGATTTGTCATAACAATGTGGGGTGACAGATGCTAACAATAAACGAATCGTGATCAGGTTCACGTGAGAAGTGCCTGTAAAGCACGACCAAAGGAACTTGCCAAATATTGCCTTCTGTGTTTTGTTAAGATATCTTTAGTAAGCTTTTTATGGATTGGGACAAATAACAGAGAAGTTATTGATATACATTGATAGCTTTCAAACATAGTAAGAATGATTATATTAAAAGAGGCTTCAAATAATCTATTATTAGAATCCAAGGATAGAGCTATACTGATTTCAATTAATATGTTTCTAAAGATAAGATTGATACGAAAGCGAATAAGACGGTGTCAAGGTAATCTGATAAAATTACATAATTTGTGAATCGAGAATCCAAATTGGATTATCTAAAAGATTGAGAATCCTTGAAATGTTTCAAAGACGAAATGATTTAGATTCTTATATAATACGCAAGTAAGGATTTATTTAAAATGTAAAAATGAAAATATTATGGAACACAAAATTATTTTATAAAAATATGCTATAGAAACGTTCTTAAATCGACAACGCTATTAGCTATACAATAACTTAGCGTATAAAGGGCAATAGAATCGTAGGAGTCGATGTTATGGAAACAATCGCCAAATTGGTTATTACAACCTTAAGTAATCCAATCCGGGAATATAATAGGTTTAGTTTAGTGAAACATTATAATTAGCTTCATGTACGGATAGATTCGCTTAATACAGTGGTAAAACGTATTAAGTGTGAATTCTACTAATATTATAAATACGAAAGTTTCTGAGGTGGTACGGAAGTCTGGATGTATAGATGTTGAACGTTTGTTAATCTTTCACGCAAAAACAACTTAATAGATTTCAATAAAACTTTACAATAATATAGCTCATACATTAGAATAACACATAGGCTACTTTCTATCTTGGAAAAACGTAGGATTCCCGTTGGATAGATTTATTTTTGTTTTTCTAGAGGCGAACCCAAGCGAAGCGAGGGTGAGCCGCTAGTATGTACATAAATATTAATAGCATTTATTAAACTATTGAATTTAACCAAACCTATAATTATTATAAATTAGTCTCCGAAAAGTTTAAAAAATATATTTTTTATTTCTCTGGTAAAAAATTTAGTTAAAAAGAATATGTTTTTTCCATACTAATTTAAAGTTTTCCGACAGTGACCTCGTGATAGCTTTCGATATCATGAACCGCCTGTTTCGGACGCTCCCGACCTATTTCAGTCCACCGCTAGCGGAGCTACGTTTTAAAACAATGAAGGAGTGCGCAAGAACAGGAAAGGTATATTTCCAGGTTGTAAGACAGAGTGGGACGGAAGCTTGGGCGGGCGTCACGCAGGGAGATCACATAGTACCCGCTGAGATCTATTTCTGCCCGTCGCAAAACATGTCTCGGAATTCGTTTCTATGTGTCTGGGAACATCAGAAAATCATGTGACTAATGATTTAAACGTAAAAAAAACCTCCTACAGGGTGAACGCGTGCCACGACTCAATTTCAGTTGATAAGCTCCTTAGTAATTTAATTGTAAGGTATTTATTTTAATTCAAATAATCTAAATTATATTATCTTTGCCACTATAACCTAGCCACAAAACCCAGAAACTGGTTTGGTATTCGTTTTTATGTCTCTAACATGACGCATTCTAATGAAATCCTTATATTACCTTGAGTGACATCACGTCGTTGCGTAAGTTATGCTAAAACAATTGCCGACTGCCAAAATTTGCAAATAAATCAATCAGTTTGTCATCGAGATGTACATGATGCGTTACTTATAAACTCGTACATCATCAGAGTATTAAAATATAATCAGATTTCATATTTCAGTAGTGTAGATATTTACGGAGACTTGGGCAGATATGAAAATTTAATACACTGTTAATGGCAAACGTAAGCATAATAAATTATTAAGTATAGATAATATGTACTGGGTTGAATGTGGCTTCAAATCTTTTTTAAAGTATAAACAAAGTTAAAAATAACCAATTGTTTCCTTCAGTTTACTGTTCCGACCACATTAACCTGTAACAGCGGTAAATAATATGATGTAGTGCCTCAATAACGGGCTTGTGTAACGTGTGTTGAGAACATTTTGGTTATTTGTTTTAGACGAACACCGGTGAGCCGCTCGTCCGTTTTTCGTTAGTATAAGAGACCTTTCATATACACCTCTACATATAGTTAAGTTTAATGAGTTGAAAATTAGAATTTATCATCAACAACTGGAAAGTGTTATCGCAAGGGTTTTCTGTTGAGACACTTGTTTTTAAATGAAATTGAAATATGGAGTTATAGAAAAAGGTATTATGTTTTTAAACGAAACTCAAACATGTAGTAGTAGAAATAACAATTAGATGGAAAAAAAATAATTACTTAGAATATATTAGAGACAACGAAAAGGATTCCACAGTATGATGTAGACACTGATTTTAGTCTAGTGCCGATGTGCATGAGGCTTACGATGTATTTTAATCTCGATATTAATATAAGTAGGTAAGAAATACCTGCGAGCGTTCAATCATAAAACGTTTATACCTGGTTTGTTTCTGTTGCGCACGGTTTAGCTTCGCTAGGTATACAGTTTACTCGCATGTTTCCGTTTGATCGCTCGCTTGCCTAATGAATGCCTAATCATAATTATACGCGTTTTAGAATTCCTACGATACGTTTTTTTTTGCTTTAACTCAAGTATTTGATCGACAGATTCATCATTATCATCATTAAGGCCGAATCTTTCCTAGATGGGGCAGAGGGCGTCTACAGTGCGTCGCCATCCCGGTCGATCTCGACAGATTCCGAAATATAATTCATCCGTATCCGATTCATATTGTATCCTTGCTAATAAAATAACATTATATTTATAAAGAAAGATTGTTTTGGCATGTAAAATTAATAAATGACAAAAGATATACAGGGAGACTTCAAAGAACTCTTGAAGACTTCAGTGCTTATTTTACTTATAATAATGAATGTAGTGTAAATATATGGTATAAGTATAAAGATTGTAGCATTCTATTCTCTCTGACTCCCCTGCAAAGGATATAACGTGAAGTAATATATATGCAGTAAAATAAATCTTATCACCTTCACGTGTGATTGAACATGAGTTACCCATAAAATTATTCATAACATCTCGTTACTTCGCATAATAGTGATAAGGTGTGATTTAAAATAGTTAAACGCTTAAGTTCTAACTTTCTTAACGGCTTATTTCGCAAGACTATACAGGTGGTGAGAAACTTAGAACACTCTTCGCGAATTACTTTTTTAATAGGTTTTTAACTTTTTCAATTTGCATTTATATGAAATATTTAAGATTATTGTTTTTATTTTTTAAAGTCAATTTTAATATACATATTTTGTTTTTAATTTAATGCAGGTGAAATGTAAATAAAATAGTAAATACGTGGAATCTGTTTTAGCTATTTAAAATAGCATAAAAGGTTAAAGCCGCCATTAGAACTCTATAACGATTTCTGAAACAGAACTAACTTCAAATGCAATGAACAGCATAACTGCAAACGTAGTATTCCCTCAAGTCATGTTACAAAATCAAGACTATTTCCTGTAAGCGTGAAGCAATGTTACTCACAATGGGAAGACGTTGGATGTAAGGGGAAATAGCTGTATCCCTCTTGGGAAGAGGAGGGGACAGGGTGTCGGGTGACGTCATTGAAAATTGATTCGGGAACGAAAAACGGGGCCACAACTAAGCCGGCGCCGACCGGCGGCGAAATAATACTCTATTTGTTCGACGAGTTTGCACATATCTTTGGTTTTGATCTGTTCACATATTTTCAGTTCCAAGTTTATCTATGGATTGCCTTTCTATCGGATTTGTTGATATAAATCGTCGGGAAGCAAAGATTTATTAGTCAGATAGAATTTTTAAAAGTGCTTTTCAATACTAACGTATAAAGGATGTAATTTTATAAGACGTATGCGGGAACTAGTTATAAATTAGTGCGATTTGAAACTATTTTAGCTTTACGATTTTAAAGATTTATTATACATATATAATATTAATGATACATATTTGATTTAAATAATCCACAAAATACGCTTATTACTTTTCAATTTTTATTAGAATAATTCATTATTTAATCCGGAATTAATGAACTACGAACGTTTCAATACAACTATAAATAAATAAGAATTTACTTTATTAATTATTATTAAACAAATAAAATTCCTAAAAATAAGTTGATTTAACATTTATTACATCATAAAACATCCTATTAACACATTTTTTTAAACTATTCAATGTTCGACTTCATCACAATTCTATTATCTATTGTGTAGAAAAGGTTAGGGCTATTTTTTAAGTCTGGGCAAGAGGTCACGCGATCCTCATTGATCATACCGCTAAAGGGGCTCGAGATAAAAGCACAGATGGGAGCGGAAGCAGACGCAGTGGAACACAGACATCCTGTTTATTTGCTGACCGTACTTTAGCTCGAATATTTTACTCTTATTAGTCACGTTTTTACTACTTTATTCATACCCAAAGTTAGCGTCTAGTTATTTTGACAAAAAAAAACTCGTAAATTGAGATACAACGAAGCTTAACAAATAAAATTAGACATTTTTGTATTAGATATTTTTGTAAGAATGCTTGTATCAGAAAATATCACCAAGTTATAATACTGGATGATGTATAACATTATTTGGTAAATCAAGAATTCAAAAGGCAATTTAAAAACATGAAAACATGGGAGCTCAGACACCGTGAAATCAATACGTATTATTCGTAGTGGTTCTTTTTCTTGATATTGTGCTTATATTATTGCATGAATATCTTATTGTTAGCAAAGAATGCACAATTGATCGATGTAAATTTTAATGATTTTATGTATATTTTAAAGATTATTCGATCATTGTTCAAATATTGTGTCAAGGTATAATTTGTAAGTTCAGATTGGAATTTTTTATTTATATGTCTGTATTGGATCCGCACTTACAATTACAACGAAGGGTTACATCAGCTTTTACTTATTAAATTACGCTATAGTAAATTAAGTACACTAGTAATTTTCAAATTAGTTACGTCACGAGTTATTTTTAAACGATTGTTATTATATAAATATACTAGCAGAAGCCGTGGCTACGCCCGCATTCAATCTACAAAAAAAAAACGATTAAAAAATGGGGGGGTTTGGGGAGGCTAAAAAATACTTTACTACCTATTCTCATACCTAGCAAATATACAAAAAAAATCATTAAAATCGGTCGAGCCGTTTCGCAGGATTGCAACCACAAACACCGTGACACGAGATATTTATATATTAGATTGATTATAAACCGTTATACTAAACTTACACATGAGTTTTTAAATAGACCCGCAAATCCCAGTACTTCACATAAAATATATACATGGGAAGCTTTTAATCAATTTCACACAAAACAGAATACGATTTTATTTCGTATGGTATTTGAAGGTTAAATAACTAATCGAGAGTACAGATGGCATCAGAATACGTTTTTCCTTACGACTACTTTTTATTATTTAACTAGTGACGTGTCGAGACATGTAGGTACATACCTTGAGTATTTTATTCAAACCTTGTTCCTATTCGCTTGGTGATGTCATTCTTTGTAAATGTTTCCTGTGTCACGTCACTATTGCGTTGAGCCATATTTGCAATTAGTTTTAACTAATTTTTAATATTATTTTACACGTACATAAAAATAAATAAAAATGATATATTAATAACATATTTGTAACATTTATATTCCTAAGCCATTTGCAATAAAACTTTAGGTTTTATCGCAAATGGTTTTTCTTATAGAACCATTAACGTATGTAGAGTAGGCGACTTGCGAGTTGTACGGGATATTTTGCGTGGATGTGAACCTAGTTTGTACCTGGGGGAAGCCAGGGCGGGTTAGTAATTAAAAAAATGAAATCATTCGTTTGTTAAGAAAAACAAACTAAAAGATTACTATTAGAACAAGGAGATATATTTTATTTTAGTATAATTATTATAGATTTATTTAATAGACAAAACTGATTGAAAATTCATAGTATCTATAAAGATAAAACAGCTTTCTAAGTACGAGGGAGCGTTTTTATGTTCGCGGAATAAAGGGTAAGGGGTTGAAATACAAAAACCAAATTATTTTTCCTTTTTAATATATTCACCTGCAAGACGGACACATTTTTCAGATCTTTCAATTAATTTATTTATACCCTCATAAAAAAATGTTTTGTCTTTGTCCTCAAAATACGCTGAAACTTTACCTTAACTTCATCATCGGTGGTAAATTTTTTACCCCGCAGCTCTTTTTTCATTTTTGGAAAGAGGTAATAATCACTCGGGGCCAGGTCTGGGCTGTAGGGTGGTTCAAAATATCGAAGCCCACTTTAAGCAGGGCAGCCAACGCAACGCGGCTCTTGTGGACGGGCGCATTGTCGTGCAAAAGCAGCACACCTTTCGTCAATTTTCTCCGTCTTTTCTGTTTAATGGCTTCTTTTAGTCGCTCTAATTTGAAGCGTAGTATTCTCCGGTTAAAGAAACACCTTTATCTTTATAATCGATCAATAATATTCCTTCTGAGTCCCAAAAGACCGTTGCCATGAGTTTCCCAGCTGACTGTGACACCTTAAACTTCTTGGGGGGTGCTGTGCCCTTTTTATGCCACTGCATAGAGTCTTGGTTCGACTCAGGTTCATAATGATGAACCCAAGTTTCGTCTCCAGTAACAATTCGACTCAATACACCAACCTTGTTTACATTGCAGAGGTCCAAAAATGCACGTGAAAACTCTACGCGTTGTTGTTTTTGCGGCGGCGTGAGCATTTTCGATACCCGTCTTGCGCTGACCTTAGTCATGCCAAGATGATTGTTCAGGATTTTAAAAATGGTTGTATCGGATACTCCAACCATTTCTGCGAGTTGTTTCTTCTTTAGTCGAGCATCGTCGAGTACAAGTTTTTCGACTTTTTGAATAAGTTCTGGCGTGGTCACCTCGATGCTCCTGCCCGGCCTCGGGTCGTCTTCAAGGGATTCCCTTCCTTTTTTAAACAAACTGTGCCACTTGTACACTTTGGTTTTTCCTGGACAAGAGTCACCGTAAACCGATGACATCTCATCCATTATGGTCGCAACTGATTTTCCTTGCTTGGTAAGGAACTTTATAACGGCACGATATTCGATTTTTTCCATATTTCACTTTTCATTCCTGATTATGTTGCTTGGTTGGCAATAGCTCAAAGACTAATAGTCTAATAACAATGAAATCTCGTATTTATACTAATTATGAGTCACAAAACACGTTACGATCGTAATGAGCCTAATCACCCCCCTCCAACCCTCTCATTCCGCGAACTTAAAAACGCACCCTCGTATATCCAATATAACTTGAAAGAACTTGAGACTATCCATACTAATATTATAAATGTGAAAGTGTTTTTGTTTGTCCTTCTTTCACGTCGAAGCGGAGTGACGGATTAGCCTGATTTTTTGTGTGGAGATAATTGGAGGGCTGGTGAGTGACATAGGCTACTTTTTATCGCGGGAGATCATCTCGTTTCCGCGGGAAAACACATTATAATACAACCCAAAAACATATTTATCATCAGAACTACTTGAAATTTGGAAATCGTCCCATAAGAGGGTAAAATAGGGGATAAAAGTTTCTATGAAACCTATCTTTTTGGATTTTTTTGTGTAGTTTTAGCGCGAGCAAAGCCGCGGGTTCTGCTTGTAATATATATATTCATATCTTCAGACCGACCTGCCAGTAACAACAATAACTAATTTAATGATACTTTGCCATGTGATTGTGGAATTCACTTTTGTGTTTTAGAATCTTTTAACGCGCAATGGTTATAAAAATCATTGTTTTCATACATAAGGCACAATGCTGTAGTTCACAAAGGCGATACTAATGAATGTAAGCCGTAATATATACTATTGTACGCCGCTGGGCTTTGCCGGGGAACTTAAATGTAACACACTGTTCTCTTTGATGTCTAAAAGGTTTTCTTTGTTAGTGATAATGATATTGAGTTGAAGTACCAAAATGGTGGTGTTAAAGCTTTAAAATACTACCGACTCAACTTTCGTAGTAAATATGCTATAATATTAAAAAAATATACAAATTTCAATTAGATTACCTTAAGAAGCTTTTCATGTTAACAAATATATATAGGTAAATACCTACTTCATAAAAGCTCAGAAAGCTAGCGTAGTTTATTACCGTAGCATACTATACGATTTAACTTCACGTAATGTCGACATTACATAAAGTTATTCCTTATATTCTTTTTGCTAATCCAAAAACAGGTCACGTGTAGGGCGGGCGTGACGTAGGACCGTCTATATATGGCTTGTCAAAAGCAAGCAGTTAGCAGGGTTACCTATTGTCGATTTTTTGCGTTAGTATATTTTCTAAGGGGAACATAGGCATTGCGTATAGTATCTTAATATTAATAAATAAATAATAGTAAAAACGTAAATATTTTATTAAACGAAAATAGATATTATTTAAATTTTACATCTTATTGGCGACACGGTGCATTCTCCATGCAATTAGTACAATATGATATCACTACGACATAATATGTTAGAGCATATGAATTATATAAGTTAAAAAAAATATAAATTTAATAATCTAGTAATATATAAATAATGTTTATAATAAACTTGCGACAAGCTCTCCTTGCGCCTTGGTGCCTACCAGTGACCTATGTTTTACTCCAGGTCGTAGTCTATAATATTTGTACCTACTGCATTTCATCCAAATCCGTGCAGCCGTTTCAGCGTAAAACAGTTCCGAACATACAAACATACAAACTTTCATATTTATAATAATTATAATAGTCCGATGACAATTTCTTTTAGTGGTAATGTGTTTAATTAAACCTACCTAACAACTAGATACCAGAGGTCGCAGGTTTAAATTCTAGACAGAATTATCTTTTGTAATCATGATGTTAGTCAGCGGTAAGAAGGCGTCATGAATGAAAATAGTATACGAAGTAATTACGTTCTTATTGCCACTATTGTATGGAATTTATTATTACGACATCATCATTTGATCACAATTTTAATTTAGTCTAATAACAATTTTAATTGTAATCTTAGCAAGATACAATTTTTGATTTTTCACTATACCTCATAAAGAAATAGACTCAGCTATTCACGTTAAAACACTTTGTACGGCGTCTTATGTCAGCTAAACGACTGTACCTACTTGAAGCCTCTCGCATAAGAAAAAGCTGAATTTACGAAGCGACGCACGCATATTCAGTCTTTGTTTCTTTGTGGATAAAGTAACAAAAAACTTGAAAGTCATAGAGATAAAGCTTGTCTTAAACTAGTAGCAGTTATATTATAATGGTTTCTTTAGGAAGGTTTGGAGAATACATGATATTATTTCTTTGAAAACTTAAGTACCTTAATATAACTTAGCAATTTGTTAACAGCAAATTTATGTTGTGTTCTCTTGATAAACTAAAGTGAAGTAGGTTCAAAACCCGAGTCTCGCATCTCTGATATTTTTGGATGCAAACCAATTTAATTACCTTTCCAACCTACGTCCCGCAGCGGAACGTAAAATAGGCTACATTATTAAAAGATTTTTTTTTGTTGTATTTGTGTTTTAAAAATGCGAGTAATAGGTATTTAAAAAAACATACATAAATGTATGTAAATTAAATATGTCCAGGCGGAACACTCCTTCAGTATCTAATCATCACCGATTATTTTTTGACTAACCGATCCGATTAGTGATAATATAAAAAAGTTAAAATGATTATACTTTGCACGATTGTGATTGCTATTCATCGTCGGTTGGCCTTCGATCGAGACTGGTTCTATTCTGAGCGTTTTCTGTTTGTAATGACACGTATGTCAAGTGGATTACAATTTACAAATGGATATCGAAATTTGCGAGTTTTCAACAAAACTATCAAATATCAATATTAAGAAAAAAATCATAGCAATTTTAATAAGATTATAGTTACGAATTTATATCAGGTTGCATTCAGTATTATTCATTCGACAACACTAGCGACTCACCCTCGGCTCACTCGGGATCGTTCCTAGATACGTTTTAACAGTTAGTTTTGAATATATAGGATAGACTTTATACCTATACATAGACATAGAAAAGTAGGTAAGTAGTAAGTTCTTTAAAAAAAACTTACAATCATCCCCTATTTTACCTTGACTGGTAATAAATGCCGAAATATTTTTTATTTCTTATCAAAATTATAGAATATAAATTATACATACAATATAATACAAACTTTCAACCCCTATTTCACCCCTTTCAATTTTCACTTATGCGACAAAAAGATTCCTATGTCCTTCTATGGCATTTATATCCCATCCTTCTCTATGTCTAAACTTTATCAAAATTGGGTCAGCGTTTTAGGCGTGAAAACGTAACAGACAGACAGAGTTACTTTTGCATTTATAGTATTAGTATGGATATTGAATGTAATTATATATGTATGTTTCACAGAAATATACCACCCACATTCTATTACTTACGCAAAAATTCAATCCAGAGTTCAAAGTATACATTCAATTACATTAAAACGCAAATGAATCAGCGATGATCTAATCAAACAAACTAATTCACGTGCTAAGACACGTTTAGAGACTCGGATTCCTTATAAAAGCTCTATCGAGTGCTATTGGAATGGCAGTAATAAAACGAGAATAACCGAGTTGCATCGTGCACCGATTACCAGCTAATGCGATTTCACCAGCCTTGCTATCTAGATCTATTCCGGTTAAGTCAAGTTGTGCTGGCTTGGTTTGGGATGCATTAGGAAGTCATATTGGATAATGGAATTTGTTCTTTTGTAAGAATTCACTTACAGTATAATACCAATATTATAAATTATTTTAATAAATTTAATTATATCGCAGTATTTGGGTTAGTTTTTTTTCTATTGCAAAATTGAGTCTATGTGTTTGTTCTTGTTGCGGTTAAACAATTTAGAAATAAATACAGACGCGAGACGAATATTTCATATTCATACGAATATATACATACTAGCGACTCACCCTCGCTTTGCTCGGGTTTTAACGGTTAGTATGGATAGATAGGATAGACAGTCGATCTTTGCTAATTGAATAACAAATCTCTCCCACTGAAACGTAAAGAACGGTACCTTTTTCCGGGATAAAAAGTAACCTACGTGCTATTCCAGACTATAATCTATCGCTGTGCCAAATTTCATCCAGATCTATTCAGCCGTTCTGGCGTAATTGAGTAACAAACATCCATTTTGCATTTATAATAATATTTATGGGATGTACAAAGTAGGATTTAAAAAAGTCCTTTATTACCAAATGTTACAGCCATGAACGAATAAACCACTGGACGAGACATAAAATACAAATGTATGAAAACTCGTTCAACCAAAAGACGCATAACGCACACAAAGATTTTATTACATTATTATACACACAGGTACACAATACAATATTTCTAGTGCTTGAACGTAATCGATAAAATACATATATCGATGAACCAATTAATGACATTTTAGACATTGGTTAGCATAGTCATCATATTTTACATCTTTTAATTTAAAATATCTGTATTTATTATAATAAATTAAAATAAATGAATTAAAGAGGCAATAATAATGTGTCAAATAATAATTATTTTTTAATTTGATTTATATAAATACGATGGATGGCATTGATGGCAGCATTCTGTTGGCCTATAATAATGTTAATGAACAAATGAATATCGGGTGTATATTCCATTAATATATAATAAAAATTATTTTTTAAAGATTAAAAAAATATTAAGCTAATTTAATTAAAGTGATTTTGTTGATTCTGTTATTGAATTATTTTAATCGGCAATTGATTGTCTCGGGTAGCTTATAAAAATGTGACACTGTCCTAATATTGCTCAGTTCTTAATAAACATTTGTGAAATTAGAAAAAAGAAAAAGTGATTGCAAATTAAAGTGAGTGTTGGATCGTGAAAGTAAAATAGATCGTGAAAGTAAAGCGTTTTATTACAAATCGCCAACCCAGAAGTTTGGTGCTAAAACATTATTGTTTGATTTTGTGTAATTTATGTGTTGAAATAAAATGATCTTTATTATTATTACAATGGAATAATATTCCAAAGTATATAAATGTGGTATAAAATAAAATAAAAAATTAAGTACACATACTAATTATAATTTTTGCATTTATATTTTTATGTGACTTAGAAAATATTTTTATAAATTTATTGTCATCAGATTGTAGGATACTGTGATAAAAGTATTTTATGTTATTGTACTGTACAAATAACACAATTCGTTCAGTTATTTCGTCAAATATCGATATATTTTTCGACATTGTCAAGCACTAGTCGATGTCAAATGGACTCACTCGACAGTTTAGTCATTTGTTCTGAATGGTATAATCCAGGGATTTTATGATGGTTGTCAGATGTCAACAATACATAGAAATATCGACTATATTTAACATAGTTGGATAATATGACATTTTATTTTACAATTTTATTAAATTGTGTGATAAATAACAATAAATGTAATAAAATAATGTATTTACAAGTGAAAAGAAACAGTGCTGCTTCCGCCGCTATAGTTTTTACACCATTTAACAGAACATTTAGTCATTTGGCAGATTGTTGTTGACAAGTAAATGCTTGAGACTGACGCAAAAAACAAACGACAAAGGCTGAAATTTCCTGGCTACTAATAAGACAGATAAAGGTACGTCCGCTTATATGTCTGGTCCAGTGACTTATTCGTTCATGGTTACAGCTGAGAACATATCAATCTGATGATCGCACACTAGTATTACATTTCGCGCCGGGCATATCTTACTTATTTCAATTATAGTACAAGGCCTGCATAATTTGATACGTGACAACATCTAGTGACGACTGCGAGTACCATATAAATAGTATTATATAAAATAACGCAGGCAATATTACCTTCAATTCACAGAATTTTGTGTGTTTGTAACATATGCGTAGTGTATGAACCCAAGTATTATTGCCTAAAATTTATTATGGCCTAAGTCTTATGTTGTGGGTTCAATTTCCGAATGGCAAATGTTATTTACAGTACATGTTAGTACTGAACTGGTGGATTTTAAACGCGTCACTAGTTGACACAGTGTCTTAATTCGAAACCGTTATATACGCCACTATGTATTCTTCTTTTTCTGAAGGAAAACCTTATACTTTAGATAGATAAAACTTTTGTTTAATTTCAGGTAAAACAAGTTCTCTGATCAAAAATTTCTTACGTATCATCATTAAACGATTAATTGAATATTTGGCATTGTGCCACACCTTTTAAAATATGCACCGGAGTTTTAATCTAGGTGAACGAGTGTTCGAGCTTGGAGAACAGATGAGTAATAAGACATTATGTGCTAGATAAAGACGTTATTTCGTCGCTGGAAAACGACGAAGATCATTTTTCGTTTGCTTAGAACATTTTACGGCGAGCGGTTGACAGGAACGATCTATCACCGGCGAAGTATAAGCAAACAATCGTCAAGGAAACAACGCCTTTATACTCTGTCACAAAAGAAGTAAAACTGCTTGAAAACGGCGTAGCTTTAATTATAAAATTATTTACAAAAGCATTCTTTGGAGTTCTTATGCATGTTTCTTGCTAATTTCACTTTATAGTTTTGTTGATACTGACATCATTCTGTAAAACACTTGTATAAATACTTATTTGCATTTTGTCGCGAGATAACATAAGTGTGATTCAGTTAAAGAGTAAGAGGATTTAACTCTATACTTAAATATTTCATGAAAAGAAAACTTATTTTGTATTAAAAACGCATTAGACTAATACGTTCCACTTGTATGAAGTCATATTTGTCCATAACCAATTACATGCAGTAATAATGACAGCAGTTCGTTGAAAACAACCAACAATTAATGAATTAAATAGAATTGTTTTTTCTTTATTGATTTTGCATTTTCATCCATTTAGCTTTCGGCATATAAAGCGAACGTTGAATGCTTAATCATCCTTTACTCTTATTTTTTCGAAAACTGAGAGACTATAAGTCCTTTGTAACGATATAAGTTATATACAAAATCACATCGCACTGAAATCTAATCAACGACCCCTCTTTAGTAAGTAGTTATGAAACAGCATTACGAATGTACCGATCTTTCATTTTTTTCTTGATTGACTTCTACAAAAACACTGAGTTTGAAAAAAAATTGTAATACTTAATCCGGGTGTGTTTTGAGAGAATTGTTATTAATCAATTTTATTGAATAAGTTATAGTAAAGGTATAAGGAGTAAATTTCTAGAAAATAAATCCATCCCAAGTTTTATACGATTACGTCTAAAGTGAATTTGAAGCCGATCCTTATTGTGTTTAACCCTTTTTAACGTCCCACTGCTGGGCACGGGCCTCCCTTCAGTACGAGGGGGATCAGGCCATAGTCCACCACGCTGGCCAAGTGCGGGTTGGCGGACTGTTCCTTATCAGTTTAAAGTAATTTATCATAATATTGCTTGAAGAAACATTTCAGGTCATTCTTTAATATTGCTCGAAGAGACATTTTATTTAACGGGGATATGAATTAATTGGGACACTGCCGTGTTTACAGCAATTGTTATTTTAATTTGTAAAAGCTCCGATAAAGCAATAATATTTCCGTTTGGAACTCAACTCGCGTGACTGCTGAAAATTATTCTGAACAACACATGGTTATAATATATTTTATATTAACAGTCGTTCTTAGCTTCGCCACTGCGAAGTTATTTTACCGATTTAAATATAACTTATTTATTTTTATAAGAGATTTTGTTTTAAAAAATATATTGTTATTGTATTGTTAAGTTTATTAGAGTTTTAGCAAGTTTAACTTAACCTCAAATAAACTATAAACTAGAAGAAAAAACATTTCGTTTTAATGTCATTTACCTTATAGGTATAATAAAATATTTAAATCAAACAATAACTTATCCTTTAGTAATACAAAATTCCAGCTGCACCCTATGGCACAAACGATTAAATGTACGCAATCTGCGAGCGAGCGCCTAAAACATTGCCCATGTTCAGAACGTTCGTAACTTCCAGCATATGTGGACGATGCAATTTAGTATGAAAATCAATGTACATTCTCCCAACACAACTTCAAATATTGAATGAGCCATTTACATTTTTAAATTCCGGATATCCTATTAGGTTCTAATAAACCCTTAAATCAAATTAATCTAATTTAGCAAATCCACTCAATAGTTCGCCTTGTAAAATGAAAATAGAGCATGAAGTACGAAGCCACCCTTTCACTCATCCCTTAACACCGAACTTGACCTAGTTAGTCGATGCATGTTTGATCGAAGCTGATTAAGAAAGGGGGTTAGTGTATATACTTACTTATGTAAGCACGTTAACAGAAACCTATAGTGTATCTATCTTTGTAGGGTATCAATAAAAATCTAAAAGGTATATCTCACCTAAACAATAGAAGTGTTTATAAAAGCATTTCGCTGAAAGCTTTCCCTTATTAGAGTACTCAGTGGAAGATTTATCTTTCAGAGAAAAGCAGCGAGAATTTGCTATGAAACATATAATTAGTCGACTTAGTTCTACTTACCATTTAGAAATAGAGGCCGTTATTTTATAGGCTTAATACAGCAGCGAAATAGCTGTATATCATTTTTAACATTATTTTGTGATTATATTATAAAACTAAAAAGTAATAGAAACTTGACATATCGTTCAACCCACATACGTTATGAATACATCGTGAATTCACTTTCAAGAAAACGAAACGATCAATGCGGCGCGATGTTGGGCGCAAAATCTAATTTGGGAAAGTCAACGTTCTGTTCATGGTATCATTTGAGCCTTTAAAAAGACCTCCCGTATCGATCAGGGTTCGATGAACCGGGTTTAGTGCTCTATTCTAACGCCGGAGAATTACTAGCAACGCCACGAAAATTAAATTGATCATGAACAACTTCTCTAATAAATGAACAGCTATTCATATAAGCTGTTACGTCTTTTATTAGGTAACCTCGATTTTACAAGCGCTGAGAATAAAATGTAAATTGCAAGCCTTAAATTTTGGTTACAAAAAATCACTTTCTCTCAACCGTTGGACAGCGTTATACTTTTTGAATTATGTATTTAAGAAGATTTTTTTATGTATTTTGTTTTAAAGGATTTGAAAAGTAAGCTTCGTTATCAATTTTTAGTTGAAAAGCAGTAGGAATAATATTTAGGTATGAACGCAATCTCGCCATAAAATTCCTTATTCCGTAAAGTTATCTTTTGTACGTTTACTCAAGTCCTGACTCATAAAGATTTCATTTTTCGCTAATAACATTTTGATGAACGAAGTGTGAGTAATACGAAATATATAACTACGTAGCTGTTTCCATGAACATCTCTATTTTAAGAAGTAATTAAAGCTGTAAGACTGTCTATCTATGGACGTCCCATTAACTCACGAGACAACGAATTTCACAAATGTTAATCTCGCCCATTGGGAGAAACCGCAATCGTTTTCCGCAAGTATCCGAGAAAACTAACTTTTCTAGATAGCTTTAGAAGTCTTTTATTTAGGGTTGTGATAGAATCAACTAATTCTTCTACGTTCTTTCATTTCTAATTTTTAAAAGTTTGTTTGTTATTCTAAGGATAATTCATCAAAACACATCAATACATTTATGAAGATTTTTTTTTTGAAATAGAAGACTATACATATTTTCATATAATACCAACAAAGATTTTATTACTAAATTCAACATGACCCTAATACTTTATCGGATATGTCTACTAGAATTGCTATTTGTTGGCAACTTGGCAAAATCAATAAATAAGCAGTGCCCATCGCGATTATGATCGCAACATTCACCGCGAATCCGATTTAACCGATAATGTCAATTAGAGGTATACCAAGTCTGAACCAAATATGGTATAGACAGTTTACGGGGCAGACCTAATCAATGCTGTCAGATAAAATAGAGAGCTAATGACTAGATAAGCTACAAGGCTTGTGTTATGGATACTAGATAGTTGATATACTACACATATATATCTTTAAATACATACATATTTTAAATATAAGCACCCATGACTAGAGTACAAATAATCGTGCTCATCACACAAATGAATGCCCCCAGCGGGACTCAAACCCATGACCGCTGGCACACCAAGTAGGGTCATTACAAACTGAGCCAAACGTCTCGTCAAAGAATACACCATTTCTTATTGCGGCATCTCATCTAATTCCCTGTAGACGGATCTCTATGTCCGACAGTGATGAACAAGACTATATCAGCTCGCATGGCCCCGGTCGCCACGTGCGGGATCAAGCTAAGGGCCTTTGCCACGTCACTTCACAAACTATTCTGATTAATTCAACGAACTTAGGGTATTGGATGAGTTTGTGGGCACAATCTTGACTTATTTACATTAAGTCTATCTTCAGATAGTTTCTTCAAAAAGGTCAAAAACAAATTGCACTTTATATTATTTGGTTGACCTTTATGAATATTTGAATAGTTAATTTGGAAAATGACAATTTCCTATATGCTGGTGGATTTGTCACATTTAGAAATAAGTACAACTGACAATACCTAATATTCATATTATATATAGGTATCTACTTTATAAATAATAAAAGGCCATTCTATCAATAAATATTATATACACAAATTAATTAAATATTCAATATTAATTAAATTTATTTACTAAGTCCTGAAATGAAAGTCTTGACAGTCAATGTATTCCACCTATCGATTCTAATCTTCAGAAGACGCATGAAATGAATTGCTAATGGATAACTGTACAGTGACGGCGTTTAAAATAGGTGTACCTATTTATTCGTATTCCTTTGGGGTGCCTAATGTTTAGTAATGCGGTTATGCGTGGTAGGCTTGGATTACTAATCGTTTATATGTATATTTTAAGCAAATAAATTTTAAGGTTATTTGACTATATATATTATTTTCTAATAAATACCGTACATTTTAGCCACTTTTTCCGTACAAGTTAATTTGCTGATATTTCTTTACTCACGAAACTGGGCTCGGACACGCGAAGGCCATATATGTTACTTTTACGAGCTTATGACTCTCCTAAAACCTATATATTAAATATTTAGCTATCACAATTGAATTTACTGTAGTAAATAATGTTATTTCTTCTGATAAATTTATTTTTTATCTTCTTTTACTCATAAATTTTACAAAGCTGAAAGAAAGAATCAAAAGCATTCCTGACTATTCTAAGAAGTGGTAAAGGTACGAACCATCTGTGGGCGATGTGTACAGCTTCTTGCACAAGTCCTGAGGTCCGCCGAGCGCGTTGATCTTGGCTATCCCCTCGGCCCCGCGAGTCTCCATCAGCTCGCGCAGCTGCCGAAGGGTGACGCCATATTGCGCCGGCCGCCCCTCCACCGTAGCCATGGTGCCGGGCTCGCGGCCGCCGCCCGCACCACGCCCGACCCTCTAGATCTGAAACAAGGAGTAAGAGAGTCATCAATCGGTCAAAAATAATCAGTAAAAGTGTGTTTGTGTGTTATCCTTCGTTTGTTACTCCTTGCTGCTCAAGCGTCTGGACAGATTGAGATAAAATTTATTATTCAGACGAGGATCTAGATTAACACATACCCTATTATTGGTAGTAGATATCAAATCTCTTAGCCTTATAACCAGAACACTAGCACAATCAAACAAATCGATATAAGACGTTGTTGTAATTAATATTAACAATAGCTAAATCATAAACTGACTAAACATCAGTCACATGGTTTTGTTGCAAACCATTTATCATACCATAAATGGAGCATACCTAATAGAAATAAGGAATTTCACAAAATAAATTAAAAAAAAAGTAAATTGGCAGTTTAGCTCAGAACTCACAACAGTAGAGGACGTTAGGGACTCGTGCCGCTAGAATGGTAATTTCGTATTAAAAGTGATATTAACTTTACACTAAATGATACCGCGAAATTTACGTTTTATAAAACTATTTAAAAAAATCCTACATATTATTGAAACACTTGTCTAGTAATAATGATTTTATTATATTTATAGAGGCAATTTAATTGGAGGCAATTATGTTAGCGAGCAAAACGGTGAAAGGTCATTCATCATATATAATATACATTGTATGTATAATATACAATTTCAAAATGTTTAACGTCCAACCGCTGGACACGGTCCACTCTTTCGTGAGGGTTGGTGGACTTCGTCCGTTTTTAAGAACTGGTTACGTTCTCTCATACATGCAGGTATTTTCACGATATTTTCTTGCACCATATTAGGAAGCGGTAATCATGTAGAAAATTTACACATTTAAATCTCAGAGATTCTAGCAACCTAGGCTGAAATCGTATCACTTCTTTCCAAGCGTATTACTACTATCTAAGTCGAATATTATATTTATTGGACTGTACTAAATTGGACCTACTTGATAAATTATAAAACAAGGTCATTAAACTTCATTATTCAATCATGTATTTAAACAGCTTCAGGGGAGATTTTCTGCATAATTCAACACCTCTTTAACTGCAATAGCATCGAGGCATTCCACTGTAAAGTTTTCTATGAACTCGATTGCATTTTACTGTCGCTCATTGCAATAATTAAATAGGGTAGAGGAACGTATAAGCGGGAAATAGGTTGACATCTAACGAAGATAAGACTTATCATCCCACACAACGCCCGAGGGACTGAAAGGGAAATTATTGACATTTTGCAATTTTCAATATTGTATACACAATTATCTAATATATAATGTGTTATTTCTATTATTTTAAAATGAGTTTCTGATCAATTAAAGAGTCTAAAAGGGTTATTTTCTGGAAGTCCAGTTCTATTTCAAAAATTCCCCTATTAATGGGGGAAGGTTATCTAACATCATACTATGATTTTAAGGATCGGATATAACATAAATAAACTACGCTGACGTAGCCACGAACAATCTTAGTTTCATCTTATTATTAAAGATTTCTTTCTGTCTTATATTTTACTAGCGGCTCACGCTCGCTTCGCTCGGGTTCGCCTCTAGAAGAATAAAAACAAATCTATTCCATGGGAACCGTACATTTTTCCGGGATAAAAAGTAGCCTGTGTGTTATTCTGATGTATGAGCTATATTATTGTAAGATTTCATTAACATCCATTCAATAGTTTTTGCGTGATAGAGTAACAAACATCTATACATCTAAACATCCAGACATCCTCACAAAATTCGCATTTATAATATTACAAGGATAAAGACATTACTATAGCCCTATCTACTATAAAGGGGCCACAAAAACCTCCGGAATTTATATTAACAAGAGCTAGATTGTGAAGTGACGTACATCACTCGGAAAATAATAAACTGGATTCCCTGATTGGATCTAAGGGTAGCAAAATCGTTTATTTCACAGCATCACCGTTCACCAGTCACAAAGACATTATTTCTGCAATCCAATTAGAGGGAGCTCGTAAATCTTCGAAAAGACACTTCGGAAGATTAACTTGACGTTAAATATTTTCAAATATCATATCGGCGCTATTATGGCTTGTACAGTTTTATGGATCGTTGTACTTACTATAAATAGAGAAAATTGTCAATAGTTGTTAAATATAAGCTTATTTCATAAGTCAAAAACGAAATTATGGTTTTTACATTTTTTATAACTCGAACTTTAGTAAAATCTATACAAATATTATAAAGAGAAAAGATTTGATTTTTTGTTTGTTGGATTGTACCGTATAGGCTCCGAAACTACGGAACCGATTGGATGAAATTTGGTAAAAAGATAGTTTGAGACCCTGGTAATGACATAGGATAGTTTTTTCCCGGAAATCATCTCTTAAGGGGGTGAAAACGGGGATGAAAGTTTGTACGGGGAATGAACCTAGAGACAAATCCGAGCGAAGCGAGGGTGAGTCGCTAGTTCTATAATAAAAACTTATTGATTTACTTGCTAACAAATTCTGACACAGCACGTTTAAGCTTACATTTGCCCTTAACTATGAACCCCGTAGAAGGGTTTCATTATTATTTTATACCACGTACACAAATGTTAATTAAACGAACAAAAAAATTAACCAGAACACACCTGTAGCCTGTTAGCGGTCTTTACGACCCATAAACAGACCTGTGCCGCTCGTTGTGCATCCTGCATATTTCAGTTTTATGTAATCAAATGTCTGTTTTTACATGTTTGTTTATAAGGGATGAATATTTTTGAAAAAGTAATTACAAACAATATAAATAACGTAATGTCGTATTGTCTACAATGCTAAAACAAAAATGTCTTTATTCTCCGCTAAAACTGCCTTCTTATTTTTTAATATGAGACCTAAATGTATCATGTAACAGAATATTTTTTTTTTCGAATTTCTACTACGTTTCCTGTAATAAAACTCTTTTCATCACTCACAACAAAGTGCCAAATTTAAATCAACAATCATCTTTTCATTACATAAAGGGCATAAATATAAAAATATTTACAACTTCCAAATATACTGTTCTTTTGTAAATATACTAAACATATGCTTAATATTCATTAACTTCCGTTTCTTTATGATTATATCTGGCAGTGAATAATTTAGATATAATATGAAAATAATAAAGAAATACAGGTATTTGATAATAAGAACACATGAAGGCGTTTGAAAACGAAGGGGCGATGTATTCCATAAAGGGATATCCTAAAATATTCATGTGAAAGAGCTTTGAATTTTATTGTATTCACTAATATTTTTGGTTTAAAAAGACCGTTTATATATATATATATATATAAAGTTCGTTCTCAAATGTCAATAAATTATTATTAATATCAAGATAGTATTTGACTTCATGATATTTGTCATTTACTTAGTGGGTATGTCATGGAACTAGTTATCTTTTATTATGTTTACTCGTGATACTCATACATAACTTTAAATATTTTTGCGCGATAGCTCTTAACTAAAAATAATTTCAGATTAAGCGAGCTTGGAAACTAAGAGATTATTCAAATGTAATCCAATGAATTTATGGCAGGTCGGCGGAAGCTTGTCGACAACCTTGACATTTTCGTTTCGCTGTTGTCGTGCGCTGAGATAGTTTCATTTTAGGAAAATTTTACTAGATTGCGAAATTTTTACATATTAATATGTAATAATGTAACTAAATCAGTTTTGATATTGAATACCAGTAGATTATTTGAATAAGAACTTAGTGTTCAGAAACCAAGAAAATGCATTAATATTTCCAGCGATGTTCACGTTCAGTCTTTTACAATAACAGACAAAAAAAAATTTAATCCTCCTGTATTAGTACAATTTTTTAAGCTCACAATATATTACCCTACAAGGACAATTGTATGTAAGTACTTGTTTGTTATTTATTCTAACATATGGGAGGGTGACAAGGAACTTCCCCCCTTTCTCCAAGCAGCAATGGGGTTGAGTGTCGTTGCAAGGTCGGTTTGTGTCCATCTCTGTTAGAGAACAGATCCTTCGAGATTTACTGATTTATTGAACTTTACTTGGACTTATTGGATAAACAATATTTAAATTTATGACGCTGTATATTTTTAAATACCATAACTTTTTAAATTAATATCAAAATGAAGCGTACCATACACTGCAAGTTAAACAAACCTACCTTACGAACTTAGTATTAAAAATGCACGTAAAACAACGGGGTAGCTAGTAATTACTCGATTACTAGTCATTAGTACTATAGCATGTGTAGCAAAGTTAAGCAAATGGGTCAATCATCGTGTTCCAACAAACTTGGCACGAGCGCGCAAACAATCTTGATTGAAGGTGTCCCGAATTGCGGGATTAATCGATGTTGGTCGAGTTGCGTAGGTAATGGATGGATTGATGGCCAAAGGTTACGCGGATTTGACATGAATTTGTTATATATTTAGTTGTAGATTTAGATAGGAAGTGATAAAGATGTTATATTAAAATTAAAATACTATTTCTTTTTCATTGTTTAAGAACATATTTTATGCTAAGATAGGTACATATACAAAACCAACAGTGAATGAGATGAATCTGAAGAAGTTATTTATAAACAAAATCCGACATAATTCAACATATTTTGAAACGACCTAATATTGTATGTTCCATTACATTTACGCGAAAGCAGAACAAGGACAAAGTTCCACTATTGTACGAATAAACAATAAATCTACAATAGACACAGAACTTACCGTTTCTATCCAGAAATACATCTGAAACATATCAATGACGCAATCGTCCACTGAACTTTTAAAACAAAGGTAAATTCCAGAATAACAAAATCAGTTTATACTATCTGCTTTATTCTCAGTTTCAACGTAAGCTACAAATCACGGGACCTCGATTGCTTTTATTGTAACAAAACCAGTTTTACTATTGTTATAAGAATAACATCGCAAATATTCTCTCACTGCCGTTTCATTGTGATGAAATAAAACGTCTAGAGGTCTAGCTATTTTAGTATCGTTATTTGAAAATTGTATTTTTCTAGCAGCTCTCATAAAACGTTTGATTTTTAGCAGGAGACTTTTACTGTTTTAATATATGTATTTAAGAAAATATTTATCATACCATTGAATTTGTTTTTCTAGAAATTATTACTTTTTAAAATACTGACATTTCAATTTGATAATGTAAAAAAAAATAATTAAATTAGCAATAGTGAATAACCTTAGCCGCGAAAGCCTTCAATAGATATGATGTAGAGTCAAATCGCGTGATTTAACCGCCTTATCTCGGCCACACCTACTTTTCGCAAATTGTAGATATTAGTCAAGGCAATTTACTATTAATCTTGATGTAAAACTGTCATAAGGAAAAATACTTAATTTTAAACCTGCAGAATTTTTTTACGCTTATTTTGTTAAATTGTCTTTAATATACATATATCATCTCAACGAAGTACTGTAAGTACCGAATACCAATTTAAGGAAGAATATACAAACACCAATTAATATTGTGTACGATAAATTCATTAAATACCCTGTAATAGCTTAGATTTTTTATTCTAGATCTTGGTATTCAAACTTATTGAGCTAAAGAGAGCCTGGGTTAAGAGTACATAATTGGAGAAATAATATTATATTATTATAAAATCAGACTAATTATAGTATTTTTTTAATTTAACACCTCCAGGTAAATTTCTAAAAAAATAATTAAAATTCTGAGAAACCTATTGTTAACTGACACGCCGCGCCGGCGTGTCAGTGGTCGTGGAGGGATTAATGCCTAAAATGAAATAATTTGGCTTCACTTCTAAACTTTAATTGACATAAAAAATATTCCTAAAACCAAGAAAGTCTCAAAAAGTCACAGATTGTTTCATTATAAAGTTGAAGTTACTCAATCACATTGCTCAAAGTAAATAAGCAAATTGCTTCTAGCAGGCCAAGAATTCTGTACTTAAACATCATTAAGCTAACGAAACTCTGCCCACCAACTGTGACGCTCGTAACAACAATCTTGTTATAAGTTCCACAAGAGCGATTTAATTAAAATAGAATAAGTTGGTAAGTCAGAACAAATTGCACTATCGCTGAAAATCTGGCTGTTAGCACCAGTCCTGCAAACTAATACAAAGTAAAACTTATTGTCGTGGTAGTGATTTAAACAGAAACTCAAGGTACTGTAAATTATGCTCAATTTACAGCTTATTTTCGAATTGAGAATAATTCAAAAGTTCACTAAAATAATTCTGTAAGATAAAACAAGTTGAAGTAATAACGAGGTCAGACGGAAAGACAATATTCTTACTCCTTTCATAACAAATAGTTTTGACACAATGCCACTTTATAGAACATTTAATCGATGACAAAAGCTTGTTGACTGAAATAGATTTTTATTTTTAATAATTTGGTTTTAAATAACAGATAATTTATGTAAGGCGTTTTAAATAAAGGGGAAATAATATTGAGCTCAGAAACGGTTCAATTATAAGGTAAGAAGTGTCAAAGAAAGCCAGTTCTTTGAGAGTAAATTGATAATTGCAATATCGATAAAGATGGCTGGCAATGCCAGTGCAAACGTTCAGGAAACCGAAGACCGTTGCCTGTCGCTAATGGTGCAGATTCAGAAATAAATTATAATAATAACTATTATTATGAGAAAATAAATTTAGCGGTTTTATTTAAGTACATTGGAGTCATAGCAGAAAGGATAATAATATCGTAAATACATAAAGATATATATTTGTATTTTATATCTTTGTGTGGCTTTACGTTTTTTAAATTTTTACTGTACAATAGATAAAATGGATTAAATTTTATGTTATATAGGATAGGGTTAACAAAACGTGCGAGGAATGGATGATCGTGAGTACTTTTAACGGTTTGGTAATTTCCGTCTCTAGCAAATTTTTGGTGTCATTTTAATGTTCGTTCGTTCGCGTCCTTTGTATGACTTCTATATAATTACTAAAATCTTTATTTTTTAATTATATAAAATAGTTTTTTCGATAACTTTTGTTACCTACACATTATTTTTAATTAAAAGTATTTTAAAATGGGAACACATATATGTAAATCGAAAATATGTTCTTGATAAAATTGAGTTTATTTTTAATTCTGGCAGCGTTCGAGCGCATATCAATGCACAAGTTTATAAAGTAAAATTTAACGAATATCTTCATATAAATCGGATATAGACGCGATCTCACAAAAGCATTCAGTGTGTTCAGTTAAGCGATGAAGAAATGTATGATGAAATCTGAATCTTATCTATTTAGTGTATTCATTTTGATGCTAAAAATTCCTAAATTAAAAAATAATGTTCTTTAAATATTTTTGGTTATCAAGTAGAATTACCGATTCTTAAAAAACAATATCATAACATCCTATTTAACGGTGTAAACTATATATTTGTTTCAAAATAATATTTCATACATATTTTAAAATCATATTACGGAGTATTGCCAACTTGTACAGTGAATTCAAGTCAATATAACTATAAGAACTAAACGAGAAAACCGAAGTAATCAAACGTTCGGGTACCGGCGGGTGTATACTGAAAGGTTATTCGTATTCACTGCACGAGCGTCGCCCCAACGGTATCACCACTAATCAGACTATCTCGTGACCTGCGGCTCAATACCTAGTATATGGGCGGTAAATAGCACAGATACCTTGTACTGATGAGTTAAATAATATATTTTTTTATATTAAACTAGTGACTTTCTCTCGCTTCGCTCTTCTGTATTTCTATGTGCCACATGTAGCCTATGTGTTACTCTTCCACATCATAGTCATCTGTGTATTAAATTTCATCTAACTCCGTCCAGCCGTTTCAGCGTTAAGTAATAACAAACATACGTACAAACTCGCACTAAGCGCTATTCGTCATCTTTTATAATGCGCACAGCCAAAAAGTGGAATGCCCTGCCTGCGTTTGTTTTTCCGAGTGCGTATATCCTGAAACTATTTAAGGCGTGTTAACAGACTTCTCCTGAGCAAACTCGCTAGATCGTAGACCTTATCTATGCCTTCGAGCTAAGATGAAGGTCAGAAGTAAGCCCATTTGTAATAAAAAAAAACTTTAAAATATACAATAGTAGTCCGAAGTACGATACTATTTAACTTTTTAAATTGTTTTAGAATGCAATATACGTTTATTTTATTGCGAAATGATAAACTCAAGCTATAACTTGACGATTTAATCAAACTTGAGTAAAAAGGTTTAAGGAGGTATAAAAGGCGAACCTTTCCTATTATGAGATGGGAGATGGAAAACTTCATTAAAAGTTACACTGCGGTCTCAATGCGTGGTTCGCGTAATTGTGGTCCATAATGCGAAAAACTTTTACCCAGCGGACGATCAATTAATTAAATGTACCCAAAAAATGGCCGGTTAAATCATACTATCTATACATATAATAAAATTGTAACTAAGCCGAATCTGTACATTAAATATTTTTTGGAAAATCTTATTGAAATACACATTATTATCGATACAGAGGCCGAATATATAGTTTTTAGAATTTTTGTCTGTCTGTTACCGCATCACAGAAAAACCACTAGAGAAATTTTGATGAAATTTGGTATGGTGATAGCTGATTATCCGGGTCAACATATAGGATACTTTTTACCGAGGGAAAATATCTCATTTCTGAGAAAAAATACAAAAATGCAACGTAAGACTATAACGAATATGTAAAACCTAAGAATTTGGTTTTTGGTCAATGCTAGTTTTTCCTATAAACGCGCCAAAAGAAGTGTAACTACAATAAAAATCTACGTATTTTTAATATTTCAAGTGATTTTTTTATCAACTTTACACAAGTAGGGATCGCTACGCAATATGGTTTCGTTGTTATGGGAACGTTGTCCCTAAAGATTAACCTCTGGCATTTATTTATACTAATATAATATTCGGGTTACATCCCAGAGGGCACATTTATACCGGTATCGCTGTAATAAAATAGAGAGAGGTTTGCGAGACTCCGCGTGCTAATTATGAAACGCTAAAAATTTTACTGTATTACAATTCGTTACAAAAAATATTACTCATTACCATAAAGTATTATCTACATACATACATATATCGTACTTACGTACGCGTATATTATAAACGCGAAAGTTTGTGAGGATACATTGACGTACATACATACGTTTTATGTTTGTTACTATATACTTACATCTATAGGTACATATAATAAAATTGTAACTACGCCGAATCTGTACATTAAATATTTTTTGGAAAATCTTATTGAAATTTGACATTATTATCGATACAGAGGCCGAATCTATAGTTTTTAGAATTTTTGTCTGTCTGTCTGTTACCGCATCACGGAAAAAAACTAGAGGGATCTTAATAAAATTTGGTATAGTGATAACTGGTTATAATATATATGGTAATATGGTTATGGGAAAATATCTCATTTCTGAGAAAAAATATAAAAACTGCAATGTAAGAGTATACTAATATGTAAAACCTAAGAATTTGGTTTTTGGTCATCTGAACTAAACTAAACTATAATTTATAAAGTAACAACAATACTGTAGTACATTATATAAATACTAGTGATATAATAATATTTAAGTCTAAAATATCATATTGGATACTTGGGATAGAAGCTACGTTAGCTGCAAGATAATGAGTTTAACAATTACTTAGCACTTTGAAGGTTCACCGAACTGTCCAGAAATGTAATGTAGCGTAACGCACTTTGTATAATGTCCGACCCTGATTAGCGTTTTTTCTCACTCGAACCTATTGTGCAGCTAAAGGTTTTTGTTGAAGCGTAAATGTTGGAAAAGAACAATAACCGTTCTCTTTGTGCAAGTTCTAGGTCATCTTAGCCGGCACTTTATAAAAGGCTTAAAGACTTGTTACTATAGAAATCAGAAAATCTAGTAAATATTAACGTTCAAATTTTTGAAGTGATTTAAACGTCGATCAGTATACATTGGCAACTTGATTTATCCTTGCGTTGCATAACAGCGCGATGCGGTCACATTTTGTGGTCCGAATACATTACAATTTCTACCATCATCGATGGTATTAAGCATTCATGACGTGTCCACCAATAGCAGATATGTATAGCTGTACTGTGCTTTGTGACATATCATTACCAATTTGGAAGTATGGAAGTATAAATCTGTCGTCCGGCATATTGATTGGGAACAGGAAATTGTAAGCCTTTATAAGCTTTTTATTAATGCCTATGTATTTATTTATAGTTTCATGTTTCTAAATACAATAAATATATTATAGAGCTTTAGTATTTCAAGTTTCCCTTTGAAGTCAATTTTTGTTCATTGTTACGTAAATAAATGAATATTCTATGGATAAGTTTCAATGCTATAATATATAATGCTGTGAGGTGCTAAATTATTCATGTACATTACGTACGTTCATAGTACTGCAGTTATTTTTATATAAGATATATCAGTGTAATCTTATCATAAAGAATAATACTTTAATAGATAAATGAGCAAATTTTGATTTAACTATAATTTAATATATACATATGATATTAAGCAACAGGAAAATGATGTAATTAAACAACTGTAATCTCTTCGAAATTAAGTAAAACAACGGCAATTCGGCCTGGGATTATTTGACTTTCCTACTGATATGGGTGACCTTGTTACTTTGACGGTTCCCCTCATTTCAAATTCTGTCAGCCTACAGTGACGGTCTTAGACTGTAATTAAATGATTTAATTTGGCTTTATACTTTAAAAGCCTGATAACAAGATCCATCCATACTAAGTATTTAGACATAAAGATAAGTAAGACACGTTACTGTCAGAAAATTCAGCAGCTAACGAAAGTTTAATTATATTATAATAACTAGCGACTCATCCTCGCTTCGCTCGTGTTCGTCCCTAGATTGATTCCCTGTACAAACTTTCATCCCCATTTTCGCCCGCCCTCTTAAGGGATGATTTCCGAGATACAAGTATCCTTTGTCCTTCCCAGGGTCTCAAACTATCTTCTTACGAAATTTCATCTAAATCGGTTCAGTAGTCCAGAGATTACCCACTACAATGTCACAAACTCACAATTCACAAACTTTGCCCCTTTATAATATTAGTATAGATAAATTATTTTAGTTACTATGAGATTTTTGTGTGGTGTTTCTAAAATTTTCTATTGGTTTTTAAATATTTTGAAGTTTTATCATATTAGATTTATGAAGAAAGTATCGAAGTAAGAGGATTTAGAAGCAATACAAAATTCGATTTACGTTCACCTCATCCGGTAGCTAGACGTGACACAAATGATCCCTGACCAACATAAATGATGTGAAGTAACATTGTTATATTTTCCACAAATTCCTTGTAGCTTACACAATATTGACGTTTCAGCTTAAAATTTCAAATATGTTGTTTAATATATCTAGAAGCTAGTCATTATTTATTATTTCGTAATAATATTAAAAGATCCAAAGTAAGGCCGTTATCCATCCGTCCTTTATCCATCTGCTAACCAAATGAAAATTATTTTTTAAATTATATATCGCAGATGGATTATCTTATGAAATACTAGCGGCTCACCCTCGCTTCGCTCGGGTTTGCCTCAAGTAAAACAAAATTAAACCTATCCCACGGGAACCGTACATTTTTCCGGGATAAAAAGTAGCCTATGTTTTATTCCAGATTATAACCTATCGCTGTGCCAAATTTTATCCAGATCCGTTCAGCCGTTCTGGCGAGAAAGAGTAACAAACATCCATAAAGACTCACAAACTTTCACATTTATATGTTATATTATATATATATAATAATACGGATGGGTTTAATATACCTTTGATTTTAAAATAAAATTTAAATTTAGAAAGCAAGTAGTAATCGTGATGAAAACTGGGTTCCCACTTATTCCCTTTCTGAATTCGCTTCACACTTTTCAAAGTGAGAATACCCCAAATGGGCTTCCAACACTTGTAATGATCACATAGAAATTGTCGAGATAAAAAGTACTTTTCGCTCCATATTTTACAGTTGATGCAAAAGAAGACTCTGGGATTTAAAATATTAGTAAGAGTGAGACGAAATTATATATACCTACCACGAGTGCGTGTCGCACCCGTCTTTCCGCCGCGGCGTATGGCTCCCTATTATGCTGCAGGTGGCGACCTGGAAATAACGATAAAACCTTTTAGATAGTATAAAAATGCCCACTTACTTTACATAATAATAAAATACATTGGTACTGTCGATCCATACAAACTAACAGTGCCAAACCCAATGCAAATATCAGCAGTATGATTCAGCGAATAGATCGATGCAGCGCAAACGGTAATTACGAAATAAATGCATTCGTTTGATCCCTTGCTGTATTGTTATTACTAAAACTTTAATTATGTAACTAATATGTATGATATTTAAGGATTTATTCAATAAATCGTACATTTTAGAAAAACACGATTATTTGTAGTTTCCTCGATATCAATCCCTTCGATATCAATATCGAATTTCTTGATATCAATATCGAAATCAATTGGTGTTGGACACTGTTGGCCCAATCTCGAAGATTACAAGAAGTATTCATAAAATAATCATTTTATTATCATTATTATTTTAATTTAATATACTTATACAATAAGTGCACTGTACGTTTTAAGATCAAAAATAAGACTGACATTGACATTGTGAAGGTTACCGTAAGAGTATCACAAATATTTGAGTCAATTTAAGTATCTCTTGGGTCACCGGTACATCATCTTTTTGTGCAAAATTAATTCTGTTGTCTTTCTCGACTAATTTGATTACGGTGCCATAATAAAAAAAACTGTAGGTACCTATACATATATAAAATTAATTTTATAAAGAAACAATACAAATTAAGTATTATAGTTGGATGAATTATTTAATAAGTAGTTCAAATTAAACTTTTATATTAAGTCAGTTATGTATATATATTAATTTAAATATATTTTTGATTCTATTTCTGTACCTTCTGTAATTTCTTTATTAATTTCACTTTATTATAGTACACTAATAACTAAATTCGCACAATTGTAAAATATCTAAAGTTATTCTAAAAAAGACGACCTACTCTTAGAGTAAACTATATAATAATGACTTAAATGTTTTAGAGACGATCATTCTCAAGTTATCAAGATTGCTCTCTTGATATGGCATTTGCACATTTCCGTGTGACATTACACGTAGTTCACAAAATAATCGCTTTACAAATAGGTAGAGACACAATATTTTTGTTATCAGCAAGTACAACTGTATTTAACGTGAGCGTGAATTTTAAACAATATGTACCAGTTACATGTTACATCTAGACTGCTTATTTGAAAGATAAAAACTAATTAAATAAAACGAACATTTCGTATTTGTTGTAGTTAACTACGTTTGGACACGTAATTTTATTATTAGTAGTAAAGCAAAAAAATACAATGTAACAGACATTTACTAAAGTATTAGTAAAAAGTTTAGAAAATTGTTGGGCATGATATAATTTTTCTGGTTTTAACAATTATAGTATATTACATTTTATCTTTATATAACACACCAGCGACTCTCGTTTCGCTCGGGTTCGTCCCTAGGTTGATCCCCATACAAACTTTCATCTCCATTTTTACCCCCATAAAGAATAATTTCCGGGATAAAAAGCAGTAGATACAGAGATTACCCCCTACAACGTCACAAACTCACAAACTTTACCTCTTTATAATATTAGTATAGATTTAGGCAATGGGTTTTTACAGGGTTTTTGGAATTCTATGAGAAATAATAAAAAACTTTTAAGCGTTAGTAATTTGATTACACTGTCTTTATTCGAAAAAGAAGGGATTAGCAAAGACTATTACAAGTTTTCAGATGGCAATGCTAATAAAATCGCTTGATTACGTATACACGTCAGACAATGAAGTATGCATATATAGAAGCATTAAATAACATGTTACTCCCTCATTAATTAAAATCGTTCCATTTCATCACATTTAACAAGCGGAAACTTTAGTTATGGTCGTTTACTTTGATCTTTACAGATTTATTTTAGGGTCATTAAAAAGGGGATTAAACTTGAAACTGAAGTCAGGATGGAAATTATTTTAGAAATTATATGTATTACTGAACTTGTACCTAAGAAGGAACATTTACGTGACATTTTGTGTAATTACCAAGTGATGATTGATTACATTAACGATTAAGCACTTTCATAAGTCCTAGGAGCAATAATTTAGCTAATAGCTATATACATATTATATGTACCTATATATTTAAAGTTTTATACGTGTAGTGTATCAACTATCTGGTTAACATAACACAAGCCTCGTAGCTTACCATGGAACTAGATGGTGCTGTCTGTTAATGCCCCAACATATTATTATTATTTATAATAAAAATCTAAAATATGACTGTTTCAAATTTATAGTTTTACAAAGTTGTCAGTGCATTATTTATGACAACTTGATAAGAAAAAAACTACACAGTGTACTTACGGAAAAAAGCTTTCGTTGAGCTAAGATAATGAGCTTTTTTTCATCTAGCGCTTGTCAGTTCTGAATGACGTTTCGTTTCGCAGAGTAAACTTTGATAGTTCGTGCAGTGAATCAACTCTAGGCAATAGCAGACGATGATGTCATGCAAATGTCACTAGGCGACGTTATATGATTAACGCCTCCAACTTAAACAGCGAACGTATTTACTTCATTTCAGAAATATTCTTGCTTATCAAAATTATTTTCCCTATTGATAAAAGTTACATTATTGGAAACCAAACTTTCAAAGGATTTAGTACAAATGGCAGCTGCAAAAACCAAATCTATATATATATATATATATATATATATATATATATATATATATATATATATATATATATATATATATATATATGTATGTATGTATAAAAGTTGTATAACTTAATTAAGCGGGCATGTTTATAGCCTTATTGTTCCAGTTTGGTAGAAACAGTGAAGACGGCTTGTGAAAACAATCCCTTTACTACACTATTAAGTTATCGTAACCAGTGAGTTACGTAAGGTAACATAGTAAGTAGGAACTATTAATAAAGTTAGTCTTTACAATCGTATGCCAAGCCTATTTTCAGTGGCTACAAAACTTATGTAACAAAAAACTCACCGTTGGAGGAAAACGCGAACGTTGAATTGGTCTTAATAATATCAGGTCTTGCAGATAATTTGGAAATAATTTGTATCTTTCAGCAACAGCCAATAATAATATGAGTAAAAATGGGATATCGGATTCGAAGGTTTTCAAAGCAAACACAGGTCGTATTCGATTACTCTCTGACCTTCTTGACAAATGGACGAGACATAAGATCGATCCTGAGACGAATTTGGATGACTCACATCTAAAGCTGCGTCTTGGCTGAGTATATAATTATTACGCGTCTAGACAACTGGCGTCGACCAGGCGGCGTCTATGGAAATTCAATGATGCTGCAGTGACATTTGCCTAGGATAATTATTATTTGCTGTGAAATTAAGCTCTTAAGACCATAAATATGGTTATATTGTTGTTATTTAAAAAAATATAGGCCATTATATTTGTAAATACTAAAATTAATTTAAATACTTCAGCTATATTATTAATAGTAACGACAATTAAGGCCAAATTAAGTTACGAAAATTCTCGAGAGAAATGTTTGGTACATTTCTTTCTTTCTTTCTTTTTTTTTTTTTGAAAATTATTTATTTTAAATAATTAAATATTCGTTTTCATTGGTATATTTCAATAATCTATTTTTTCGTATTGATCACTGACATAAAGTTAGATACAATTTACATACCTGAGTAAATTTCGAGAGCAGAAGTAAGGCAAGAGAATAAGGACGGAAAATGCAAAACGCTGATGTTCCCTGGAACGTCTCTTAACTCCATATCACTACACCATAACCTAATAGTCCACTAAAGGGTAGATTTTTCATGGTTTTCTAAAAAATCCTTTCACGCAACAAATTGGTCACCTAATTCATCAGGCACTTGAGTCATAATTGCTTGTGAATTTTCGCGCGGCACCAGGGGGGCACACATTATATTATGAAATAGTAACGGGGACACGTGCTATCGCGGCAGAGAGGGACGGATTCACTGAACGTCCTTGGCGAGGGGGCGCGCGGGGCGCTTGCGGCATCAGACGTTTCAATCATCCCCCGGGGCGCTCCCCCGCGAGACGGAGATAGGGGTTCCGTGGGGGTGGGAACGAGATGCGCGACGCCGTGCTATTGACCGGCCCGTAGACCACGCCCACCCGGGTGAGAGGGGAGCACTGATGTTCCAAGTGAAAATCGAACGTCGGCCCGGGCAGACGCTGGCTCAGCTGGTGCATCAAGGTTACCAGCCACTCATGCACTTCCTACATTCCGATGAGGCCACTCGATATGACCACGTATTATTTAAACTAAAATGGCACTCATTAGACTTCTAATGTTCAAGGCAACGTATATTTGAAAATTATTCTAAAATACCAAGCACATTTTTGTATCGTTTTTTTTATAATTAAGTCAGTGTAATCAAAATGTCTTTAGTATAAAAAACATAGATTGTTTAGTTGTTATAGTATAAAGTAAATTCTTAGCAAACGCGCAATCGAACAAAACATCGACTGTTCAGTTTTGGATCGCGACACCGAATGGTAACCTTCGCACAAATACTTACGTAACTGTGACCTACAGAGTCGCAATGAAATCTTGTTATAATAAATCTTCCTATAATTGTCCAAGAACATTTGGTGAAATATTAATATGATACATAGTGTCTCCAGTGTTTTCTACACATTAGATAATAGTAAAAGATAATATACGCAAATATACTTGAACCTAATCAATGTATTTTATATGAAAATTGTGCTTGTTATATAAATTTACAAAAGTATAAGGCAAAAAATTAAGTAACAAACTAAATGTCTTAAAAGACAACAGTCTATACATATAATAAAATTCTGAGTAAAATCTGTGCATTAAATAATTTGGCGAAAATTTTATGGAAATAGTCATTATTATCGATACAGAGGGTCGAAACTATAGATAGTTTTTAGAATTTTTATCTGAATGTCTATCTGGGAACGCATCAAGACTAACTTATCCGGGTCAACAATCAACATATAGGATACTTTTTACTGCGGGAAAATATCTCATCTCTGAGAAATCTATACTAAACGTTAAAACGTAACCCGAGCGGAGCAAGGGTGAGTCGCTAGTACCTATATATATATATATATATATATATATATATATATATATATATATATATATATATATATATATATATATATAGGTACTAGTATAAAAGCAATATTCATGATAACAGAAGATACCCCAAGGGAACATACATTCCAGTTCATAGTCCATTTTTGTTCCATACTGAAACCATTTAACCTCCTAAAACGGAAAATACGCGTCTTGGCGCTTGATCACATTAAATAAATGAGATGCATCTGGGATACGAACTACAAAGAAATGAGGCATTACAAATTAAAATGTTTATGGAAATGCTTTATCCACTATCATAAAACCTATTAATATTATAAATGCGAAAGTTTGTCAGGATGTATGGATGCCTGGACGTATAGATGTATGGATGTTTATTACTCTTTCATGCAAAAACTACTGAATAGATTTTAATGAAACTTTACAATAGTATAGCTCATACTTCAGAATAGCACATAGGCTACTTTTTATCTCGGAAAAATGTACGGTTCCCGTGGGACAGATCGTTTTTGTTTTTCTAGAGGCAAACCCGAACGATGGGAGGGTGAGCCGCTAGTTGATAATATGCGAAAAAATCTAATACAGGTGGTTTAGACCACAACACTTAATTAAACTCTATAATACACTTGTTAGTAAAATTAAAATATTTCTAGTAATAATATAGTATAAATAAAGTACTTACGTCATACATTTTTACGTTTATTAAGATTCTTCGACCAAATTATATTTTTTTATCGTTAGAATATATGTGCCTAAGGACTAGTAAGGCTAATGTGACTATTTAGGTCTAGGTAGATAAAGAGAAGAAGGCCCTTTTATTTAGAGAAATAGGCCCTTTTATATGAAAAAATTAAATGGAATTAAGTAAAATTTCTAAAAAGGGCACTAAATTTATAAGCTAATTTGTATAATACATTTATAGAAATTTCTAGCGTCCCTGAGTATTTTTTTGCAAGACTAATATCCTACGGGACCACTTAATGTACCTACAGAGAAAAAGGTATAGCTACTTTTTCTCGGAAAAATTACATCGATCCGCGGCTTTGTTGTTACGTGAAAGGAGATCAAACTTAGTCTAGGTTTGATCTGTCTTTGACTTTCGAATTTATGATACTAGGGACTTACACTCGTTTTGCTTCTCTAAATTTATAATACTCGTAGTAGCATATATGCTACTCCAATTTATTTTCTATTTGTTTACTAAATCCCATCTAAATCCGTCAAGCCGTTTTAGCGTAAACAAATAACAAACACACACATATAAACTATCACATTTACAATAGTAGTCCGTTTATTAAGGATTACATTGTGCACTCTAAACTAAGTAGGAAGTTTAAAAAAGTATTAAAAACAAAGGCTAACATTATAATAAGAAAGTACATTCCGAGGTGAAATTTTGAAACGTAGGCATTCCTTTAGAAGCCGCCATTTTCCTCTAAGAGCCGGTAAGTCCTAACAGTTTCTCATAAAAGGTTAAAGTATGTAAAGATGTATGTAAGCTTGCCTCGTAAAAGGTGGATGTTGGAGTACGCCTTGACCTGCTGGTTTCGGCATAGTTGGATTACATGCCAGCAGAAATGAACATTAATTTAAACACGTAAAACTATTTTAGTAATTTAAAAGTAATCCTTAGTAATGAAAACGCCAAAATGTAAGTACGACGTATGTGGCTATGTGATACTTATGAGAATTATATGTATATACAGTAGATATAGATGTACAGATGTACATTTGTACATATACTTAATAAAATTTTAACTGAGTCGAATCTGTACATTAAATATTTTTTTTGGAAAATCCTATAGAAATATTTATTACTATCGAAATGAAGGTCGAATCTTTAGTTTTTGGAATTTTTGCCTGTCTATCTAGGAACGCATCACGAGAAAACCACTGGACATTTTGATGAAATTTGGTATGATGATAGCTCGTTATCCAGGTCAACATATATGATATAGGATACTTTTTACTGCGGGAAAATATCTCATCTCTGAGAAATCTACATTAAACGTTAAAACGTAACTAGGGACGAACCTGAGCGGAGCATGGGGGATTCGCTAGTCAATTGATAAAATATTTAAAAAAAGGCATTTTTGATATTTCTAACTATCAAGGTCAATATTTTTTCATTAAGCTATGTTAATGGTAATAAACTTTTTTTTAATCTTCTGAGGATTCTCGTTCACAAAATTATTATTTTTAAATTAATATATCTGGATAGTTACCAGAAAATATTAATAAGTATATGGTACTTATTATAAATATTAATAGTTTAAAATTAAACCCCGGGCTTGTTGGTTTGCCCTTTGTATTTCGTATTTTGAACATTTCATTTTTTAGAAACTACACGATATAAAAAAAACATTGTCGGCATACAGAGTCACAAATAATAAATACAAATAGTAATCATTTATTAGTAAATATAAATTTTATAATCGTAACTTGGCACCATAGCTGCAATTTTCCGACTCATGCATTGTTTATTTACATCGGTCTTTAATATATTATAATCTTACGGGTCACTTAGTTTTATCTACCGAAACTAGGTCATGGATTCATTAACGAGGGAACGATTTTAAAAAGAAATATCTTAATATATATGTCATAAATTATGTAAAAACAAATTTTAGCCACTGGAGAAATCAGCGGCATGGCAGAATTTGTTTTTGAGTAGACTCAAAAATCAATACATATTATAACTTCTAAAAATTAAAAAAAAAACCGTCTTCGAAACAAATAGTATTTTAAAATATATATTAAT
This sequence comes from Brenthis hecate, assembly GCA_951806755.1. Classification (NCBI taxonomy): domain Eukaryota; kingdom Metazoa; phylum Arthropoda; class Insecta; order Lepidoptera; family Nymphalidae; genus Brenthis; species Brenthis hecate. The sequence goes on from OX638250.1 coordinate 16,022,109, forward strand.
AATATTTTGATATAAAAAGAAAAGTAATATCTTTTCTATTATGTAAAATCAGGAAAAAAATGTGAAATTTGAGTATCTTTTTCAAGTGGCAACCATTCATCATATAAGCTGACGTAACTTCCCAACCACTCCCTAGAGAAACACAAGGTTTATTCCATTTCATTTGCAGACTGTTTTTGGATATTTTGTTGGCAACTATTTTAAGTGTAAGCTCATAAAGTTAAGCATTAACATTTTATCATACTTTATGTTCATATAAAATCATATTTTCTAAGTTTTTCTGATTCTTAGTCATTTTAACCTCAGAAGTCTTTAAGCTTTAACTAAAATTATTTATTTATTTTATTTTAAAGGAATATTTTTCATAATCATTTCATATCAAATATCTTTCATGTACAGACAGCGTTTAGTTACAATTTTATTATATGTATAGATATAGATTGTATGTATTCAGCTCTTTAACGTCCCACTGCTGGGCACATGCCTCCCTTCAGTACGAGGGGGATCAGGCCACAGTCCTCCACGCTGGCCAAGTGCGTGTTGGCCGGACTTCACATGTCTTTCGAAAACTTGCTAGGTTCTCTCAGACATGCAGGTTTCCTTACGATGTTTTCCTTCACCGTAAGGCAAGCGGTAATCATGTTAGAAATGATTCGCACATGAAAATATCAGAGGTGCGAGACCCGGGATTTGAACCCGCATCACTCGGTTTCCCAAGCGACCGCGTTAGCACTGGGCTGCCACTGCCTAGATAGATATAGATAAAACGACCAAGAAAATTGTCTTGCACAATATGCCAACACAAATTGTAGCAATCACATAAGTCGCTTTTTAAATACGTAATGGGAGTAACAGATATTAAAAGATGTTACATTGTCTCATGAATAACAGTTTAAAAAAAGCTACACAATGGATTTATGTTCATATATTTTTTTTTCTAAATTTATAATGAGCTTGATGAGACCAATATTGGGACGTGGGATGACAGCACACAATGGGTACACTATACACCTGCCAAATTCATTTCAAGGAACCGTTGTGCTTCATTACTAACCGATGTATTTTCATAGTTCACGCAAAGTAAATTTATTTACGTTTCACGTTTTAATCTGCAAAGAGTGTCGTTATAAATTTCGAACAGTGACGTAGCTGGAATATCGTACGGTAATTGCTCCTCTCATCAGTTACATTCTTATCTTTATTCTTTTAGCTAGCTGCGTCACTTCCAGTGCTGAGTGCGAGTTATAAATTTTTTTTTGAACGACTTCACCTTCGTGTTAATCCAGTTATGGCCAATTTCAACATACTCTGTTAGATTATTAAATGCCGTGAAAGCACCATTTTTAACGAACTGTTAAGGTTAATATGTTTTTTTCTATGTAATATAAATTCATCGTTAATTATTTAATAAGTGTATAAAATTAATCACCATTTTTACGGGTCTAACTCGTGGTGATAGATAGAGTTTTATCGTGCCTTTATAGAATGTGAGTACATTAACTCATTTGCAAGTTATTCGACTAATGCTTGATTTATCAATGGTCAGTGATATTTTTGCCATTTTAAGTTTTGTTAATTGTATATAGTAATGAGCTTATGACCGACTAGCGACTCATCCTCGCTTCGCTTCGTGTTCGTCCCTAGACAAAAACAAATCTATCCCACGGGAACCGTACATTTTTCCGGGATAAAAAGTAACCTATATGCTATTCCGGACTGTGATCTATCTCTGTGCCAAATTTCATTCAGATCCGTTCAGCCGTTCTGAGAGTAACAAACAAACATCCATCTATCCTCACAAACTTTCACATTTCTAATATTAGTACCTATAGATCTATGGATATGGATTAAAAGTATTTTGCTTAGCATAGATTGAAAAAATTGCACAAGGCGCAGAGATTATATTTGTTTTACGAATACTTAAAACTATGCTATGAAATATATATACATATTAACATTCCTAACTTTTATTATTATTTTTTCAATTTCAAGTATACTTCAAACTTGTATAATTCGCAGGCAAGTCGAGGTCAGCCTTAGCGATGAATCGATCTTGACACGTTTATTTCTGCAATCATAAATTCTGAACATGGAAATCCTAGGTAGATTACGTAATTAAGTTATATTGCGACGATGAAACAATGTTATCGTGAAATACAATGAACAAGGTCCCAGGTGATCGTATTATTGGATATATTTTCGAGATTCTTTATAATTTGAAAACAAAAATTCTTTTAGAAAAATACTTTCTACTAAGTATTGCTTTTCTCTAAAAATTTCATATTTCTTTATTGAAATAATAGCTAGGAGTTATTTTCTAGAAATAATGCAACTATGACTGAATACCCTTTTGGCATGTTAGTACCTATACATGTTCTTTAGTAACAATTATTCCCGAGCTCTATTTTATGATGCACATTGTAAAGACTTTGATTATCAACATAATATTAAAAGTCATATTATAAATTACTAGCGACTCACCCCCGTTTCGCTCGGGTTCGTCCCAGCTTGCTTCCCAATACAAAATTTGATCCCCATTTTCACTCCCTTAAGGGACGATTTCCGGAATAAAAAGTATCCTATGTCCTTCCCAGGGTCTTAAACTATCTTCTTACCAAATTTCATCTACAAATCCAGAGATTATCCCCTACAACGTCGCAAACTTACAATCTCACAAACTTTACCTATTTATAATATTAGTATACACTATAGATTACTAGCGACTTACACTCGCTTCGCTCGGGTGTGTCTCTGTAATATAATATAATTATAGGTGCATTTTAATTTTTTGAGTGGAACCCTTAATCTTTTTCCAAAATCAAAGTAGTCTAAGTAACTCCTTATACATCAGCTATCTGCCAGCAAAGTCAAAATCTGTCCAGCCGTTTCGAAGAATAGCCGGAACAAGCAGACACACAGATCAAAATGTAAAAAATTGTGTTTTTATTATTATTATCTTATAATATTTCATATGCATTTAGTAAAAAGCTTTTGTTTCGACATTACAAACAGACACTTCAATTTTATTTATCTATATAAATGTATAGATTCCGATAAATTCATAGAAAGTGTATTTTGATGTAAACGCAAAGTAAACAAAACCCAGAAGATTCTCTATTATAAGTATTGTCTTTTAGGTGTGAAAAATTTTAAGTGCATAAAAACGTTGCTAGTAGTACTTTATCCTTTTCACTATATGAATAACAAAAACTAATCTATACTAATATTATAAAGAGGCAGATTGTTTGTTTGTTTGATTGTTTGTTTGTTTGATTGTTTGTTTGAGCGCACTGACCTCAGAATTCCGATTTGAAAAATTATTTTTGCATTAGATAGCCCGTTTATTGAGGAAGGCTATAGGCTATACAATCTATATAGTCTCCGTATTCCATACTAATATTTAAAACGTACCTAGGGACGAACCCGACCGAAGCCAGGGAGAGCCGCTAGTATTACTACTAAAGCTTAATATTCACTTCATCTACAGTTTCAACTATTTATTACTAACTTAAGCTATCGTCACAATTTTTGGGTTTTATTTGATCGGCAAAGTCAGTACTTTTATCATCCAATATAGATGTGCCAGTTTCTTCTAGTACAATACATAGAGATGTCCCCCTTGATTGTTAACTGGATATGAATGGGCTCAGTGGATTGCGGTGTTACTTATTGAATTGTGTGACACGCGAAGTCGCACTACAATACACAACTTGGGTTGTTTACAATAAATCTGATTTGCAATATTCCAACAACGCTAACTTGTTTTACAAGTAGCAACAGCTGTGAACGTGTTAAACTAGTTTATGTATTATTCTACTTACGGGGATATTCAAATTAATGAGAAACTTTAGTAAATGAAAGTTTAAGTACAAATATATATTTACATAAAATTCAATAATTGACTGCTTGTTGTTTTATAATTGGGAATTGTATGTTCAATTTATGGAAAATTATTGGAGAAAGTACCCAAAAAAATCCAATCACATTGTAAATGTTAACTAAAGAAAAAAAAACTTAAAATATTTTTACGCGTATTAATTTAGCTTTACAATACTAACAGCTGCATAATAATTTTTATCTATTCTTTCCTTCTCGGGATACTGTTAGGTTGTGTAGGTACTCGTCGTGCCTCACATTCAATATTCATAATGTGCGAGCCGACAGACCCTATTGACCCTATTGTTTTTGAAGATTACAAATTTATATTTCGTCGATACGTTCGGTTCAGTTTGTAGTGACTCTACTAATTGCTGTGCCAGCGGTCGCAGGTTCGAGTCCCGCTGGCAGCGGGCATTTATTTGTGTGATGAGCACGAATGTTTGTCCTCCAATCATGGGTGTTTATATTTATAATATATATGTATTTAAAGTTAAATATGTGTAGTGCATCAACTATCTGGTATCCATAACACAAGCCTCGTAACTTACTATGGAACTAGATGGTACTGCGTGTTAATGTCAAAACATATTTATTTATTTATAGCTAAAGTAATGTGACTTATATTTTAAAGGATAAAATTAGAATTAAATTATTTATTTTAGTTTTGACTAACTTCATAATCGACAGAATATGTACTCAAGTCACATTGATAATTTTTTTCGCCTTTTAGGTGCTTCTTAAAAGCATTTCACCAATATCAACAAAAGATATTGAATTATGCAGTAGAAATACTTAATGTCGCATTTTAGTTAGTAGATGTATATTTACATATAAAGTTTCGTACCATTTTCATCTAGTTTCACAGAAAACGTTGGATGCAGAGTCTACAACGAACACTTGAAACGTTGTAGTCGGTACTTCATCAATTAGTAATGGCACTCTTCCGGGTTTAATTGTGGACTGCAGGGATGGAGTGCATACACTTTAAATAACTAGATATTTCAGTAGTAAGAACAGTACCACGTTTTATTTCTATTTTTATATTTAATTTTATAAATTATTATAGAAGTCAGACTTAAAAGAACACAAACTAAAATTACTTTGTTACCAAATCTAAACATCAGCAGCTCCAAGTATTAATTTCCATTCGTTTTAAAATATATAAAGCCAAATCTCTGGTATATAAGTGCGATCTGAATTCGAAAAATTATTTATTTTCGCATATAATTGCGATTTATCGAAGAACGTATTATAGGCCAACATCATGCATATAACCTAAGGATATAGACATAGCCACGGGCGAACACTAGTAACGTAATAAAATAGAACCAACTCTTGCCAGACAGATTGGATAATTATTCCAGCAATGCGGAAAATTATTAAAATAATGCACGACGGGTTCAAGAATATAAATAAGTACAATATTTTATAAACACTTTGAATTTTATGGCTTTTACGCCTTGGCGTTAAAGTTACTATAATAAATTTTCTGATCAACGGCGAAGTTAGAATGTCTATCTCACCAAACCGGGCCAGCCCTATTTTTAGCAGTTGCTATATTTGTTTCCGGAGACATTTCGCTTTTTGTAGTACAAACTTTTCAATTCTGTTTATTTCACTTCGAAAAACTATATTCCCACCTGTGATAACTGCAATCTGCCGTTCAATTTCCCAATTCATCATCGCTGCAAATTTGTTGGCTCCGAATAACTTGTTTTACCAAACTTTGGTGTTTGGACAAGCTGACTGATGTAGAACGCGGATGGTTTTGAAATGTTTACGATTTTTACCGCCATCAGCTAGGTAACTCTAACTATATAGACGCTTTTGTTAGTGGTCTCTGTTTATATCACGAGATTTTAACAGAGTATCAGAAAAATATTTCTAGAATTCTCTTTTGCTAATTTTATTAGATTAATTGAATGTAAGCGTTGAAACTAAACTTAAGAAGTTTATTATTATATTCAGCCCACATAAATAAAACATTTTTATTAAAGAAATATTTTTTCTACCTGTGTATAAAGAGTTGAAATGACTTCGTTTTAAACAACTTTCTTTTTTTAATCTATACATATAATAAAATTGTAACTGATCGCTGTCTGTACATGGAAGATATTTAAGAAAAACTATTAGTTTGGGGCTCTTTATTAACTAAATAGAACCTAAAACAATGATGACATTTAGTTTTTGTTGTCTGTTTCTCTGTGCGTTTGTGCGCGCTTATCTCAGAAACGTATGAACCTATTTGAGTTCGATTTTCACTAAAGTATTGTGGTAAGCTTCATTTAACATTTAGAATTGTTTTATTTCAATTGGTTCATAAATAAAAAAGTTATGTCAATTTAAATTATCACCAAGTGACGAACCTGAGCGAAGCGAGGGTAAGTCGCTAGTTTTGTAATAGGTATGTGCGATAAAATATTCAGATAAAAATAACGTTTGCTGGTTAGTCATTTTTTCTACGGTATAATCTTAAAACCAAATGAATGTATTGTTCCAGTAACCAGTGTTATCTAATACAGACGGACAGACGGTGTATCTACTAATTCTATATAGAAACATTAAATATAAAAAAGGACACCCGAAGCAAGGCAAGTTTAATTACACAATAAAACGTGTTACATCGTATTATTTACTGCCACTATGTTACGAATATTAATTCATATTCAGAGAATATCTTTGGAGGGTATGTCAGAATATAATTATTTCTACCCTAACTTAATCTAGTGGCTTTTAGGCTGCGAGTGATGTTTAGTGTATATACACTTTATATAGCAGAGTAATTAAGAATAACGCCTAGTAACATAGGTCACATAAAATAATTAAAATATTAATATAATAATTTAGAAGATATGCACATATAATTGCCTTCTAACTTATTAGTTAGTATACTTATTCATAATATAGTTTTATAATTATTCTAAAATAGTCAATTTGTTTTATTATGCAAATTACTGTAGATGTATATACCTGTGTAGGTATATCGTCTCATGGACCCTGGATTTGTTGTTAAATAATAAATATTAATAAATATGTTGGGACAGTAACACACAGCACCATCTAGTACCATAGTGAGCTACGAGGCTTGTGTTATGGATACCAGATAGGTAGTTGATACACATATATAACTTTAAATACATACATATTATAAATATAAACACCCATGACTGGAGTACAAACATTCGTGCTCATGACCCAAATGCGGGACTCGAACCCGCGACCGCTGGCACAGTAAGTAGGATCACTACAATCTGAGCTGAGCCAAACGTGTCGTCAAATAATTTAATATTAATTAACGTATATTTTTATTTAATAAATTCGAGTTTTGATAAAACAATTCTTACTTTTAACTCTTACCTACTCACTATTTATATTCACATATCTTTACATTTTATAACACGATCACGCACTTGTGTTAAATGTAATTTGAACATAAAATTTAATCTGATTCAGTGCATCACGTTTCGAAACTGCATAAATTTCCTTCACATCCGACAATTGTGCGATAAAAATGATCCAAATGCTGCTTTCCCGCAATCGCAGTATTACGGAATGCCAAGATTTTTTTACTTTTTATTAAAAAAGGGAAAACTTCACGAAATGAATGCTGTAACGTTTCTTAGTATAATTTATGTCTCAGGCTTGAATAGCTCCAAATAATACTTAATTTCTAAACATATTTTCCTGTGTGAGTTTTCAAACTAAGAAAACTGTTATGTCATCGTAGTACAATGGTCAAAAAAAAATTTTAATTCGTCCGCCTATCTTAAACCTAAACAAAGATGTTAAATAAACTACGAAATCTTCAAGTAGATGAGGCAATCCTTTGATGTATCACTTAGTAGCCGATCGGATTATTTTTAGTACCAATAACACGAAGTTCGACCAATGAACTTATAAGATATTTCTATCCCTAACACGAACGACTTATGAAACATACTCGTATTCTCTAGTAGTTTATTGTTTAAAATAACTAGTCCATATACTCTATTCTCAATATAGACGCTAGTTGCTATGGGATAGTTCAATATTTTTGCAATGAAATGGCGCTTTTTGTTTTATGTTTCCAGTCTTTAAATTATCATGTGTAGCTTTTACCATGTTCACCTCATTTTAGTAATAATTAAAACTCATCGACCCGTTTCCAGCAAGTCATAGCCAATTCGTTTGCTCGCACTCGACCCCAAACACCACGTCAATACATCAATAATCTGTCATCTTTTTTTGCTTTAGCACGCCCAGTACGTGTGCGTTGTTCGTCTGTATCAAAATATTTCAAGCATTTATTATTCATTTAAGAAAATAGCTTCGTACACTCTCATATCTTGAAAATTGAAATATTATGAATCCCATACGAGGTTACTTATTCAATATTACTGAACAGCTACCATATGATTTTTTCAATATTGCGATATTGAAACAAAATTGCAGTATGAAGTCGATGGGTGGAGAGAACAATTGCGCAAAACATTTTGTTTGTATACCCCAGTACAATATAGTACGAGGAATTGAATCGAACTAGAAAAGTGTTAGGCACAATACTGCCTTGTTGGAACCTTAGAAATAGGCTGTCTAGTTGTTTTATTGTTCACTGATAGTGATAGATTAATGTTAGGTTTTGGTTTTATATTTAAACTTTGCTATAATATATTGCTTTAACTTATTCTGCTAACTTATTTTATATTTTACTAGCGACTCACCCTCGCTTCGCTCGGATTCGCCCCTAGGTTGCTTCCCCATAGAAACATTCATCTCCATTTTCACCCCCTTAAGGGATGATTTCCGGGATAAAACTGTACTAACGCCTTCCCAGGGTTTAAAAACTATCTTCTTACCAAATTTTCATGTAAATTAGTTCAGTAGTTTCGGAGCCTATTCGGTACAAACAAACAAAAAAATCTTTCCTCTTTATAATATTAGTAAGTATAGATTTAGATCTAACTTTAAAACAAAGCTTTAAATTATTATTACGAATCTGTTACAAAATAAAATCATTTAAAAATCTATCTGTTTGTAACATGTAAAATAAACAAGTCTCGCCACAAAATTCATTCAACGAAATAAGACGGAACAAAAATGGCAAAAAATAGCCAAATGGCATCATGATTATTTTAATGAGAATACATAAAGTATGTAGCATGCTTATAAACTATGAATGAAGTTGACACAATAGATTTTCATATGCATGCGAGTTAAATTAAACATTTTTGCACGTAACTGGGTAGTAAGGTGATTGAAAAAACTTCGCATGATGTAATGGTCGGCGACCTCGAGCCGGTGACTTTATTATAATATATGCATGTGGGAAGTTGAGATATATATTTTTTTTTATCTCATCACGGGTCTGGCACGCGATATGGACGCATAGTGCGTGTTGACTCGTCGAGTTGGTCATTGCAGTACATTGCAACATTCCGATAAATAAGGAGAAATTCAAGTACGTGCACTTGTGGCTTGCGTTAAGAAATGAATTGCATATGTATAGAGTTATTTATGATTACCTACTTTACATTTAGTTGACTTTTGGGGATTTATAAATTTTTAAGTGTCACTCTATGCTATTTGGTTAAATCTGTACATATAATAAAATTGTAACTTACCGAATCTGTACATTTAATATTTTTTGGAAAATCTTATTAAAATAGACATTATTATTTATTATCGATACAGAGGCCGAATCTATACTTTTAGAATTTTTGTATGCCTGTCTGTGAGGACATCACGGAAAAAGCACTGGGCGGATTTTGATGAAATTTGGTATGATGATAGCTGGTTATCCAGGCCAACATATATGATACTTTTTACTGCCGGAAAATATTTCATCTCTGAGAAATCTATACTAAACGTTAAAACGTTAATTCTAGGGACGAACTCGAGCGGAGCGAGGGTGAGTCGCTAGTGTTAATATACTATTATATATCATGAATGAAATGACGGTTTTAAATACTTGAGAACAAAGATTTTACTTTAAGATAAACGTGAGTAAGTATAAACGGGCTTTAAAACTATCACGAAGAATTCAGGTCTAATCGATCCGCTGATTTTTGTGATTAATGAACAAAAATGATTGATCATCTCGCGTGTAAGGAAAATGGTGGTAGAAATATTTATGAAGAGAAGGAAACTCGTAGAATAAAGAAAATCTATTGTTTCAATTTTCACTTAAGTTTTACTTTTTTATTGAACTTTGTGTTTACGATTATAACGTTAAAGAATAAGCAGAAAATTATTTCAAAATAATCACCATGGAACATTTTGCAAGCTATTAAGGGAGACAACTTAAGTTAGTTATAAGTGACTAAAACGTTAACGATTCCTATCAAGTTTGTGGTAATAACCGACGTAATTTACTTCGATGGGGGAGAAGATGGAAACTGTTATCAAATAGTCTAGAATTTTAATTATCTTCCCTACTTCAGCCGAAAATCATCTCTTTAAAAGCCGAAAATCATCTCTTTAAAACCATCACATGTCAGAAATATCCTTTACCATCACTCATAACTTTGTGAAACAGAAAATGAAGTTAATTTTTACTATGACTTTGTTCACGTTTATTTAATTATAATACTTTAAAAAAAATGAATATTATTTAGAAGTAAATATTGTAAGGTACTTTATTGATTTTTTGAATTTTTGAAATCATTTTTGTAAATAAGTAGGTAGGCACTGTTTGTAACAAGTATATGTGTTTGAGACGTCTATAACCTTAGTCTCTTCCGTGCCCATGATTGCTGTAAAACATTCGAAACGTCGGGAACCAAAAATCAAAATAAATCCACGAAATAATCCAAAAAGATAGTTTTATTTAAAATGAAAGAAAGTATTAAACGATAATAAAGTTCAATAACTTGCTTCTATACACAAATAACTTGTTATTAGCGTGAACAGATCTACATTTTTGTAAAAATGATGAACTGCATACAGGAAGCAGTGTAAATCGAAGTTCTCTAGAAAATATTTAAGAACGTTTAAGTATAACAGATTTAAAATACACTATCACAGGAAGTGAAGAGCTATTATATAAAAAAAAGCGATAATATACGTACAGTACAACAAACAGACGCTCTTGCCGATAATTACCAATTGTTGGCGGCCATCTTTGCGCGTGAGTCATGCGCCCACGCACCGACGCGACGCGAACTACCTACATTAAAATTATACACAAAAACTGTAGTTTCGTGAAACGAATCGTGATAACTTATTTACTATATTAAGGCCAGAATATAAACTATTGATAATAAATGTACGAACATCTCATTCTTAAGTTTAAATCGCGTTAATAAGTAACTTAAACAAGTAGTTAGCAAGTACGTTCAAAATTCAGAAATAGTAGCGTCAGCTATTAGTTTGTTAACTTAGCTTTAATATTATTACTATTATCGGGCTGCTATTATAAATGTGAAGTTTTGTGTATGTATGTGTGTGTGTGTGAGACTGTGTGTTTATTACATTCATGTTAAAACGGTTGGATGTACACATATAGGCTGTGACCTGGCATACCATTGGGAACTTAGGCATGTCCAACGGCGAGAAGTCGCTAGTTAACGTATAAAAAGTGAGCTGTATATTTATTTGTGACGAGGATTATTAAAATTGTAGTAGTAATACAATTGGCATTGAAAAGTTTATAGCTAATACTATTATGTCTGTATTTTATAAGTACATCATTAATCTATATAGAATATAGATGCTTAGTAAATGAAACTTCATATTAATTCTGTAACCAAATTTATTAAAAAAAATACCGATTTAGAAATTAATTTAGAAAAAGAAGGTAATTTATTATAAGAAAAATCTCACAAATAGCAAAATCCTGGTACAAATAGCCATTAAATACTCTACACTCACTTAATTCCCGTCGCGCGTTCAATGCATCTTTCTACAGTCATATTTCTTTTCAACTGCAACGTATTGTTTGTTTTAACAATGAAATATTTTTCTTAAGTATTACGAACATATTAAAGTTAAACCTTGAAGAAATAGTAGATTATTATGAAACAATACCTTTTGTTTTTGAATATTTTTACGTCAATAATTCATTAACCTGATAAGTGCTTTCCAAATATTATATTTACATGTTTTCCGTTCCACCATTGTTAACTTAATTAACCTTTTTAGCAATTTTCCCATCGATCAGAAAAGTACCTACTAGATACACAATTCCATGCAAAAGTTCTCTTAAAACTGTCACCAATTGTGTTTAGGTAATTATTCTAGTAGAAATAATTGTCATTTCACAAAAATAAAAAATTATAAGCGCGCTCACACGTTCAAATGAATTGGATGAGGACATTTTTTGTCGCTGATTGTGTATCTAGAACTTTTTTGACCGATGGATTTTCCTTATAATTCTGAAAGTAGAATACTAAAGTATTGCGGGTCTATATTGGAATACGAGATAGGTTGAATACATTATACCGCACAAACTTTCTAGTTTCTAGACCAGTTACTGAGTGAATCGATCGATGTGGGTGTCCAGTGCTTTCATTTTGTACTACTTTTATCATCAACTCAAAGTTTATTAATAGGATAAAAGAACAATTCTTTTGTATTTTATTTATATAATATAGGTATAGCATTATTTTTTATTTAAAAAATACGATTTTCCTATATATGCACAAACTAGCAAAACCCGCGGCTTCGCTCGCGCTAAAACTACAAAAACATCTCTAAAAAGGTAATTTCATATAAACTTTTATCCCCTATTTTACCCCCCTATAGGATGAATTTCGAAAACTGCTAAAACACGTACATATTTATTTAATTTTATTGAAGAACATTAATACCAAGTTTCAAGTAATTCTGATCATAAATATTTTTTGGATTGTATTATAATGTGTTTTCCCGTGAGAATTAGATTAATTTCCCGCGATAATAAGTCTATGTCACATTCCATCCCTCCAACTATCTCCACGCAAAATATCACGCCAATCCGTCACTCCGTTTCAACGTGAAAGAAGGACAAACAAACAAACACACTTTCACATTTATAATATTAGTATGGGTATGCACAAATTTTCATCTCTTCAAGATAAAGTCACACAGTTCACAAATTGCAGTAGAGCGTTTTAATCAATTAAGCCGTCGATAGCCCTGCCAAGAACTATGCGGAGACCTTTGCCAAACTATTTCCAGTGTCCCTCGTTAAACTTCCTCAAAACTGCCATTGTTACTTGAATTATTAAAGGACTCTACTTATATTTTCCAGGTCAACCAAGTTTTGAAAAATAAAAGCTGCAGACTACTTAACATTTATGTGACTTATATATATATATATATATATATATATATATATATATATATATATATATATATATATATATATGTATATATGTATATATACCTACGCAAGTTTCTAATCAAGTTATAGGAACCCTTAAGCCTAGCTGTCTTACAGATTACATGTAATGCGTGTTTAATGTATTCCAAACTGCGAAAAACAAAAACAAATCTATCCCACTAGAACCGTATATTGTTCTGATGTATGAGCTATATTATTGTAAAGTTTCATTAAAATCCATTCACTAGTTTTTACGATAAAGAGTAATATATGTACATCCATACATCTATACATCCATCCATCCTCACAAACTTTCACATTTAAAATATTAGTATGGAAGTAATTGTGGATAGCTAGAACTTTAATAAAAAACTAGGGACTCACCCTCGCTTCGCTCGGGTTCGTCCCTATGTTTTAATTTTTTTGAGCGGAACTCTAATTCTTTTTCTAAAATAAAAGTAGCCTATGTTACTCCCTATAATATGAGCTATTATCCAGTGAAAGTCTCGTCAAAATCAGTCCAGCCGTTTCAGAGATTATCCGCAACAAACAGACAGACAGACAAAAATTTTAAAAATTATGTTTTTCTTATAAACACCGTTTAGACTTTCATACGCATTTAGTAAAACGCTGTTATTTTGACATTACAAACAGACACTTCAATTTTATTTAAGTATCTACATAGACGTATAGATTAAAAAATAAACTTTCTAAAGGCGACTTCGTCATCTTTGATGTATTTAGTTAGTCATATATAACCTCATATTTCTATACAAATTTATATATAGACGTCTATATATAAATTGTGCAATTTTTGTTCCTGTGACGATACAATCTATTAAAATATTTTAGAAGGTTGTTAACCTTGCCAATTGTCTCAAAGCGTGATCCCATTCCCAAGGTATGGCCATATAAAATCATTAGGTGATGACGCTAGCGGTGATGTCAGTTTGATTCCTAACCCTTGACCTCATGGTCATATGAGTCATTTAATAATTATATGCACCACGATAAGTTATGACAATAAGCTATCCTCCCCACATTGTTAATACATTCTATAACGAGAAAAATATTACTCAGATTCTAAAAATAGTTCTTATTTAATTTACATTAATTTCCTGACATTTACATGAACATTTGACATTTTAAATAAAACTAAGTATCTTTTAGAATTTTTTTCGCGATGTTTGGTTTCCAGCGGTGTCGTGGGTCAACCAATTAAAAAAAAAAACATTTTATTAAAATGTTCTAATTTAGTGACTAAATCATTTTTATGCCGCCTGATGTTAGATTCATCGAATAGGTGGCCGTCATGTCATGGTAGTAACGTGAGCCCAGCCGTTTCGCATACCGGGTGACGTCACTCCGAGGGTCACCAGTTTTCTATTCGTGTGGTGGAGTGACGCACGCGCCGGTGACGATGCGAATGGTCCGCGATCTCTTTTTACAAAGTATTTATACCTCACCCCCAACCGATCGTCTAATTAATATCATCTGGAACATCGTCACGGGGTAACGGCCTACTCTAGTCGCCATATTTCTGTAGAAATCGTTGCGTATCCCTTAATATATATACATGCAGTGCTATTGCCAAATTGTTTTTACAAAAATGAATATCGGTTTACTTTCCATACTCTTCCACTGCGACGTCGGTTATGTAAACCCATATTTAGGTCATATATTATACAATTATAAAACACCCGCAGCATGTGCCGGAGTCAGTCTCGTTACTACAAATCCGCTATATTATATTATATCGCTTTGCTCCAATAGTAATAAGAGAAATAAATTATTATTAGTTGTAGTTGCAAAAATATTTTTAAGTATAAAAAAACAATCGTAATGCTTTATCGTTAGTCATTATTCATGTTTCATACCAATTGGCAGTTTATTTGATGACACTATTTATGAATAAAAAATAGATGCATTGTGACACATATTCATACTAATATTATAAACTAGCATTGCCCGCGGCTCCGTCCGCGTTCAGATTACCAAAAACAAAATACTTAGGTTTTACATATTAGTATACTCTTACATTGCAGTTTTTGTATTTTTTCTCAGTAATGAGACATTTTCCGCGGTAAAAAGTATCATATATGTTGACCTGGATAACCAGCTATCACTATACCAAATTTCATCAAAGACAGACAGACAAAAATTCGAAAACTATAGATTCGGCCTCTGTATCGATAATAATGTTTATTTCAATAAGATTTTCCAAAAAATATTTAATGTACAGATTCGGCTTACAAATTTATTATATGTATAGATGTGAAAATTTGTGAAGATGGATGGATGTTTGTTACTCTTTCACGCCAGAATCGCTGAACGAGTCTGGATGAAATTTGGCACATAGATAGATTATAGTCTGGAATAGTACATACGCTACTTATATGCACAGAGAATAACTTTAGAGCTTATTATTACAAATTAATATCTCGTGTCAAAATATTACAAACTTCTGAAAATTAAACAAACATAATAGGATGTATTTAGTCATTCTTGTTTAAATAACAGTACAATGTATTTATAGGTATTTCGTACATATTCATATGTATAGTTTTTCTTTTAAGGGTTTCGTAGCAAAAGGTTGGGTCAGGACCCTATTACCCGCTAAGCTTGCGACTCATCTTTGTATTATCTTTTATAAGCTCTCATTTTTTTAATATAACACAGATACCATATTTTACTATGACAGACATCATAATAAATAAAAAAAAATATATTAAAAAAAATAAAGAGATTGATTAAATAAATAATAATTCGTTTTATGTAGCATATTGTATGTATTTGCATAGAATATACTGGAAGAGTAGATACCAAACCCTAATAATCAGCTTACAAAGTCTGTCCGAGTGTCCTCGGAAGAACAAGAGACTTTGTTATATTACAAAAAAGGAAACTGTACGTAAACTTCGATGCACGAGCCTAACTCGCGTTAATCCAATTTTTTCTATATCACCTTAGTTCAGCCTAGACAATATTATATGCTGAGTTAGTATTTTTTATACTTTAACAGTTATGATTAAACAAAATATGTGTGTATGTGTATGAATACAAAATATACAAACAAAACAAATCTATACATATAATAAAATTGTAACTAAGCCGAATCTGTACATTAAATATTTTTTGGAAAATCTTATTGAAATAAATATTACTTACTATCGAAACATAGGCCAAATCTATAGTTTTTAGAATTTTTGTCTGTCTGTCTGTCTGTCTGTTACCATATCACAGAAAAACCGCTGGAGGGATTTCGATGAAATTTGATATGGTGATAGCCGGTTATTCAGGTCAACATATAGGATACTTTTTACCGCGGGAAAATGTCTCATTTCTGAGAAAAAATACAAAAACTGTAACTAATATGTGAAACCAAAGAATTCGGTTTTTGGTCACCTGAACGCGGGCGGAGACGCGGGCAATGCTAGTATAATATATAAACTAAATATAGTTAATTAAGGGCTTGTAAGTTTATCTAGATAACTTAAAAGAAACAATGTAATGTGAAACAATGTAAGGTAAAAGTAAATGTAGTAATGTAGAAATAAATTAGAATTATGCAAAGATACAAAAACATAATATGTCAGGTTACATTTTCAAATGTCAGCTTAATAAATTCTTAGAAATTCAAACAAACAAATATCCTTATATCAATGACATTACATTACCTCATAGAATTATTCTATTATTACATATTATTAATATAAGATTAAGGAAAATCATAACAAGTCATTATAATATATATATATATATATATATATATATATATATATATATATAATCTATATGTAATAAGAGATGTGCACAAATAATAATAATTGCAATGTTTAACAGCGCCAGTAATTAAATTCCATAAATTTGCAATTTAATAAATACTTATTAACTTACATGATATATTGTGATGACATTTTGTTCCTTGTTCCTAATTTCAAAATTAAAAAAAACCATGATTTGGAATAATTTAAAAACTATTGATAAACATTTTAATTTCAGACTCAGTCTTCAAAATGATCACCTATAACACTGTTCTTTTGCTTTTATACACTTTTCTAGTACTGTTTATTATTTTAATAATATTTAAAATTAGATATCACTTCACTAAAAAAATAACATAGTGTTAATAGTAGCCATTTAAAAAAAGCAAAACTGATTTTTATAATATAAAACAAATATTAACAAGTATAAATTACTTATATAAGTTTAAACAAAACATTAATTTACATTTCACTTACTCTTAACTTCACAATATAATAAAAGGAGCCAGCTTTCAATGGAGTAATGCCAAATACAGGCTATTGGACCATTTATGAATAAAATAGAAAAGATTTATAGCTTAGAATGAATAGTTAATTGTAGCTACAAATCCTGCATCCATATTACATTTTGGCACAAAGCCATGACCTACAAATATTTTGTCAATGAAGTATCATAACAATGTTTGATATAAAAAAATTATAATATCTTTGTGTAATATAGATTTTTTATGTTTTTATTTAAGTATACACTGCCTATATTCATAGCTAAGTCATATTATTCATACATATTTTATCTTAATTTTAAATGATGTATCGAATTATCCATTTTTTCTAAAATGAAGTTCTTTTTGAGGTTAACATTTTAAATTATTTTGATCAATAATAAACTGTTAATATTTAAACACTTTATTATACTACTAGTCTTATCTATACAGATAAATAAAATTGAAGTGTCTGTTGGTAATGTCAAAATGAAGTGTCTGTTGGTAATGTCATAATAACAGGTTTTTACTTAATGCATATGAAATTTTTCATGAAAAGCACAATTTTTTAATTATTATCTGTTTTTTCAGGCTAAACTCCAAAACGGCTGGACTGATTTTGACGGGACTTTCACAGGCAGATAGCTGATGTTATATGGAGTAACTTAGGTTACTTTAATTTTAGAAAAATAATTAGGTTTCCGCTCAAAAAATTTTTAACTACGGACTCACCCGAGCGAAGCAAAGGTAAGTCGCTAGTAGAATTATAATAATCCAATTAAAAAATAATATTACTACCTCTAAATGAACATAGCAAAATGAAGTGGAATAATACTAACAGAAATATAAACACAATCACAGACAGACAGAAATAGCAATAATGAGTAATGACATCATTAGTAGTCATAAGATCATTATATTAAAATGAGATTTAGAAAGAGACAGCTATACATTTTAATTAATTATTCTTTAACACTATAGCAGCTTTTAGTCAAGGCCAATTTTATTTTATTACTTGTGTACAAAATTAACACAAATATTATCTAAGTAATACAGATTCAAAAAAATCATTCATTTTATTATTTCAATGAAAGAATTTGCTTTATAATAAAGTAAAAAGATTTTGTGTTTGTTTATGCTTTTAAAGTTTTCTAGATCATTAAAGTAAATACTATACATAAAAAGTGGTGAATAAGATTTTGTGAAAAATTATTTTAATTTTTTAGTATAAATGCTCACTTTAAAATACATATTATTTACTCTGGTTAACTCACTGAAGTTACTGATAAATCAAGTATGAAAATAAAAATGTTTGAATATGACTGAATAACATCTGTACATTTTAGATCTAAGCTAAATTTGTTACCTTGTAGTTCTTACTTTACTTAGTGAACTAGTTCTTATCAAGATGTTAGACATCTGAAAGTGATATTGAATATTAATTTATTTTTTGTGCCAATTCAATTTCTACAAGCAATTAAGCCACATGACCACAAGTGTAAGTATATTCTACATGTCTTTTATATGATAAAACACATTTTGTGGGCAATTTAAATTTGTGTGACTTATTCAGAAATGTTGTATGACATGCAATCTTCATGTGCCCTTGAAGACTGAGTCACTTTATGTATCGCTGAGACATTTAATTGAAATATGTGTGATAAGTTAAATAGACTTAATGTCTATAAAATCTTGTACGCCCTACTAACCTAACCTAGCAATTATAACAGACATTGTATAATTTGCACTATAATACGTTGTCCACGAAGCCGGTTTGTCTAGCTACCGATAATGCTCGAGTATTTATTTTTACCCGTTACGTATGCACAGCTGTCTCAATCGTCTCGCCCGGCCACCAAGGGATAAAATGATTTTCAACAACCATACTGATTAAAGATTTCTTTAATATTGAAAGTTCCGAGCAATACCAACGCTAGTCTGCAACGGAGCCCGTTTCGCTATATTTGGAACACGTTTTCCAGGCCTGCGAGTGAAACCGACCGCCCCATATAGCTCAACCGACACCCGTACACTATTAAGTTAAATGGAAAATGTAAGATATAGGACGGGGCCTACCTTTGTCGTTACCAGCAGCACGTGAAATGAAGTTATAACGATTTTCCAGCGAAAAAAACACAAAATCCTGCACTGTACACGGCGAGACTACACAGGGCGTGCAATCACTCAATTCACAGCCGGCAATGAATTACACACAAATGACTAGTCGTACACTAAAGGTAAACAGAAAATACACAGATTACACTAACTTAAAATCTATGCTTTCCACAAAATGCCTAATTTAACAGAAACGAAAAACGCGCCAACTGTCAAACTAAAAAACTACAAGCACCGACGCGCCGCGCGTCCGCGCGGTCTGAGTCCGCTTTAGTGACTGATCCTGAGCCCGTCACCGCGCCACACACGCTGCCCGAAACTCGTTCGCCCGTCACCACACACCCGACGACAATTCGCCAGCTACGGCATGCTCTTGTCGCAATTTACTTTCCATTTATATAATAAAACAACAGCAATTCTCTTATCTCATAATTGACAAAATATTTAACTATCGTCAACGCTATCTATATCCCAGTGCGACAAAATGAGATAACCGAACGTGAATACCGGCCGTAAAATAATACGACCGCGTTGAAAAGACTACAGTGGACTACGAAAAACTGTACGGGCGAGCGGTCATCTATATCTGTGCGGGATAGACGAGCGGTAGACGCGCATGCGTCAGTCGAGCCGCGGGTACGACGTCAGTGAATGACAAGCCCTGCGCTTGTATTAGCCGATCGATTTTAAAAGAAATATTGTGTTGAACGGACCCTGCGCTGCTACTGCTTTTATATTTAGTACGGTAACCTAAAAGTGCACAGCGCATGCGAAAAGCTTGTCGTTTACAACACATTGTAATTCTTAATACGAGCTCCGTATACAACTTATGTACATAATTTTCTATAGTAAGAGGGAAATGTTTTAATTATTTAGAGTACACAAGTAGCGATTTGCATGAACTGCTTGCATAGATTTCTATGGATTTTTTCAGTACTGAGCTTTGTTAACCCGTTGCCCACACACTTTAAAATTTAACATTTATTTTAATATTTCTTTGTCGCCACGTTTTTGTATGTAACCTTTAGATAAGCCTCCACCAGGGGCGGAGCTTTCGCAACGTAAGGGCAATGTTAGTAGGCAGTAGCCGTATTATCCTCTAACTATAACATAATTTTATTTTATTGAGAACATAAAGGAAAGTAGACGTTCAGAAATGTAAAATAGTAACCCCTATTGAATAGTAGTGAGTATCCTCATCTTTTCTATCAGATTATCTTTTTAACCGATTTCCAAAAAAGAGGTTCTCAATTCGTCGGAATCTTTTTTTATGTACGTTCACCGATTACTCGAAGACGTTTCAAAGGGTATATACTTCCCAGGTGGTCCCATATAAATTTTATCGAAATCGGTCGAGCGGTTTTTAAAAAAATCAACAATAAATATATTTTTTGAATAAATTGTTTAATCGAATATGTTATTAAAAACTTTCTTCTTACAAATTGCCTGCTTATTACGTCTACCTACACAAAAATGGAAAAATAAAAACTTAAAAAAACCGACTTCCAGGCACTAAAGTGAAAAAAATAACTAAATAGAGGTTTTCATTTAGAATAGATACTTAATCAGATATTTTCGAAGTCGGTGCCAGCCGACAATATTTTAAGATATGAATAATGAATATCTAATAGGTAAATTATTATGTATTTTACGTATCGAAGTATTATAATTTTGCATCGGCTGGCACCGACTTCGAAAATATCTGATTGAGTATCTATTCTAAATGAAAACCTCCGTTTAGTTATTTTTTACATTTTAGTGCCTAGAAGTCGGTTTTTATTTTTTTAAAGTTTTTATATAAAGAAGATTAATAAAGAAGAATTACTTATATAAAGAAGATGTCCGTTCTTTGGACTAACCTATACTCGTAATGGTGACATAAGACTGTTCACTGTTATAGGGGCCTTTTTTTAATATTTGATTTATGCTATTTAGCTAAATCAGTGCTGTATATCACTAAATGTCATGTCACCTACGTTTTAAGTTATTTTGAAAATTTAATCTTTAATTTTGGAAAGTGACAAGTTATAACAAAGGAGACTGGTGAAAGTGCGGCGGACTGACTAATAAATGAATGCGGAAATGAATATGTTTCGGTTAGTCCTTTTTTCACTCAGCAATAGAGTAAAGAAACACCGGGATTTTTTTAATTAGGTTACTTAACCAAAAAGCAATAAATATTATTTTTAAACTCGGTACATAAACTAACGAACTCCTAAAATACTAAAGTACATATTATTGTGTGGATTCAAACATGCGGCTTACCAAGAAATAGGCACTAGGCTGTGCTGGATGAGTAACACCCTCATATAGCCGGAATGGTCTGAATATTAAAACCTATTTATTCACATCGTGTTGGCGGATTGCATTCCATATTATTATTAATATTTGTGTGAGCGTTAATTAAATGCCATTCTAATATCGACTTCATAAATGCTGCTATTGTTTAGCTTTTATTTGCTTATGTTGGCTCTAAATACAGTAATTTAATGTAGTAATGCATGTTATAATATTGAGTAACGAAATAATGGAATGTGAAAGTGTTAAGTATAAATTAAAAAGTTGTTTTCTTTGTAAGTACAAATACAGATTATATTATTGTTTCACTTTTTAATTTATCCTAAAAAGGTTTTTAATTTTTATGCTTTGTTATATAAATGTACTTATATAGATAGTTTACGAAATAGGACTTAAAAATGTTGGAGATACGACGTTGTGTTTAGGATTAAGTACAGAGAAAAAGCATAATATTTTTTTCCTTTCTACATAATTTATTTAGACGAAAAATGTGGAAAAATGTGTCCAACCCTTTTAGAACGGCTTTCGTACAAATGGACTCCCTTACTCTACATTCGCTACATTATCTTTTAGCAGTCTTACTTAATGTGTATGCATGCTCTTAAGATTTAAAACACATTACTAAATAATATGACAGTGAAGAGGTAAGCAAATATTTGATATTTATTTTATACCAGCGGTTCACCCTCGCTTCGCTCGGGTTCGTCGCTAGGTATCTTTTACATAGATAGAAATAGTTATTAGCCAACGTTAGCCAGTTAACTACAATTACAATTTTATTATATGTGCAAATTATGTCTCTGCATACATATATAATAATAAATACCAATCTCTGTGATATATGAAGGCAAAAAATTATATAACATACGTATTTAATACTGTTATCAAAAGGTCTATATACTCTATAATTCTTATGTATTTTGCATTAGTCACTTTTCTGTTGCTACTATGTGATGTACATGTTGACGTGATATCAAGTCTTTATGAGCATGAGACTTGTTTTCCAAAGTGATTATATTATATATTTTTTTCAGTATTACTTATTATATTAGTATTTAACAAATTACAAGTATTAATACTATATATATTTTTTAATGTATTTTGTATTTCGGGGTATATTCGGGCAAAAGTACCTACCTAACCTAATTCATTAAAATATGGACCTGTGTTTAAAAATTACACGTTGTGCAGATCATTTGTCATTTTGGTTTCGCTTCACATTGGTTGATATAAACATTAGCTCTACACGGAAACGTACTCACGACCTTTGGCGTACTTTACAAAACCAAACTTTTCATTGCTATTGAAAATTTTTAAATTATTAAATAAATTGATCAATCCAAGTGAATTACAACTTTTAAAGTTATTATTATATTAAATTAGAAATAATATCCATCCATTTTGAACTTATTATCCATCCATCATTGTATGTATACGTAGTTACATCTATTAGCCTAAATAGATTATAAACTTGAGTGGTTTTAAAATACTATAGAATAGAATAGGGCAGTAGGAAGTCGTGGTAGTATGGACAAGCACCCCATGACGTCTATATGTCGATGTATTAGTGTGAATTATCGACATTCTTAGTTTTATCCCATACCCACACAAGAAGCTGACTATTTCTCAGCGATAAAAACCTATATCAACACCATTATATTAGAAGTGATTAGTTTTTACTAATAGCTGTGTTTGGAATTAGTCAATGTGTTAACAACATTAGTTAAAAACATTAACAATAACACTAAGATTTACTCCATTATTTGACATCTTATTGTTAAATGATGTATCTTTTCGGATTTTGACAGGGTTTTATTTAGAACTAGCATTGCCCGTGGCTCCACCCGTGTTCAGATGACCAAAAACCTAATTCTTAGGCTTTACATATTAATACACTCTTACATTGCAGTTTTTGTATTTTATCTCAGAAATGAGATATTTTCCCGCGGTAAAAAGTATCCTATATGTTGACCCAAATAACCAGATATCATCATACCAAATTTAATCAAAATCCCTCTAGTGGTTTTTCCGTGATGCGGTAACAGACAGACAGATAGACAGACAGGATAAATTCTAAAAACTATAGATTCGGTCTCTGTATCGATAATAATGTCCATTTCAATAAGATGTTCCAAAAAATATTTAATGTACAGATTCGACTTAGTTAGAATTTTATTATATATATATAGATGTTTGTTCCCAATATTTCGAATGCTTTACAGCAAACATGTTCACGGGAGAAAGATAATTAAGGTCCTACAAAATTATAGAGTAGGTAATTTGTAAAAAGAAGTTTTGTAAGAAGAGTTCTATTTTTTGCCTGTTTGTATTTTTTTAGTTTTTGAATAAATGCGTTTTTGATTATGTTCATCTATTAGAAACATCTTCTTTTGTAATAGGCGTAAAAAAATGTTTAAGCGAAAAATGATGTTCATTTCCAAGTTAAATAAAATATATTGTTAATACAAATGCATGTTTATGTCTACATGAAATATGTTTCTTGTTTCTTATCAATCGTTCATAAAATTCAAGAGCTTCAACCACGTTGTAATAACAGATTCTGCATCTTATTACATTCTTATATTGATTACCTATATGTATCGTTTTTTACACCTGTTGATAAGAGTTATATTACAACGTTAAAATAATTAATTTGAAGTAGAAAAATATTTTAAAAC
Source organism: Brenthis hecate (assembly GCA_951806755.1). Taxonomy (NCBI): domain Eukaryota; kingdom Metazoa; phylum Arthropoda; class Insecta; order Lepidoptera; family Nymphalidae; genus Brenthis; species Brenthis hecate. The sequence goes on from OX638250.1 coordinate 16,046,605, forward strand.
TTATCCATCCATATACTCGTACTGATAACGTATTTGGCACTTTATTTTAATCACGTCAAGCTAAATCAAATAAAATCAAAAATGCGTCTCTTAAATAAAAATGACGTGATCTAGACACAAAAAGTGCATGCATTTATGTAAATAATTCATAGTCATTATTACTTTGTGATAAGATCGTTTTTTGAACGTATTTGCTTAGTTTGATAGTGTTTTTCTGTGTTGACGAGTGTACAGTTGTCGCATAATCTATTAACGACAGGCCTTGAAGCGATTAGTGATCAAACATCACTATCTAGGTGTTGTTTCAGAATTCAGGGTTCCCAACAGAAATTATTTTAAGGTTATCTTTTATATTATGTTTGCAGATACTAGAGTACCTATTTGCTTATAAAATATTTTTGAAATTAATATATGTACCTACATTTATTTTTTGAATTTATAATAAATAGATTTTGTTTATTTCTAGATAACCTTTATAATATATTTTTTTCTTTTTTTGTTATATATTTCACTTCATTATTTCTTTCTTTTGTGGTGTGCAATAAAGTGTTCATTATTATTATTATTAATTATATGAAAATAATTACATTGTCACAGGATAGTTTCTGCACTAATTACTTATTTATAATCTTTACCAAAAATTGTTTTGAGAATGTTTGGGACGATATTCTATATAGAATACAAAATAACAGTTAAATTATAAATTTAATTTTTTTATGCCTATCTGCGGGCGTTAAAAGCTAGGCTGTTTTACGTAAAAATGACATAGCTTTTGGTTTTTGTTGCTGCTCTGCTTGCTTTTTTTAACTGTATTTGATTAAATTCTTGCTTTCTTATTTTAACAAGAAATCATAAAATTTCTTTAATCATACCAATTTCTAAACAAATAACAAAACGTGTTGTTTAACATATTTTACACATTTTACAGGTAGCCCTACGAGTACCTTTCGGAGATAGTGACGTGCGTCAGTGCTTATCGCAATGAAATTAAATTACAACAGTATAGATCTAATAACGATTGATTTGAATGAATAAAATCATTTGCTGGCGTCTCGATAACTAGGTTAAGTCTAATAATTATTAAATAGCATAGGAATATCGTAGACTAGTATGGGTGACATGAGGGTCATTCACCCTATGGTGTTTTAACTAATTACATTACTATTGTAAATGTGAAAGTATGTACGTACGTATTTTTCCTATTTAATTACCCCGATCTTAACGGCGTACGTAGCCTGATGTTAGATACCTTAAAACTCTCTTCAACAAATTTATACTAATATTAATTATAAATGTGAAAGAAATTCAATCTGTTACCTTTTTAATAAAAAGACATAAATTATATCCTACTAAAATGTAGCATACCTTTAATCCCCGCCCCACCCACGCATGTGAAGCCGCAGACATAAACTAATAGACAAGTTTTTTTTTAAATCGAACTCGTAGTACCATAAATAAGCGCGTTTCAACATACAAAAACTAAACAATTTCTTCAGATTATACTTATTGCAGATCCGTATTTTCAGCTACTAATTCTTAGATCGAATCTTACAATCTTTACCTCTTTATAATGCAAGTGGTGATTAACGTCAGTCATATTTCATGTGTAAACATTTTGATAGCATAATTCATAATTGAAAATAAAAACTAAAATATAACGTGTGACCTATTATTTAGTTTTTGTGACAATTATAGTTTATATTAATTGGGAACTGTATTTTAATTTTATTTCAATTACCGACTCAATAGAATATTATTTAATTTAGAACGTTATTTCAAATAGACAGCACCACAAACTAAGTGAAGAGTAACGAAACTATTATCTCTGCCCACTCCCCAACAAAAATAGCGTAATGATAGGTATAAATAGATTAGTATTAATTTATTTCATTTTCCTTGTAAAAGTACAAAAATGTTCGTTTGCTACCTTTTAAAACATCAGAGTCTATAATAAAATGGCATGTAGTTTTACAGCCAGTAGAACTTGCAATTTATTTGTTATCTATATATAAGCATTATTTATATGGCAACAACGTTAAAAATTAAAATACGATCGAATTATACACGTGTTCGCGCGTAGAACAATGAAGTAATCATATAAATTAAATGCAGCTATTTAAAGCTGAGCTTTGATAGTGCGTCCTTCAGAATTAATTATGTAATAACTAATTAATATTCTGTTCCAAAATAAATAACGTATGGACATACACTCAGAATATAAATAGAGACTAGTAAGCTTCACTCAAATTGTTCCAACCGGGATTCGAATCCGTGACCTCTAACAGGGGAAAAAATGATAACATGAAATAAAGAGCGATGGTCGTGACTACAAAAGTGTTTAAGCTTTCATATATTTTTAATTTAATATACTTGCCTACGGCACTGAGTGTGTGTCCTTCTAGCTATGGCTACTAAAAGTTACTTAAACGTGTATTTGCATTGTTGATTTAAAACTTACATTCATTTCAGATATGACCCATACAAAATTAGACATTTAGATCGATAATCGACTATTCTCGTGTGATGTTAGACTGAACAGAGAGACATTTTTTCCATAGATTCGTATTATATTTAAGATATTCTCTTGTATATCTTTCAATTCATATTTAAAATAAGTACTTTGAACTAAATTAAAATTTTATAAAGTATATAATATATAATGCATACATTTTATTTCGAAAATACTGTTAAAATATTGTTACCGACCAGCATTCGTTTAAACTTCAAAAGTGTTACAAAATAGATCAAGTAAACACACAACAAGTATAGGTTGAAATAAAGTTATTAGAATTATGTAATTCACAATGTTGTTCTGTAATAGTAAGTTGAAATATTTAGATGCGAGTTCCACTCACGCTTCAGTATTGTTTTAATTTATAATGTTGAATGTGAACTTAGAAATAAAATATCTAGGTATACCTATGTGTATATTTTAACATCGAAATAGAACAATCCGTCTGTATCCGTATCGGTACAAAGAAATGTACCTACCGATCGTGTAAAGATAATTTTAAATACAATATTATCTTTTAACTATGAAATATGTTAAAGGCTTATTAGTATTTTAAATAACTTATCTATACTAACATTATAAAGAGGTACTAGTAGTAAAGTTTGTGAGTTTGTGACGTCGTAGGGGTTAATCTCTGGATCTACTAAACCGATTTAGATGAAATTTGGTAAGAAGATAGTTTAAGGGTCTGGAAAGGACATAAGACACTTTTTATCCAGGAAATCATTCCTTAAAGGGGTGAAAGTGGGGATGAAATTTTGTACGGGGAATCAACCTAGGCACGACCCCGAGCGAAGCAAGGGTGAGTCGCTAGTTGGTAATAAATATTAACATTTTCACGTTTAACTATGTGATTAAATTACAAAACGTTATATTAGTAAATATTTTTAGAACATCTAAACGTACTGTTCAGCTTCAAGACGTGTAATTCATCGTTTGTGACTGAACGTTATTGAACAAAGTCGCCTCGTTTGAAAATAGACTGAAACAATGCACAGACTAAACAGCGAAGTCGATCAGTCTATTTGTTTTATTATATTTGCTGTTCGCTCAAAGACAGTTGAAATTGGAAGATTGGTTGATTTTTGTAGACATTTGTTTAAGCCATCAAGTATTTACTATATACTTATATATGTATGTATAAACATTTATAGTACAGTAAGAGATGTCTATGAGTGACTTGAAAGAGGTAATAGGTTTGATTTATGTACAGAGTAAATTTTTGTATTTTTATTATATTTTATTAGATTTACGCGAATATTTGATATTTTTATATAAAACTATCTTTTCGGATTTTTTCTCGAATTGATTTTAATTTTTGGTTCCCGACGTTTCGAATGCTTTACAGCAATCATTATATACCTTAGAATTTAGATAGTTAGGCACTGTCTGTAACAAGTATATAACGCCTTTGAGATGTCTAAAACCTTAGTCTCTCCCGTGACCATGATTGCTGTAAAGCATTCGAAACGTCGGGAACCAAAAATCAAAATAAATCCGCGAAATAATCCGAAAAGATAGTTATGTATTTTTACTTAGTATTATGTCGCCTGTACTAATACTAAAAATGTATATGTGGATTAATCCCGCACGCAAACGGATTCAACTTTTATTCTTTTACTGAGATATAAATAGTTAATATACTTTTAATTTTGATTTCTTGAATCTAGTAAAAGAAGAATATTACTTAGGGTACCTAAGGCCTAAGAGAATTATTATACTGAGTTATATCTGTCTACATAAATTTTAAAGAAATGTAAAGCCCAAAGTCCAAACACAAGTAGAATAGAAAATGAAAAAATTACAAGGTGACAAAAAAGCTGCCTTGTTTTTTGCCTAGAGAGTCGGTATTTCAATTTAGTGGAGGAATGCAGTTAACATTCTTACCACAATTATAAATGGAGATGACTTATGTATATTATTTAATAGCTAATAACTATACCTTTGCTTTGTATATACTGGGGCTTAAACAAAATGTCAATTGTTGAAGAGTATAAATTAAAAAAAAAACTTGTGTTCGCCCTGGGGTCGAAACTCGACTATAATTTTTATTGATAATTTGAGGAAAATATATATGAATAGAATTTACCTATCTTTGTTAAAAAATACTATTTCTATTTTTTTTTTATGGATAACACAACAAAGAAGAAAAGATAATCGGTTGGGAAACAGAGGAGAAAGAGAAGAATAGGTCCTGAACTGTTTTGTCTTTGTCTTTTTATTTATAGACTAGGGGCTCACCCTCGCTTCGCTCGGGTTCGCCTCTAGAAAAACACTAATAGATATCTATTAGTTCCCACGGGAACCGTTCATTTTTCCGGGATAAAATGTAACCTGTTGTTTGACCGGTAATATAAGGTATCAGAATGTTAAAGTTTACTAAATTAGGTGCATAAGTTATTGTGTACTAAGCTGTATAAGATACTATAGTCTTTTAACTATCCCACGGGAACTCCTTAATTTTCTGGGATGAAAAGTATCTAATATGTTGACCGGGAATATAAGGTACCACCATGCAAAATTTCATTTAAATCGGTCCAACAGTTTCGGAGATTAGCCCGTACAAACATACAAACAGACATACAGGCAAACAGACAAAATTTTTAATAACTATTGTTTTGGGGTCTATATTGTGTACATAATACGTTACAAACAAACAAAAACAAATCTATCCCACGGAAACCGTTCTTTTTTCCGGGATGAAAAGTAACCTTTTGTTTAACCGGCAATATAAGGTATCAGCATGCCAAATTTTACTAAATTAGATGTATAAGTTGTTGTATACTAAGCTTTTCTAAAATTTTTCGGAATGAAAAGTATCTTACATGTTGACCAGGGTTATAAGGTACGACCAAGCAAAATTTCATTTAAATCGATCCAATAGTTTCGGAGATTAGCCCGTACAAACAGACAGACAGAGAAACAAAAAAATTGAAAAAAATCTGGATTTGTTCTATTTTTCTTCTTACGGGGTGTAAGAAAATAACTGACTCGGTTTTTACTTTTTAGCATTTTTTTCTATGTATAGACATTCGACCTCTACAGTTTTATTATATTTATAGATAGAATAAATAACGTATAATAAAGCTGTAATACTATATAATAATGAAAATAGTTATAGCGAGTGTACCTTAGGAGATAGACATATACTATTGATAACTTTTCTATCGACCTTTTTAAGACTTACAATTTTCTTGTACAATGTTTTGATCTATCTCTTAAGGTTGAGCCAGCGTTAGCCATATAAATTACTAAGGAAAATTCGATAGAACCAGTTATTGGGTTTTCCCGTGGGAATAAATAATTTGCCTGTCGTAAATGGTATCCTAAATGTTGACCCGAGTACTAAGTTATCACTATACAAAATTAAGTTAAAATCGGTTCAGTACTTTTTGCGTGAAACGCGCACATCGATTTGTCTAAGTTAGTCTTAGTTATATTTGACTAATTTAGTATTATAGGTATAGATAAGAATAGATATTGCTTAGGAGATATACATATACTATTCAGAACTTTCCTGTAGGACTTTTCAAGACCTACAATTTTTTAGTATGTTGTTTTGATGTATACATGTCTTAAGGGTTAGCCAGCGGAAGGTTTCTAGGGAGGACTCGATAAAACCAGTTATTGTATCTTCCCGTGAGAAAGAAAGATTTTCTTGAAGTAAAAGGTATCCTAAACGTTGACTTGAGTAATAAGTTATCACTTCACCAAATTTCGTTGAAATCGGTGTATAACTTTTCGCGTGAAACGCGTATACAAAATCAGACAAACAGACATACAGGCAAACAGACAAACATACAATTTTTTAATAAGTATTGTTTTGGAGTCTATGTTGTGTACATAATACATTACAAATAAACGAAAACATCTATCCCACGGTAACCGTACATTTTTCCGGGATAAAAAGTAATCTATTTGTTATTCTGATATATGATCTATATTATTGTAAAGTTTCATCAAAATCCAATCAGTAGTTTTTATTTGCTGTGTAAGTTACTATAGTTTTTTGACTGTCCCACGGGAACTATTTAATTTTTCGGGATAAAAAGTATCTAAGATGTTGCCCGGGGGTATAAGGTACCACCATGCAAAATTTCATTGAAATCGGTCCAATAGATTCGGAGATTAGCCCGTACAAACAGACAAACAGACAGAGAAACAAAAAATTTGAAAAAAAAAACTGGATTTGTTCTATTTGTCTTCTTACATCCCCCTGACTCGGTTTTTAGCATTTTTTTGCTATGTACAGACATTCGACCTCTACTGTTTTATTATAGTATAGATATATGGGAATTGGAAATGACATATTATATTCCTAAATATATAATACAATGATCACGAATTTGATTAAAATTTCTTTTCATTCTCCTTCTTCTGGCCGTTTCCCATCTTTATTTGGGGTCGGCTCCTCAATCATTCTGCACAGATGTCTTTCCTGCGTCGTCCTTGGGTCAACATTGTTGTTTTCCATGTCTTTTCTAACTATAGACATCCACGTAAATTGGGGTTTATCGCGCTGTTTTCGTCCTGACTTGTGATCAAGCACTTTCCTGGTCATGTGATCTGCCAGCCTTCTCATAACATAGCCGTTTCATCGTATTCTGATAACTTATACTGTATCGGTCGTATTATTCATTTCTTTTCATTAATGATAAAAAAACATCTTGTCTAAATCCCCTGTACCTATACGGTTTAGTATAATTTTAGTTTGTTGGTTTTTAAATGATGTAATGAGAATTATGTTTAAATGTGAAATCATCATTTATATTGAACTTTAAATTAACAAAAAATGTTTGAAGCCCTCACTCAAGATGATGATCGTGATAGCTTTGAACAGCAGAATCTTGTAAAGTTGATATGTTAATTTTTATTTCCTCATTTAATTGATATAGTTTAAAGAATACATTGAAAGAATTTCACGTGGTAAATAGGCAAAGATAAAAAATTATCATTTTTTTTATAAATAACTTATCGCTACAGATAAATGTAATTAAAGTAATATTATATACACATATTGTTACGTTTGTCATAAAGTAAACCGAGGACATGTTCGGATTTTTTAGGTTGGTATTTATATACAAAAATTTTGTATGTATTTGCACTTTAATTTACTTTATTGAACCGCTAACATACGTATAGGATTTTATAATGTAGAATTATACGAAAGGTTTCATTTTCTACATGTCTATTTAAAACTAATAAGACTAGTGGGTCTATTCTAAGTCATCCTAAGATTTCTCCCTCCTTTCTTTTTTCCCGGATAATAAGGTCCAAAAAACTTTTGAAAACTAACGATTGATGATATCTACTTCATCAGTTAGTTTCTTTAAAATCAAACTAATATTTCTATTTCTATCACCTATTTTTTTTTATCTATAAATAAGCCTATACTTACAATCGACTTGGCTACCCTGATTATTATAGTAAGCTATTTAAATAACATACGTATTATTTTATTATTGTTTATATGAACTTAATTAAGGCTTACATACAGACATACATTTCGATTTTATTTAATACATACTAATTTTTTTACGTGACTACGCTCTCACAAAAGTCTTTCTTATAATATTTCCTCTTTTTTGTTCGCCATTTGATACGTTGAAAACTATAGTTGCAGGTATAAAAATATGCTATACAATGGCTAGATTATTGCCTTATAGATTAAGTTTAAGGCAAATCCGTTCTATTAGTATGTGGGCTTGCGTAACAACCCAATAATCTTGATAAAGTTTCAAATTTAAAACAATAAATAGGAAATAAGATTATACAAATATACATGTTTATCGTCTGCCGACAGATTTTTACGATTTAGATATCCTTCGTAGAAAAACAAAAAAATACAATACGGAAGTGATACACACATATACTATGTCTATTTAACACTTATATATGTCATTCCTATACACTTTTTAGTTGGTAGCTTTGAATTTTGGCGGTTCTCAATAACCTGTCTGAAGTTTTCCGTACTAGAGTTAGTTCGACACTCTTAACTTAATCTCCATACAAATTATGTCAAATTCCTATCGTCAGTAAGGAAAACTACAGATAGATATAGTTATTGGGATCTAACGTCAGCCTGCTTAATTAAATATATCTTATTAGAACGGAAAAGCGAAAAAAATATTATTAAAACTGTAGAAAACGGGGGACAAAAAATACGACGTAGCAGCATCATAGAGTATCAAAGAGTGAGTAATTATTTTAAACCTTAAGAAGGTATTCGAAACCACTTTAAAAAAAATGATTCTAGCTAGAGTAAGGTTTTTCTTGAAATTTATAAACGCACAAAAATACAACCGTATATTGTACTTATCTCGTCGTTTTTGAAGTCTATGAAAAACTGAAAATTAGACCAGGGTAGAAGAGATAGGCTAAAAATTCTCACTCATTTTTGTGTCTCAGTGATCCTAAATTAATGACAATCGTTAGCAATGTCATTTATCAACAAGAAAAGAATCTTGTATCTTTTATTGGTATTGGAAACGTAACCTATTATATTTTTAAATTTACTTAACGGATTAAAATAAAAAATATAGCTATGTTTTTATATTGTTATCCTAAAAAATCGATCGGATAATTAAATATATCTATTATTATTACTATTTAATAGTGTGGATATATTTGTAGAATATAGTGACATGCATGACACATTCATATAGTTCTCTTTATAATTATGTATGAAAATACGTGTGTGACCGAATGTAAAGGTCAAAGACTCTATGACCTTTTAGGTAACCTACGTAACTAACACTCCAAATTAGTATTGTTTTATTTGAAATAGGCTGAAGGCTAGATTTTCTGAAATACGTATAATTTTTGCTTAAGTAAGTCGCATGTCGAAATTTGTAAGCTGAATGTGTACTTTGAAGTTTTATGGGCACAAGATTTTTTTTAATAACCTGTATCTATCCAGGTTAAAAGGCTTCTCCATAAGTAGCTTATCTATACATATAATAAAGTTCTAACCAAGCCGAATCTGTACATTAAATAGTTTTCGGAAAATCTTATTGAAATGGACTATATTAAAGTTATGCTTGCTGGTTTACTGTTTTGTTCGTACCACCTTTATTTTTGAACAATAGATTGAAACCTGTCAATTCAATCTTTTTGCATAGTAGGTATAAGTTGACAGGTTAGAGTGAAAGGCTACTTTTTCTCTTTGTATCTATCAAACAAATTACGCATTTTTTTAAGGAAAGTAGAGCAAAGTTTCTTAGTATCACTAAATGGACAAAATATAATACAACTTTGTCCACATAAAACAATACGTATTAAATACTTCATGAATAAAAATCGAGGAAATTGTGTAGTAATATAATTTCTAGAGCCCTATTGAAATAATAACATGGCATTAAAACTACGACTTTAGCAACGCTCGTGACTACAAATAGTAATTCTGAAGTAAACAATTCATATTTCATTTTTTAATTACTGTTCAAAGTTGATATATTATTCTGCATATTTTTTGAATTTTACATCAAACAGCATAGTTTTTGATTGAATAGTGTTGGACATAATCTCGTAATGTTTCTAGCATAGTTACCTATAAAGATTAAAAATTATATGAACAACTATTATAAAGCAATATATAAACAAATATATAATGTTAGTTATAGTTGTTCAATTGATTCTTGTTAATTATAGTTTCTCAATTGATTATTGTTCATTATTTATAGATCATATTGATTCCTAATATTTTGTTATAATATTTTATAATATCAATTTCATATTCATTATTAATATTTTATTATTTAAAAGTTTATAATATTAGTACTGTTAGTTATAGTTGCTCAATTGATTCTTGTTAATTATAGTATCTCAATTGATTATTGTTCATTATTTATAGATCATATTGATTCTTCATACTTTGTTATAATATTTTATAATATTAATTTGATGTTCATTATTTATATTTTATTATTTACAAGTTTATAATATTAATACAGATATGAGTTTGTAATATTTTAAATGTTAATATTTTAAAAGTATTGTCATCCACCGTGGGGTAATGTGTAATCAGTGTAAGATAGATGGCGACACATTACACCCAACGGTGGGGACATAATGTTTAAATAGTTGTGATAATCATTTTGTAGGGCATTCCGTAAAAGTAATTAAATATAAGTGGAATTGCTGAAACTCGTCGTTTTACTTGTAAAATCACTAATAACAGTCAGAAGTGTTCGAATTTAATTATATCAGTACCACGTGCCAGTATAGACCGTTAGCATATCCAATTAAGAATTATGCCTAGCGATTCGGAGGACGAGGTACAGGCTCCACCGCCACCAAAAAGGCCCCGTAAAACACGTAACCCACGACGTCCGAACAATGGTGAACGGCTAAACCGATTGGAGGAAATGTTGGAAAAATTAATCAATCAACGCAATTCAATAATACCCCCATGTGGAAATGAAACAGAATTGGTAACAAGTGCTCCACCTCCACAAGAACATAATCCTCAGGACGACAGAATTACAGCAGGTAACCAAAATGTTGATATTTTTGCGTCACATATGCCCCAGAAAACTACCCTCAATGATTCATGTCCAGTGCCCGCTACATCAAATCATGGCGATATTTCGTGTTTAACATCGGACCCAGTCAGCATTAATGAACAAATACCCTCTACTTCGGGGGCAGTAAATGAAACCCTATCTGCTGTACCACAGAGCTATATACCTGTTGTAGACTGCAAAAATACTATGAGATTAATAGGAAAACCGGAAAACGTTCCAAAATTTGATGGATGTACTAATACTTTGTCTGTTCACGCATGGTTACATCGATTGGAGTCCCTGGCGAGAATATACGGCTGGGATGAGAAAACGTTAATCTACCACATGACCGGCAACCTGGAAGGCAACGCATTATTATGGTTTGGTCATCAAGAGGACATAGATATTGGCTGGCAAGATTGGAAAAAGCTGCTGGTGGACTACTTTCCCGCTAATCGTGGGCTCGCTGCAAAGCTACACGATTTCGTCGCTTCCACTAAACGTCGAGAAGAACAGGTATTAGATTTTTATTATAAGAAATTAGCCTTAGGTAAATCTTGTAGTTTAAGTGATCATCTCATATGTGACGTAATCATATATACATTAGGAGACCCTTTGTTAAAGGCGGGAGCTCGTGGTGCAGGTTGTAGAGATACACGTTCCCTCTTAGGTTATTTAAAAGACGCCGTGGTTGACCCCTTACCGTCCCGAGAAAGTTATCCTATTAACAAAGACTTCAATAGAAATAAATGTTTTCTATGTGGTCGTAGAGGTCACATTTCAACCACGTGTAAAGATAGCTTACGTTGTAGTAACTGTAATAAATCAGGTCATAAAGTAGATAGTTGTCGATTCTTGAAAAAATGTGATCATTGTGGAAAAGTAGGTCACGAGCTTTCGGATTGTTATAGTTTAAAAAATTCATATACCTCCAAGACATCAAATATAAAAACAAATTCTAAAACTGAAGAGAAAAAATCTAAACTATTTCACATTCATCCTATTGATATAGGTGACCGAAAATATCATAAGACTGTCATTGCAAACGGTATTGAACTAAGTGCGTACATCGATTTAGGTAGTGCTTGTAATACTATTACATTATCGGCTGCAAATAAAATTAACTTATCGTATAATATTCAGTGTAAAACTAGTATAAAAGGGTATGGAGGTCAAGTTATAACACCAAAAGGTGAAAGCTCATTAAAATTAAGTATAGATGGAGTTAGTGCTAACACGTCAGTTTTAGTGGTTAGTAATGATCTTCAAGAAACTGATATGATAGTAGGTCGTGCTTTTACTGAGTTACCAGGTATATGTTTAATCAAAACATGCGATGACCTCATTTTTTCCAAAAATATTAATAATCTAAATAAAGAACTTCCATTTTTCAATAATGAAGAAGTTTCAATGTTAAAAATTAAACTGATAGTTCCTTATGACACAGTGTTACTTCATGGCTTGAATAGAATAATGATTTGTACAGACGAACTTAAAGACACAGACAGTATACACATACAACGTTCGGAACATAGGTCGTTGGGTAAAGAAATAGATATTCCCGAACAAATTGCAAAAATTCACGAAAATATTGGTTATATAAATGTAATAAATTTGCAATATCAGTCACTCGTACTCTATTCCACAAATTGTATAGGTCGTGGTTTGCCTATAGAACATAAAATAAATCTAGACACTGATTTAAGAGACGACAATATCATTAATCTCGATAATTTGTTGCAAAAATTTAGCCATTGTTTTGATGATCATACAAGGGTAGGAGAATGTGATTTAGAGATGAAAATAGAATTGACTACAGAAGTACCATTTTATCATCGTCCATATCGAATGTCGTTAAAAGAACAGGAAATCACTCGCGGTATCATACAAGATTTAATTGAAAAAGACATAATCGAACACAGTAATTCGCCTTATGCGAGTCCAGTAATACTTGTCCCAAAAAAATCGGGCGAGTATAGAATGTGCGTTGACTATCGACAATTAAATAAAATCACGAAAAAAGATCGTTATCCACTTCCAATTATACAAGACCAGTTAGATAGGCTTAGTGGGGAAAAATGGTTTTCAAAATTAGATTTAGCTGCTGGTTATCATCAGATAAAAGTGCACCCTGATAGTCGTAAATATACCGCTTTTGTAACACCATTTGGCCAATTTCATTATAAAAGAATGCCTTTTGGCTTAGCCAACGCACCATCCATATTTCAGCGGAATATGAATCTTATGCTAAATAAATATAGATTTCAATTTGCAGCCTCGTTTATTGATGATATTCTATTGTTTTCCAAAACTATTTCGGAGGCCCTTAAACATTTAGAAATAATATTAAGCTTAATTAGTGAATCTGGGATGGTATTACGTCGGAATAAATGTTCATTTTTAAAAACCAGTATTGAGTATCTAGGACATGTCATAACTAGTGGTGAGATTCGTCCATCCCTTGACAAAGTAAAAGCACTTACTGAATTTGCAAAACCAACGAATGTTCATGATTTAAGACGTTTCATAGGCTTAGCTAGTTACTTTCGAAAATTTGTTATATCTTTTGCTAATAGGATACGCCCTTTAACAATGTTACTAAAATCTAATCAAGTATGGCACTGGGGGGATGAGCAACAAAAATCATTTGAGGACATCAAAACTGTTTTAGTATCTGAACCAGTTCTTGCAATATTCAATCCTGAATTTGAGACCGAGTTACATACAGACGCGTCAGCTCATGGCGTTGGCGGTATATTGTTTCAAAAACAGTTAAGTGGTGAATTAAAACCCGTGGCTTATTTTAGTAAGCAGAATACAAATGTAGAACAAAAATATCATTCGTATGAGCTGGAAGCAATGGCCGTTGTTTTAAGTATAAGAAAATTTCGTGTTTATCTGTTAGGACGACACTTTAAAGTTTTTACAGATTGTCAAGCTTTAAGTAGTACATGGACAAAAAAAGATATGTTGCCAAGGATAGGGCGATGGTGGCTAGAGTTACAAAGTTTTGATTTCGAAGTACATTATCGGCCGGGTGTACGAATGCAGCACGTGGATGCATTAAGTCGTAATGCCCTACCTTTGCAACATATTAGTGAGGAAAATTGGATAGTAGCTGTTCAGAAGGATGATTTAAAGATACAAAACATAATAGTAAATATTAAAAAACCAGAATATAAAGAGATCTATATATTAAAAGACGATATTCTACATAGAAAGATAGGAGATCAGTATAAAATTGTTATACCAAAGTCTGTACGTTGGAGAATTGCTAAAATATTCCACGATGACAATGGTCACATGAGCGAAAATAAAGTTATTGAGTTAGTTCAGCGCCAATACTGGTTTGAAAAGCTTAGGCGTTTTATAACGAAATATGTCAGAGCGTGTATATCGTGTCAATTTTCTAAGAAACCATCGGGCATACAACGCGGTTTTATTTATCCCATTGACAAAGGTAATATTCCGTGGCATACTTGGCACCTTGACCATTTAGGTCCCTTTTGTATATCTAAAAATAAGAATAGTCACTTATTGGTAATTGTAGATGGTTTTAGTAAATTTGTTTGGTTACAACCTGTACCTAATACTTGCACATATCATGTCATAACTACTATAGATTTTCTTATTCGTGTCTTTGGCTTACCTACGCGAATTATAACAGACCGTGGTAAGGCTTTCACTAGTCAAGAATTTAGAAATTATACTATTTCCAAGCAAATTAAACATATATTGAATGCGGTTGCCTGTCCTCGAGCGAACGGGCAAGTCGAACGCTTTAATCGCACAATTTTACAGTCTTTAATCGCTTATACAGGAGAGAATGATAATGAATGGGAGGATTTTGTTCCTCTAGTTGAAAAAGGTATCAATACTTCTATAAAATAGTTCCACTCAAAAGTGTCCTTATGAATTATTATATGGCTTTAAGCCACGGTTTGAAATAGATCTTGTTCGTATTCCTTCACAGCCCCCAGATTTGTCTGAACTGCGAGCTCAAGCCCAAACTAGTAATAAAAATGTATCTAATAAATGTAAAGAACGATATGACAAGAATAGAATTCCTAGTTTAAAATATAAAATTGGTGATCTTGTTCAGGTTCAAAGAAGGATAATTAAGAAAGGTTTAACTAGTGGAAAACTTGTCGATAAATATGCTGGTCCGTATAAGATTGTAAAAGTGTATGATAATGATCGTTACAGAGTAGTCTCTTTGAATAGAAGAGGTAGAAAATATAATAATGTAATAGCTGCAGATAAAATGAAAAAATTCTTAGTCCAAACTCTTAGTGACGATGAGAGTGACAAAAGTGATTAATTAATTAATTTTGCTTAAAAATGTTCAAGTTGTTTGCAGCTAATGTGTTTAATATATATACATACATGTAGAAGAATAGTGATTAAAATTATGTGAAGCTTACTATTTAAATTTATTTTGATGTTAATGTGTTAAAAAAAGTTTAGTTATTAAAATTATATAAAGCTTATTATTTGAATTTATTTTGATGTTAATGTGTTAAAAAAAAGTTTAGTTATTAAAATTGTATAAAGCTTATTATTTGAATTTATTTTGATGTTAATGTGTTAAAAAAAATGATTTATAGAAGTTTAGTTGTTAAAATTATATAAAGCTTAAGATTTTAATTTAATTTTGATGTTAATGTGTTAAAAAAGTTTAGTTATTAAAATTATATAAAGCTTATTATTTGAATTTAATGTGTTAAAAAAAAAGTTTAGTTATTAAAATTATATAAAGCTTATTATTTAAATTTAATTTGATGTTAATGTGTCAAAAAAAAATTATTTATAGAAGTTTAGTTACTAAAATTATATAAAGCTTATTTAAATTTATTTTGATGTTAATTTGTTAAAAAAAAATGATTTATAGAAGTTTAGTTATTAAAATTATATAATGCTTAAGATTAAATTTAATTTTGATGTTAATGTGTTTTTAAAAAAATAATAATTATATAATATGTTATAGAGACATGGTTATTAGAATTGTGTGAAGCTTATTAATATTTAAATTTAATTTCCATTAATTGAGGTGCACACACAGTGTTTAGTAATTATTGAATATTTTTGTTTTAGTTATGTATAATTAGAAATTGTTTACCAGGTGTTTATTTAGCGACTATCTTGGTGTGTCCGTTAGTCATATATGTAAAAAGTACTAGCCTGGTGTGTCCGGTAGTAGTAAGGTGACAATCTTGGTGTATCCGGTTGTTACATATGAACTTATTCGCCTGGTGTGTCCGGTGGTATCTAATTATAAGACTATCTTGGTGTGTCCGATTGTCTTGGCATTATAAAATAAAAAAATATATATTATATATAAAAAAAAAACAATAGCATTCAATGTGCAAGTCAATATGAACATAGTATGTGTACAGCCATTACGAGGGCGTAATCTAAATATCAAGACGGCCGACTGGTTTAATCATCAGTTTACACTATGAATTTTATTTTCTATCATTGCTACTGTGTTATGCCGACAATTAAAAAAAAATATATGTTAAAAATAGGAATTAAAAAAAAAATAAGTACAATGTATTTGTGCTATAATAGGCAATTCTTAATTAGTAAAATTGAACTTTTCAGTAAGCTGTAAAATTACGAGGTCGTAATGTGTAAATCAGGAAAGGCCGAGTGTTAGTTATAGTTGTTCAATTGATTCTTGTTAATTATAGTTTCTCAATTGATTATTGTTCATTATTTATAGATCATATTGATTCCTAATATTTTGTTATAATATTTTATAATATCAATTTCATATTCATTATTAATATTTTATTATTTAAAAGTTTATAATATTAGTACTGTTAGTTATAGTTGCTCAATTGATTCTTGTTAATTATAGTATCTCAATTGATTATTGTTCATTATTTATAGATCATATTGATTCTTCATACTTTGTTATAATATTTTATAATATTAATTTGATGTTCATTATTTATATTTTATTATTTACAAGTTTATAATATTAATACAGATATGAGTTTGTAATATTTTAAATGTTAATATTTTAAAAGTATTGTCATCCACCGTGGGGTAATGTGTAATCAGTGTAAGATAGATGGCGACACATTACACCCAACGGTGGGGACATAATGTTTAAATAGTTGTGATAATCATTTTGTAGGGCATTCCGTAAAAGTAATTAAATATAAGTGGAATTGCTGAAACTCGTCGTTTTACTTGTAAAATCACTAATAACAATAATCTAAAAAATTTAATGTAATTTATATAAAGTAAATGAATATATTGTCGGCTCACGGCTGGCACCGACTTAGAAAATATCTGATTCTAAATGAAAACCTCTGTTTAGTTATTTTTTACATTTTAGTATCTGGAAGTAGGTTTTTTAAAGTTGTTATTTTCCAAAAGTTGATATATCGTTTTTTAAAGCAAGTTATCGCTCTCTGTCCGTTGGTATTATATAATCCGCTGCAATCGGTTTTCGATTGGCCTACTCTTATTTCATGTTGAATATATGTAATAATACATAATACATATAATATTACTTATATGTATTGACTTAATAAATGTCTATTTTTAGTTAAATTTTGAACAAAATATCTCATTAAACCCCTAAAATCTATATTTAAAAATCCTTTCTAGCTTAGTCGATCTTCTTAGCTGTTTCTTACTCCTACACAAGTAAAAAACATACTTAGAGAATATATGTAGACATAATCTCTTATCATGTTTTTTACTTTCGTTAGTATGTTTTTTAAAATGTTTCTTACAATGATGACAATCCCCATATATTTTTTCATTGCCAGAAGTTTATTTCCAATTTTGGTTATTGTAAAAAATCAATAATAAGGTTTTTATACTTCCAAACCATTGTTAATAATTATTTTCTTAATCAAAAAGAAATAACATTAAAAAATATTGATATAGGCTTAATTCATAACCAATAAAGATAATAAAAAAATTTGAAAAAATGAATAAAAAATGAAAAATTAGAGAATAGGGAATAATAACAAGAGTGTTAATGGCTTCAAAACGAGTCAGTCGAAAACATTTAACAACCAACCTTACTTTGAGACTCTAAAACCTTAGTCTCTCCCGTGACCATGATTGCTGTAAGGCATTCGAAACGTCGGGAACCAAAAATCTAATAATCTAATAATCCGAAAAGATAGTTTTATTTAAAAACCAAGCTTATGTTAAAAAAATAAATTGTCATTGGCTTATCTAAGAATATTACTTGGGGAGGCAAGAGCGGTTAAAAATCAATAAATTTCAGCCTATCACAGTTTAATGAATCCAAAAACCGATCGATCACTAAAAGAGATCAACCACACTTAAAGTTAAACATCAAAAGACTCGTCACATTTCTTCTTGTCAATTATTTTTACACGCCAGTATAATTCAGTGGTATTATAAAAAATATTCATGTGAGATTTCAATGCAACTGAAACATAAAACATGTGCAATGTGCATAATTGCGAAGCTTTCAAAGAGATATTTTCGAATGGAAACGCAAAATTAAGCCTTTGAATGGAATAGCCGTAAAGCCGCACTCAAAATTCAAAATCTTTCTTCTTCGTTAAGATTTTAAATGAAAAAATATCTTTGACCTTCTACTGTAGTCGATGAAATGTGTTTTTTTACAAGTTTTCGCCAACGGGGTTGCTAGTGTCTTGTGTCTTGGTTACTCGATAGAACAGACAGAATGTTCTATCGAATAACCAAGAGCATCTGTTTTTTCAAGACTCAGTACAATACAGGTAATTCAAACTATACCAATTGAGTGAAAAGAAATTTAAGTATGAGAAGTTTCCCACGTTATTTTTGATATTAAATTATAAGCGTTTAATGGAATAATTTGTTTTAGCTTTTAGATGTTTTAGATACCCTACTTCTTATATCTAGATAAGAATAATAATAAGTATGTCAGGGATCGTATTTGTCTACCTACTTATATAACTTTTAAGGATTTTTTATAAGTTCAGAATTTCAGATAAATATGTATAATTTTCTAACTATATTTATGTATGTAATATGTTTATTTGTGCCTGTGTTTGTCCTTATGGCAAGATTTTAATTCAATCACACTACTGTTATAAATGCAAAAGTTTGTATGTGTATATCCAGTATATTTGTTACTCCTTCATTTTGAAACGGTTAGATAGATTTGGATGAAGAACATACATACATTCATAGAATATGACAAGGAGTAACACAAACGTTAGCGTTGTAACTATATGTCTGTTGCATAAAGATCGATGTACGTATGTATTTCTAAGGAATTTTTAATGTAAAACTAATCAACAAAATTAAAGAAATGATTGAATTTCATTTTATTTTTTAGTTCCATCTTTTCATCCAAAGACACACACAATACGATACTTAGACTACTCTCAAATTGGGTTCTCATTTAGTACTTAAGACAATATAAAATTATGTAAGTGGGTATAAACTTGTGCGATGCAGTAGGCAGTACATAGATAAGATATTTTTATAAGAAACTAATGTAATGAACAAGATAACTACATACATACATACGTATGTCATAATCCAGGATCAGTTGATAAAGGCTGTATGGTTGACGCATTTAATTTGGTTTTGACGCACATCTTCGAATTTGATAACTCGATAAGGATAAGTATTGCCGCAATGTCGTTTTAATAGAATTTAGCCGGTAGTTTGTAGCGTGCAAACAAGTTGCAAATAGAAAATATATCTAGGTATAGACAATACTTGACCGTGTTTGTTGACTACAGCAAGTGTTTACCTATAATTTACTATGGTCCCGCTTCATTTTGGCTCTACAGTTTAATTAGTAACTTCTGTACTTTTTGCTTATACTATACTATTCGCGTGTAGGTACTGAGATAAAAATTAGTCTATCTCTTGAATTATTTAGTAAAAATCATGTCGATCTGCTGGATGAAAAATGTAAAAACTATAAATGTATGATATATACATATATGTACATACTAGCGGACCCGACGGACGTTGTCCTGTCTACACGTCTTTAATTTGAAAATTTCAAACTTTTTGGACAAAATTGTGAATCTAAACCATTCCCAGATCCCCTTGAACACACATAAAAAATTTCATCAAAATCGGTCCAGTCGTTTGAGAGAAGTTCAGAGACATACACACTCACAGAAGAATTATATATATAAAAGATACGTTATGAGGTAACTTAATGCCTTCTATTTAATTCTTCTGGAAGTAAATAAAGCATTGTCACTACGGTAAAACAGTTCTTTCTCTCAACTTCATGGACAGTATGAAGATATCTATCTGTCTTTGGTTTTTGGACTTTTGGAACTCTAACAGAGACAACAGGATACGATTTTACAATTTTTATTATGGTTTAAAAAATATTTTTTACTAATATAATTAGTATATAATATAATTAGTATATGTTAATAATATTAGTGCAGGCAGTGGTAGCCCAGTGGGAACGCGCTCGCTTGGGAAACCGAGTGAAGCGGGTTCAAATCCCGGGTCTCGCACCTTTGATATTTTCATGTGCGAATCGATTGCAACATGTTTACCACTTGTCTTACGGTGAAGGAAAACATCGTGGTGAAATCTGCATGTCTAACCTAACCTAACAAGTTTTCAAAAGATACGTGAAGTCCGCCAACCCGCACTTGGCCAGCATGGTGGAATATGGCCTGATCCCCCTTGTACTGAAAGGAGGCCAGTGCCCAGCAGTGGGACGGTAAAAAGGGCTGAATACAATATAATTAATAAAATGTTAAAATGTTTTTATTTAATTACTAGCGGCTCACCCTCGCTTCGCTCGGGTTCACCTCTAGAAAAGCACAAACAGATCTATTCCACGGGAACAGTACATTTTTCCGGGATAAAAGGTAACCTATTTGTTAGTCTGATGTATGAACTATATTATTGTAAAATTTCATCAAAATCCAATCAATAGTTTTTGTGTACTAAGCTGTATAAGTTACTATAGTTTTTAGACTATCCCACGGAAACTCTTTAATTTTCCGGGATGAAAAGTAGCTGATTTGTTTTTGTCATGTATGAACTATATTATTGTTAAGTTTAATTAAAATCCAATTAGTAGTTTTTGTGTACCAAGCTGTATAAGTTGTTATAGTTTTTTAACTATCCCACGGGAACTCTTTAATTTTCCGGGATGAAAAGTATCTAAGTTGTTGTCCAGGGATATAAGGTACCAACATGCAAAATTTCATTTAAATCGGTTCAATAGATTCGGAAATTAGCCCGTACAAACAGGAAAACAGACAAACAGCTCGCTCGGGTTCGTCCACACCTACGAATATGTTGTATTTCTTTAGACATTTGTCCAAATTATATGCAGTAAAAGGGAAAAGTCTTTTGTTTTAAACATTTTAGACGATAAATTTACTTATTTTGATAAGAATGCATAATTGTTGATAATATGACCAATAAACATGACCTACCGATTTAAATTATTTTCAACCGACTTCAAAAAGGAGGAGGTTCTCAATTCGACTGTATGTTTTTTTTTTTTTATGTTTGTTACCTCAGAACTCCGTCATTTATTCCCCGACATCATTCCCGTCATTTATTCTCCGACTTCGAAAATATTTGATTAGGTATGTATAGTAAATGAAAACTACCAATCAGTTATTTTTCACTTTTTAGTGCTTTTGTTTGAAGTCGGTTTTTATTTTTTTGTTAAAAAGTTTTTATTTTAATATAAAAAACTAATTTTTGTGATTTAAATATAAAAGTTAGACATATGCTGTCGCTGACTTTTTTGTAGGTATTATTAAGCTCTACAACTTTTCTCTAGAACATAATCATATATCTCTCATCGTTAAGGCAGCGTTCGTAAGAAACGTTTTCGTTCGACCGTTTTTTCTCCGACTTACTTTGCAAATCTGACTACCATGAAAAAGTCTTTTCATTCTTCGGGTTAATATATAGCCTATGACACTCGGAAAGAACGTGGCTTTCTATTGGTAAAAGAATTTTGAAAATCGGTTCAGTAGATCCAGAGATTACCCCCTACAACGTCACAAACTCACAAACTCACAAGATCACAAACTTTACCTCTTTATAATATTAGTATAGATAACGTTTGGATAAAACAAATGTAAAGAACTGGCTTCAGCTATAAAAGTTACAATATCATTAAAGCAATAAGCTTTTTAGTTACTCATGTTACTATTTTAAATAGTTAAAAGATTTTTTTTAAATACTAATACCAGTTGTTTTCTTTCACGTGTAAGTTACACTATCGTTCGCAAGTAGATAATTCACGCTCATCTATCTTTCAATAGAGTCATTCGTCTAGGCATCGGATAGGCATGTGCTTACAATCTGTAAACTAAGGTAACAGGTTCGATAAATCTATACATCTATACAGATAAATAAAATTGAATTGTCTGTTTGTAATGTCAAAATAACAGCGTTTTACTAAATGCATATGAAATTATATACGGTACTTATAAGAACAACACAATTTTAAAATTTTTTGTCTGTCTGTCTATCTGTCTGTTTATTCCGGATAATCTCTGAAACGGCTGGACTGATTTTGACGGGACTTTCACTGGAAGATAGCTGATGTTATAGGGAGTAGCATAGGCTACTTTTATTTTAGAAAAAGAATTAGGGTTTCGCTCAAAAAAATTAAAACGTACCTAGGACGAACCCGAGCGAAGCGACGGTGAGTCGCTAGTCTAATATATATTTAAGCATGTACCATCATATTATACCACACAACAAGTGTGTGGAATTCATATGCAGATAATAAAATTATATTTACAAATACAGACGATACAAATACTACTTGTAATAATTGTAACATTGGGTTATTAAATAAACATTACATGAAGTATTGTGAATGTGTCAAATGTTTTTTTTTATTATGCTAACCTCATCAGTGGATTAGAATTTGTGCTAATATAGAGAAATATCATTATCTTTATATCTAAGTATCAAAAAAATGTATTAATTAATGTAACAAAAACAGAGGATAATTAAAATGAAAAAATTTTTTCGCGTTTATTTTATTATTTCCTTCTAAAGAGGAGTTAAGGACCAAAGAACCAAATCGACGGAATCATTAATCTATATAAATAAAAATGAATGTTGCTAAGCGCAAAACTCGATAACGGCTGGACTAATTAGCCTAAATTTTTTTTTGCAAATATTCGTTGAAGTTCGAGAAAGGTTCTTATGAAGAGAAAAATTGGAACAATTTCACGGAAAAACGTAAAAATCACATTTGTCTTTTCCTTACTACTGCTTTATAATTATGAAAGCAACCTTAAAATAAATATAAACTACTTGAATACTAATCTATACATATAATAAAATTGTAACTAAGTCAAATCTGTACATTAAATATTTTTTGGGAAATCTTATTGAAATAAACATTATTATCGATACAGAGGCCGAATCTATAGTTTTTAGAATTTTTGTCTGTCTGTCTGTCTGTTACCGCATCACAGAAAAACCACTGGAGGGATTTTGATGAAATTTGGAATGATTGTAGCTGGTTATTCGGGTCAACATATAGGATTGATTGCACATGAAAATATCAGAGGAATTTCATGTGCGAATCATTTCCAACATGATTGCCACTTGTCTTAACGGTGAAGGAAAACATCGTGAGGAAACCTGCATGTCTGAAAGAACCTAGCAAGTTTTCAAATGATATGTGAAGTCCGTCAACCCGCACTTGGCCGTGGTGGACTATAGCCTGATTCTTCTCGTACTAAAGGGAGGCCTATCGTCAGCAGTGGGACGATAAAAAAAGGGCTGAATACAATTGTAGGTATAGTCGAATACTATAATACTTTGAAATATAATTCTTGAACGAATTAATAGTCATACATATGCTTAAAATAACTCTACATAGTTACTTTGCAATAGCTATTATAATATCCATACTAATATTATAAATGTGAAAGTGTGTTTGTTTGTTTGTTCTCCTTTCACGTCGAAACGGAGTGACGGATTGGCGTGATTTTTTGTGTGGAGATAGTTGAAGGACTGCAGAGTGACATAGGCTACTTTTTATCGCGGGATATTATATATTTCCCATGGGAAAACACATTATAATACAATCCAAAAAAATATTTATGATCAGAATTACTTGAAACTTGGTATTAATGCTCTTCAATAAAATTAAGATGAAAGTTTGTATGAAACTACCTTTTTCGGGGTTTTTTGTAGTTTTAGCGCGAGCGAAGCCGCGGGTTTTGCTAGTATACAATAATTATGTTAATTGATTCTTCACAACACTTGAAATTAAACGCAAGCGATTTCTATCATGAAATTGGGCGGAGAAGCTATCTCATTTTGATATTGATTGATGTAAAGCGGAGGAGGATTTGTTTTTGTCTACTATCATCCAGAATCTTTGAAGAGTTTCAATTTGTTATTAGTATTTAATACAAGTGACTCACTCTCTCTTCGCTTCTGTTTCGCCTCTAGTGAAAAATAAAAAAAAATTATCCCGCGGGATTCATACATTTTTTCGGGATAAAAGTCTTTGTGTTATTCCAGACTATAATTATCTATCTCTGTGTCAAATTTCATCCAGATCCGTTCAGCCGTTCTGGCGTGAAAGAGTAACAAACATCCATCCATCCTCACAAACTTTTACATATATAATATGCATGTACCTACGTATTAGGATGAATAACTTGTAGAATTAAAAAAATGACTACAATATCACGATATTTCTACATCACTACCTAGTAGCTTTTATCGGCTCAACTTAAAATAAATTTAGGCATTTAGCTAAAACATACGAAATATTACCAGAAGCATAATGAAATTGTAATTAATCATTTATGTTAATACCAGTAATAGGTAGCTAACCTAATGTAAAGCGTCTATAAATTTTCTATAATTTGAAATGAACAATTACATGACTGACATTAAATGTAGATTCACTTAATATTATATAAATTTATAATATTTTAATTGTTACCCATAAAACATTCATAAAATATCCATACTTTTTCAATCCTGGGGCAGCTCGGCGACGGTGACGTCATCACGGCGCGCGCAACTGATCGATCCACTAGTGTTTTTCAGCCGCTGCAGCACTCTTCTATAATAATAAAGTATATTTCTCGAGCGCTTTCATCGCTTTCAATAATTAGTATATACTTGCTTCATCCAGCCGCTTTATCACGATGTCAAGAGCAAAATTTTAAAGCGCTTCATAAATTTATATGGACGATATTTATAGCTTTTTTCAGCTAACACAGCGCTTTAATGCGATATGAACTAAGATCATTGAGTTGCTTTCATTTCTTGAGCGCCAATTTTGAACAGGCCTAAAATGTTGAAAGACAATAATTGAATTTCAACTGTATATTTAACATCATTGGGTTAAAATTTGCTAAATTTTGTGCGTAAGTTATTTTAAATGTATAATTGTCTTAGAATATAATTAATGAAGTTGTAATGAATTAGAGGGAGAAATAAATATAACGGTTCTGTTGAAAATATTCTCTTAGTAAAATTAATTATTGAAACAAAATACCTACTCGTAATCTGCAAAACGTATAGATTCAAAATGACCATATTATGTCCTTCCGCCGTTATTCGAGGCCTTATAAACAATATTGAGATGACATCTTCCGTTTCCGGCCGCTTTTAGTCGTTGTAGTTCCCTTAAAATACGAAAATATGGTAACTTCCGGCCGCCATGTTCACCAGGTGAGCGCCATCGGCCATTGGACTTCATTGTGGTCTCAATTAGCTACTTATATCTAACTTACTATCACCAGGCAGAATTTACTGTAAAGCCTCCAATAAGGTTCCGGACAAAATGTGAGTTTTAATGGTAGGTAAAACTCTGCTATTATGCCCTTCCGCCGTTATTTGAGGCCTATGTTCGTCCCCAGGATGCAGCTTATGTCCTTGCCAAATTTTATCGAAATCTGTTCAGTTCTTTAAATGTGAAAGGTAACAGACTATATGAATTATTAATAGATAAGGGATCATAGTACTTTAAATTTTTTTTTAATTATCTAAGTAATATTATAGTATATATATCAGTAGTAGAAAGAGTAACAAAAATCCATCCATTCATTCTCACAAACTTTCACATTTATAATATTAGTATGGATATTAATATTTTATATCTTGATATAAATAAACAAAAGATATTTTATATTATGTAACATAACCAGGGTTTTTAGAAAAAGATTTTAGCCACGTTGGAACAAAATGAAATCTACAAAACGTATACTAAATGATATTACGAACCCCAACCGAAATTACCCAAGTAAAATTCACGCCACTATACCAGATGGTCATCGAAATAAAATTTTATTTTAAAACTTATAACATTCACACACCGAGCCTCGGTCCCATTGACCTGCATAACAAACAATCCAGTTACACTAAAACGTTGAACATTTTTCATTTTTTTGTTCACATTCTACCTCGTGTTTCCTCTTACAACGCTTGACTTCATAAAGATTCAATTAGTGTTATAATAGTTTATTTTTCAATAGCACAATAGGAGCTACTGTCCTTTAAGTGTTTTAAACGATTTCCAAAAACGAGGAGTACGTTTGGTCGATATTTTGGTATATGTCGTGTCTTAAATTCAAAATATTATATGATATGGCTTATTATTTCGTAGGCCCGATCCGGGACTTAAATCTAGGAGCTCAAAATCTGTAACCGTACAAAATAGCTACTAATATATCGGAACCCACTTTAATGAATCCAGATAGATGACTTTATACCCCCTTCTTACTACCTATAAGGCCTACTATAAGGGCTACCTATAAGACAAGGAATAATTTTTAACTCTGTGAAGTAGTGTTATTTTGAATTTAGACTTATAGGACTACAAAAAATTAATTTCTGTATTATATTATTCCAATACGGATTTTAAACATTGCTCCTTGCATTATTTAACAAAGGCAAATTAACAAACATACTTTCACATATATATATATATATATATATATATATATATATATATATATATATATATATATATATATATATATATAACCTCCGTGACCTAAATTCATTGTCTGTCTTATCTTTTCACACTAACATTTTTTGAATTTAGGTAATACCTATTTTTTTTTATTTTTCCAAAATAAAAAACTCATTAAGCTAATATTAGAGACGTTTTTTAAAAAAAGTTAATATTTGAGCTTTTTTTTTCATTCATAAAAAAAGAATAGTAAAACACCGCTTAGACGATGTGGCGAAAATATTGCATAGTAAAAAAACACAAACCTACATCTGAATTGAGTACATTCTTTAAGTAGTCGGTGAAAAAAGAAAAAAACATGTTTCATTTTTTTTCAATTCAATTTTTTTATTATGGCTTTTAAGCGTGTCAGTTGAGCACAATTTACTTCGACAATGTCGCGTAAAATGAAAAAGATACGAGTTAAGAAGTTTTATATTCACTTTGTTTTTCACTTTGACCAATTTATTCGTAGACTAGCATTGCCCGCGGCTCCGCCCGCGTTCAGATGACCAAAAACCAAACTTTTAAGTTTCACATATACTCTTACATTGCAGTTTTTGTATTTTTTTTCAAAAATGGGATATTTTCCCGCGGTAAAAAGTATCCTATATGTTGACCCGGATAACCAGCTATCATGATACCAAATTTTATCAAAATCCCTCCAGTGGTTTTTCTATGATGCGGTAACAGACAGACAGACAGACAAAAATTCTAAAAACTATAAATTCGGCCTCTGTATCGATAATAATGTTTAATAAGATTTTCCAAAAAATATCTAATGTACAGATTCGGCTTGGTTTTTACAATTTTATTATATGTATAGATAAAATTTTTTTACAATTTTATTATATGTATAGATAAAAATTTAACTTCTAATACTAATGTTATAAAGAGATAAAGTTTGTAAGTTTGTGAGTTTGTTTGTAGGAAGTAATGTCTGGAACTACTGAACTGGCTTAGATGAAAATTGCTATGAAGATAATTTGATATTCTAGGAAGGACATGGCATAGTTTTTATCCCGGAAATCATCGGGTGAAAAGGTGATAAAACTTTGCATGGAGAATCAATCGTATCTCAATTAAGAATTATGAAACAGAATCATACCTATGTATAGATATACTCGTATGTATGTACTATAATATACCTATAGTCTATTTATTCCATACTAACCGTTAAAACGTATTTAGGGACGAAACCGAGCGAAGCGAGGGTGAGTCGCTACTTAAGTGAATAAATAAAATATTACAGCAGTTTTCAGGAATGTGATTTTGAAGTCAGTGTACCTTATTAGTCAAAAAACTAATTAAATAAGGGATAATTTAAACATCATTTTTAATGACCTTGTTACGATTATATGGATTTTTCGTACTCCATATTACGTACTACATATATGTCCCTACTAGTTTTTACTAACGAATACTCAAAAAATTTCCATTCTTTTCTTTAACTGTTTTTGCAGCTTACGATTGATTTATTCAGAACTATAATATTGTTAAAATGCTATACTATATTATATATAATATTGTTAAATTGCTAACAATATATTAGCAGAATAAGGATAGAAGGAGTATCTGAGGATATGATCTAACTGTGAGCAAAGTTTGCTTCATATTTGTTTAATTGTTTAAGAGGTATTGATTAACACATATCATTTATAATTTAATAGGACAAATAACAGGAATTAAATAACTCTTTCAATTTTTTAAATAATACTTGTTACTTGTCCTCACTTCTTTTTCCACCTTTTGTATTTAGATATACATCTACATATACCTAATAATAAATGGAGAGCCGATTTTTTTGTTCGGTTATACTGCGATAACTACTGAACCGATCAGAATAATACTCATACCATACGATGCAGCGTGTTTCGGAGAAGGTTTTAGTATATGATATGTTGGTGATTAATGTACTATGCAGACGGAGCCGCAAGAAAACGCTAGTAATATTATATATAGATAGCTCCACCTTTTAGCCACCTATTACTTACAAGTAGTTCATCACCTACATACTATATGTGTTACTTCCGGGCAGAATCTACCTGTGTTCTAAATTTCAAATAAAGGACTAACTTATGTGTAACAAACATACAAATGTTTTTTTTAATAAAATTAGTTTGATAATAACTGTATTGTAATTATATTTTAAATTTCCAACGTAAAAGACGTATAATTATAACCATGTTTAATATCTTCCTTAAAACATTAAAATGAACACGTAAATCCTACACTGACGTTAGCCTATTATTTAGTAGGTATCATGCCAGATTGCGCCTCTAAGCAACCCTTACTTTGAAAGGCCGATCGTGCGAGATAAACTATGTGTGAGAATATATAAGGGATTTTTTTTATTTTATGTCGATTTTTCAATGCTTTACTGGACATAAAAAACTGTTATAGGTACTTTAGCTTCTACTTAAGTTGACGATGTGTTTAACATTCAAAATAATATATAAAGTTACACAAAAGGAAATTTGATGTACTTAACATTTTTGTAATATTTGTAAGTACATATTTCATTTTGTAAGTATGAATAACAAAGCACTTCTGGATATTGAAACGCGAAAATTTGTGAGGATGTAAGAAAGTACCTTTGTTGCTATTTCACGCAAATAATATTAAAAGGATTTTGATGAAACTTTACAGTAATATAGCTTATACATAATATATCACAGTAACACATAAGCCCCCATTACGATAAATATACCGCATATATACATACATACATATACATACGATATATATATCGCAGTTGTCGTATGTTATAATAAAAATTGGCCTTTTTACGAAAATTGCGCGGACAGAGGAGTATGGAATTGCCCACACTTATAGTTTATGTAGAGAAGGAGTGCAAAATGCTAATATGCTATTTTTTTTTAATTATGATAAAAAACATTAAATCAATCGTATATAACGGTTTTAGACGTACACAACGGTCTAGTGGGCAGAGTCTCATACTTTTCAATAAGAAGAATATTTTTTTTGCTGACGCGGTCCTAGTATGACGATGTACACCGGTCATGGTATGAGACGGTGTAGTCACGGTATGTGACGGGCATCTTGATTTTTAGTTCCATTTTTCAATTTAACATTTTATAGAAGAAACTTACGTGACCAGTCTCACTTCTCTGAGTTCCGATATGAAACGTCGGGAACCAATAAACGAAATAAATTCGCAAAAAATCCTAAAAGATAATTTTATTTAAAATATCTAATATTCGGAAGTCTATGAAGGTCCATAATTGCCGAGTTTACTTTCGTAATGGACAAAGCGTAAGTTTAAATCGATGCATAAGAATCAAAATTTTCTGATGCCATTTTTATGTAATTTTACGTAGGTTATTTTTAAAGTTAAATTTAAGTTACGTTTAACACGTCTCTTTATAACTCTTAATAATAGCGAAATTTTCATTAATCATTTTATTAATTGTAAAGAATTCAGTAGCTTATATATACTATTATACATACATTGTTCTCAGTAGACTTATTTACAATAAGACAAATCTATGTATATCTCGCCAAAATAATCTATTTTAAGTATGCGGGAAGAGAAACTTCGAACTTCAGCTTAGAAATCTGTGCCAAAGAGATGGATTCTAGATTGCACGATAATATATATATATATATATATATATATATATAGACAAAGAATCAGTTCAGTACCTTTTTGTCCTCTGTTTGTCAAGCGATTTTCTTTTTTTTGTTAAGTATCTATTGAGGAGCTTTAGCGTTATCAATAAAAAAGCTTTGGAGACAGTTTTTTACATAGACATGTAAATTCTGCTAATACGTATTTTCCTCAAATGTTTAATAATAATGATTACGGTTGGATTTCGACCACTAGCAAAACGTAGCAATAAATAGACGTTGTATGTACGCTAATAAAAATATCTACATACATATAGGTAGGTATCTTAAGATTGAGTGGATGTACAATGTACATTGTATGCAAAGTCATAAACCGAATTTAATTTTGTGATATCAGATTTTAACTACCTAACATATTGCTTCGAAACGAGATATCGACATAAGAAAACACGGAAACGCGTAAAATACCGCCCTCACGATCAGGCGCATTGTTCTTTATATACTGGGATTAAAGCTATGAGCGATTAGGATCCCATACAGGATTTTCGGCAAGAGAAAAATAGTTAAAATAATTCAGATAGAATCCCGTTAATATTATAAATTCGAAAGTTTGGATGGATGTTTGTTAGGTACTCAATACACCAGAAGTGCTGAATCGATCTGGATGAAATTTGCCACAAATATAGATATAGATATAATCTGGAATAACACATAGGTTATTTTTATCTCGGAAAAATGTACGGGTCCCGTGGGATAGATTTGTTTTTCAAAGCGAAGCGGGGCAGTGTCGCTAGTTTTAAATATAAATGTTTCAATGAAACTTTCAAACTCTTATTTACCTCACTCATATTTTTTAATATGAATCAATAATATTAAAAAAATAAAAATATTTTGTTAGTATTTTTATTGTATAGAAATGTTTTATTAATAATTCGTTGAATTTAATTTCTGTGGAACTCAAGGATAGAATTTCTAAATAGGGCAAAAGTAAAACCAGACTATATCATTAGAAAAAAAATACCTTTTTATATATAAAATATTTGAAATTCATAAACGCTTTTTGCTCTAATCATATACCGTGCTCATATATTGTTTGACGTTCCATTGATTTATGGCTACAACATCGTCTTTATTTCGGTTCTCTGAAAGTCATCACTTCTTTACGATCGAGCAGATTTGTTTGTATCGTATGCGTAGGCTAATTTGGAATCTTACGAATCTTTTAGTATTTAGGACATTATTCGCTGTAACGGAAGTGATAAAAAGAGACGTGTTATATAGGTTTTGTTTCATGCTTAAACATTAGTTGAAGATTGTATATTCAGCCCTTTTAACATTCTTTTGCTAGGTAAGTGTCTCCCAATTCAATCTGAGAGGGATCAGGCCATAGTCCACCACGCTTGCCGAGTGCGGGCTAGCGGACTTCACGTGTCTTTCGAAAACTTGCTAGGTTCTCTCAGACATGCAGGTTTTCTCACAATGTTGAATTTAATTCCTTCATCGTAAGACAAGTGGTGATCATGTTATAAATGATTCGCTAATGAAAATATCAGAGGTGCGAGACCGGGATTTGAACCCGCTTCATTCGGATTCACGCGCGAGTTTTTTTAGTTATTTCTGTAGGTAATTGATAATTCCAGTTATTAATAAAATTTATAATTTAATTAAAAATATTACACTAATAGTATGTATACTTCAAAAAATCAAAGGAGTATAATATTAGTACAAAATCTTCAAAGGGCTAAATAGGCAAAGACAAAAAAAACACTTCAGTATCTTTTCCTCCTGTGTTTGTCAAACGATTTTTTTTTAGTATCAATTGACTAGCTTTAGTTTTATCAAGAAAATTAAAATGAATAGTTTCTTTATCTATATAAATAATAACTTTTTTAATAAAACTATGTTTTTGGAATTTTACACAATTTGATTTTTGGTTCCCGACGTTTCGAATGCTTTACCGCAATCATGGTCAAGGAGACGCCATGATTGATATATATAAATATGTAGGTAAATTCTATTGATATACATATCCTTTAAATTTTACATAATGATTATGGTCAACATTCTTTTTAATTTTCGAATATTAAAAAACGATTCCCATCAATTTTAGCGAAATAATTTCGAGAAAAATAGTGGAAACAATTATTAAAACAAGGCCATCTTAACATTTTTTGTTTTATAAAATCTAGCCAAATGTGGTTTATCATTACAGAAAAATGCCTCCCATACTCAGATTTCAAGTTCCAATAACATCTGTTTCCTGAATTACTTTTATCAATTGTACTTATTCCTTTAATATATGGCACTAAAAGGTAAGTACTTTGAGCTCTAGAATTTATAAGCAATAAAACATTTAATGTCCCATATTGTAGCTTTAACGAAAATTTATTAAAATTAGTTTAAAATAAAAGATTTACGCATCCATATTTTACGATTTGATACATCGTAAATTATTCTCTATACATTGTGATTTGGCAAATGATTTATAAAATAAATATAAGTTTGATTCATTCCATCTGGAGCAATCACAATTAAAAATACGCATGTCTAGATAATCTCGTAATTAATTTTTAGTCAAACCAATCATTTTAAAACCTAACCTTCACGAAAGATTTTTATAGTGCACATATGTTACGTGTTCCACAATTACTTTCTTTAGAATAAAAGAATTAAGAGGTTAGTTAGCTTTTTATAACACAATTTCCTCCACTGTACGCGCAGTATGTACATTGTACAACTTAAACATAAACGTATTAAAAAGTATCTAAAAATATTATAATAATAAAGATAATATATTATAAATTGCATTGATATTGGCAGTTTAGTTACATTTGATTTACTGTTTTATTCTCATTTTAACTTTTTTCATTTCATGGTTTGACGGGATACTAACTTATACGACCTAGAGATCAGGCATGGTCTGATGCTTCGAGGCACGGACGTCTTACAACTTCCAGGCTTCAGACGTACATAGGTATATGTCAAAAATCATCTATCACTATCTTTTAAACCAACACAGAGACTCGAACTCATTACATTCTACTCTGCAGTTCAAATTTATTTGTTTCTTTGCTTATCCCTACTAATACTAATACCTATTATAAATGTGAAATTTTGTAAGGATGAATGGATGGATGGATAGATGTTTGTTACTCTTTCACGCCAGAACGGCTGAACGGATCTGGATGAAATCGGCACAGAGATAGATTATAGTCCCTGTAGCTCTTTATCCTGGAAATATGTATTATTCCCGTGGGATAGATTTAGTCTAGTGACGAATCCGCAGTGAAGCTATGATGAGTCGCAAGTGAGTCATATAAAAAAAGGTTACACGAATTTGGTTTTATTTAATTAACTTAGATAGCTTTAATTTCATTTAATTGATTAGTTCCCAAGCTTCTTGAATTTCGTCAATTGCGATTGTATATGAACTATAAAATCGTAGCTACTTAACTTATTTATTAATGTTGTGTCAAACTTAATAAAAATTGTATTATAATAAACTTGTAGTAATAAAATTTTAAAAAGGTACTTTTCATAACTATAGACGCTGTTATAAATTCCACTACTATATATAAAATAAAAATAAAACAGTAGAACATTTCATGAAAATCATTTTTGTTCATTCATCAAGTATTAGAAGAACAATTGCATAATTTAATACGAAATTATTAATATTGTTCTATTAAAGGTAATTTCTGAAAAAGTCAGTGACTAAACTAGATCTTTCGATATCTTTTGGTTGGCTTTACGTAAAGCGACGTGCTCAATCAGTGCAATCGAGTGACAATGTCAAGAGACACTCGGTTTTGATGTAGCTAGCTTGTCTAAAAATAAGATAACAATAGAAGAACATAAAGGAAGATCTATTACATATTAGTTTTTTAGAGTAAGCGCCTTAGTTTTACAATAGAGATGAAGTAAATCTATACGAATAAATAAAATTGAAATGTCTGTTATTATTAAATTCATATGAAAAATGCATACGGTACATATAAGAAAAAAAAACATTTTTAAAACTTTGTCTCTGTACTGTACTTTGTATGTTTGTTCCGGCTAATCTCCGAAACGCCTAAACCGATTTTGACGGTTTTACTGGCAGATAGCTGATGGTATAAGGAGTAACATAGGCTACTTTTATTTTATAAAAAGAATAAGGCTTCCGCTCATTAAAAAAAAAATTAAAACGCACTTAGGGACGCACACGAACGAGTGTAAGTCGCTAGTCTATACTAATATTATAAAGCGGTAAAGTTTGTGAGATTGTGAGTTTGTGTCGTTGTAGGGGGTAATCTCTGGATCTACTGAACCGATTCAGATGAAATTTGGTAAGAAGATAGTTTGAGACCCTGGAAAGGACATAGGATAATTTTTATCATGGAAATCGTCCCATAAGGGGGTGGAAATGGGGATGAAAGTTTGTATTGGGAAACAATATACATACATATACTATAAACTATAATAATTAGATTACTATCCCTTTGAAACTAACAATATATCTAGTGTTATTATTTACATAGCCTATAATCTGTTAGGTAAGCCTTATCAATGCACTAGGCCGGTCCACTTAACACATCAATGTAATTAACCTATCTATTCCATCTGCAATTAATTATGTATACGAACCAAAACAAATAAATGCTTTCCCGTAAATCCTGGCGTCAATAAAATTACGAGATTTGCTATTGACGATGAAAGCTGACCTAAATAATGTTTTTTCTCTATCTAGCTTATTGAATTGTGTCATGAATGAGAGGGATGGATATAGTCTGCATTATGTAAATACATATATAGGTAGTATAGAAGAGTAAATTAATATAGAGTGACATTGAAATGTACGACACATTTAATAGCAATGTATACATATTTGTTTTGTTAGACTTAAAGCTCTCAAATATTTTATTAATAATAAAAAAAATGATGTAATATTTTACTACATGTAATTAATATCACGTTATTTCCTTTACGAAGCTATTATAAAATATAAAATAGGTAATTGAAGCGATCTGAACCTTTCTGTTATAGTATGACCGTGCTCTGACAATTTAGAATCATTATTTTGTCAGTTTAGCTTACATTTCTCACCACCGTTCTTCTATATCTTTTTGATATATAATAGTTATTGTGATATCTGAATAAATAATCAAACTTAAAAAATTGTCATACTAATAAGAATTAAATAAAATTTGACTGAAGTTCTAAATAACTAGAAATTCATATTTTTTTACCAAAAATACTTAATTCAACAATATACAGGTACGGAAGTTGTTAATGTACTATTACATATGCTGCATACATATTGTTGACGAATCGTCATTTTATTCGCATCAATAATTTGCCCTCGTCATTTTACATAACAGCGAGCGTTTACAAACAGACGGCGCTGTTTATAAAATGACGTATACAATATGCCCATGGGCGGCGGCAGAGTTACTTCCAAGAAGGTGCATCTGCTTCTTGATTCTTCAAATTAAACTACTAACTAATTTTTAAATGATAACTTTATACTTTTTATTCATAAATGCATCTAATATTTTTTCACAAATATCTAAATTTAACCAAAATTTAACTTATATAATTTTATTTTTTTAACTTTTTCTATATATTTTCTTTCATGATTGAGATGCAAGTGCATCCCCTTGCACCCTTTCCCGGCGCCGATCACTTAAGTATATGCTTGAATATAGATATAGAAAGCATATAACTTACCTTATCGGTTCGTCAGACCAGTGTAAAAGGCTTCGTTTCTATGAGCCTTCCGACGCGAGATCGCTGACGGCGCATCACACAGCCCACCGTCACGAAACACAAACTGTCCCTTGTAATTATTCAATTCCTTAGTCTAGTGGCAGTATTCTATACAGCGAAACACATTTTGGAAAAAAAATTAAGGCAAGTCCATTATATTTAAAGCACCTAAAGTTCAGTGAGTCCGATAATAATAAAATCGGTGGAGTTGAGCTATTATCTACATTCGAGTGTGTGTGTTTTTCGCGTATCACGCGTGGGATGCTCCTTCTGATCCATATAAGGCGGTTAGGGGTGGTTCCGGTGGAAGCTCACGCGCGTGTGTAAGCCTGTAACAATATAAGTTTTATTATTAACTAAGTGCCTTTTTTATTTAGAACTAGCGACTCACCCTCGCTTCGCTCGGGTTAATCCCTAACTAAGTACGTTTAAACGGTTAGTATGGAATAGATAGACTATAAACATATTTTATATAGGTACAAAATAAACAATTCTAAATTTTTCAATTTTACAGTAGTTTTTTTGGGTTTACTCTATATATTTTTTACTTAATACTTTGACACATTCATAATTAAACAGATCAAAGTAAAATACTGTAAAAAATCTTTTAAATCGAATCTGTATGTAGTTCCTGAGATTACTGCGTTCAAACAAACAAACAAACAAACAAACAAACAAACAAACAAACAAACAAACAAACAAACAAACAAACAAACAAACAAACAAACTGTTAAGCTTCATACATTAGTATAAAACTGACGAAGGTTCTTCCTTAAGAACAGAATTTTACATAAATAAACTACGCGAGCAGATCTGCGAGCAAAGATTAGTCAATAAATTTTCCATAACACACCTCTCCCATAAAAACTTTAACTATGCCAATTACGTAATTTGCTTAAAAAGGGTCACGCGCTTCTTCGGGTCCTGGGTCTAAACTTATTTACACACCCGTACTTATTTACTAAATATGTAGATATGTATTGTAGATACGCCCATTTGAATATTTTTGAACTTTGAATCTGTACATTGTTCATGCTTTCTTCAATTGTTAATTTTTGAAACATTAAAAAAAAATATGACAAAAAAAATATGTTGAGATATTAACACACAGCACCATCTAGTTCCATGGTAAGCTACGCGGCTTGTGTTATGGATACCAGATAGTTGATACACTACACATATATAACATTAAATACATACATATTATAAATATAAATATAAACACCCATGACTGGATTACAAACATTCGTGCTGATGCACACAAATGAATGCCCCCCAGCAGGACTCGAACCCGCGACCGCTGGGACAGCAAGTAGGGTCACTACAGACTGATCCAAACGTACCGTCAAAATCTATACATATAATAAAATTCTAGTCAAATCTGTACATTAAATATTTTTTGGAAAATCTTATTGAAATAGACAATATTATCGATACAGAGGCCGAATCTATAGTTTTTAGAATTTTTGTCTGTCTGTCTGTCTGTGTCTGTCTGTTACCGCATCGCGGAAAAAACACTGGAGGGATTTTGATGAAATTTGGTATGATGGTAGCTGGTTATCCGGGTCAACATATAGGATACTTTTTATTGCGGGAAAATATCTTATTTCTGATAAAAAATACAAAAACTGCATGGTAAGAGTATACTAATATGTAAAACTAAAAATTTGGTTTTTCGTCATCTGAACGCAGGCGGAGCCGCGGGTAACGCTAGTATAATATAAAAATATACCTACATATAAAATGTTTTCCTATTTTTAAACAACTTACTACTACAAAGACTTTACTTTCACGTTTAAAATATTAATAGTATTTTTATTAAGCCTTTTAAAGCTATTAGCTTCTTTATAATAAGTTACCATATAAAAAGTTTAAATTAATCAGAACTTTTTTATTATTTAACTATAATTACGTTTTTTTTCTTTTACCACATTAACTTGTTAATGCATCATATTGTTGTATTTTAAGTATATTTTTAATAGAATCGAGTTTTTATTTAATTTTTTCAATATAACATATTATAATTTAAAATATGAAGAAACTGAGTAATACTTGAATACTCATAAAATAAAATATACAAAAAAAAAAATACAAAAAATTATTGAAGTTCTAAAACGCGCTAACGAAGTTTCTTACCTCATTAAGCACTAATAACGTATTTAAAGTGTGTACAACAGGTGGTCCATTTCTACACAGTAATTCAGTATACTGGGGGGCTGATTCTAACCCCCACCTTGCAACTGCCAACACTCTCTCTTTCTATATGTGTTCGTAAACGATCCAAAATTTGAAAAAAAAACCTGGCACTTGACCGTTTAGAGATGCTCTCAACACCACTGATGTAGAAACTTTGACTACTTTTTTCATTGATTTTTTTTATTATTATTTAGTAAGAAAAAACCAAGATTTTATTCATTGTAATTGTAAAGTAAAAATATATTATATTTTCATATCAAAAATGTAGATAAAAATCAATGTAGTAACCCTTGTATTTGTATTTGATATAGGCCTGATTAATACTTTAGATTATTTTTATACAAAATTTCAATTCCCTTCTAAATCCTTACGGAAACTTCACATAAAGTAAGTATAGTACTTCTAGTATCTATTAATATAATATACTCGTCTTCAAATGGTAAGCTTTATTTGCCAAACTTTATCAAGATCGATTTAGCATCTTTCTGCCGTAAAGAGCTAAAAAATAAACAGCAGGCTTCGTATACGTTATAAACAGACAATAACTTAGAATGAAGATTATGTTAATATTACTGCACTTAATTAAAAAAAAAAAACTTCTATATGTAATTAAAACATGAAAATATATTTAGTTGTTGACATTTCAACTCATGAAATGTTCAATAAGCAAATGTCTTGAGACATCATAAACTCCACCGTTTAAAGGCAATTGCCCATATATTTAATGTATAAAATATGGGATACTCAATAAAAGTAAAGATATTCATTACTCCAATAAGATATGGCACAATTATGCCGTTATCACGGCCGTTAGAATAACGACTTTATTTTATGAGCCGGAAGTTATTATATCTAACGACGCAAGCTATAAAGTATTGTTTGTAAATGCATGAGGGTATGATTGAATATAGGTATTCCACGGCGCCAGTATCATTAAATAATGTACATATGAAGTTCATTAAAGGTAAGCAATGTTGCCCGAGGCATATGTTTGGATGGGTGAGCGTTGTGTCTCATAATTCTTATTCGGTAGCTTTTTTATTTGTTAATTTTGAATTTTACTGCTTTACATATTTTAAAAAAGCTTAGTGTTTAATTATGTTTAATATCAAATCAATCTATTCATATCTTTAAATACACTGTCGGCTGGAGTCGACTTCGAAAATATCTGATTAGGTATCTATTCTAAATGAAAACCCCCGTTTAGTTATTTTTTACATTTTAGTACCTAGAAGTCGGGTTTTAAAGTTTTTATTTGTCCATTTTTAGTGTAGACGTAATAAGCAGGTAATTTGTTAGCAGAAAGTTTTTTAATAACATGTTCCATTAAGCAATTTATTTAAGAAAAAAAAAATATATTTGTTGATTTAAAAAAAAAACCGTTTGACCGATTTCGATGATATTTATATGGGACCACCTGGGAAGTATAAACAAAAAAAAATTCCAAATCGGTTCAGGCGTGTTCGAGTAATCGGTGAACATACATAAAAAAAAGATTCCGACGAATTGAGAACCTCCTCCTTTTTGGAAGTCGGTTAAAAACTATTACTGTAAAGATTTGGCCTTCAATATAATAAAAACGAGTTAAGTATATATTTTAGGTCAACTCCCAGACATTATGAAAATAACGAATTGCTTTTAGAAGTTCGATGTTAAATTACAAGCTTCATGAACTAAAATAACACCACAACTTTCTCCGACTATTAAATTGGTGACTAAGAAGTTTATCGACATTCGATACTAATCGTTGACATAAAGTATACATACACAGTAAGTAAACTTTTAACTAACTAGGTAATAGGTTATTCATAATATTGGGACACTATATACTTAAACTAAAATTAATATCTTATCTATATGTACATGTAGGTAATAAAATTCTGAGTCAAATCTGTACCTACATTAAACATTTTTTTGAAAATCTTATTGAAATTGTCATTATTATCGATAGAGAAACCGAACCTATAGTTTTGAAAAATTTTGTCTGTCTGTCTGTCTGGGTACGCATCGCCAGAAAAGCACTGGACAGATTTTGATGAAATTTGTATGTTAATAACTGGTGGTTATACGGGTCAACACATGGGATACTTTTTACTGCGGGAAAATATCTCATCTCTGAGAAATTTATACTAAACGTTAAAACGTAAATAGGGATGAACCCGAGCGAGGGTGAGTCTAGTTAGTCTTCTATATATATACGAGTATATATAAAAATCAATTGCCTTTAATTTTCTCGCTAAAACTCAAAAACGGCTGGACCGATTTGAATATTTTTTTTGTTTTGTTGGGGGTGTGTCAGGGGTGGTTTGTCAGGGGTGGTTTGAATATAAAAAAATAGAGATAACCACTATACCACAATAAGAACTGTTGGAAAATTAAAAAGTTTAGAACTGTTTATTTTTTTTGGAATAACTGCTTCGGGTTACTTTCAATAGATGGCGTTAGTGGCGTTATACAACAATGCGTCAATTTTAAGTTGGAAAAAAATATTATGTATAATATTTTTATTATTATTATTCAGCCCTTTTTAGCGTCCCTTCAATACGAGGGGGATATGGAATAATATGTAGGTATACTATATTCCATACTAACTGTTAAAACGTACGTAGGGATGAACCCGAGCAAAGCGAAGGTGAGTCGCTAGTTTCTTGTATTTTACATGCGTTAGTGTTTGATTTGGTAATATGATTGGAGTGTTTTTTTGCATGAAGCTGTGGACTGAAATATGAGATAAACTTGTTACACTTGTGTTTTAAATTGTATTTGTTAGGCTCAGACTAATTCAATGAGATAGAGGAAGTACGCATCATCTCTCTTTGTCATCCCACTGCTGGGCATGGGCTTCCTTCAACGTGAGAGGAATCAGCCCATAATCCACCACATTGGCCAAATGGGGTAATGAAGGATTTAACGTCTTTCGAAAACTAACTAGTTATTAGTTAAGTTGTTACAGACACACAGATTTCCTTTCGATGTTTTCCTTCGCTGTAAGACAAGTAAGTGGTAATCTTGTTGAAAATGGTTCATATATGAAAATATAAGGAAGGGACTAGGCTTGAAACCGCTGCACCCGGTATTCCAATCGAGCAAATTATCACTGCGCTACCACTGCCTATATTAATATAGTTAAAGATTGTTAAAAGGTGTTTTACTTTTGTGAAATTCAAATAGGTAAAGTTTGTGGTTTTGCATGTAACTTCGAAATAATTGATCTCATTGTATAAATACTTTTACAAATGTAACTTGCAATATCTCTGAGTTATATAAGCTACATACTTTGTTTTTAAAATTTTATACACATGTATAAATAAAATGTCTGAGAGAATCTATCAAGTTTTCGAAAGACATGTGAAGTACGTCCCCGTAATTGGCCAATATAATGGACTATGGCCTGATCCTCCTCACATCTAGGGCGTCCGTGCCCAGCAATGGGAATTTTATCTATACAGATAAATAAAATTGATGCGTCTGTTTGTAATGTCAAAATAACAGCGTTTAACTAAATGCATATGAAATTATATACAGTACTTATAAGAAAAACACATTTTTTTTATTTTTGTCTGTCTGTCTGTTTGTTCCAGATAATCTCTGAAACGGATGGACTGATTTTGATGGGACTTTCACTGGAAGATAGCTGATGTTATAGGGAGTAACATAGGCTACTTCTATTTTAGAAAAAGAACTAGGGTTCCGCTCAAAAAAATTATAACGTGCCTAGGGGCGAACCCGAGCGAAGCGAGGGTGAGTTGCTAGTATAAAATTTATTATATTTAAAAAATAACTATAATTACACACAATTTAGTTATAAACACAATCGGAACTGTGAGTGAATATAAAAATAGTGATATGAAGTGAAATAGTAATCGAATGAGCGCTCATTTCAATACTTGAGCTTTTTTTGTGAAAACAACTTTTAGCATTGTATTTAAGGTTCAATTTACATTGTTGTATATTTATTTCAACTAGAATAATTACCTAAACATAATTCGTGACAGTTTTCAGAGAACTTTTCTATGGGATTGTGTATCTAGTACTTTTTTGATCGATGTTAAAACTTAAGTTTTATTGAATATCTAACAACTTATGCGCCACAAGTAAAATCCAGGTCATTTTATTCCAGACTATTTTATTGAATAAAAATAGAAAACACCCTTTCCTATAGAAGTATTTTTACCCGTGGGCCCGACAAGAGTGTGACGTCACTCGGTCCACGCCCTCGAGAGAGAACTCGAGTGCTGACATTAAAAAGAATTTAATAAATAAAATTTATGCGATTTACCTGTAACGTTTGTTTTATATATATAATCTATACTAATATTATAAAGATGCAGATATTTGTTTGTTTGTTTGTTTGTTTGTTTGTTTGTTAAAACGAGCTAATCTCAGGAACTAGTAATACGGTTCAAAAATTTTTTTTGCATTGGATAGCCCGTGTATTGAAGCAGGGTGTGCCTCTAATATCATCATGCTTCTACCCAAGGGAGCGAAGCCCGGGAGCAGTAATATAATATATAGTCTATCTATTTCATACTAACCATTAAAATGTACCTAGGGACGAACCCGAGCGAAATGAAATGAAATTTAGAAATGCTACCCCTAGGTATAGAGGCTGCATTTCTAAAACTTGCATCATACTGAGATAATCTACCGCATGTCACGAGTATGTATACAAGAAATAATTTTAATCTATATCTCCACGAAAGGAGAACAAACTAAATTTTTTTTTTAAATGTCAAATGTGTATGTATTCAGCCCTTGTTAACGTCCCACTGCTGGGCACGGGCCTCCCTTCAGTACGAGGGGGATCAGGCCATAGTCCACCGCGCTGGCCAAGTGCGGGTTGGCGGACTTCACATGTCTTTCGAAAACTTGCTAAGTTTTCTAAGACATGCAGGTGCCTCACGATGTTTTCCTTCACCGTTAAGATAAGTGGTAATCATGTTGGAAATAATTCGCACATGAAAATATCAGAAGTGCGAGACCCGGGATTTGAACTCGCTTCACTCGGTATCCCAAGCGAGCGCGTTACCACTGGGCTACCACTGCCTTAAATATCAAATATTCGCGTAAATCTAAGAATGTATTATGGAAAATAAACTTTCACACCTCAACACTTTGACTATAACAAGGAAGTCTCCGGCGAGCGTCTATCTGTACTACAGGTTGTAGTATCTGCATTGTTTTAGAAAGATTTTAGTGCATTAAATGTCGTCCTAGCAGTTATGGGAGTAAAGCATTAATGGCATTAGTGATTCGAAATAGCAGAAAAAGCGCTGCTTGGTTAAGTATAAGGTTGTAAAAATGGTATTATAATGTATGCAACATATTTAAACAGTGCTATAGTTGTTTTTATATTTAAAAAAAAAAGTATTTTTTCTAAACAATATTTAGGTATAAATTATTTAGATGTCTTTGAACTACAGATTTTAAAACCTTATAAAAATCAATTATTTTGTTACAAGTTCACT
This sequence comes from Brenthis hecate, assembly GCA_951806755.1. Lineage (NCBI taxonomy): Eukaryota > Metazoa > Arthropoda > Insecta > Lepidoptera > Nymphalidae > Brenthis > Brenthis hecate. The sequence goes on from OX638250.1 coordinate 16,090,573, forward strand.
TTACACTATATCATTTAGCTATAAAGTTTACCAGATCGTGAAAATTGAAAATAAATCTCAACTTGCGCACAAAGTTTGCTAGTTTGAAAATAAATCTCGATTTTCGCGGTAAGTTATCTAGGGTCGCTAGTCCGTGGTATTATAATTTATTTAATTGTACGTACTTTTATAATACTTTTATAGTAAATATCCATAGTTTTGACGATCAAGCAGCATATTTGAGACCCAGACCTAGTCTAGTATTATGTGATCTGTGCCCAGACTAAGGAATAATATATACAGAGTGTCATTGAACTAAACACGAAGCAAAATAATAACGTTTTGAAATAGTATACAATTATTAATACAATACTGTGATAAGTAAAAAAATGTTAATAAATAAAAAAAAAGCTAAGGGAATTTATTATATCTAATAAACAAAGAAATAAAATAACTAATGTGCTATCTCTTTTTAAGGGCACGAGAAGTATTGCTTAAAAAATACAAAGGTATAGGTATAGTTTTACTTTTATTACACATATTGTCTTCTCAAATATTGTAATTAAACTACAACTAATAGGTACGTAAATATGTTAGTTTTAAGGTATATATACTATGGGCCTCTGTTTACATATTTAAGATCCTTTTGTAAATATTGCTTGAAATAAATGATTAAAAAATAATAATATAAGAAATCTATTATATATATATATATATATATATATATATATATATATATATATATATATATATATATATATATATATATTCACTCCTCGCCTTCTAAATATAGTTCTTAACTAAAAGTGAAAAATGGATAAGCTTTTATTCCATACAAATTGGTCGATAGCATTTCTTCATACAAAGACTATTATGTACATCATGCACGTCTACGTAAAGCTGCTAAGTTTTTTTTATTTCGAAACACCATGTTTAAACCATTAAATGTCATTCTCCTTTGTTGTATTTTATCAAACAGCTGTGGGTGTTAGGATTTGCGTGTCGTTTTTGGATACTATTGAGTATCGTGTATTAAACCCTATCTATAACATTGACTAGAATAGAAATAGTTATACACAAGGCTTTAACATCTATACATAATTACCTATATTACATATACATACTCGTATAATAAAATTGAATCTGATCGCTGTTTGTACATGGAAGATATTTGAGAAAAACTATTATTGGGGGTTTTTATTAATGCAATAGAATCCAAAACAATTATTTTTAGAATTTTTGTCTGTTTGTCTTTGCGTTTGTGAGCGCTAATCTCAGAAACGGCTTAACCGATTTGTGTGCGGTTTTCATTAATATATTTATATATATATATATATATATATATATATATATATATATATATTATATATATATATATATATATATATATATATTCTTTAAAGTTTGAAGTAAACGATCTGTATGGCAAAATCTAGAATAGTAGCATAAATAATAAATCGCACTACTATTTTTTACTTTACCATTATATTTGGCGGACTCCGCTTATATAATTCCGAGGTCTAAGATAACTCAGTCCCAATCAATAAACGCGCTACATTCGAGTTCATTATAATTGCTAAGTTTATTCAAATTTACATTAATTAATTACAAGTGTAGTGTAAAATTTGTTTTTCATATTTTTTAACTGACTTTATTATAATTTTGTTATGTTATGCTAAATCAAAGTTAAATGATTGGATGGCTACAGCGACGTATTTCCTTTTCTTCTGAGGGGAGATGATGTAACCGATTTCTGTGGTAAAAATTAAAATATATAATATTCGTTTAGAATATTCATTTATTTGGAACTCCCAGATGAACCAATTTTCAGTCAAGAACTCTGAGGGATACTTTAAAAACGCTTTCGCTTGGAGAAGCGAAAGAGAAAGTATACATAGTTAAAAATATTGTCACTACCTACCCCAGAAGATATACAGGCTGGAACAAATCTATGGAACTTGGAAGAAAAGTACCTTAAATATTGAAGTTATGAAATTCTACTCAAAGGAAACATTTCTTTATTTTTTAAATAATAATAACTGCTTTTTTTTAAAAAATAGCTCACCTGAACCGGGAATCGAACCAAATTAAAATTCCAAAAAGGACACCGTCACTATTTTTATCGAATTAATTATTGTATACTTACTATACAGTGCAAAATTGCTATTTTATTTCCTATTAATACTTCAAATAAAATCGTTTGTTTTGAAATAAAATGTAGGTACTTCAAAAGCCAACTATTCAAGTTGCACACTAACGTCAGATACAGCGCCATGGTGTCGGCAATCCGTCCTTGACTAGAATCTAGCACCATCCTTGACTTTAATCTCAGGATGGCGTCAGTAAAGCGATTTACTCCCATCGTGTTTTGTATTTATCCTCGAAGTCTAATGGACGATTAATTCTAGTTAGAATACGATTTTTCACTCTAACAGAAATAAAAAAGGGGTGCGTGTAACCTTTACGCGCGTTTGAAGTCAAACTTCTTTGACAATTATCGCAAATTAAATTAAATCAATAATTAAATAAGGCATATTAGGCATATTACAATCATATATTTATAGAATATCATATATGGAAAGAATATAATATATATTTGTCAGACAATTACAACGGTTACCATTGCTCATATAGCAATTTAATCTATCTCATTCTCTCGCCGGCTTAATTCTATATATTTATGTTTTTGTCTCTTTTTAGTGTTGCATTTATGTTTCATCAAGTTTCAAATCACAATGATTCTTAAGAAGTTTCACTTTAATATACGTTTATAAGCAGTACTATCGAGTCACTCACTTCCTTCAGGTGCTAGATGCCTAAAGTAGCCTATGTGTTCTTCCAGCTCAGCGCAGTCTATGTGTGAGCTTCCTAATCGGCCAACCATTTTAACGTGACAAGTAACAAATATGCGCACAAATACATACAAACTTTGCATTCATAATAGTAGATAACTGATTTAAATTAAAAATTTGGACATATCTGTTAGTATTTACGTACAACTAAATTAAATTGAAAGAAATACGGAAAGGAGTATACCTACATATAGCTTGACAAAATTGTTCCTTTTATCCATGTACCGCCCCGCCCACCAAGGCGGAGTCGTCTTGAAGAATTAAGGATAATATAAAATAGTTTTTTTTCTATATTTCAGATATTTAATTGATATTTGAAAGATAATTTCATAGGTTACTAGTTAAAAGTTAAAAAGATTCAAAGAACCATTGAAAATAATTATTATTTTAACTTGGTAAATTATAATACTAACGAGTAACGACAGTTACAATTTATGTTATCGCTTCATTTCGGGGAATACGAAATTTTACGATCAGGATAATTAAAAAAGCTTTCATAAATTGACTCGTTTTCGTCTTATTGTTATATTTTGTAAAGAAATTTTTAATATTAATATTTTCTTATTTGATATATTAGGGTTGTATATGTGTTGAAAGATATAATAGCAGGGACATTATGGTTTCCATGCCAATAAATTAAGACAGTTTTCTCTTTCATTATCTGTGTTCTTTATGGAACAAACGGAGAGATCATAGTTCCTTTATATTCGCCTTACAACAGTGCGTTTTAGGCAAAAGCTCCTACTGTAGGGCCGAACTAAAATAATATGTATAACCACCTGTGAATACGTCAGTGTATAATAAAACAGATAAAGGATTAAAAATTAAATGTAATTAAAAAATCTGTATTTTACAGTGTCTGGAATTTTGACTATCTGGTGGAGGTAAAAGACTAAAATGCTATTGCAATATTGTTTTAATTCGTTCAATACGGTTGTGAGGGATCAAGCATGGGACCGGTGGCTTTACGAACACTAAGGAAGAATACGAGGGGTGTCAGACAGTTGTCCACCACGCTGGCCAAGTGCGAGTTGGCGGACTTTATATGTCTTTCGAAAACTTGCTAGGATTTCTTAGATCAGATTATAAGAGGTGCTAGATCCGGGATTCAAATATTCGGGATTCAAATAGAGTGGGCTCAAAAGTGGGTCAAACCCGCTTCACTCGGTTTTCCAAGCGAGCGCATTACTACTGGGCTACCACTGTCACTAAGGGAGTAACATCATCATACTTCCCAACTCTAGACTGCTACTGAGATTTTTTTGCCAGAACAACCCACTGCCTATGTAGTCCCTACCTACCCGGGACTCGAACCCAGGAATCCTTACACACTAGAATAGGTATTATTTATTGTTTAAATATCTTCCGTGATTAATGTAGATTTATAGATAGACAATTCTTTATGAGCACCTTGATAGAGAATTGTCATTATCATTTCGTACGTCACTTGTATGACGGCGCGGCGGTCAAATATTAATGTACCGTGTTTATTTCTTTTGGCCTAAATATCGACAGCTTGGCGGCATTTCAATGACGTGCTAGACCAGACTCGCTGGCCTCCAAAACAACATATTTTCATACATTTTGTTTATATATTCATAATATGTAAGGTTCAAAATATATTGGATGTGAAATTGAAACATTTAAGTATTTTTTAGAGATTCATTATGTCTATGAAAATAAAGTTTTTGCACAAATTATTTATTAGTTTCCAAAATGTGTGTGTCCGTTCTTCTTCTTTTATTTATATTAGTCTATTTAATTTTCCTGTTTAAAGTGATGCTTGAGTATATTCAATTTTTTTTCGTACGCTTGATTTCATATTCATTACAAATCTGTTTTTATAAAAAGGGAACACTTTAATAACAGTTTAGTTTATTACCACTTTTGCAATTCTGAATATAACCTCATGCTCGTTAATATTCATTTTAGCGCAAAAGTTATTGGTTTTTTTTAAATTATTATTATTTTGTTTCGTTATACAAGAACTTCGAGTTAATTTTTTTTATGTGTATTATTTCATAATAATGCTTTTAAATATTATATCAAACTATAAAGTTATGCTAGCAAAAATTATAAAAAATACTTATAAACTCTTTACTATAAGCACAGAGTATGCCAGTACGGATAGTAAGCTATTTTTTAGGGCTTGTTCGTTTAATTTGACGAGAGATGGCGTTGAACTGTAAACCTTCAAAATGATTTATTTTATAAAATAATATACAATACATATTGTAAAATATGCAATACGAATGTACTAAAATATGTAACATACTTATAACATATTAATTTTGCAGTTAAATACCACCAGTATTATATATCTATGAATAAGAAATGCAATCAAATATGTCAATTTATTCAATATTAAGTAAAATTATTATACTATAAATAAAGTCAAGGTACAATGGTTTTGGATATTAGACTATTTATATATAGAAAAATAAGAGCTTTTTTTCTTTAGTGGCTAAGAGTTGCGTTAACAGACGCAATGCATTCTGCCAGTGTCACGTATTGTGAGGAAGACACGAGTGAGTTTGAGCAGTAATTTTGAAAAGCAGTTTCAACGTGGGATTAAAACTATAAATGAATGGATTGGTCTACAAGACCAACTTATAACAAAAAAATATATATATTTACTCGATACAAAAATGGCACAATGATTGAAAATAAATTATTTTATTTTCAATCATTGTGCTATTTTTGTACTTTTTGTACTTGTGCTTATGCACTTATTATATACTTATAGTTGTTATCATGTAACATAATATTTTGTTTCTGTACAAAGTTAAGAAAGGTATGAAAAAAAAGAAAAAAAAGTTATGAAAGGGAAACGTCGAAATCACATTTTACTACGCCAATAAGAAAGACAGATGTGAAGAATAAAAATCGCTCAAGTGCAATTTGGGCTCGCACACGAATGGTTCCGTAACATAATAGTTTTTTTTAATTCCATGGCAGGCAGCCTTTTTGAAATTTGCCATCTTGGTTTTTTATTATTTGTTGTTATATCGGCAATAGAAATTTACACTGTGTGAAAATCTCAACTCTCTATTTCGATTCATGAGATACTTGTTGATGCCCTCTGATAGACGGACAGACGAACGGACGGACAGTCAGCGGAGGCTTAGATAGGGTTCCGTTGGCACCTTTCGGAAACTCTAATAAATGATGCTAAATTATGTCAGGAATATTATGTCATTATTATTTTATTGTAATGGTAATTATTATATACTCTTTATTGCACATAAAAACAAAAATACGAATTTTAAAAGACGATTGAAGGTAAAGGTGGACTTATCTCTAAAAGAGATCTCTTCCAGTCAACCTAGGAGGTGAGAATGATTGTCATTTAGCGGAGCAGAAAAGTGCAAGGTAATATGGAAATAAAGAACAAAAAAAACACAGTATATATAAAAAACATACTACATGTAGTCTTAGTATAATAAATAACACAAACATATAAGTATATAAAATACATAGATAACAATAATATAATACCTATATTTTATACCATATATACATAGTATACATACATACAAAACATACATACAATACATACATAATATAATTACTAATAAAAATATAATGTTGATTAATTATGTACATATTAAGTAATTATAATACAACTATTTTTAATCTTTATCTTATTAGGTTTTACTTTACAATACAAGTAGACTTGATTACTTCATTCTCCGCTTCTTATGGCAAATTTTGCGATCGCAGCTTCAGAAATTTTATTATCTAATAATCTTAATACTATTTCAGGCTTCAATCACTTTGTTCTGTACGCTCCGTCTATCATATTTTAGTCAGAATACTCTATGTAAAAATCACATCGATTTGTCACTCTTTTACGTCATAAAATAAAAATTAACTAACAAAAATATTAGGAATATAATATTAAGTAAGTAAACTTCAACATAATATTACAAATAATAGCGTGATTTCAAATACAAACTTTCATCCCCATTTTCACCCCCTTAAGGGATGATTTCCGGGATACAAAGTATCCTATGTCCTTCCCAGTGTTTCAAACTATCATCTTACCAAATTTCATCTAAATCGGTTCAGTAGATCCAGAGATTACCCCCTACAACCTCACAAACTCACAATCTCACAAACTTTACCTCTTTATAATATTAATATAGATCATGGCAGTCATTATATTATGATCAAGATATCATGAAAACTTCATTGTATTTAATAATATTGAGGCCAAAGTTATGGCAAGAATACAGGAAATTGCACGCGCTAATGTGATTGACTTCTTCCTGAGCGTGCATTCAAGTGCGTTTCCATTAACTTATGAAGCAAAATGAAAATGTTGAAGTCAATTTCAGGCAATTTAATGTTGAAATACTATTCGTCGCCATAGCAACCCAGTACTTGTTAAACTTTACAGAAGAGAGTTATATCCTCTATTTTAAAAATAAAGCTTCATTTCTAAGATTTTTGTAAAATACATAGTTTTTAAAAGTAAAATGTGTATTTTTTTTGGGAACATTTTTTCTATTTTTTCTGAAGTACCTTGGGGATGGTATTATATTATGACTGAAATTATTTTGATTCTAGGTTATTACGATTATGGATAGTTGTGAAATTCAATTGCATGGGGACTACTTCTCTTGGTGAGAAGAGTAGCATTTAAGTGAAGAAAATCATTGGAGATTCTGGCATGTGTCAGAATCTAATTTGTTGTCAAAAGACGTGTATATTCCCTATAATTTAGCCTACTGTTTCCTGTATTTAGAAAAAACTTATGCCCTTACTCAGAATTAATAACGACTGGATCAGGGACTTTAAATGATTTTTCTTCATCACCTTGAGAAACCTTTGTACTTACTACTTCTATGTAAATTGGATTTCTGTCATTTTTAATAACAGGATTATGAGAGTTGAATCTATAGCTTTTTATGTGTCCATTATAGTCCATGAAGCTAGCTGAAGTAATATAAACTCTCTTGTTCTGTCTTAAGTAGATAAGTATTATTACATACATTACAACTTACCCTCGCTTTGCTCGGTTTACCCTTACGTTGAATGGTTTTGGAAGGCTTAGAGGACAAACTATTTCGATAGCTATATAAATGAAAATGGCGTAAAAGGCAACAATACATACATACATATACGCTGTACCGTTGCGGTCTGGCACAGCGCTTCGCGCGTTCGTGATAGATTAGCGGGATGCGGTTTCGCGTCTTTCAAATGAAACCAATAACTATTATAGTTTAATTATAAACTTCAATTATATAATTATTTGTCTATCGAATACGTGCCTAATTTTATGTGTTACTCTATACTCCAAGTCATGATCTATCTGTACACTGAATTTCATCAAAACTCGTCCAGCTGTATCAGCGTAAAGGAGTAACAAACATACACACACATGATCTTTTTCATTTATATTAGTAGTATCATTATTTAAGCCTACTTTAAAAATGGAGGTACTCAATTCATTTGTATGTTTTCTGTGTAATTTAAGGGATATCATCGTCAACTTTGTATTGATTTTCAACCGACTTCAAAAAGGAGGAGGTTCTCAATTCGACTGTATGTTTTTTTTTTTTTATGTTTGTTACCTCAGAACTCCGTCATTTATTAACCGATTTGGATAATTTTTGTTTTGTTAGAAAGGGTATACTTCCAGATTGGTTCCATTTAAATTTCAAAAAAAAATACCACCCCTAAGGGTGGAAAAACAACTAATGATGAATTTAACCTACTTCTAATTGTCATATTGACTTGAAACTTTGCAAGTATTTCTATTTCCGTTGATAGTACAGTGGTTCGGTGTTGTTGACCTGATCTGATGGCAAGGCCAGAAGGTGGATAGGTGGAACTCTTCAACGGCTAATAGTAAATACTTTGAGTTTGGGCTTATTTTGTTTGATTTGACAAGCCTAACACGTTAGAATCCTTACTTTGCTACTACTGTACTACTGTCTACACTAAAAAGGGAAAAATAACCACCGACTTCGAAAATATTTGATTAGGTATGTATAGTAAATGAAAACTACCAATCAGTTATTTTTTACTTTTTAGTGCTTTTGTTTGAAGTCGGTATTTATTTTTTTGTTAAAAAGTTTTTGTCTGATAGGTATAAATTCTAAGTAAAATTTTCTCTATTAAGTATGGAGCACTAATGACTTAAAGTGATTTTAAAGTTTTTTTTAATTATTAAAAGAGCTATTTATTACAAATTCCCTTTTAACAAATGAAAAGTGAAAAAATATTAAATTAATAATATTTCAGAAATATGTGATTTTCAGGTTTTTTAACAGGAGAAATTGGAAAAAACACTAGTTGTTTATAAAATTGTAAAACGAATGTATTAGCACATTTAGTTTTAATAGATTTATCGACAGTTTAAAATATATAAACGTATCTTAATTGAAGTTCTGATGAGTCTTTATTTTAGTATGGCAACAGGAACAGGTGCTCTGAATTTTATGAAGAAACTACGAGCGCTTCACTCATTAAGAAGTAACGCCATAAAATATTACTCACATCATTATAAATTCAGAATTTTGTTACTCACTCATTTATATATATTATTTACTTTTATACCGTCAAAACTGAATAAATACTACTACAACTACATTTTTTAAGGCTCTAGTCTAAAGACCATAAAGAATATATATATATATATATTCTAAAAATTTTGAAGGTACTATATATATTATATAACTATGTATATACTAGTTCAAAAAATAATTGAATTCATACATAATTTACCTTATAATAATGATAAATGACTAAACTAAGTAATGAGTTTGTGCTGCGTAATCACAGATGGCGCTGTTAATATTTAATGAATTGTTTAACACGATTGGATATAAATGGTTAACGTCACTGTTTGTTTTATTAAGTGCTATAGTTATGAAATTTGGTATATTTTACATATTTGAGTATGTACTAAAAGCTAAAATTCACAGTTTGTAATCAACGCCATCTATCGTGTACATAAGATAACGCAAATAGCCTGAAGAACAGTCTAAATAAAGGCTGTTCACTTTCTTTGTATAGGACGAGGCATCTGTACTAGTATAGTATTACTAGGGGATGTAAACCCCTTGTAGAAAACCAAAGATTCATACGGAAACCAATAACCATCATAGTAATTAGTACGTACTCCTCGTAATGAATCGATATTTTGACATATATTAGCAAAATAATGAGTAAACATAATTTGTTTAAAAATAGTCAAGTGCGATCATAGCTATGACTTAATAAGGTAGGAATTTACTTTTTTTTTTTATTCTACTCATATAAAGTTAAGAAAAAACAAGTATAGTCTAGTTTCTTTGGCAGTTCTTCTTAGGACCGAAGGCATTTATTCCGAATAATATTCTACAGAGAAAACACTAAATATTAGATTTAAAAAATCTTAGCTTATACAACTCTGGCAAACCTTCGTCCATTTAAAAGTGCTTGCAGTTTTATTGTGAGATCGAATCTTTTGATATGGAAGGGCAAAGGTACATCACTATCAAATACTGCCGCCCTTAAGGGCATGCTTACACTATTCGATATTAAAACTCCATGGCCGTTACTTTTAATACGTTTTTTATTATAACTAAGATATTTTTAGTTATCTGCTTAATAACAAAACATAGTCATAGCAGTGTTTTAATTATATAAACAACTAGTAACTTATTTTCTTTCGTTCAATAGCGGAAAACAAAATTTATGGAAAATATATTATAATAAGTATATCTATAATAATCGGTAAATTCATGATGTGATATATGTCTTATGATGAAGGAGAACATCACGAGGAAAGCTGCATGTCTGAGAGATTCTTACTATTTTTTGAAAGACATTTGAAATTTGCTACTTGGCTAACGTGGTGGCAACGTTATGACCTGATCCCTTGATAAACATTGAGTTGTGGCCTGCAGTTGTTACTATTAGGTACTATTTAATGTTGGAAAATGCATTTACGCATATCATCTGTATAGTGGCGTAGCGCGCATTTATGCTGCTCGGGGCGGAAGTCAGCAGCCCTCTTTTTTGGGCAATTATAGTAAAGCTAATATATCGGGACCATTTCCGATTAATAACTCTGGCAACCGATTCGACCAGATCGAGTGAATGATCTGTATACATACAGATGGTTATGTGAGACTCGCCGGCTTAATAGAATCTAGTACTACCCACTAAAACAACAGAATCTGCACCATCTTAATGGGATGCCGTAGGATCGCTTACGCACTCAACCACGACACCCCAACAGTTGCCTGTCGAAACAGACCACAACAACCATGGGATTGCTACCTCGATCCACTCTGCTGTCAGAGAAGTACCAGGAGCATCCCACATGGTACACTGTCCACTGAAGTGAGTCTGCTGTAAAAATATTCCATCAATGCTTATACCTAACTGGACTGACTCATATACCACTATCAGATGAACGTTAAATATCCACGTAACTAAAACAGATTTAACGATTACGGCGTGCAATTATTATTCTTTTTATATCACGAAAATAGCATTCATAAACCGAGATAATAATTCCTCATCGGCTTTACTGTCGTATTTTCTGACGTGACGGCGGTTCGTGCCAAATGACGTCACAGTCCATGACGTCGAGTGTTCTCAATATTCATGCTTAAATTGCAATACTAATTGTTACATATGGATATGCGCGGTTTATATATAGATTGAACAGATCTCGTAATAATTATTTGTAGCTAATGAAAACTACACAAATAGGAGCGGTGGCAATGACATGACTTTGTCAGTTTGATTTTAGTATATTATCACTATTCACTATCACATATTATAAAACAAAGTCCCCCACCATACTGTCTGTCTTTCTGAACACGATAAACTCAAAAATTACCGAATAGATTTTCATAAAACTTATGTACATTCATTTTTGTTTATCTGTCTGTTTTTATGTTTGTATGGGTAATCTTTGGAACGGCTCCGATTCGATCATAATGGGACTTTTGGGCCGGTTTTAATGGAACTTTTATATAGGATATATTTAATTCCTGAAATATTTAGGGTTCTAGCGCGAAAATCGCCTTAAAAATTGCTCAAGATTCGAATTTATGTTTCATTAAAATTTCCAATCCATAATAATATTATAAATGTGAAAGTGTGTGTGTGTTTGCTTGTTTGTTCTTCTTTCACGTCGAAAGGGAGTGACGGATTGGTTTGATTTTTTTTTGTGTGGAGGTAGTTGGAGGGCTGGAGAGCGACATAAGCTACATTTTACCAATTTTTTTTAAATTGATAATTATTTGATTATATTAAAGAGCATTAATACCAAGTTTCGAGTAATTTTGATCATACATATTTTTTTGGGTTATATTATAACGTATTTTTCTTTGGGTGTTAGATAAAAACCCGCGGCAAAAGTAGCCTATGCCTGCCTTCTAACTATCCTCACACAAAAAATGACGCTAATCCGTCACTCCGTTTTGACGTAAAAGAAGGACAAACAAACAAACACACTTTTACATTTATAATATTAGTATGGATGTAGATATAAATGGCAATTTAAGAATTTGTGTGACTAATCTAAAGTTAGTAAAAGCCACGTATTATCCTATGTAATTGTTATTAAAAATCAAAATGTTTTAATTGGACAGAATATTTTGGACAGTGAAATAGTTTTACTTATTTTTTCATGACCAAACGGACTACCAACTGGCACTCACAATGAAAAATTTATGTTAAAAATTAAACTAAACCAGGCATTTATGAAACATTCCACAAAAACAACTAAACCACACCTAACTTTATTGAAAAGAGCTTTAAACTTCGCGGTAAATTGATATAGCTTTCGAGAACAAATTAATTAGTAATTTTGCACAAAATACTTATTACTTTAAAAGTCTTGTTTGCCAGAGAATTTTGGTAATTATATGAATATAATATACTCGTATAGAAGCAATCTCTGTTATATATTGATTGAGTTGTATTTTATTCTCAAAAGCTCACAATGGAGAGCTTAAAACTGCATCTACCTTTTGATTAAATCAGCTAATTGAAACAAACAATATTAATTATACAATATAATAAAGCTAAATAGACATAGGTTAGTGTGGCATGCATATAATAATACTTTAATAATAATACTTTATTTCTCAAAAAAAATGTTTACACTTATGAATTAACATTTTTATCTTATTTTTATTTTACATAATAACTAGCGACTCACCCTCGCTTCGCTCGGGTTGATTTCCCATATAAACTTTCATCCCCATTTTCATCCCCTAAAGGGATGGTTTCTGGGATAAAAAGTATTCTATGTCCTTCCCAGGGTCTCAACCTATTTTGTTACCAAATTTCATCTAAATCGATTCAGTAGATCTAGAGATTACCCCCTACAACGTCACATACTCACAATTCACAAACTTTACCTCTTTATAATATTAGTATAGATATATAGTCATAAAAGCAGGAGGATATAAGGTATGAATATTGAATGTTGCTGGATACAGAATTCAAAGTAGACCGAATGGATGGATTGTCAGAAAAATGAATTATGTGAGTGCTGAGATGACAGTTGATAGAAGGAAGTAGAAGAAGGAAACGTGTTGTACCAACTTCTTGTAGCATAGGGTAAGGAAAAGGATAAGAAGAATGAAGAAGAAGAATTTTACTATATAAATCTTATACAAGACCAGCGGTTTTCGAGTATTTATACAGGCATGCCGGAAGCCCAAACAAACGAGCGATTTAATGCTAAATATATTTAAAAACAATTTAATTGTTTGTGAGATTAAAGCATTCCAATATTTGAACACAGATTTCGGAGATTTCATTGTTTTGATTAAATTGTTTAAACTATTTTTTATTGCAAAACAAACAGTAAAGCTTAGTGACACATATCTTTGTTTTTGCCAATGAGCGTCGGTCATTATCAACTTACATGAAAATTTATAAAATATTTATGTTAATACTTTGTTTTGATTTATTGTTTAGGGAATAAAGGCGACAAAATCTTTTTACAACATTCAAATTGGTGCCAAACGAACACTTAAAATCAGTTGTCTACTTACAATCCATACTAATATTATAAATGTGAAAGTGTGTTTGTTTGTTTGTTTGTTTGTTTGTTTGTTTGTTTGTTTGTTTGTTTGTTTGTTTGTTTGTTTGTTTGTTTGTTTGTTTGTTTGTTTGTTTGTTTGTTTGTTTGTTTGTTTGTTTGTTTGTTTGTTTGTTTGTTTGTTTGTTTGTTTGTTTGTTTGTTTGTTTGTTTGTTTGTTTGTTTGTTTGTTTGTTTTTTTGTTTGTTTGTTTGTTTGTTTGTTTGTTTGTTTGTTTGTTTGTTGTTTGTTTGTTTGTTTGTTTGTTTGTTTGTTTGTTTGTTTGTTTGTTTGTTTGTTTGTTTGTTTGTTTGTTTGTTTGTTTGTTTGTTTGCTTGTTTGTTTGTTTGTTTGTTTGTTTGTTTGTTTGTTTGTTTGTTTGTTTGTTTGTTTGTTTGTCCTTCTTTCGCGTCGAAACGAAGTGACGGATTGGCGTGATTTTTTGTGTCCAGATAGTTGGAAGGCTGGAGAATGACATAGGCTACTTTTTATCACGGGAGATTACTTAATTCTCATGGGAAAACACGTTATAATTCAATCCAAAAAAATATTTATTATCAGAATTACTTGAACTTGGTATTAATGTTCTTTAATAAAATTAAATAAACACGTGTTTTAGCATTTTTCGTAATTCATCATTTCGAAAAATGCTGGAAGTTTGTATGAAACTACCTTTTTAGACATTTTTTTGTAATTTTAACGCGAGCGACGCCGCGGGTTCTGCTAGTAAATTATATATTGATATTAAAAAGGTTTATTTTTGTAATTCACTTTTCATTTTTAACATAACAATTTTTAACGTAAAATTTTCATTGTGAGTGCCAGTTGGAAGTCCGTTTGATCATGAAAAAATAAGTAAAACTATTTTACCGTCTAAAATATTCCGTCCAATTAAAACATCTACATTTTTTAATAACAACTACATACGATAATACGTTAGACCTTTACTAACTTTAGACTAGAACTTAAAGTCACACACATTCTTAAGTTGTCACTTAATATATATCTACATAATATAGTTTCGAAAATAGAAGTTGACTTGTTTGTGTTTTCTTTTTTACGGTTGATTTTTGTCAAAAATTAAGTAGGTGACCTAAGGATTGTTATGAAAGTAATTTAAAACTTAATTTTTTTTTTGGTGAAAATTCCCCTTGGTCGTGTTCGATAAGTTTATTAACATACCTAATGTTTAAAAAATATTTTTCACCTGGAGACGGAGTGAGGGGATTAAAAGTTATTTCAATACAATTTTAAACATCATGAAAAAGTTATCCTCCCTGATTAACCATATCAGTTGTAAAGTTCCAAGGAACTATATGAGATGTGTATTATTATTATAAATATTAGATTTGTGGAGACGGGCTGCTATATTATAAATTATTATATACCTATATTATCATATAAAATATCATTTTAAGTAAAAACTTTATCTTGACAGATTTTTTCTCTATTTTTAAGCTTTTTGTTCCCGACGTTTCGAATTTTTTACAACAAACGTAGTCACAAATCTATCTATCTATATAAACCATATATTTGTCCTTTATCCTTGTTGTTCCTAAACAATTGATCCGATTGTAATGAAACTATGGTGAGTTATACTGTATACGTCTGCGGAAGTTCCTGGCCCAAAAAACAATTTTTTTTTAGACGTTTATCTTTTATGCGTTCTTAAACCATTCAAGCTTAGGCACCACCCGAGAGTAGCAAGGGTAAGTCGCTTGTTTAAAATAAAATTATGTTTTTAATAAAAACTTTTTAATTAAATTTTTAGAAAGGTTAAAAGGTCTTTTCTTTGACTTTTAATTATTAATATAATAGATTAAATTAATGTAAATGTTCCAAAACCCTTCAATCCTTTTCTTATGGAAGGATTCTTGATGGAAATGTCGAACTTATGTAATCAAAGGATTGTAAAATATTATAATCCGGAACAAATAGATATATTAAAATCGGGCAAGTACAGGTCTGATTATCACACGGAGGGTTCCGCAGCATGTGATATTACATTGATATATTATATTATATATTATATTATACATATACGTAATTTGTTACGTTAGAATTAAAATAATATCATATACGTACCTACCCATCTACAATATTAATTACATTGCCTGCAGAAATAAATTTGTATTTCATAGTATTTCTATCAAGAAACTATACAAAATATTCCATATCACAAAAACTATACAATATATTACAAAAATGTATGGAGAGATATCCGTATTGTTTTTTTTAAATTGTCTAGCGGTTTACAGGAGACACCTAGTACTTCGAAAATTTCAGCAATATGACTTTAATAGTTTCAGAGTAAAATTGATGCGACGTATTGATGACGGACATGACGAAATTAAACGGGTTCCGTTTTAGACTTTTGGCTACGGAACCCTAAAAAAGAAATAGCCAAGAAAATAAATAGATACTTGCTTTTTAACTAAGAAAAACAGCGAACTTCAAAATTACTTAAATGTAATAAATAATATTAGTAAAGTTTTGTTTTTTATATAGACATCCTTGAAATAATATAATCTATTTTTTAAAAGAAATAATTAAAATCTTTTTAGAATTGAAGAAGATATAATAACACGTGCACACACACAAAAAAAAACAACCAAAATTAGTACCTCTTTCTTTTTGAACTTGGTTAAAAATTAAAATACCTCGAACGACATGAATCTAATCGATCGATCGTCTATCGAAGCGGATTGCTATTTTAGTAACAAAGGCGCTCTGGACTGTCTCATCGCGTTTTATGCGACCAGTAAAACAAGTCTAAACAAAAAACAGACGTAGGTATGTACTTAAATTTAGACACGATCGCCATTCAACGTTTTAGACAATATAACGGAAAATTACCCAATACATAACACTGATATGATGTTTTCTAATATTTTAAATGTTTTCTCGTAAAGTAGTTTTGAACGAGCATTCATTATCTATAAAGATAAATACAATTGAAATCTGTCTGTTTGTAATGTCAAATTAACAGCTTTTTACTAAATAAATAGGAAAGTATATATACGGTACCTACATATAAGAAATAGAAAAATTAATATTTTGGTCAGTCTGTCTGTTTGTTCCAGCTAATCTCCGAAACGGCTAGACCGATTTTGACGGGACTTTCACTGGCAGATAGCTGACATTATAAGGAGTAACTTAGGCTACTTTTATTTTAGAATTAAAGCCCATGAAATTGAGAACAAATTCCGCGTGCGTAGGAACGCACCCGAGCGAAGCAAGGGTAAGTCGCTAGTTTTATATAAGTTTCGAGTACATAATAAATTAGGTTAACAGAAATTATTAAATAAAAGGTTGCTTTAAGTAAAATCAAGTAAGCGCTAAAATCAAAGTTTTAGTAAAAAAAAATTGAAATTTAAATGACGTCTCTCATTATGAAATTAATATTTTTGTCAATCTTGGACAAATACGCAACTCCACTTGCGTATTTTATTCATGTAATTGTATTGTATTCAGCCCTTTCTTAACGTTCCACTGCTGGGCACGGGCCTCCCTTCAATACGAGGGGGATCAGGCCATAGTCCACCACGCAGGCCAAGTGCGGGTTGGCGGACTATTCATATAAAATGCTCCATAAACCCACACTTTTTCTTTTTTTTTGTCTAACGAAATTTTATTTTAGTTCTCTATAATAATATAATCACTATAAAAATAATTTAACGTATGTATATTTTTGACAGAATCCACTATCGCTAAGGTAGAATGCTGTTATATTACCTGATTAAATAAATTTATACGAGATAAGGATTTATTGGATATAAAAGCTACTAAGATTATTTCCGCTCCTTCGCGTCTTCACCTTAGGATGTGTACATGCTACATATACACATAATAAATATGTTGGGACTTGGGACATTAACACACAGCACCATCCAGTTCCATGGTAAGCTACGGCTAGTGTTATGGATACCAGATAGTTGATACACTACACATATATAACTTTAGTCTTTAAATACATGCATATTATAAATATGAACTCATGAATGGAGTACAAACATTTGTGCTCATCATACAAATGAATGCCCCCAGCGGGACTTGAATCCGCGACCGCTGGCATAGCAAATAGGGCCACTACAAACTGAGCCAAACACATCATGCACACATTGTACATAAATACACTTTATATAATTACTGATTGTCTGATGTTTAATAGATCACTAAATGTTCAACACAATTCACGCGCCCTCTATTGTACGTTTTTGATACTACAATTTTTTTTAATCAAAAACCTTCCTTGTATTCTCCCAATAACTTACCAAAATTTTATCCAAATAGGCATAAAAATAAACATTTAATGTTTTATGTGCGTATAGAAAATACATAACGGCATAAAAATATTATTTTGTATGACAATTGTTATATTTAAATAGTTACATAATGAAGATCACAGCCATTTTCCATGCGGAAACCTTTGTGACTAGCATCAAGTGAATCGTTGCAAAATACTTCAATAGGGCTGTCTCTTGGCTGTCTCTTAGCAGAAGTAAGTATTTATAATTCACTGTTGAATGAACTGTGTTAAAAAATATAACTAACTAGCGACTCACCCTCGCTTCGCTCGGGTTCCTTCCTAGCTCGATTCCCCATACAAACTTTCATCCCCATTTTCATCAACTGATTTCCGGGATAAAAAGTACCCTATATCCTTCCCAGGGTCTCTTACTAAATTTCATCTAAATCGGTTCTGTAGATCTAGAGATTACTCCCTACAACATCACAAACTTTACCTCTTTATAATATAAGTATAGACGATACGAGCATCACTAGTGATTTTATGGAATACTAGACACGATACTTGATAATATCTGGTATTTTTTTGAAATTCATATACAATACTTAAATTATTTCATTTCATTTATCGAGACGAAGATTTATTAATATTTATAATTCGACAAAAACTTTTTTAAATTAATTTTATTATACTTATTTCTCATTACGAACGTATCTTTTACATAAGAAACTTATAGCTTAGTTAATTATTATTATAGATGATCTACTGATCTGAGAACATCAGAGAGAATATTAAAGTCAAATGTAAGTAATTGTATATTACTAGCGACTCACCCTCGCTCCATCGTTTAGTATAGATTTCTCAGAGATCATCGTACCAAATTTCATCAAAATCTGTCCAGTAGTTTTTTCCGACACCGACCGACCGTTTTGACCGACACAAAATTCCAAAAACTATAGATTCGGCATCGGTATCGATAATAATGACTATTTCAATAAGATTTTCCAAACAATATTTAATGTACAGATTCGACTGAGTTAGAATTTTATTATATGTATAGATAAAGTACATGTTATACATACATGTATAATAATATATGCATATGTATCTACATAATTTAAATATCAATTTTAATCAAATATAATTAATATCTTTAATAATATCTCGAAAATAATACTAGATACACCGGAATTAAAACTCAATAAAAAACCTTATAAACTTATTTTCGTACAAAATGTATTATTTGTATTTCTCATATTAGTGGGAATAAATTAAATAACGATATTTAATAAATCTAACAATATAGATAGGAGCTATTGAATAAAGAGTTCAATTTTAGTTCGTAACTAAGTTACTTGGTCTTGCTATATAATTTCATCTTTCAATTAATTTTGGATTCCGAGCAACTATTGAAAAACAAAGTTAGTATATTTTCTAGGGTTGAAATAAAAAATAGTGCGCCATTCTATAAACTCTCTAGATATTAAAATTTAAATTTTCAAATCTTACTCTACTTGCTTCTGGTGCAGTTTGAAAACTCTTAAGGAAATGAGCTGCAACGCGTCTTAAAACTTTAAGTGCACATGCATAATAGCTTTCTCGTAGATATCTTATACACTATTTTTTAAATTATTATTTTCATAGATAAGGCAATAAGTGCAAATTGAAAATAGTATTTTATAAGAAAGAAATAAGCTTGTAATTAAATGATTATTCTGTACTAGCATTGCCCGCGGCTCCGCCCGCGTTACGATGACCAAAAACCAAATTCTTAGGTTTTACATATTAGTATACTCTTACATTGCAGTTTTTGTTTTTTTTTCTAAATGAGATATTTTCCCGCGGTCAAAAGTATCCTATATGTTGACCCGGATAACCAGATATCATCATACTAAATTTTATCAAA
Source organism: Brenthis hecate (assembly GCA_951806755.1). Taxonomy (NCBI): domain Eukaryota; kingdom Metazoa; phylum Arthropoda; class Insecta; order Lepidoptera; family Nymphalidae; genus Brenthis; species Brenthis hecate. The sequence continues at coordinate 16,110,603 of OX638250.1, forward strand.
ATACCTCCAGTGGTTTTTCTGTGATGCGGTAACAGACAGATAGACAAAAATTCTAAAATCTATAGATTCGGCCTCTGTATCGATAATAATGTTTAATAAGATTTACGAAAAAATATCTGATGTACAGATTCAGCTTAGTTACAATTTTTTTATATGTATAGATTACATACAAACATAATAATAACCTTGTTTTAAGTTTGATGTAAATCTCCTTGTGATATAAAAACCAGAAAACGAAGTTATTAAAAAATATGTATTCTTAATATGTTATCTAAAACATTAATTTATATGATAAAAGATCAATAATTTAGCGTAATAAATTATATATTATTACTAGACAAATTATTATTTAAAAAAATATTTATGTTATTGACAACACAAAATTTTATTAAAAAATCTGAAAATTCAAATTATACGATTAATTCCAATAATATTAGACAAAGATATTTTTGACATTACAAACAAACAAACAAAAAATTGTAAATTGCACTAATATTATTATTCAACATTGTACGTACATCTTTTTTAATTTCACATAAAAATAACAAAAATTAAAAAAATCTTAAAAAAAAAATATATTAAAAAAATAATTTCATTTCTCAACCCTATATCTTCACCGTCTGCTGGCTCCAATCCAGCGCGCGCGCAGAAATAGCTCTAGCGACACTCGACCGCTTTAATTGCCCTTACTAACATTTGGATACGATTTTTTGTTACATTAACTACATCATATCTTTATAAAACCTATTAAATAATATTTTATTGCTCTAAACGTCATTTTTAGGTGTGATAAACGAATAATAATATGCATTAATAGGAAAATAAATAAACAGCTTTTAAATTTACATTGAAATATTTAAGTATCTAACTTAAAAATCTAAAAGGACCACAGCAAAACTAAATATATATTCAAATATATCAATGCTTTCATATATATTACTGTAGATAGGAACACCACCCAACATGCTAGCAGAATTCCCTCTTTAAATAACCAAGTTTATGCTCTGAATAAGGAAGCTGCAAACTTATGAATTACCAGAAGATTTTACCGAGTACTATTTAAGTCAATGAATTTAAAAACGCTTGAGCCTCGAACCTCAATGTCTTCAGTCTCATTTCTACAAACAGCACAGAATTAAAAATTTCACTAAGCCATTTATGCTTCTGAAATTTTAAAAGCGCTAGTGACCCAAACGCCATACCAAAATCTGCCTTGTGTATGTGTTAGTAAGATGCTGTGACTATATCTACGAAAGTTGGATACCATATAAGAAATTTTGTCCCAACTTCCAGGGAACAAGAGGTACTCTTCCCGTGCCTTGTGACAAAAAAAGAGATTTGAATAAAATTTATTATATATAACTAGCAGAACCCGTGGCTACGCCCGCGTTCAATCTGCAAAAAAACTCTTTGGTCTTATGTTATACACCGATGTATTTATATAATATCGTTCCTACAAAAATACTAAAACAGCGATAAAAAAAATTGGGGGGAAAGGGGGTAGGGGGTGAATAATATTTTACTACCGATTATCATACCTACCAAATATACAAAAAAAAAATGAAATCGGTCGTTTCGGAGGAGTGCGACCTTAAACACCGTGACACGACATATTTATATATTAGATATTTTGGGTACATAAACAACGACAAGTCCAGATTCAAATATATTGTATATAGTTTAAGATTTTCGGACCAAATCAGTTCGATGTGATCGATAAGTCTCTAAATTAGATCACGATAGAGTGTTAAGCCAGATACTTTGATACTTTAGGCACGTTAAGAATATGTGTTATACGGATATAATGTTATTGTTATGACAATGTTGATATTTTATAGGTTACAGGGAAATTTTATAGAGATGTTATTTTGAAATATATTAGATTATTTAAAAAACATGATCATCGCACATCACTCCATTTTTTTCTTTTTAGAACATCCTTAGCAAATTGAAAGATATTTAGAGAACGAATTGTAAACGAAAATCAAAATGAAGATGCCAACAAATACAAATATATAAAAAATAATATAACATTCTGTATTGATTGCTATTTCCTTTACTCGAAGATTTAGGTTACGATGTTCAATACGATTAAACGATTATTTACCAACTGTCGATCAAACAGAAGTAATACGTCAGGTAATATTTGCTAAGAATGAAATGAGTATAAGGAAAAAATGACACCATTATAATTTACTAGCGGTTCACCCTGACTTCGTTAGGGTTCGCCTCAATGAAAACAAAAGCGACCTATCCCACACGAACCGTAATTTTTTTAGGATAAAAAAAACTGTAAAGTAGTCTATGTGATATTCCAGACTATAATCTATCTCTGTGCCAAATTTCATCCAGATCCGTTCAACCGTTCTGGCGTGAAAGAGTAACAAACATCCATACACCCATACTCACAAACTTATTTTTTAGAAAATCTTATTGAAATAGACATTAGTAGTTAGTATCTGTGCTTTAAATATTTTTTGGAAAATCTTATTGAAATACACATTATTATCACTAACAGAGGCCGAACCTATAGTTTTAAGAATTTTTGTGTGTCTGTCTGTCTGTGACCACATCACAGAAAAATCACTGGAGGGATTTTGAAGAAATTTGATATGGTAATAGCTGGTTATCTGGGTCAACTAATATACTAATACGAGTATACTGATATATAAAACCTAAGAATTTGGTTTTGGTCATATTAACGCGGGCGGAGCCGCGGGCAATGCTACTATTAGTATAAATTTACCTATTAGTATTATTTTTTTAAAATTACGTCAACCTACATTTGTATTGACCAATTTTTCTACACCTAGAAGGTTGAGACGAGACCCTGGAGACACCTAGAAAATCTTTAGAGAAAAGAAATTTTAAAAATGGCATTAAAATGACTTTAAACGGCATGTTATAGAATAGTAATATGTCATTCTCACATATACGTACTAGCGACTCGCCCTCGTTCCGCTCAGGCTCTCCCTAGTTACGTTTTTACGTTAAGCATAGATTTCTCAGAGATGAGATATTTTCCCACAATAAAAATACCCTTTATGTTGGCCCGGATAACTAGCTATCATTATACCAAATTTCATCAAAATCTATCTAATATGTATAGATTTAAAGATTTCTAATTCAATTTAATTTTAAATTAAAAAACGTGCCAGTTGAGTACAGATTACTTCGCCAATGTCACGTAGAATGGAGAAGACACGAAGGAGATTGATGGTTAAAATAAGATTAAACTATATTAAGTAAATTATACTTTGTAAAATGCAACGGTTTTAGAATGGCGTCTTGTTCAAACTAAACTATTACTAAGCTTACAATTTGGTGACTATTGGTCATTAATCCAACAGTTACTATTTTTCAACCAGCTGGTGAGGTGGTCTCGGGCACTTGACTTGATTATTACGTGGGTACTGTCACGACCACAGTGGACCTAATAACATTTAGGTGTGAAACTTTAGGTAACTATGAATCTTTTTAATTTCTGTAAAATATAAAAAAGGAAGGTTTGATACCAAATTTACCGCCCCAAAAATCGGACGGCCTAGGCTCCAGCCTACTGAGCCTGCTGGTAAATCCGCCACTGAGAGCCTCCCACAGATAGCTGACTAAACTATTTTCTGATAGTTTAGCAGAGCTAAATAATCAGTTATAGATTATGCAAACTGATAAAAGTGGAGCCAACCATACCTTTTTTCAGCCGACAATGGATTTTTCCAATGTACATTGTATATTTATTACGAAAAACAATGAAAAGTATTATAACAATCTGAAACAAAAATTGTGTTATTATATAATAATACCTACCTTAAATATTCGGATAAAATACGCTTCAAAATCAAAGTGGAAATATAAAATTATAGCTTATTATAAATAGAAATATCCTGAACCTTCCTATAAGAGCAAAGCTTCTAAAAGGGTATTTACAAATATTTTTAAATAGCTCAAAAACAGTGAGAGTAACAAATTACAAAATATTTCAAATGTAGAGCTTAAATTTTATATTAAAAGATCAATTAAGCTTTGTAAAACTAAAACTTTGGTAGAGATTAAGAAAAGTTTCTTGAACAAACTTCAAAATAGTTTTTAAGCTTATTATTGAATACGATCAAAATTTCTATGGGAGCGTTGAAGTACATATATGTACACGTATAGTAAGAGTATGAATTTATGTATGTAGGCGTGTGTACACATTCAGATAAAAATAAAACTCACACACATAGAGATTGAATTATGTTTCGATGTTTTTTTATCTATATAAATAAATAAAATTGAAATGTCTATTTGTAGTGTCAAAACAACAGCTATTTACTAAATGCATATGAAATTATATACGGTAGGTACTTCGAGGAAAAACACAATTTTTAAAAAGTTTGTCTGTTTGTTCCGGCTAATCTCCAAAACAACTGGACTGATTTTGACATAACTTTTACTGTGGGAGCTGATATTAGAAGGATTGACTTACTTATCTTTATTTTAGAAAAAAGAATTAGGGTTCCGCTCAAAAAATTAAAATGTACGTAAAGGTTGTAAGTAATACAAAAGTGTCATTTGCACCTACATACCTACCTATATTTTGTGCGCTGTGTTCTTTTAAACTTGGCAATAAATAATGAGGTTTTCCCATTATTCAGCAAATTTTATTTATCAGCTTTATTTATATATACTTTCATATAAATATAACATTGCTGAAAATACTCGTTATGAAGTTGATTGAAAATATTATTAAGTGATATGGGTAAAATATATCGTAGACCTTCTATTACAGATAAGATATTTTTTTTAAAATACTTACAAATATATAAACATTTTGAAGCCATTTTTTTTTAATAAATTATTTTATATGTTAAAAATAAAATTATTAGTTACCAATTTCGTAGGAAGCATGACGTGGTATCACGGACTTACCTGGAAAAGAAAAATTAATATACATTATTAGCACAGTAGAGACGATGAAATTTCGGTAAACTTAATATATTTTTTATATTAAGATAAATATTCATTTTTAGTAGGTTATATATTTTCTGTTTTACATTCAAATTGTTTTAACTTTATGGGTGTTTTATCGAATTTTACGACGACATTTGCGTACACGGAAATAGCTTTAGTGCATGCCAGTGGTACTTTTTTATTGTACGATATAATAATTATCACGTATTTAATGATAAAAGTTTTTTTTGAACAAGTTTTGGCTCGTTCGGATTTAGTTTGGGAGTATGGACAAATATGTAGATAAATCTGTTTAAAAACTACCAAAACTATAAAAATATTTTATATATTCACAGGTTTTCATATATCTACTCTGTTAGAAAATTTCCCGATTCAAAAGATTTTAAAAATCCTTTTTTTTAAATTATTTTTACTCCACGTTCCTACTTACGTAATACTCATTTATCTTCACTTCTCGCCAGTATAAGTCTAGCGTATTGTTTTAGAAAATAACTTCTAAATCTAGAAATCTACACATACATATATGTACATAAAATTTAAGCGTATATCTGTGTTTTCAAAATAACTATGTTATCTCAAGTATATGGAGTAATTTATATAATACCAATACCTAACTAAATATTTTTTTTTTAAATATGTGTTTGTCTATCTTTCTGTTTGTTCCGGATAATCTCTTTGCAACGGCTTAGTCATTACAATAATAGGACTTTCACTGAAATACAGAGGAGTCTGTAGGGTTAGAAATAGGGTACGTTTTGTTCCGGAAATAAGTTTTGTTCTGGCGCGAATATCGAAAATCCTTAAAAATGACGCAAAATTCGAATTAAAGTTTCTAAACTGTTAGAGACTGAGTGGCTAGTTATCAATATATTTTTTTATACATAATAAGAAACACTTGTATCGCTATAGATAAAGCTCGAACGATTCATAGCTGTATATTCTATTACGTTTTATTTAATTTTTAACCATACTTTAAAAAAATATTAAATATTATTTATTCTATTTCTATTAATATCTGAAAAATCCTTTAGCCTGCTGCAGTATACGGTAATACCTATCGCCCTACATGGCCATTCAAAGTGACTAGATGTCGGTACTACGATAAAGAATTGTACTATCTCTTTTGTTCCACCGACCAGCCACCGAGACTCCCACCCACTTTTAGATCTATATATTTTTCTAATGAACGAAGGGATAGTTAGAGGTTTTCATAAAATGGTAGTGCCTTTAATAGGATGGTATGATATATGTATAATTTAGTTTTCTGCTTAAAACGATTTTATAAGTAAACTAGCAATTCACCCTCGCTCCGCTTGGGTTCGTCCCTAGGTATGCTTTAGCGTTTAGTATAGATTTTTTTTAGATGTGATATTTTCCGGCAGTAAATAGTATCCTATATGTTGACCCGGCTAACCAGCTATCATTATACGAAATTTCATCAAAATCTGTCCAGTGGTTTTCTCGTGACGCGTTCCTAGACAAGCAGATAGACAAAAATTCTATAAACTATAGATTTGGCCTCTGTATCGATAATAATGTTTATTTCAATGAGATTTTCCAAAAAATATCTAATGTACAGATTTGGCTTAGTTACAATTTTATTATATGTATAGATATGTATAGATAAGTATTTTTTTAACATCTATTTGTGTGTTATTTCAAATTTAACTGCCTCGGTGGTGTAGTGGCTAGCATGTACGGCTGCACACCCGGAGGTCCTGGGTTCGAGTCCCGGGTCGGGCCAAGTTTAGTTACTGATTCTTTCTGTATAGTAAGTCTCAGTAACAGCCCGGAGTTGGGAAGTTGGCGGTGTTTCACCCCCGTGCCTCGGAGAGCACGTAAAGCCGTCGGTCCTGCGCCTTAACTCTCACCGGTCGTGTCGAGTGGTCGTCCCACCGGAGTATGAGAGTGATAGGAATAGAGAGTGCACTTGTGTCTGCGCGTACACTTGAGCACTATAATATCTCCTGCGCAGTTGGCTAATCTCAATGAGATTGGCCGCCGTAGCCGGAATCGGCTAGGAGAACATCATCATCATCATCATCATTTCAAATTATCATAACTTTGTATTTGCAGGGTATGAATTATATGATTACTAGACCATTACTCGTATATATTCTAATTACATCTTAAAATAGCATTATTAGTTATAAATTTCTTTTGCTGGAATCAAAACGCGTATAAGATAATTTGTGTGTATATCTGTTTGTCTGTATGGCGTAGGTATATCAAGTTATTATCAACACCACTCTTAAATATAAGAAAAAAACCGAAAAAACAGTAATATGGAATCAACATATTTATCTACACAGATAAATAAAATTGAAGAGTCTGCTTGTAATGTTAAAATAACAGGTTTTTACTAAATACATATGATATTATATACGGTTCTTATAAGAAAAACACAATTATTCTATACAATTTTTGTCTGTATGATTGTTCCGGTTAATCTCCGAAACGGCTGGACTGATTTTGAGGGGACTTTCACTGATAGCTGAGGTTATAAGGAGTAACTTAGGATACTTTTATTTTAGAAAAAGAGTTAGGGTTCCGCTCAAAAAATTAAAACGTAGTAAACGACGCACGCGAGCTAAGCAAGGGTAAGTTATATTATAGATTTTAATGAAAGACTATACAACTGATTTCAATATACAGTTAAAATCGATTTAATTATTTCGGAGATAAGGAGGAGCACACAGACAGATAATAATATATGAAGGATATAAATAAGTAATTGAGATGTACAGAATTAAATAAGCTGAACTACCATCACGGTACGAAATTGCAGCGATGCCAAAATAAATGCCACTATGTTTTCGTGTGTATACATTGTTTTTAACAATAGTGTTTATTATCGACTCAATACATAGTATCTATAAAGTTTTCTCGGAAATTTTAGTGATGATTTATTGCAAATGTAGAAATAATAAATTCAATCAAGAAGACGTGGAATGCTTTTGATTTTAGTGCCATTGTGTCGGTACTTACTATTGCGAAAACCAATATAACTATGTGCATTTTTAGATCGACTGCTAGAAATAGGATTTTTTTACATTTATGTATTTAAATTATTTTATTTATATTTATATTATTTTACGTTATATACACACATGGTATAAATTAATAAGTTTTAAGTAATTTTGAAGTCGATATCCTTCTTTTTTCAAGAATAAGTGATTATTGTAGCTTTTTAGCTATACTACAAACACTTGCTCAGTTAGCGAACCGTTTAAAACAAAATCAAAATATACATATAATATAAGATTGTTTTAATTTTATATTATAAAGAGTTGACATTTAACATAATATTTTTTATTAGGGATAAAGAAAAGAAAGGTGTGCGGTAAGACGATTTTGTTAATATTGTTTTAAAAAACGAGGTATCAAACTTATAATATTTAAGTATTTCTACAAAATAACCTACTACTAACTATCTTCCCCAGCAGACATGGTTCATGAAAAATCCTATAGAAAAAAAGAATTATTTTTCCATTAAAATCTTATACATCAAAATTGGTCCAGCCATTCTCAAGCGCTGGTGCTCTTACCATCGAACAGCTTCCCAATATTTTGAACAGGTATTCATTTCCGATAGGAGCAAAATTCTTGAATATCTTACTACTACATAAATTCGAATTTTGGGTGGATGGATGTTTGTTACTCAAGTGTGCTAGAACGGCTGAATGGATCTGGATGAAATTTGGCACAGAGATAGATTGTCTGGAATAGCATATATGCTACTTTTTATCCCGGAAAAAGTATGGTTCCCGTGGAATAGATTTGTTTTTGTTTTTCACTAAGAACCAGAGCGAAGCGTGGGTGAGCCGCTAGTTTTACATTAATCTATATAAAGATAGTTTTAAATAAATAATTAATCAATCAATTTTAATCAATTTTAAATAAACGTTTCTAATTAGAAGGTTCTTAAATCAACTGTATTTTAAATTAGTAGATAAATGAAGAGGCCAATTAATTTTTTAAAAGTATAAGCTTTATTAATTGTTGGGCGACCTTTGACATTTGACGGGTCAGGAGGTCAGCGCTCGTGGTACAGGGATGCAGTACTTCTAGGTTAATCGATAAATATATATTGCTTTGTTTTCTCAGATTCTTGAATGAAAGATCAAGATAATTATTTAGTTATATTCGATTTTAAAAGTTACTATAGAAGTTTATATATTTACTAACGCCGTTCCTTAATAATCTGTCTATAATCCACCATGCTGGCCAAGTGCGGGTTGGTGGACTTTATTTGAACCCGTTTTCCTAAGTATGCGCGTCGCCGCTGAGCTACCACTGCCTTAAGATTACTTCCTTGTCTTTAGGGAGCATAGTGCGCAGTGATCGTAAAAAACTGCCTTAAGTGTTGTACAAATTCATGTGTCATTCACGAGTGTCATTCAAGTTTGTTAAACGGTTTAGGCGTAATTGTTTGAACCAGCACTGCCACAAAGTGGTTTCAAAGTTATAAAAGACGTTTGTTATAGCCGTGGTACTTTTTGGCGTTAAAATATTAGAAATTTCAATTTAAGACTAGTATCTTCTTATTCCAAAGAAACTATCAGGTCATTGAAGAATTTATAGCTACCTAAGACCAGATTACAATAACTGAAGGAAAAGGAAAACTAAATAGTAACTAAGCCGAATCTGTACATTAAATATTTTTTGGAAAATCTTATTGAAATAAACATTATTATCGATATAGAGGCCGAATCTATAGTTTTTAGAATTTTTGTCTGTCTGTCTGTTTGTCTGTTACCGCATCACAGAAAAACCACTGGAGGGATTTTGATGAAATGTGGTATGGTGATAAGCTGGTTATCCGGATCAACATATAGGATACTTTTTACCGCAGGAAAATATCTCATTTCTGAGAAAAAATACAAAAACTGCAAAGTAAGAGTGTACTAATATGTAAAAACTAAGAATTTGGTTTTAGTTCATCTGAACGCGGGTGGAGCCGCGGGCAATGCGAGTTATAACGTAAACAATACTACTAGTAATAATTATAAACGAAACAAAAATGTAAAAAATAACAGCCAAACACATAACCTCCTTAATACAAGTCGATTAAATAAATATCATATTTAATTTAGCACTGTGTTTAATACATTTTTATAAATATTAAATCTAACTAAATATTTTTTGAATAGAATATTTAGAATACAAGCTTTAGTAGAGAATTTTTTTTATAAATACAGCCACTACAGAATTAAAACAAAACCACAAAACAATTTATATAAAAGGCATCTGTATATTTCAGCTCTTAATATTTAATAGTTAATATAATGAAATATAATTTTGCCGTTGCGGAAGACTTATTACTATAATATTCTAACGAATCTTGAACAAAAGAATAGCAAATTCTATTTAATTTTCATTAATTTTCAAGTCAATTACGTGTTTATAGCTTTCGTATGAAGTATGGGATATTTTGAGTGTAAAGTTCAATTTTATTCATGCAAACATGGCTCATAAATCAATACTAATATTATGAAAGGGTAAAGTTTGTGAGTTTGTGAAGTTGTAGGGGGTAATCTCTAGATCTACTGAACCGATTTAGATGAAATTTGGTAAGATGATAGTTTGAGACCCTGGGAAGGACATAGTATACTTTTTATCCCGGAAATCATCCCTTAAGGGGCTGAAAATTATATAAATTAATAAAGAATGTGCTATTTCAGACTATGCCCAATACATAATCATATATTTCAATTCTCTCTGTAATCGTTTAAGAATCAGTATGAGTATTTCGTTTAGCTATAGAGCTAATGTAAATAATTAGCAATAGATAAATATACCACAAATACTAATTTCTGGCAGAAAATAGAAGCCTGTATCATTTTTTGGATTAAGCTATTGTAATTATAGCTTCAAAAATGATGTTTAGTACAATTTTTTCATATATATAAACCTTTTAGGGGATGAATTTTTAAACATTTTTCATACTTCTCACATATTATATTATAAAGTAGGGTTGGGGTAGACTTATCGGTTAAGGCTGTCTGTCTGTCAGTCAGTGCTACAGTTATGAAGAAGAATATATTATTATATTATATAAACTAAGCTCTACATTTTATTACTATTAAAACTCAATCAACTCAATATACACTTATTTGTTCTATTGAAAACTGGTTTTGTTTTGGAAATAAACCAGTAATAATCAGGTTTATTCGAATTAATATCTATAAAAATAATAATATTAAAATTTATCAGTACAATTGTCGGTTATAGTGACCAAATTCATAGAAGTTATCTAAGAGATAGACAATATAATGCATATATTAATTTTTATATGTGATGTAATATATTAAATAGGTAGCTTATAAGCTCTGCTAAGCTCAGTGTAATAATCAAAAGCCCAATCAAATAAAAATGCAAGACCCCTTTTACTTGATTCGAGATCTTTTAGGACCTAGTCGCAAAGCTAGCGACTAACGGGAATGTTTCTACATAGTGCAAAAACTAAAATTGTAGAAAAGACGTTAAAAAAGTCAGTTACAATATCTACGTTACAGTGTTTTATTCATACGACCTAAAAACTACTTCTGTAGTGTATAAGAAATTCTTTTTGAATGATTTTTAATTGTTTTGGCTTTAATATTTTACTTTTACACTGATATTTCTTTATGCAATAACGTGTTATTAATGACTTGAAAGTGGATTAAAGACTGTATGTTAAGTATGCGAAATATTTAATTTAGTATCAATTTTATTATCTTTATTAAAAGACTGATGAAAAACGAGGGTTGTTACGAGTTTGATGCTTATATCTCTCTGTGTGTCTGTCTGATGGTATCGTTATTCTTAAATAAAGTACATCACATAATACAACACTAGAATAATTAACGCGACAGTTTGTCTGTTGTATAAGGTTTTGGTTGAAATTTAGTACCTATACACATATAGATAGAGTTCAGTATTTTTTTTTAATTTCTGTTTTGCGGTTATTTCGTGTCACCGCGACCATTTCTGGTCTATTGTGATCGCCGCTATTTTATAGTAGAGTGAACCACTAAACCCTGCTGATGTTAAGAACTGCAGGATTTTCTTAGGGTTACACTCTTTTATTTCGTCTAGGTTTGGAAATTGTTTGTACATGAGCGGTCCACGTTCCCACAGAAGATGAAGTGGCGTTTCGTCTGCCTCCCTGCATATTCTGCAGGTTCGCGTTTCGCTCAGCCCCAGGTTGAACATGTGCTTGTTTAAGCAGCAGTGTCCAGTAAAAGCCCTTACCAGTATTCGTAAGGTTTTTCTCTTTAGCCCTAGCATAAGATTGTTAAACCTTTTGTCGTAGGCTCTAATCAATGTCTTGGAGTGACTCATTCAGTCCGTGTCTTGAGACATGCTATCATTAGGGTTCTTTGAACTAGGCTCTTAGGTATTCCGCAGAAGGGCTCAGGGCCCTGCTGCATACCAAGAGCTCCCTCTCTGGCGAGCTTATCGGCACACTCGTTGCCAATTACCCCTGCATGACCCGGTACCCATCTTAACTCTACTTTATTGCTTTTTGCTGAGAAGTTTAGTCGGTCCATGCACTGCTCCACTAGCTTTGATGAGACTGTGTTTGAGTCCAACGCTAGTAGTGCAGCTTGGCTATCTGAATATATATAGATAGTTTGATTTGTGTAGTGCTTAGACAGATTAGCTTCTACACATTCAAGAATAGCATAGACTTCTACTTGGAAAATAGAGGCAAATTGTCCGAGGTGTATGGTTTGCTGAACCTTGGTCGCTCTCCATGTATCCCACAGCCAAACTTTACTTCTATTTTTGAGCCGTCTGTAAACCAGATTAGAGATCAGTTTTTAAGGGTTATCTGGCTTTTAGTCCAGTCTTCCCTTGACGGAAATTCGATTAGATATATTCTATTTAGAGTTTAGTATATAAATAGATCTAAAATAATACATAGGCTACTTATAGTAATAAGATTTGTCAAAAGGTGGCGCTACCTGTATATAATCCCATTATAAATTTAATATATAATATTATATGTAAATGCAAAAGTTTGGATGGATGTTTGTTACTTAATCACACCAGAACGGCTGAAGGGCTTCTTGAAATTTGGCACAGAGATAGATTATAGTCTGTAATAGCATAAGTTACTTTTATCCCGGAAAAAATTACGGTTCCCGTGGGATAGATTTAATAGCATAAGTTACTTTTATCCCGGAAAAAATTACGGTTCCCGTGGGATAGATTTGTGTTTGTTTGTCACTAGGGATGAAGCCCGAGCAAAGCGAGGGTGAGTTGCTAGTAATGTTATAAATACAAAAGGCATATAGGGACGCATCCGGGCGAAGTAAGGATAAGTGGCTAGTATATTTAATTCTGCTAATAAATGATATGTAAATGAAATAATTACTTCGAATTCTGCTAATCCAGTAACCGGATGACAAAAATCATTTTGTTTCTCCGATTTAAATAATTATTTTCATAAAACATTCTCTAATGGATTAATTTAGGTTTATATAATAAAGTATTTTCTAGATATTTGTTTTAAATAAATTGCTTAACATATGTCTTGATGTATAATAAAACATATATAAAACATAATTCATATAATAGGTATGGTTTATGACTCACATATTTAGCCTGATTAATATGTAAAACTAAAATTCAGAAACTGTTAGATGCTTAAAAGTAAAAAATATGTTTTAAACCTTTAATTTTTGTTATAATTATTGAAATATCATACTTATTTAGAGATATTCTTTAAATTCAATGAGAAATAAAAAGTATCTAAGATGTAGAGTAATTAAAAAAAAATGTCTTATCAAATATATGTAGCTCTACAAAAGCAGAAGCCAAAATGAATCAATTTCAAGGAAAATTAAAAATATCTTGATACAAATGATATGAGATTTTAATATATCTATAGTAACCTTCACGTCGCACGTACGTCCACGTTTTTACGTTTGCCTTGAAAAAAGTCAATAGCCAATATACCTCTAGCGACATCTGCCATGAATTTTCCAAATCAATGTTTTTCTAAGTAAATGGAATTGAATTAAAGAACTTTTCTACATATTTCAGTTTATAATCTTTTACATGAACAATTATTATAGCATGCTAAGATTTCGAGCTATAAATAGGGAACGATTCAAAGTCACGGGTAGGAAAATGTCACATCTTGAGGGGTTATTTACGAGATGTAGGACATTACTGAATGAATATAATACTGTGAATTAAACAGTTGGGCAACGTTAAGGGGAAGTGGTCTGAAATACGCGATAACCAAGCGACCGCTTGGCATTTAGCGAGGGAACATTTAGCTCAATTTAAATATATCTTAGAAGCGAAACGCTGACGCTTACCGACCGGTTGACGGAGACACTCCCAAAAATCGAAAACCACCGTCACACGCGTTTTATCGATCTGAACAAGTTGGGCTGGTCCTAACGCGGAATTAATTCGGAGTGAAACAATAACGCACGAATCTTACATAATTTCTATCCGCCATCATGGAGACGACACGGGAATTCCGCCCCTACGCGCGAGCGTTACGCGCTGAAGCTATTCATTTTTCCATGCACAATAGCTATTTCAGTGCTGCGCCGGCGGCGGTTGCAACCTTGAATTTGGAACGCACCTTTAATTTTAGCCGGTTAACCTAGATAGGGTACCATTTCGAGTGCGATCGATATTCGCATGCGCGTCTCGGATCTTTTTATATGCGGTGTTGGGCCGTGTCCGGGCGGGTGAGTGTCTTGCCCGCTCGCGTGCGACTGCCGACGATGGCTCGGGCTCCGTGGCGCACGCGTACTCTGTTCGTAACGATCGAACCGTCCGTCCTATCACTTGTTCCAAAACAGGTGTGACCACGGCTTCAGAATCCACCAACTCGAAGGAGAATCGAAGCGAGACTCCAGAACGACTGTGAAGGACGTTTCAGAATTGTTGGTATACCGTTTTTGATCTGATTTAGGTTATAAAGTGTTAACGGTTTGCGTAATCCACTGTTCTACAACACACAATTTTAAGTGGCATGAATAAATGGGGCGGGTTCCCTCACACCCCATGTTTAGCGATATATTGGCGCCTCCATACAGACTTCAATCCGTTGTCGGCTAGGGACAAGAGGCAATATTTCTAAAAGAATTTTATGTGTCAAGTCATTAGAATGAAAAATTGTGAGTGGGTTATAGGAAATAGATATTTTTTTTAGTTACTGAAATTAGTGATGTTTTCATAGTATATTTTTATGGGAAATTCTGTGCTAATTAATTTTGAAAAAAAAATCAGTAGATGCTAATCCGAAATTACTACGATTTCGTATTTTCGTCTTTAATTTCGAATTGAATGTAACAAAAGGTGATATATTCTTTAAATTTTTTTCATCTTTTTCATAATAAATTATAAAAAACATTTAATTTACTTAATCAATCCAACCGCCCTGGCGTCTCATATACCTACTACTTTATAAAAGTACCCAATACGACTTGCGCGTCACCTATCGTTCATAGATGGTACTATGTCGGAAACCTTCGGGGAAGTGCACACTTTATTTAAAAAAGTTTCGTTTCGTTATATTATAGATACATAATAGTAAAATTAATAAACAACAATGATCACATCGTTCTTCTTATAAATTTTATTATTAATCTTATAAATTGTATTATATTCTTGTTGCTAATATTCTTTAAATTTTTAATTTCAGTTTAAAATAAAGCTTCAAGTATCAAAATCTAGAAATCAAATATTGATTCTGAAAATATTAAAAAAATGCTAAAATGCTTTTAGGCAAAGTCGGATTAAGTAAGGATATTTTTAAAGTGGTCGCCCATAGAAATCGCACTGACTTGGAAAATCAAGTGGTTCAAATCCAGGTCCCGCACCTTGACATTTACATGTTCCAAATTTTTTTCAATGTGATTTGTAAATACGGTGAAGGAAAATATTGAACTATGAAATGGTCGCGTAGATTATGTCCGTTATGGCTCTTACTGAAGAGAGACCTGTGCCCAGCGGTGGGACTTAAAAAAAGTCTAAATTAACTATTAAAAGGTTATTAGTATTTGTATGTATACTAGCGATTCACTCTCGCTTCGATCAGGTTCGTCCCTAGATACGTTTTGACGCTTTGTATGGAATAGGTTTTTTTCCAAATTTTTTTCGTGAATTTTTTCCGATGTTTTAATAGTTATAGATCAAATATCATAGAAAGTGGTCCAGCTGTGCTTGAGTTATAAATGGTGTAACTAACGCGACTTTGTTTTATATTATATAGATTTCTATGATTAAAAACATAATATAGGGTTTAGCCCATATCCTGGGTTACCACACCACAGGCTATTTTTGATGCACCTACCATAGGAGAATGTCAAAACGTGGAAAAACTCTATAGGTACATATATCACTACTAGCGAGTCACCCACGCTCCGCTCGGGTTGGAGCCTAGTTACGTTTTAGTATAGATTTCTCAGAGATGAGATATTTTTTCGCAGTAAAAAGTATCTTATATGTTGACCCGCATAACCAGCTATCATCACACCAAATTTCATCAAAATCTATCCAGTGGTTTTCTCTTGATGCGGTAATAGACAGACAGACAAAAATTCTAATAACTATAGATTAGGCCTCTGTATCGATTATAATGACTATTTCAATAAGATTTTCCAAAAAATATTTAATGTATAGATTCTACTCAGTTAGAATTTTATTATATGTATAGATGGCTCTGTCTCCTGCCATAGAGCTCCTGCTCTGGTAGAACTGAGATATGTAAAAGTTATAAAAGTCAAGTGTATGTATTAGCTGTGTTATTTTTTGGCATGAAAGTATTAGAAATTTCAATTTGAGACTACTGTTTTAAATAAAACTATCTTTTCGGGGTTTTACGCGGATTTATTTAGATTATTGGTTCCCGACGTTTCGAATGCTCTGAATCTTGTTGAAAATGCACATGAAAATATCAGAGGTGCGTGACTCGGAATGTGAACATCTTATCTCTAACATGTTATTACTGGGCTATCACTGCCCTTTTATTATTACCAATTTGGTAGTATTATTTTTAAAGTTGATGGTAATGAGTTTTCCACCGCTTTTGTCCCAAAACAGTTATGTAGGCCACTTTAACCAAACTCCTAATTTAATTTAACTGCTGTGATTACGATATTTGCTAAATATATTTAAATAATTTTAGCAAATATCAAATTATTCTGTTTGATGTTTGGTAATATATTGCATATGACATGAGAACAAGTTAGGAATATTGATGAAAGTGGGCTTTACAGACCAAATTCAAAATTATTACAACACTGAGTTACAATATTAATAAAGAAATAAATATACACCAGAAATACTTATCTAGAAATGTGTCTTGGGAGTTATTTACTATATTGTTATTCGTATCTAAAATCATTATCCAGATATGTACTCCAAATAGCAGAGAAACTCGATGCCATTTTTGGCCCAGACTTCATTTTAGACAACCTTACATTTGGCAGGCTACCAGACTCTACGGAGATCGACGGTTCGACCTCCTACAAGGGGTGAAAAAACACATTAAGTTATACATATATACATTTATATTGCTTACCGACGACAGTCGTGGTGCAATGTATATTTTTTGCCATATACTAAATTTACTAGTACAGCTAATTTTATATGAGTTTTTCTTGTGCTTCTTACAAACTAACTTGTAAGAAAATATTCAATAATGCAATTATTGACACTATTAGCGTTCTCATCCCTTAGTGATATAGGAGATTAATTTCAGAAACAACAAAAAAATAAAATATAGCCGGGGAAGAATACTAGCTTAGGACACATAGTGCTAATGTAAGCCAACACATGCAAGGTTATTGCTATCTACTAATTTATTATATAGTATTACTAGCAGAACCTGCGGCTTCGCTCGCGCTAAAACTGCAATAAAATATCTTAAAAGGTAGTTTTATAGAAACTTTCATCCCCAATTTTACCACCTTATAGGATTAATTTCGAAAAATGCTAAAACACGTATTTATTTAATTTAATTAAGAGCATTAATACCAAGTTTCAAGTAATTCTGATCATAAATATTTTTTGGATTGTATTATAACGTGGGAATTAGATAATCTCCCGTGGTATAAAGTAACTTTTGTCACTCTCCAGCCCTCCAACTATCCCCACACAAAAAATCACGTTAATCCGTCACTCCGTTTCGACGTGAATGAAGAACAAACAAACAAACACACTTTCACATTTATAATATTAAGTATGGATAGTATTATGTTATCAGTGCTTATATTTACTTTCTATCCCAATACACAACTATATTAAGAGTCTGGTTTATATCCCTATAGACCCTATATCGAAGATTGCTTGCTCTATTACCGAACGAGGTGAATATTTGGATTAATCATTCAAATATTTGTCCCCAATCAGGAAATCCGCCGACTTCAAGTAGCTTTTATAAACTCTAGCTTTTTAAACTCTTAAAAGTTATTTCAGAAAATATTAATATTTAAATTGCCTGATAGTGTGGCATAAGCTTTGGAAATATGTTTCTAACAACAAAAATAAGCTCTACCACCGCATCGGAATCTCATCACGTATTCTATGCATATTGATAATTCCAGATCGAAGTGTTGGTACCTTTTAACAAATCCACTGTCTTAAAAAATATTATTAGTACCTATTAATAACTAGGTCAAGTTGTATATTTTGGTTTGTATCTGTCTGTGCACGAATTTCAAGAGATCGGCTGCGTTGATTTCAATGTGACTTTTTAATTGTATAGGCTACCATTGAAATCACTACATATTATAAATTAAAATTGAATTGTGTTTTATCGGGCTAATCTTAGAAAATACTGTGAGTATTTTTGTACGTTTTTTACTGATGGAAAGGGGGCTTACCTTATAAGAAAAAGGAAGGCTTATAGGAAATATAATTGTTAAGATATTTGTGAATAAGAATTAAGTCGGAAAACGTCTCATCTAAGTGCGAGATAACTATGTACATACAGTTTCAACACGTAAAATTCCTTTTCTAGGTAGTCAGGTAAAAACATAGCTAAGGTGCTTACTTCATTATATCAATCTGTCCAATAAACTTAAAATTATATTTTTATATTCACGCTTTATACAAACCAAAGCATTTCAGGTTTAATTAGTAGCCACTAAAGAGTTCCACTATTCCTCCTTCTGGTTTCATCGCCAGATTAGATTGATAATAGGATTGTGTTCCAATGCAGTAAGTTATTGAAATTTTCCAAGTTTAATATAATATCTTCTAAATTAAAATTAACTAAAACATTATAAAAGAGTATATATATATATATATATATATATATATATATATATATATATATATATATATATATATATATATATATATAGAGAGAGAGAGAGAGAGAGAGAGAGAGACTGAAATGGACTAGGTACTTTTATTTAATTATAGTATTTTTATTGCAGTGGTCCCCCGTCCCCGAGGAATATATTTATTAGAATGTTCACGCTTCATTGTATCTACTACTTGCTGCTAACCTTTAAACGCAAATTACTCATTTTAACTGCCTCGGTGGTTTAGTGGCTAGCATGTATGGCCGTAGATCAGGAGGTCCTGGTTTCGACTCCCAAATCGAGCCAAGTTTAGCTATTGAGTTTGACAAGAAATTCTATAGTAACGGACCGGAGTTGGAAAATTGTGTTTCAACTCTGTACTTCGGAATCGGAGCGCACGTAAAGACATCTACGCCTTAACTCTCACTAGTCCCTTCGAAGTATGAGTGACAGGAGTAGAGAGAGCACTTGTGTCTGCGCGCACACTTGTGCACTATAATATCGCCTGCACAGATGGCTAGTTTCAATAAGATTGACCGCCGTGGACGAAATCGGTCGGAAAGACAGTATTATTAGTTAATACTCACTTTAAATAAATCTTTTCGGATATTTTCGCGGATTTATTTTAATTTTTGGTTCCCCAAGTTTCGAATGCTTACAGCAATCATGGTCATAGGAGAGTGAATCTCTCCCAAAAAAAAAAGATCCGAAAAGATCACAGTTAATCTAAGAAAGTTTTACTAAATAACCCAGTTCTACATAAGCGCCGTTCCAATAAAATAAATTAGATACCTTAAAAAATATGAAAATCATTATCATCAAGACAATATAATATCTATATGTAAATGTTACATTATATATTTCACTGTGTTTCTTCATAGTCATATGATTGTTTATATGAATTTTTATTGCTTGCATGCAAATGATTTGAACTATCGACTGAACCTTGCTTTACTTTGGTGCGTACTTAGACACCTGTTGTATTATAACATTATTGGCAGTACCCGCGGCTTAGCTCGCGTTTAAACTTCCGATCACTATCAAACTTCATAGGATCACCCGCTGGGCTAATCTGAAGATTGTCTGAAAATTTCATTAAAATCGCTCCAATCGTTTTGGCGTCCATAAGGAACATATGTACATACA
Source organism: Brenthis hecate (assembly GCA_951806755.1). Lineage (NCBI taxonomy): Eukaryota > Metazoa > Arthropoda > Insecta > Lepidoptera > Nymphalidae > Brenthis > Brenthis hecate. The sequence goes on from OX638250.1 coordinate 16,130,969, forward strand.
TACACATCGGTTTTTACGTATATAATATTACTAACAGAACCCGCGGCTTCGCTCGCGCTTAAACTACAAAAAAAAAACACTAAAAAGCTAAGTACCTAGGTTTGATATAAACTTTTATCCCCTATTTTACCCCCTTATAGGATGAATTTCGAAAAATGCTATAACCCGTATTTATTTATTTGTCTTGAAGAGCATTAATATCAAGTTTCAAGAAATTCTGATCAGAAATAAATCATTGGATTGTATTATATGTTTTCCCGTGGAATGAGATGATCTCCAACTATCTTCACACCAAAAATCACGCCAATCCGTCACTCCGTTTCGACGTGAAAGAAAGACAAACAAACAAACAAACAAACACACTTTCACATTTATAATATTAGTATGGATACTCCAGTACTTTTTTCAGCAGTTTGCATGCAGATGGTGGCAAATGGCATGTAGATTATTTAAAAAAAACATCTAAGTACAGTCATTCTGAATCGAATGACACCTCGTTCATATTTTTTCGCGGCTGCTGAAATAAGTTGACCTAAAAGTTACTTGTCGACTAGACTATAATTTATATAAATAAAATTTAATGTTTATATGTTTATACTCTGCGTTTCTAAGCCACTCATCCGATTATGATGAAGTTTTAGTAAGTTGTTATGCGTAAGTTCGTGCAGGGTACTGGTCCAACCACCCCAACGTGCGTTCACCTTGTCGTGGTGGGGGGGCTCAGTAGTACCCGGCAAACAACCAGGCACAAGGCCAAGAAACGCACAGGGAGGTGGCCCACTTCGGTGGGCGATGGGAGGTGGCCCTCTTTCGTGGGTGATGTGCCATGCGGGTTGCTCCTGATACTTCTCTGATAGCAGAGTGTCGGAGCATCGTAGTTGAATGCGTAAGTGATCCTGCAACGCCCCATTAAGACGGGGGAAGGTTTTGTTGGGTTTTTAGTGGGTAGTAATGGCTTTGCCGGTGAGTCCAACACCTCGTGCGTAAATGCATTTCCCAACGTTAAAAAAAAGGTTACTGGTCCAAAAATGAAATAAGACAACAGTTTCCTTTGTATATTTGCTTGTCCTCTATGCACTCCTAAATTTCATAAGATGTATCCAAGCGAAGCGAATGCCTTGAGTATTTTTTTGAAATTTAGTAATTTAATGACAGGTAACCTTTGTTCCCTGTTCTAATCTATACGTATAAAAAAAAACAAAATTGGAAGAACGTTGAGAAGTTATTATAAACAGGTAAACTTATTTTCATATATAAAATTAAATATATCTTTGGACCATGAACGAATAAGTCACTGGACCAGACATATAAGCGGACGTACCTTTATCTGTCTTATTAGTAGCCAGGAAATTTCAGCCTTTGTCGTTTGTTTTTTGCGTCAGTCTCAAGCATTTACTTGTCAACAAACAATCTGCCAAAAATGACTAAATGTTCTGTTAAATGGTGTAAAAACTATAGCGGCGGAAGCAGCACTGTTTCTTTTCACTTGTAAATACATTATTTTATTACATTTATTGTTATTTATCACACAATTTAATAAAATTGTAAAATAAAATGTCATATTATCCAACTATGTTAAATATAGTCGATATTTCTATGTATTGTTGACATCTGACAACCATCATAAAATCCCTGGATTATACCATTCAGAACAAATGACTAAACTGTCGAGTGAGTCCATTTGACATCGACTAGTGCTTGACAATGTCGAAAAATATATCGATATTTGACGAAATAACTGAACGAATTGTGTTATTTGTACAGTGCAATCTGATGACAATAAATTTATAAAAATATTTTCTAAATCAAATATAAATATAAACGCAAAAATTATAATTAGTATGTACTTAATTTTTTATTTTATTTTATACCACATTTATATACTTTGGAATATTATTCCATTGTAATAATAATAAAGATCATTTTATTTCAACACATAAGTTACACAAAATCAAACAATAATGTTTTAGCACTAAACTTCTGGGTTGGCGATTTGTAATAAAACACTTTACCACTTGCACTAATTATTTTACTTTCACGATCCAACACTCACTTTTTCACAATTTCCAATCACTTTTTCTTTTTCCTAATTTCACCAATGCTTATTTAGAACTGAGCAATATTAGGACAGTGTCACATTTTTATAACTACCCGAGACAATCAAGTGCCAATTAAAATCGTTCAATAACAGAATCAACAAAATTACTTTATTTAATTAAATTAGTTTATATATTTTTTTAATCTTTACAAAATAATATTTATTATATATTAATGGAATATACACCCGATATTCATTCGTTCATTAACATTATTATAGGCCAACAGAATGTTGCCATCAATGCCATCGTATTTATATAAACCAAATTAATAAATAATTATTATTTAACACATTACTGCCTCTTTAATTCATTTATATTAATTTATTATAATAAAAACAGATATTTTAAATTAAAAGATGTAAAATTATGATGACTATGCTAACCAATGTCTAAAATGTCATTCATTCGTTCATCGATATATGTATTTTATCGATTACGTTCAAGCACTAGAAATATTGTATTGTGTACCTGTGTGTATAATAATGTAATAAAATCTTTGTGTGCGTTATGCGTCTTTTGGTTGAACGAGTTTTCATACATTTGTATTTTATGTCTCGTCCAGTGGTTTATTCGTTCATGCTTTGGACTATACATACCTATAAGCAATTATACGAGTTCGATAGAACTTAAAATGAAATCAAAAGATAGGCATTTGGTTATATCTTTAATCGATTAATAATCAATAAAAATAGCATATAAATTATATACATTGGAACATCGAAAATAGAGATCATTTGCACGATAAAACAGGTTTTATAACAGGCACTACACGAACAGGAATATTAAAAAAAGTCAAATAAAAACATCAATCAATTTCATAGTATTTTTAATAAAATAAAAATCCCCTAATTAAAAAAAATACATTTTAAACATTCAATTTCAATCATTTGCAATTAAAAATACTGTTTATTTGTAACAATTTTCGTGTCCCTCGATGGGAATTTATCTACCGTGTGTATTATTGTCGGATCGGGACATATTACTTAAAAAACAAAATCCATACTAATTTTCATTTCCTGTATTTCATTTTAAGCTATAATAAATATTGAGCTTTATATATTAAGGGCCGATCCTCACTATAGTGCCGATCACAGTCAGTTTTCGGTCCGATATCAGTCTGGTCAAGTTTTTTTTATTACAAGAAACGTTGCTGGAGTGTGATTGATTGATAGTGTGAATGCATTCATTGTTTCTTGTATTACAATATTTTATCAGACCGATATCGGCCCGAGAGCGAACCGTGATTGGCACTGTAGTGTGTATCGGCCCTAAAACTTTCGTATAATCCGACAATAATTGATGGATTTCCGGAGTAATATTACGGCAATATTTGGGCCTACGTACTACATAACAATCAACTATATACATACATATTAAAATCTCAATTGTATCACATCATTCATTCAAATATATATCTTAAGACTATTGTGTACATTAGTTTTGTGACGCATTTGGTTTTAACCCTAAACTGCAACAGTGACCACCAAACTTCAACTAAAACGAAAACCAAATGTTTACGTTAAAAATGTTAAAACGGCGTCACATGCAAAACGTAGAATCGATTGGTCAAATATTTGCTAAATAATTTAAGGTATATAACGGTATCGTTTTCAAAATTTCTGTTCAAGAGGTAGTTTCAAAGAAACAATTTTTTTCTAACATTCTACGCTGTCACGAGATCTTACACGAATTAAGTATAATAGGTCAGCATTTAAAAAAATCTCTTTCAATCGTCTATTTGATTAATTTATAACTATTAATAAATTATATTAGTTAGCTTAATACTATAAATTGCTTTGTTGTACTCGTTCTTCTAAGGTAACGGGCTAACATTACAGCTAACTAAACTATCACGGAATGGAGATTTATGAGTTTATTGGAATGATATTTTCGTAGAATGAAAAGAGCTATCTAAATCACATGTCAATTTATTTTAATATTTTATTAAACAGTGGGCATAATATAGTAAAGTTACATGATTCATAGAATAACATCTACATGATCTTCAATTTTACATGTACAGAGATGAATATTCATATCTCATACGTTTTCCAAATCCATATCAAAATTAAAGTCATCCAATAAAACAATTGATTTAGCTGTCTGTCGGAAATCGAGCAATTAATAAAATAACATGTCTATCTAAAAGCATAATCATTGATTGATATTCCATTACAGCGTTATGTCCTTTTATGGTGTCATGGTCAAAATTATTGTCCACCATGAAACGAGACGGTATACAATATAATAATTGCAATTAATCACATTTTTGGAACATATCACAGATGGCGCACTTTTACAGTGCGCCTTATGCAGGTGTCATTTATATTATGATAATACTTATTAAAACGTTTAAAAATAGTAGTTGCAATAGCTTTACATATCGCATTATTAAAATATCATCCAAATTAATTGGCACCGAAAATAGTTAAGCAGTCCGTATGTATGTACGTGCCTAATACTGATATGACACTTAGCTATTAATGAATCTAATACGTCGCAAACGTTTTAACGTAAACGCTTATACCGTAATGGCGTACAAACATTTTTTACAGCATAATGACGTTGATGTTTATGAAAATTATATGCTATCTTGTGCAAAAGCCATCGTATCATGCAAAGAGCATTTTTCATCAGATCGGTATTACAAATCATGACAATTATAAGTTTTTTTTTGGTTTTTAAGCCACTTGTTTAAGTACTTAATCGGATATATTGTTGCCGTATTCCTTGCCGAAGATCGATAGAATGACGAATGCTAAACCTAAGAATACGGAGCCTAATAGATCACCCAAGGCGGTGAGGTATGGGATGGCCGCGTTGTCAGGGTCCTTCTTTTTCTTCCACATAAAGTGGATCAGGATATATGCGAGGTATAACAGAACCATGACCTGTGAAAAAGAAAATGTATAATGAGTATACGAATGAATGAACTAAAACTATTATTTATTTTACACCACAACACACAACAGATTTCAACGGCCCTATCGCTAAAAGAATAATATTGCAGGCAACCAGTTTTAAACAAAATTTTATATACGATCAATACTTCAATAGACTACTTAAACTTTTAAGTAATTTAATATTATAATTTAAGATACAAATATAATGCCAGTTGGTTTATTATATTATAACGTAACAGAGCCTCGAGTTTATTCATTTTTTTTATTTAAATAATATAGATTTTTTTATCCCGATACAATACAAAATAGAAAGGGACGCACAGCGGTTACTAATAATACAGCATGCTGGTATACCTGGAATACCATTTCTAAATGTATATCTATTTTTTTTATATGGCGACCTCAGACTAATAAATAATATAGATAGAGTGTTATAGAACTAAACATGAAGCCAAACAATAAAAATTTAAAACAGTATACAAACATTAATAAAAGTATAACTCATTACTGTGATAAATAAATAAATGTTAATAAATGCATATTGTTAACGGATTTTATTGTAATAAAGCAAGAAATAAGCTATTCGCTATCTCTCTTTTAAGGGGAAGACAATTTTGACATTTATTTAATTTTAAAAAAAAACTATCTTTTCGGATTCTTTCGCAATTTATTTTGATTTTTGTGTTTTTTTTATTTGAATTCTTTAGTTTGAGATTGTGACATATTATTATTTACTTATACTGATGAATAACCAAAAACAAATAAAATACACAACATAAGAGACTTACTTCTAAAAACAAACAAAATATAACGAACCTGTACAACAGAGCATAAAAGATAAGTAACTCCGAACGCGAACTCTAGCGACACAAAACCTCTGTACACGAAGTCCGCGACTACCATGAAGACGATCTGACCACACAACGCTAGCACCAACAACATTCGCGCTACTTTAGCGGCAGGAGCTGAAAATAAAAGATAACATTAGCATTATAGGTTTTTATAAAAATATTTAACCAAACAATCTCCTTCGTGTTTTACCTATGCTACGTGGCATTGGCGAAATAATCTGCGCTCAACTGGCACTTTTTGGAGCCATTAAGATGAAAATTAAATAGACTAAAAATATTATTCTTATTTAATCAAAAATAAACCGTTCGTCCGATTATTTATGACTACTAAGCTTACTGATATTTAATTTGTTACATATTCTTATATTTTTTATCTATGTACATACAATACATCTGTCAAAGTTAACTTATCATCTGTCAAATACTCACTTCCATAGAACAATGTCTTCCACGGCCACTCGATTATCCTCGTGTTCTCAGGTAAGATACCAGGGATGGCGGTCTGGTGCAGATGGGTGGCCAGCCTCGAAGATTGGACGCACACCAGGTTACCACCAATACCGTTCACAATGGGCTGGAATACTTCGTATCCTTGATATTTGTCGACCGCCTGGTCAAGAACGATGCCACCGATACTGGATAAATTAAAAAAAAATGTTTAATATATTTTTGAAGCTTAATCTATGGTTTATGAATAAATAACGGTTAAAAAAAAATAGACGCCCTACGCCTATAATGAAGGCTAGGCATAAAGTGAAATGAATGAGAGGGTTCGAAACCTCGCTCCCTAGGTTCATGTGTAAACAATAAATACGTTGGGACATTAACACACAGCGCCATCTAGTTCCATGATAAGCTACGAGGTTTGTGTTATTGATACCAGATAGTTGATACACTACACATATATAACTTTAAATACATACATATTATAAATATAAACACCAATGACTAAAGTACAAACATTCGTCATCACACAAATGAATGCCCCCAGCGGGATTCGAACCCGCGACCGCTGGCACAGAAAGTAGGGTCACTACAAACTGAGCCAAACGTGTCGTCAAGTGTGCAACCTTAAAACTAGAAACTTTTAACGTAAGTTTGTTTTAAGATTTTCTAGGCCACGAATACAATTATTACTACGAAATACAACTTACCCGCTAATAAATAGTGCAGAAATAACAGGGGTCCAGCCCGTAGTTAAGACTGTCTTAGTGTATTTATTTTTATACACAATGTACACCCACATGGGAAGGAGACAGTAGTACACACACAGGAGAGCGATGGGTTGCCATAAGGAAATTTCTGAAGAAAAAATTAAATATATTAGACATATATAATTTTTTTTTGCTTTGTCTAAATGTAATATAACAATCATAATGTCTGTACTAAGTATCTTAAATAATGACATTTGATAACACAAATTATTAAATTAATTTCAATTTTTAAAAAAAGTCCGTAAAGCTTTTTTCACTCTTAAGACCGGTTTAATTTAATTGATATATTTTATAGAATCACGTTCACGCTGCCAGACATCTTTATTATACTAATATTATAAAAGAGGTTATTTGAAATAAAACAATAAAATATATGGCAACAAGGCATACAAGCATTGAGCTATATTGCGATTTGACAATCTATACTTTACTTTTTTCCGCGGAAAAATGTCTCATTTCTGAGAAAAAATACAAAAACTGCAACGTAAGAGTATACTAATATGTAAAAAATAAGATTTGGTTTTTGGTCATCTGAACGCGAGTGGAGCCGTGGGCAATGCTAGTAAACGAATATAATTTTACAGCTATTAATACTCACTTATCTGTTCGAACATGTATTGAGCGGTGACAGCTAGCACGGAGTTGCTTACAATGTCGCCAATGGACGCGGCGAGGGGTGTTGCCACATTATCCGGATTCACTTTGAACTTTTGAGATCCGAATATCACCATTACCATCACGAAGTCTGAAAAAATATTTTTTATAACAATCATTGGTATAATACTTTCTTAGATTTTTTCGCGGATTTATTTTGATTTTTGGTTCCCGACGTTTCGGACGCTTTACAGCAATCATGGTCACGGGAGAGACTAAGGTTGTGGACGTCTCAAAGGTAGTTGTTACAGACTATTGATTGTGTAATTTTATGGGTAGGCTGTATGTAACAACTGCATATATAATGCCTTTGAGACGTCTAAAACCTTAGTCTCTCCGTGATCATGATTGCTATAAAGCGTAGTTCTATTTAAAATATCAAAATATACCTATTCGCGTAAATCTAAGACCGTATTTAACCTCTATAATATGAAATTTTGTATAATCCCAAAAATATGTCGTCACGCCCGGTTATGATTTTAAGCATAATTTTATTTTGGGCTTTAGATTAGGTAGGTACATCAAAAGAATTTGGTGAACACACTCGTACACTATAATATCTCCTACTCAGATAGCAGCGAGATTGGCCGCGGTGGCCGAATTCGTTCTGGAAGACACTTTTATTATAAAATGATCATATAATACAATAATCTCACTGACCTAATACAAAGCAAGTGGTGGTAGCCGTGAATATAGCAGAGGCAATGAGCAAAAGAACGTAGTTTCCATTAAAACCCCTATCCACGATGGTGTTGACGATGATCGCAAACATTGCCACCACGGTAGCTGCAACTATTGCTTGCACCTAAAAAATTACATAATACTTAGTAATACATTCGGTGGAGATTAAATTTTTAGTTTCCTTTAAATTTTTGTATAATATGCTTTTCAGGCGCATAAATTAGTTATTAAAATCATTGAGTCATTTTCATGAAAAAGATAAAATATCCTGGAGATTTGTCTAATTAGAGATTTAAAAACATGTGAAACCACGAGGTATAGTTGTTTTCAGCCCTTTTTAACGTTCCACTGCTGGGCAAGTGCCTCCCTTCAATACGAGGGGAATCAGGCCATAGTCCACCACGCTGGCCAAGTGCGGGTTGGCGGACTTCACATGTCTTTCGAAAACATGCTAGTTTTTTTAGACATGCAGGTTTCCTCACGCTGTTTTCCTTCACCGTAAGGTAAGTGGTAATTATGTTAGAAATAATTCGCACATAAAAATATCAGAGGTGCTAGACCCGGGATTTGAACCCGCTTCACTCGGTCTCCCAAGCAAGCACGTTACCACTGGGCTACTACTGGAGGTATAGTTAGAGAACAATAATATTAACCTGAACTAATGATATGTTTCCAACCACCATGGATATGACTTCCCGCGGCGACTGCATGTTCCCGAGATTTGCTTGAGTGGACAGACGAGATGCGAGGCACATGTCGAGGTTGCCTGCAAACAACAAAAAAACAAACAAACTAGGTATATGTAATACTTTTTTAGATTTACGCGAAATTCATCGGCGGTGGTTCTTAGATACGAGTTCGAACTCATAGGTGTTATGGTGTTATTGCCAGGGGGCGCTGCAATTAACATTTTGTATGTAGTTATATTGACGTTACTAAATAGTTGTCATTGAAATTTCAAGAAACCCCGAAGGATGCAAAAATTTTTAAATACTCCTTACTATTACTGGGAGTTCCTTAACAGAAAGACTCAATAACTAAGCTTGTCCCGACCCAGGGCTCGAACCTAGGACCTCCGGATGTGTAAGCGTATATGCTAGCCACTAAACTACCGATGCAATTAAATATAATAGGTACGTTAAATAAACATAGAAAGAAAGATACTTAATATCTATCATGTCACTTATGTATGTATCTATTACAAATGAAAAACGACGAGCATTTGAAGACGGGCTTATTATTACGCAGATAATGATAATAAGTAATAAAAAAGATATGGGATAGAAAAAATATATTTCATACATTTTATTTTGATTCCTCGTAAAAGCGAGGAATCACAAGACAAAAGTGAAGGTGACTCACTACCGAGACTCGACTCGGGTCATCCAGCGTAGTCTATGTATACACTAGGGTCTAGGTATACTACCTTACAGCTGTTAAGGTTAGGTACACCCTGTTGTATGTATTTAATTCTTTTTTAAATATCGTATTTAAATTTAGATAGTGTCGACGGCACTGGTCAATCAAGAAATCGAAATGTCTGCGTTTCGTGCAGACGCAAAAACTATTTCTTCTAGGGTGGACGTTCGTGGACCAATCTACAGGACTACATACTTCGTATGTGTGTGGCGTCTTTAATTATTAATTATAATCTAAATCTTTTGATTTCGAATGCTACGCGATGTCTTAGTCCATTTTCATGATGTTTTAAAAAAATATCTTTAATTGTAAATAATAATAATAAGTCTAATAAATTACTTTTAAAATAATTCTCAAATCAGCGTCCTTTTTAATTTTTTTTTTTATGTTATGAAATAGGAAATTATTTCATATATTAGCTAAAAAGTAGTCTAAAAACGTGACCAGAACCGTAGGCAAAGGTAAGTTTACCATAAACATAATAAAAAAACAGCTTTAAATAGGTACTAATAAATAATAATTGTACATTCACTTTGTGAATACATTGTGTACGTTTAATTGAGCTTTAACATAAAAGATAATTCTTTGCTATTGTGGTGGAAAATTGAGAAATTGTAACGCCGTCGTTTATGAGTAGTAAATGTATTGCTCACTATGTATGATTGATAACAGATCCAATATTTATCATAGATATAACGTGGATTACGCAGATATTTAATACAGGTATAGGAATAGGAATTAAAAACTTTATATGCATGTAAAAAAATAAGAAGTTTATTTTAAATAAAACTATCTTTTCGGATTATTTCGCGGATTTATTTTGATTTTTGGTTTCGTCGAAACGTTGGGAACCAAAAATCAAAATGAATCCGCGAAATAATCTGAAAAGACAGTTTCCTTTAAAACGTCAAATATTCGCGTAAATCTAGGAAAGTATTATAAGAAGTTTATGTTAATTTGATTTTTGGTTAGGAATTAAAATAAAAAAATAAACGTCTTTAGACTTTCTGTTGCGTGTGCGCATACAGTGAAATCATGAGCTGACTGACATACATGGTTTCTTTATAATGTAGAATATAAAGGTATATAACTTAACTTTAATTAGTATCTTTAAAGTATCTTAAGATCTAGACAAATAGGATGGATCCAAAGATACCATTTGGAGTATATAATAAATATTGATATGTCACCACCCCTGAGATAAAACGTGTTTATCTACACTAATAGGAAGAGGTAAGATTTGTATGTTTGTAACGAACAAACTCAAAAATTACTGGACCGATTTCGATGAAATTCAGTAAGAAGATAGTTTGAGATCCTGGGAAGGACATAGGATATTTTTTATTCCAGAAATCATTCCTTAAGGGGGTGACAATGGGGATAAATGTTTTAATGGGGAGTCAACCTAGGGACGAACCCGAGCGAGGCTACGGTGAGTCACTAGTCAAAAATATACATATGAACGGTTCATAATTAGCGTAAATAATGCGTAACATACACAAACAAAATATAATTCAAATTGAGTAAATTTCCTTTTTTAAGCCCCGATGCAAAAGCGTTGGGATGTTATAAGTTTGACGTATCTGTGTGTGTGTTTGTCTGTGGCATCGTAGCTCCCGAACAGATGAACCGATTTTGATTTTGTTTTTTTTTTGTTTGAAAGGCGAATTAGTCGGGAGTATTTTTAGCTATGTTTGATGAAAATCGGTCCAAGATGGTCGGTTTTTTTAAGTTTTTAATTTAATACAGTTATTGATGTCGATAAAAAAATACGAGTATAATATTTAACGTACCCTTTAATCCCGATAGAGATGGCACTAAGACGAATATGGCGTTTACTTCAAGAAAGACTTCCCAGTTCTGTAAAGAAACGAAAATTATTTAGTTATTTTAGAGTTTTCAATTCATGAATACTGAAAATGATAGGTATACATAAAAATAATATTTTAAGCCTCTTTACCTACAGCTATGACAATTTACATATAATATATGGCATAATAAAGTGAACATACACACAAGATTTCATTAAAAACATTTTGACCAATTAACTGTACACGTTTTGATGACGTTCATCGCCATATCACAGATACGAAGCAAAGACAAATTTTGCAAAAATCTCCCACTAAAGACCGGTATTCTTTTGTTTAGAAAAATCCCTGTTCTTTACTATTCAATATTGAGTTTGATTTCCGTCTAAGACAATATTTTTTCCATTATTACCAAGATACAAGATTAGTTTGAAATTTCATCACTCACATCCATTTAAAATTTGTCAACCTAATTTACCGTTATACTACAAAACATGCATCAAACAAGAATCGAATTTGCGGTATTTATTTACACCGGTTCATAATAACGTCATCATTTTTCTTTGCTACAGGCATAATTTGTATGGAGTTTATGTCAAAATTTCTATCTTTTGTAAGGAAAATTGCAGATAGGTTAGTGAGAACTGCCTTTAATAAGCGGTACAATTCACATACAAAAGATTTATTCAAGTAGTAGCACATAATGCATGTAGATACTGTTACATAAAGCTGGTATTAAAGCTAATACCATGTCATTGACAGGTAATTCTAACATACTACTCATATGAAGATTTCTATTCAGAGGTGCATACGGTTCTATTAAAGTGTTATTAAGTAAATTACAAATAGCTTCTAGTGTTTAATACCTCCACGACCGCGGACACGCCGGCGTGTCAGTTAACAATAGATTTCTTAGAATTTTAATTAATTTCTTAGAAATTTACATGGAGGTGTTAAGAAACGCAGTACGTATTTACTTGTTGTGTATTTAGTCTCTTTTAACGTCCCACTTCTGGGCACGGGCGTCCCTTTATGCGATGGGGATAAGGCCATAATCCACCACGCTGGCCAAGTGCGGGTTGGCAGATTCACATGTCTTTCGAAAACTTGCTAGGTTCTCTCAGACATGCAGGTTTCCTCAAGATGTTTTCCTTCACCGTAAGACAAGTGGTAATTATGTTGTTATAAAAATATCAGAGGTGCGAGACTCGGGATTTGAACCCGCATCACTCGGTTTCCCAAACGAGCTCGTTGCCACTGGGCTACCATTCTCTTAATTAACTTGTTGTACTCTCTTTTAGATAAGAGTTTCTTTGAAATGATAAACACTATTTCAGTACACTTATACATAATAGTTTTTATTATCACAAGGCTAAATCAAATCCTTCTGTGATAAATGGCGAAAGGAATAAAGAAATTTTATTATAATTACTCATATTTATTGTTTAATTGCTTCTTAGAGGGTGATTAGTTTTATGAATTGCTTGGAGTGATTATATAATTGTTATTTACTTATAATTCCTATGTAAATGGTCATATCTCCAGTTATAAGCTACAAAGTATAAAAAAAAATAAAAAATAAATAAATTTGACTGAAAATTGGAAGAAATATAAATAAGGAAGGATGTACTTTATCAGAATAAAAATTACTCTATGGTACTTTCTGGCCTAAAACTACATCTGAGCGAAAAAAATAAATAAAATCGTTTCTATATTGCTGCGTGAAGGAAGAATAAAAAAGCACTCGCACATATTTTGGCTTTTAAAATATTAATAAGAGTTAAAACCCCGTTTTTTAATCTATTTTTTAACATATGAAGGATTTTTCTAGCAATTACTTTGAAAATTGTAACTACGTATACAGCCCTTTTTAACGACCCACTGCTGGGCCCGGGCCTCCCTTCAATACTAGGGGGTAAGGCTATAGTCCACCACGCTGGCCAAGTGCGGGTTGGCGGATGTCATTCATTCAGGCACATGTTTTTCGAAAACGTGCTAGGTTCTTTCAGAAATGCAGGTATCATTACGATGTTTTCCTTTACCGTTAGACTAAGAAGAAAATATCAGAGGTGCCAGACCCGGGGTGGCACCCACTTCATTTGGTTTCCCAAGCAAGCGCGTTACTACTGGGCTGCCACTACCTAATTGTAACTTACTTGTCAGCAAGGTATAGCAAGAAGTACTTGACCATGTGCCCAACAAAATGTCTCTGTCAAAGTCAGATCAACCGCAAGTAGAGTGGGGTATTAGGTTAAGATCTAAAATGTAGGTAAAGGCTATTACGACCACTAAGTCAATAGAAATATATAATAATTGCATTTAAGTACTAAAACATATTGCACAAACGCACTTGTTATTTTTATTTCCTTTATTTATATCCCACCCGAGATTTTTTTTAATTTATATGTACTTATTTAGTAAATAAAAACAATTAGAACCTGTACAAAATTAACGATAACGTCAATATACACAAAAAAATCATCAGAATTAAGTTACTTGTTTTTTGTAGTTGGTCAAAAATGCATAAGCATTTATGAAAATATTTTTTTTGACGTAAAATAAGAAAAGTTATAAGTTTGACGCCTGTTTGTCTATTTAAAGTCTGTCTGTTCTAATTTTAATACAGTTGTGTATTTAAAAGCTAGTTTAAAAAAATTCTTCATCTAGTTGTGTTTGAAGCCAATAGCTAAAGGACACGAATCCTATATACGATCGAAGCTTTTCGAATTGACCAAATGATGGATACTTCAAAGCTGTTGATAACTTTGCCTTAATTTGTGATATTTTAAATATAACTATCTATTTAGATTTTTTCGCGGATTTATTTTGATTTTTCGTTCCCGACGTAACAAATACTTTACAGCAATCATGGTCTAAGACTAAAGTTTTAGATGTCTCAAAGGCATTATTTAGTTATTACAGACATTACACATTTTACATCATGAATTCATTTTAACAAAATGAATTCAAATAATTCAAAAATTTCTAACACAGTTTCAAAAGCTTTCGAAGCATCTATAAAACGAAAATATAATTTTTATTTAAAATATCGAATATTCGCGTAAATGTAAGAAAGTAACTTTCTGATAATAAAATCAAAAATTGTAAAAAAAAAATAGCAAACATAGAAACATAAATTATAATAAACAGAACTCTACAATGGAAATTGTAATGTAATAAGTAATAACTAAGGAAATCCAAAGTACTCATTGTTCTTTAACTATCTATTTAGATAACTCGTCTGTGGTTTATTTACGTCTTGCATTGACCTTAATCCTATTCATCAATTAGATTAGCAATGTATTTATAAAAATAATAAATTATGTTGGGACATTATTACACAGCACCATCTACTTCCATGGTAAGCTACGAGGCCTATGCTATGGATACCAGATAATTGATACACTACACACATATAAATTTAAATACATACATATTATAAATATAAACACCCATGACTGGAGTAAAAATATTCGTGCTCATCACACAAATGAATGCCTCCAGCGGGACTCGAACTAGCGACCGCTGGCACAGCAAGCAGGGTCACTACAAACTGAGCCAAACTTGTCGACAAATATATATTAAGAAGAATTGAAGCGTTAGTGGGAATTCCCCTAGATGTTGTAAAAGTATAAGGCATTTTTACAGCGCTTAACCAAATTGTTTAAGAGAAAATACCTATATAAAATATACCCAGTAGAAAAGGTAGATCTATCTTTTCCAGGCAAATTTAAATATGTATTATAACTTCTTCTATTTATTACTACTTGTATTAAGATTTATGTTATAACATACCATAGGTTTAAGTTCTTACGACACCATATTCTTTAGTATAATGATGAATAGAAAATAATTTTATAAGCATAACTTTTATTACATACTTTTAAGTCAGGTTGTCAAAAAAATATTTGTTTTTTTTTAAACATGGCAATAATATAATCTTCTGCAATATCGAAAAAATTGTACGCCACTGACCAGATAATTTGACTTTAGATTTTACTTAGATTAGACATATAAATAATAATCTAAAGATTTTATAAATAACACGCAATGAACCCGATGTTATTTCCTATCGGTTATGTAAACAGAAGATTTAATATCAATACCTTTATAATAATCTAAGTAGTGATTCATCCTCGTTCCGCTCGGGTTTGTCCCTATTTACATTTTAACGTTTAGTATAGATATCTCAGAGATGAGATATTTTCACACAATAAAAAGTATCCTAAATGTTGACCCGGATAGTCAGCTATCATCTTAACAAAGTTCATCAAAATTTCATGCTTTCCCAGACAGACAGTTAGACAGATAGACAGATAAATAAAGCACAGGAAAATCAACTGAATCTGCACTCCATAGTGTAGTCTCTCGCTTAGGTGGTTCGTTGAATCTAAAGCAACCAACCCTAGGTGCCTTTATAGACATAGAGGGAGCTTTCGATAAAACGAACTTCTCTAGCATCAACAGAGCACTGCACTCAAATAGTGTAGCCACAACACTCATAGAATGGATAAATAACATGGTAAAACAACGGGCTATACAGTTTACTGTTAACACCACGACGTGTGGCATCGTAAACAAGGGCTGCCCACAGGACGGAGTTTTGTCCCCACTACTGTGGAACCTTGTTGTTAACGAGCTCATAACAGAGCTAAACAACAACAGCCTTTATACGGTGGGGTACGCTGACGATATAGCCATCCTAATATCAGGGAACTTTGAAAGCACCTTATGCGACCTAATGAGGAAAGCCTTCAAAATAACAGAGAACTGGTGTCGTAAACTCGAACTCTCTGTCAATCCCTTAAAAACCGAATTAATCATGTTTACCAACCGAAGAGTACCCGGACCTTACAGACTCCTGAAACTCTTCAACACAGAACTAAAACTTAAAGATGCAGTCAAATACTTGGGTGTAATTCTAGACAGCAAACTGCTCTGGAATAAGCACCTTGACTACAAAATCAACAAATCCACTATTGCCTTTTATCAATGTAAAAAGATACTAGGCAATAAATGGGGCCTTTCGCCGAAAATAACGATGTGGTTATACACTGCCGTAATAAGACCAATGCTAACCTATGGGGTTCTGGTTTGGTGGACTAGAACGGAACTCCGGACTACAATCACCAAATTAGCACGCTTTCAAAGGCTGGCACTGTCTGCTACCAGTGGATCCATGAAAACAACCCCCACAGCAGCAATAGAGGTTGCGCTACAGACAATACCCCTAGACCTATTCATACAGCAAGAAGCGACTATGGCTGCTATAAGACTGATGCATTTAGGTCTATGGGGTAAAAACCACCATAGTCCACATACATCCATCCTGGATAGAGCAATAGGACACGAACCACTTATTGCTGCCCCGTGTGACAGAACACACAATAAATATATATTTAACAAAAGATATAAAATAAATATGAGAGAAGAGGAACAAGACCACTCACCTGCCAATGAGCTACGTATTTATACTGATGGCTCTAAGACACGTGAAGGCTCAGGAGCTGGTGTATTTTCCATTGATCTCAACATTAAAACACAAATACCATTAGGCATACACAGCTCGATTTTCCAATGCGAATGTGTAGCCATAACGGAAGCCGCAAGAACCGTGCACAATCGTGGAGTAAACAACTACAATATAAAAATACTCTCCGACAGTGCAGCAGTTCTGCAGGCGCTAAATAACAAACAAACCAACAACAAACTAATAATTGAATGTCACAACGCCCTGGACTTGATATCAACAATAAATCAAGTCACCCTTCAATGGATCAGGGCACACAGTGGTTCACTTGGCAATGATGCAGCTGATGAACTCGCAAAGAGGGGGTCAAAACTAGAAGTGGCTGGCCCACACCCACTTCTCCCCATACCCTTTGCACAGATTCGCACCTGGATCCGCCAAAGATCCACGACTTTACAAAACAACAGATGGTCGCAAACTGAAGGCTGCAGAAAATCTAGATCAGCTCTGTCTGCAGTAAACCCACGACTTACAAAACACTTACTAAACCTCAGTAGAACAAATCTCAAAATAATGATAGGGACGATAACGGGCCACTGTCCCTTGAACAAACACCTATATAACATCGGCGCAACGGACACCCCTCTGTGCAGAGGGTGCCGCGGCGCTAAGAATCAGTTGCCCACGTAATCCTGAAATGCGTAGCGGTAAGTTCTCAACGTGAAGAAATCCTCGGACCAGTGAGGTCGCTCCGCGAAGCCTGCGAAGTTCCCAGGAAAATTCTGCGCTTCTGGGCGGAGCTCGGCTGGCTAATATAGCCAGGATTCGCACGCACAACGGACCAGAAGAGAGTCTAAGTGCGGAAAACGAGTCCACTTTACATTTACATTTTTTAGACGGATAAAAATTCTAAAAACTATAGATTCGGCCTCTGTATCGATAATAAATATTAATGACTATTTCAATAAGATTTTTCTAAAAATATTTAATGTACAGATTCAACTCAGAATTTTATTATTTCAAAAATGACGTTCTTTCATACAAACTTTCATTTTCTATTTAACTCATTTAGGTGAAGATTTGCAAATATCTTCACCCTCTTTAAATATTCCTAACAATGAATCACATTTTTTTTCTTCACCCAGCAGTTTAGACTGTTGTCTTTCAGTCAGCTATTTAGTTAGTCCATTAGTGAATCAATCGATTAGGTAGTTATTTAATCAACCAATTAGTCAGTTATTTAAAATTATATTAAGTAGAAGATAGAGATTAATTAAAGAAGAAAAATAATACACAATAGCTTACCCTGACTGTTCCCAAAACCAATCCCGCGCCGATGGTACCACAGCCAGCTATGAAGAACGGGACCGCGACCTGCATTAAGGTGTTCCACCATCTTTCTTCTTTTTTCTGTTAAATGCAGAGAATATATAATAAATTATACTTGAATATGAACACCATATATTTATAAACTAAGTATAGGTCCCACAAAAGAAATTTCCAGGTGTTCTAAATTGGTTTTTATGCGCAATTAACCAATTTTTGTGGGTTTGTAAATATTGACAAATATAAAAAAATAAATTTAAAAAAACTTTTTTCATTTTTGGCAATATTAATAGTGGTCTCTATTTCTTCATTGCCATGGCGCTTTCTAATTTTTAAACCTAGCTCGGTCGTGACCTGTTAATATGACTTTACCCTAGAATTGTGGGTTTTAAGGTAAATTCCAGTTTTGTCCGGTAGGCGTCATCAAACCATCTTCACGCATAATGGTATATAGGTGACTATAATTTTTTTCTTATAATAAAAGTTCCCTGTATTTTTCAATTGAAATAGAAAATCTAAATACAGGAAAGATATTCAAGTATTCTTTACTACCCAAGGTAAGTTTTTAAAGCACTTTCATTTGAATATTTTTTTTATAATAAGATTCGCTTTGTGCGGAAATCGAACTCGTGACTTCCAACACAGCTGCCAATCCTCGTTAATGGTAGATAAAAAATTGCCTAACAAAATTGAATTGTAAGTATTTTTTACTCTTTACCTTTTTTGCTGTGCAAGTAAATAAATTCTTTAAGAATTGTTTTAAAACGTCCTTTTGTTAAAGAATTTGTTTATGGTACAATGGTAATAAATATGTTAAGTAAATACAAAAATAACGTTTAAAATAAAAATAGAAACATAAAATTAACAAACATAAAAAAAAAACAATGTTTATCAATATACACATTATCCACTTACAAAGTTATATAATAATAGCAATATAGAAGATCATAAAAAAATATCAGCAGTCTGCTATTTTGATTAAAATATCTAATTTTGTATTACCAAATGCGATTAAAATATGTTAAGGATAAGATAACACTTAATTATTTTGATTACTGAAGTAATTATCAGTGATAACAAAAGGTTATTGCGTAGGTACCAATAATCTTGTTACATTTAAAAAAATAATCATGACTATAAATAATTTTTGCGGTTTTACATTATAAGACAAAAATAATTAAGGAAACAAAGAATATTTGCCATGTACGAGATTCGAACATGCGACCTCTCTGCGGATATAAATAACACTGCGCCACTCATTCAAAGCCCATACTGTTTTCTTATAAATGAAAAAATAAACAATCGTATAAAAAAATAGGTTTTTGCTCGCGACTTCTTTCGCGTACTTTGTTTTAAAGGTTATAGGTCCAATAGACTATAAAATACAAAAAAATTCTCTCTATAAAATTTTACATATGACTGAAAAAAATGGTTAGAACTAAGTAATTTCCTTATAATACAAGTAAATAAAAAAGTATCCATATTTATATATTATCCAGTAATAAATAATATTTTTACGCCTGTCCTGTAATGGAATCAGTAGGTACACAAACTTATTTCGCTTCTAAATGTTTTATTATGAAGAATTGAAAATACGAATATAATTTATATTAATGTTATAGTGAGTCGCCACTCTTTACTTTATCTCCGCTTGATAATTCATTAGATAAACAATTATTATCAAATTATAATTTAACATGACACGCCGAGTCGATACATTTCAATGACAATGACTGATAAATGACATAATGTCAATTGACTTAAAGAGTTTTTATTCATTATTTTGGCTAACGTAGTTTTTATATTCCATTTTGATATTAATAAATATGATATCTTCTTCTATCTTTTTTATAAATAAAAATGAATCACCGAAATGTATGTACTACCTCAACCACTAAAAATTGGTCTGAGTGTACTACACGCATAACTTCGGATCGACTGCACCAAATTGGTTTTTTTTTGTTTGTTATTGTCAGGAAGTTTTGTATATAAGAAAATTAAAAGAAAATTTTTTTGACTAAAATAAGTTTTTTTTAAATCTTATGATATGAAAAGTGAGAGTGAAATAGTTTTTATCCCGGAAATCATCCCTTAACCCTACAAGGCTCAATATTTTTGATTATTGCTGTAGTTAGTGATTAGTACTCAGGAAAAAAATATAAAAAAAATCAAAACCAAATATTTTATTAGAAAATCAGTTTTTTATTTTAGTTCCATATGTGCACTGAGCCTTAACTATTATTTTTTGGTAGTTAATTATATTTTTTATAAAAATACCTATTGGTGAAAATTTCAAAAACAATTATTATCCTTATTGAGGCAGAGTTCAACTCGATATTTTTTACATGATATAAATATTTTTCTTTGCAACCTTTGGCTTACAGCGTTACTTTTTTGGCCCCAAATATGAAAATGCTCAAACCCGTTACGACTGACTTCACGAGGAGGTAGCACTGCCGTATTCGCCTTTTTTTATTTATTTAATTTGATCAGACAAACTTGACGGTCTGTCTCTTTTTTCTTGTTGATCGATGGTCCACACAAGTAAGAAAGAAGAAGAGGTCCTTCAGTTCCAGTTGGGTTGATTTTAATATAAGCCTGATTTTATGTTAACAATCATGCCCTGACGTTGAAATGGAGGAACTGGCAGGTTTTTTGAAATGATTTAGCAACATTGTCTCCATAATCAGAGGAACATCCAATTCGGATGCCCAATAAATTCGGATATTTGGCAATGGTGACAAGCTCATAGTCAGACAGACACCTAAAAACTTTTTCAATTCAACAACAACTGTAATTTTTAATGGTTTTGAAGATTTTTTTGGAATACTGAATTTATACAATTCTTCTACATGCTCCAGTAGTTCTTTATCAAAAAATCATGAAAAATTGAAAGGGAATCTCAAATTCTATAATTGGTGTCTGCAAGTTTATATTTCCAGTAAACTGAGAATGTGTTGTGTAATTGAAAAGATTTTTTTTCCAAACGAAGTTCCTTTTCTTCCTTTGGATTCCAGGCGTTCTAGTTCAGAGTTTTCAGTTCAGAGCCTAGGGTTCTAGTTCTGTTACCAAAAGCAATACTCACAGAAGTTGATGATCGTCTTGTTATCGCTGAAATCACACCTGAAGGACTGGGCCCGGGGTTTAATATTTCCTGCTCGCTCGCTAAATGAACATCTTCGTTAACGGAAGACAAATAATGACGTATCTGCGGTGATGATGATGCTTCCACATCGCTAAGGGATTCAGAGGAAAAATTGGCAGCACACAGAATTTTTTCTATGTGTTCATTACTTTTCGCTTCAGAGAAGTCCTCGCCATCTTCTCTCTCTGAGGGTATACCAAAGAAAGGTTCAAGATCTCCATCACACAATCGTTTTCTCGATATAATCTGTAATAAATAAAAGTATTCATAAGTACACTTGTCGGAAATACGTATTTGTAAAAAGGAAGGCTAAGGCTCGACGTACCGCATGTGGAACATAGATAAAATTATGATTAATGAATAGGTATACTACAATAATAGAAAAATTAACTTACCTCTGCAAAATTGACACTCTCTTACAATGCGCAATTTTTTTTTCTGGGTCAAAACCATAAAATATTTTATTTTTATAAATTTTCGTATTTGAAATGGCAAACGCATAACTTCGGTTCAAATTTCACAATTTACTGACAGTAACAGGACAACAATTGTTGGCATTAATTATATCATTGCTACATTTGCGATACATCCCTCAAAAACCAATAAATGTCGCTAATAGTATTTCGTAGATTTGTAGGAACAATAAAAGTGATTGTTCCGCATATGGCACTGAGTTCCTTGTAGGGCTAAGGGGGTGAAAATGACGATGATAATTGGTATGGGGAAGCAAGCTAGTGAATTGAAATGGAATGGGGATGAAAGTTTAATATAAAGTATACCGCTTTTCCTAATTTTCTTATAAACCGTTAATTTTTCGCTTCGCTCGTTTGCGTCCTTAGGAGCCATACAGCCGCCTTAGCGCAGTCTTGGCCTATCTGTGTACTAAATTTCATCCAAATCGGTGCAACCGTCTTAGCTTAGACTTACTTAGAGTAACAAACACACAAATACACACACAGAGGCACATAAACAAGCATGAACACACGCGCACTCAAACAAAAAAACAAACAAACCTTCGAATTTTTAATAGTAGTCCGATCAGCATATGTCATGCATTCAGCCATCATTTTTTTTTCAATACTACACTGTGGTCTATGAAGACTAATAAATTAGCACAATATATGTTATATGTATGTATTTAGATGTGCGCAGTTAACTCCAAATGAATAAAATTGGATATATTATTGTAGTACAGTATAAAATATTTATTCATAGGAAAATTATTGAAGATAGGTAGATATCTTAGATTATTTACGACTTGGTTATGGATGACACGTGAATTATTTAATTACTTGTTTACATTAACGGTATGAAGCTTAGTACTTCATATAGGTACATATATCTTTATCTAAGTATTAACAGATATAATGACAGACTAACGCGTAGTTTAATTTGCTAAAGCACAAAAAAAAATTAAGGAAAAGGAGACGAATAAGTGTTTTTTTTTTTAAGTTACGATTCTATGGCAAGAATAATGAAAAGTTGAGTTAGAGATGCGTTAAACATTATAATGCCTATATAGTGCAAATATTACCTATTGGCTAACTAAACAACTAACGAATTTAAAGGTACATCGACTTCAAAATAATTTAAAACTAATGCTAGCCACTTTTATGGTTTACATTTTTAATTAAAAAAGAATTATAACAATTTCTTCTCGATAATTGGCGAAGATATTGCGTAACATACACACAAACACTTACAGTCGAATGGGGTATTATTTTGCGTTGCGGCTTTTTTGAAGTCGGTTTTTTAACCGACTTCAAAAAAGCCTTTTTAACCGCCATTGAAATATGAAATGTTCAGATTATTTATATTCCATATGTTTATTTACGTTATATGACACACGTCGCCAGAACCGTCGGCATAACAATGGAATTGATGTACTTGATTGTACGTATACATTATATGTTTGCTTATTTTTTGCTTTCTGTAAATATTTTTTATATTATTATTAACTTTTTTCTAAACGGAACCCTAAACCTTTTTCTAAAATAAAAGTCCTAAGTTACTCCTCGTAACATCAGCTATCTGCCAGTGAAAGTTCCGTCAAAATCCGTCCAGCCGTTTCAGAGATTAGCCGGAACAAATAGACAGAAAGACAAAAATTAAAAAATAAGTATATATACTAAAAGTACGTACCGTATATACTTTTATATGCACTTAGTAAAAAGCTGTTATTTTGACATTACAAACAGACACTTTTATTTATCTATATATCAGGATAATCGGTTTGCTTTTGTAAAATATGTGAAAGTTTATATGTGTATATGTATGTTTGATAGTCCTTTACGTTAGAACGGTTGGACACACAGATTTTGGTCGAGACTCTTGACACTAGTGCTCTAGTGACACATAGACAACTGTTAGGCATTTAGCCACATATATACATATATACACACATATATTTAGGTTATATATACATTCAAGTGAAGTTGCTAGTGAAAATCAATTTTGTATGATATCTGATATTTGCTTGTTATGATGGCCATTGTGCCATTGTAACAGGGAATATCTAATTTTATGAAAATCAACGAGAGCTTACTTAGCTTTTAATTTTATGAACAGAAATGTAAAAAAAATCAACGGAAATAATATATAATATTTTCTTTACGAACATACAGACCAAGAACGTAAAAAATAAATAAAACTAAAACCAAAGATAATCTATAAGCTGGAAAAATATACTTAATTTTTTGGTAATAAAATAATTAAATAATTACATTAATCATCCCTAAAATGAATTATTCAAGTGAGAAGTGACGTTTTGAAACAAGATATCGGATTTTCTATACAAGATAAGATTAAAATAAATCAAAAAGTGGCGTAAGTCAACCAACTTATTATACTATACTAGTGTTTCAGCCTTCCTTCGATCCTACCTCTTGAGGCGATAAGAAAAAGAAAGATTATCTTGCTGTATAGAGAATAGAAAAAGAAAGATACCTGCCTACCTACTATACCTGATTTTGAAGAGACCTTCAGTAGAGTTAATTCTATACATCTATATCTATTATAAAATTGTAACTAAGTCGAATCCGTACATTAAATATTTTTTGAAAAATCTAATTGAAATAGACATTATTATCGATACAGAGTCTGAATCTATAGTTTTTAGAATTTTTGTCTGTCTGTCTGTCTGTCTGTTTGTTACCGCATCACGAGAAAACCACTGGACAGATTTTGAAGAAATTTGGTATGATGATAGCTGGTTATCTCATTTCTGTTGGGAAAATATCTCATTTCTGAGAAAAAATACAAAAACTGCATTGTAAGAGTATACTACTATGTAAAACTTAAGAATTTGGTTTTTGGTCATCGAACGCGGGCGAAGCCGCGGGCAATGCTAGTATTACATATAGTACAGAAGTTGTGTTGAAAGATTTTTGTAATTATAAATTTTCTATTAGTGGATACAAATCGTCACAATAAAAGCATACTTTCTTGTTTATTAATTAATTAGAACAGATATCCAAAGAACAAAATAGTTAAGTTTCATATTGATAGGTCGATTGCATATTCGAAAGACGGAGTGGGGATTCCCCGTTTTCTCTCGACATAAAGTACCCCTCCTAATATAGAATAATACAAGGTTCTCAGTTACAATACCTACCTAACACCTAAAACTCAGACAATTGCTAATTAATTATCAATATTTTTGTGTAATTGCCACTATCGTATTCTAGGTCTTGACAGAAAAATCACTTTTGGGGATTTATAAGAATCATGATGATTTGCGTTTTTTGATCTACCATTTTATGATGAAGCTTTTCGTTTTCAAACTCGCGTGACACGCGCATGTCTCACTATTACCTATAATCAAGTTTTTTTTAACCGACTTCCCGAAAAAAGGAGGAGGTTCTCAATTCGTCGGAATCTTTTTTTTAATAATTATGTTAATTACTAATAATTACGTCAAGTGGTGTCATAAATTAAAAAACAAATGTAAACCCATACGATAAACGATTAGAATAGTTGCTAATTGCTATTATAAGATTAGTGACACATTCGTATCTACAATACTGAATAGGGACTAGTTTTTGTTCGCAGCTTTGCTTGCTACTATAGCTTGTTACGAGTAAAAGAGTTTTTAGGTCCAGTCCATCTGTTAATAGTTTAGATTTTCCATTTAGACACGAACTAACAACTAGCGAGAAAAAACATCATGATAACATCAGTAAGATAGTATAACATCAGTAAGATACAGAAAAAAAAATCTTAAAAAAAATAACAACCGACTTCTACTCGTAGGCACTAAAATGTAAAAAAAAACTAAACGGTGGTTTTCATTTAGAATAGATATGTACTTTATCAGATATTTTCGAAGTCGGTGCCAGTCTACAGTATTTTTTGTTATATTCGATTAAGCAATTTATTTAAAAAAAAATTATAGTTGATTTTTTAAAAACCGCTCGACCGATTTCGGTAAATGGCACCACCTGGGAAGTATACCCTTCGAAACAAAAAAAAATCCAAATCAGATCTGGCGTCTTTGAGTAATTGGTAAACACACATAAAAAAAAGATTCCGACGAATTGACAACCTCTTCCTTTTTGTAAGTCGGTTAATAAAGTACAATCAAACATATTTCACTTAGATGTTTTTACTTTAACTACTTTAACTAAAGTTAATCACTTTTTTATCTCGAACAGAACAATAATTGTTCTAATTGTCTTCACAATTGCGCAAAAAAAACTTCCTTCAATTTATAAAATGAATAATTATTTTTGCTCTATTGAGGTAACAATGTGCCATTTAAATATAATTTTCACGAACGCTTTACGAATGAATTATAAAATTAAAATGCGAAAAACTAGCTATGTTTTCTTAAACGTTATGAATATAGTTTAGAGTAATTTAAGAACTACTTCCTGTAGAGGCAAAGAGCAGTAAATTTTTGTCTAAGAAATAAATGCTTTATAAGTGTAAACTTTGCTGGTGTATGACTATAACTATATATAAGAATTATTTCAGTGTTTGTTTCCCGAAAAATATACACCACCGAGGCAGTATGTAATAATGTATATATATATATATATATATATATATATATATATATTATATATATATATATATATATATATATATACATTATTATGTATATGTAAATTTTTATATGTGTTTATTTATATAACTTTTCATGATTTGCACTTTATGCACCTTTTCACTCTTCTCACTTATTTTCTTGTATCCTTGTCTATTGGTTGCCAGTAAGAGGTCACTTTTAGTGATAAGGCCGCCTTTACACATCTCTTTAATTGTATTTATTTTATGTACTATTTTCGTGTCGCTAGTATAATTTTACGACTGACTGCAAATAAGTCAATTACGAGGTAGCTGCTTATAACCTCCAGAAATACAGATTTGTATTCAACCCTTTATAACGTCCCACTGCTGGGCACGGGCCTCCCTTCAATACGAGGGGAATCAGGCCATACTCCACCACGCTGCCCAAGTGCGGGTTGGCGTACTTCACATGTCTTTCGCAAACTTGCTAGGTTTTCTCAGACGTGCAGGTTTCCTCACGGTGTTTTCCTCCATCGTATGGCAAGTGGTAATCAAGTTAGTCATTTGCAAAATTTTTATAATTGTATATATATATAGGTCAATGAAACAGCTATAGCACGTCATGTTGTGAAATATGCGGAGGTGATATGAAAAAAATAGCTTAAAAATGAGTCTGATTAAAGTAGACTCTCAGTTTGAATTCTAGGAGATGAGAGGAATTTTCTGAGAGGAAATCTGTACCAGATGATAACAATAATAATACTCACTCCAGACAATGGTTGTTTCTCAGCATCCGCTTCTGCGATCTTCTTTTCTGGAGGGTCACCAATACTTTTTAAGTCCCCGTTTGAATTCATCGACGCCATAGTAAATCCACTTTCTGGACTGCCAATTTCATCTGAAAATAAAAGCTTCCATTAATATTGGATACTAACTTTAGTTATTACTAGCAACGAACGAACGTTTTAACTGTTAGTGGATGAGATATTTTTCCGTAGTAAAAAGTAACCTATTTGTTGACCCAGATAACCAGCTATCATCATACCAACTTTCATCAAAATCTGCCCACTGGTTTCCTAGTGATGCGTTCTCAGACAGGCAGATAGACCGACAGACAGCCAAATATTCTAAAAACTATGGAATCGGCCTCTGTATCGATAATAATGACTATTTCAATAAGATTTTCCAAAAAATATTTAATGTACAGATTCGACTCAGATAGAAATTTATTATATGTATTATGGGTACATATAGGCTACTGACTCTTCTTAATTCTCTTGAGTATTTTTATCTTTATCTTAAACAGTTATCCAGTTATACGACCTTAATTAGAAATGGGAGAAGGACTAAGAAAAAGTCCTTTTCTCATTAATTAAGTAATTGGATTAGTACTTCAGTTCTTTCCCGAGGGTATAAATTGTATAATTGTATTGGTCATATAATGCTAGCCTCGATCTAATTAAGATATATTAAATCACTATCTAGATACTTAAGATGTAAATATCCACACCAGCTGTCTGTGTATGTTAAATGCAGTTTTTATGTTGGAATGCAAATGAAAAGATTGAGAAGTTATAAGTTTCTTTTCTTTTCCATTAACATAATCGATATTCCATTTCAATTCTTTGCTACGAGAAAGGTTTTTCTGAGTGCCTTTTTGTCTCGTAAACCTACACTTCGACTTTAATGTACCTACTCTCAGCTTCAGCGGTCGTTTTCTAATACATATTCTATGAGATGTACATACTTTCCATATCTATACTAATATCATAAAGAGGTAAAGTTTGTGAAGTGTGAGTTTGTGACTTTGTGAAGTTGTAGCGGGTAATCTCTGGATCTACTGAACCGATTTAGATGAAATTTGGTAAGAAGATAGTTTGAGACCCTAAGGACATAGGATCCTTCTTATCCCGGAAATCATCCCTTAAGGGTGGTGAAAATGGGGATGAAAGTTCGTATGGGGAATCAACCCAGGAACTAACCCGAGCGAAGCGACGGTAAGTCGCTAGTCGATAAATAAGTTGTAAATTTCTGAAACCCATGTATTTTGTATACCAATAATAAATGTGAAAGAAACCGACCATAGACGATAGAGAATAGGATACCTTGATGTCTATATATCAAGATATATGTATATATTTTTAATTATAGAGTGAAGTAACGTGCAAAAAGTTTTTCATACTAGAAAAATCATCCCTTTACTAACTCCGTCGCGCGTCGCGCGCGTAAGCGCGTCGGTCCGTCAATCCCATCTTCAAAGATGTAAATTTTTTAACAGTTTAATATTGTCAAAAAGGCTTAAATGTTTAACTTTTCGCCTTATTACGTTATATGGAATTAAACAAAAAAAGTTCACAATATTCTAAAATAAAAAAGTAAATAGATATGAAAGATTCCCTATAGGAATCTACGACTTTTCGACGCAGTGAACACGCTTTAGAGGTGTGATGTATTTGCATTTTTAAGTGATCTGCATTTTTTATGCTAATCAACACAGAATGCAAAGACGACGTACATTCGTAATACGTGCGTTTTGGTGGCATTTATATGATGTATATAGGTCCTTATAATTATCAGCGCAAATACGCGCGTTTATGAACACAAGTCGTCGGTGTGTTTTTTTTTTAAATGTGCCATAGATATTTGTATGTTGAATGTGTTGTGTCATGTGGACTATTAATTACTAATTTTATGTCACGATGAGTTAGTTGTAGTAAGTTGTAGCTTATTTTGTTAAGCGCCTGGGCGACCGAGCTTCGATTCGGATTTTTTGGCAAAAAGTACAATTTTCTTTTTAAACAAAAAAAAACTAAAAACTTGAATAAGGATAAATACAAAAGTAACAACTTGATAATATTGTGTGCGTTACTGAAGCTTTCTACCTATCTATCTGGTTTTTTTAATAGAGATAGAAATTGACATTTTTAATGGAGCTTTTCTAATTAGCAAGGATCTTATGTAAAACTAGCGACTCACCTTCGCTCCGCTCGGGTTCGTCCCTACTTACGTTTTAACGTTTAGTATAGATTGCTCAGAGATGAAATATTTTCCCGCAGTAAAAAGTATCCTATATGTTTACCCGGATAACCAGCTATCATCATACCAAATTTTATCAAATCCTCATTGCTGATCATAAACAGACAGATAGACTGACAAAAGTTTTAAAATCTATAGATTCGGCCTCTGTATCGATAATAATGTCTATTTCAATAAGTATTTCCAAAAAATATTTAATGTACTGAGTCACTTAGTTATAATTTTATTATATGTACACAATCTATCTGTAGTAAGGAAAACGACAGTTTGATCGATTATTGGGATCTGCCGTTAGTGACTATAAGCTAATACCTAGTACTTAAAAATGTTTTTATGTATTGTTTCATTGTATCTATATTTACATGTACCTATGTATGTACGTTTGTATGTCATTTTGGAACGAATGAAGCCACATCGGGTCGATTATATAATAACTTTAATACAGAAATGACTCATACATTTATTATCTATTTAAAGTGAAACATGTTATCAAAAGTGAATGGTTAAATTAAAGGTCATTGCAGCTGCATATATTGACAAACGATTTTATAATTTCTCTTCAACGACTTTGCAACAACTTACGTCACTTATCAATTATTTTATTGTACTACCTTTGTTTACTGTTGCGCACGCGCAATAATCAGTCAGACGTAGTTATTAACCGATAAAAATAAGGTGGAGATACGCATAACTTTTTACAGTGTTGTCCGATTTCGATGAATCTTTTTAAATGGATGAGGTATATCTCAAACTTGGTCCCATTTTAATTAAAAAAAAATAATAATTTAATTTAAAAAAATCCACCCCTAAGTGTAGAAAATAGGGGTGATTAATTTTTCATACTAAGATTTTAAAATACTTTCTTCTTACTTTGCAACTATTGTGTCTACACTAAAAATGGAAAAATAAAAAGTTGAAATAAAAACCGACTTCAAAAAAAGTGTTATATACGATCGCGTTATATGTATCTATAAAGGACTTAAACAATATGTAGAATGCATCTCGACAGACAAAATTTATAAAACCTCCAATATATGATATTATGTGTATTACCTCGGAATGCCCAGAAATTTTTTTACACACTTTTATTTCATACCTCATCTACATTTTTAAAAACATTCCTCTTATTTGCATATGGGAAAAAAATATAAACCGTATACGAGTTTTTTAAAGGTTAAGTGTATAAAATTAATGAATTTACAATTATTAATAGACCATTTTTGATCAAATTCGAAATTCAAATTATAAAATGTAAATTTGTTTCATAACAATCCCATATCCTATATACTTAATTTTTGATAAAAATCATCCGTAAAAAAGAAAACACAAACAAGTCAACTTCTATTTTCGAATTTATAATATCTATACATATATAATAAATTTGTAACTAAGCCGAATCTGTACATTAAATATTTCTTGGAAAATCTAATTATAATAGACATTATTATCAATACAGAGGCCGAATCTCTAGTTTTTAGAATTTTTGTCTATCTGTCTGTCTTTCTGTCTGTCTGACTGTCTGTGACCGCTTCACGGAAAAACCACTGGAGGGTTTTTGATGAAATTTGGTATGATGATAGCTGGTTACCCGGGTCAACACATAGGATACTTTTTACTGCGGGAAAATATCTCATCTCTGAGAAATCTATACTAAACGTGAAAACGTAAGTAGGGACGAACCCGAGCGAAGCGAGGGTGAGTCGCTAGTTGAATAATAATCTCATGACGTAAGACATATCCATTGTAAACATATTTCTTAAAATATGGAATATCAATTATCTACGCTAATTTTATTCAGAGGTAATTTAACAGTTTGTATATAAATAACTAGCATTGCCCGCGACTCCACCTGCATTCAGATGACCAAAAACCTAATTCTTAGGTTTTACATATTAGTATACTCTTACAATGCAGTTTTTGTGTTTTTGTATTTTTCTCAGAAATGAGATATTTTCCCGCGGTAAAAAGTAAGCCTTTATGTTGACCCGGATAACCAGCTATCGTTTTACCAAATTTCATCAAAATCTGTCCTGTGGTTTTCTCGTGATGCGGTAACAGGCAGACAGACAGACAGAAATACAGACAGACAAAAATCTAAAAACTATAGATTCGGACTCTGAATCGATAATAATGTCTATTTCAATTAGATTTCCCAAAAAATATTAAATGTACAGATTTGACTAAGAATTTTATTATATGTATAGATAAACTAAAGTCCTTAACCACTCGTTCTGATAATATCACTTATAAATACCTATAACAAACTACAGAAATAATATTTTTAACCCAATTATAAAACAACCTAAATGTTTTCGATAATTAATTTTTAAAGCTGACGGAAGTAAAGAACAAAGAAGAAAGGCTTTATTAATTTTTTTGTTAAACTGTGTACATAATTCTCTCATATTTATTCATAATCATGATCAAATAATTATGTAATTATTGGTACAGGTAATGTTATTTAATATAAAAAATTTTACTTGCGTACCTATTATGTAAAGGAATTCAGGGCAATACAAAGTGGATTTTTGAAAGTTCGATTACTTGTTGTTGTACCAGATATCATGGATTCCTTTGTAAGAGGTAATCTGACTACATACACATAGATACAAATATACGTATATTTTTTTATTTGGCAAGCGAATTTCGATGCAACTTTTTTAAACTCTCACTATATATTTAATACTAGCGACTCACCCTCGTTCCAATGAGGTTCGTTCCTACTTACGTGTTAAGGTTTAGTATAGATTTCTCAGAGATGACATATTTTCCCGCAGTAAAAAGTATCCTATATGTTGACCCGGATAACCAGTTATCATCATACCAAATTTCATCAAAATCCCTCCAGTGGTTTTTCCGTGATGCGGTAACAGACAAACATACAAAAAATCTAAAAACTATACATTCGACCTCTGTATCGATAATGATGTCTATTTCAATAAGATTTTCCAAAAAATATGTAATACGCTGACGCAACTTTTAAAAACGAAAAATATTTACCGATCATCTGGTATCCATCCATTTTCCTCCAATATTTTCTTAGTATCATCTCTAAATTCGCACTCATAAAACTCGCCATTTTTAACACTAAAAAGCCAATCGATCTTCACAAAAGTAGCACTGATTGTGATCACAAGATGTAAACGCGGATGAAATCTACAGTTTCCTATTGAAAAACATCAATCAAACGACGTCGTCAACTGGTTAAAACTGTTTTATAATATATATAAATATATATATAATAAATATATTTCAGCTCTTTGTTGTAAGAAAGTCACATTTTACATTTTGAACCAAAAATTAATACGTGCTCTAAAGACCGTGGGTGAACTTAAAATGTGTGTTGACTCCGTTATTTTCGTAACACCCATTAAGAATATGTTTATAAATGATAATTTTATTTGCTTGGACCTTATGAGGTATTCAGATAAGGCCATAAGGCGATAAAACTTGTTTCGCTATTGAATTTTCATTTCTAATTAGCAGATCATGTAAATAAATCTTACTATTATACTATATACCTACATATTGTCATACAGCTGTCATTTTAACTAATATTCGATAATTTTTAATACAACACTGCTTATATGTGAGTTATATAGTAAACGATTACATTAAATTTGGTCGCTTAATAGAAAAAAATCAAATGATATTTATTATAAATTTTGATGGGAGTGGAATGACAACATTTAGCTTGCCCTTTCGAAAATATATTCAAAATGTAAATGAATTATTATTATTTTAAATAAGCTATTATTATTGGCTTCACTTAAATTATGCAAAAAATTAAAATTTGCAATAAAAGGTAAGACTGATTTGGTTGTTATACTGTTTATACCTATCCAAATACTAACTGCTTTAATAATCCTAGCATCTACGGCTTTAGATCTTGTTCTGGGTTCGAGTCCCCAGTCGAGTCAAGTATGGCTATTGACTTTTCTGTTTAGAAAGTCTCAGTAACAGTCTGGAGAGCACCTAAAGTCATCGTTCCTGTAACTGGTCCCTCACAGGTCTTGTCATGTTGTTGTCCCACAGGAATATGAGAGTAACAGGAATATAGAGTGTACTTTGTGCCTCCGCGCATACTTGGGCACTATAATATCTCCTGCGCGATGGCTAGTTTCAGTGAGATTGTCCGCGGTACCCGAAATCGATGAAGAGAACATTATTATTATAAATATTTGAACTGACACCGCTTATAACAAACGAAGTCGCGGCATCGATTTTGATATGAGAAGAATATTTAATATTAATCTTATAACTTAGTTTCAATCATTATCGGTCTGGCTAATAAAAATGTTAGACATCGCTTATTAGGATTAGTACCTGGGCGAATGAGCTCCACTCGGAGTTTTCCCCTAATGTACAATTTTGTTTTTTAATTTGCCTTAAAAACAAAAAGAAAAACTTAAATAAATACAAAAAAAAACAAAAGTAAAAACTGTATGTCCGACCGGGATCCGAACCCGGACATCTCCCATATACCAAATTTCAGCGAAATCGTTAGAGTCGTGTCTGAGTTCGCTGGTATAAATATATGTGTACAAGAACTGCTCGTTTAAATAAATTAGATAAGAAAAGCGAAAAACGATTAACTATTTTTTTCTCTGTCTAACTAACAAGTTAATGAAAAAAATAATGAAAAAAAATGAATGAATTTATCTAAAAAGTTGCATCGAGCTTAAAATCAAAATAAAAGTTGAAAAACCTCGAACAAATAGTTTCATTGTAATGTTTTTTTAGCTATTTACACAAACAACACAATAAAAATTATTTTTAGCGATCACTTCTCCCATCCATTCCATTAATGTGATAAATGCGAAAGTTTGGAAAGATGGATGTATGTTACTCAATCACGCTAGAACGGCTGAACGGATCTGGATGAAATTTGGCAGAGAGATAGATAATTAAGTATAACCTAGAATAGCATATGGGTTACTTTTATCCCGTAAAAATGTACAGTTCCCGTGGGATAGATTTGTTGTTATTTTTCACTAGGGACGAACCCGAGCGAAGCAAGGGCGAGTCGCTAGTTTTAATAATAATAATAAATAAGTTATAACAATAAGTTGCTACAAGTTTAGTACTTCAGGTCTAGAGATTTGGTCTAGGCGTAGGATAATGAGATACGCTGTCATATCTACTATTATTACTTATTAGCCAAATTTTAACTATAAACAATAAGAGTTGTTTTAATTATATGTACGTAGGTATAATTAATAGGTATAAATAGCATTATCAAACTATATGTAAAAATATCAATATTTCTATATCACACACCTACATAAAGAGTAACACAACCTAAAATATCTTTTTTTTCAGGAAAAGAAAAAAAACGTTTTACTCTTTTTCTATTTGATATATTAAAAAAAATCTTTAGTGTGTTCTTGTATATAATTTTACGAAGATATTTATTTGATCAATGGTTTGTCATCAAATAGCAGTATCACTTGTAACCAGGGCCGAATTTAGGGGTGTGAAGGCCCCGGGGCAACAAAGGAGTGGAGGCCCCTAATTATTTTCCGAATAAAATGATCAATTGTTTAGTCAAGTGTTTTAAGTATTTATTGCGAAACAAATGAAATTATTTTCAATAAACATAGGTATGTAGATATAGTCAAATGCAAGAATTATTCGAAAATAAATTACAGTGTTAATGAATTGAACCTTACGAGCTTTTATCGAAAATCGTTGATGATTTCGCTGAACATTAATGGTTTTTATTATGGATAGAAATCTTAAATTACCCTTTAAAATGAATATAAAAGTTATAGACTTAATGCAAGCAAAAATAATCTATGATAAAATTACTTTTCAATTATGTAAAGGAATATACATCATTTTAATATAACAAAATATTATAAGGAGAAAAATAGTTATCAATAAATATTTTTCACTCGCAGCTATTCTAAAACATATAGGTATGTACATAGTATATGTATGTGTCCGACTGCATGATACTATGTTCCTTCGTCAACTTGTTTTTTTATTTTTGTAAATATTTTTTTATATACAACTTTGTAAGAGAGTTAGAAATTTCTAGTTTGATTTAACAATTTGTTATCCTAAATTACTTTGAACAAATAAGTTGTAAATATTTCTGTATTCGCCTCTTAATAACCTGTATTTTGATAACCCACTTGATTAATTTGGATAAAATTTTTTATCAAGATACACAAATTAGCACCTAGGATCCGCCATTTTGACTTTTCTATATAGCATTTTGTGATTACGAAGAAACATAGAATCAGACATACATACGTGTTAAACACATAACCTTATTTCGCCGCAGTCGGCGAAAAAAGCAAACATCTATATTATATAATATCAGCAACAGCATATTCACTTATTTTAACATGATATACTCTATGGAAATTTTTAAATTTAAATATGATGGACTGTATTCAAGGGTTTCAAAATGAAACTCCAACCAATGAGAGTTTTTCCTTCCTTAGCTTTTCTTGCTAGTTTCCCCTTCTATGGCTATCCGATGAATGGTGCACAGTGAGCAAAACCTCGTTTTTTCATTTCTTATTAACAATCTTATTAGAGTGAGTCTAAATTCTTATTTTTTTTTTTTGCAAAAATATACAAAACAGATATGATTTCCTTATAATTTTACAATGGACCCACAAAACTGTTTGCACAGTTTGTCTGTGGGATCAGAGTCTCACGGTAATCTTACATTATGATATTTAAGGCTTCTAATTAAAGTACTAATTATGTTAAGCTGTCCATATAATGTTTTTTTTAATAATGTGGCAAATTTACTTTTACTTGGTTCAAGTCTAATATCAGCGGGCAAACTGTTCATAAAGTACGGTAGACGTTTATCCAGCGTTCGATCGCCATAATAAGTGGCTAATTCGTTCATGATTCTATTGTAAATAAATTTGTATGACTCTACATCAATTTTATTGTGGGTAATGATTTGATTGTGAGTGAATTCAATAAATTTAATTTGATATTTTTTAATTTCTTTCCCCCTGCTTGTAACCAACTCAATATCGAACACTTGAAGACATTTATTTCGAACACCAACTAACCAACTATATATTAAGCAATAAACATCAATAATTCCAAAAATAATTTTATTTTTCGCGTTAAATTAGTAATCATGATAAAATCATATGGAGTTTATCGCAGATTCCTATAATAGTAATAACTAGAATTTAGATTAAACTTACTTTGAGTTATGCTACATTTTATCTAGTTATGCGATACATTCTTTGATAAAAAATTGGCATTTCCTAACATAAACTACTATCTAGGTACTTGTGTGTTTTACTTCTTTATTTAGTAGGTAATAATTAAATCGATTTATTTTTTGATGGAAAAACTATTTTTTTGCAAAAAATTACTAAGGTAATAATTGTTGTTTAATGTTTATGCATATTTAAAAACTACTTTAATGACAATACTGGTAGAAGACTCCATTTAAACACTTGTTTCCTTGATGTTTATCTTCAATGTTTGTTTTCTTTAGTTTATTTTCTATGCAAGAGACGTATTTATTATATTATCAAATATTTAAAGAAATAAAGCTGTATTTAAATAAACTTTAGTATTGGCTAACACAGTAGGTCTAGCTCTAGAGTCTAGAAGCTTGAAATTTTACATAATACTAGCGACTTACCCTAGCTTCGCTCGGGTGCGTTCCTAGGTAAGTTTTTTTTCAGCAGAACCCTAATTCATTTTCTAAAATAAAAGTACCCTTAGTTACTCCTTATAACAACAGCTATCTGCCAGTGAAAGTCCCGTCAAAATCAGTCCAACCGTTTTGAAGATTAGCCGGAACAAATAGACAGACAGACAAACTTTGTAAAAATTGTGCTTTTCTTATAAGTGCCAAAATTATATAATATCATTTTCATTTAGAAAAAAATTGTTATTTTGACATTACAAACAGACAGTTCAATTTTATTTATCTGTATAGATGATGCTTCTTATACAAAGTGAACATAAAAAATTAACTTAGTACTTACTATTTCATCCCTTATGAAAATTAGGTTAAAGCTTTTGCCTTTATTGCGGGAATTATATCAGGCTTATTGCTTGTTTTAGGCTTATTAAATTTTCATAATAAAATTATTATAAGCGGTCAAACTTCTGTATGTTTATATTGTTTGAAAATGCCTATGAACAAATTGGACCATAATATCTAAGTCAAGCTAAATACACATATAGATATTTTGGAATTGTTGTCTATGTGTCAGCAAAATGAATTACTATATGTAATATTATAACTAAACAATGAAGCACAATATATTTATTTGTATTGTGTGTCATAAGAAGTGCTTAGTGTATTCTTATCTAACGTAGATAAAAGCCAAGTTAAAAAAACACTCCTTAAAAAAAGGTGTTACAAAATTTTAACACATTTAATAATACTTTCTTTTAATAATACTTTTTGACACAAATCATCTTTGAAATGATTAGGCAAAAGAAAAATATTGGGCATATTTTTGTAAACTTAAATAATTACAAAGAGAGCAACAGAATTTTGGAAGGTACAAAATTTTAAAAGCAGTCAGAAAGTGAATCTGAAGCGAGCTTCTAGTTTCATTTAAAAATAACTATAAAAATATTATTAATAACAAAAACTGTAAAAGTAATTTAGTTTTTAATGGAGCACAACTAAACTAGATCAGGCTTTGAACTTATTACTGAGAATTAAGAAATATACCTTGAACATACAAAAAAAGTAACCCATAAACTTTTCTCAAACTTTAAAGCTCCTTACATTTAAAAAATACCATAAGAAAAATTACGCATTTTGTTATGGCTTATTCAATAAAAATATAAATTTCATTATGTATCTAAAATGTAGCGGTCAAAGCAATAATGTGAAAAAAATATATTAAAAAAAATTCCAAGGATTTTTGTTATGGGAAATATAAATATAGAATGATATAATAGGTATATGATTTTTTAAATTTTAATATGGAAAATAATCCCATTATAAAAATAATGTCAGTGCTTAAACATAATTTAAAAAAAAAATACTGAACCCGGCATAAGTCAAGAACAGCTGGAGTGGATTGAACGGTAAATGTAGAATATAAAATAATTAAAAAAAAATATTAAGAGCATTTCAAGTATACATATAATGCCATCTATTGACATTTATCGTAATTAATTAAATTTTAAATTATTAACATTATAAATTCTTCTTTCTTCTTGCTAGGATCCCATGATGCAATAATAATTTATATCGAAGGCAAATCTTTAAAGCTATATGAAAAAATAGAAACGAACTTATATGCGAAACCACAAAAATGTAAAACATATTTTTTTAAGAAAAAAATTGATTCACTTACTAATTTTATGTTCCGTGGCCATGTTACATTGCGTGCGTGCACTATCCCATACACAAAAATTCTAACTTGTTACGCCCAAATATGATGACATATAAATCATTTTTTGCAAAAAAAATTGATTATAAACCGATTCCACTATCTTAACTTACTCTTATCTGTATATCAATACATCATATTATTATATCTTAAATCTTTAAATTATGACATATACTAGCGACTCACCTTTATGACGGTTAGTATGGAATACATAAACTATATAGTCTATGTACTCATCATACATATATATATAGGGATGATTTCCGGGGTAAAAACTATCCTATGTCCTTCCCTGGGTCTCAAACTATCTCCATACCAAATTTCGTCTAAATCGGTTCAGCCGAAATCAAATTGACGTAAATATCGTGGTGGTGGTGGGTGGCTTAGTACCGTCTGGCAATCCAACCGGGCGTGAAACCAAGAGATCTATGGGTGTAGGCCTCAGATATGCTATGAGGGGCTGCGATTTAGGATTGGGGACTCTGCCCCTAGCGGAGTGGGTGGTATTTCTGGATAAGGGACGTGATAGGAAGTCGAAATGTTAAATAAAAATTGTCCGCGAACATATGAGTAAAAATTTATTGAGACTTAAAGTTACAACATTTCCATACATTATTTTGACATTACTACCATTTAGACACTTGGAGTCAAAACGTCACTTTCAATTGTCAAAATAATCTCCAGATGATTGTCTTTATTTGTACTTTGCGTGAAATTCGAATTTTCTAGTTTTCTAGTCATTTATGGCACTCGCCGGCCGCTACCGCGGCACGCTCGCTTCGCTCGCTCGGCTCGTGCGTTGTGGCAACTGTTCTAACCTAACCTAACCAAGATATGAGGAATAATAAATAAATAATCTTAAATGTTCTAACCTAACCTAACCCAGATATGAGGAATAATAAATAAATAATCTTAAATGTTCTAACCTAACCTAACCCAGAATATGAGGAATAATAAATAAATAATCTTAAATGTTCTAACCTAACCTAATCAGATAAAAAATCATAAATGTATTTATGAAATGAAAAATAATATTTTTCTTTTTATTTATTTATTTATTAATATTAATATTTTACCAACAGAAAAAAGCAAAAATAATCAAATATAATCTGTTGTCATTTAAGCGGTAATATAAAACAAAGTGTCAGTTTTGCTTTTGTCAAAATGTAAGATCGTTTTGTTTGTGTTGTGAAATTATTAAAATATTAAATACAATAAAGCATTAATTGTTGTGAAAATGTGTAATGTACATAAAAAAGGATGCGTACTATTCGTTAAAGGTATGTTTATCTGTTGTAATCACTTATTTAGGTAAAGAAATGTATGGAAATGTGTTAGATATGTTATAACTTGTAAGTCTCAATAACTTTTTACTCGTACGTTTCCTCCAAATATTTTTAATATATTTTGACTCTCTGTCACCTCCCCTATCTAAAAATACCACCCACTCCGAATGGTGGTAAAAAAATATATGAAAATGTATGGAAATGTTGTAACTTTAAGTCTCAATAACTTTTTACTCATACGTTCGCGGACAATTTTTATTTAACATTTCGACTCCCTATCACGTCCCTTATCCAGAAATACCACCCACTCCGCTAGGGGCAAAGTCCCCAATCCTGAATTTGTGCCCTATGAGGGTTGCTCCTAGTGCGTCTCTAATAGCAAAGTGGACTGAAGAGCAGTCTCCTGGTTTTGTGGTATGCCTGGGTAGACCAAGGGTTCATTGCTTATGTGATTCTGCGGCGCCCCATAAGGACGGGGAAGACTAAAGTAATGATCTTTCTAGCCAGTGAGTCACCAGTAACCATATAACCGCCCTAATTGTGGGTACAGATGGTATGTGTTTCCCATCTTAAAAAAATATGTGTTTTTGTAACAGATAAAATTAATAAAACACGTCGTTTGACTTTTTTCCAAAGTCTACTTCGTGACAAATAGGAAAGAAAAAAATATTTTCGTCTTATCATTTCTTTTTATAAATTATATTGAATTCGTTTTTGTGTAACATCGTTATTGATATGGATAAAATTGATAAGAGCAATGCGTCAAGTTAAACGTCAGAATACAAAAAAAAAACTTGAATATTAATAGCGTAATAATCCAATCGTCTGCTACACCATTATAACTTTAAAGAAATGGAGATAGAAATGAAATTATAATGACAACATATGTAATCGAAATCGATGTGATTTCACTTCTATCTTTTATTGATATATAACATTGTGATAAAATATAAAACATATTAATTGAATTTTTTTTATATTTATATTTTACTAGCATTGCAAGCGGCTCCGCCCGCGCTCAGGTGACTAAAAACCAAATTCTTAGGTTTTACATATTAGTATACTCTTACATTGCAGTTTTTTGTATTTTTTCTCAGAATGAGATATTTTCCCGCGGTAAAAAGTATCCTATATGTTGACCCGGATAACCAGCTATCGCCATACCAAATGTTATCAAAATCCCTCCAGTGGTTTTTACGTGATGCGGTAACAGACAGACAGACTAAAATTCTAAAAACTAGATTCGACCTCTGTTTATGTAATGATGTCTATTTCTATATAATATTATTATATGTATGGATATATATATGCATTTAATAGAAATGAATTGTGAAACTAAACATGACATGAAAAAAGTTATGAATACAAAATCGAGCAAATACTAACAGAATTTCAAGTTTACATATAACGCCATCTATTGACATTTATTGTAATTAATTAAATTTTAATTTTTAGTATTTTAAATTCTTCTACACATTCTTCTTCTATTCAAACACCAAGGGTCCATTATATGAAAAATTAAATCTGCTATGTTTTTAACAATTTATATAATATTCATTATATTGGCAACATTCATTTTGCAGCCGATACCTGTTCAACATATCTTGACCAAAATAATGTTCATTGAAAGTATTTTGGAAGCTACGTAATTTGTTTTGAGTATTTTAATCTCCAATTAAAATGGCTGTGACATACGAATAGACGGACACGACGAAATTATAAGAGTTCCGTTTTTAACTTTTAGCTCTCTTATGGCTTATGACTATAAAAAACGAACGATTGGAGATAACTTGTAGGGCTGACAGTATCCGTATTTTATTTTCAACCGACTTCAAAAAGGAGGAGGTTCTCAAATCGACTGTATGTTTTTTTTTTATGTTTGTTACCTCAGAACTCCGTCATTTATTAACCGATTTGGACAATTTTTGTTTTGTTTGAAAGGGTATACTTCCAGATTGGTCCCATTTAAATTACAAAAAAAATACCACCCCTAAGGGTGGAAAAACAACTAGTGATGAATTTAACCTACTTCTAATTGTCATATTGACTTGAATCTTTGCAAGTATTTCTATTTCCGTTGATAGTACAGTGGTTCGGTGTTGTTGACCTGATCTGATTGCAAGGCCAGAAGGTGGATAGGTGGAACTCTTCAACGGCTAATAGTAGATACTTTGAGTTTAGGCTTATTTTGTTTGATTTGACAAGCCTAACACGTTAGAATCCTTACTTTGCTACTACTGTCTACACTAAAAAGGAAAAAATAAAAACTTTTTAACAAAAAAATAAAAACCGACTTCAAACAAAAGCACTAAAAAGTGAAAAATAACTGATTGGTAGTTTTAATTTACTATACATACCTAATCAAATATTTTCGAAGTCGGTGTGCTTTGCTTTGTATGGGCTGGGACCGATTTCAAAAATATTTGATTAGGTATGTATTTAATAGGTAGGCTTTAATTACTTAGCCAAAGCACACCGACTTCGAAAATATTTGATTAGGTATGTATAGTAAATGAAAACTACCAATCAGTTATTTTTCACTTTTTAGTGCTTTTGTTTGAAGTCGGCTTTTATTTTTTTGTTAAAAAGTTTTTTTGATAATGAACTATCAATTCAATTATTTATTGGTAATAATTACAAAATGTAAAGAATAAAATAAAATAAATAAAATAACATTTTTTTTAAATAGAGGTGCAAAGCTATATCAGGGAAGGTATTGCTTTTTTACAGAATGTCGACGTACAGTTCTCGGTGAGAGAGCCGGAAACCAAAAATTTCTTTTTTGAGCCTTCTTCATTTCAAGCCCTAATCCTTTTCATATCCATCACTTATTCAGATGGTGTTATTATATTATTGACTTGAGACGTATCGAGCTAACAACAATGAGCATTTATTTTTACATTTATTAAATTAAAAAGTTGACAAGCTAAGATCGAAACCTTTGAAAATTTCATGTTCATATTTTTTAGTTTGTGAGGTAACCTTCTAGACGTATACAATATACACCTCTGAGGGTACCTAACTTAGCTGTCGAAAAACGTGTGGTGGACTAGGGCCAAATCTCTCACATAAGCCAGGGAAAGGGAAGGCCGTGTTCAACATTGCAATACCATAATGGCGGAAACATTGTTATTATTAAGATTATTCC
The DNA here is from genome assembly GCA_951806755.1 of Brenthis hecate. Lineage (NCBI taxonomy): Eukaryota > Metazoa > Arthropoda > Insecta > Lepidoptera > Nymphalidae > Brenthis > Brenthis hecate. Next base: position 16,174,372 of record OX638250.1, read on the forward strand.
TCGTAATTCTTAAACGGTTGAATTAAATATACATGCTTAGATTCGACTCGAAAACGTGAGTGGCATATACCCTGTATTAAAATTAAAAAAAATACCAAAATGATAGATTTTAGGCGGCAATTTGAAATGTTAAATGGTTTATTGAAACTAATAAGATATTCTAAGAAAATCTTAGATTTACAGAAATATTCGACATTTTAAATAAAACATTTTTTTTCGGATCTTTTTCGTGGGCTTAATTTGATTTTTGGTTCCCTACATTTTAAATGCATTATAGCTTTCTCGGGGGAGACAATGTTTAAGACTTGCTACAAAATCTATACATATAATAAAATTGTAACTTAGTCAAATCTGTACATTAAATATTTTTTGGAATATCTAATTGAAATAGACATTATTATCGATACAGAGTCCGAATCTATAGTTTTTAGAATTTTTGTCTGTCTGTCTGTCTTTCTGTCTGTCTGTCTGTCTGTCTTTCTGTCTGTCTGTCTGTCTTTCTTTCTGTCTGTCTGTCTGTCTGTCTGTCTGTCTGTCTGTTACCGCATCACGAGAAAACCACTGGACAGATTTTGATGAAATTTGGTATGATGATAGCTGGTTTTCCGGGTCAACATATAGGCTACTTTTTACCGCGGAAAAATATCTCATTTCTGAGAAAAAATACAAAAACTGCATGTAAGAGTATGGTAATATGTAAAACCTAAGAATTCGGTTTTTGGTAATCTAAACGCGGGCGGAGCCGCGGGCAATGCTAGTATACAATAATTTGTTGCAAGTAATACACGCAAGTAGATTATAGGTATGTCTCCGATGTATGTTTTTGTAATTTAATTTTTATTAGTGTATGTTGTTTAATAAAATTATTATCAATGTTAGGTATCTAGATTTAGCAAATAGGTATTTACCTATAATCAATTATTATTACATAAAATATTTTAAGGAAAGATTTATAATGTATAGATTAATTACCTTGATTGATATCGAGAGATAGAAGGAGTCCCCCCAGTACCGGACACTTAAGGTTTTTAATAAACAAAAAATTGAATAATTATGTTTTATTAAAATACTTTACATTTTCATTTAAGCAATCGTATTACATATTAAAATAAATTAACAAAGATTTATATTATATACTAGCGACTTACCCACGCTTCGCTCGGGTTCGTCCCTAGATACGTTTTAATTTTTTTGAGTGGAACCCTAATTCTTTTTCTAAAATAAAAGTAGCCTATATTACTCTCTATAACATCAGCTATCTTCCAGTGAAAGTCCCATCAAAATCGGTTCAGCTGTTTCAGAGATTATCCGGAACAAACAGACAGACAGACAAAAAAATTAAAAAGTGCGTTTTTTAAAAGTGCCGTATATAATTTCATATGCATTTAGTAAAACGCTGTTATTTTGACATTACAAATAGACACTTCAATTTTATTTATCTATATAGATTTTTTAACCACTCAAAATGGCTTCAATCATTGGTTTAGTTTTTTAGTCATTGACATTTGGTAACCAACCAGTATCGGACAAGTATGAATTCAAATTCTTACGAGACCGGACAGGACCGGGCACTTGTTGGTTTAAAAAAATTTAAAGTCACACAATAATTCTACATTATTACTATAAGCGCCCTGAACCATATAATCATTATAATATCAAAATAGTTGAACAAAAATAAATCAAGACACGCGGTAGCGTGTCCAACCAAGTTCACGCCAAAAGAACTGGCGACGCAGCACCGTGTGTATATTTTATTACACAAACCATTTGGAGTCAATTTTCACCTTGTTATAACTCAAAATATATTTAACATAAACTCATGAAATTTGGTTCATATATTCAATCCCCTTAGATTAACTAGAATCCCCAATTACATAAATACAGCTCAAACTGTTATTGAAATATTAACGTCTAAAAAACGACATTTTTATCTATGACTGACTGACATATAGTAGTAAAACTTAACCCACTTACAGAAGACCTAGAAAGTTGAAATTTGGTGTCCAGATGGTAATCGTGTGCATACAAAGTAAAAAATCCAGATACAGTAAATTTTTAAAATTTGAAGAAAAATTATTATCACCTTGCGCCTTCCAAAACATAAAAGCAATAGCTTAAACACCTAGTGCCTTTTGAAATATAATAGTAATAGCAAAAACTTTTTCTTTCTCAGGAGAAAAGGTTTCGTGATGATTAAATAACATTTTCCTATTCCGCCTTGTCTTTATTTTTATACTAGTGCAATAAGCAATATTTTCTTCGCCAAAGAAATTATGGCAATTCGTTTGAGATTATAGTGGGTGAGAACTATGGAAGCGAAGCGAAGCGTAGTTCTAATTTAATTTATCCTATATGTGTATGTATCGATCTCAATGAGATTGACCGCCGTGGCCGGAATCGGTCAGGAGAACATCATGATCATGTATGTATATCAGAAAAATAATCAATTACCGCTGATAGTGAAAATTGGATTGCCGTTGACGTGTGGCGAGTAGTCTTCAACTTTGTCTGACGGCTTAACGACATCGGGTGCACCAACCATGCCTGGAACAAATAAATAAATAAATAAATAAACAAAAAAACAAAACGCTAGATTTTTTCATAATTATATGTACTCTCTAGTATCTTATTAGTAGGAGTTACTTTATATAAAGAGTAGTATAATTTTAGTTGCTGAGTAAAAGACGAACAAACGCGTTCTTACATTTATGATATTAGCTTATGAAGCTATTATAATCCACAAACGACGTGGATTCTCTATTCCTACATTATAAATCTGTATGACGACAATTTGATAATGCTGATGAGGTGCAGAACCGATGGCTTTTTAAGTTCTTCGAGGCATGAATGTACCAACTTCCTAAATCCAGACAGATACTGATAATTTCTTGACATGAAATGAAATAAACTTTATCAAATTACAATTACTTATAATAACTTATAAACACTAATGAATCGTCAATGTATATTGAAGAGCGTCAGTGTAGTCAATCCGTACGGAAGTTACCACCGGTTCGGAAAGCAGTTCTGCTGAGATGAGCCGGCGAGAAACTCAACAGTTGCTGAAAGATAAACCCAACAACTATTCTTGGTCCTGCTCGGATTTCAAATCCAAGACCCTCAAATCTGCAGCCGTATCCACTAAATCAACGAGGCACTCAATTGGACATAACTAGTTATTTGACGAAGATGGTCGCGGTCATGGTTTCCTTTCACTAGGGCGAGGTTATTACCTCACATATGTAAACTGTAAAACTTGTTAGTTATTACATACTCGTATGCATATCGTGACGATAATTGCTATTATCAAGATTTAGATAAAGCTTTGTTTTAAAACAATGACATTTTGTTTCTAAATCACAGTCAATGAACTATTGTTCTAGTGAATTGCTTTTCTGTGCATAAAAATGCGTCAGAGTCAGTATCAAATTATTAACAGAATATTTTCATATCTTAATTGCATTATCACAAATAGCTATATGATTGTGAAATTTTTATTTATGTTATGATTTAAATGGAATTTTATGATATAGAGTAGGTATTTATTGATCATATAAGCAGTAAGTATGATGTTATCATGCATCCGGTTACGTTATTTTATTTTTACAACGAAACATGAAACATTTTTTTCAGAACATGAAATAAGTTCCTTTTCGTGGTAAAAATACAGCGATTCTTGGTTGAATTAGATTAGAGTACCTACGTATAATAGATAGAAGATAATTAATAAATCTAATTAAAATACTTTAAACAAGCATTGCATGAAACCAAATTCTTAGGTTTTACATATTAGTATACTCTTACATTGCAGTTTTTGTATTTTTGCTCAGAAATGAGATATTTTCTCGCGGTAATAAATATCCTATAGGTTGACCCGGATAACCAGCTATCACCATACCAAATTTCATCAAAATCCCTCCAGTGGTTTTTCTGTAATGTGGTAACAGACAGACAGACAAAAATTCTAAAAACTATAGATTGGGCCTCTGTATCGATAATAATGTTGCGCCGCTCAAATGATATTTTTCGATATAAAATCCAGGATGTCGTTAAAGCATGAAGAAATAACAAACACACAAATTAAACTTCAATAATTTAACTTTAATAATTTTTTGCGATTATATTCGTCATATATGCAAAATATAAAATCTATTCAGTGGGCAAATCTATATCTAAATATCAATCAATTGTTATCGTTAATCCTATTGATTTATTAGCTACCAAGCTATATAAGCTACGTGCAGCGTTGTAAAAAATACCATTTTTTATGGCTAACGATTTAGATAGTCGTAACAAGCGGTAATTGAATTTTTTTTGCATTGTACTGCTATCTAGTGACAAGTTACAGCTACCCTTCTACCCTACAGCCCTTTTCTGACTGGCATATAAAAGATATGAGTTATGACTTATGAGTGTGCTTTGCTTTGTATGGGCTGGCATCGATTTCGAAAATATTTGATTAGGTATGTATTTAATAGGTAGGCTTTAATTACTTAGCCAAAGCACACCGACTTCGAAAATATTTGATTAGGTATGTATAGTAAATGAAAACTAACAATCAGTTATTTTTTACTTTTTAGTGCTTTTGTTTGAAGTCGGTTTTTATTTTTTTGTTAAAAAGTTTTTATTTTTCCCTTTTTAGTGTAGACAGTCGTAGCAAAGTAAGAATTCTAACGTGTTAGGCTTGTCAAATCAAACAAAATAAGCCCAAACTCAAAGTATCTACTATAAGCCGTTGAAGAGTTCCACCTATCCACCTTATGGCCTTACCATCAGATCAGATCAACAATACCGAACCACTGTACTATCAACGGAAATAGAAACACTTGCAAAGTTTCAAGTCAATATGACAATTAGAAGTAGGTTAAATTCATCATTAGCTATTGTTCCACCCTTAGGGGTGGTATTTTTATTTTGAAATTTATATGGGACCAATCTGGAAGTATACACTTTCAAACAACACAAATTGTCCAAATCGGTTAATAAATGACGGAGTTCTGAGGTAAAAAACATAAAAAAAAATACAGTCGAATTGAGAACCTCCTCCTTTTTGAAGTCGGTTGATAAAATAAAAATAACAACAAAATATAAAAATTCTCAAAAAAAAAGGGAAGGACGTAGGTATGTCTGTGGGTCTTAGACTTACTCAAATAATAAAAAACTCCCATCTCACCTCGCACGCCACATGATTGCTCTGTCTAGACACCTTTGTTAGACGACTGTACAGATACTGTGTGTTAGTGGGATTCAGTAAAATAATTGACTGAGTCAGCACTAACTTATAGTGCAAAGATTCTAGAGAAACTCAATCTATGCAATTTTAAGAAATATATACAATAAGAGTATTATCCAATTTGGTATAACAATCAACAAAAACTCCCTTCACTCTTATATTTCACTTGAATGCTTCCTAGAGGAACTATGTATCCGTTTTATTTTGAGCCGCAGAAAAAACCAACGTCATGACCTTACATTCAATTTCCCTGTTAACAAGAAGAATATGATACACTGAGAATCGTTCTCACGTCTGATTAGTCCATTTACGTATTTACAGGTGATGCGGGGTCCTTTTGTACTGCTTAGCTTACATATTTTTACGGATACTAGTAGTAAAGATTATTAAAAATTTGAGGAAAACATATATGAATAGAATTTACCTATCTATATAAGAAAAACTGTCTCCAATTTTTCTTCAGTAGCTCCACTCGCGTATTTATATATAGGTACAGTATGGCCTTCCTCAACAACTATGCTAATGCAAAAAAAAATCAAAACTAGTAGTAGTAGTAGTAGAGATAAGCATGTAGTAATTAGTATAAATATAAAATAACTAGCTTGCTTCCCCATATACAAACTTTGATCCCCATTCTCACCCACTTAAGGGATAATTTCCGGGATAAAACTATTTCACTCACTCACTTTTCATATCATGTGATTTAAAAAAAAAACTTATTTTAGTAAAGAAATTTTTTTTTAATTTTCTTTTAAACAAAGCTTGTCCTGACAATATCAAACACACAAAAAAAGAATTATACAATTTGGTGCAGTGCATCGGAAGTTATGCATACATACATTTCGGTGATTCATTTTTATTTATAATTATAGATATTTTATCGCGCCTGAATCGAATTCGTGATAAATTCGAACCAGTATTTAGTACTGCTGGACTTTCCACTGCGTTAACTTTATTGTACTAATATATTCTTTGTTGGTCTCGGCAACCTAGCCGGGTGCGAAGCCAAGAAACACAGCACGTTAAATTGTATACATGCGGGTTGCTCCTGATACTTTTCTGATAGCAGAGTGGATCGTGGGCAAGATCTTTTGGTTGTGTGGTCTGCTTCGGCAGGCCTAGTTGAGTGCATAAGCGATCCCTAATAAGACGGGGGAGTTATTGTTGGGTTATAGTGGGTGGTACTGGCTTTGCCGGTGAGTCCCTCATAACCAACTGTATGTATGCAGGTGGTATGCCTAAATGCATTTCCCAATCTTTTGGCAAATTATATTACTAACAGTACGCCCAGTGTAAATTTAAGTTATAGTCTATCTGTGTACTAAAAATTTAAATACATTAAATCGTTTTATCGTGTAGAGTAACAAACATACACACACAAATACATGTATTGCAGTGGCGAAGGGTGAAATTTTAAAATTTAAGCAGAGGTAAGCCGTTACAAAAATATACAATTTTTAGTTACCTATTAATGCAGAAAGAAATAAAGCTATTATTATATATAATACTAGCAGAACCCGCGGCTTCGCTCGCGCTAAGACTATAAAAAAAACTAAAAAGGTAGGTTTCATACAAACTTTCATCCTCTATTTTACCCCCGTATAGCATAAATTTCGAAAAATGCTAAAACACGTATCTAATTTATTTTATTGAAGAGCATTAATACCAAGTTTCAAGTAATTCTGATCATAAATATTTTTTTGGACGTGTTTTCCCCTGGGAATTAGATAATCTCCTCTATTTCGACGTGAAAGAAGGACAAAGAAACAAACACACTTTCACATTTATAACATATATATCCAAAAGAAAATTTATACCTACATTTAAAAATTAAATGTATGTAAAATTATAGCAAAATTCATTTTAGGTAAGACGTCTTGTATGGACCCTTCGCCACTGATATATTGTATGTACATAAAAATTTTTGCATTTATAATAAGTACTAGAAATGCCCGCGGCTCCACCCGCATTCAGATGACCAAATACCAAATTCTTAGGTTTTACATATTAGTAGTAAGAGTTTACATCGCAGTTTTTGTATTTTTTTCTCAGAAACGAGATATTTTCCCGCGGTAAAAAGTATCCTATCTGTTGACCCGGATAACCAGCTATGATCATACCAAATTTCATCAAAATCCTTCCAGTGGTTTTTCCGTGATGCGGTAACAGACAGACAGACAGAATAAACTCTATTTCAATAAGAATTTCCAACAAAATATTTAATGTACAGATTCGGCTTAGTTACAATTTTATTATATGTATAGATTTAGTAGAATGACTTTTCAAAAGTGTTTTGTCGGTACACCATATCTCTCTAATACTTTATCAAAAATAATGATTGAGATCATTTCGAAGATTATATTCTTCTCTAATGGCCAAAATCCAAATGGCTTCAAGCCATTGTTTTTGTTAAATTCTATATTATTATATTGTCATTAGGTGACTGATCACGAAACTGCGCGAAAACTCTCAACAACTATTAACAATTCTCAATTCTAACAGTCAGGGCAACTACTTAGTATTAAATAATATTTCAGACCAGCGTTTTCTTGCGATTCATAGGTCGAGTTCACAATAAATAGGCTATAAAACGCGAAAAAAATTTCAAATCGGACCAGTTGATGCAAAGATTAACATGTTCAAACAAACAAACTCTTTAGCTTATATGTATTATATTATTAGTATAGATTATTGATTACGAAACATTTACGTAAACAGCGTTATAAGAAACGTAAATTTTTATTTTATGCTTTTGTAGAGTTTTGGTGTATACTATAATAAATGATGACGATATGACCTCTTCAGATTATATCCTAGATTTGATATTCTTTGCCTATTACACTGATTTACTTATTTATATCTATAAATATCTTACAGTTTTAAATTATTCAGCGAACAAATCTAAAGAGCTATGCTTAGATTTTGTCTGGGGAATTGGAAATGAGGGGACAGAAAACCTAAGTTATCAACATAGTCCAAAGAGAAGTGGCAGTTGCGAACAATGAGAGCAACGTCACATTGTTCGCAACGACACCCGATGGAGTATTCGTGTATGTGTATACTGTATATGTATATATATATATATATATATATATATATATATATATATATATATATATATATATATATATATATATATATAATACATATTATCTTATTTTACTCATACACAGCACTATCATTTTTAAAATAAGACAAAAATATCAATCGTAACCGAAGCTATATCGAATAATAGGCAGACTTGGGTATTCCCAATACATTGCTTATCAATTTTGAATTATATGTAATAATACAAAAAGTTTTTATATGCATAAGCAAAATCATGATTTGAAATATAATTTTTTGATTGACGTCAAAAAGAAGTATTTGCTTAATTCAGGTATATGTTTTTTATAGTAAATCGATTAATTATCGATTCGATAATATTTGGATATCATCATGTCTTACCGTAAGATATCATTTTTTTATCGTTTAATATGTTAATTTATCTACTCTAATAAATTTTAATGTCTTTATTTTAGTACTTTGCGCACCTGCCACAATTTTGTAAGATTAAGGTAAGAAGTGAGTTTTAATCGTCTGTTTGTAATTGAAACGAAAACAACTAATGGTAAGTACTGCTACTGTGTTACACTATTGTTTACTAACAGAGCGAGTGAACTCACACATCACCGTTAAATTCGCTTTTTCTAGTGCTCTATGTAAGTTATATGAGGGCTAATATATGGATTTAAACATTTATTAGATATGAAAAAATAACCATAATGAACAAATCAATAACAACTGCTAATTCTTCTTCTTCTTCTATAATTAGGCTAGTTCAGTTGTGAAGAATACGATTAAGACATTCTAATCGTAAAAATCGATGTTTCCACTGCACGGGATCGAACCTGCTGATACCTAACCAATAGTTCTTACTCAGTTAACTTGAGCAAGTAATGTAACGGTCCAATGAATAGTGACCCAAGTAGCTTTCACAGCATGTTGAAATAAGGGCAACTTTTTGTTTACATACAACTTAATAGAATCATTTCTTTAGAAACTATTTAAATTGCGAAACTTATTTTGAAATTACTTGCTGTACCTTCATCCACTAGCGATATTTAGTGCAATATCACTAGGTACCTATATCTACGTGAGTCGTTTAATATAGTTTAATTTTTATCATGATTATCATTTGCCTTACACTAAACATTGTTAGAAAGAGATAATAATGTTTGGAGAACCTAACAAGTCATTGAAAGACCTGCTAAATCTGCATTAAAAAAGGCCCTTGCCCCGTAGTAGAACGTTAAAAAGGGCTGAATCTAATACGTATCGGTACCCTACTGAGCAATTTCAGTTATTATGACCAATCTAAGTGAGTCTATCCAGACCCAAGACTTGAACCCAGGACCTAAGCAGGACGAAAGTTTCTTATAATAGAGGGTTCAACCTTTACTTTAAATTGCTTGACAAATTAAGACGAACCTTACACATACTTAGTCTTATAGCTCATTTTTCTAAATCAATTTATAGAAAAATATTTAAGACAACAATTTTGGCTCAGTTTGTAGTGACCCCACTTGCTGTGCCAGCGGTAGCGGGTTCGAGTCCCGCTGGGGGCATTCATTTGTGTAATGAAAACGAATCTTTGTACTCCAGTCATAGGTGTTTATATTTATAATATGTATGTATTGAAAGTTATGTATGTATAGTGTATGAACTATCTGGTATCCATAACACAAGTCTCCGAGCTTACCATGGAACTAGATGGTGATGTGTTAATATCCCAACATATTTAATTATATTTAATACTTGGTCTATATTTAGTTTGATGCGATAATTTTATTTATTCAATATGTAAAGTATTTCTATATCATATCTTCGCAATTTTATCTCTTTCAAATAATAAACGTATGATCGCAATTTAATCTTTGATTATATCATTTATTGACGTCGCAATTTTTTAATCATTTTATATAATCTAAATCGATTGTATAATGTTATCTTATAAGTTACTAGCAGTACCCGCGGCTTCGCCCGCGTCCAAACTTCTGATCGCTAACAAAATTCACAGGATCACCCGCTGGGCTAATCTGAAGACTGCCTGAAAATTTCATCAAAATCGCTTCAGCTGTTTTGGAGTCCATAGGAAACATACATACACACATCGATTTTTATTTTATTTAATTAACAATTTAAATTTATTTATTGATCGGAAAATGAAGTCTTTTATGAAAATTTAGTGACACACCGACTGCAGCGCCACCTATCGGACCCATTTGTGAATTCAAACCTTGCAGGAGCCCATTGAAATATACACATAAAAGTTCATCCAAATCGGACCAGTCCTTTAGGAGGAGTAGGTTAAGAAACACACGTACAGAAGAATTATATATATTAAGATAACTAAACAATCTGGAAATTCTCGATGTTATCATAGGGATTGATATAAATTTTCTCTAATAGTTATTAATAGGTATATAGATTACTATTACGTAAATAAAAATATTAAGGAATAATAATTTATATCAATCGAGATATTTCTACAAATAATTTGGTCGTGGATAATTTGATAAAATTTTTAAAATAACACTTATCTGAGATATTATTGCATATACGTGTGTTGTTGTACGTTTGTGTGTGAGCAAACACAAAAGTACTCTCTGTTCTTTTCACTCACAAAGTTTAATAAAAGAGAAACGACTAGAACGACTAGTAAAAGACACCGAAATCGAATGAAGAACCGAGGGCTTATATATTGTTATATGATGTTCTCCTAGCCGATTCCGGCTACGGCGGCCAATCTCATTGAGATTAGCCAACTGCGCAGGAGATATTATAGTGCAACGAGTGTACGCGCAGACATAAGTGCACTCTCTATTCCTGTCACTCTTATACTCCGGTGGGACGACTGCTCGACCGACGGCTTTACGTGCTCTCCGAGGCACGGGGGTGAAACACCGCCAACTTCCCAACTCCGGGCTGTTACTGAGACTTACTATACAGAAAGACTCAATAACTAAACTTGGCCCGACCCGGGACTTGAACCCAGGACCTCCGAGTGTGCAGCCGTACATGCTAGCCACTACACCACCGAGGCAGTTTATATTATATACTTACTCTCCAAGGCATGGGAAAATAATACCACCAGTTATCAAACTTCAGGAGAATTCTTAGAGAGAAAAAGTCATTGATCGAAGCTTGATTCGAACTTTGGACTTTGGACTAACGAAGCAGTAAGCATATGTATAAATATAGTGCAACGTCCATTTAACGTATTTTTTCAAGGCCACGATGTCGTTTAATTTTTTATTATCTACATATATATACTAGAAAATGAAACGATTAGATTAATCTTGATGATGTCGTCTTGACGACAAACAACTACCTAAAAATCTACCTACTACTGGCATTTGATCGTATGTATGTTATTTTTTTTTAAGTTTGGAACATATATCCGACTCGCGTTTAACGGATTATTAAATAATACCAGACAAGAACACCAAAAAACAATAGGAAATCTATGGTTTGAGCAAATCTAAGCACTCAAATGACCTTTGAAATTTCAAAATTACTGCAACACGACCTTGTTGAAAGTATGAAATGACTACAACTTGGATAGTCGCCAACCTAATAAATATAGTAAGTTTACATTAAAACATTTACTTAGCAATAAAACAAGTATACTTTTTTGCTATAATTCGAAGAAAACTGAGGACTTGAATCATATTTTCAACCGACTTCAAAAAGGAGGAGGTTCTCAATTCGACTGTATTTTTTTTTTTTTTTTATGTTTGTTACCTCAGAACTCCGTCATTTATTAACCGATTTGGACAATTTTTGTTTTGTTTGAAAGGGTATACTTCCAGATTGGTCCCATTTAAATTTCAAAAAAAATACCACCCCTAAGGGTGGAAAAACAACTAATGATGAATTTAACCTACTTCTAATTGTCATATTGACTTGAAACTTTGCAAGTATTTCTATTTCCGTTGATAGTACAGTGGTTCGGTGTTGTTGACCTGATCTGATGGCAAGGCCAGAAGGTGGATAGGTGGAACTCTTCAACGGCTAATAGTAGATACTTTGAGTTTGGGCTTATTTTGTTTGATTTGACAAGCCTAACACGTTAGAATCCTTACTTTGCTACTACTGTCTACACTAAAAAGGGAAAAATAAAAACTTTTTAACAAAAAAATAAAAACCGACTTCAAACAAAAGCACTAAAAAGTAAAAAATAACTGATTGGTAGTTTTCATTTACTATACATACCTAATCAAATATTTTCGAAGTCGGTGTGCTTTGGCTAAGTAATTAAAGCCTACCTATTAAATACATACCTAATCAAATATTTTCGAAATCGGTGCCAGCCCATACAAAGCAAAAGCACACCGACTTCGAAAATATTTGATTAGGTATGTATAGTAAATGAAAACTACCAATCAGTTATTTTTTACTTTTTAGTGCTTTTGTTTGAAGTCGGTTTTTATTTTTTTATTTGATTGTTTCATACCGGTATTTATTTTGTATATTTCTTATTATTATAAACTAGCGACTCACCCTCGTTTTGCTTAGGTTCGTCCCTAGCCTGATTCCTGTTACATACTTTTATTCCCATTTTCACCCCCATAAGGGATGATTTCCGGGATAAAAAGTATTCTATGTCCTTCCCAGGGTATCAAACTATTTTAAAATTTTTGTCTGTGTGTTCGTTCCGGCTAATCTCGAAACGGCTGAACTGCTTTTAACGGGACTTTCACTGGCAGATAACTGATGTTATAAGGAGGCTCACTTACGCTTCTTTTATTTTAGAAAAAGTATTTAGAGTACCGCTCAAAAAAAATGTACCTAGGGAAGCGAGGGTATTATTAATACATAATACAATTATAAATAGGTTATATACATATTTTGTCTACAATAAAGATTATTAGTTACTTATTATACAAATTTATTAGTTTTTTTATATGTATTTATTTAAATTATTCAAATTTTATTAACTAGTTTTAAATCGGATCTCATTCATGAGAATAATAATGTTGGTAGTCCACTTTTTTGGCAAGGTGCTCGCTCATAAACTAATATAAGAACGAGTGTGTTAGTTCTTAGAATGAATTAATTATATATATTTTTAACATAAATAAATAAATTATAATCCTTGACATATATTTTAAATAGATTTATATTATTTATTTTAATTATTCAGTGATCGTTCAATTTTCGCTGAGAACAGTTGTGTTACGCGTGACCACGAGTAGCAACAGTGCAAAGTGCTAACGCATCACAACAAGCCGTCGCGACGGCCGAAGTGCAATGACCCAGTTACTCATTGCGTAAGGCATGCTTACTGGCGACAAATTATATTGTTAAGGCGAAGCTATCACCTGCCTAAATAATGGATACGCCATCGAAAGAAATTATAGTAAATCTAATAACTGAAACGGAACATATGTTGTATGATCGTTTAACAAATGAACATACACGATACAAACAAGAACGAGAAGAACGGGAGAAACTGCAAAGCCTCGTAGAAGACTTAAAAAATCAAATAGAAATTCTTAAACAGCAGCTAAAATGCGCTGTTGAACCAAAAACTACAACTTCTTCTTCGTCAAACATGGAGACCTGTCCTCAACCTGTTGAATATTGCACTGATGAGGAAGAACTCGCTAAAGAAACAGAGTGGATCAGAACAAAGGCAAGGAAAAAAAGAAAATTGCACACTTCACCCACACTCTCACCTCAAAATAAGGAAGAAACGACGAAAAAAGAAAAAAAGAAAAAAGTTCCTCCACCACCTCCTATTATAGTGGATGGCGTGGAAAACTACCAAAATTTTTATGATTTTTTAACACAAAATCAAACATCTGAAACCTTCATGATAAAAATATTGAATGGTGACAGCGTCAAAGTAAACGCCTGTAATGACGAAGCGTATAGAGAAATTACGAAAACATTGACTGATAACAACTGTCTCTGGCATTCTTTTGAAAATAAACAAGAAAGGCCAATAAGAGTGATGGCTAAAAAATTACCTTACACTTGCAATCCGGGGAAAATCATGGAGGACCTAAAAGCTAAAGGTTACAAAATACTGGATGCAGTAAATAAATTAAGCTGGAAAAACAAGGAGCCACTTAATATGTTCATGCTTACCTTCAACAACGACGAAGATATAAGCAAAATATACAATATTAAATCGATACTAGGGTGCATGGTTGAGATACAACCCCTTAGATCCGCAAAACTTATACCCCAGTGTAAGAGGTGCCAGGCATACGGACATACACAAAAGTACTGCGCCAAAGAGCCAAGGTGTGTAAAATGCACAGGCAAACACCTAACGAAAGACTGCAGAAAACCAGCAGAAGAAAAACCAAAATGTGTGCACTGTGGTGAAGCTCATCCAGCTAATTATAGAGGCTGCATGATAGCCAAAGAAATCCAAAAACTAAGAAATAAGACTGCCAAGAAACCATTAGTTACGCGACAACAACATGTTGCCAGCGTGAAACCACCTACTAACAACCAGCAAAATCCTACCTCAAGAACTATTCCACCTGCAAACAAAAGTATTTCTTACGCTCAAGTTGCTGCTACAAGCTCTACAACTGCTCAACGCAAAGAGCACGCCAAATCTAGTGATAATAAACTAGATGAAATTTTGAAGCTCATGACATCATTTGATGAGCGCCTTAAAAAAATAGAAAATAGCGCTAAAAAGGCTATGCAAAGACGCCAAAATGATTAATACACTTAAAATTATGGAATGGAATTGTAATGGGCTACAGAATCACCACAACGAATTACAAGTAGTCCTAGATATAGAAAATATAGATGTATGTCTCATATCAGAAACCCATTTTACGAAACAATCACACATTAAGTTTAAAGGATATAAAGTTTATCATGCAATACATCCGGCTAACAAAGGAAATGGTGGCAGTGCTATTATTGTAAAAGAAAATATCAAACATTATGAGGTAAATAAATATGAAGATCCTGAAATCCAATCTGTTGCAATTTGTGTCAGCACAAAGCGGTATCCTCTTACTATAGCATCTTTATACTGTCCACCGCGATATACGATACGAAAAGACACTTTCATGTGTTTGTTTCGATCACTAGGTAATAGATTTATTATAGGAGGTGACTTTAATGCCAAGAATGTGTATTGGGGCTCCAGATTAACGAACACAAAAGGAAGAGAACTTATGGGTGCAATACAAGAAATGAAATGTGATGTGGCATCAACAAGGTCACCCACTTACTGGCCAACTGATCCAACAAAAATACCTGATCTGATAGACTTTTTTGTATACAAAGGTCTATCGTCCAGCTATATTCGCACAGAACAGAGATACGATATGAACTCAGACCACTCTGCAATATATCTAGAAATAAGTGAAAAAATCTTATACAAAGAACCTAACATTACACTAGTTAACAAATATACAGATTGGGAAAGTTTTAAAGTAGAACTAGATATGAATGTAGATCTCAGAGTACCACTTAAAACTCCGGAACAGCTAAACATAGACTTAGGAAAATTCATCACATTAATACAGCAGACAGCTTGGAAAAACACACCTGAAACTAAGAAAAGGGCCACGGGAAAAAATAATTATCCTAAAGAGATCACACAACTTATATCTGATAAGAGAAAACAAAGAAATCTATGGCACCAATCCAGATCTCCACAAGACAAGAAAAAGTTGAATAATCTCACAAAATTGTTAAAAAGGCAAATCCAAAATTACCTTGACACTTCAACGGAAACCTATCTCCAAAACCTAACAAGTGATCGCTGCACGGACTACTCACTCTGGAAGGCCACTAAAAATATGAAACAGCCAATTACTCAAATACCACCAATAAAAATTGGACCTGGAAAATGGGCTGTTAGCAATGAACAAAAAGCCAAATGCTTTGCTGATCATCTGGAAAACACATTTAATCCAAATGAATGCCAAACAGATTTTGAACTTACAACAGATGAAGTCCTAAACGACCATCTAAATATAAAATTGGTTTCACCGAAAGAAGTCTTGAGGGAAATCAAACATAATATTAATCCAAAAAAATCACCTGGATTTGATCTTATTTCAGGTGAAATACTACACAATTTACCAAAAAGAGCCCTAGTAAAGCTAACAAATCTTATTAACGCTGCCCTAAGGCTGAAATATGTGCCAGATTTATGGAAAGTAGCAGAAGTAATTATGATACCGAAACCAGGAAAACCGCCTAATGAGATAACATCATACCGGCCAATTTCCCTATTACCTATAATGTCCAAACTATTTGAAAAACTTTTACTAAAGAGGATAAAACCAATATTAGAAACCAAGGGACTTGTTCCAGACCACCAATTCGGATTCAGGGAAAAACACTCCACAATAGACCAAATCCATAGAATCACACATATCATCGAGAAAACTCTAGAGGAAAAACAAGTCTGCTCTACTGTCTTTCTAGACGTCGCACAGGCATTTGATAAAGTGTGGCATGATGGCCTTGTACTAAAACTAAGAAAAATGCTACCTAAGTCATATTCGGATATACTAGAATCGTATATATCAGACAGAGTATTTAGAATAAGGCACGAAGATGCCTACTCTGAAATTAAAAGTATAAGAGCTGGGGTGCCACAAGGTAGCGTATTGGGTCCGGTCCTGTACCTTTTATACACCAGTGATATCCCCGAATTAGAAAATAATACCATCGCGACCTTTGCTGATGACACCGCCATAATGGCGGTTGGAAATTCTCACGCAGAAGCAGCTGAAAAGGTTCAAATAGCGGTTAATAAAATCCATGACTGGACATTACAATGGAGAATAAAGTTAAATGAATCAAAATCGATTCATATAAACTTCACCAACAAAAAAGAAGATTACCATCCGATATTTATTAACAATAACATCATACCATATGAAAATACAGCAAAGTATTTAGGAATGACGCTTGACGCGAAGCTACGCTGGAAAGCTCACGTTAAGAAGAAAAAAGAAGAATTGGATTTCCGGTACAAAAAGATGTATTGGCTGTTGGGAAGACATTCCTCTCTGTCCGTGCACAACAAAATATTATTATATAAACAAGTCCTGATGCCAGTGTGGACCTATGGTATACAGCTGTGGGGCTGTACCAAAAAGAGCAATATTCTTATCATCCAACGATTCCAAAATAAAGTTCTCAGGGGAATAGTTAATGCACCCTGGTACGTAAGAAATGACGATCTCCATCGGGACCTCAACGTAGAGATTGTCGATAAAGTGATAAAAAAATACGCAGAAGTTCACGAGCAAAGACTTCATAAACATGTGAATATCGAGGCAATCCAGCTCCTCGATAACACGAACATAGTGAGAAGGCTCAAAAGAACTAAACCTTTTGAGTTAGTGTAGTGTTAAAAAAAAATTAGTGTAATGTAGTAGTGAAAGTAATAATATTATAGTGCTACCAATATAGAACACAAGAACAAAGTGTCTTCGCCTTAACTAGAGACTTTAAGAAAAGTGCCATTGGACACATTCTTAGATATATTATTTTATAACACTAAGTTAAAGTTAAATTACTCATTAGCCTTGTAGGCTAGATCGTAATAATATTAGGTTACAATATTTTAGTACTGTTACCTAGAAAAAAAAAAAAAAAAAATTTAATTATTTATTATTTTTTTATTATTTAAAACAAAAAAAATAAATTCACGAATACATTAACGGTATTGATATTGATTAATGCAAGTTAAACCTAGTTATAATCTAAAATGACGTTAATAACTATTTTTTCAACCGACTTCAAAAAGGAGGAGGTTCTCAATTCGACTGTATGTTTTTTTTTGTTTTATGTTTGTTACCTCAGAACTCCGTCATTTATTAACCGATTTGGACAATTTTTGTGTTGTTTGAAAGTGTATACTTCCAGATTGGTCCCATTTAAATTTCAAAAAAAAAATACCACCCCTAAGGGTGGAAAAATAGCTAATAATGAATTTAACTTACTTCTAATTGTCATATTGACTTGAAACTTTGCAAGTGTTTCTATTTCCGTTGATAGTACAGTGGTTCGGTATTGTTGACCTGATCTGATGGTAAGGCCAGAAGGTGGATAGGTGGAACTCTTCAACGGCTAATAGTAGATACTTTGAGTTTGGGCTTGTTTTGTTTGATTTGACAAGCCTAATACGTTAGAATTCTTACTTTGCTATTACTGTCTACACTAAAAAGGGATAAATAAAAACTTTTTAACAAAAAAATAAAAACCGACTTCAAACAAAAGCACTAAAAAGTAAAAAAATAACTGATTGGTAGTTTTCATTTACTATACATACCTAATCAAATATTTTCGAAGTCGGTGTGCTTTGGCTAAGTAATTAAAGCCTACCTATTAAATACATACCTAATCAAATATTTTTGAAATCGGTCCCAGCCCATACAAAGTAAAGCACACCGACTTCGAAAATATTTGATTAGGTATGTATAGTAAATGAAAACTACCAATCAGTTATTTTTCACTTTTTAGTGCTTTTGTTTGAAGTCGGTTTTTATTTTTTTGTTAAAAAGTTTTTATTTTTCCCTTTTTAGTGTAGACAATAGTAGCAAAGTAAGGATTCTAACGTGTTAGGCTTGTCAAATCAAACAAAATAAGCCCAAACTCAAAGTATCTACTATTAGCCGTTGAAGAGTTCCACCTATCCACCTTCTGGCCTTGCCATCAGATCAGGTCAACAACACCGAACCACTGTACTATCAACGGAAATAGAAATACTTGCAAAGTTTCAAGTCAATATGACAATTAGAAGTAGGTTAAATTCATCATTAGTTGTTTTTCCACCCTTAGGGGTGGTATTTTTTTTTGAAATTTAAATGGGACCAATCTGGAAGTATACCCTTTCAAACAAAACAAAAATTGTCCAAATCGGTTAATAAATGACGGAGTTCTGAGGTAACAAACATAAAAAAAAAAAACATACAGGCGAATTGAGAACCTCCTCCTTTTTGAAGTCGGTTGAAAATAACTGATTGGTAGTTTTCATTTACTATACATACCTAATCAAATATATTCGAAGTCGGTGTGCTTTGGCTAAGTAATTAAAGCCTACCTATTAAATACATGCCTAATTAAAATATTTTCGAAATCGGTGCAGGCCATATAAAGCAAAGCACACCGACTTCGAATATATTTGATTAGGTATGTATAGTAAATGAAAACTACCAATCAGTTATTTTTTTACTTTTTAGTGCTTTTGTTTGAAGTCGGTTTTTATTTTTTTGTTAAAAAGTTTTTATTAACTATTGTTACAGCGAATCCTACTTTATTCATACTTTACCAGTAAAAAGGCCAAAATAAGTGCAAAATTTCTTTATTTGTTTAGTCTTTTAACATCTCAACCAACCATGATGAACGTAGGTATTTACATTTTAAATAAAACTATCTTTTTGGATTTTTTCGCGGATTCATTTTGATTTTTGGTTCCCGACGTATCGAATGCTTTACAGCAATCATGGTCACGGAAGAGACTGAGGTTTTAGACGTCTCAAAGGCATTGTACTAGTTGTTACAGATAGCCTATCCACAAAATAAAAATGAATTCAAAAAAACACAAAAATGGCACCAAAGTAGGTACCGTAAAAAAATTGTAAATTTGAATAACTTTTATAATTTTAATAAATTTTATAATTGATTATGGCATATTATTTACATAATTGTAGCTGTTATTATTATGATCATTACAATTTTTACGTTATAACACATGGAGAAAAATATAATATTCTATAAATCCCTTTTGATTAATTGAATCCCGTGGAGTTCCAGTGAATACAGAATTTTAGTATTTAAAGAATTTTTATATATATCATAATCTACCTTTAACCGCCTTTAGAAAAAGAGGATATATTCAATTCAAATGCATGGTAATATAAAAAAACACTTTAAAGAGTGGAATAATATCTTTTTAGATTATTTACTTACTTTTTTGGGTTCCGTATCTTAAGAGGAAAAAGGAACCCTTATAGGATCACTTCGTTCTCCGACTGTCTGTCTGTCTGTCTGTCTTTCTGTCTGTCTGTCTGTCAAGACCTTTTCTCAGAAAAGGTCTGTCAAGACCTTTTCTCAGAAATCCGTAAAGGTATCAAGTTGAAATTAATATCAAATACACAAGTCTGCAACCCCTAGGATCTGTAAAAACTTCGAACTTCTAAGTCAACGCAATCAAAAGACATAGTCGTTAATGTCACATATTTTTGACACTCGCAAGGAAAATCGGAAGGGAATCAAAACCTATAGAGTACTTCTCGTTTACTTAGATTTTAGTATCATAAAATTTGGCAAGAAGTAATGTCTTATAGCACAAGTAAAGGGAAAAATCTGAAATCAAAATTAATCATATTTTTGGGATTATGTATAAACTTATTTTAATGTATCATGCTACAGAACTCGCGCTATGCGAGTCAGACTCGCACTTGCCCGATTTTGTTATTATAAAGGTTATATTAAATATTTGAAATTCACATGAACTTTATCGTATTTTCATCTCTCATAGCTAAACCAAACTAAACATATATAAACTAGCGACTCACCGTCGCTTCGCTCTGGTTCGTCCCTAAGGCATGTATACAACTTCCCTATTTGAATCGGATATTATTAAATTTTTCATTGGTTTTTATTATTTTTCGTGGGACCCTATTTTTTCTAAAATAAAACTTGCCTAAGTTACTCCTTGTTACAACAGCTATCTGCCAGTGAAAAATCAGTCCAGCCATTTCTTAGATTAGCCGGAACAAACAGACAGACTGACAGACAAAAATTGTAAAAAATGTTGTTTTGATATATGTACATCCATATGCATTTAGTAAAAAGCTGTTATTTTGACATTACAAACAGACACTTCAATTTGATTTATCTGTATAGAATATAGATTTTGCCTCATAAACAAAAAACCTGAACATTTTGAAAACACAGTCCTTTATCCATGCTATTTTGTCATTTTTGACTAATACCCTACTTAATTATCATGAAGCGTAAAGAGCTGGTATACAAAGAATCGGTCCAATTCATTCGATCCGGTGATAGTATACAGCAATAATTACCTTGATAATGAAAATATATGATTTCTAAAGAAATATTGACTTAGATATTACGTAACTTACATATTATGCATATGTAATTTTATCAAAAACAATTACAAGCTTAACGCAATAAGGGGTACCAAGAAAAGCCGGTAAGATAATAATTTCAATAGAAACGTGCTCAGGTACATTTTTAGAGTTTGAGTGATGTAATTGATAGAATCGTTATAAAGTTAGACGTTAAGTAAAGTAAAAAAAATATAGAGAACGATTGCATTGGCTTATTGAAAGTTGGGATCATTAGTTTCGAAAGAAAATGTCGATGTGAAATTACGTAATTTTTATCCGGTTAAAATTTCCATTTAACTGCTTTTTGGCTAAACGGCCTGTGGTTCGAGTTCCGAGTCGTGCTAAAAAGTTATTAAGTTTAAGTTATTAAGTTTTTAAGCTTTTACTAGCAGCCCAGTGTCGTTCCGTTTAATGACAGTCACAGTGGTCGGAAAGTGCCTGATGAGTCTGTGTCTGATCTGTCTTTGCCGAATCACTGGCCCTTTAGTCTTATGAAGGAAGGAATTAAGATTGCTTCTATGTTAAGCCGTATGCTCTTCACACACCTATAAAATCTAGATTTTAGATAATAATAGCGTACATAGTTGTATTTGTGAAATTGGCTGTAAGTTGTACCAATTACGGGATCTTCAAATACTTAAAAAAATAACATAACAAAATGAATAATAATTTACAATATGTATTATAATAAATATGTATTTCTTTTTTGTAATTTGTTAATAACTAACATTATTTTTGTGGGAGCATAACACGCGTAAAGCCACTTCGGAGCAGTAGTATTATCCATACTAATATTATAAATGTTGTTCAAATGAATGTTCTGTCTGTCTGTTATCTTTCTCGCTTAATCCACTGAATCTTTTTAGATTTTTGCTATGGGGATAGTTCGAGACCCTGGGAAGGACATAAGATAGTTTTTATCCCGGAAATTGTTATTTAAGGGTATGAAAGGGGTAAGGAATTAATTATTCCTTAAGTAGGTAAGGGATATAATTTTTTTATTCTTACTTACCTGCTTTTCAATACTTATGTATATTATATTGTATATCTACTCCATACTAACCGTTAAAAAAAATAACACAATATAATATTTTTTATTATAATAAGTAATATAATTGATCAGAGCATTTAAATAAAATTTCACGAAAAAAGGCTATTTAATAATTTAATAATTAATAGCTGCCAAACTGAAGGAAGTTGACAGTCTAAGATTCTCTCGCCTAAAGAGAAATAGTAAGTATATCAGAACTAGTGATTAGATTTGCAGACAAAAGATAAGGAATGTACCACTGGGATACATTTACCGATGAAAATCATATTAGAGTTGCTTCCCGATACAAACTTTCATCCCCATTTTCACTCCTTTAAGGGATGATTTCCAGGATATAAAGTCCAGATCATATGTCCTTCCTAGGGTCTCAAACTACTTTCTTATCAAATTTCATGTAAATCGCTTCAGTAGATCTAGAGATTACCCCCCTACAACGTCACAAACTCACAATCTCACAAACTCACAAACTTTACCTCTTTATAATATTAGTATAGAAGTATAGATTATTGTTTCGAACAAAATTAAGTTTTCTAATTTTAAGCTTGTTTATTCACTAACAGAGACGATAGAATGACATAATTTATAATGTAGAGCTATAAATATTTTATGCAATTTAATTTCAATTCCCAGAATTTGTTATAAGGAAAAAATATCCACAAATAACAAAAGTTAAAGCTTTAACTTCCTCGAAATTACTTTTTGTTATTTTTTTACTAAAAAGAATTTAATACCTATACGTAATCTTTAACTTAATTCAAAATGAATATTCAATATTAAAGTTGTTCATCTGCCTTCTGCAATATGGTTTCGGTCACGACGGCCAATCACACTGAGAATACCCATTTGCGCAGGAGATATTATAGCGCATAAATGTTCACGCAGACATTAGTGCCCTTTCTGTGCCTTTTCTGCCAAAGTCTGATAGGACAACACTTCGACTTGACCGGTGACAGTTCAGGCGCAGGACCTATGGCCTTACGTGATCTCTGAAGCTCGGGAGTGCAATACCGTTAACTTACCATGATCAGGCTTTCATTTCTTAACAAAAAAAAACCTTAACTTGGCCAGACACTCGAACTCAAGATCTCCGGATCTGCGATCGTACATGCCAGCTACTAAGCCACCGAGGCAGTTGAGCAATAAAAATATGTATAATAAATGTATAATAAATGCTGTAGATGAATAAGTTTAATTTTCATTTACACTCTATAGTATGCCTAATCTATCTATATATGTATATAAGAATGAATCCCTATTTCCCTTGATCACGCCATCACGCGTGAACGGCTGGACCGATTTAACTATATTTTTGGTTGTGTTTGTTATTGTCAAGAGAAAGTTTCTTATGAAAGAAAAAATTTAAAAAATTGCGCGGAAAATTATAAAATTTAAGAATAATTATTTAAGAATACTTAACAACCATATTAAAATTTATATGGCTAACGCTGGATAATAACTATTTATATATATATTTAAAACGTACCTATCGACGAACCCGAGCGAAGCGAGGATGAGCCGCTTGTCAAATAATAATAATATCTAAATAATGTAACATTTCATAATAATAATAATGTCCAATATCCTACCATGGCCAATCTCACTGAGACTAGTCAACTGCGCGGGACATATTATAACGCCCAAGTGTTTGGGCAATACGTATCTAATCTTTAGGTCTCATATTCTAATAGGACAACAGCTCGACACGATCGGTGAGAGATAAGACGACCGACAGCTTTGACGTGTTTTCTGAGTGAATATAAATAAACACACTGTGGCACCACCACCTTTTCAACTCTGGGCTGCTACTGAGTATTTCATGGCAAAGCCAGGTAATTATTTTGGTCTAACCTGGGACTCGAACCCAACTAGCTGTCAGACACTAGACCAACAAAGCAGGCAAATACAGTCGATCCGTTGGACCCTACAATGTGACAAACTCGCAAACTCACAAACTTAACCTCTTTATAATATTAGTATAGATTCATGTATTCAATTTTGCTTAAGAGGATTGTGAAGATGTATATTTTCCTACAAAAAGCGATAACGTTTTTCTCCCACAAACTTAGTCTAATTTTGATAATTTTGGAAATGTTGTAGATATAATGAAAAACTAGGTCCGTAAGTTCTTATTTTATTAAAGAAATATTGCGTACGATAGAAGTTATTAGCATCTAAATATCTATATTTTTGACTTAAAAACTTCCTCGAGCGTTTCTTTTTAAACTAAACTGAATTACTAAAAAAGAAATACTTACAGACCTAAAGTAAAGTAGGTATACTGAATCTAATGAGGCCAAAATTGTCTCAATTCGTAAATGTTTAGGGGGTGAAAACATCATCGCCCGAAACAATATTTCATAAAGGAAATGTAGGTAATTGTCTCTAATGCCCGATTTCACCAACGTCACCTAAGTTTAAGGGATCCCCTAAGCATGTTTAGGGGGCTGTAAGGGACAGTTTCTGTTTCACCGACAGTTAGGGGTCACCTAAATATTAAAAGGCCCCCTAAATTTAGGTGCTCGAAATATGGGCTTAAAGGAAATTTAATTTAGGGGCTAGTTTAGGGGACTTTTAAGCTAGGGATCCCAAACGTAGGTGGTAGCTAATGGGTTGTTGGCGAAATCGGTCATAAGACTTGCAGCTCTCTCTTTCGCACCATATGGGTTGGCAAAGCGAGCGGTATGAAACACATAGTATTTTTTACAAAACCTACTCGCGCCGCGTATCGGCTCTTCACAGCATGTTTTTAAACTCGTATATCAATCTAAAAACTGGACAATAAAGTTACTGTAACATTTAAAATGTCATTAACAAAAGCGGCTAACACATATTACTTCTACTAATAGCTGTAGAAATCACAGATGATAAATAAATGTAAATATAATGTAATTCCCATTAATGTTTAGATAAAAGTGGTTTTATCTGAAAATAATTTTATATTAAGATAATTTTAATTAACAAGTAATCATAGAAATAGGTCACGTGTATTAAAGATTTATATAACACTAGCTGACCCGACAGATCTCGTTCTGTCAAATCAAGTAGGTATGTATATACTTAGCAGGCCCGATTAAAAAAAATGGTGCTTTTACGTGTTTCCGGCATTTTTTCCAATTTTTCCCTTCATAAGAACCTTCCTCGGACTTGAGCGAATATTTGAATAAAAAAAAAATAGCCAAATTAGTCCAGTTGTTCTCGAGTTTTGCGCTTAGCAAAACATTTGCTATTCATTTTTATTTATATAGAAAATGCCTGTTATAATGGAGTAACAATATTTTCTTCTTCTGAATGAGTAAAAGTGAAATAAATATAAGTTTTGTATAAAATTGATATACTTATCTGAGATATTTTATATACAAAATCTGTAATTAATACTAATACTAGTTTTTGGCAGCGGCTTTGCTCGCGTGGTAAGTGGGGCGGGGATCAAAGTCTATAGTACCTATATGTGAATAAATGAATTATAAAGGAATAAATACCACCCACCTTATTTCTCAATTTATTTTTATCGTACAGAATCTGCCTACAGGTACAATTGGACGTAGTTATGCAAAATGGATCCAGCCCTCGAAATCCCTTTCTTGAATTACTTATCAACTTACATAGTAGTATAGTAAAGTATGTCAAAAATATCATATAATAAAATTTTATCGAAATCTGTTTAGCGGCTTAAACGAGAAAAGGTACAGAGTCACTTTCACATTTATAATATTAGTATGAATTAAAAAGTATGAAGCTGAAGTAATGTGTCTTACTTATGTGTATAATATCAGTAAAGTTGGTCACCCTAGCCAATTAGGGTAATTGACTGAATCCTCAGACCAAGGAATAATAAACATGAAGCCAAACAATAATATTTTAAAATAATATATAATGTTCAAATTTTAATTGAAAACTCATTAGAGTATAAGTAAATGAATGAATTATTTACTAAACAAAAATAGCTAAGGGATTTTATTATAATTAAAAAAAAAAAGCTAATACTATATATATCAACTATACATAAGAATATAGTATTATTTTTACTATTTTATAATTTATTTTTTATATTTAGGTTTAATTATTATTTATTTATTATTACTTAATTATTATATAAATATTCTTCTCAAAAATTATAAATTAACGACTACTACCTATATAAAGATTTCCTTATTCTTTAAAGAAAGTAAACGTTCTGTTTGGCAAAATCGAGAATAGTAGCGTAAACAGACAAATCACGTTACTATTTTTGACCTTGACATTTTTTAGCAAACTTTGTCTATACAATTATTTAGTCTGAGAATCCAACATTTTATGCTGAACGTTCTAGGTTTGTTAATACACAGCGCGTTTGAGCATGTTTTAGATTTACAGTAAAAAGATTTGATAAAATCGTATACACAATAATAAATATAAATAGGTGGATGATAAGTATTTAAAATGCATCGTATTATATTGTATTCAGCCCTTTTTAACGTCCCACTGCTGGGCACGGGCCTCCCTTCAGTATGAGGGGGGATCAGGCCATAGTCCACCACGTTGACCAAGTGTGGGTTGGTGGACTTCACATTTCTTTTCAAAACTTGCTAGGTTCTGTCAGACATACAGGATTCCTCACGATATTTTTCATCACCGTAAGACAAGTGGACGTTGAAATTGATTCGCATATGCAAATATCAAAACAAAATTCGCTTGTGAGTAAATTTTTCAATTTTTTTAGATATAAGCCCATAGAAGTACACACGTAAGAAAATTAAAGGAAAACAATCGAACTACTAAATAAACGGGATATTTCCTAAGTGTCCATGTGTATGTTTGTCACTCCTATACGGTAAAACGGCATTTCGTACGGGTTTGGATGTAATTTACTATACATATAGAATATTACTATGGCAACCGAGCTATTTGCTAGTTTTTTTTTAATAATAAATAAAAAAACTCGAAACATCACACGCGTGGGAGCCTATTTCTATTGTAGTGCTTAAATTATATATAATCTCAATATTTAATCTACCAATTCTTGTATATTTATTTATTTATACAGGCGATCTCGGAAACGCCTCTAACGATTTCGCTGAATTTTGGTATGTGGGGTTTTTCGGGAGCGAAAAGTCGATCTAGATTAGTCTTATGTTTGGGAAAACGCGTGTTTTCGAGTTTTCATGCGGTTTTCTTCAGCATTATTCCACGCAAAATATGGTCGCTAATTTCACACGCACGGGTATAAGCATCGTGGTCAAGCGGCCGAGGCGCAATGTTGTCAATTACAGTTGTCCGGGTTCGAATCCCGGTGGGATACAAAGTTTCTACTTTTGTTTTTTTTTGTATTTATTCAAGTTTTATTTATTTTTATCAAAAAATACGATATACCAAAAAATAACTTCGAGCGAAGCTCGGTCGCCCAAATACTAATGTTTTTAAAACGTCATTTGGTTCGTATTATTCTACAGTTGGCCACGTGACTGCCTTTAACAGAGTTAGATAAAAATTTAACGATCAATTAATATATCGATAACATAGCTTTAGCTGTAGTTGGTGTAGGTTTTAATTGGCATAAAGAAAGAAATTATTTATTATAAAGTCAAAAATGAATATAAAGCTAAATAAATATGTTTGGACATTAACACACAGCACCGTCTAGTTCCATGGTAAGCTACAAGGCTTGTGTTATGGATACCAGAAAGTTGATACACTCACATAGGTACATATATAACTTTAAATACATACATATAATCACCCATGACCGGAGTACAAACATTCGTGCTCATCATAAAAATGAATTCCCCCAGCGGGACTCGAACCCGCGACCGCACGCTAATAGGGTCACTACAAACTGAGCCAATCGTGTCGTCTAAAGAAATTGTTTGTTTGTTTCTTTGTTTGAACACATCAATCTCGGCAACTAACTTAATATTACTGGGAAAATAAAATGTTATTATAATATACCTAGCACTATTTTTGGTAATTATTCTTGCTCTTTGCGACAGCATTCATTATGTGTATAATAAATTTTTGATTTTTTATTTCGAATAGTTATATACTCGTAATATATATGTTTTTACTTATTTTATTAATGTATTAAGAATAAAATTTTATTAAGAAATAACCATAAAACTTTAATTATGTGTAATGATTAATGTATACTCTTTAATAATATGTTTAATCTTTTTATGTACACTTTAGTTATAAGAGATGAAGGTTGTGAGTTTGAAGTCAAAGGTAATTTCCGGAAGTCCTGGTACGATCCTATTGTATATTCTTAAAATAGTCCACTTTCTTAGAGGATTCGGTGTGATAATATTGGTCTGCCTTGTAGGTGTGGTGGTTAATATATTCAGTTACACGTTCGGAGGTCTCGGGTTCGAGTTTCGGGTCGGGTCAAGTATTTTAGTACTTAGTCAAAAAAATTCAGTACGACCAGTCAAATCACACTCCAGTAACGTTTCGTGTATAAAAATTCTTTACCAGACAGATATCGGACTAAGAACGAACTCTGATTTAATCTAAAGCTCTAAAAGTGTGAATCGGCAAATAATAGTACGGAGTAATGACGTGCGTAAAGTATTGCGCTTAAAGAGCTATTATATGAAGACAGGAAATATTTATTCATATATAATTTAGTATAAACTGTTTTTGAATATGAACTAAGAAGTCGATTCTGATTGCTTGATGACACAAAATACGAATTGTTTATTTAACAGTACATTTATAAGATTGGGCATAATTGTATTTATATAGGTACTAGCATTGCCCGCGGCTCCACCCGCGCCCAGATGACCAAAAAGCATATTCTTAGGTTTTACAAATTTATTAGTCTAATCTTACATGCAGTTTTTGCATTTTTTGTCAAAAATGAGATATTTTCCCACGGTAAAAAGTATCCTATATGTTGACCTGGATAACCAGCTATCGCCGTACCAAGTTTTATCAAAATCCCTCCAGTGTTTTTTTTGTGATGCGGTAACAGACAGACAGACAAAAATTTAAAAACTATAAATTCGGCCTCTGTATTGATAATAATGTCATTTTCAATAAGATTTTCTAAAAAATATTTAATGTACAGATTCGGCTTAGTTACAATTTTACTATAAGTATACATAGATTATAGTTGCAAATATATGTCGTCAATGACTCTCATTCAAGCTTTTTTAATGTCCCTCAATTGGTCACGGGGCTCCCTCATTAAGTTAGGGGGTAAGGTCTACCTCGTTGGCCGTTGCAGGTTGGCGGACTTCACGAGGCTGTCGAAAACACCTAACTTTGAAATAAAGTTCTCTTAGATATACAGGTTTCCTTACGCTGTTTTCCTTGTAATGTATAAATTTCTTTAAACTCTTATCTACTTGAACGTCTCTGAATTACGCAATCTAATACAAAGCGATAGAGTTTATCGAATTAATTAAACGTACACAGAATATTCAATATATATATATATATATATATATATATATATATATATATATATATATATATATATATATATATATATATATATATATATATATATATATATTGATTTATCACAGAAATAATTGTATTATTAACAAATAAAATTGGATCAATAAACCAATAAAATCACTTATGCTGTAATCATATTTACAAAATAAATAAGTATTATCCTCGAACAATAAACAAGTACAAATAAAATATGTCCTTATCTGATAAATTGTTGTAAAAATGGGGATATCCAATCAACCAATAATATCCATTAATCAACTGTAGCTATAAATAATGTCACGTATGAGGCCGACTTAAGGTGTTGTATGAAGTAAACTTCAAAATATTATGATTTACTAGAATTGCCCGCGGCTCCGCCCGCGTTCAGATGACTAAAAACCAAATTCTTAGATTTTACATATTAGTATACTCTTACATTGCAGTTTTTCTATTTTTTCTCATAAATGAGACATTTTCCCGCGGTAATAAGTATCCTATATGTTGACCCACATAATCAGTTACCGTCTGTAGTCTGTCTGTTACTGCAGCACGGATAAACTACTGGAGGAATTTTGATGAAATTTGGAATGGTGATAGCTGGTTATCCGGGTCAACTTAAAGAATACTTTTTACCGCGAGAAAATGTCTCATTTCTGAGAAAAAATACAAAAACTGCAATGTAAGAGTATACTAGTTAATATGTAAAACCTAAGAATTTGGTTTTTGATCATCTGAAGGCAGGCGGAGCCGCGGGCAGTGCTAGTATTGTATAAAATTTAAAATAGACTACTATGTAGCGTGAACACACAGTAGCTACTTATTATCTGTCAATATTTCATTACATTCGCTTAGATAATATCATCTAGTTTTGACGTATCATAATGATTCCAAAGTAAACTTTCAATAATGCAATTAATTTGCTTGCTTCTATTGTTCTGTTATACTACCCAGTAGCTAATAAAGATAAGTGTCTTGCTTTCGACATTGTGAGGTAGAATTTTCTTTATTCATTCAATTATGTACTTGAGGGTATTGAAAGTACAAAAAGGTTTTTACGTGTGTGGGAAATTTTATTGTGGTTGGTGCAAAAACTAAAACTTCCTACTCTAGTTAAAAGAGTAAAGTATTTAGTAATGTATACAGCCCGTTTTACCGTCCCACAGCTGGGCACGGAGCTCCCTTCAATAAGAGGGAGATCAGGCCATAGTCCACCACACTGGCCAAGTGCGGGTTGGCGGACTCATGTTTAATTCGAAAATTTGCTAGTTTCTCTCAGATATGCAGGTTTTCTCACGAAGTTTTCTTTCACTTTCATGTTGTATATATAGTATAAAATCGTTCCAACATGTACAAGTACATTGTAAAAGGCACTTCCACAAAACCTAAAGGGCCCCGGACACGTTCAATTTTCATACATGATTATCAAATATTACGTTTTCTTTAATCGTATTCATGAAAAAGCATGTCGAAATTTTTTGAGACACAATTTTAAAATGGATTAGAATTATAGTTTATTAGAGATTTTACTTCGTAAGTTGTCTATATCTATACTTAAAATTATAAAGATAAAAACAAATGTTTTATTGTATGTTTGTATGTAATAAACTAAAAATTCACTAAACCGATTTATATAGAATTTGGTGTAAAGATAGTTTGAGGCACTACGAAGGATAAAGAATACTTTTTATCCCGGAAATTATCCCTTAAGTGGGTGAAAATGATAAAAGTTTGTATAGGGAATCAATCATTTCTCAAGTAAGGGATAGAAAACTCATTATTACTCATTACAAAATACTTTCTTAGATTTACGCGAATAATTGTCATTTAAAATAAAACTATCTTTTCGGATTATTTCGCGGATTTATTTTGATTTTTGACGTGACGGGAAAGTCGGGAAAAAAAAAATCAAATTAAATCCGCGAAATAATCCGAAAAGATAGTTTTATTTAAAATACTCATTACAACAAACAATAACGTACAAAATAACAGAACTAAAAAAAAATATAATAAATAAATATTATAATAAAAAAATATTATATACATTATACATACAAAAATATATATTTGTCCGAAGCACTTACCTGTAGCTTACCTTAATTTAATCTGAGCATGACCAAAAATAGGTGGCCCTTTTATCTTCGAGCGCAAATGAAAGATATAAATCGTGATAGGCTCGTTTTTATCATCAATATGAAACTACAAAGATAGAAAGCACATTGTCACTGTGTTCCCACTCACAGTTCATGTATCAGATGAACCTCATCACGTGTCCGATACACTAGGTAATCATTTAAAACATGCTTATCGAAGTATTTTTATTATATATTACATGATTATATTTCTAATGGCTTATATATATGTGTGTTTTTAAATCTAATTTTTTTTTAATATGTTGGGACATTAACACACTGAACCTTCTAGTTCCATGGTAAGCTAGGAGTCTTATGTTATGGATACCAGATAGTCCCCCATACACTACATATATATAACTTTAAATACATACATATTATAAATATACATAATTAATACATAACGTATGTCTTGACGAAAATTTAAAAAGTAAAAACAAAAATTTTTTATTGTGAGCTATCCTTAGATATTTTTTTTAAGCTGCAAGCCGCCTGCAAGGAAAGGGTTATATTTTTCGCGCCTATCGTTGAATGTTTGTTTATTTGTAATATTCTTTATTCCCTCATATCTTACAAACCACTCGATGGATTACTTTATTAATTAAGGTATCGTTAGATTCGTCTCATTAGTCTATGTGTTCTTAGATAGGTGACATAAAAAATTAAATATGGGGGCTGCTAGATTTCATTCTTTAAGATGATTTTTTTAATCTTCTTTTTCTGCAATATAGGTATCAAATTAGAGGGCTCATAACAAGGATTCCAAAAAGGTATAACACCCCTGTATTACTATATATAATGATTCAATGCAGCTCTAAGCCATGAACAGAAAAAAAATATATAAAGATAATTAAAACCACAATTCTTTTATTAAAATTCATTTTTAGGTTTCTTTCATCATTTTTCATTTTAAATAACAGCTTAGGATATATAATGATTTAAAGTTGGTTAACAAACATTCTCGCAAATTTTCCTACTTAAAAATACCTACTAAAAAGCTGTAAATAAATAAATATATTATAAAAAAAACCCCCGACTGCATAAAAGCTAACTAAAAAGATGAAAACAAGTTCACGAAAGAATACAGGATTATTCAGTCGGACACATACATACGGGCATTTTATTTATGCAGTCGTTTTTTTTATTTTTATGATTTTAAATCAGGAGGAACATTTCAGACAGCATTATTTTCATTAAATTCGCATTCTTTCAACTCTTCTTATTTCTTTATTATATTAGTATAGATATGTAGAAGTGAATTTTTGTTTTATAAAGATTTTGTTGGGTTTTAATGGGTAGTACTGGCTTTTCTAGCCGGTGAGTCCCACATAACCCTAACCTTTATGTCTTCAGGTGGTATGCGTAAATGCAACGTATTTGGCTTTAATTTAGTATTGCATGCATATGCGGGTTCGTAACCCGCGGTTTCGCCCGCGCTAAAACACCCAAAAAATACTCTAAAAAAGTAGGTTTCATAAAAGCTTTCATCCCATATTTTAGCCCCTTATGGAATGAATTCCGAAAAATGCTAATAGTACACGTATTTATTTGATTGTATTAATACCAAGCATTCATATCAAGTTTCAAGTAATTCTGATCATAATTTTTTTTTGGTTGTATTATAACGTGTTTTCCCGTGGAAATGAGATAATCTTCCGCGGTAAAAAGCTCTTTAACTGTCTCCACGCAAAAAATCAGGTCAATCCGTCTCTCCGTTTCAACGTGAAAGAAGGACAAACAAACAAACAAACAAACAAACAAACAAACAAACAAACAAACAAACAAACAAACAAACAAACAAACAAACAAACAAACAAACAAACACACTTTCATATTTATAATATTAGTATGGATAGACAACGAAGACGTAACTTATATGTTAGACTAGGACTGATAAATAATTTTATGGTTTGTTTAAAAGTCTTAAGAGTTGCTTCAGACGGTATCGGACTGGTATTTTTTACCACATGGTGTAAATGACACATTTGCTAAATATTTTATTTTAAACTAGTGACTTACCCTTGCTTCGCTCAGGTGCGTCCCTAAGCTTGAATGGTTTAGGAACACATAAAAAGACAAAAGTTCCAAGAAAAATTCTGATGTTGGCATCAAGAACCTACGCGTATACAGAAAAACCCACGAGATTTTCATCACAATCGAACCAATGGTTTTGGAGCAGATATAGGATAGACATACGAACATTCATTTTTAATATATAAAAAGATAGATTAGAAAATTTTGAGAATTATTACTGCAATTGAAATTGACATCATCCATTAAAATATTTGATTTAAAATCAGATAGAGATGATATTATTTGATTATTAATATCAGATATTTTTTTGATTTAAAAGAGAATCGTTAAAAATATTTTAACGATTAATTACGATACGATAAAATCCTTGTTCTTGACATTCATTAAAAATCCGTTTTATATAACATAAACTTGGAAACTTTTTTGTACGTATTATTTGAGATAGAATAAAAAAAAATATATAATAAAAACAAGCAAATAAGACAATTAATAACAACGGGTAAATTTAAAATAAACTTTCATAGCTAATGAAGATAATATATTTTTGATATTGCGATTTTATCTCGAAATATACCTACTGATCGGAATTCGGGGTCACACACCTCTGAAATTTTCATGTACGAATCATTTATAACATGATTACCATTTGCTTACCGGTGAAGGAAAGCATCGTGAGGAAACCTGCATGATTGAGAGAACCTAGCAAGTTTTCGAAGACATGTAATGTCCGCAAACCCACACTTGACCAGCGTGGTGGACTACGGCCTGATCCACCTTATATTCAAGAGGGGTCCGTTCCCAGCAGTGGGACGTTAAAAAAGGCTGCATACAAGACCATCTGGGAAACTAATAAAAAATCACTTAATAGTCTTTACCTCGTAAACTACTAAGACTATTTTGATGATAATTCTTTTGTTCTCTAATTTAAAAGATAATTAAGCTATTAATTAAATAAATATTGTGATTATATTCAAAGGTTCTTTATATATTAATTCTTTTAGATATTAAGTCAATAACACCAACATACATGTACTTCATATTTTGTTTGTCTTCATAAACTATTTAAGGTATTTATTTTGCAATTACAATAATATTAGCTATTACAATCAGAATACTTCATTCAAAAGGCGGTTAAATAACTGATTGATTACTTGATCATTCACATTATTAAATTAATTTACAAGTTATTGTTGAACTTATAAACAAACGTAAAAGAACATGAAGTTTTAGCCGTAAAGCTTTGTATACATATAAAAATTACCAACTTTGTTTCTAAGTAAAAAGACACTATGATACCTATTGTTATAATATAGAGAATGCTTATTAGAGGTCGTGGGTTCAATATTACAGCCGGGTGACTGTATACATTGATCATACAAATTTTCCCATTATCATCGCATATAATTGTGTTGCACCTTTATAAAAACCTAGGTCAAATCCTTCAAAATAATATCAACTCTACAATTTAATGTTACTATAATATATCACTTTAGTTGAAATTGTAGTTATTTTAAAATATCAATGAAATTTTAGCTCTCGTAGAGCTTTTATAATATCTTTTGTAAATTTCGAAAAGCTATTGGATGTTTTCTGTGTTCTTTGTATATATATTTTTCCCGAACATTCATTGAAATAGAATAGATAACAGATAATTTGCATGCAGTTTTATAATTTTGATTCAAATATTTATTATGTAAAACAATCAGAATAATAAGAAGAATTTGTGAACACCATGACTCTATGGTTATTAATAATGTTATATTTGATTTATATATATTTTTATACATATTTGATAAATAAAACTGAATGAAACTACTATTAAATACTAATTTATTTGTCATCCATCACGATTTTGAAGTTAAATAGAACGTCCGCAACACATAATTGTAAAATAACCTAACGTCGAGTTAAAACTCTACAAAAAAACGAATTGTTAAAAAATATTTAAGTTGAACAAACTCATATTAAATATAATATCTAAAGGATATGATATCAAAGTAATACCTAGATTTATATAAAATATACCCTCTCATAGTAACGTGTCATGAATGACAAGCTCTATGTAGAAAGAAAATGTAGAGTTGACAGAGAATGTAGAGCTAAGACCTTGTCTATACATATAATAAAATTGTAACTAAGTCGAATCTGTACATTAAATATTTTTTGGAAAATCTAATTGAAATAGACATTATTATCGATACAGAGTCCGAATCTATAGTTTTTAGAATTTTTGTCTGTCTGTCTGTCTGTCTGTCTGTTACCGCATCACGAGAAAACCACTGGACAGATTTTGATGAAATTTGGTATGATGATAGCTGATTATCCGGATCAACATATACGATACTTTTTACCGCGGGAAAATATCTCATTTTTCAGAAAAAATACAAAAACTGCATTGTAGGAGTATACTAATATGTAAAACCTAAGAGTTTGGTTTTTGGTCATCTGAACGCGGGCGGAGCCGCGGGCAATGCAAGTTCGTAAATAAATATGTTAACGTATAATGTCTATAATCATTTTTGACTTAATCACTTATCAATCTTATAGTACAACGATACAAGTTTAGTAACGAACATAAACAAATACGTACATACATAGTAAATATATATCAAAAACTAAGGACTCACCCGCGCTTCGCTCGGGTTCGTCCCTATCTTGATTCCCCATACAAACTTTCATCACCTTTTTCACCCCCTTAAGGGATGATTTCCGGGATAAAAAGTATCCTATGTCCTTCCCAGGTCCTCAAACTATGTTTTTACCAAATTTAATCTAAATTGGTTCAGTAGATCCAGAGATCACCCTCTGCAACGTCACAAACAACTAACAACCTCTTTATAATATTAGTATAGATAACTTAATTAATGTAAAATTCAAATCTATATTTAAACTATGAATAAACACATTAAGTTATTAAAATTTAACGAAAAAAATAATTAAAAAAAAATACTTACTTGCGTCTCCTCGTCGCTTATTTCTAATATCACAGGATTTTATAGATTTATAATTAATATTATTTACACTAAAAAAAACCACTTTATTTACAATTATATACACTGGCCAGTTTTACCCCATATAGACAGTTAATTTTGATAATTACATTTTTCGCGCGGAGCTGTTAACATAGAGATAACAGGTGTTTAACGTTCAGAGGCTGAAAGCGTACTGTCACAGAGTCTGTCTTCATGGCTTTAATATCAGGTGTAACTCAATCAGTGATAATGTTGACAATACAAGTCGGCGTCGGCTCGGCTGAATTGTAGGGTCTTTACAAGCAACTCCGTATTGGACCGGTTTGGAAGCCCACCGGTCAACGATCCGTTGCGTGCGAACTTTGCTTGAGATGTAGAGTCACCATGTGTTAGGGATCGATTAGACTAATAAATATGTTTGTCTGACTTTTTTCTAAATGAATTTCGTATACTAATTATAATTAATTATTGTTTAGTTTTTAATTTGGTTTGTTGTTTTTAAAGTTTCATATCTCATATTGATTTGTTGTAGAGTTAGAGAAAAGTTTTAATGATTATGTTATTTTTTTTATAGATCAAGTTCTTTACTTTGTGGAATAGACAGAAAACACACGCTTATTCGACTTATATATGGAGATGAAAGGAAATGTAAAAAAATGTTGAATAATTAAAATATTGAAATCGTAATATATCGATCATAATCGATACAAATATTTACTAGAGCGAGATTTGAACTCGGGATCTCGAGCAAAGTAGAAAGATAATACATAATATTATTTAGAAAAACAAATTAAGCTCATCATATTATCTTATCTATATTTTTTTTGTATAATTTTTTTTAAAGAACCTGTTTTTTATCTTCATTAACCACCTATTCCGATGTTTATATTTCTCTTTATAATATAATAAAATGATAACAGAAGCTGTTTTTAAATAAATAATTTATATATTAAACAAGTTTTATGATAGGATATTCATTTCAATAAAATAACTGGATCTAAATAGAGTCAAATTCCACTTATACATATACATTAACATATGTATTAGTGAACTGCGTATTTGCGTAGGTAAAATGTGAATTTGTAAAAAACTTGTTTCCTCTCGCCACTCTAGTGTCTTGTTAGGCACATTAATAAAAAGTAGGCTATGCGATAATCCTGGATGTAAATGTTCGCCATTTTGAAGAGTATTCAAACAAACACACTCACACACAAAATTTCGCATATATATATATATATATATATATATATATATATATATATATATATATATATATATATATATATATTAGTGTGATTTGTAATTTGTTGTCGCCATAGAGTGTCGTTAAAACGTAAATCACTGTATGCCTTCACTGAGAATGACTAAACTCTACTTTTTATTTAAGCTGACACTATACAGATTTTTGTGTATTTTTGAATAGATATTATTTTATTTGAGCCAAATTTAGAAAATTTTCTAAATGCGGTCTGTGTATTTTGAATTAGAAATTATGTACCAATCAATAATGGTATTGCATGGTATCGTAACCTGCCAAAGATTTTTATTATAGATACTTCAGAAAAACCCTCTGCAAATGGATGAGAGGGATGAAGTGAGGTCATTAAAAAATAATTTTGTTAATTAAAAGAAGATTAAAGGAAATAAATATTTATTGGTCATCAGATACATCCCACATAAGTAATAGACAAACAACATTATTCTACAAAACACAGCTTTCAGGCAAAAAAAATCTATATCATTAACGAGGGACTGAACCTCGCTTCGCTCGGGTTCGTCCCTAGCTTGCTTCCTAATACAAAGTTTCATCTCCATATTCACCCTTAAGGGATGATTTCCGGGATAAAAGTACCCTATGTCCTTCCCAGGGTCTCAAACTCTCTTCTTACCATTTCATCTACATCGGTTCAGTAGATCCATTTACCTCTTTATAATATTAGTATGAATTAATTTTTAAATATTAATATCCGCTGAGGGGTCAAAATTCGACAATAATCATTATTGAAAATATATATAAATTAAATTTATCTATCTATACATAAAAACAAACTGCTTCCAATTTGTTTTTGATAACCCTAGAGCTAATCAATTGCTACTCAACAAAAAAAAACATTTTTTTACAAAGGAAGCAAAGGTACTTAAATCTTTTGTCTTTGCATATTTAATATACACATAGATGTGAGGAAAATTACTACATACTATATGTACCTATGGGTTTGTATGAACAATACAGTTGTCTGATTTGATTCACTATGCGACCGTTTCCATACGTGTATAAGATATAACGTGTTTTGAAAAATTGTTATTTATGATCAATTATGTATGTAAAAAGAATAGTGACTCACCCTCGCTTCGCTCGGGTTTGTCCCTAGGTACGTTTCAAAGGTTAGTATGGAATAGATAGTCGATCTCTTGTTCTGTGAAAAACAAAAACAAATCTATCTCACGGGAACCGTACATTTTTCCGGGATAAAAAGTGACCTATGTGCTATTGCAGACTATAATCTATCTTTGTGCCAAATTTCATCCAGATTCGTTTAGCCGTTCTGGTGTCATTGAGTAACAAACATCTATCCATCCAAACTTTCTCATTTACAATATTTATGGGACTTTTTAATGCATCTGGTTGTAAGTTATTACGGTATTTTTATTTTACAAAGCCATATAACTCATGTAAAAATTACAATAATACCAAAATACAATAAGTCAAGTCTTTATGTTATTTATGTTACTACATCTACCTTTTATTGTTGTTTCACGATTAGTTTGAAGTACTTTTTTTAATCCTAAATATAAAAAAAATATACATTTATATGTATTTACTTTGTTTTTGTTTTATTTGTTGTAAAATAAATCTAATCTAATCAATCTCACAAAAACATACGAGCCACCAAAATCATTATAATATTAATATAATAATAAATATTTTTCAAAATTTTACTGTTGTTTTCTTTTATATACGTAAACCCTTCAAAACTCACCCTTGCTTCGCTCTGGTACGCTTTTTTTTTGAGCGGAATCCTAATTCTTTTTCTAAAATTAAAGTTGCCTATGTTACTCATTATAGCATCAGCTATCTTCCAGTAAAAGTCCCGTCAAAATCAGTCCAGCCGTTTCAGAGATTATCCGGAACAATTAGACAGACAAATTTTTAAAAAAATGTGTTTTTCTTATAAGTAGGTACCGTATGTAATTATTTCATATGCATTTAGTAAAACGCTGTTATTTTGACATTACAAACAGACACTTCAATTTTATTTATCTGTATAGAAGATTTCTCGTATTTCACTCACTTCTTCACTCGTATTTCAATTATATTACTACCTATACCTAAAAATTATACACTCTGATGCATAAGCGGTAAAGCTTCATCAAAATCCGTTCAGTAGTTTTTGCGTGAAAGAGTAACAAACATTCATCCATCCTTACAAACGTTCGCTTTTATAGGTAACTAGCATTGCCCGCAGCTCCGCCTGCATTCAGATGACCAAAAAGCAAATTCTTAGGTTTTACATATTAGTATACTCTTACAATGCAGTTTTGTACTTTTTTCCCGCGGTAAAAAGTATCCTATATGTTGACCCGGGTAACCAGCTATCACCACACCAAATTTCATCAATATCCCTCCAATGATTTTTCTGTGATGCGGTAACAGACACACAGACAGACAGACAGAACAAAAGTTCTAAAAACCATAGATTCGGCCTCTGTACCGATAATAATGTCTATTTCAATAAGATTTTCCAAAAAATATTGTTCTCGAACTTATTTTTTATTATTTTTATTTATTTATTGTTATTATTTTACAACAAACTCGTTCTCTCCCATCACCAAAATATTCGAAACGTCGGGAACCAAAAATTAAAATAAAGCCGCGAAAAAATCAGAAAAAAATCATATTTAAAAAATGTCAAATATTTGCGTATATCTAAGAAAGTATTATGTATATAAATGAAAATGAATCGCCGAAATGTATGTACGCGCATAACTTCCGATTGACTGCACCAAATTGGATAATTCTTTTTTTTGTGTGTTTGTTATTGTCAGGACAAGCTTTGCAAGAAGAAGCTTGACAATAGGATAATCAAAAGAATTTATTTTACTAAAATAAGATATTTTTTTTAATCTCATGATACGAAAAGTGAGCGAGTGAAATAGTTTTTATCCCTGAAATCATCCCTTAAGGGGGTGAGAATGGGGATCAAAGTTTGTATGGGAAAGCAAGCTAGTGACTATCCCGAGCGAAGCGAGGGTGAATCCCTAGTAATACTTTAAAAGACAGATGGAAGAAAAGATTATAGTGTGCATGGTTAGTTTAGTCTCCTCGCTAGCTAAACCGTTTTCTGTATATGGGGTACTTCCCCGTTAAAGCCGGTACATTCATACCAATACTAAAGCATAGTTTTAAAATAAATTACTCACATTTACCACAACCTAATATTTCCAACTCAGAAGTGATCGCATATCTATACTAATAATAGAAAAAGGAAAGATTTTTGTTATTTGTTTGTTGTTGTACCGAATAAGATCCTAAAATACTGAACCGATTTAGTTGAAATTATGTAAGAAAATAGAGACCCTGGGAAGGACATATAATAGTTTTTATCCAGCAAATCATCCCTTAAAGGAGCGAAAATTGCGATGAAAGGTTGTATGGGGAAGCAATTTATTATATTTAATTACATCAGGACTGGGATACAAATAAATTACATATAAATCAAGACAATGTCGTAATTTTAAATTCGAAAAACTCCTTTTGCTTTACAGATATCTAATTTCATACTACATAATTTCGATTTTTTTTTATTATTATTTAACTACACTTAATTTGTCTATTTACATTTGTCATTTATTTAAAGACTAAGTGAAAGAAAAGATAATTTATTTTTTACTGCCAACAACAATCACAAAAACATATAAACAGAGAGTATTATTTCTTAAAAAATCTTAAATCTCTAATGCCCGATTTCACCGCCATCCCATAAGTTACCACCTACGTATGGGATCCCTAGCGCAAAAGTTCCCCTAAACTAGCCCCTAAATTAAATTTCGTTTTACTATCGTCAGAGCCCGTATTTCTAGTACCTATATTTTTATTTTAACATTTAGGTGACCCCTAACTGTCGGTGAAACGGAAACTGTCCCCTAACAGCCCCCTAACCATGCTTAGGGGATCCCTTAAACTTGGGTGACGTTGGTGAAATCGGGCTTCGTCTTTAAATCTTAAAAAAATGTGCATTTTTAAAAACCAATCATATCGTCCAAAGGTTAAAAATAACATGAATCCATTCGATAAGAGAGATCAAAAGGCTCCACTCTCATGTTAGATAACAGGTGTCACATAACCGACACGCGACACGCAAGAGATAAAACACCAATTTAGCTCTGAGACCTCACAAGTCATTTTACGGGTAGCAACAGGGATGGAAAGACTAGTCAAGTAGTTTAACTTTGCTTGAAAAAAGTGAGATCTTTATATTTATTTATTCAGAAATAAATTTTAGATGACTGTAAATGTCGTACCGAGATAAAAAATTGCATATTTCATTCTAACACACTTTCTTTTTATAAAAAATATCGATTTCTTGCTTTTCATCTACGTGAATGATAAACCAAACAAATACTATTTCGCATATGTATATAATAAATACATATAAGGTTAGATGGAATAATATAGAAGATATTCATAGAATTCTGTTAAAATAGCATTTATAGGGAGATATAGGGATTTGCGTGGGCTATTATTATTATTATTATTTATGTTGGGTGTGGTGCCGAGGTCGGCCCTAGCTACGTCGACCAGTTTTGGTCCATTGTAGCTCCCTTTATAGTGAGTTCAAAGTTCTAGATTTTCTGAGCGGGGAGCATCTGTATCTCTTCCGGTTGCATAATATGTGCATGAGTTGCGTGGGCTATATATATATATATAGCCTATAGACAATGAAAATGGAAAATGACCAAACAGGAATAGAACCTGTGAACTACAACCGAAGTCACAGAGCTAGAGCATACAATAAGATCATCTTAAATAGGGGCATTTCTATACTTAATGCTACATACGTGAAATAAATTAAAACTTTATAAATGATAAAATAGAGTTGCAAATCGATTGATAGATAAACAAAAGTAACATAATCCCTTAGTAACAGACGTAATCAAGTATCAGTTTATACATTATATTATGCTATTATATGCAAAGCGAATTTAAAATGAAATTTATATAATACGAAACTAGCATTGCCCGCGGCTCCGCCCGCGTTCGATGACCAAAAATCAGATTCTTATGTTTTACATATTCGTATACTCTTAAATTGCAGTTTTTGTATTTTTTCTCAGAAATAAGACATTTTCCCGCGGTAAAAAGTATCCTATATGTTGAACCGGATAACCAGCTATCACCATACCAAATTTCTTTAAAATCCCTCCAGTGGTTTTTCTGTGATGCGGTAACAGACAGACAAAAATTCTAAAAACTATAGATACGGCCTCTGCATCGATAATAATGACTACTTCAATAAGATTTTCCAAAAAATATTTAATGTACAGATTCGGCTTAGTTAGAATTTTATTATATGTATTTTATAGACTTTATCTTACAGAGTAATTTGAGAGAATATAGTCAAAACCATATTTACTAAGTAGTGGTGTTTAAATTCATATTTTTACTTAACCTACCCGTTTACGTACATTCATATTTACTCAGAACAGGAATCGAACCTATACCCTTAAACGTCAATGCCATTTAATCAGACGTCACACTGAGCACGAATTAAATTTTATTCATAAATATGAAAGGCTATTATTATGGTGACCCTACTGGAATCTCACGGAAGATTTGTTCATTGAAACCGGTTTAGTAGCTATGCGAATAAAACAATGCCAGTGACAGACGGGCAGACATTTTTTGCATACCCGTCGTCATACCGTCTGCGAATTAAATTCTAAGTACCGTACTTTGTAACAAAATAATATACATAGTTATAATAGTTATTGTAGTGACTAGCTGATTCATTTCAAGGTCCCACTGCTGGGCACGGTTTTTAACGTGAGAAGAATTAGGCCACAGTCCACCATGCTGGGCAAATGTGAATTGGCGGACCCCACATGCCTTTCCTAGCTAGATTTTTTCCGATATCAAGGTATTCTCACCTTTTTGCTTCATCGTAATAGAAGGTTATCACTTTAAAAATAATTTGCCCAAGAAAATATCAGAAAGCGAGACCCTGATTCGAACCCGCTTTACTAAGTTTTCTAAGGGAGTTCTTCTGAGCTACCACTACCCTATAAATACTTATATCAATACTAATTTTGTTCATGCAAAACTGTCTATTGATATTAGTCTATCCACCTTTTAAGCTGTAACTTCGCAATGGATTAGTGTGACAGTTAAAAAAAAGCTGACCACATATTTTCAATTTCTTTCCGTGGGATGTTACCATAAGTAAAAACTACATGAATATAATATAAAGCTGAAGAGTTTTTTTTCTTGTTTGTACGCGCTTATCTTTGAAACTGTTAATCAAATCAAAAAGATATTTTTTTGCTCTTTGTAGCTTATTTGTTGAGAAATATTATGGGTTATCTAACACCCTACGACCCCTAAAAAGGAAATAAATAATAATTAAAAAGGTAAAGACAAACCAGTTCAGTATCCTTTTCTCCTCTGTTTGTCAATTTTCTTTATTTTTTGTCATTATTAGCTATTGACGAGCTTTTGAAAAAAAAAAATTGGAAACAATAAGATTTTTTTTATAATCTTTTTTTCATCGTGTCACTCTTGACAGAGCGGTCGTGGTCATCACGTAGCAGTTTC
The DNA here is from genome assembly GCA_951806755.1 of Brenthis hecate. Classification (NCBI taxonomy): domain Eukaryota; kingdom Metazoa; phylum Arthropoda; class Insecta; order Lepidoptera; family Nymphalidae; genus Brenthis; species Brenthis hecate. The sequence goes on from OX638250.1 coordinate 16,219,144, forward strand.
TGTAGGAGCAGATGTGATGCTCCTTACGATTGATCGCCACTTTTCCCTGTTTGCCGACATCCTGGTGCACTCATGCAGGGGACCACACACAGCTAGTTTAGTTTCGGTCGGTCCATCGCATACGTGATCGTCCTCGTCCTCTGGTGTCCTCCACCTTGCCCTCTACGACAAGGCGCTCAATGTAGTCGCTTTCACGCCGGGAGACGTGTCTAAAGAACTTTAGGATGCGACCCTCTACTACCGCCGAAAGGCGTTGTTTAATGACGAGTTCTTGGAGTAACTTTTTTATATAGATAAGTAAATTCTATTCATATGTTTACCTCGCGATACTGATACGCGAGTGGAACCGCGGGCAAACGCAATATTCAAATATTTAAGTTAATAAATTGGTTTCTGAAAATGAAATCACGCCCTAAATTAAACATTCATCACATTTACTTATATGAATATTATTTTTTTTACAAAAGATAGGCTAACCTCTTAAATCATTATAGCTAATAGTTTTTTAATTTATATACCTAATGACAAAATCGATATATTTCATCATCTTAAGAATAAATTGTATCATTTTTCTATGAAAATATTTCAAAGTCTGAAAAAACATTATAAACTGCTTAATAATTATAGTGTAACGTTTAGTATAGATTTCTCAGAAATGATATATTTTCCCGTAGTAAAAAGTATCCTATATGTTGACCCGGATAACCAGATATCATCATACCAAATTTTATCAAAATCTGTTCTGTGGTTTTCACGTGATGCGTTCCTAGACAGACAGACAAAAAATCTAAAAACTATATATTCGGCCTCTGTATCGATAATAATGACTATTTCAATAAGAGTCTCTAAAAAATATTTAATATAGAGATTCCACTCAGTTAGAATATTATTATATGTACAGATTAAACGGCAAAGTTATAAAAAATATCTTAACTACATGTATTTAAACGTAAGATATCCATGACCTAGGCAACGTCGCCTTGTTTCAAAGGTCTTTAACCCGTTATTCGAGGCCCAGGTGTAGAGCGCTATTATGCACATTATGCATCTGCAAAGATATCTATACATAAAATAAAACTGTAGAGGTCGAATGTCTGTACATAGAAAAAAATGCTAAAAACTGAGTCAGGAGGTGTAAGAAGAGAAATAGAACATATCCGGATTTATTTCAATTTTTTTGTTTCTTTGTCTGTCTGTTTGTACGGTCTGTTCACCGAAACTGTTAGTCCGATTTAAATCAAATTTTGCATGTGGTACCTGATATCCCCGGTCAACATTTTAGATACTTTACATCCCGGACAATTAAAGAGTTCCCGTGGGATAGTTAAAAACTATATTAACTTATACAGCTTAGTAAACAAAAACTAGTAATTGGATTTCAATGAAACTTTACAGTAATATAGTTCTTACATCAAAATAACAAATAAAATACTTTTATCTCGGAAAATGTACGGTTCCCGTGGGATAGATTTGTTTTTGTTTATCTAAAGGTGAACCCGAGCGAAGCGAGCGTGAGCCGCTAGTAAATATATATTTAAATAAGCTTAATATAACTTGCTTGTAATCTTAATCTCTGTTATCAGGCTACGAGATTATTAGAGTTATGAAACTCTTTCTTCCACTTTGCTTTTTAAATGAAATTATCTATTCAGATTTTTTCGGATTTTACTTGTTGTGGTTCCTGACGTTTCGTACGTTTTACAGCAATCATGGTCACGGAAGAGACTAAGATTTTAGACGTTTCAAAGGTTATATAAACAAACGTGTGGAACCTAAAATAAAAATAAATCCACGAACAAATCTGAAAAGATTGTTTTATTTAAAACTAGCGACTCATTCTCGTTTCGCTCGTGTTTGTCCCTAGTTACGTTTTAATATTTAGTATAGATTTCTCAGATATGAGATATTTTCCCGCTGTAAAAAGTATCCTATATATTGACACGGATAACCAGCTATCATCATACGAAATTACATCAAAATTGGTCCAGTGGCTTTCTCATGATGCGTTCCCAGACAGACAGACTACAGATTCGGTCTCTGAATCGATAATTACGACTATTTGAATAAGATTTTCTAACAAAATATTTAATAGACATACAGATTCGGCTCAGTTAGATTTCAGATTATTTTATTATGCCTATGTATAGATGTCATATATTCGTAACGAAACTCTAAGAAACTAATCCACTTTACTTAGTTATTTTAGGTTATCAATGTCACAGTTAAGTACCAGCCAGACATGACGAGTATCTACGATTATTGGTTACAAATACGTCATGATCTGCTTATATAATACTAGCAGGGCCCACGGCTTCGCTCGCGCTAAAACTACAAAATAATCTCTAAAAATGTAGTTTCATACAAACTTTCATCCCCTATTTTACCCCCTTATAGGATGAATTTCTAAAAATGCTAAAACACGTATTTATTTAATTTTATTGAAAAGCATTAATACCAAATTTCAAGTAATTCTGATAATAAATATTTTTTGAATTGTATCATAACGTGTTTTACCGTGGAAATTAGATAATCTCCCGCGGTAAAAAATAGCCTATGTCACTGTCTAGCCCTCCAACTATCTCCACACAAAAAATCACGCCAATCCGTCACTCCGTTTCGACGTGAAAGAAGGACAAACAAACATACGCACTTTCTTATTTGTAATATTAGTAAGGATAAACATTTATGTTTTCATATTATTTATTCTAAATTAATTCGTTTGAATTAATTGAATTATTTTCACATAGAAAGACCAAATCTCAATGTTTTACATTTGCGTGTCAGTAATACAAATCTTATCTAATAAAGAAAAGGCTAAAAATCTATAATTTATTTATTAAAATCAAGCTAACAGACTATAGAAATATCTTCACAGTTATAAAACTGGCATATACATATGCACCTACAGCAATATAATGAAATCAAAATTTTTAACAAGTATTCAGAGTTAATACTAATGTATAACACTTTGCCAAACCCAAAAAATCATATTTTGTCTACGTGCGGAAATCAAACCTACTATGTCAGCGTTATTTGCACACTATGTCGCAATGAACTTCAAAATTTTGCTATTAACACCAACGGCACCTATAAATCAACAGATATATAGTAAAAGCGACAGCAAATTGATAAGATATACACAAAATTGATAAAAATCTGCCAACGTATGTGATTGAAGCACGTGTGTGTGAATCCTTATCTAAATTAGACGTTTTTTTACCCTCCTCCGGTAGCTGGTTCGACTCTCATTTGAAGTAATATTTTTTTATATACATTCTTATTAATACACAAACCCAATATAATATACGGGACATGATACTAATGGCGCAAGAGTAATTTTTGATTACTTTTGCATTGATTCATAGATCGTATATTATATAGAACTAGCGACTCACCACGCTTCGCTTTTAAAAACTATAGATTTTTCTAAAAATATTTAATGTACAGATTTGACTCAGAATTTCATTATATGTATAGACTTCTTTTGGGGTTTTTGCAATTTTGTTTGCACTCTTTTGCTAAATCATGGTGGTATAAGGAGATCTAGACGTGGACGCCGTTAAACTTTTTGAAGTGAAACTTCTTCAGAATCGTTGTGCTTTGAAACTCCATGAAACGGAAATGCGACACGAGAAAGAGACAAACACATAAATATATAGGACTAGCGACGCACTCTAGCGCCGCTCGGGTTCGTCCCTACTAACGTTTTAACTTTTAGTACAGATTTCTAAGAAATGAGATATTTTCCCGCAGTAAAAAGTATCCTTCCTATATATCTACTCAGATAAACAGTTATCATCATACCAAATTTCATCAAAATCCCTTTAGTGGTTTTTCCGTGACGCGGTCACAGACAGACAAACAGACAGACAGACAAAAATTCTAAAAACTATAGATTCGGCCTCTGTATCGATAATAAAATTTTCCAACAAATTCTATTTCAATAAGATTTTCCAACAAATATTTAATGTACAGATTCGGCTTAGTTACAATTTTTTATATGTATAGATGACAAAGTGTAGATTAAGTGATAGGTAAGCCCATGAACGAATAAGTGGTTTATTCGTTCATGGGTAAGCCATTCTGGAGATTACGTAGATCAGATGAAAATAGAGATAGATAATTATTTTTATCGGTTGTTTATGAGGTGCATGTAGAATAGAAATCACAGACTTCAGTTTTAGGGTTCCGTGCCCGTAGGGTGGCAACGGAACCCTATTACTAAGCCTCCGCAGTCCGTCCGTTCGTCCATCTGTCACAGGGTTGTATCTCATGAACCCTAAAAGGTACAGAGGTAAAATTTTCACATAATATGTATTTTTATTGCCGCTATAACAACACATAATAAAAACAAATAAAAAAAGTACTAGAAACATTTTTTAGTCATTCGTAATCGATCATCGAAGTTAATATACCACATATATAGAGTAAAAGTCATATTAATAAGTATATAGTATACGTACGAAGCCCTTCGTGTGCGAATGCGACTCGCACTTGACCATTTTTTATTTATAAGTAACAAACCTCTTATACCTTTGTAAGGACGTTAGATAAATGAATAAGGTAAAATGAAGAATGAAGTTAGTTAACGATTATATCGTTGTTAGGTTAGGTTAGTTTTGTTTATTCCTTTTCTTCTCTAGTATAACTAATTATTCTTGTAATTTTAAGGTCAAACCCCAAGGATTTATGAATTAAAATAAGGATTATATATATCAATGTCTGGCAATCCAGCCGAAAGCCAAGAACAGGGAGAGCGGTAAACCTCGGTGGAAGGTGTACCAGGTACCTACTTCGCTAATAGCAGAGTGGCCAATAAAAACCAACTGCTGGGAGTTATGGTCTGCCTCGGCAGGCCAATCTAGTTGAGTGCTTAAGCGACCCTGCGATGCCCCATTAAGCTGAGGAGAGTTCTAAAGGCTGAGTCTCTACATAAAATTTCCTTACATTAAAAGAAAAGTCTAAAATTAAAGAAGTTTGTACATTTTTTAAATTAGAAATGATGAAAATGTAAGCTTCTGTTCACAGCTTGTACCAATAAATAGGATTTTTAATTGAACAGTGGTCGAAACTGCTAACGCGAGTCCCACACATACAAATACTTGCCAGTTATTTTTAGAGTTAGTACTGTAATCAAGTTACCTGGAATGTACTACAGGTTTTATAATAAAGCAAAACATCTCCAGTTTTTTAAACACGTTTTTAGTATGGAGACCCCTTAATTTTTTACTTTATTTTTATTTATTAACGTATTGGCTAAGGCATATATTTGTTATCATTGGATTCCCACACCTCTTGCGTAAATGCATTTCCCAACGTTAAAAAAAGATTTATTTATTTGCGGTAAAGGTTTATTTATTAACGTACAGAATAATCTACCAGAGTCTCACAGGATTAACGGTTTAGGCACCCATATATCAATTGGGACAAATATACGATCATTCATTTTTATTTATACAGAATAAAAAATAAAATAAAGATCAATAAGATTTTTCAAAAAATATTTAATGTACAGACTCGCCTTAGTTAAAATTTTATTACATATATGTATGTATAGATATAATGACGTCATCTGTTCATATATCAGACGAGGACATCTACAATAGAATACTTTATGCAAAAGTACTGAATTACATTGTTTATGAATACTTAAGTACTATGTCCAAGAATAGAAATTCCCGAATGAATAATTCAAAACAACTTAACATTGGAAATAGAGTAATTTCTTTCATTGTAAAACCAATTAGAAGATTGAAAACCCACTTATCAAGCTAATTGACTGTTGTAACCGTATCAATAACTGATAACAATTACGATAACAAGCCACTCGACTGTAGCTCGTGTCCATAACTGTTAATATTTAATCAACAGTAAAGCTGTTAACCGACTTTCATGGAGAGCCTGTGCATAGACTAGGGATTTCCCGTTTCTTCTAACTCAATAATTATTATTTATATTTAATTAGCGACTTACCCTTCCTACGCTCTACGGTTCGTCCATACGTTTTGACGGTCAGTATAGATTTCTCAGAGATGAGATATTTTCCTGCAGTAAAAAGTATTAGAAATTTTGACCCAGATAACTAGCTATCATCATACCAAATTTCATCAAAATCTGTCCAGTAGTTTTCTGGCGATGCGTTCCCAGACAGACAGACCGACAAGACCGAAAGAATAAATTCTAAAAACTGTAGAGTCGGCCTTTATATCGGTAATAATAACAATTTCAATAAGATTTTTCAAAAAATATTTAATGTACAGATGAATATATGTATAGACTAGGGACTCACCCTCGCATTCCTCCTTTCCGGCCCTAGCTTGCTTCTCAATACAAACTTTCATCCCCATTTTAACCAGGGGGTAAGGGTACTAAGCACGGAGATGGTAAGGGTACCGTCTCCGTGGTTAGTTTCGGAAAATCAATTGTTAAGTGACATGCCGGCGTATCCGTGAGCCTTGAAGCGTTAAGGGATGATTTCCGGGATAATAAATATCGTATGTCCTTCCTAGGGTCTCAAACTATCTTTGTACCCAATTTTATCTAAATCATCTACTTCTATACAAAAATATCTTTCAAAACCAGTTTTTGAATGAATAAAATATTAACCATCGTTCAATACAAGATAATCTTGACTGAAATAATTGAAATTGAAATTTATTTATTTAGTATCAAATTCATATAAGTATACAGTAAACAACAATGGCTACGATGATACTGCAAAAGTATAAACTGCGTTGCAGATATCAACGCCCGCCTCCGTATCCGTAATTTCGTCTTAATACGTAATATTTATATTCATATTGACCAAAAGCATGCTGCTTTTTGGTTTTTTTTTAATCTTTTATTTAGCATTACATACTAGTATAAATACAGATAAAAAAATTTGAAGAGATATTACCTGGAATTTGGAATCCTGTAACCAATTACTATTTTTATTATAACGCTAACATCCAAAGCATTTCTACATAAGCCAATTATTGTTAAATAATGTAAAAATCTTTAAGATTAAAAAAAACCAGCCTGCGGCTAAATCCAAGGTAAACACAATTATTTTTTTCTAAAACATTGCCATCTATCTACACGGTCACAAGAAAAAGACTAGACTAAGTCAATTTCAAATTAAATTATGTATATTAGTAGGAAGAAAAAGTATAATAAATAAAAATAGAAAAATTTCAATAATTAACATCTTGTTAACTTTTCCGGGATGGTTCATTTAACCACGGTAATATTACATACAGTATTCCATCTTCATACAAACGGTCGGAAATCGAGTTATACCTACGCGCTTCGCGTTCGGTATACACTCGGTAGACAACCGTGCGGGGCTGCCAGATCGTATAATTGGACACGAAAATTGTATGAGGTGGTTATGTTATGTAACTTTTATAATTTGATACAAAAATAAACATTTTACTCCTCCCGTAACTTCGCTAATGTCAAATAAAAAAGGATCGAGACATCGTATGTTTTAAAAATAAAAATTAATTAAATAAATAAAACATAAAAATTAAAGTATTTTTAAATTAACTTTTTATCCAAATGCGGATTCTTTATACTATTAAATTTTACAATAAAGCTTTTCGTACACGTCTCAGTCGAGGCGCGTATTTTTAAATCTCAAATTTATAAGGGTCACATACCACCCTTATAAATTTGAGATTTTTTTAATTAAATCTACTAATAATAGTTTTTAAATAAAAAATATAATATTTGAAATCACAAAATTAGAAAAAAACTCAAGTAGGTAGATGAAATTAAAATACTGGCCGGCGGGCACTCGGGCAGCCCTGTCGCGTGGGTACGTGCCGCTCGGCTGTAGGTAATTATTTCAAGAACAGGGCCGAGCTGGAATACTGTATGCATTACATTACCGTGATTTAACTGAGGATCTTAACAGATGACGTAGATCAAACTTTACCAGGGTCACTTCCTTGATGGGTGACCAATGACAATAAGTGCTATAATAATGTTTTCTGACTTAAAAGTATAAATGATGCCCAAGTCTTTGACCTAAATTACCTAATTTTGACGTTCGGGGTCGCCCTTATATTATACAAAAGTAAATGCGGAAGCGATAAAACGAAAGGAAATTGTAGAAGGTTTTTTTTTCATCACGAGAATATAGGTTTTTTACGTTTTCTACTTTCTGCCAATATTAAGACTGTGTATTGGGAAGTATCTATTTCCTAGCTTTTCCTTATCTAAACCAGAAGTACTACATAGTATATATATATATATATATATATATATATATATATATATATATATATATATATATATATATATATATATATATTTATAAAATGGTTAAATGTTTATTTGTATGTAGGATGATCTCAGTATATCAAAATTTGGACAAGAGTAGAGTGAAAACTCTACAATCGTTGAGAAATAAAAAGAAATCTAATAAATTATATATGAGAATGACATATTACTATTCTATAATATAAAGACATAAAGATTTCATTTATACATATATATAATAAAATTCTATCTGAGTCGAATTTGTATATTAAATATTTTTTGGAAAATCTTATTGAAATAATAAGTCTGTCGGTCTATCTATCTGTTTGGGAACGCATCACGAGAAAACCACTGGACAGTTTATAATGAAATTTGATATAATGATAGCTGGTTATTCGGGTCAACATACATATAGGGTACTTTTTAATGAGGGAAAATATCTCATCTCTGAGAAATCTATACTATCCTTTAAGGGATCTATCTATACTATCCTTATCCAAGGGACGAACTCAAGCGAACCGAGAGTTATTCGCTAGTTACAAATAATTTTGAAACGACTAGGTATTCTTAAATGATCATAGAACGACATTTTATAAATATCCTAGTTCTAAAAAACATACTGATATAAAGTTACATGTATCAAGGTAAAATAAGTCAATTCAGTGATCGTTATAAACATTTACCGGAAAGAGAAGAAATAACGGAACATTTAGATATATTTACAGAAAAATTATGTTAATTTAGGCATTTTTCTTCAGTACATATACTTCCTTGGTCGTGAGGCGATAGCGTTTTTAAACTAATTACCCACTAAAATTTGCATAATAAGTAATTATATTATTATACTAAATAGTATTGACTGATATAAAATTAATACAGCCTTTCCTTGAATAGCAAGTAAGTAATTGATAACGAAAGGATAATAAAATTATTTTATTGATAGATTTTGTTGCATTTTCCTGTCGAAGATTATTTTACTGTTTTCATTTTTCTTTCCCTAAAGCAAAGATAACATATTCCAATAATTCCATTTTTCAGTTTTAACAAATTAACATTTTGTGAAATCTTCTGGATTTAAATTGAATCAGTCATTGTAGGCTTATCTTGATGTAAAATTGACGTTACTGATTACACCAGGGAATTCCCCAGAAATTTAATAGGAGTGCAACTGTGTAATATATGGTCTATATTTTAAAACCGTACCCATAAAGAGGGGAATTATAAGTTAACGTGTGTATCTATGTCTGTGGGTCTATGTTAGTATCTGTGTATCTGTCTGTGGCATCGTAGAGTCGAAAATCTGAACCGATTTAATAGTTCTTTTTTGTTTGAATGGTGACTTGATCGAGAATGTTCTTAGCTATAAATCAAGAAAATCCGTTCAGTAGTTTTCAGACTATCAGCTCTTCTCTAGACGGTTCGGTAGGATTCCATACGGATATAAACAACTTCCACAGATCTAATCGATTCGAAACTTAGTATCCCGATACTTATTGTTATATTGTTTTTATATACCTACTTATTAAACAAGAATTGCTTATTTATTATTACATATATATGTATAACTGTCATACTAATTCTCAGTGAGGCAGTGTACATGTGATTTTACTTCTTCACGTTGTAACGGCTTAACGGATTAGAGTTTCATTCGAAATGGAGATAACATTTATGTACCTATGTATACCGTGGACGTACGCTAATTTTTATCGAAGTAAAAAATTGATATTATATAAAAAATACTTATTTTTTACCTTCAATTTTCGTTATCGTTAATTGAAGTCGTAATAGAAAACTGAATATTCACTTTACGTTGACAAAAAATATAAATTTATCTATAGATATATATAAAAACATAGATACGTACACATTTCCTAACAAATATCTCAAGAACTGGCGTCGACATGTGACGTTAAGTCAAAACATAGAATAAAATTCAAAAATCGATCTTAAAGTACTTTTTTTAAACAAAACAACGCCCGTTTTAATTTTGTCATCCGAAAAGCAATGAACAAAGATATTTAAAAAAAGCGCATAATGTCAAATAGTGCGCTTCTTTTTGAGGACATTTTTGAGAAGCTAATTGTGTATCTTGAGTTTTTGTATATCAATGCATTGATCATGATCATGTTCTCCTAGCCGATTCCGGCTACGGCGGCCAATCTCATTGAGATTAGCCAACTGCGCAGGAGATATGATATTTTGTTTTGATCATACAAATATTTTCAATAGTTTTATAGCATATACGAGTACATTCTCACGAAAATAGAACTCACTACCTATCGTAAAAGAAACGGTTATTGAATTATTAATAACTAGCATTGCCCGTGGCTCCGCCCGCGTTCAGATGACTAAAAACCAAATTCTTAGGTTTTACATATTAGTATACTCTTACAATGCAGTTTTTGTATTTTTTCTCAGAAATGAGAAATTTTCCCACGGTAAAAAGTATCCTATATGTTGACCCGGATAACCAGCTATCATCATACCAAATTTCATCAAAATCTGTCCAGTGGTTTTTTCGTGATGCGGTAACAGACAGACAGACAGACCGGCAAAAATTCTAAAAACTATAGATTAGGACTCTGTATCGATAATAATATCTATTTCAATTAGATTTTCCAAAAAATATTTAATGTACAGGTTCGTCTTAGTTACAATTTTATTATATGTATAGAAGAAGACACTAAAACGAAAACAAAATATAACATGTGTTAAAAGGGAATTTTAAATTTCAAACAAAGTCAAGGTTTAAGTGAATCAATATGCCGAAGGCTTTATACATTTTCCTTCCCAGATAGGGACTTCACCTCTGACTAATAGGCTTTGTATGTGAATGTAAGTTTATTGAACCTGTATTGAAATGAGCGTAAGTTATACGAAGAACGAAAGCGAATGAAGTATTAGTGGTTCGATTCTTGTGTAAGTTACTTTTGTTTTACTCTAGCGAGTTTAATAAAACTTACTTGGTTATATTTTTATTTTTTACATAAAACAAAATAAGCTCTGAAATCGAAATTTTGTAAAAAGATTGAATTTCTGGTCTAATTTGAAATATTTTGAAACTTATTACCTATGACAGTAATATTAGGTCCCTGTGAGGGCTTAAAATATCGCATTTAAAATGTATTTTCAAAAAAAAGGTTACCTACGCTGAGTGAAAAGTATTTGAACGAAAAATTGTATCTAACCTTAATTATTCGTCTGTATGTAACCGATCTTTCATACTGGATGCTCAATGATTTTTTAAAAACGGTGTGTCTATTCCTCCGATAGTCGGATAAATAACAAATATATTATTAGTCCGACTATTGTGAGTGTGATATATTGCTACTGCGACAATTTTTGTTTCTATTAAGTTTTCAGCACGGTTGGTTAAGGCTTTTTTGCATATAGAAACTCATGTACCTAAAAATCACTTATTTTACATTAAAAAACAAAAAAGTGGTAGATTTTCGTACATACCGACCACAGCCGGAAGAATAATATATTTTTTATTCATCCGATTATCGGACGAATAGCAAATAGCAATAGCTTCTAAAAATAGTTGTAGTAGTTAAAGATACGCGTATCATAAATAAAAATGATCACAGTTTAATGCACTGTTGGTATTTCAATTATCTGTAGATCAATAATAAGATAACCGTTGTTTATTTGTATCAAAAGGTAAAATTGGTTCATTTGTACTTAAATTGTTCATGTTTATATAAAACTTACAATAATTATTATCAGTTTATAAGATATCTATAAAGTATACATAATAACCTAAATTATATATTGCACCAGCTTGTGGTCACAGCGTTGCTTGCCTGAATATTTTAATTTAATTGACTCTTAATTGTTATATATATATATATATATATATATATATATATATATATATATATATATATATATATATATAAAACATATATTAGGTATATATATATATATATATAGACATATATATATATATATATATATATATATATATATATATATATATATATATATATATATATATATATATATTTTCACTAGGGACGAACCCGTGCGAAGCGAGGCATAGTCGCTAGTTGTCAATAATATCAACTATTGTTACTTTATTGTTTTGTTTTGTTCTCAATTCGTCGAAATCTTTTTTCTTATGTATGTTCACCGATTACTCGAAGACGCCTAAAACGATGTGTTGAATATGTTATTAAAAAAGTTTTTTTTTACAAATTACCTGCTTATTAAGTCTACACTAATAATAGAAAAACAAACACCAAAAAAACCCGACTCCCAGGCACTAATAAGTAAAAAAAACTAAATGGGGGTTCATTTAGAATAGATACCTAATCAGAACTTTTCGAAGTTGGTGCCAGCCGATACAAATCAAAGCACACCGACTATTCTAAATAAAAAAAAACCGTTTAGTTTTTTTCTTAGTTTTTAGTGCCTGGAAATCGGGTTTTTTTAAGTTTTTTATAGATTTTGTTTAGGCAACGATCTATATTATTATATAGGTCTTATGAACCTCATAGTAAGAAATGCCGAAGCGATTCAATTATAGGTCGTAAATTAAATCCCAATTAGAGTTGATGGTAGGCCCTCTGTACTAGTAGTGATGATGTTCTCCTGACCGATTCCGGCCACGACGGTCAATGTCATTGAGGCTATCCAACTGCGTAGGAGATATTATAGTGCTCAAGTGTAAGCGCAGACACAGGTGCACTCTCTATTCCTATTACTCTCATTCTCCGGTGGAACGACTGTTCGACACGACCGGTGAGAGTTAAGGCGCAGGACCGACAGCTTTACGCTCTCTCCGAGGCACGGGGGTGAAACACCGCCAACTTCCCAACTCCGGGCTGTTACTGAGGCTTACTATACAGAAAGACTCAATAACCAAACTTGGCCTGACCCGGGACTCGAACCCAGGACGTCCAGGTGTGCAGCCGTACATACTAGCCATTACACCACCGAGGCAGTTGCACTACTAGTAGTAGTGGTATCATCAATGCACAATACGAATTCCGTGCGAGATGTAGGCATCAGGTATACGTTTTTGTGATTTATTAACCAGAATACAAGACGAATAACTTCGTAGTGATTTATATGTATGGATGTATATGTGCAGTTTTATACACTACCTGGGCAACCGTTAGTGAAGTAAATGGTGCCCAAACGGCACTCCTACGAGTCATTGAACAAAAGAATTGAATTGATTTTTTATTGATACCGCTTAGCATCCACTTACTTAAGAAATATTATAGATCAATAATTTATTTACAATAAAGAACATTATAAATATACTTAATTACATATACAAAACAAGTGTACACTTAGTTATTACTGTACAAATCATGTCCGCGTGGAATAGTGGCAAGAATGTTAGCCGCATTCCCCTGTTGAATGGTAAAATTTTTAAAAATACATTAAATAATTGTAATACATGACGACACGTTTGGCTCAGTGTGTAGTAACCCTACTTGCTATGCCAGCGGTTGCGGGTTCGAATCCCGCTAGGGGCATTCATTTGTGTGATGAACACGAATGTTTGCACTCCAGTCATGGGTGTTTATATTTATAATGTGTATATATTTAAAGTTATATATATATGTAGAGTATCAACTATCTGGTATCCATAACACAAGCTTCGTAGCTTACCATGGAACTAAATGGTGATGTGTGTTAATGTCCCAACATATTTATTTATTTATTATTTATAATTAATTAATTTATAGAAATTAATTAAAGTATTCTGATTAATAAATCTATCTATACATATAATAAAATTCTAACTAGGTCAAATCTGTACATTAAATATTTTTTGGGAAATCTAATTGAAATAGACATTATTATCGATACAGAGTCCGAATCTATAGTTTTTAGAATTTTTATCTGTCTGTCTGTCTTTCCGTCTGTCTGTCTGTCTGTCTGTCTGTTACCGCATCACGAGAAAACCACTGGACAGATTTTGATGAAATTTAGTATGATGATAGCCTCTTATCCGGGTCAACATATAAGCTACTTTTTACCGCGGGAAAATATCTCATTTCTGAGAAAAAATACAAAAACACAAAAACTGCATTATAAGAGTATACTAATGTGTAAAACCTAAGAATTAGGTTTTTGGTCATCAGAACGCAGGCGGAGCCGCGGGCAATGCTAGTCTTAATATATATACCTGATACCTACATCACGCACGGCATTCGTAGTGTGCATTGATGATACCATTGTACTACTAGTACAGAGGGCCGCCTACCATCAACTCTAATAATTTAAATTAATTAATTAAAATTAATTCATATTGTATAAGTATAGAAAATTACGTTAAGAAGAGGAGGAAGGAAAAGTGTATTTTCCTATGATATTTTATAGTTTAGAATTAGATTTCAAAATGGCGACATGTAAATTAGCTGCTAGATATTATCCTGCTTTATTCCGTCACATTGTGCAATAGAATCGTTACAATTACAAATTGTATATTTCAGATTATTCCTTCCGCTTTTTCAATAATATTATTGAAAACAGTAATGAAAATATATCACTATAAAATATTAAGTAATAAAATAAATGCAAACGTTTGAATAAACACATAATTGGAACGATGCTTTAAACTGGGAGAAGATTCGAGAAGTTATTTTAAATATAAGAGTCTAAAACTGTTAATTTAAAAAATACGAAGGCTATATCTATTAGATGTTTTATCTATATGAATATTATAGAGACAGAGTTTGTTTGTTTGAACGCGCTGATCTCAGGAACTACTAATCCGATTTGAAAAACTCTTTTTGCATTAGATAGCCCGTTTATTGAGGAGGGCTATAGGCTATATATCATCATGCTACAACCCAAGGAAGCGGAGCAGTAATCATAAATGTCAACAAATCGGTCAGACTTCCATACATTATTATATGTAGTGGGATAGTGGGATATCCGCATTAATATTATAAATGTGAAAGTTTGTTACTCTTTCACGCCAGAACGGCTGAACTGATCTAGATGAAATTTGGCACAGAGATAGATTATAATCTGGAATAACACATGGCTACTTTTTATCCCTGAAAATGTACAGTCCCCGTGGGATAAGTTTGTTTTTGTTTTCCTAAAGGCAAACCTGAACAAAGCGAGGGTGAGCCGCTAGTATATCAATAATAAAGAATGGTAATAATTATGGAGTACAACAAAAGACTGGACTACACAATTGAGATTGATTGTACATTACCCTCCTTTATCTCTACATTACTTAATATTATACAACTGAAAAGATTGTCTTTTTATTTGAACACGTTAATCTCTAAAACTGCCAGTCAGATAAGGTTTTTTCGCATTTTATAACCTTATTATTGAGACATTATAGGCATATCTCTATCATATCTAACAAACCTACGACTGTACGTACGTTTGTGTATGTTTGTTACTCTTTCGGTAAAGATATAAAAATTGCATTTTTTCAGCAAAGCTGCCTAAAAACTGTGTAAACTTAAAAAGCAAAACTTTTTTTTGATCCTAATTGTTAGAGCCGTTTCCGAGATACAGAAAATAAAATATTTATACAAGAATTGCTCATTTAATAATATAAGATTTAAACGTGGAAGTAATAAAGTGAAAATCTGTAAATCGTTTGTAATATCAGCCACATTGTAATTAAAATACCTTGATTGAGGGAAAAGCCTTTATTCGTTGATGTTATCAATTTTAATGATCCACTTATTTCATTGCGTCAGGTCAGTTTTGGATTCACTCACTTTTCTTTGTTTCGAATTTTATACAACATTATCTATAACCATATCTTTATAATTCATAGCTTATATGTACCTTTAAAGTATAAGCTATATTATTGTAAAGTTTTGCCAAAATCCGTTAAGTAATTTTCGCTTATAAAAGTACATAATAACATCTCCACACATCCATTCTCACAGACTTTCGCGCTTATAATAATAATAGTAGGATCGCCATTGGCTATTTTAGAAATACTCGTATTGTATATCTAGTTACTTATTAGATATGTACGAGTACCAGAGAGAGAGAGAGAGAGAGAGAGAGATGTCGCTACTTTATTCTCTATTTTTCTTTATCGTTCACGTTATTTTTCACAAATCAGAATAGGGAATATGCGTGATTTTTTTCCTTTTTTTATACAATAGCTAGTAGCATCGTAAAAAATTGTAAAAAGCTCCAAAAAACTAAAATTTAGTAAAAAAAAATTAAAAATATCATACCGATACGGATACTTTATACACCCGCCATTTAACGCGCTTGGCGTGACGTCACAGTTGTTACAGACATTTTGTTATTTGTGGGTAGGCTGTCTGTAACAACTATACCTTCGAGACATATAACATCTCAGTCTCTCCCGTGACCATGAATGCTGTAAAGCATTCGAAACGTCGGGAAACAAAAATCCAAATAAATCCGCGACAAAATCCGAAAAGATAGTTTTATTTAAAATTAATAAATTGATTAAATTAAATATTCAAATAGGGTAGTTGTGTACATGCCCTAGGGACGACCCGAGCGAAGCGAGGGTGAGTCGCTAGAGTAATATATAATTTAAATCAAATCAAATATTCTTTATTGCACACTATAAAATTACTTGACATACATTATACATTAAAGAAGAAACAGCGCAACAGGCGGGTTATCACAGAACAACAATTTAAGTTATTATTTATAGGTATATTATAAACTTATGAAGTCGGTTAAAAATTGGTAATAATCATTCTAAGTTTTAAATAAATACAATAACAAAACATGAGTAGTTTAAGTATAAATTAAGCAATTTTACTTAACTCTGCGTATTGTCCTTTTGAACCAAATAAACAACGATTATCTTTTATTATTAATCTATAGATAATTGAAATACTAACAGTGTATTAAGAGGATTGTGAAAAGCCGATACGCGGCGCGAATAGGGTTTTAAATAAATAAATATATTATAAAAATAAAAAAACCCGACTGCATAAAAGCTAACTAAAAAGATGAAAACAAGTTAACGATGGAATATAGTATTATGCAGTCTGAGACATAGGTACACGTTTTATCCTTGCTGCAAGATGTACATACTCGTATGTACGGCTCCGACTGCATAATAGGTACTATATTCTATGGTGACCTTTTTTTATCTCTTTAGTTAGCTTTTACGCAGTCGGATTTTATAATTTATAATATAATTTTATTTTTTTACAGATTTTTAAATATTTTTAAGTAGGAAAATTAGCGAGAATGGTTGTTAACCAACTTTAAATCATTGTATATCCTAAACTGTTATTTAAAATGAAAAATGATGAAAGAAACCTAAAAATGATTTTTATATACCTATTCAACGATACAATACTTGACATAGTCCGTCTATTTCCATTTTTTCTTTTTTACATTATGGAATCTAGCAGCCCCCATATTTATTTATTTTTATATCACCTAAGAACTTGGACTAATGAGCCGAATCTAACGATACCTTAATTAGAGACATCCATTGAGTGGCTTGGGAGATATGAGGGAATAAAGAATATTACAAATAAACATACAAAGATATTCGCGAAATACATAACCCTTTCCTTGCAGTCGGGTAATTTTTTTTTACAAAGTCGATCAAGCATGGTTAGCATCTATATCATCTGTTCTGTGTTTTCCCAAACATTTTTCTTTAGGTTTATCCTTAGTGCGGTCAGTGAATAAAACATGAAATCATACAGTAGTGTGATACTTGATACCACAGTTATAGTTGACCACGTATTAGAATATTGATTTAACCGCAGATTTACTCATCTATACATATAATAAAATTTTAACTACGTCGAATATGTACATTTAATATCTTTTCGAAAATCTTATTGAAATAGTCATTATTATCGAATACAGAGGCCGAATATATAGTTTTTAGAATTTTTTGTCCATCTGTCTGTCTCTCTGAGAACGCATCAAGAGAAAACCACTATAGATAGAGTGATTAGATGACTAATAGATAAAGTGATTGAAGAGGAAGGTTTATATGCATAATACATGAATATTATAGTACAGAAAAGCCGAGATATTCAAAGATTTTATTTCATACTAACCGTCAAAACGTACCTAGAAACGAACCCGAGCGAAGCGAGGGTGAGTCGCTTGTCTATAATGACCGTTAAAACGTAGGGTCGAACCCGAACGGAGCGAGGGTGAGTCGCGAATCTATTACTAAAGATAGATATTAAATTACTAAAATATTGTTAGCAAAAAATATTTTATGTCTGTTACTTATATAATATTATACATAATCAGGTGATTAATTTTCATTATTTTGGAATTAAACGATAATTCGTTTTTATTATGATTATATATAAGCATGTACACATTTGCAAGGTGAACCATATTTATTTTAATAACATATGCGTACATTCGTATCTGTATAATCTATACTAATACATACATAGGCTACTTTTTACCCTGGAAAAATATATGGTTCCCGTGGGATAGGTTTGTTTTTGTTTCCCTAGAGCCAAACCCGAGCGAAGCGCGGGTGAGCTGCTAGTATTAAATAAAAATATCTTTTCGGGCTATTTCGCGGATTTATTTTGATTTTTGGTCCCAAAATGTTTGATTTGGTTATCAAAATAAATCAGCGAAATAAACAATATTTCTAATGGACTAAGATCCCACTGCAAGATTGCTACGTTCATTGCGTATTTAATCGAAATCAATTTTTTATATACAGTAATAAAAGGGACAATATGTTTTGACCGGGGTGCTATTCAAATGTGCCCGCTAGTATGTTTAATTAACTAAATAATAGTTGACTTTTTGGAATAAAAACGATGCATTTGCTATTACAATGAATTATACTCCACTTCACAGAACTATACGTAGAGATCTTGAAAAATGATTGCTGCCGTTGCGCATTTGGCCGCAACCTCTTCGCAGCCAGGTATAAGCGGGTCATATTTTGGTATGTTTATGCGTTCATAGCGTACATGCATCATTTATATATCAAATTAAAGCTATTTTTTTCTGTACCTGATAAACTACGTCCTGCCTATGTAAAAGTGGCCGCAAAAGTGGTTGCGAGTCATTGTTTGTTACATTTATACGCTCATGGCGTATATTCATAATTTATATATCAAATTAAAGCTAATTTTTTTCTGTGCATGATAAAATACCTCTACCTATGTAAAAGTGGTCCCAAAGGAAAGAAAAGAAGGAAAGAATATAATATTATATGTCATTTGTCAGATAATAACAACGGTTACCATGGCAAAGATAGATTAAAGTGAAAGAGAGTTAGCGCGTTAGTTATCTGTTTGTTGCCAGTGCTTTCCGAACTTCCGGCATGGTAGTATCGTACCGCGGGATTGTCGGTGGTGAGTTTCCTTGGTCATTCAGAGTCGAATTGGATGCGAAGAGAGTGGCCAGTAGTTCGGCTTTCTTCTTCGCGGTATGAGCCAGCGAGTCATTATCCGTGTGCACAGGTGGAAAAGAAGGCTTACAGAAATTCCCTTAAACAGATTTGGAGAGAGACCAAAACGCACGTGTTCCTGATAGGAGACGCCCCAATCTCTCGCCAATTATGCCGATGTGCTTCGACTTCGCATTAGCAATACTATTTTTGAAGGACCTGGAGGCAACGTTATACTCCTTTTTAAAGGCGCTGGTATTTACATCACTAGACGCCGACGCGACAGCCCAGGCTTGGTAGCATTTCAGCTTTCGGCGAGATGCCGTCTTGCAGGAGTGACCAAACCAAGGCTGGGATTTGCTTCCGATGGGCACTGCAGAGAACGGAATAAATAGTTCCATACCCTGAAGTACTGACAGAGTCAGCAACGACGTCTGGATCATCTGGCGAGAAGCAAATCTGCCCCCATGGGTAGGACGCAAAGAATGACCGCATCCCGTCCCAAGGCCGCGTTGAGTGCGTAACTGGCACTGTACTCCGAACAAGACAGTGGTCCGACGAACCAAGAGGAGGATCGACGGAGACCAGGTAGCCGTGCGGATGAGAGGTCAACAGAAGGTCCAACAGGGAAGGTGTATGATCCTCCACATCAGGGATTCGCGTTGGCGAGGTAACCAGTTGTGTCAGATCATATGCCAATGGGAAGTCGTGAACAGATACGTGATCTAAGCCATTCGGTATGATGAGCGTTAAAGTCGCCGAGAATTACGATCTCTGCGGATGGGATCTGCTGGAGCACGGAATCTGTAGCCATTTGCATGTGCTCAACGAGTCGGTCAGTTTCGGCATTGCCGCAATGAGACCTATACAGGCACGCGTAGATTCGCGGATGGTCATGGCAGTCTACACGTAGCCAGAGGATGGATAGGTTCCGCCCTTCAAGGCTGCTGAGGCGACGAGAGCAGATGTTCTCTCTGACGTACACGCACACTCCAGCCCGCGGTACAAAGGAATGCTCCAGATTATACCCTGTGTAAGAAAGGAAAGACGTGTCAGCCGGGGACGATATCTGCGTCTCAGTTAGGAAGAGCAAGGCCAGCTTCGCCGTCTCAAGGTGGAAGTGGACGGCGTTCAAGTTGAAATTTAACCCCCTTATGTTGCAGAAATCCACAGCAAGCGTGAAAGGGGTAGCCTTATGTTGCCTGCTCCGTAAACACCCTGAATTCGGAGGGCAGCCTGGGCACCCACGTTCACGTAGTGTACGAGCTGAACATGGATGCCCAGAGAGGGATTCTCTACCGCGATGTGCGCTGGTGGTACCCTCCTGGGGTAGACTCGCCGAATTTCGCACTATCATGGCACTTTGCGGCCAAATGCGCAAAGGCAGCTATCATTTTTCAAGATCTCTACGTATAGTTCTGTGAAGTGTAGTATAATTCATTGTAATAGCAAATGCATCGTTTTTATTCCAAAAAGTCAACTATTATTTAGTTAATTAAACATACTAGCGGGCACATTTTAATAGGCACCCCAGTCAAAACATATTGTCCCTTTTATTACTGTATATAAAAAAATGATTTCGATTAAATACGCTATGAACGTAGTAATCTTGAAGTGGGATCTCGATCCATAAACAAAATTCTAAAGGAATACCCATACTAAAATTAAAAACATAACCATATATTGCAACGAATAAGTCTAAAGGAAGGCAAGTCAAAGCAGTGGTAGTCCAGTGGTAACACGCTCGTTTGGGAAACCGAGTGAAGCGGGTTCAAATCCCGGGTCCCGCACCTCTGATATTTCCGTGTTCGAATCATTTCTAACTTGATTACCCCTTGCTTACGGTGAAGGAAAACATCGTGAGAAAACCTGCATGTATGAGAAAACCTAGCAAGTTTTCGAAAGAAATGTGAAATCCGCCAATCCGTACTTGACCAGCGTGGTGGACTATGGCCTGATTCCCTTCGTATTGAATGGAGGCCCGTGCCCAGCAGTGGGATGTTAAAAAAGGCTGAATAGAAGTCTAAAGGAAGAACTTGGGCTTCCCTTTGTAAGCGCTTTATATAGATTAGAAATCCTATTGAATAGCATTTAGTGCTAGTAATAAAACAGTTTTTGGTTACAGGGGAATCCACGCTGTGGTTAGAGTAACTGCATACATGAATATTATATGATGTCAGTATATATAGATCATCAGTACGCTGAGCACGATTTGAGGAAAACAAATGCAATGATCCGTTTACACTTGATAATTTAATCTAAGATATTTAATTTTTTTTTTTTTACTTTTACGAGAATATTTAACGTTAGCAACTAACTCTTGCTTTGCTAGGGTGCGTCTCTAGGTGCATATTAGTCACTGCAAGTCTAAATTTAGATTCTCGGGGTACCAGACCCGTTGCGTCATCCGCCATCTTGAATTTAAGGGTTGATTTTTTTTATTGAATAGCTCGTTTATTTTCAATTTAAACGAAAAATAGTTTTACAAATGTTGTTTGAAATTAAATTTCCTACAATTTTGGTTCTTATCTATTTTTTCCTAGGATCGATATTTTTCAATTTATACCCGAAAAGAGGGGGTGAATTTTTGTTTATTGAACAACTCGTTTATTTTCAATTTTATGCGTAAAATTGTAATACACAAACTTGTTTCAAATCAAATTTGCTACGATTTTGATCTGTATCAATCTAAGAAAAGGAGGAAGTTTCTCAAATAGTATAACTTTTAAAATTGGAAAAATGAATTTTTATTTTTCGAAATTTAACAATTATGTGTTTTGCTGGAACCGTTTTAACGATTCTATGAATATCTTCTATAACTAAGTTTACTTCAGCAATTAATGCAGTAATTATGAATTGAAGAAAACCTAAATTATAGGAAATTCCAAACAACTTTGGTAATTACCATTTTTCGTGTCAAATGGAGATTTTACGAGTTATTCGATAAACGAAAATTCTCTACCTCTTTTGGAATATAAATTAATAAATATTGATCCTACGAAAAAATGATAAGGATCAAAATTATAGGAAATTTGATTTTAAACAACTTCGCTTATAACAATTTTTCACGTGAAATTGAAAATAAACGTAATAATACAATGATAAGATTTTAACCCCTCCTTTTATTAATATCGATTCTACGAAAAAAGTAATAAGCACCAAAATTGTAGGAAATTTAATTTTAAATAACTTTGTTTATTACAATTATTCGCGTAAAATTGAAAATAAACGAGCTGTTCAATAAACAAAATTCATCCCCTCTTTTCGAGTATAAATCGAAAAATATCGAACCTACGAAAAAATTAATAAGAACCAAAATTGTAGAAAATTTAATTTCAAACATCTTTTGTAATAACTATTTTTCGTGTAAAAGTGAAAATAAACGAGTTATTCAATAAACAAAAATCAACCCTTAAATTCAAGCTGGCGCATGACGCAACGGGTCTGGTAGCCCGTGAATCTAAACTTAGACTTCCAGTGATCGCCCCAAAGAATTCCGAAGGAAAATTGCCGTTAAAAAATTTTGCAACGTCAAAATCCTAATTCGACTGGGTGTGGTGAGTAAGAGGCTAAAAACATTAATATTTTTTATCCGTAACATAATGTAAACAGGTTGATTTGATATGGCACATGAAACAAAACAAGTAAATTCCCTGTAATAAGCATTGAAATATTCACGACACGTATATATAATAAATAATTTAGAGGATAACCCATTCATTACTAATTTATATCTACGAGATCTAGATATTTTCCTTCATTTTATTTATACTATTTTTACCTACTAGCACTGGTATATAAAACATGGATATACATTTCCTAACAAATATATCAAAAAGTTTTAGAAACGAAACAACGTACGTATTAATTTTGTCATCCGAAAAGCAATGAACAAATGAGATTTGAAAAAAGCACAATTAAATTTCGTATTGTGCACTTCTATTTGTGAACTTCAGCCAAATCCGCTGATAAAAAGTCTGCAGCTTACGTGGTCTAAAAGTTATAAATTAAAATTTATACTGTAATTATAATATCTTTTTTTTATTTATTCAAGTTTTCCTATTTCATTTAAAAAAAAAGAAAACCGTACTTGACCAAAAACTCCGAGGAAGCTCGGTCGCCGGTACTAATTAGTTAGTTTTAAGAAATTTTGTATCATATAATGTGTCCCTACTCCTATATATTCCAACGGTTGCCCAGTGTGTCATTAAAAGTCGATTTATCGTATCACACCGTTTTGACAAAGCATAGGTACATATTGTACTCGATAGTCTCTAGCGAGCACGTTATATTGTGTATAACAAATTGAATAGCGCCTCTATAGATAAAGTGACTGTAATTAATCTATTGGTGAAGTGTATTGTATATATGTATTTTACGTTCTTAAATCTATATTAATATATAAGCTGAAGAGTTTGTATCAGTTTGAACGTACTAATCTCTGGACCAGACAGTGCCAGATTTAACCTTTGCGCCACCCCTGGGCACTGTAAAAAATGCTGCCCTATTATGTAAATTTTTAATAAAATGTTGAAAGTTTAAATTTTTATTTTCATATATTTAATTTTTTGAAAAATCCTAAAAAATTATAAATAATATCAATTTTTCGAAAAATGTACTACCTACTAGTTAATCTTTTTTTATTATTTATTTTTTGGAAAATAAAAAAAGCATTTTCGATAACGCGAAGAATTTTTTCCCGCCCTCCGAATTTTGCCACCCTTAAAATTTTGCTGCCCTGGGCATTAGCCCTGAGTGCTCCTAGTGTAAATCCAGCGCTGCCTATTGGTCCGATTTGAAAAATTCTTCTTGCCCTTTATTGAGGATGTTGTAGGCTATTTTACATTAATTACATTACGACATACGAAGGTGGAGTGATTCTATAAACTTTATACACAAGCGGAGCCATGAGAAAACGCTAGTTATGTATACACGTAACGTAATTTGTACAAAATAAAACATATTAATAAAACATTTTGTTTTAAAGCTTGTGAAGTTAGATTTAAACTTAAAAAGTAATCAATGAAAGCTATCATTTGCCTCAATATTAGTAGTATTATTTCATTAATAATAGTAGCATTTATTACGAGTTTAAGATAGAGTAAGAGCTATTGTTAAAATACCAAACTAAACAAGTTTAGAATTTATGCAAAGTATATTAAAATAAATTTTATTTCACAGGACAATTAATCCATCAACGAACTCTGGCGTGGGCAGCACCATTCAAATTGACAGCAGACAATATAT
This sequence comes from Brenthis hecate, assembly GCA_951806755.1. Lineage (NCBI taxonomy): Eukaryota > Metazoa > Arthropoda > Insecta > Lepidoptera > Nymphalidae > Brenthis > Brenthis hecate. The sequence goes on from OX638250.1 coordinate 16,243,973, forward strand.
AAAAAAAAAATGTTTGAAATGCATCTAAGAATTAATTTTTAACCGATTTCTCACAGAATTCTCTATTATACGTTATTACTAGCATTGCCCGCGGCTCCGCCCGCGTTCAGATATCCAAAACCCAAATTCTTAGGTTTTACATATTAGTATACTCTTACATTACAGTTTTTGTATTTTTTCTAAGAAATGAGATATTTTCTCGCGGTAAAAAGTATCCTATAAGTTGACCCGGATAACCAGCTATCACCAAACCAAATTTCATCAAAATCCCTCCAGTGGTTTTTCCGTGATGCGATAACAGACAGACAAAAATTCTAAAAACTATAGATTCGGCCTCTGCATCGATAATAATGTTTATTTCAATAAGATTTTCCAAAAAATATTTAATGTACAGATTCGTCTTAGTTACAATTTTATTATATGTATAGATAATTATGCTCAACTAAATACCAACTTTTAAAGTAGTACAGCAAGATACAATTCAATCATTAAGTTAAAGCATTAATTCTAAGCACGTGCGAGTGTTTAATTACTTATAGGTATTTAACATCTTCTTATACTCGTGCTTAACACCTTTGTGAGACATTTTAAACACATCACTTGTGCATACTTTGTATTAATTTAGTGTTTTTTTTTTTATTTATATGTTATATTATTAGATATTGATACTTAACCATCGTTTGTTTCATAAATGGAGCTATGAAGCTGGAAGCTGAATGGAGCTGGAGCTAAAGATATCAATAATAATCGACTTAGACTAAATCACTGGTCTCCGAATATTAAAATTAAGAAAAAATCCAGTCAAAAATTAACTTAACGAAGCAGGGAGAACATATTAAAATGCCAAATGAAGCGGGATCAAAGTTCAAACCCAAATCTTGCACTTCTAAGATTTTCGTGAATGAATCGGAACAAAAAACGAATTTTCGAAAGACGAGTGATGTCCGCCCTCCCTTATAAGCATAGCATTAGGTTAGCGTTTGTAATAATAGTATGCCCATTTTATTCCGTCACGCCATTTGCCCATCACCGCCGGGCAGGTGGCGTGACGCACTTAGATAGAGTACAAAACAAAATGTCAAAGTATAAAACCAGTAATGATAAGAAGACACAAGAAAAAGGTGCCAAACATCAGTTCTAGGAAAAGAGATAGATAGAGATAAGAAGATAGAAGAGATAGATAGAGATAGACCAACACCCTTGTGGCTGTCCACTGTCGAGAGAGACCTTAAAAAACTAAATAGCCCACTGTTGACGAACCAGGGCAGATCATCCTGGCGCAGACGCACAAGAAGGTCTAACGCCCAATAAAGTTGGGAAAGGGCCAGTAGGTAGAAGAAGAAGTCAGCTAATTCAGGGTCTCATTGCTAGGCACAAGCCTCGCCTCGATATGAGAGGAATCAGACTATAGTCCACCACGCTGGTATTATTGGTTACTCCAATATCAATGTTATTATAAAAATAATAATAATGTCCTCCAGACCATTTTCGGCCACGGCGGCCAATCTCACTGAGACTAGCCAGATGCGAAAAAAATATTATAGGATAGACACATTCAGTGCATTCTCTATTCCTTTACTCTCAAAGTCCGATGGGACGATACTTTGACACTAGCGGTGAGAGTTAAGGCGCAGGACCGATGGCTTTACGTTCCCTCCGAGGCACTGGGGTGCAACACCGCCAACTTTGGTAACTGAGAATATCTTAACAGAAAATCTCTATAATCCACCGAGGCAGTAGATTATAATCTATACAGATAAATAAAATTGAACTGTCTGTTTGTAATGTCAAAAAACAGCTTTTTACTTAATGCATATGGAATAATATGTATACGGTATTTATAAAAAAAACACAATTTTTAAAAGTCTGTCTGCCTGTTTGTTCCAGCTAATCTCCGATTGACCGATTTTACCGGATCTTCACTGGCAGATAGTTCATGTTATAAGGAGTAACATAGGCTACTTTTAGTTCAGCAAAAGAATTAGAGTTCCGCACAAAAAAACTAAAATATACCTAGGGACGAACCCAAGCGAAGCGAAGGTGAGTCGCTAGTTATAAAATATCATCAGAAATGTTGAAACCGCGTAATAACATTTACTTACAACGTTATTATAAATATTTGTGATATTATGCAAAACATTATAATTGAAATGGTAATTAGATCTGAATCTCGAATAATTATGACATCAATCCTAAAATTAAGTATCAGCATGAAACTTTTACCGTATTAATGTTAATTCAATTATTACGTAAGTTAATCTACTTACATATATTTTAAAGATTATTTTTGTTTTACATTTTTATTAATCTAATATAATATCTAATCTAATAGGTATATTTAAACGAGCAATTCTCACACATATTTATACCGGCGATTTATTTATACCGGCGATCTCGGAAACGGATGTAATGATTTCGCTGAAATTTGGTATGTGGGGATTTTGGGGATGAAGAATCGATCTCAATTAGTCTTGTCTGGGAAAAGGTGTGTTTTCGAGTTTTCATGCGGTTGTCTTCCGAATTATTCCACGTAAAATATGGTTGCTAATTTCGCACGCTTGGACATATTAGGTATCGTGAAGATTAGAAATTACAAGTGTCCGGGTTCGTATCCCGGTCAGATAGAAAGTCTTTTTTTTTTCTGTATTTATTTAAGTTTTTTGTTTTTTTTTATCTAAAAATATGATATAACAAAAAGGAACTATACATTTAATAAAATTATAACTAAGCCGAATCTGTACATTAAATATTTTTTGGGAAATCTTATTGAAATAAACATTATTATCGATACAGAGGCCGAATCTATAGTTTTTAGAATTTGTCTGTTACCCATCACAGAAAAACCACTGGAGGGATTTTGATGAAATTTGGTATGGTGATAGCTAGTTATCCGGGTCAACATATAGGATACTTTTACCGCGGGAAAATATCTCATTTCAGAGAAAAAACACAAAAACTGCAATGTAAGACACTCATAAGTAATTTGGTTTTTGGTCACCTGAACGCGGGCGGAGCCGCGGGCAATGCTAGTAATGTTATAATGTTATCTTTACATGTAAAGTTTTTATAGTGACTTTTCAAGCCGGTGAGTCATCCCATAACCATATTTTGTAAAGGTGGTTATCATAAATGCATTTCCCAATGTTAAAATAAGAGATAATGAAAGGGTTAACCCCATCACTATCCTAGTAAGCATTTAAATTATCAAGTTAGATAAAAAAACACAACATAGATTAGATAACTCAATATCACTTCATAAATTTCGACGGGACTTTCCAAAGCATATAGTCACTTTTCTACGTCCTTTGTTTACAATTATTTTGTATCGATTGATAATTGAGATGATATATTTTCCCGCAGTAAAAATTATCCTATATGTTGACCCGGGTAACCAGCTATCATCATACCAAATTTCATCAGAATCTGTCTAGTAATTTTCTCGTGAGGCGGTCACAAACAGGCAGACAGACGAAAATTCTAAAAACTATAGATTTGGCCTCTGTGTTGATAGTAATGACTATTTCAATAAGATTTTCCAAAAAAATATTTAATGAGTAGATTCGATTCATTTAGAATTTGATTATAGTACGTACAAAATCAATTGCCGTTCGTTAGTCTCACTAAAACTCAAAAACGCCTGGACCGATTTGAATAATTCTTTTTTTTTGTTTTGTGGTGTGGCAGAGGTGATTAAAGTATAAAAAATGGAGAAAACAGTACTACTGGAAAATGGAAAATTTAGAACTGCTTATTTTGTACCTATGTATATACTATATGTAATATAATATAGTTTATCTATTCCATACTAACTGTTAAAACGTACATAGGGATGAACCCGAACGAAACGAGGGTGTCGCTAGTTTTAAATAAAACTATATTTTCGGATTTTTACGCAGATATATTTTCACATGTTTTTTAAAGAACAATTCCTAAAACCACTATGGTAAAAAATCTAGAGCTTCTCTTAGAAAGAACTTATAGTTAGTCCTAAACGTCACTTTGACGTATACGAGTAAAAATGAAAGTTCTCTTTGCTATGAAAAATTATTGTCTCTTCATTTTCTTTGTTAACATTTCTCGTGCGATATTTGTAAAGTATGTTTCTAAATATTTTTAAAATCGGTGCTTCACTATCAATACTAATATAGTATTATATTATCTGTGCTATGAATTAATTTTTCATGTAAAACTGAAATTTTTGTTGGAGCTAAAAATATGACAAATTAAAAATTATTATTAATCTTAAATGTGAATTTCCAATAATATTATCAATAAATTTAGAAAAAATTAAATGATATCATTTTAATTTAAACAAATTTTATGCTAAAAATTTGTGTTTAATAACGTATTGTCATTTATTTAAGTATCTAAAATATTTTGTTTCAAAGATAATCTTATAACGTACAATTTTGAACATTAAGTATTATAAATATTTTTAAAAGTTATGTATTTTTAGATGAAGACTAACGTTCTTAATAATATGAATCATAATTTCATCCAGATATACATCTGGTAGCGTGGCCGAGCGGTCTAAGGCGCTGGTTTAAGGCACCAGTCTCTTCGGAGGCGTGGGTTCGAATCCCACCGCTGCCATAATCGTTTTTGCTTTAATTTTGTTTTTATTTATTTTTATTTTATTATATAGTGTGACATAAAACTAAATATTTTTTAACAAATTATATACATAATAACTATGACGTTAAACTCGCTCAATAATATTATAAGTTAATTTGGCGCCTGCAACAATTTTTGAGCAAATATGTTTTTAGAACTCGTGCAGAAATTACAATTAGTCAAAATATAAAAAACTATTTGAAAATGTTATGTTTCTTTGATAAAAAGGCTTTTTTATATATAAATACAAAAATATCCATTTAACAAAGTAGGTCAAAATGTTTATGTATATCATAAAATAATTTCAGTTTAATATATATTGTTTATGTTTTAATCATTTTTAACAAGATTACAATTTGTTAATACAAATTATTCTAGAAAACATTATTAGACAACTTGCACGTCTGAGAGAACCTAGCAAGCTTTCAAAGGACATGTGAAGTCCGCCAACCCGCACTTTTCCAGCGTCGTGGACTATGGCCTGATCCCCCTCGTATTAAAGGTAAGTCCGTGTAAAGCAGTGGGATGTTAATAAGAGCTGAATACATACATACATTCTTTTAAGAGTTTTCAACCAGGATTTTTCATCCCTCGACGCTAAAAGAGGGGTGTTACAAGTTAGACGTCGATGTCTGCCTGTCTCTGTGTGTGTGTCTGTGGCATCGTAGGTCTCAAACGGATGGACCGATTTCGATGCGGTTTTTTTCATTTGAAAGCCAGTTTCCTTGCGGTGGTTCTTAGCTATGTTTGGTTAATATTGGTCCAGCAGTGTAAGAGTATCAGCTCTTTTCCAAAATGATGTAAGGCATTTTGGAGTATGATTACTCGATTAAATGCTTCACGCGTGCCAGTGTAATCGTTAAATGACAATTTGCGTAGGGGGTTTTTAAATTTTTTAATTTATTACGTTTTAAGTTAATAATCTTTCCCAGTATTAATAATGCGAAAAGTCTTTAACCTATAAAAAGAAGTTTTTAGCCTATAATTATATATCTATTTTCTAACTATATTCAAAATATAAAAGAAAAACGATACCATTTGCTATGCATGTGACGTAACTTAGTGATGGGACGGGACATTATTGGTACGATGAATATATAATCGATATACATTATATGGGATTATAATATTATGACTTTTATACGTTATTCAATTTTTTGTTTTTATATAATTTTTTGTTTTTAAATAACTAAAAAACATAATTACGTACCAAAGTTTTAAAAAGATGTAGGCATATTTTGTTATCTGTCTTATTTTGTCACATAGGTAATGGAGTTGTATTTAAATGTTTTTTTTGTAAGTTTTAGTATTAACGATATTTTGAAATATTTTTTCTTTAAGATTATACTTAAAAAATCTTTATCATTAAAATTAATTGAAAGTCTAATACTAACTTACTAAAACTACCTTTTCGGATTTTTTCACGGATTTATTTTGATTTTTGGTTCCCGACGTTTCGAATGCTTTACAGCAATCGTGGTCACGGGAGAGACTAAGGTTTTAGAAGTCACAAAAGTCATTACATATATACAGTTTGTCTTGTTAATGGTTTCAAAGCGTACCAACCACTTGAACAAAGATTATTTTGCCAATGTCACGTAGAATAGAGAAAACACGAAGAAGATTGATCGATTGATTGAGTGTTACTTTCTAATTCATATGGTACTAATCAATATCACCCGCACCATGCTATAATGAAAATAGTATATAAAAGGCACGCGAAATTTAGTTCGAAGGGACACTTAAAATATTTTTATAAACTAAAATGATTTATGAATAATATTACATTATATATATATATATATATATATATATATATATATATATATATATATATATATATATATATAATGTAATATAAAAACATTTTTTTTCTTTTTTTATCAATTTTTTTTATTGAATAACTACTACAAAATCTAAAAGACTGTTCTAAGTAATTCGTCACGATTTCCGCTCGACAATGGAATATGAAATAAAATATGAAAATGCCGACCGCTTTAAACAACATCACTTGTAAGTTATAACAACCATGAAATTTGAACTGAATAGTTTTTAATGGTTAATCATATATTAGGTACTAGCGGGATCTGGTGGCTCTGCCCGCGTCGTTTTATGATGAATAATGTTTATAACCTTCCTGAATCTATGTATATTAAAATCGATGTGTATGTATGTTCCCTCTGGACTCCAAAACGGCTGGAGCGATTTTGTTGAAATTTTCAGGCAATCTAAATATTAGCACAAAGAGTGATCCTGCGAAGTTTGGTAGTGATCGGAAATTTGAACGTTGAAAGAAAAAAACTCGCGTGTACTAAAAATGGAAGAAGAACGACTTATTCTATTTTAATTAGGCTTTCTCGAATGAATAAAAGCTTTTTTCCTAATCGCGCTACAATTTACTTCTTACTAATATTATAAATGTGAAAGTTTAGATATATATTTTATAAAAATATAACTTTATGACTTTTAGATATGTATATCTAATAATAAATGCCTACTCGTACATACAAATACGTATAATTTATTACAGTATTATATGTATACTGCGACTCACCTTTGCTTTGCTCAGGTTCGTCCCTAGGTTGTTTCCCCATTCATCCCCATTTTCACCCCCTTAAGGGATGATTTCCGGGATAAAAAAGTATCCTATGTCCCTCCCAGGGTCTCAAACTATCTTCTTACCAAATTTCATCTAAATGGCTTCAGTAGATCCAGAGGTTACCCCCTACAACGTCACAAACTCACAATTCACAAACTTTACCCCTTTTTGTGATAGTATAGATTAAACTGATAATCTAGACTACTATGCCGTCGAACGACAATCTTTCTAGCAACACCTGCAAATCTGCAAAAAACCGCAATTCCAGCCCGCCATCTAATTTATCGCCGATATTAAATAAAAAAAAATTGTTTCACGCAGTATTTTGACCATATTTTTTAATTTTATGATTTATTTTTTGAATTACATAATTATATCATTAATTTGACCGAATTGACATCCAATTACTTGATAATGGATCGGACAGTTTTTTTTATTACCGTGTTTTTATATTTTTTATTTAATTAATTATTACTCACACAAGTTGTTAACTTGTTATCGAACCAATTATTTCTTTTTAAGATAAACACAAATAATGAAAATAAAGTCGTCGAGACTCTTAATTAAGTTCACGAAGAATTTAAAAAAAATAAACTGACTTAAAAAAATTTACTAAAATGTAAAGAATAAATGAAGAGGGGTTTTCATTTACCTACTATTGATACCAAATCAGATATTTTCGAAGTCGATGCCAACCAATAATATGTAACACAAGTACTTTAAAAATTCGTTAGGAATTCGGATATGGCTTAGTTCAGTGCGCCTTAATTAAGGAACAGCTAAGAATTTCTAATTGCTGCACATATAGACATTTTTCTATATAGCATTAGAATGTTTTAATGGGTGTAAAACCTCTATATATTACTGAATTGAATTTTACAAGGCACCAGTAAAGTATGTTAGGGAAGTCGTGGATTCGTAGTGGTTTGTATTAATATACCTACCTACAGAGGTAGAATCAATATGGAATGACTTATCTATACATCTATACAGATAAATAAAATTGAAGTGCCTGTTTGTAATGTCAAAATAATAGCGTTTTACTAAATGAATAATATGAAATTATATACGGTACTTAAAAGAAAAACACATTTTTTAAAATTTTTGTCTGTCTGTCTGTTTGTTTCGGATAATCTCTAAAACGGCTGGACTGATTTTGACGGGACTTTCACTGGATGATAGCTGATGTTATAGGGAGTAACATAGGCTACTTTTTAGAAAAAGAATTAGAGTTCCGCTCAAAAAAATTAAAACGTACCTAGGGACAAACTCGAGCGAAGCGAGGGTGATTCGAGTAGTAAAAGATATTTTTAAAGCTTAAAAGATTATACGCTTTGAAGATTATATGAACATTTAATAAATGTACATTATTTAAAATCTGCGTTTAAATATATAATTAAGATTTTAGGGGTTATTTTCCCGAAACTCCTTAATATTCACGTTTAAGACGAAATCTAATTAAGAATTTGATGCGAGTGATCTTAAACTGAAACTTTTATCAAAATTATTATGTATATTTTTCTATTGTTTATTCAAACATATTCATGTTAAGTATATATACTGTAGAATATAACATACCTAAATTATGTTGCTCTATATTAAAGATTTTTAATTTTATTTCAGTTTTAAAAGTGCTGCTCAGCTTTTCCCTACTTCCGGTTCTACGTACTACTTACCCGTAGGACCCTTACTTAACTTTTTTATAACGTTGCATAAATAAAGGGATGTACCCCACCCCTAATAAGAAATTACAATACTGAAGACATATTTCTAAATCTTATAACTTTAATAAAAAAGTGTAATTAATTATTAAAACACATCACACTTTTTACGCGATGCGCACACGGATGGGAGGTTCTTTCGCCAGTTCTTTTCAGGTCTGAGGCTTCTTCTTTCCGAACTGGTAGTAGATTCATGACGTTCAGTAATAAATTGTACTAATCTGATGCTTAATAAAACATTTTGAATTTGAATTTATACAACCTTAATTTTATCTGCTATTAGCAGATAACCAAAAATTCTAATAAAATGTACTTGAAGAAATTGCATAAATTTAAATAGCATATCGTATTATTAAACTAGGTATATACTTCTAATTAAACTAAAAGTTATGATATTTATTTATTCTTTTGGTAAACTGAATAAGCATTAGATATATGTAAAAAAAAAAATTTTTTTATACTATTCTGAATTAGTGCTTGTCTACGTTCCACCTGATGGTAAGTGGTAACGCAGTCGTAGATGGTAAGTCGCACTAATTCAGTAGCCACCTATTCACTCTTGCCTTGAAGACACCCATATTATAATCGGACGGAAACACCGACGCAGGCAGATTGTTCCAATCCTTAGCCGTACGTATAATAAATGACGTAGCGAAACGCTTCGTGCGGACGGGTGGAATGTCCACGACATAAGGACGGAGACCAGCCGTTCGTCGGGTTGTCCGATGATGGAAAGGGGATGGAGGAATTAATTCATGTAGTTCCTGCGCACACTCTCCGAAATGTAACCTATAGAATACACAAAGGCTGGCAACCCTACGTCGGTGATCGAGGCTTTGTAAGTTAGCTTTTACCAGCGTAGGGTCACCAATAAGCCTTTGAGCACGCCTCTCAATCGTGTCCAAGGCTGACAGATGGCATTTCGCAGCACTAGCCCATGTATCTTTTTCATTCTAGATAATTATCCTTTTCTATTTAACATTTACCGTCCGTCTTAAAGCCGTTTCTTATTAGCCTGCGACACTACGATCACGAATACGAGTCCCAGTCGGCCATATTTGTATTGATAATACAGTATACACACAAGTGTTTTATTTTATGTGTGTGTAATATTATTATTAGCGTACATTTTATGTTCTTAAAGAATTTAACTAGCTCTTGGTAGAAGTGAAGTCTCGCATTTGGCCATCGTGGTGGCTTGTGGGCTATGACCGGTCTCCCTCGAATTGTGACGAGGCTCGGTTCCAGCAAACGGATGTTAAAACGTAGTTAATAATAACAATTATTTTGTTTTATATACCCCCAAACAAAGACAAGGAGGACCTTGTAAGGGCAAGGACTGTTGTTGTAATACCTATTTAAAGAATACATACATATGATTGTTTTTCTTTCAATTTTATTACAAATATTCTATTTATTTGACCATCGATATAAAATCTATTAGATACACAATCAGCGACAAAAAATGTCCTCAGCTAATGAGCGCTCATTTGAACATTTGAGCGCGCTTCTAATTTTTTTTTGTTTTGTGAAAACAACTTTAAATATTGCATTTAAGGTTCAATTTACATTGTTGTATATTTATTTCAACTAGAATAATTACCTAAACACAATTGGTGACAGTTTGAAGAGAAATTTTGAATAGGATTGTGTATCTAGTACTGTTTTGATCTATGTATTTGACGTCATATTCCGCTAATATAACATGCTAGAGTCAAAAACCTATATGTTTAAATAAAAATATATTTTCAATGCTAATTATTACTTTATAATGAGAGTATTATGAGAAATAGAAGTCAATGTAATGTAAAAATAAAAAAATAAACTAGTTTTGTTTATGATATAATAATATAAGAGGCATCTGCTTGACGATTTTTTGTGTTTTTTTTATTCTTGGACTAATAAGACATTAAAAGTCCACAGCACAAATGCAAAACTTGCGTACATACAAATTAAGAAGAAATATATATATATATATATATATATATATATATATATATATATATATATATATATATATATATATATATATATATATATATATATATATATAGTGTGTAATGTGTTTAATAAAATAACGCTTAAAAACTGGATGGATTGGATTAATGAATCACGCTTGAGATATGTTTGTAATAACAATCAACGTTGTTTTTTTTAATTAATTTTATTCCATTCGATAGTAACTTCTAGTAATAGTTAATTAATCATGCAAATTTTTTATGTTTTATATCTTTTTTGCTATATAAAAAAGTAAAATTTAAATAAATATAATATATTATAATCTTATATTAAGTATTAAGTTTTTCGTAGAATTTTTGTTTTACATTTAATCGTTGGAATGTAACATTTGGAAGAGGTTTGACGTAGTAAAAAACTCTGGCTTACGTATAATATGTAGCTAAATCCTTTTATTATTTAACTAGAGAGTTGGTGTTTTTTTATATTGACGTAACTTTTTTATATATGAACCGATTGAAATAAAACAAATACTAAACGTTAAGTGAAGCTTACTACAATACATTAATGAAAACCGCATCCACATCGGTTAAGCTGTTTTTGAGTTTAGCGCACGCAAACGCATAGACAAACGACAAACATTCTAAAAATCATTTTTGGTTTCTATTGCATAATAGTAATAGTTTTTCTCAAATAAGTACCTTCCATGTACAGACAGCGAACAGTTACCATTTTATTATATGTATAAATTCAATTTTCTTGATAATGCCTACAAATCTTTTGCTTTTCTTTGCGTTTGTGAAAACCCTATCAGCCTAAATGACATGAGATTTCTATTGCTTCATTGTAACAAGTGAATATTTCTAATTTAGTATTTACTTATCAATTAACTTAGTATTTATGTATTTATTAAATAAATAATTTATCATGTTACTCACAATTCAATACGATTTTCTTGTAAGGCTTCAAAGCGTGCCAGAGCAAAGTACTTTGCCAATGTTACGTAGAACTCAATATATTAACTCTATTTATAATAGACTAGCATTGCCCGCGGCTTCGCCCGCGTTCAAATGACCAAAAACCAAATTCTTAGGTTTTACATATTAGTATACTCTTACAATGCAGTTTTTGTATTTTTTCTTAGAAATTAGATATTTTCCCGCGGTAAAAAGTACCCTATATGTTGACCTGGAAAACCAGCTATCACCATACCAAATTTCATCAAATTCCCTCCAGTGGTTTTTCTGTGATGCGGTAACACAGAGACAAAAATCCTAAAAACTAGATTCGGCATCTGTAATAATGTCTATTTCAATAAGATTTTCCAAAAAATATTTAATGTACAGATTCGGCTTAGTTACAATTTTATTATATGTATAGATTGACCGAAGTAAATAGTTTATTAATCATACATTATTTAATGACTGATGAGGCTAATTTTTGTTCATTACTTTTCAAAACACATCGTCTTAATATTGGCAAAAAAACGTAGTCTATTCCACCAAATAAAGAGCGTGAATATCAAGTAGATTGTGCCTACATTTTTTAAATTAATTATAAAAATAATTATTTTTAAACTAACACCATTATCTGCAATTAATTAAAAAAAATTAGGCCAACGTCAAAAGATACGTCAGCATATTGTCTATTACTTAATGTAATTATAACAACCAATATCGGTCATATTTGGGTCACGGTTCTATTGAAAGAAATTTGGTTCACGTGGTTAGTCAAATTTTTGAGACCGTCCATAAACCTATTTCGAATAGAAAAATATAATAAGGTATATAAAAAAAGATAGTTTTAATAATAGTCTAAGTAATGCTTTTATTAGTTTATTGTTCGTGAATGAAAATTATCTAACTTCTCTTTTAAATTGTAATAGGTATAAAGGCATTTTTTTTAAATTTTTTTTTGATAAACCAAAAAAAGTATTTAAAGCGTCACTATATGCCATGTAATAGAACTAATAATCAATTTTGATATGACTAGTGAAAATTCAAGATTGATACGGTTTGACATAGGGTTATAAATATAAACTATGTTTAAGGAAAAATTATTACGAAATTTTGTGAAATACGTTAAACCGTTCCTTGTTTTTATTTTGTTTTTAATTGCAAATAAACAAACATACATACATATTAGTATAATAACATTGATAATAAGTTAATTATTATCGTCAATACTAAAAATAGAAAAATTAAAGGAAAAAGATTTTTTTTAAACTATACAAAAATCAATAATGCTTTTGTTCTACCATCTAACTCTACTGATAGGTTATGATAAAAAAATAAGATAAGAAGTCGGTTGAAAATAAGAGAAAATATAGAAAACATCATCCACCAATGATTTGAACACCTGACATTAAAAAACATAAAAGACACGTGGTGCAATTCGCACTTTCATCCAAGGTGGTGCATACACTAAAGCACTTTGGGCATTCCGATGCACTATACTACAGTTGCAATACACTACACTATCACTCACTCACCATTACATAGCTGTAATATTCCGTCCGCACTGTTTAACAGCTGACGTCAAACTGAATTGAAAAACTCAACTTTCGATTTTTCGAAATCATCTAACTAGCGTAAGATGATCTTTGCACGTTCAAAACGATCTATCATTAAACGGTCTTATAATACTGGTCAATCACTTGTAATAGAGACTGAAATAAGGTTTTATTTCACAATATTTTTATTATAAGGGGAAAATATTTGATGGTTGGACGCCATTTTAATGTAGGTGTTCGCGCATGCGCGGTTAGAAGGGCAAGGGTGAGACATTTAAAGGCAAGGACCTAGCACCCTTGAAATGTGCATAGAATATAACATGTCTTATAATTCAGACTAGAATTAAGATGAGATATGTAATAGCCAGACGTTACGAATCAGATGGTAGAATATAAAAATGTGTTAATTATAATAAATTATTGCGTAAACCATTTGAATATGATAAATTAAAGTTCTTTTACACTTATTTTATGAATGTACATATATTCTTGCTATAATAATATCATAATATTGTTAGAATTAACTTATCTAAATATTAAAAAACCTATAGACTAATGCATGAAATTGATCAATACACATATAAGATACTTAGGTAAATGGCTACTAACTGGTTAATTTCTATTGCAATAAAACGGAATGTCCAAACTGTCATAGAAAAATTATACCCATAACCAAAATACCGTAGAATTTAATTACTCAACCTATGTATTTTTAAGAAAACTAGTTAGGTTCTTTAAAACATGCAAATTTCTTCCCAATGTTTCGCCGACTGCTGTATATAGTGTTAGCAAGTGATATACCTACATATAAAAATTTCAGATAGCTAAAAGTTAGAATTCGCTTCACTTGACCTTCAGACAAGCGCACTGGCTTTGGGCTACCAATGTGTCACTATATTTTATGCTTTATGGGAAACATCAATAATCAAAAAATACATCATAAATAAACATATTACGTACTCGTACGAGTATACACTCGTAATACACTCGTACTTATGTCATCTGTAATTTTCCTATGTGCAGACATTCTAAAAAGTAACCGACGATTAAGAAATGTTATACAAAAGCCCCGTTATTGCATTATACAATAATTATCTATAGAAATAATGTAATTTCAATATTCAATTATATAGTTTTTCATTAAAAAAGTTGCAAGGATACGTGATAAAATGCACGAAAACTAAAAATAAATAATACTATTGTAATAATGCTATTAATTTCAAAACTTTATTACAATATCTCATTAGTTATAGTAGTTACTAAGCTGCATATTTTAGACCTAGGGTTTGATTTCCGCGTCAGTTCAAAAAATGTTGGGTTTTCTATAATAACCTTCTCTATTTTTAGTATTAAAATTAAAAGAATTATTAATTAATGCTTTCTTAGATTTACGCGAATATTTGACATTTTAAATAAAATTATCTTTTCGGACTTTTTCGCAGATTTATTTTGATTTTTGGTTTCCGACGTTTCGAATGTTTTACAGCAATCATGGTCACGAAAGAGAGTCAGTCAGAAAAAAATCCGAAAAGGTTGTTTTATTTAAAAACATTATTAATTATTATAATAATAATATTTAATATTAGTTGTGCATATATACGGTTTCAAGATGAGGAAATAGAGAGGTCACCTATATTTACACACACTTGTCTGAGCTAAGTGCAATTGGCGTCCATAGCCGATATCAGTAGAGAGCATCATTATTGATCTCTACATAAGTTTTTCTATAGCTTTATAAGACTTAAGTTTACTTTAAGAATTTAAATTTAGTCTAGAACTTAGTGTTTACGTTTAAGTTTTAAATTTAAAAAGAACAAAATATTTCTCGACATATTAGGGTAGTATTGGGAGGGAGGGATGTTAATATCTTCGGACGAAGCCTTCGTATAATTATGATAGAACTTCACTTACAGGTAAGTTCGTTTATGCATGACTAAAAGATTCGATTATGATTATCGATAGACAAACAAATGATAAAACTCGCTTCGTCTAGCCCCTTTTCGAGTGATAGAAGTGAATACATACATAGATAAATATTACACCATTTTTTCAGAAAACAGCTATATGGATAAACTTCGAAAACATAAACTTATCTAAATACAAAATTCGATGCAAATCGGTATATCCATTTCCGAGATACGTTTTAATCTATACTTACATAATATAATAAAGTTGTAACTAAGCCGAATCTGTACATAAAATATTTTATTGGAAAATCTTATTGAAATAGACATTATTATCGATACATTATATTATATAATTTTTATTTTTAAGATATATAATTACTGAGCAATTTTGTTCTGCTAATCTGCTTTTTCATTACTCAACAACTACTTAAGATGATCTCTTTACGAGTACGTTATAGAAATGCGTGGATCATATAAAATTTTTATATATATTTTACCTGCACAATAAAAAAAGTCATGGAATCCCGTATGAACAATGCACGATAAACGTTCATAAATAGATATTTATCTATCCTTTAAATAAATACCTAAAAATATATTATTAGGTATACTCTACCAAAGCTTCAAATAGATCAACAAATACAATAATGGTTTTTGGTTAAATTCATCAGTCGTGAGATAACAAAGGAAACTGATAAAAAAATTGAATTAATTAATTTTAATTAAGGCTAAAAATTTGAATCATAGTTTTTAATATTTTGTGCCTATTTTTGGTTGGTTGATTTTCTGGTAGAAGAATACAGGTATACATATTATATACATCTACACTAATACCTATTATACAGAGGAAAGATTTGTATTTTTGTATGTTTGTAACGTATAAACTCAAAAACGACTAGATCGATTTGGATGAAATTTGGTAATAAGATAGTTTGAGATCCTAGGAAGGACATAGGATATGTTTTATTCTGTAAATCATCCTTTAAGGGGGTAAAAATGGAGATAAAAGTTTGCATGGGGAATCAACCTAGGGGCGAACCCGAACGAAGCGAGAGTGCGTCGCTAGTTATGTGTATATTTAAGCATACTAGTGTTCGACCAGTGGTCGAAGTTCGTCCATAATCATTATTGAATATTTGTTGGAAAAAAGAAAGTCGGTTGACAAACAGAGAAGAAATGGTACTGAACTGGGTGTTTGTTGCATAGGATCCTTTTACGTCTTGAACAAAGCAAAAGCAAACCGTTACTATGTTAATAAATATACCCAAAAATTCATATAATATACATAAACATTCATATGCGGCTGTTTTTGGAATTCACAACAGTAGTTTAGGTACTGCCCCTCCCTACTACTTACTTAAGAATAAACCAAAAAATAATAAAAGAAATGATATTTTTACTTATTTATATATAGACTGAAGACAATTTAGTCGGTCTAACTTCAAAATTATTTCCGCGACGCAAATAATAATGTGTTTTTATTAGTCGTGTAACTTTGAACAGTAATAGAACAACCTTAGTAAAATTACTCATTATATTATTTCCAATATAGACTGTAGCAGTTTAATATTCATGAGTATTGTATTCCTACATACAGCAAATATTATTTACAGAATAAACGTTTATTATTTTCTTTTGTTTATCATTTTCACGCGAGACACCATTCTTTAGTACTCACACGCTATGACGCATTTCTTATATTAAATATAATACTTAATTAACATAATAGTTTAAAAATATCATACCTATATTATCGAAGTTTTCTTAAAATGAAACAGCTGAACAGTAAGTATTTTAAAAAAAAAAACATGATACGATAAATTTTTCTTTTCTGATGGCGTAGACTGCAGTGACTTGAAACTTTGTTAAATAAAATTTTATTAGATATCTAGATAATGTTTAATATTAACTCCCAATTCCACATATAATTTGTCTTAACCAAACCATAAAAATATTTTTTTACTCAGAACAAGAAACGAATCCGCGATGTGTTTTTAGACTTTTCAGGTCAATTAAGTTTTTTTATTATTTTTATTTTACTTACACTATGCCACCTATGTAGGTGACCAACGGCTTCCAGATCATATCAATGATTTTCTGTCTACTGAATATATCTTTAGACTTTAGCAGAAAATTTCAATAACCAGAATAATCATTTTAGTCAACTAGTAATGTTTTATATTAGATATATATTAGATATTAATAATAAAAACCTAGGTTCAAACTACAACGCACCTACTTTATATAAGTTTGTCATTGCATAGCACAGGGATGTACAATTGTACATAATTACTATATTTTTAATTATTATAGTCAACTAGCAGAACCCGCGGCTTCGCTCGCGCTAAAGCTATAAAAAAATCTGTAAAAAGGTAGTTTCATACAAGCAATTCATCCCCTATTTTACCCCCTTTTACGATGAATTTCGAAAAATTAAAATTATTTAAATTTATTGAAGTGCATTAATATCAAGTTTCAAGAAATTCTGATCATAATAATGTTTTTGGATTGTATTATAACGTGTTTTCCCGTAAGAATTAGGTAATATCCTGTGGTAAAAAGTAGCCTATGTCACTCTCCGGCCCTCCAACTATATCCACACAAAAAATCACGCCGAACCGTTTCGACGTGAAAGAAGGATAAACAAACAAAAACACCTTCACATTTATAATATTAAAAGTATGGATATTCTAATTATATATCACTTCTAATATGAATGGTATCCCATTGATTTTTTTATTATAAGTAATTATTATTATATGAAAATTTTCAAAAGTACCTATAACAATAAATCTTGACCTAGATAAATTTCAACGCTCTGCTTGCGTAAACTAAAAAAAATGAAAGGCATGCTTTTATCTGCGAAGGTTTGCGGTTATAATTATCTTAAATGTACAAGTTAAAATTTAAATTAGTACTTAACTGTAAAATTATTTTCAGAATGTACAGTGGCAATGAGTATGTAAATATATTTGCGTACAAATATTATAGAATTTTTATATTTGTTATGATAATTAATTCTTCTTGGATAGTAATAATTATAAAATTTATTTTTATAACTACGTACCTACATAAGATCGATTTGAATTATATACATTTATATTTTGTAAGTTACATACTAAAATATTTATTTAGATATATCCTAATATTATCTTGTGATAATATTATATTTTTGACTATTATACACTCAGCCTAAAGTAAAGTAGGTAACATATATGGACAAATTTATCAACTTCACATAATCTATACATATAATAAAATTGTAACTAAGTCGAATCTGTACATTAAATATTTTTTGCAAAATCTTATTGAATTAGACATTATCATCAATACAGAGTCCGAATCTATAGTTTTTAGAATGTTTGCCTGTCTGTCTGTCTGTCTGTTACCGCATCACGAGAAAACCACTGGACAGATTTTGATGAAATTTGGTATGATAATAGCTGGATATCCGGGTCAACATATAGGATACTTTTTACCGCGGTAAAATATCTCATTTCTGGAAAAAAATACAAAAACTGCATTGTAAGAGTATACTAATACGTATGTAAAACCTAAGAATTTGGTTTTTGGTCATCTGAACGCGGGCGGAGCTGCGGGCAATGCTAGTAGACAATATCCTATTATCCACATAATATTAAACTTGTCATTTAATAATTTATCCGTAATAATTATAATAATTACACGACTCTATTTTATTTCGGTGTACAAAAAAAAGATTAGTAGAGTCTAAAGATAGCTAGAGAATAATAAAAATCGAAATTATTATTTGGAACTTCTAGATAATCTGTATTTAAAATCTGTCGACTGTCAGTCAGTTTCCTGTCAAATCTAAATAAATATAAATTGTAATAAACTGTCAAACCATAGAGTATATTGCTACATATTGTCAAACTATCCGCGCAAGTGTAACGGTTGCATATTATTTAAAAAATAAAATATACGACAATGAAACTATATGATATATAATTAATTTTAATCACCACAAAATAATAAGATGGACGCAAAAAGAACACAGACTAATCAGCATAACCGTAAGTATATATAAATATTGTGAGATAAAAATTAGATCTTTGTGGAACTAAGCTGAAACTTATTTTAGGTTTCCAGAAGCTTTCTTTAAAGAAAAATGTGGGGATTGATGAAAAAGATTCACAGAAATGTAAAGGAAGCTCTGATATTGTGGTAATCGACGATTCTTTTGATAGATTGATGTCCCAATATTCAAATAATGTAAGTATTTTCATGGTGTCTGCCTGCTAGTGTAACGAAATTATTATTTTGTATGTAGGTTCATAACACACTTAAAAAATCTTTGTATTTTTTTTTATTATCTGCTTAAAATTTAGATTATTTGTATTATTGGTGTATTCTTAAAATTTCATATTAAAATTCAATCCACATAATGTTAGTTCAATACCGAATGTAATTGGAGCAAAGTTTGCTTTTAAATAAAATTCTAAGTAAAACCATTGCAGACTTGTAACTTAAGCATACACATAAAACTAATGTCAAAAAAGGAAATCAAATAAGTATAATTTTTTTTATTAACAACTTGTCTAATTAACATTTTGAGTGGGTGTATAGGACTTAATCTTGATGATTGATATTTTCTATAAGACATGGTCTGCATGATGTTATATACTATATAACAACTAGTTAATAAAATTTCCTTATAGTAATAGAAACTTATATAAAAAGTTTGTAAAACTCTAAAAAATCTATAATAATTATCTAAATTCTTTGAAATTGAATTCCATTCAATAAAAATGTTGTCTTGATGGTTTCTAAGCGTGCCAGTTAAGCAGAGATTACTTCCCCAATGTCATGTAGAATGGAGAAGACAATAAATATTGATTGGTGAATTGAAATCTAAATAAGTTATTATATACTTATTTATATATATTCTGATTTATTTAATTCATAATCTACAGGACAAATCCAATCCGAAGGTGCACTCTCCAATAGTAATTAACGATTCATGTGATGGTATAAATGATGATAACTTTGATTGTATAAGCACAGAACCTAGTAAAAGTGGAAATGTAAGTTCATTTATTATTTTGTTGGAAACAATTTTTTTTCTGTTTTCATCTGCAATCAGTCCCTGGACTATAAGCGGATAGGTGGTGCGATAACTGGCGTGATGAGTGAGCCCTCCATTGAGGACACTTCTTGTGTTATGAGGGTGCTAAAACCCTCTCGTGCAGCTGTAGTATATCATGCCTTTTTAGGCGCCTAAGATGTTTTTGGCTAGTAAGCTGGGTTGTCAATTGATTGGGGTGTAACAATTTATAAACCGTGACTAAATTGGGACTAGCGGTTTACACTCGCTTCGCTCGGGTGCACCCCTAGGTGCATTTTAATTGTTTTTAACCAGAGCCCTATAGAATATAATAACATCAGCTATCTAACGTGAAAGTTCCGTCAAAATCAGTCCAGCCATGGAGATTCGCCAAAACAAAGAGGCAGACAAAATTTTTGTTGAGTCATATTCAATAAAAAAGTCATTGTTACGGGTAGCGGTAAAGCTTCTAGATAATAAATGTTTTATATACTATAGATTTTATATTTTTTAATACATATTATTATGAAATACATATTATATATTAAAGCAAACTAAACTTTGATAAGTTCATGATTATTCATGGTTAAGAGTAAATTGTGTGTTTACAATGCAAAAGTAAGTGATTTTTTCAGCCATTTTAATTGAGATTTATAAAAATGGATAAGTAAAAGATTATTTTCTCCATGTAAGATTTTTGGTGACAAATGTATGTATGTTATAAGTTCTAAAATTAAAATAGTATTTTAATTCTACAGGTGTCATTTTCTTCAAGGGATTTACTATCACCAACAAACCAACAATCTAGACCCAGTATAGACGGATGGTCGCCACATCAAAACATAATATGTGCTACACCAAGATACAATGCAGTACCAACAACGCCGAAAGACAAAACTAATGAATCCCTAGAACAGTGTTCATTAAAGAAAATACAAAATTCACATCAAAAACTGCTTAGTGATCTATACGGTGATACATGGAAATCAATACCTAGTCTGTTTAAATCAATAAAACACAAACATGAGGATTTAGATGTTGTTACAAAAAAATTGAATTTCAATGACGATGAAAGTGATAAAGAAAATATTCGAAGTGACTTGAAACGTAATAGAGAATTATATTTAACGAGCTCGGAAACAAAGATAAGAAGAAATGGTTCATTTGAAGAGAAAAAATCCAAAAAGAAATTGTATACTGAGAAAATACCAAATACACCAGATTTACCGAAGCAAAGGCCAAGAAATGTCAAGAGTTCAACGAAAAAAGGGATGTCAGTTACTGAATTGGTCAGAACTATGTCAGATGATGTTAATGTCTTAACAAATCATATACAAAATGTCACTGTTACACCCAAAACTGACGTGAATAGGCTTAGTTTTGTTGCATCTTTAGCAGGTACTTCCATACTAATATTATTAATGTGAAAGTTTGTGAGGATGGATGGATGTTTGTTACTCTTTCACGCCAGAACGGCTGAACGGATCTGGATGAAATTTGGCACAGAGATAGATTATTATATATAGTCTGCTGTCTGGAATAGCACATAGGTTACTTTTATCCCGAATAAATGTATGGTTCCTGTGGGATAGATTTGTTTTCGTCTAAGGATGAACCCGATTCGAAGCGAGGGTGAGTCGCTAGTATGCATTTAATAATAAAATAGCATTTGAACAGTATATAAATTAAATTGAACAATATAATTGATTTAATTATATTATTTACTAGCGACTCATCCTCGCTTCGCTCGGGTTCGTCCCTACCTTGCTTCCCCACAAACTTTCATCCCCATTTTCACCCTCTTAAGGGATGATTTCCGGGATAAAAATTATCCTATGTTCTTTCCAGGGTCTCAAACTATTTTCTTACCAAATTTCATCTAAATTGGTTCAGTAGATGATCTTTATAATATTAGTACAGATTATTTAGCAATTTTTTTTATCTGTTTAAAACATACAATAGGATTAGAAAATATTGTTTGAGAATTTTGTTCTTCAGAGAATATCCCATCATGGAGATGTCATCCCGAAGCCATCCAATACCATGATAATTACAAAGAATTAAAGGAAAAGCTAGCGAGAAGATTGTACAAAGAGTTTAACAAAGTTATATTTGATGATGCCATGGATGCAGATCTGCCTATCATATGGGATACAAAATTAAGAAGTACGGCTGGGTAAGGATATCAATAACTAACTCCCGCGACTCTGCTTATATAGTAGTTAGATACCTGCATGTGTCGGTCGGTGTAGCTAACATGTACTGCTGCAGATTGAAGGTTCTGGATTTGAGTACCGGTTCGGGCCAAGTTTAATGACTGAGTTGCTCTGTTAAGATATTCTCAGTAAAAGCCCGGAGTTGGGAAGTTTGATTCACCCCCGCGCCTCGGAGAGCACGTAAAGCAGTTGTTCCTGCGTCTGAACTTACCGGTCGTGTCGAAGTATCATCCCATCGGTCTTTGAGAATAAAAGGAATAGAGAGTGCACGTTGTGTCTGCACTATAATATCTCATGCTCATAGGGATAGTCTCAGTGAGATTGGCATTATTATTATAGTATGTGTAACCCATCGATTCAAAAATTACTAGATACACAATCAGCGCCAAACAATGTCCAAACCGAAAGTGCGCTCATTATATATTTTTTTTTGTGAAAACAACTTTAAGCATTGCATTTAAGGTTCAATTTACATTGTTGTTTTGTTGAAATATCAACTAAATAATTACATAAACACAATTTGTATTGTTGAAATATCAACTAAATAATTACATAAACACAATTGGTGACAGTTTTAAGAGAACTTTTGTATGGGATTTTTTGATCGATGGTGTAGCCAGAATAATTTTAACCAACGCCTTAGTGCTTATTTCAAACGTCCAATACTTGTTGTATTATAGTAGAGAGTTTTTTCCTGTATTTTAAAAATAAAGTTTTCTAAGATTTATGTATATGTATTGTATGTATATAAATCTTGTATTAAGCTCTTGTTTAACGTCCCACTGCTGGGCATGGGCCTTCCTTCAATACGAGGGGGATCAGGTTATAGTCCACCACTCTGGCCCAGTGCGGGCGGGCTTCACATGTCTTTTGAGAACTTGCTAGGTTTTTTCAGACATGCAGGTTTCTTTACATGTTTTCCTTCACCGTAAGACAAAATTTCAGAGATGTCAGACCCAGGATTTGAAACCACTTCAATCGATTTTACAAGCGCGTTACCACTGAGCTACCACGGCCTTGCAAACTATATATTATTATATAAAATTCTCCATAATTTCCAGGACAACAACAAACAGACTAATAAAGACCTCGAACGGTAGCAGGATACGGGCATCTATAATAAAATTATCAACCAAAGTATTGGACGCGGTGCAAAGACTCCGCGACACGCTCATACACGAACTGTGTCACGCCGCGACGTGGTTGATAGATGGAGAGATGAGAGCTGGACACGGGCCTTTGTGGAAGAAATGGTATTATGTGTTTAGAACTTATATATAAATCATATATGATATACTGCTTCTAATACATTCTTCGGTTTATGCAAATACAGGCGACTCACTCTCGCTTCGCTCGGGTTCGTCCCTGGGTACGTTTTCATTTTTTTGAGCGGAACTGTATTCTTTTTCTAAAAATAAAAGTAGCCTACGTCACTTCCTCTAACGTCAGCTATCTTTCAGTGAAAGTCCCTTCAAAATCAGTCGTTTTAGAGATTATCCGGAATCAGTCGTTTTAGAGATTATCCAAAATCAGTCGTTTTAGAGATTATCCGGAACAAACAGACAGACAAAAATTTTAAAAAATGTGTTTTTCTTATACATATGTACCGTATATAATTTCATATACATTTAGTAAAAACTGTTATTTTGACATTACAAACAGACACTTCAATTTTATTTATCTGTATTAAGTTTTTTACTGAAATAAAAGAGATATATACATACACATAGGTATGACGTGTTGTTGTATTATAATGTGTTTTCCCGTGGGAAAATGATAATCTCTCGTGTAAAAAGTAGCAAAATTACGCGAATCTGTCACTATTTTGACGTTAACCAAGGACAAACAAACAAATACACTTTCGCATTTATAATATTAGTAAGTATGGATTGTGCAGTATTTTCGCTGATTTATTTTGATTTTTGGTTCCCGACATTTCGAATGCTTTACAACAATCATGGTCACGGGAGAGACTAAATCATCACATCAGCAGGTAGCACCTATCCACAAAATTACAAAATGATTTCAAAAAATACAAAAACGGCACCGAATTACCTTACAATATATGTTAATTTTAATTTTAAACATTTGATCTACACAGGATTTGATTATTTTGATTTTATTTAAAATAGATGTTATGTCTGTTAATTTGCAGGGCAAAGAAATCGTTGAAATTGTTTCCTGAACTGGGTGAAATATCCCGTTGTCACGATATGGAGATACACTACAAGTATACATACAAATGTATGAAATGCGGGTACAGGTAATGTATAATACTATCCATATAATATTATAGTAGCTTATATCGTAAGTTACAATAAAATTTTCTTAGCCCATGAGTTGACTGGAAGATATCTATTCCCATCATCAAGACATTAACATCATCCTTTGACGAAGGACTTTTTCTTTTCTCATTTATATATGAAAGTCATAAAAAATATTTTTTTTATTGCTGAAACTTATATAACAATTTTTTTTAATTTTTCAACTTCCATTGTTTGCTTTAAACAGGTAAAAATGAACTAATTAATACAAGCGTACTTAGTTAAAAAATTGTGGTAATTTTTTTGATTGTTGGTTTATTTATATTATTAATATAATTATTAATATTGTTGGTACAGTTACGGGAGGTAGGACTTTTTTTAGGAAATTTCCTGTTCTTTAAGGATCTTTTGTTAATTTTAGATATCTCAAATAGATTTATATATTTGCAAAAAACAAAACCATTCTTTTTATTTATCTAATTGTTTATAACTTGCAATTTTTGCCGACCCCAACTTTCCCGTTTGACGTTTTTTTTAGATACCACTTCGAATCGAATGGGACCAAAATCATAGTTTTTGATCGAACTTGTGAAGTAGACTATAATGTAAATTGCTGAGCTCTAATATATATATATGTGTATATGATGATGTTCTCCTAGCCGATTTCGGCTATGGCGGCCAATCTCATTGAGATTAGCCAACTGCGCAGGAGATATTATTGTGCTCAAGTGCACTCTCTATTCCTGTCACTCTCATACTCCGGTGGGACAACACGCGACCGGTGAGAGTTAAGGCGCTGGACCGACGGCTTTACGTGCTCTCCGAGGCACGGGGATGAAACACCGCCAACTTCCCAACTCCGGGCTGACCTCCGGGTGTGCAGCCGTACATACTAGCCACTACACCACCGAGGCAGTTATATATATATATATATATATATATATATATATATATATATATATATATATATATATATATATATATATATAATATGTTTATATAGTCCTTCTATCACTATATATATATATTTAATACACACATCTTTTCCAAAAATATTCTTTTTTCCAGTGTAAAACGACATTCAAAATCAATAGACACTACGAAGAAATGTTGTGGCTATTGTCGGGGCATGTTTGAAATTATAGTGAACAAGAAAAATAAAGATGGCGTCGTAGTTTCAACGAAAGCTAAGAAAGGCGGTTTGAATGACTTCGCAATATTTGTTAAAGAAAATTATGGAAGTTTAAAACAAGGCAGGACTCATGCAGAGGTTATGAAGTTATTGGGTGAGCAGTTTTCTGTGAAGAAAAATAAAAAAAATTGCTTTATTGATTTGAGTAGTGAATAAGTATGTATTCGGACCATCGACCGCTAATAAAATACTAGATACACAATCCCATACAAAAGTTCTCTTAAAACTGTCACCAATTGTGTTCAGGTAATTCTAATTGAAATTTTGGCATTTGTAATTCTGACTTTAAGACATGCGTGTAAGGTAGAATTTGTCTTGATGTATTGACCAGCCAGCCTCGGTCGTAAAAACTTATAGGTTTTAAGTACGTAGCTTAGTGAAAACAACTTTAAGCACTGCATTTAAGGTTCAATTTACATTGTTGTATATTTATTTAGAACTTAAGATCACGGAGCGGCTCAACACTTTCCGTCAAGAAGAGCCCTAAGATTTTTTGGACATAATATTATGCAATCATCCAAGTAAAGAAACTTATTATCTAAGGCCAAATTGAGGGTAAACGCGCACGGTGAAGGGCACCTATAAAATTGTCTGCCCACTACACCTCCTCATACCATGACCGTGCTAGGACTGTGTCAGGCAAAAAAAAAATATATCTTTGTATTGTAAAGCATGAGACTGCCCACTAGACCGTTCCGTCACCGGACCGGCACCGTCGCGTGCCGTGCACGGAGTGGTAACAATTGTCGGCGAGAATCTTTTGCCGGTGCTGGTACGCTCCGTGTCTGGCACGCGTCGTCGCGGGACCGGTTTTACTTCTTATTGTCAATTATACACATACAAAAATAGTGGAGTTATAATTTTTATATGCTTAGTTTATTTTAATTATGACTATAATTTATAAATTGTATATATTTTTAACGATTGTACTGGTTGCAATGAACTTGAAGACGGTTTGAATTTTATATTTTATATATAATTGACATTTGTACACAATGTATATTATAATATTTTGACTTTGCATAGTAAATTATTATATTATTATTTAAATATTATATGACCACTTCGTTTTGAGGTAGCGGGTTCGAATCCCTTTGAAAATGTTTGTATGGTCTAAGACTGATTAAGACATTGTATATTTGATTTTGACTAAAAAAATATATATGTGCACTATTTTTTTTTGAGGAATCAATTTTAATTCTAAACTCCATGTTTGAATTTCATAGTTTTTTCTAAGGTTTTACATCGATTATGACAGAAGTGTGACTTAACAAGAATTTGTTATTAGTTATTAATTTTAGTTATAAATACTGAATATTTTGTATAAATAATTAAATTTTGTGAATAATGTTAATTTTAGACTTTTATTGATGTACATAAATTGTTATTTTTGGAACGAGTTTCTTTTATTTTTATAACATTTTCCTTTATTTCTTAAGTTCTAAACTAAATGGGTAACCAATTATAGAAAATCATATTTTTTTATTAGAAATGGGCTCACTCTTGACCTTCATTTTAGCTCGAAGGCACAGATAAGGTCTACGATCTAGCGAGTTTGCCCAGGAGAAGCCTGTTAACCAATTATAATAAAACAGAAAATTTAACAACGTTTATTGGCTGGTAATACTTTTGTGACCGGTGATATTGGACATGACAATTTTAAAGAGAAAAAAATGTAGACACACAACCACAGCAAGTTAACAAAAGAGTTGTTTGTTCAGAAAATTACAATTAAATATTTTGTGTTTACTAGTCCAACACCAATGATGACTTCGACATAAAAAATTACGTGATTTTAATGATTTTTGTAAAACCAGCAATTAGGTTTATCGTTCATATTCATTGAATAAGATTATGATGATAAAGTATTTACTTAAATAGACGATAGATGGCGTTGACCCAATACTAAGAAACGAAATTATTATAAAAAACATGTACTAAAATATGTAAAATATTATAAAATTCAAGTAGCATTTAAAACAAATTTTAGTGACTTACACCCTTTTTATTTTTTAACCATTAAGTGTTTTGTCATCTGTGGTAAGGGTTTTTTAATATTTATGAAATTTTTGTTTGCATAAACAGACGATAGATGGCGTTGACCCAGAAACTGTCGAACGAAATTATTTTTAAAGACATTTTTTCTAAAATATGTAAAATATTACAAAATTGAAGTTGCATTCGTTAAAACAAATTTTAATAACTTTAAACATTTTTAAGCGTGATTAGAAATGTATAGAAAATATAGCGCTATCTATGAATATGCAATACAGACTCTCTACTCATTTTCTATAATAAGTAAAATTTCGCAAATGTAAATTAAAATGAGTGCTTTACGTTATTATCTAAAATATGTCTGGGGATTTTTTTTTAATAATTAATTAAGATTAATGTGTAAGCACAAACATTAATTTTGATCGATACATATAAAAAAAAATTGTTGTTTGTTTCAATATTATAATATATTCAGCCCTTTTTAACGTCCCACTGCTGGGCACGGGCCTCCCTTCAATACGAGGGGGATCAGGCCATAGTCCACCACGCTGGCCAAGTGCGGGTTGGCGGACTACACATGTCTTTCGAAAACTTGCTAAGTTCTCTCAGACATGCAGGTTTCCTCACGATGTTTTCCTTCACCGTAAGGAGAGTGGTGATCATGTTGGAAATGATTCGCACATGAAAATATCAGAGGTGCGAGACCCGGGATTTGAACTGGTGTCACTCAGTTTCCCGCGTGACGCCGGTTACCACTGGGCTACCACTGCCACTTATATTAATCATAATAAAAAACTTTAAAATTTTTCTCTTTATTTTTAAAGTAAATTAATTTTCAAACAAACAATAAGACAGTTTAAATAAAACAGCAAATTTTCATTATCTTTTTATTTATACATATTAAATGTCATTTGTTAAATGATAAAAGTAGGTACAGATTTGAAGATACTAAAAAAAATATAATTTACAACAAAACAGTATAATGACTTAATTTTAATGGGTACTTATGTATCCCGTATGTACAATTTCAAAGGAAAAAAAGTTGCATACTTTAATATATTTACATAGGAAAAGTGTTGGATCATTCCACAATGAATAAAATACGATAAATATTTTTTTTTCTATTTTACACAATTATTTATTACCTATCTATTAGTGCCAATATTACACCTGTTTCTAAATGAATGTATACAGATAATATATATAGAGGGATGATATCTACAGACATCATGAAAAAAAAATGATTTTTTATCCTTATCGCATATCTATAGCCTGCATTCTATATTAATTAATTAATGACAATTTTTAATCTGCCTAGCTCTGTATATATTATCTGTTGTATAATTTATCTGTGGCTTTTCTAATTTTCCGCTAAAATGTGATAGATTCGCGTAATTATTGGCGAAGGCTGAATTAATAATGAATGTGACTAGTTTCATAATTGTGTACCAAATAAGTGTCTTAGTAAAAACCCAAGCCGTCTCACTTCTAAAACAAAAATGCTTGCTTTAAAAATATATCTTAAATTTGATAGATTTTTTAGCAAAATTGTTGTTAATTAATGTATAGATCTATTCTGTCCTACAAAAGATTTGATATGGTAACACTGTTCTTGCGAATGGCAACACAGTAAACTGCAATATAAATTTCGTACTCCAAGTAAATAAATAACAGTCGTAAAGTGTGAAACATTTCTAAATCTATTGATATAAATTTAATGAAATTTAAAACAGTGGGTAAATGATTAATTATTCTATAAACCTTCCAAAATGTCGAAAATCAATTTCGTTTTTAGGTTTAAAAATAGAAATTTTCTTCTGAAAATCCATTTTTCCGTTAAATTTAATTTTTATAGAGATTTTAGACATTAACTGGCAAGTTTATAGATCCATTACGTATATATCTTAATCTAATGTGGGGAACCAAGTAGAACAATATCACATATAGAATTTATTTAGTCATTTAATTATAAATGACTGATTTACAGCCGTATCCTCATATTTTGTAGTTGTTTATTTGCAATACAAAAACAGACACGTGTAAAAAAGTGGCAACACTTTGATATCTTTGCTTTGCCGAGTCCTTACATAGCTAGGAGCCATAAAATAAAATAAAGTTTGTCTCGGAAGGACCATTTTCGATCCTCTAAACAAACAGCCAGTCGGTCGATAACCGTAATACTAGTAATAATTAAATATGTAAAAAAATGGCAATGATTTTCGAGATAATATAAAACTTATGTTACACGAGGCCCGAAATGTTGCTATTTACAGGAGGCCGTTAATACCTATCTATACATATAATATACAAAATGTAACATCGACATTTGATTTAAAAATTTAAGTCATCTGCCGTGATCGACAGGTTGATGGTGAATCAGGTTTGTGGGCCGTCTTCTAGGGGTCTAAACCTGACGAAACCGTCTTGGGCGACTAGCATACTTGCCCCGGTTTCGTTTGGGTTTATTTCGTCTTGCGGTTGCGAATATGCTTCGTAACCACAATTCCTAGGCGCTGGTTGAGGGGTCCCTATTGGATAGTTATTGGATTCCTCGGAAAATCCGTACAAATCCGTCGATTTAGGTCTATCTGGGAACCCGTTGTTCTTACCACGTTTCTGACTACCGCTCGAATTGACCATCGAAGTAGATGGTGAGTTCCGACGTTGGGAACCTCTTATTTGTTGTCCTTCATAACTTCTATTTGGGTTCAGAGTTTGTATCCCAGACGCATGATACGACGCGTTTTCAGCGTTATAATTTCCATAATCGTCTATATGGGGTTGGTGGTAATGGTGACTCATTGCTGGATCGTATCCCATTGTCATAATATTTTGAACATTCATGTTCTTTACTCTTTGCTTTTTACGTGGATTGCTGTTTGTTCTAGACGACACTCTTTCATAGGACATATGTTTGAAATTGTGCGAGCTACGATTCGAATTTGCGTTATAGTTTTGGTTCTTGATATCTCTAATGAAATCACTGTTGCTACCATACTGTATTACGTTATATTCATGGTCTAACGGATCGTCGCCTTGTAAAGACTGCATAGTTGGATCGCAGTTCGAATAATGGTCATCTGATGCAGATTCAATGCCATTATAGCCGATATTTTGATGATGTTTTATCAAATGGTTTGTAACTCCTTGACTAGACGTTGCGTTGCTAGATTCTGTAGAGCTGCTATGTCCGGCATTGGCGATTGAGCTGTGTCCGGAATAGTTTTCTGTACCGGAATTAGTGTCGAAAGCACCAGCTAGCGTGTTTAATTGAAATCTTTGATGATCTATCGGACCGCAGCATTGTTCCGGGATGTTTGGGTGGTGGCCAGCCGTTTCGTATATCGGCTTCCCTGTTTTCATTGTGTATGTATGTAAGTTTGTGTTAGCGTTACAGTTAGCCGGGTAATCAGTTTCAAATTGTTCATTACTAGAACCAGTTGCGCAAGGAAAATGGCCTAGCACAGGTATCTTATGACCATCGGCTTTTTCATGCGGTATAGACCCTGCTGGACTCACTGTCCAACTGATAACGCACGAAATAAGAGCGCCTATACTAACTTCGATAACTAACAAGCAAAAATGATAACCGAATTTCAACCAACCGAATTTAGTTGACGGATTCACTGTGAATATACCTATTATTTGAAGGAGTGCCATCACAATAAAGAGTAATGCTGTGGCCATGTTTATTCGAATCACTTGATTTAGGTTTTGACCATTAGTATATGTATGGCTTTTTGTTTGTAAGACCGTTCTGAGACTTTTATACACATACAGATAAAGCAAACCCAGCGTAAAACACGCTATGACAAATATAATCTGACAAGTTAGACCTAGAACTCTTACTTCGCCTCCATTCGGAGTTTTAATTACGTTTTCAACGTAATGTAATATTATACAAGTTAACAAATGTAATGTCCCGCCTATTATGATAGTTCTTGCACGAAATAGGAAATTGCAACAAGCTGTTCGTATATTGATATGTTTTAGCAGAAACAAAATTGTGGACGCAAAGGCTATGGTCAAAAATATTTCGGGTACATGCAACAGTATTGCATTTAAGAAGACTGGCAATGAGTGGCTAATGTTATAAGGGTCGTAGCATATGTAGAAAATTCTTATTATACATATGAGAACTAATAGCAAGTGAAGCGTCATGAAGTAGCATTGAGAGAAGATATGAGTGAATTTATTGTAGCGGATGATTTTAACAATTGAGTACGCAGCCAAGACTGTGAACATGATCACCATCAAACCTATGTGACACTTCCACAAAAACGGCCAAGTATCGTCTGGTTCTTGCATTGGCCCAACACTTTTAGTGTCTTGTTTAGTACTGACTTTCTTATCAGAATTTACGTTGGCCAAGTTATGATATCTATCTGATGACATATCGGGATCGCTCAATTCGAATCCTATGGTTGTAGCTGGAGTGAACATATCGTCTTTTTTGGTGTCATTTTTATCTATCTGTTTGTTTGTTGCGTATTGTAAGTTCCTTCTCGTATTAGTTTCACTTTGTTCTATAATAAGCGGTCTATCTAAATTGTTCATTTCTGGGTCGAGCACTGCTAATACACCTTCTGTAGACGATTCTCTGTTATCACTAATGGTTACTACGTCTTTTGTCACATGCGTGTCACTTTTCGACGTTTTCTCCTGATTGTGTTGAGGCTTGGCCGTCACAGTCCTGAGTAGGACATCGGGTATATCTTCTTTCCTTCCATTAGATCCAGATAATATCCTGGAAATTGTTGGTATGTTGAGAGAACTCGGCACAAAGTCTGTGAAGTTGGCTTGGTCAGTGCCATGCTTGTCGTCTAATTCGTCAGGCTGAAATAGAAAAAAATAAGAGTTTTAATACAAAAATAATCAAACACTTTGAGAAGTTTAAAAGTTAATGATTGTATTTTAACAGCGACTTTCAATTTAACGATCGTAACGTACATCAAACTTTAGAAAGAAAAATCTTAAAATTTCAAACTTTAACAATATTGGCAATAGTATCAAGTTGCTTGATAAAGAAATTTGTACCTTATGACTGGGTGTGTTGAGTGCTTTTTTCTTCTGCGGTTCGATTCCCGCAGGCGGTAAGGGCGGCGGCGCCGGCACTTGTGGGGAGGACGTTTCCTGAAAATTGGGAAATTTGCTATTTGAGTGGATTTTAAAAGGCAATTGGGGTGCATTGTTTTGTCATACTTTTATTTGTCCGGGTCATTTTACTATCGTTACTACGGAGTTGGTATCACAATTTCACTATGTTTTATTTCACTTTCGTCATTGTATGAATTAGTTTGTTTCAGTTTATATCAGCGGTATTTCCTACTAGGAACTAGAACATAATATAGTAAAATATTTCGTTGTTGTTTACTTACATATTAAAAATATGTTAAAAATATATTTTTACTAACATTGCCCGCGGCTCCGCCCGCGTTCAGATGGCCAAAAACCAAATTCTTAGGTTTTACATATCTCAGAAATGAAATATTTTCTCGCGGTAAAAAGTATCCTATATGTTGACCCGGATAACCAGCTATCACTATACCAAATTTCATCGAAATCCCTCCAGTGGTTTTTCTGTGATGTGGTAACAGACAGACAGACAAAAATTCTAAAAACCATAGATTCTATTTCAATAAGATTTTCCAAAAAATATCTAATGTACAGATTTGGCTCAGTTCCAATTTTATTATATGTATAGATATATGTATGTATTAAACTAAAAATGTATTCAGCTCTTTTTAGCGTTCCACTACTGAGCACGGGCCTCTCTTCAATACTAGGGATATCAGGCCGTAATCTACCACGCTGGCCAAGTGTAGGTTGGCAGATTTCACATATACTATACGTATTTCGAATCTTGTTAGATTCTCTCAGACATCCAGGTTTCTTCACGATGTTTTCCTTCATCGTAAGACAAATGCTAATCATGTTGGAAATGTTTCGCAGATGACAATATCAGAGGTGCGACAGCGGGATTTGAGCCCGCTTCACTCGGTTTCTCTAGCGTGCGCGTTACCATTGGGCTACCACTGCTTGTGATTTACTTATATACACATATTACTTTTAAGTAACCAAATTAAAACTTTCTAAAGACCTATTACAATAAAAAATTAGTAATCATATTTCATATATAAGTTCAGTAAGGACTTGTTATAACAAGTGCAATGTATATACCTGTCCAGGTGGTCTGATTGGTATCCGTTCATGACCAGGCCCAAGGGACGGAGGAGGGATAGGCCGCCGGTTGAGATAACTGTTCCCATCTGTGTTTGTGCCTGGGAATGAAACAAGAACAAATAATTAATTAAAAAGAAAAGAATTAAATAAAAAAT
The DNA here is from genome assembly GCA_951806755.1 of Brenthis hecate. NCBI lineage: Eukaryota > Metazoa > Arthropoda > Insecta > Lepidoptera > Nymphalidae > Brenthis > Brenthis hecate. Next base: position 16,278,352 of record OX638250.1, read on the forward strand.
AAAAAAAAAACCCCGACCATCTTGGACCTATTTTCATCAAAAATAGATAAGAGCACCCTACTAACTAATTCACCTTTCAAACAAAAAAAATATCAAAATCGTTCATCGGTTCGGGAGCTACGGCGCCACACACAGACACACACACGTCAAACTTATAACACCCCGTCGTTTTTGCGTCAGGGATTAAAAACAAAAAGTTAGAGAACTTATCGTATAACTTCAAGACGCTAATTCCATACCAATAATTTCTAAGGAGAAATAATTGGTATTATTGTATATTCATTATCATGCTTGAAAATATTATGACGAATCTATTTTTATTCATATTCGATTTCATTAAACTTTTATATTTCAATATATTACGTCTAAGTTACCTTAGTAAGTTAACCTAAAACCTGAACACATTTTTGGTAAGACATTTATTTTAAATTTTCCTAGATTTTCATCCAAATCTGTCGAGCAATTTCAGCGTAAAGTAAGCGAGTAACTAATATATGTATACAAAAACTTTCCATAATAATATTCCAATGAGTCTCAACCTTTCTAGGAAGTATCCTACTAATATTATAAATGTGAAAGTTTGTGAGGATGGATGGATGTTTGATACTCTTTCACGCAAAAACTACTGAACGGATATGAATGAAATTTGGCACAGAGATAGATTATAGTCTGGAATAGGACAAAGGCTACTTTTTATCCCGGAAAAATGTACAGTTCCCGTGGGATACATGTTTTTGTGCAGGAACCTGAAGCGAAGCTAGGGTGAGTCGCTAGTCTACATATAATTTCCTCAAAAATGCACTACATAGTCAATTTATTTAATCTATTAGGTACAAATAAGAAAATCCCTACTGATTTCTTAGAAGGAATTTTGTATGCGTTTCCAGACATCCTATTATGAGGATTTATTGAATAAAATTCTATTTTAAATCTCAGTCTGTGAGGTGAATAGCATATTCGTTTTATTGGCATTTGCCTCCTTGACTGTATGCCAAGAAGCTCTCAGCCAAGGAAAAAGGGTTAATCATGATTTGTTGTACATCTATTGTAAAACAACTGGCACAGTGTATATTTTGTATTGGTTATTACGGCGGAGGTCACAGGTTCTATATCCTAAGGAGGCATTTGTATTAATGCAAGTTTGTTTTAGTAATGGAAGCTTTATTTTACGATGAATGGTCATGGGGTCTTGGTTATAACAATTTTATCCAAGTCGTTAGTAAAAATTTCTAATGTCATAAATCAAGTTATAAAAGTAATATGTAGTAACAAAAATTAAAACGATTATGGCATCTATTTCTAAGCTAAATTGAAGAACAGGTCTAAATCTAATGAAAAAGGAGCTAGCAAGCGCTATGTGAGATTAGCTCTTTAGCGTTACGAGCGAAATTCAATATTGCATGCTAAGTGGGTATTTAACACATTACTCTGTCAATAGCGATGCAAATGCAACTACACCTACAAGGATAATAGTCAAAGGGAAGTGACGATAGTGTGCATAAATTGGGTTTTGGTTTAACCACTAAAGGGGTCATGGATTCGAGTTTCAGTGCATGTAGAAACATTGTATCACAGGTTCTTCTTTTTTAATTTGTTGAATATAAAGAGAAATAATAAATAAATATAAGCACAGTATAGTAATCTATATAGTCTTTCAATAAAATCGACAGTGTAACAATGTCACAACATGTACAGAAAGATATGTCATACGTTCTTTTTAAAGACAGTCGGGGAACGCCTTCAGGGATGAAGGTTATTTTTCTATTTCTTTGTTGCGGCTATATATAAGTATCACTTCTCAACATTCTAGGGGTAACTTACACAACAGTAACTTACCAGGAGATGGCATTACAGTGCCTTACCTTTAAAACCGTTCGTATGAAAATCTTTAGGTATTTTTAGACAATTCTTAACATCACTTCCGTTCAATTGTAAGATAATCGCTTACAGTATAGATTTTTATATTGTAATATTTATAGTGTAACTAATATGTGTAGTACCTCTAAGTGTCGGCTTATCAGCAAAGGGGTTTCGATACTCGGGCGGCAAGGGCGGCGTGAAGAAGGCGCGTCCGGGCGGCGCGTACGATGGCACCGCGCCGACACCCGCCAGTAGAGCCGCGCCGTGGTGGGCGGGAGGCCTAAAATAAACACACATATGAATAACATGAAAGAAGAATATACAAAATAAAAAATATTTAGACTTTCTTCAATTAACACAATGGTAACAACCCTAATTCCTGAACTAGAAAAATGTGTTTCAGGAGCACTATACCTTCCCATATCAGACTTACATATTAAATGTTCATGCATTCATTTTGATTACACGTTTGGCTCAGTTTGTAATGACCCTACTTGTTGTGCCAGCGGTCGCGGGTTCGAGTCCCGCTGGGGGTATTCATTTGTGTGATGAGCAAGACTACTTGTACTTCAGTCATGGCTGTTTATATTTATAATATGTTACATGCATTTAAAGTTACATATTCGTAGTGTATCAACTATCTGGTATCCATAACACAAGCTTTGTAGCTTACCATGGAACTAGATGGTGCTGTGTGTTAATGTCCTAACATATTTATATTTATTTATTTATATTTATATATTAAAAAAACACGTTATAATAAGGTAAGTTAATGTAAAAAAAATAGAAGGGAAAAAAGTCTGTGTATATGTTTGATCGGATAAAAGTGGTGTAATTACCTAATTAAAGTATATTGTATAAACGTTTTTAATTAAGTAATAATATAAATAATCTAAACATTAATAAAGTTTCTAAAAATCTGTTTCTTAACAACTTGCTTATTTGCTATTTTTCGTTGTATATTTTTTTCATTTAAATACGATCTAAAACACTCAAATTTGTTTAACCGTTACAGTTTGAAGAACAAACAAACAAACACACAAAATTCGCATGATAAATTACAAATATTACCTTGTATGATTTTAATATAACAAGGCACCGATTCTATTTACTATACGTAAACATTCCTAACAAAGGTGATGAGAATTTTCGAATGTAAATTTCACATTAAAATTCCGGACGATTCGAACCCGCATCCACGTCTATATCGTGGCTTGTGTTATAATAAGGATGAACATATTGTAAACGTAACAAAACTTAAAAAAAATACATAAAATATGTATGTATGTGAAGAATTTTTTACACACTTGTCTAAAGTTATAAACAAAAAACAAAAAAAAAGTAAAAACACTATGGGTAGGTACATATTATCTATACATATAATAAAATTGTAACTAAGTCGATTCTGTACATTAAATATTTTTTGGAAAATCTTATTGAAAAAGACATTACTATCGATACAGAGACCGAATCTATAGTTTTTAGAATTTTTGTCTGTCTGTCTGTCTGTCTGTTACCGCATCACGAGAAAACCACTGGACAGATTTTGATGAAATTTCGTATGATGATAGCTGGTTATCCGGGTCAACATATAGGATACATTTTACCGCGGGAAAATATCTCATTTCTGACAAAAAACACAAAAACTGCATTGTAAGAGTATACTAATATGTAAAACCTAAGAATTTGATTTTTGGTCATCTGAACGCATGCGGAGCCGCGGGCAATGCTAGTCTTCTATACTATAATAAAACAGTAGAGGTCGAATATCTGTACATAGCAAAAAATGCTAATAACCGAGTCAGGGGGATGTAAGAAGACAAATAATCTCCGAATCTATTGGATCGATTTAAACGAAATTTTGCATGGTGGTATCTTATATCCCCGGGCAACATCTTAGATACTTTTTATCCCGGAAAATTAAAAAGTTCCCGTGGGATAGTTAAAAAACTATAATAACTTATACAGCTTAGTACACAACAACTTATGCACCTAATTTAGTAAAATTTGGCATGCTGATACCTTATATTGCCGGTCAAACAACAGGTTACTTTTCATCCCGGAAAAATGAACGGTTTCCGTAGGAACTAATAGATCTCAATTAGTGTTTTTCTGCTAGTTTTCCGCTAGTTTCTATTATAAATTGTAATTATTCTCGACTAAAAAGTTATCGACTTTGAAATGTTCTTTCATACAAAAATACTAAAAAGGAGTGCGACCACAAACACCGTGACACGAGATATTTGTATATTAGATTAGGACCTACCTACGAGTATATGAATTTTTAATAACTAAAAAGAACAAAAGTTTAAAGTTATCAAATAATATATACACAAAATAGCTTGAAATCGGTCAAAGAATGTATATTGTGTCTATAATGAATTTATCTGTCTGTTTCACTAATCTTCGATGCAATTAAAATAAATCTAAAGAAACTAAGTTGCTAGAATTGGATTAAAAGGTTAGATAAAAAAGGTTTACAAAAAAAAATCATAATACGCGAGAGTCGCCACGGGCGGAAGTAAGTTACTTATTTTGTAACTTAAAAAATATAATAACAAATTTTTTGACTATATTTTAAAATAATAACAAATAATTATTTCGACAAAGAAAAATGAAAATTCTTAAATTTAGAAATATGTATGATTTCTGACATTTAAATCTTTGAGTTTCCATGCAAAACTTCATTAAAAGCGGCTCAGCCATGAAAACCAGACAGACAGCCTTACGCATTTTATTATTACGTACTGATAATTATAAATTCCATACACAACGCTGCAAAGTGGTTTACAATTTAGACATGCGACAGAGAATAATAAGTGGTAAAGGCAAAACGGTCGGCTTATACGATAACAATGCAGCATTAGACCGTAAATCTACAGCAGAATGCGAATTTCAATAAACGCACGCGCTTACTGCGAAATACGCGGGTAGAATTAAAAACCTTTACCCCTTTGTGATGTTATGTCCGTGAGAACCTATGGATAATCTCGAGAATGTTTTGTTTCCTAGAAACTTCTGTTTCATCGTTCTGTATATTTTCTATTAGCATCTTGTATTGTGAAGATTTTAACTGCCTCGGTAGTGTAGTGGCTAGAATGTACGGCCGCACACCCGGAGGTCCTGGGTTCGAGTCCCGGGTCGGGCCAAATTTAGTTATTGAGTCTTTCTGTATAGTAAGTCTCAGTAACAGCCCGGAGTTGGGAAGTTGGCGGTGTTTCACCCCCGTGCCTCGGGGAGCACGTAAAGCCGTGGGTCCTGCGCCTTAACTCTCACCGGTCGTGTCGAGTGGTCGTCCCACCGGAGTACGAGAGTGATAGGAATAGAGAGTGCACTTGTGTCTGCGCGTACACTTGTGCACTATAATATCTCCTGCGCAGTTGGCTAATCTCAATGAAATTGGCCGCCGTAGCCGGAATCGGCTAGGAGAACATCATCATCATTAGGATCTTACACTTGGATCGCTGGAGTTACTAATAATAACAATAATGTTCTCCCGACCGATTTCAGCCACGATGGGACGATATTTCAACACGACCGATAAGAGTTAAGGCGCAGGATCGACGGCTTTATGTGCTCTCTGAAGCACGGGGGTGTAACACCGCCAGCTTCCCAACTCCGAGCTACTGTTGAGAAAATCTTAAGAGAAAGACTCAGTAATTAAACTTGGCTTAAACTCGAACCCAGGACCCTCGGATCTACAGCCGTACATGCTAGCCACTAGACCATCGAGGCAGTTACTAGATGCCTAACAGTCTATGTGTCTTATGTCATAGTCTGTCTGTTTACTAAATTCCATCTAAATTGGTTCAGCCGTTTAAACGTATATGAGTTACAAACATACACAATTAGCACCCAAGCGAAGCAAGGGTACATGGTTAGTCTATCATCAAATTTAAATTTATCATCAAATTAGCTTTAATAATCCTATACAAACGTGAAATTAGCTTCAGTTGATTGAAGCCGATGTCATAACGTGCGTTTGTTAGCCATGTATTTGGTACCTATTACGTATTTCTACGTAACACACATGCCCTAAATATCAAACTAGATCGGTTTAACAAATTGAGCTAATATATTTTTCGATAGGTATACGTTGTTATGTAAATTAAATTATCGATTTAATTTCGAAATATCGAGCTTTGAGCTGTTTTACTAATTTGAGCTTTTTAAGCGAAAAGAAAGTTTATTGCTATAGAAATACAATTCACAGTGACATTCATTATTTATGATTTTTTTATCTGTTATTACAGCCAGTACTTACTCTCTTAAACTGGAAGACTAATTGGAATCAAAAAAATAAATATTAAAGAAAAAAATTACGATATTTTTACAGAAACTTTACGTAATAATAGTAATTACTTTATAATATAAAAAATAAAAACTTTATAATTAATACCTACACAAAATATTACGGAAGCTCTTACAAGAGATGAGCTTAGTAAGTAGCTTATTTACGCCATATGTTTATACTATAATTAATGACTTACCCTCGCATCACTCGGGCGCGTCCCGAAGTGAGCAGATTTTGTTCACAATGTCTAATTCTAATTTTTCATATGGTTCTAATTTTTTTGCGCGGAACCCTAATTCTTTTTCTAAAATACAAGTAGCCTAAGTTACTCCTTATAACATAAACTTCCGGCCTGTGAAGGTGTCGTCAAAATTAAGCCAGCCATTTCGGAGATTAGCCGGAAATTGTCTTATTCCTACAGGTACCGTATATACTTTCAAATGTATTTTGTTTTTACTAATATAGTTGTTATTTTGACATTACAAATAGACACTTCAATTTTATTTATTTGTATATATTACAGCCTTCCTATTGCTATGATTTTCATACGAAAATCTGTATAGTAGCTTCTGAGATTTGTAAAGTTAAATTTCAAATTCAACAACAACAAAACTAAATTACAGTATTTATATATTACCATTTGAGATTACAAAATTTTAGCTTTAAAGCTTATTTTGCCCATATTAGATATTAGATATTCATAAATTTGCCAGATATGTTTTATATATCATTTTTATACTCGTCCATCAAATGAATCCCATGGGATAACTGAATAACCTATATAACATGTTCGAAGTAGATATTGATTCTGACGGATACTTTATTTCAGTTTATTTATCTTTTTTTACCATTTTATCTTTTTTTTTATTAAATAGCCATTTGAACGTCCCACTGCTGGGGACAGGTCTCCCAGCAATGCCAGGTCATAGTCTACCACGCTGGCTAAATGCGGGTTAGACAATTTTAGATTACTTCCTCACGTAAAAATGACCATCTTGTTGGAAATGCGATTCGCATTCAAAAATATTAGAAATACAAAAATCTTTTCTATTTTTCTATATCTTGTCTTTTATATACGAAACCCGAATAGATTTGAACCTGCTTCTCTTGGTTTTCTTAGCAGATTTTCTAACAACTGGATTTCTACATAGATACGAGTACTTACATATGTTAGCAATCTGAATACGCGGTTCATTGATTGAAATAATTAATTATGTATTGATTAGATGCAGTAATTACTAGAATATGCAGTTAGTGGCACCTAATTGTTAGATTAACATAAGGCAAGCAAACCAAATGTAATTGATTTTCGTGTTGTCTGTTAGTAGTAAATTATTATTATAAATTGCTAAAGGATGAGTGCTATAGTTCCTTATAAATATACCTTATATATTTTATATATTTATAATTGTAATTTTAGAATTTTCATTCATTAGTTTAAACCTGTGACTTCTGACAGAAAAACGGTATCAGGTACAATCAAAAATATATGTAAGATCCAGTTATATTGATAGTCGATGGGTAAAAATATTTTTTGACATCAAAGTACTTTACAATAATAAAACTCGCGTAAACGCAGACGATATCGAGGGCGTCAGCTTGTCTTTCACGATAGCAATTTAGGTTATAACAATCAAAGCCAAATCAGACAACCCAAATACAATCGAAAGCCAAATTCTAGTTCTAAGTAGATTTCGCATGGACATACAAGTTTAGCAAAAGTCAGTGACCCGTGGCCAGCTGATATAACTTGACCTGCCATTTGGTACGCTGTGTATGGCATTCTGGGCTCTATCGCTGTCCAGATTAGCTTGATCCCCCGAATCTATATGTGGAGTATGGAAGCAGAGGTCTTTCATGATGGGGTTGGTGGTAAAAATTGGCATCGTGCCCGCCTAGCCATGCTATTCGCTGTATTCACACCGCACTAACCGCATTTTAATGGATCCCACGCGGTTATGTTTAATAAATACAGATCTTTATTGTACAATGTAGATTAGAATATAGTATATATGGGTAATAAATAATAATACAATCGTAATACTATGCATTGTGTTTATGTATTTGTTTGTTCGTAAATTATTTAGTTACTAACAAAAAAAAAACAAAAATTAAAAAAAAAAAAATACAAAAAAAGGCACTTACGACATTTCTGCGAAAAAAAAAACAATGCTGCTTCATAAAAAAAAACGAAAATCTCAAACTATCTGGCAACTACAAAACACACTGACACAAACTTAAAAGTTATTCCACCCTAAGGGTTTATCGAGAACTCCACTTTATTTGAAGTTGGCTAAAAAATCGAAAGTGAAAACGGAAATTTAGGTCATTGACTTTGATAGATCCATATGGCATATTAAAAAAATGTCATGGTCTGCTTATTTTACATAAAATTTACGCATGCGTGGTCTTTAATAATTAGTTTAATGTATTTTGCAACAATAGAAAGTTGCATTGTTTAGAGTTTTTATGTGTCGTGATTTATATGGCAATTTGGCTGGCAGTGTCGTTAAATCATTCTTTATAGTAATAGTAATACTAACAATTTACTCTCGTTTTGTTTAGGTAAGAGATACGACCATCCCTAGGTGCCTAAGATGCCTATGTGTGGTTTCAAGTCATATCATATCACCTCCAGGTAAATTAATTAAATTTCTAAGAAATCTATTGACAAGTGTAACGCCGGGGTGTCCATGGTCGTGGAGGGGTTAATTGCTTATTTGAATTAGTATATTATTATACATAATTGTATCCAAAACGGTCCAGCCGTTTCGGCATGAAGAAGTAACAATTATACGCTGTGTAAGTCGTTAATTTTTTTAATTTTTTAATTTTTATGTATTTTAGGTAAATAAACAGTATTACAGAACATACAATTTATAGTAAAAAATATACACATTTACGAATTAAGTTTTCACAACACATAATTAGAGTAGAAAACGTTAGGCTAAAATAAGCAAAAAGTTGACACATACACATATAAATATACTATAAACACAAATTAAAGTACATGAAAATATTATGAAAATTATCGGACTACGATATTAATTAATTTCTTAAAATTTATAACACAACAGTTCATTATATTATGTATACGGTTAAAGTGAATGTTATAATCACGACAGGATCTATGTGAGAACAGATTATAAGCTTAATTTTGTTCTGATGAAAGGTACATGGAATAGAGCTCTTTTACGTGTGTGGGAACTTGGAAATCTAAAATAAATATTACCCAAAAGATAATATAATCATAGTATTCGCTCGACAATTGTCAAAGGAATAGCGTAGTCATACAATCTTTTAACAAATCGGTTAAAACAAAAACCTCAATCTCTTCAAGTTACTAAAGGACAAGCGTTTTAAAAAAACACGAAAACTCATCCCAAAACCATCATTTCATACAAAAGTTAAATAAGTTAGACTGCAAAACTTATAATGCCAGTCGTGGAAGACGATTTCAAAAAGTTTGCGGACCTCATAATGTGACACGTCCAAACGTAAGTTATTACACCAATTTACAAGATCCATGACCCGCTCGACGGCGAAACTGTATTAAAAGTGTAGAAAGTTCACAAAAGATTAAATAAAGCTGACAGAATTAAATATATCTTCACTACATCTTAAAAATAACTAGCGACTTATCCTTGCTTCGCTCGAATGCGTTCCCACTCGCTACGCAGATTTTGTTCACAATTTCATGGCTTTTAATTATTTTATGCAGAATCCTAATTTTTTTTCCAAAATTAAAAGTAGCTTAAGTTACTCCTTATAACTTCAGCTAACTGCTAGTCAAAGTCCCGTCAAAATCGACCGAGCCGTTTCTGGGATTAGCCGGAATAAGCAGACAAGACAGAGATTTTTTTTATATATGAATTAAGTAAAAAGACACTTAAATTTTATTTATTTGCATAAATTAATCCCCACCGCGATTTTGTTTTTGTTCGAGCTAATCTCAGAAACTATTGTACCGATTTTCATATAATTTTCATTTATAGAAAAATTAATTATATAGGGAGATTAAAGACTAGATTTTATAAGCATTTTGCTAAAAAAATCTACCGGTATGATGATATTTTTATGTAAGTCAAAGTATTGAGATTTTTGAGATTCGAGGGGTAGAGTCTTATAGATGGTAGTATATTATATGTGTAAAATACTATTTTTATATTCAAGTAATACATTAAAATTTACGAAACCTAGTATTACTTCAAGGCGTCAGATTTTATTGCCCCATAAAAACGTATTATATTACACTTTATGATTTATGAATCATTATTAGACTTCTCATTTATTATTTCTAAAAAATTAACTTAATTTTAAATTTTTTCTTTACAAAATGATACTTTCACTACTTAACACTAGATGGCGTTATGAGATTACTTTAAAGAATTACTATGGAGAGCGAATAGTCGCTTTGTGGAAAATATTGTTAACGCATATAAGCGTACACTTTTTATTATTTCATTGATCCATACATTAAATATTATTTAAAAATATTATGGTTTAAATAATAATATTGTGCGTAAGTTTGAGAGTAGAAACCTAACCTACAATTTTATTCTCTAATGTTTACAATTTGGCTTCAAACTATCTTCGTAGACTATATAATATCAATAAAAACGTTCGCAAAATAAAACTAAACCAGAAATTTTAAAATTTTTGAAAAAAAGAAACGGGTGTTTTCAAAGCGGAATTTCAATAAAATAAATGAGGGTCCTATAGGGGTGCATATAATGCAAGTGTAGAGAAACAATAGCAGTTAGATTAATGGTTCCGCGCGTAGACGTCGTGGTATACTTTGGGAAAATATTCAGAATAATAGGGGGTAAGGCATAAGCGACTGAGATTTAAGACTTCATTCAATACATGACTTGATTTATATAATACTAGCGACTCACCCTCGCTTCGCTCGGTTTCGTCCCTAGCTTGCTTCCCAATACTAACTTTCATCCCCATTTTCACCCCTTTAAAGGATTATTTCCGGGATAAAAACTATCCTATTTCCTTCCTAGGGTCTCAAACTATCTTCTTACCAAATTTCATTTAAATCGATTTAGTAGATCCAGAGATTACCCCCAACAACTTCACAAACTCACAAACTTTATCTCTTTATAATTTTAGTATAGACTAGCGACTCACCCTCGCTTCGCTTCAGGTTCGGCCTAGTGAAAATAAAAAACAAATCCATCCCACGGGAAATCCGGGATAAAAATAGTCTATGTGCTATTCCAGAATATAATGTATCTCTGTGCCAATTTTCATCCAGATCCGTTCAGCCGTTCTGGCGTGAAAGAATAACCAACATCGATCCACTCATCTTCACAAACATTCACATTTATAATATTAGTATGGATATGGATGATTGTGCCATCAGAAATATCGATAAGTCGAAAGAACAACATTGTAATTGTAAGTTAAGAATTAATCCATACATATAATAAAATTGTAACTAAGTCGAATCTTTGCATTAAATATTTTTTGGAAAATCTTATTGAAATTAATATTATTATCGATACAGAGGCCGAATCTATAATTTTTAGAATTTTTTTCTGTCTGTCTGTCTGTTACCGCTCACAGAAAAACCACTGGAGAGATTTTGATAAAATTCCAACTTATAGGATACTTTTTACCGCGGGAAAATATCTCATTTTTGAGAAAAAATACAAAAACTGCAATGTAAGAGTATACTAATATGTAGAACTTAAGTATTTGGTTTTTTGTCATCTGAACGCGGACATGCTAGTTTAATCATAATTTTTTTTCTCATATTATATTTCAAATCCATATTCCAAATCATTACAACATTGCGTTGCAATGTTATTTCTTGGAGGTCGATAAAGATTAGGACAGTATAAAAAAATATGTAAGTCTAACTGTTAAGATAATTATACTCGTACGCTTATCTACGATCCCTTAAAACATCTAGTAAATTAAAATTAGTAGAATTAAAAAAATAAGTATTAAATGTTTTGACCGACTTAAAAAAGAAGAAGTTATTCAGAGTGTCTTTATAAATATATTATGCGATATTTTCGCTAATTACGAACAGATTTTCATGTTTTTTTATTGATTTAATTAATTATTTATACTAATTTTAAATCCATCAATTACGGTTTTTTTTTTATAAAAAATATGTATATCTGTAAGACACAGTTTAGTTTTGATATAATATCTATGAAACGTAACATTTAAAGTTAAATAATATATCGATTAAGCCCAAACATTTTCAATTACTATTAGACCATCTAAGTTAAATATATTTATTTAAAACTATATCATTAAAATTATTTTGCAAAATAAATAATTTTGTACCATTGTTTAATTTTTATAAACAATGAAATCCCTGGTATATGTATATAGAGTACTTTATTTTTTGTATTCAGCCCTTTTTAACATCCCACTCCTGGGCACGGGCCTCCCATCAATATGAGGGGGACCAGGCCTTAGTCCACGCTGGCCAAGTGAGGGTTGGGGGACATATAGAGTATTTTATTTTACATTTAATTATTGAAGTTGATCAAACGTTACCAATTCTTTCTTAGTAATCTATACTAATATTATAATAAGGATTTTTTTGTTTTTTTTTGTTTGTACCGAATAGGCTCCGAAACTACTGAACCGATTTAGATGAAATTTGGTAAGAAGATAGTTTGAGACTCTGGGAAGGACATAGTTTTTATCCCGGACATCACCCTAAGGGGGTGAAAAGGGGATGAATGTTTGTATGGGGAAGCAACCTAGGGACAAACTCTGAATTTTATACACAAAATATTAAAAAAAAAACAAATTTGAAAAAAAACCAGATTGAAAAACACTTTATATAAAACGGAGAAAATCTATTATTTTTAAATATCAAAAAATAAACTTAACAAAAAGCTCCACACTTATAATATGTACAAATTTAAGAACGCATATAAACTGCCTTACATTTTAAACAAAAGCTTTAGATTAATGATACTGTTCTGACGCTGTGGAATACTTTTCGTCTAATATCCACCCTTGGCTGCGGTACATGTTATAAACGATAATTTAAATTTTAAAATCCCCGTCTAGTGGATATTAAGAGGACGATGGCATCGAAAGAAACTAGAGTTGTTTTGTGGCTTTATTTAAGTTTTTTGAAGTTATACTTCTTTTGGCACGTTTGGCAAAAAAATATGATAGTAAAATTTTTACGATGCGCGCGCACACTGACAGCCAAAAAGCGACATGATAAAGTTAGCTGTATCCTTTTACAAACATATGGTGAAAAATCTTTAGCTATTTTTGTTCTTTTACGTCAAAGAAGTATAAATTCAACTTCTTACGCACACGTTTTTTTTTCTTTGCATTATTAACGTAGCACAGTATTAAGCCAAAATATTCATTTTGCCTTAATAATGCTAAATTCGTTTTTACTTTCTCAACGACGCGATCCGTTTTATCATATATAATACATAATATATATGTATGATAGAATACATTATTAGTAAAAAAAAATCTCATACGGAAATTGAAGCCACCATCTCCCATATAAAAAACAGTACAAATAATCGCCATCTTATGTTTTAAGAAGAAAAGGTAAACACTTTGCTAAAATACGTTTATTTATAACCAATCAATTGTTGAGCTTATAGAAAATTCAACCCCCGCATTTTAATTGAGTGTTAAAATGGATATGAAAAATAATTCCCATAAATGTTATATAATAAAACGCGATATTTATCCCGCTTAAGCCATACTTTGAAACGGGGATTTATATACTTTGACAGCAAGGCATTTTTATTTCAATCATGCTTAAGGAGCAAAACTGTCTGCCTCGGAAATCGGAAATCCGACGATTGATATAAACGCTGTATAATTTTACCCTATTAAAAAGACATTAATTTGATTATTTCAATTTGTTTCTGTAATATTTTTGGTTTTTGTACTCGGCTCAGCCACGCCCACAACTGGACGAAGGCCTACCTCATAGAATTCCACGATTGCCGGTCTTGTGCCATTCGCATCCAGTGAGTTCCTGGAACGTGGACTAAGTTATCATCAACATCATAAAAATAGGTCATGATTGCTGAATAAATAAAAAAAAATCGACGTATATCTACACTAATATTATAAAGAGGCAGGGTTTGTTTGTTTGTTTGTTTGTTTGTTTGTTTGTTTGTTTGTTTGTTTGTTTGTTTGTTTGTTTGTTTGTTTGTTTGTTTATTTATTTGTTTGAACACGCTAATCTCAGGAACTACTAATCCGATTGGAAAAATTCTTTTTGGATTAGATAGCCCGTTCATTGAGGAAGGCTACATATCATCATGCTACTACCCAAGGGAGCGGAGCAGAAACCATAAATGTCAACAAATCAGGTAGACTTCCATACATTATTACTAACACTATGAAGCTAAGAGTTTTTTTTGTAGTTTTAGCGAGCGAAGCCGCGGGTTCTGCTATTATAATATACATATATAGATATTAAAATGGTAATGACTCTTTGTTAACTAAATATATATGTATTTGACTAATGATCAGCACCACGTTTTAGCAAATTTCTTTAATGAGAGTAGCATCTAAGCTACTTCAGGCATGTGTACTTTTCATCCACATCCACCGTATAACGTGACAGTATAAAAAATCTTCTATTTTTCGCATTAATGACTACGTGTCAACACTATGCGATCCCACATAATGCGAGGGTCCAATATGAAAGCATCGAAACCAGAACCAAAAATTAGTCTTTATAAAACACGATTTGACCTTATGTAATAATTTCTGTCAACACACAAGTATTATAAATGTGAAAGTTTCACCTGGAGTAGCACATAGGCTACTGTTAGTAATAAATTTTGGCAAAAAATGGCGCTGTTTGTACATTATATTATAAATTGTATTTATATAAAGGTACCTTGGGGCCGAGTAAATAATATATACGTATGATAAGTTTTATATCCCTTACTTGAGAAATGATTTATTTCCCATACAAACTTTCACCCCTTTAAGGGTTGATTTCCGGGCTAAAAACTTTACAAAAAAAATTTTTTCTCACTTTATAATATTTTTCTTTATTATATAGATTAACATATAGGCTTTTTTTCACCGACATATCTAGTACCAACTAGGCGAGAGAAAAAAAAGAACACTAAAAACACTAGTATTAACATAATTTTTTAATTAAGTGGTATTCAGACACGACGGGCATCCAGTACTTCGTGAATCGTGATGCGATGTGCAATTTTTATTTGCATAAGCTGTACCTTTGAAAGAAAAGTAGTCACGAGACGTACACTTGTTTACTTGTCACGATTGTTTTACGGAAGTGTTTCCAACAGTCGTGCAACCTATATATAGTTTGTTGAGGCTCTCTTCAATGGTTATGGGTTCGATGCTCGTTTATGGCAACTCTTGTGTATCGTCATCCACGACACTGAATACCTACCCACATTTGTTAGAGTAACTCGATATATTAGTTTTAAACTACGGTTACGGCTACCCTAAGGACATACAAGTTTTCTGCAAATGTCTGTCCGAGTGTTTAATATATGCGAACTAAAATTAGTAATCCGGTAGTCCTTATATACAAATATAGTGAAAAAAATTTACAAGTAGCATCTAGTAATAAGTAAAAGTATCTCAAAAATTGATATCAATACTAAAAAAGTTAGCTAAATTCTAAATTTTTGTTGTTCTCCATATATGTATTTTTGACGATGTAAGTCTCAGAAAAGAATTTAGTTTACATATCTCATATTAATAAATATAACAACTTGTTTATTTCCAAAAATTTCTGGAACTGCTAAACCGATCCTAATAGTCCTAAGGGCGAACCTTGCACTAACCCGTCTAACGAATTATACGAGCAGCACGTAAGCGAAGTCGGAGGCAAAAACCAGTACAATACACAGCAATAAACACATAATACCTTGTATATTTGACTCAAAAAGACGACCCTTCAACAAACAACATATTCGATAGTAAAATCAAAAGCATAAATGTTTGAGCTGAAAATTATGCGCTTCATACACATGTTTAGATTCGAACTCAATTATCCATTTCTATTAAGCTAGCGTGCTGTGGCGAAACTAATTAAAAACCAGCGGTTTCGAACCCGTTGCATTCGTGCTTCTATTTTATCGTTGCATTACTATTTAAATGTGGTGCCTATTTTAGCAATTATTGATCTGGTTAAGCAACTTTGATGTGATGTGGAAGATAGATGGGTGGCCGATGTCGAGCAAAACATAGCACATCATTCTGGCCTAGGTATAATAGTACAAGACCGCAATAAACAAAGGAGCTTTTTGCCCAGCAGTGGGATGACTTAGACTGACAGTGACAATGAATTCTATCATTTCATACACATACGAATAATTTATGTGTCTAATTATTATCCATCCATATTAAATATATTCAGCCCTCTGTAACGTCCCTTTGCTGAGCACAGGCCTTCCCTTAATGCGAGGGATCAGGCCATAGTCCACCACGCTGGCCAAGTGCAGGTTGGCAAACTTCAGAGGTCTTTGAAAACTGCTACATTCTCTGAGATATGTAGATTTCCTCACGATCTTTTCCTTCAACGTAAAGCTTAGAATGAGAAATAACTATAGGAGCCGCAGTCCTTGAGGGGTTCGCAATTTGGGTTACATTGAATTTAAAAAAGGTTTTCTTCATAATTACGAACAAAAGATTTATTATTTTATGACTTATTAGCGACTTAATCTCGTTTCGCTCGGATGCGTCCCTAGTTACGTTTTATTTTTTTGAGCGAAACCCTAATATTTTTTTTTCTAAAATAAAAGTACCCTAAGTTACTCCTTATAATATCAGCTAACAGTGAAATACCCTTCAGAATCAGTCCAGCCGTTTCGGAGAATAGCCAGAACAAACAGACAGATAGACTAAAAAGAATTAGTGTTTTTCTTTCAAGTACCCTATATACTCTCATATTCATTTAGTAAAAAGTTATTATTTTGATATTACAAACAGACACTTCAATTTTATTTACCTGCATAGATTCTGGTGAGATGTAATTTACATAATATATTATAGACCGATTATGTTCAAAAATTTTCGTTAATTCTATTCAAATAATTTATATGATTTATATGAGCGAATAAAAAAATACTCCTATATCTAGTAACAGGCAACAGGTGAATGTTTTCGAAATAAAATTTATAGATAATTAAAGCGTGGGAGACTTCCTACACAGTTATGGTGCAGGGCAAAAAATACTATAATAATATGGGAATAAAGATTAAAATGGTTGCTATTAGAGTTCCAAAATCGATTTTATTATAGGTATGTTTACGTGATATAAATCTAATAATATATTTTTTTTGATAAGTGGCTTCTCTTTGTTTTAAATCATAAAGACAGGAGAGGTGAGGCATTATCTATTAACACGATACTTGATTTCGAGGAACGTCGATATTAATAAAAATACTTAAAAAATGTCGATATTTTCGCTATGGAGCCTTAAAAATAGCCTTTTATATCTTCTATCTATTTATAACAAAAATGGACTTCTTCAGTTATCTCTGTATATTATACAACTATGTTACAGTCAATATAAAAATGTCATCATAAGAAAATCGAACCCACACTCTCCGGCAAAGTAAGCAGAGTAAATGTAGAGAGAATACATGTATCATTAGGAAAATATAACACTAAAACTTTCCCTATAAACAATAAATTCAATTCGGCAAGCCTCATCCGATGTGTATTGGCTACGGCTTTGTATCAATCAAATCGAATTCCGTAAACCTATTTAGCTTCACTTTCAAATAAATCCGATTTCATAATAACAACTAAACGAATGATTAATCTGCAATTTATCGAAAAGTTATCGACAATTGTGTGCAATATCAATTTTCGATCTCATTTAATATATATACAAATTGATAATTTAATTGTTATTATACGTTGCTATAAATGCAAAAATTTCGTTGATCTATTAGTATGTATGTGTTTGTTATTTATTTTCGACAGATTACATAAAATCTGTGTGTTAACGTGTTCTTCAGCAATTTTTTTTTTAATAAATATTTATTATTTATTTACAACTGAAGGCCTAAGGCTAGAAAATAAGGACTTCATCTATACTAATATTATAAAGAGGAAAGATTATTTTTTTTGATTGTTTGTACCGAATAAGCTTCGAAACTACTGAACCGATTTAGATGACATTTAGTGAGAAGATAGTTTGAGACCCTGGGAAGGACTTAGGGTAGCTTTAATTCCAGAAATCATCTTTTAAGGGGGTGAAAATAGAGATGAAAGTTGGTATGGGCAAGCAACCTAAGGACGAATCCGAAAGCAAAGCGCGGGTGAGTTGCTAATCGGTTATATAAATGTGTATCGGGAAACTTGCTAGGATTTCGTAGAACTGCCTTCTTCACGATGTTTTCCTTCATCGTAAGACAGATCGTAATCATGTTGAGAATGATTCGCACATGAAAATTTCAGAGGTGCGAGATCTGGGATTTGAACCCGTTTCACACAGTTTCTTAAGCGAGTGCGCTACCACTGGGCTATCACTGCCAATAGTATATATGATGCATGTACCTTATATATTCCAGGGCTTCCAAAGCTTATCTCTCATCATTTTTCCAATTTTGAAAGTTACGAATAACTTTGAATAGTAAAAAAACAGTTAAACTTAAACTGATCCGGAGGAACAGGCAATAAGTTTTTTATGTCTAAAAGTAAAATATACTAGAAGTGGCATAAAAGATTTTTATAGATGTATCTACTTCATAATTTTGTAAACATATAATGATAATAAAAATGCGAATAGGCGTGGAATGTTTGGCTGTTCTTCTGTAATAAATCAAACATATTCAAATAAAAATATATTTTACTCGTAAATAAAGTAATAAAATGTAGCAAGAATTAAGGTATAAATTTAATAAAAATGTTGACAAATGTAAAAGTTTATATCTATTCAGCCCTTTTTAACGTCCTACTGCTGGGCACGGGCCTCCTTTCAATACGAGGAGGATCAGGCATAAGGATTGGCGGACTTCACGTGTCTTTCGAAAACTTGCTAACTTCTCTCAGACAAGATTTTTCCTTCATCGTAAGACAAGTGGTAATCATGTTGGAAGTCATTCGCACATGAAAATATGAGAGGTGCGAAATCCGGGACTTGAACCCGCTTCACTCGGTTTTCCAACTGGGCTACTACTGCCTAGTAAAAGTAAAAGCCAGTATTAAACAAAAAAAAAATTAGAATTTAATCTAAAACTAACACCTGTAAAAATAACCAAAACGCACTAAGAACCTCTTATACCACTTCCAATAATCTATTTATACTTTGTATAATTATTGAGCTATGAAAGGGATGAAACTTTTACACCCAGTAAACGATATCTAACTTTAAGAGGCACTAACTGAAATTTACGTTAACGATTTAATTTCGTTACGTTCACGATTGTTTGGAAAATTGCTTTTCTTACTTGTAATGGCACTAATAAAATATATATATACTCTAAAATCCTAGTAAATATTACTAATTATTTTTATTCTTTACTTTACTAGCAACTCACCCTCGGCTTTGTTCGGATTTGTCCCTACGTTTTAAAGTTAGTATAGATTTCTCACTGATGAGATATTTTATTTTTCCTGCAGTAAAAAGTATCCTAAATGTTGACAGACAGACAGACAAAAATTCTAAAAACTATAGATTCGGCCTCTGTATCGATAATAATGACTATTTCAATAAGATTTAAATAAAAATATTTAATGTACAGATACGATTCAGTTAGAATTTTATTATATGGTGATAGTTAACAATTATTACTACTATTGAATCTCTTAGAGAACTTAGTGAATGAAGACTTACATCATAAGATAATTTTCATAAGGGATTCATTAGATAAAATATGCCCTACGCCCTTCTTAGTTCTCCATATTATAGGCTATCGGGCTATGTGTATGCCAAGTTTCACTAAAATTTGTTTACGCATTCTCTTTTTTTTTCATTTTTTTTTTGCATTCATGTCTAAGAGACAAATTTTTATATAGGTACATATGGTACCAGCGGCAACATGATGTTATTTACACTATTGTACATCAACTATTTTAAAATTTTAGATTTTGCTTTTTGTTTAGATTTTTTAAAGTGTTTTTGTGTTAAAGTGTAAAAGTATTGTAATTTTTTTCATATACTCACTTAATGCTTTTACTTAGGTTTCTTAATAAATCAATTCTTAATTTATTGTGGGTACGTAGTTTCCAATAATTTCCCCAAAGAATTTTCGATTTGATAAATTACCTAACTGAAGTTAATTGAAAGTAAACGTGTACATAAAGTTATGTACATATTATGTATATTTATAAATATTTCCTCATGTACATAGTAGAAATAAACAAACACTAAACCCCAAAAACATTTAAAATATTTCTATTTAGCCTGATAGTAAAGCTGTGAAAATATATATTTTACACAAATAAAAAAATACGTGTGTGTTTACTTATGTACACACGTAAGAAGTTATATGTACTTCTTTGGCGTAACAGAACAAAAATAGCTAAAGATATAAAATGTAAAAGGAATGCAGCTAACTTCATCATGTCGCTTTTTGGCTGTCGATGTTGGCGCGCATCGTAAAATATTTTACTATCATACTTTTTTTCAAACGTGCCAAAAGAAGTATAACTTCAAAAAAAAAACAAAAGTATTTAAAAATTATAATACAAATATATTTAAAAATCGAACACAAAACTTACCTGGGCTTGTGATAGGTGGGATTATTGTTAGTCTTGAGTATGTCTGCGTTCGGGACGGACGTGGGCAGCGCGTGCTCTCGCTCCAGTTCACTCTCGTAGCTTTCGAGTGGTACATGCTTGCCGGGCAAAGGGTCCGCTAAAACGAAAACAACAATTTAAATTAGTTATATTTTACTAGCATTCCTTTATGCCTTTTGAATTTACTCGTATAATATTACGGAAGTTCTTAGAAAGGATGATTTTGTCCGGCTTAATTAACCAATATTATCATGTTTGTTTTGGTGAAAAGCTATGAAAGTTCGAACAGTAGTTTTAGAAATTAATCCGAACAAAAACAATTCGTCGTATCGAGAGAAATATAGACAAAAGAAATATTTACATGCTAGAATCATCCCTACAATTTTTTTTTACAGAAAACCTTGCCATTTATATATATTTTAATCATATCCTATATATCAACGGTTAGTGTGGAGTAGATGGACCATATAGGATAAACGGGCTATCTAATGCAAAAAGAATTTTTCAAATCGGATTAGTAGTTCCTGAGTTTAGCGCGGTTAAATAAACTTTGCCTCTTTATAACAATAAGTATAGATTACATAACATACATCAAGATAAAAAAATGAAAACCTCACATAACGGAAGTCGGTTAGACATATAATACTAAACCTTGCCGTCGAGTTCCTAGAACTAAACATAATATTTTAATTAACAAAACATTGCACACGCAACAAGATCATATAAACGTGTCATATTCTATTTATATTCCCACGATCAAATTCAGGGTTCTGTAGAAAGATAAAGACCATTGTTCTTAAAAACGTTAGCTCAAAAGTATTTCGTTACGTACGGAACATGTAAACAAGTCGCTTTGTTCACCGACCTACTTCTAGTATATTCTTGGAGTTAAGTCGCTCTCTGAATATCAGCGATAAAAAAGATATTGAAAGCTATAAAAAAACATAAAAAATTAATTTTTACTACGAAAATAATATCACTAAACAAAATAGGCACCTACTAATGTTCTGTTAGCTTTACAATTCTCCGTTGACGGAGAGAGACGGAGAGTACTTTTATTTTCTCCGTTTTCCGAATATAATAAAATTTAAAGCTTTCATTATACATATAATTATTATTATGTACAAGAATCTACCCACGGAATTTTTCGCCTCATAAAGTTATTACCAAAAAAAGCCAATTAATCCAGAATATAAAATGTCTTTCTAAGCAATTTTATTCATAAACATTATTTAGTTTAAAGCTATAAAAATTCATACAATCTAAGATTTTTATAGCACATACTAGCAATGAACTTTAGTTATTAGAAAGCTGTCAGAAAAATTCATTAAGCATTTTCAAGCTCAGCTTTTAATTTAACTTTTAATTACCAATTTTAAAACGGTCCAATGAACTAATAAATAGCTTTTATACTTTTTGTTATAACAGTAACTCAATTTAATTTCACGTTACGACTGTAGCCTAACTTGTGATTTGGTCGCATCAAAGTTTGAATGAAAATCACCTTTTAGCCGGTGGACTGACATTGTTTAAGTATTTTTGTTCCCTTATTACATTCCTGAGATTCAAATTAACTTAGCAAAAAATATGCTGTTTAAATAATTTTACTGAAGTACCCTACACTCTTTTTTTTTTCAAAATGTTAAATAGAGTTTATGACTATCGTATTGTATAATTCATGTATGTTTGGAGCCCTTTTTAACATATCCAACTGCTGGACACGGGCCTCCCTTCAGTACGAGGGGGATCAAGCCATAGTTCACCACGCTGGACAAGTGCGTGTTGGCGGACTTCATATTCAAAAACTTGTTAGGTTCTCTGAGACATGCAGGTTTCCTCGCGATAACTTCCTTCATAGTAAGACATGTGCTAAATAATAATAATAATAAATAATGTTAAAAATAATTCTTAGATACATGTAAAAATATCAGATATTCAAGACCCAGTATTTGAACCCGCTTCACACAGTTTCCCAAGCGCTACCACTGTCCATATATGTGACTTTCGTATTACTACTTTTTTTTTAATCTTTTGTATCAAAACCTGTGGTAAAAATATTTGATAAATACGGAATCGAATCCGATACAACCTAAGGTTTTTGAGATACAATGCCACTAAATTAAATCTTTTACATTGATTAAGCCGTATATTAAAGTTTGGAAGGAAATCTATATAGGTATACAGATAGGGATTTGTCGCAGAATATTAGATAGTAGGTACGAGGAAAATTGAAACGGTTTTGTACTCGTATATAATATAAATACATATTTTATATTATAAATAAAATTTGAAAATATTTTTTTGAGGATATTATTCCTTGTAGGACTATATATGACTATCAACTTACCCTTGGTACCCAGTAAGGATGTTTTACCTTTTTTGCTTGTCGGTGATCGATTACTAAAATTTATTATGTTAAATCTATTACATATAATGAAATTGTAATTAGGCCGACTCTGATGAATTTTAGAATTTTTGTCGGTCTGTTTCCGCATCACGGAAAAACCAGTGGAGTGATTTTGATGAAATTTGGTATGATAATAGCTGGTTATTCGGGTCAACATATAGAATACATTTTATTGCGGGAAAATATCTCATCTCTGAGAAATCTGTGCTAAATGTTAATATGTACGTAGGGACGAACCCGAGCGGAGCGAGGGTGAATCGCTAGTTTATTATATATGTTAAATTTATTATATATAATTTCAATCGAGTAAAATACGAGCGTACCGAAGATATAGGTAATAGATACATCGTTTATAAGTAATACTTCTTGCTTTTGAACAAAAATGTACTGTAATTACGAACAAATATTTTGAAAAGAGAGTCTACAATTAAGCGACATACAAAATGGATAAAAATAAAATATTTTCTGGAAAGCTCTAATAAAGACAATACTGTCAAAGGCTGTCATTTTAATAGAATTTCAATAAAACCTAGTTAGCGACAAAGTGAATAGCTAAAACGAGTTACTATAATCTATGAAGTAAAAAGGGCGACGCAAAAGGAATTTTGCAATCGATCAAGCGTATAAATGGTGACATCTCTTGTACTATTATTACTGGATTTTACGTAGAACATGTCATAATAATGATTTCTTTATACTGTGGTTTATATTTCTTTATTATTATTAAATAATATTATGTGAGCTTCAAAACGTTTTTTATAAATAATGTTATTTCTTAAACTACATATTATAAAGTTAAATCATAATTTAAGCGTAATTTTTTTTTAAGTATACTTATATAAAATTAGCATCACCGCTGGGCTAATCTAAGATTGCCTGAAAATTTTATCGAAATCGCTCCAACCGTTTTAGAGTCCATAGGGGACATGCTATGCAAAATCCATTTCATACAAACATCGATTTTTATATACATAGATAAATTACAAAAAAAATAGTATATTTTCAATATTTATCTTTAATGCAAAATTTTACTCTTATGTGGCAAGGTTAAAGCAGGTCATATGTGAACTGGTCACTTCAAAACAAAACCACACTTCGGTCAAGAAGAGTCGCACTAAAGAACAGTACTCTAAACTAATATTTCAAAATACAACCTTGCTAACTGGGTCTTAATAATCAACGTCTAATTGACCTTAACGATAGCACACCACGAAAAAACAGTATTCGTTGAAAAAATTACAGTAAAAACCAGGTAAAATCATTATTGAACGTTAGGTATCGATGATTCAGTCCAGCGCGGTTAGACCGTGCGCTTGCGCATGAGTCATAATGATGAATCAATCATAGTACAAATTGTTGATTATGATAAAATTTATAATTGAATTTAGTGTTATTTATTTGTTTATGTTATTTTTATATTAATTGGCTGTTTATTTACATTTTTGACGTCTTCGACCTATTGGTTACAGAATGCTACGAATTCAGTCCTTTTTTAACGGCCTACTGGAATTTATACGCACATGAAAACATCAAAAACGCGAGGCCCGGGATTTGAACCCACTTTACTTGGTTTCCCAAGGCCAAGTTTTCCCAACCTTTCGACTGGTCTACCACCGCTTTGAAAATTCACTCGTGGAAAGGTCTTAAAGGAAGGAAGCTAGTGAAGATGAATAAAGCTTAACGTGCTTTTTAATGAAATTATTGAATTAACCTATCATGTGTACAATCAATAATCACATTGTATCTAAAGCTATACATACACCATTGAAAACACCGTATATCTTAGAGAAACTGCCCCATAAACTAGTCCCTTAAACATTACACAAAAAAACCAAATTGATTTATCAAATCATTGGGTAATCCGACAAAGTTAGTCCAATCACAAAACCCGGGATGACAGTTGTTAGGTACAACTTAAAAACAGCAAGTCTTTTAGTCAGTCTGAAAAGAACTAGCGAAAGAAACTGAAAGGAACATCAAGCGTTCATCTTTTATGGAACAGAATAATAACCTAATAGATAGAAAAACCAAGTTATACTCATATTTCTAATATTATTATAAACTACCAAAAATACTATTATGCTACCAAAAGCTGACTCAACATGCAGTCTGAAGTTTAATTAAGTGTTCCGGACACACGCGGGTCGAATGCTAAACAATACGAATTGATTTAAAATTCAAGGTTGACATACATATCTACATACGAACATTTTATATACAGAAAATATTAAATATATAATTTTGCTAGTTTTCTATATTTAATCACTATTTCTATTTGTATGTACAGGAACAATGTAGATACTTAATATTACTCTATAGGATATTATAAATTCTACACAATCTTAACAAACGAAAAACAAAATCTAATACCGATTCAATTAAATTTCCTTTGTAATATTGCTCAAACAAAACAATATTGAAAGGTCAATCTGTCACAATATTTAATAAACAAGCGAAAACAAACAAAAAATAGCTTCACCCTCCTACTCAATAAATGACATAGCTAAGACTAACAAATGCAAATTTGAAACCTTGAAGCTAGTGATGCGAAAAATTGCGGGATCGGAAGACGGAATTGGAATATTCACTGGCAGGGTACAGGGATGTTTAGTGCGCAAAACTATACTATATTTTGATCCTATAGTATATAAATTCCGGGATTGCCACTGGGTTAACTTCACTTTCCCATATGTAGTTATAATTTATTTATTACATACGGTACGTCCCTACCTAACAGTTAACCTATGTGTTACTCCAGGTTACAGTCTATTTGAGTACTAAAATTCATGCAAATCAGTCCAACCATTTCTATGGGAAAGAGTTATAAACATACACACATATAGAATTTCGCATTTATAAAAGCAGTCCGAGGCATTTCCCTCATATTTGGTAACTGTGGTGCACTTTCCAATTGAAAAGATAACTTATAACGTGATGATTTGAATTTATAAGTTATATAATATCAACAATCACAAGTTATTGAAATATGGCCTCAGCCAAGCGAGGGAGGGTCGTTATTAAAGAAATAAAAAAGGAAAAATATTATTACGAAGACAATTTAGAAAAAACATTATACAGAAATCTGATCTAGAATAGAAAGTTGATTAGAATTGAATAAAAGGCTTTATAACAACAAGTTTTTGATTGATATGAAGAGTACTTGCCAGAAAGCCATATTATATTTTATTTCATTTAATTTAAGCACTTAACTCCGACCTATATTTTGATGAAATATAACTTAGCAAGGTCGTTTTTTGTGCATCCCACAAAAACTGGTCAAGCGATTTAAATAAAAAATACATTGCACATTCAAACCAATCCTAATAACAATGGTACATTTACAAGCGACTTCATTTTTATTATGAATACTAGTACTTTAACCTAGTTTCTTTTGTTATACTATTACATTTTTAAAGGTCTGTAATTTTTTTGACAAATTAATCGACATCTACAAAGAAAAATATTGTAACTCAGCTTCTCTTGTGCACCTATAATATCTCCTGCGTATCTGGCTAGTCTCAGTTAGATTGGTCGCCGTGACCGAAATCGATCTCGAGGACATCATCATCATCACGTTTGTTACTCCTTCCGGAAACGACTGGCCGAAATTTGATGAAATTTTGAACACACATAGAACGAAGTGACACATAAGCTACTTGTAGTTGTTAAGCACCTACTTAAAATCGCTTGTCCATAATAAGTTTTAGAGCAGGCCTATATTCAACTGAAGTAAGAAAGTCCGTGACCTATTTCATGTTATACGTTCATACAATATTCATATACGTGATTGATTTACAGGGCCTTTGTTTATAAAAATATTAGATTTAATGTCGCGGAAAATGTCAAAGATGATATATTTTTTTTAGGGTTGTGAAGGAAAACGACGTTAATATTAGATTTTAAAGAAAATAGCATCTGAAAATATATTGAATATTTTAATACTATATGTATTCAGCCGCTTTAACGTTCCACTGCTGGTCACGGGCCTCCCTTTCAATACGAGGGGATATTGCCTTAGTCCACCACGTCGGCCAAGTGCGGGTTGGTTGACTTCACATGTCTTTCGAAAACTTGTTAAATTTCTCTCAGACATGCATGTTTCCTCACGATGATTTCCTTCACCGTAAGACAAGCGGCAATCATGTTGGAACACGTTCGTACATAAAAATATCAGAGGTACGAGACCCGGGATTTAAAACCGCTTCATTCGGTTACCCAAGTGAGCGCGTTACCACTGGGCTATCACTGCCTTTGAATACTTTATGCATATAATAAAATTATAACAGGGTGAAAGATGTGTATTTAACATAGCGCTCTCTACACAAGTTTGCTTTCTATTATCTACATCGCGTCGTTAGTTGACGACTAAAAAATATATGTGAAAATTATATTTTAACCACATGACACTATATTATGATAAGACATAACCTCATATTTCTATGTTTTCTATTAGCGATTGCGTTTGTCGTCTTTTCTATTACCTTAAAGCTTCTACAACATTTATTGAATTGTGTTTCTTTGCATTGTGTTTCTTTTTTACTTGTGAAAATTGTTTTGGCTAATGTATATGTTATTAACCCTATCGTTCAGTATCGTCAAGACATAGTTGAGTGAGATCTGAATATCTCTTATATGATATTCAATGAGACAATGATTTGAGTTCATTTTTCAATCAACTCAAACAATATGCCCGTTAGGATGAAAGTATGAAGTTAGCTTAAAAAATGAACTTTTTTATTTACAATGAAGAAAATTACAAATATACTTCATTTTATATATACAAAATACACAAAACAAATCTACACTTAGTTATTACTGTACAAGTCATGTCCGCGTGGAATAGTGGCAAGAATGATAGTCGCATTCCCCCGTCGAATGGCAATGCCGATTTTTTGGATGAAAAATATACCAGCTCTCCTGTCATCAGTATAGCCGTTAAGACGAGGTGTTGTCTTTTAAGAAGTGCTTAGACTTTTGACTCCATGGGCCAAGGGTTTCTACAGCAAATGGAATAAAAACATAATTTTAACTAAGTGAGAAAAATGATTTTAAAGTCAATCTACCTTTTTAATATATATTTTTCATTTCTAATTTATATTACTATAAACCTTTATCAACTCCCTGAATTGATTACTATGATATACTCTCAAAAAAATTGTAAGTAAATTATTTTAGCTATTGTTCGCCCAGCCATCGAAATTGAACCATATTCATTATTAAAAATTTGAGGAAAACCGCTATGAATAGAATTTACATATCTATACAAAAAATACTGTTTTAAATTATTTTTTTTTCATTGATAACACTAAAGCTCGTCAATAGCTACTAAAAAAAAAAGAAAATGGTTGACAAACCGAGAAGAAAAAGGTTATCTACATATGTAAATAATAAAATTAAACGAACGTTGAAACAGAACTATACCCTTATTTCTATTAATGATTATAAAAGATAAACAACTTGTTTGTTCTGCGTCTTCGCTGTGAGTGAGACTCCAGATACTGAGTGTTGTTCTTACGTTCAGTACAGGATTTTGCTATTAGCGAAACGTTTTCCCGATGTGGACTGATTTATTTAGTAATTTCAGTATTTTTATTTATCTAATGCACTATCTCTTATGATATGGACTTAGAAAACATGCTTCGTCTTAATCAGAGTAGGCAAGAAAATTGTACTTTCAATAAAAAAAAAACTTCAAACGAGAATCGAACCCGTCGCAACTTCTCAGACTATATTATTGTCATATAACTATTACAAATGCGACGTTTATATGTGTGTGTATGTTTGTTTCGTCTTCATGTCGAAACGGCTGGAAGGATTTGGGTGGAATTTGGTACAGAAATAGATTTTGATTACGACAGGTACAGTACGAGCGAAACAAGAATATGTCACTAGTTAAGTAATATATCTTAAAATTAATCTACTACTTTAATCTCCATGCATCTTGATAAAAGAAAACACATTCAATCCGCGCCTTCCGCGTTCATATATCAAAAGTGCTTAAAAATATTTTTTCAGTAAAATCTCGTACCCGGATACGCATAAGTTATGGTTCACTATAAATAGAAACATAGACGGTCCTTCCTCTAAGTGATTTTAGTTACATTAACTTAGCCTGACAATTTTAAGAGTGGGAAAGTTATTAATGTGAGCATTATACTTTATATTTTAACTGCCTCGGTGGTGTAGTGGCTAACATGTACGGTGGCACATCAGAGGTGCGAGACCCGGGATTTGAACCCGCTTCACTCGGTTTCCGAAGTAAGCGCGTTCCCACTGGGCTACCTCTGCCTTACTACAGAAATACATAGCTGATATTAAAGCATCTAACAATAATTAGTCAGCTGATACTTTCTTTGGAGTTTGGTGTGAGTAATTTATTTTATATTAAACTCATTCACACATATGAAACGCGTCGACTTATTTGCTTTTTATAGAACCGCCATAAACTTTCTTTACGACAGCAAAGGGTGCTTGTTAAGCCGATACTACTTTGCCAGTGAATGTCATGCTTGATATCCACTTGGTGATGCTATGGAAAGCGAAAGAATTTTATATTATTTTGCAAAAAAAAACAGAGTATTATTAAATTTTTGTAGTCTAAAGGCTAATTTACACTGTACGTAAAATTGTTACTGATTTTAAACTAAAAAGAAGTCTGGCTATATTTTTTGTGTTGCGATAATTTTTTTTATATTATTAAATTATAATGGCAAAAAATCAATTTATTTTAATTTATATATTTAAGTACATCTTTTTTATGTACATTTATATCTTTAAAATAGTACTTCCTAATTATTATATTTTCATACAAACTTTGAATCGATAAGAACTAGTAAGTAGTCGATTTTAAAGTCTGTCAACATGCCATAGCTAAGAGCACGTATAGTAACTAAGTATAATAGGAATAATATATTGTTCAAATTTTAAGTGTCTTACTTATAAACAAACTCATGGTACTTCAAAGTGTAAAATAAATAAATTGAGCATCGTTTAGAATTTACTGTATACATATATGTATACATAGGTATACATAATTCCTTGGCTTACTATTACAAGGTTCTTTGTTAATTTTAATGAAGTTTAGTAATTTTTACATAGAACTTCGTTATTTTGCTATCGTAAAAAAAAATAACATAGAACTATGTAACATTGAATATTTTGTAGTTAAAGTGCCGCTATCTAGTGGTTTGTTTTTGCAAAATTGTAGCTAATGACACATAGAACCTTGTAGCATTAATAACTAAATAAGTACTAAAATTGTAACATAGAACCTTGTAATAGTGAGCTAACGATATGTAATATACAGAAAACCTCATTAATATATGTACATAATATGATATAGTTTGGATTCGGAACTCGGCCGCAAGATGCACTCGGTACTAATTATTATCATCGGATGAGATTGAGAAAATAAATCGATTATCGAAATCGAGATATCTCGATTATGGACGTCATTTGAGGTTTGAGACTTCCGGCTGTCAAATTAATATTGGATATGTTAGTTTTCTATTGAACTTGATTACGAGTATAATAGGTACGTCAGTATCTCGTAGTCAAATGATAGATCAAATCTGTGTATTGTGTAAGAGGTAACGGGTTCAATTCAAGGTAATCAAATAAATTCTAATATTGAATAAAGTTCACTACACGAGTTCTTACTAAAATTATATGTACATAGGTATATAAATGTGTAAGTTGGTTTGTCCTTCGTGGTTTTTTGCATAGACGTAGTAAGTACGATTTGATAGTCAACCACTAGTACTGAAAGCAATTTTTGACCGACTTTAAAAGAATGTTGGTACCTGTGTTAATGTGATATCATATTTTTATAATGAATAGGTTATACTTATTATATAAATATAAATTAAAAAAAAATTTAATCCACCCCCAAAGATAACATATGTATGTATTTACTTTAAAGTTATTTTTTTTTTTACTAAAAACAAAGATTCCGTCGAATTGAGAACCTCCTCCTTTTTGAAGAAGTCGGTTAAAAAGCAATTTTAGTACTACAGACCACGATTTTTATAGCTTATCTTATAGCATTGCAGTAAAAGCACATCCTAAGATGTTAAATTTAGCCTAGAAGATTAAGTGCGAGTTAAACACGTGTTGGTTGTTTTAAAGGACTATTAGATATTGTTTACTGATAGATTGTCTTCATGAAAGACGTTCGGAGGATTTTTTTATTCTTAACTACCCTTTGCCATTAACATGAGAAATTCTAAGCTGGAAATAGCTTAATAAATAATGATCTATAATCTATTAATATCTATACCTCTAATATCTTTAGAAATTTAAATATAATTTATTTATTCATTTATATTAAAGAAGGTATATAATAAAAAAGCTTATATCCTGGACCAAAATATAGTTTATATATTAATGAGTACATATCCACCAGGCGAAGCCGCGGGAAAACACTAGTTTTATATATATATATATATATATATATATATATATATATATATATATATATATATATATATATATATATATATATATATAATGTAACTTTAAAAGAGAGCCGTCATTTCATTTACGCATGTAGATTGCATAAAAGGAAAACCTTTGATAATTTAAATATTTTCATCACATATAATATAAATATTCTCCACAAAAGTAAATATCGTCCGATCTGTCATATTCAGCCATTTACAAAAAAAGCAAGAAACATATAAAATATTTTTTGGCCATTCCATTGGGACTTGATGAAAAGCGTGGAACAAAAAGACCGCAAAAATTAATAAATAATATTGTTTTCGGTTTGAAATGAATGTTATGCTGAAAATATTTTTTGTAACCGTACATATACAAACAATATTCCAAATTTTCATATATTTATAAATAGTTAATGGGATTAAAAATGACATTTTTATAAATAAAAACACCCTAAAACTACTTCTGATTGGAATAAGAGCCTTAAAATAAATAGAAAGATACTACGCACTAACATTTTAATATATATAATTCTCGTTTCACGATGTTGGTCCGGGATGAACTTAGAAAATGCTAACCCGATCTTAACGTATTTTTTTCAAAATGTTTAATTTGTTCCAACTTAAAAGAGGATCGTTTTTATCCCGATTATTTTCTTTTTTTATTGCAAAATTAACGATTTTCATATAAGTATTGTGGCAACGCGTGGCCGGATCTGCTAGTATTGCTATAAAGAAAATTGTTATCTAACTTTAACTTTTAAGCTCTAAGTACCCATAAGGCCTCGCATGGTTAAGTTTATTTTGACATAATGACTGTACTAGGGAGGAAGCAGTAACTTTTTAATAGTTACAGAGAACGTGACCTATTGTTAGTTTTTCTATCGATAAAATCGTTATTGATTTCGGACCACACAAAACGCTTAGTTTCCTTCGAAGCTTATTATTTTAATTATGTTTTATAATTTTTTCTTATATTAATAATCCAGGTCATATATCTGTAGTGCACAAAATTGTTAAAAAAGCGTATTTAACACTAAAGATCTCTACCAGTTAATCTTAGAAGCGATAAACGAAATACGAAAAAATACATGCTTACATGGATAACATAAATATTTGCGTATTAGCATAATTTTTTTTTTGATTAAATACTTGCAAATTTTCTTATATACCATATTATTTAGGTATCGACTTTACCACTAACACAATATTTTAAGTTAATATAGACATTCAAACTTAGAAATTCAAAAGAAATGGATGGTTTTAACTAAATTTTATATTTAATTGAAATGTAAATTATAATTAATATAGGCAGAATAAATTTAAATAAATAAATATAATACCATAAAACTGTAAATTAACTTATAATACTTTTTTATACAGCATTCATTGTGCATTAACTCTACTCGACAACAGATGGCGCTACCTGTAGCGTTTACTTGAACTTACATACAAAGCTTAAGTACATAATATATTGAAAATTTCTTATTAAATATTATTTGAACAAATTTTTTGCTTTATAATCAATTTTAGTGAAGACGTACACAAAAATAACTACTAAAAAACTATAATACTACAAGAATTGTTTTTAGGTGTCGATATATTTTTACTATTTAATATATATTTCTTTAAACTTTCATATATATGTATAAAAAGATTTTATTTAAAATAAAGAGATTTTAGCATTTAAATCTTATTTGCGTTTACATGCATTCGTATTCTAAGACCTAGTTAAAGAGATTCAAACAGCAGGTGTTTACGCTGACGTTGTTAGCTTAAGTTAGGAGAAGTTACAAAGCATACGTTTGAACTGAACATTTTTAAAGTTTTAGTATGACTGGAATGAAAGTTTATGGTCGTATGTTATGTCTTGTGTAGACGAGTTAAGAATTGAATATAAATTGATTCGCATTTTTCATATTTATTGAGTTGAAATCGATTAAATAAACTTATAAGTCATTTAATACCTAATTTTATAATAATATTATAGATTGTTTAAAGTATATTACAAAGTTAAGTCAATTTATTATAGAAAAATAATATTTACGTAGGTATATATAATATGTACATATAATAAAATTCTAATAAGGCGATTCTATATATTAAATATTTTTTGGAAAATTATCGATATAGAGGCCGAATCTTTAGTTTTAAGAATTTTTGTCTGTCTGTCTAGGAAAACATCACGAGACAAACCACTGGACAGATTTAGATGAAATTGAAACTGCGGGAAAAAATCTCATCCCTGAGCTATACGTTAAAACGTAAATAGGGACGAACCCGAATGGTGTGAGGGTGAGCCGTTAGTTATTAATAAACTAATATTCTATGTAATCTATATAAATAAAAATGAGATTCTGTTCGTTGGTAAGCGCATCACTTGAGAACGGCGAGATGGATTTGTATAATTTTCTTTCATATTTTTAACCGACTTTCAAAAAAGAGAAGGTTCTCAATTCGTCGGAATCTTTTTTTTATTCAAATTAAATTATATATTTAGTCAAAACAACATCTGTCATCAGTTGCCATCAAAAATAATTAACAATAACTGTTTTAAAAATTATTATTTAGTATCTTAGATTAATCGATTAAAAAGGTTAAAAAAATCGTAACAGCCCATTCTAATTAACGTACAACAATTAAATAATAATCGATTCATCGCAAAGCGAAAGAATCCAAGCCCCGTTAATTCGTTGGAAAAAAAGATAGTGAGATTGTTAAGATATGCAAATAAGAAAGCTTTCGAGATACGAATCGATTTATTAAAATTAATTAAACTTTCAGTTATAGTTCATTTCCATAATTTACTAACAAACATACGTATATATATTTATATATACAATATGATTGACCTCAACATATTAACTGGTCTGCTAATTTTTCAACAGTTATATATGGTGGTCTTCTATAGAATAATTCTACTTAAGTGACATCTATAGTGTTTAAATATGTAAGTAATTTTATTTATCATGATAATATTCTACTAAGCCACATATTTTTGAAGATTTTCCTATTTATTTCACATAGTGATTAGAGTATTCTAACGTTGGTTACCGCTTCGATTCTTTTTTATAGCAAATATTAGCACTAATTATTAAATATGAATTTGCAATAAGCAATTGTTTTTCCACACTTTTATATAAACAGAAAAACAAAGTGTTTTTAAATATATATATAAAATTAATTTGTCAATTTGTTTGTCTAAAAGTAATAAGTAATCTCATTAACTCACCCAAAAAATTCAACCGATTCTGATTTTCTTTCAACATTATCCAGCTATGTATTAATAATCAACATACATTACGAACGAAGACGCAGGAAGGGCTTAGTGTATATAAATTGAGAATTCCAACTTAACTAGTGGGCAGTGGGCACCACATTCAATCGGGATATTTTTTAGAAAGTGGACAGACAAACTATGGCAAACGAAATTATGTGAACGTGACCAGGTCGCACGATTTCAGCTTCTTTTAAAATGTCTTTTTTATTATATCGGAAGACGTGTTCTGGGTAATAGGCGAAACCAGACTCAATACATTATTTTCGGTTATAATAACTCTATTTTGCAATTACTTCTATCATTAATATATTGGGTAGACGACACGTTTGGCTCAATTTGTAGTGTACTTGCTGTGCCAGCGGTCGCAGGTTCGAACCCCGCTGGGGGCATTCATTTGTGTGATGAGCACGAATATTTGTACTCCAGTCATGGATGTTTATATTTATAATATGTATGTATTTAAAGTTATTTATGTGTAGCGAATCAACTATTTAGTGTCCATAACACAAGCCACATATCTTACCATGGAACTAGATGGTGCTGTGTGTCCCATCATATTTATTTATATTGTTTTGTAACTTACATTGTAGCTTTTTAGTAAAAAAATAGTATAAGCTTTCCAAAGCTTTATAAATTGTTCAACACAACTTTCAATGTAACTTTAGATTAAGCTTTAAAGCTGTCGAAAGTTTTATTTTATAAGCACGTGTGGTCTTTATTTAACGATTCTCTAATTGATAGTAAACATAGCTAAACTAAAATTAGCTAAAATCGTTGGAGTCACGAACAGGAACGTTTTGAACTATTTACTTTATCTTAGAAACTATGCGGGCTTCAGACGTTTAGATAAATGTTTCAATTAAATTATACTTATCATATCCATTGATTAACGCGAGATGTTATTATTAACTCTTTGGTAAAAACAAAATCTATACTTTAAATATACCATGGAACTAGACGGTGCTGTGTATGAAAGTCCCAACATATTTATTTATTTATTTTTTAAATATAAACATTTAACTAAGTTTATTTGTGGAATATTGGTTTTTGAACTATGATTTATTTATTGTTATTAATTCAATTTTTCATAATACCTTCTTAGATTTACGTGAAATATTTGACATTTTAAATAAAACTATATTTTCGGATTATTTCTCGGATTTATTTTGTTTGCTTAGTGATTAAATAAATAATTAACATCTTTGTTTTTTATGGTTATACATATTATATAAACATTAAATAATATTCTGAATTATTAAATTTAAAAAAAAATGTAGTAATTATAATAATAACACATAAAATTAAATAAATAATATTGCCATATTTAATTATAAGCTTAGTCAAAATTTAAAATGTTTAGAATTAAAATCAAAATTGTAAGGTACTTTGGTGCGATTTTAAATTTTTAAATTTGTCAGTAGGCACTGTCTGTAACAAGTATATAACGCCTATCTAAAACCTTAGTCTCTCTCGTGACGATGTTGCTGTAAAGCATTCGAAACTGTCGGAAACCAAAAATCAAAATAAATCCGCGAAATAATCCGAAAAGATAGTTTTATTTAAAATTCTATTCACATAAATCCTACAGCAAGCTTAATGACTTTGCACACGTAACTTATTAATTCACTATGAATTATCCATTGAATCAATGAAATACAGATGCCGCATTGTTTTGAATGTAAAGTCGTTGCTGAATGCAACATCTCATAAATATTAAACTTATCACTGCAACATTCATTGCTTACATAAATAAAAACCGATAAGCAAAGTTGTATTACACGAAGTAATAATAAAAATAATAAAAAATATATTTATTAAAAAACTTACCTAAAACTACTAAAATGAAGCACAAACTAATGTACAAGATCATCAGGAATCTTTGGTAACTAATAAACTAATATTATCACACACAAAAATGGCAATCATCTACGCGATCGCCTATAATTTATATCACAGCACATCACTAGCTACACGATCAGTCGCACTGCGATCCCATCACTACTACGAGCACATAATTTTTTTTGTAGCCGAGTGCATTCGGACAACTTTTTATTCCCCAACTAAAACTTTCGGTCATCGTCGAAGCAAGTTATTTCTTTTTTTTTCGTCGCGTCCCATCACTAATACGACGAAATATAGTCAATGACACAGTTTTAAATTAATTTGAAGTCACTACAAACTGTTTAAGTATTGTATTGTACGATAATTTGCGGAGACGAGCGTCACAGGTCCGTCCTGTTCGACGGTTGGGACGAAACTGGCATGAAGTTGGTTGGGATTGGTGAAGAAGCAAGAATGCGCGGCGCATGGTTGCCTCACCGGCCACGCTCGGGTTACTAACCGTCTAAAATGTAGAGCCGCTCGAAAACAACCTATCCAAGCGATCCCACGTCATTTGCACTTAGCAGTATAATATAACCTGATAGACTCGTGCATTGTGAGTAGCATCGTACTCGGTCTTAGCCGCTTTCCGTAGGTAGAGACGCATTGTCGAACACATTCTCTTTACTCTATCTCTTTCTATAACAAAAAAAACAGGTAACCGTACCGGTGTGATGACTTCGATTTAGAAATTTCAAACCGAATTGCATTCAAAAGTTTATTTCACGCGAATTTCGATACGAAATATTAATTGGTTTTATAATATACATATAAACGTTTTAAATATGCGTTGATTCGCGAACGCAATATATTACGGTAATTAGGCCTACGTTTATTGAAATTATAATTTGTATTTTATATGGATGGTTATCGTAGAGTAAATAGGTGCGTGTAAAATATATTATCGGCCTAGGTCAGGTTTAAGTAAATTAAAATGTCAGAATGGAACGTTCAATAGTGTTCGAGACATGTCTGCGATAGTGATATCTAAACAATATTATAAATGGCGTCAAAAAACTTTGCTTTATATAAACAAAAACATATTAAATATTTAAATGAAATAAATGGAATTGTTATTTATGATAATAAAATTAGCTCTATTACTCTTACCTACTCTATATGAGATATTTAATGCTTATTTTTTAAATTTTTATGTGCACGTGACGTTATTGTTAATTAGATGCAAATCTTAAGTTATATATATATATATATATATATATATATATATATATATATATATATATATATATATATATATATATATATATATATATATATATATATATATATATATATATTTATAATGAATTAACTAAGCTAACTCTACATACAAAAATTCCACACAATACAATAATTGTTTATTTTATAAAAAATAATATGTTAGTTTAATGAAATTTAGTCGGAAAGTATTAAGCACAGAAGTCCTAAAACATTAAGTTGAATCTCCAACAGAGAAAAAAAGGCGATAAAACTTAAAAAGACGTTAAAGTCAACCATTAGGGTTTCGACCATCGAAACAAAAAATAGTGTCCTTTACTTTAAAAGCAAAATGAATTTAACTTTAAAATAGTAAATTTAAAAGTTGTATGAAAGAGTGATAGCTTTGACAGAGAATGAATGTTTCAACGATTCTATCGGCGAACAATATTTCAAGAGATTGAAATACTGCACTATAGAAATAAGTTTCTGAGGAACAAGAGCACAAATTTTTATTTATTTTCGCTTATATAACTTCTAAAATTAATTTAACAATAATAATAATCGATAATATTGCTGTAAAATGATAATTAAGTCGATTCCCGATACGAGCTTTTAGTAAAGCTTTACGTTACCACATAAATATAACACAAAATCTTAAGAGTTTTCTTAGCATATAAAATGTTATAAAATTATTCCATTACATTTCCATACTAATATTGTATGCGAAAGTAACTGTCTATCTGTTTGTCTATCTCCCTTTTGCCGCTTAATCTGTTGAACCGATTTAATTTCGTATGGAGTATTATAAATTTGGTATGGAGATAGCTGGAGACCCTGAGAAGGACATAGGATAGTTTTTACCCCAGAAATCATCCCTTAAGGGAGTGAAAAGGTGAAAAAATGAGGTGGAAGTTTGTATGGAGAATCAATTATTTCTCAATTAAGAAATATAAAGCTCATCATATCTATGTATATATGTATAGTCTATCTATTCCATACTAAGCGTCAAAATGTACCTATGGACGCTAATAGAATATAAATAATAATATCATAAGTACCTAGTTTATATTACACAAATGGATTAACAGCACTGTTGAGAGTTAATTTTATGCGCGTTAGCATCGGGGATACTCAATTAGTTGACGCTTGCTACCTGCTATTGTTCCTTTTTTACCTTTTACACAGTTACGGGGTTTTGTTCATTAACCGCAGTATTCTTAAACAAAAAATAGTTACGAAATGATTATTATATTTCGTTTTTACCGCATTATAATATACTCGTTCTCAGTAATATATTCGGTAATATAAAAAATATATTATAGCGCTTGTAAATTATTATGAAGATTTATATCAATGTGAATACCGTATTTTATAATGAAATTTCCAAAGGTACCGCATTCGATTATTGCTAAAGATTAATATTAGCAATATTTTACATAATACTGATTGGTAAATCGTCACTAACACGTTGTATAAAAAAAATTGCAAATTATAAAAAAAAAAAACACTTCGCAAATATATATACACATATTTTTTTATAATAATTTATATCATTCTACAAACAGACACGAACCTAATAGTAGATATCATTGGCCACTTTTTACGAGACGTTGCATAAGTTACTTGTCATCTCAATAAAAGTAGTTACGGTGGGATACTATTCTATTAAAATAAGTATCTTGAAAATATTTTGTGATAAATGCACGTTGTTTACAATACAAGTTTATTCACTTTTCGCGCTTAAACTACTGAACAGATTTTAATCAAACTTACATAAATGCATAGGTGGCATCATGAAGACGGATAGGTCATTTGTCTCTGCCCTACTTAATATACGAGCGGAACCGCGGACAAAAGTAGTCCATCACAAACTATAATTATTAAAGCAAGAATCATTAATATACGAATATTGTCCACAATAAGGAAAAGCTGTAAGGTTTTATATCTATAGTTTTATAAAAAAAGTACTTGCTTGTTTTAAATGTTATAGTGCAATAGAAATTAGTTTACTACAGCTTTATATTATGTCAAACTAGCAGAACTTGTGGCTTCGCTTGCGCTAAAACGGTAAAAAACTCTACAAAGGTAGGTTTCATACAAACTTTCATCCTCTATTTAAATTAAAAAGTAGCCTATGTCCCTCTGCAGCCCTCCAACTATCTCCACGCAAAAAATCACGCTAATCCGTCACCCTGTTTCGACGTGAAAGAAGGACAAACAAACAAACAAACAAACAAACAAACAAACACACTTTCACATTTATAATATTAGAATGGATGTCGTCAATTTAGGCCTGTATAGATATTTACGGTTACTAACGACTTACAGTCGCTTCGCTCGGGTGCATCCTTAGATGCAACAGTAGTCTATGTATTGCTCTAGATATGTGTACTGAAATCCATCCATCCATTTCAGCGTGAAGGAGTAACAAATATACACACATAAATAAATATGTTGGGACATTAACACACAGCAAGCACTGTCTAGTTCCATGATAAGCTACGAGGCTTGTGTTATGAATACTTTAAATACATACATATTATAAACTAGTTTGCT
This sequence comes from Brenthis hecate, assembly GCA_951806755.1. Taxonomy (NCBI): domain Eukaryota; kingdom Metazoa; phylum Arthropoda; class Insecta; order Lepidoptera; family Nymphalidae; genus Brenthis; species Brenthis hecate. The sequence continues at coordinate 16,318,983 of OX638250.1, forward strand.
TCCCAATACAAAATTTCATCCCCATTTTCACCCTCTTAAGGGATGATTTCCGGGATAAAAATATCCTATGCTCTTCCCAGCCCCCAGGATCTCAAACTACCTTCTTACCAAATTTCATCTAAATCGGTTCAGTAGATCCAAAGATTATTCCCTACAACGTCACAAACTCACAAACTTTACCTCTTTATAATATTAGTATAGATATAAACACCCATGACTGGAGTACAAATATTCGTGCTCATCACGCGCCCCGCGACCGCTGGCGCAGCAAGTAGAGTGGGTCACTACACACTGAGCCAAACGTGTCGTTAATTTTTTTGTTTTTTTAATAGTAGTCCGCTATTTCGAAAGTGTATTTCTATTTGCTATCATAAGTAAACAGATTTTATAAGTCTTTGGTAATATTTTACCAAAATTTCCATATGGGAAAATAGCTCTCTGCTTTTGGCTAAATAATTTTTCCGGTTAGTCAGTAATCAAAAATAACATCTTTCATCCAGCTTTATAGAACACGTTTTGACGACACGTTTGGCTCAGTTTGTAGTGACCCTACTTGCTGTACCAGCAGTCGCGGGTTTGAGTCCCGCTGCGGGCATTCATTTGTATGCTGAGCGCGAATGTTTATACTCCGGCCATGGGCGTTTATATTTATAATATGTAGTATTTAAAGTTATTTATGTGTAGTTAGTAGTGTATCAACTATCTGGTATCCATAACACAAGCCTCGTAACTTACCATGGAACTAGATGGTGCTGTGTGTCATGTCCTAACATATTTATATTTATAGAAGAGTAAACGATAGTTTTCATCTTAACTTTGATTATTACAAAAATAATAAAATAAAAGTCCCATCGAAACCCATTCATCAATTTTCAAGTGACGTGCGATCAACTCGTGCGGTCTGTTCGACAGAAACTATTAAATGTGCTTTTGCCACGTTGCAATTTTAGTATATTATGCACTAGTATATACACGTGGCTTCGCTCGTTTCATATAGTTATCTACGAAAATAGGATATGTAATTTGGAATATTGCTATTAGGAATTTTACTTAAATTTGTTAAGCCGTTACAGCGTAAAGAAATAACAAAGACCGACAATCAATAAAAAACTTTCGCATTTATAACATTAATAGTGAGATACTTAGAAATAAGTTTTCTAGTTTCTACTTAACATTTAAATTTTTAAAGCCTCGATGGTTTAGTCACTAGCATGTAACGGTGTAGATCCGGAGGTGATGGGTTCGACTTCCGGAATGGATCCATTTAGTTATCCTTATTATTTATCCCCCCCTATTATTTAATAGCGATTTTAGTATTTTTGTGTGAGAACAATATCATATAAATACATAGCAACGAACTCGAGCGAAGCTAGGGTGAGTCGCTGTATAACATAAAGCCAAAGAGTTTTTTTTGTAGATTGAACGCAAGCGTAGACGCGGGTTTTGCTAGTTTTTATAAGTTTTTAATGTATTTTTCTAACATAAAAATTATTCTGTTACGGTGTTTCATATTCGTTTTAGTTACACTTACAACCGATAGAAAACAAATGATATGACTCATTTTACCAACTATAGACACCTTATTCAACAATAGAATTCCTGCGAGTACATTAACGGACGACTAAATAACATTTTTAAACCTTTTTTTACACAATTAGATGAGCTATTCAAGAAGCGGCATGAATTTAATACTAGCTACTACTACGACTTAGTTAGTAAATATTTTAAAAATAAAAGGTATTAAACCAATTATTTTTAAAATAGCAAAAATATGGTCAAGTGAGAGTCGAATATAAGTAAGAGTGTTCCGTAGTTTATGAGAACTGTAAGAAAGAAAAGAATTTAGCTTACTTAGTAAGTTTTGAAAATGACAATTCTATGTAAAGTAAGAATCGATCAAGTGCGAGTCGAATTCACACACGAAGGGTTCCGTATCATCGTAATTCGTACATGTACTTTTTATTAACATGACTTTTATTCTATATATGTAGTACTCGCATATTAACTTCGGTGATCGATTACGAACGTTAAAAAATGATTCTCGTATTTTTATTTTTTTTATTTTTATTATTTTTTGTTACAGCAACAATCAATAGAAATAGCACATAAACATACTCTGTTAAAATTTCAGCTCTCTATCTATTACGGTTCATGAGATACAGCCCTATGACAGACGGACGGACGGATAGCGGAGGCATAATAATAGGGTTCCGTCGGCACCCTTCGGGTTCGGAACCCTATAAACCGACTTCTAAGTTTATTACATAGTTACAAATATATATTTAGCTAATTTTAAAATAGACGTGCTTATAAAAAATCCTTTTTTTATCTTCTAACTCAGTCATCTAACCCTCGTCATAATGAATAGAATAATCAAACAAATCAAGAGCTAAGTACTACGAGTGTACTAGAAAACATTGTAGGGTTGTTATTTTTGTGCCGTCAACAGAAGTGCATGCATTGACCGCGACATCAGTTTCTGTACAAATAGCGTTACATGAAGGCAATTAAAATAATATGTGTATGTATGTATGTATGTATGTATGTATGTATGTATGTATGTATGTATGTATGTATGTACACATAATTTTTATTGACTATAACACAAAAAATAATTAAGTATATATATAAAAAATATAAAATTTTTAACATTTTTTTAATTAAATTTTCGTATTTTTAAATAAAACGATCTTTTCGGATTATCATCCATGGTCACGGGAGAGACTCCATGGATGCTGTAAAGCATTCGAAACGTCGGGAACTAAATAAGTACTAAAATTGTAACATAGAACCTTGTAATTGTGAGCCAACGAATTATGTATTCGAGTATATATGTATATGTAATAAAAGTACAAATATTTGTCATGAACGTACTTTAACAATATCGTATTCAAAAAGTACTTCGTTTTTTAATAAATCGCTGATCATTTTCCTTTTAAAACAGAAATTTACTTTGAAATGTGTAAAATTAGAAGTTCTGCTGCGGTCTTGTTACTTGTACGAGTACGTAGAGATGGAAATGAATAGTTGAATTTTGAAATGATATTTATATACATATATTTAATTTTCCTCCACCCGTATGCTTTATTTTTATAAGAAGCGTGATTTTAAAACTGCTTAAGAGACTAGCTCAATAAAGCTTTCTTTTTGAGTACATGCCTATTGAATAAGGAAAAGTAATTTATTTATTAATCTGTATAGTTTATATGAAGGGAGGCCCGTGCCCAGCAGTGGGACGTTAAAAGGGCTGAATACAATACAATACATAGTTTATATGTATGTATGTATTGTATGTATGTATTCGGCCCTTTTTAACGTCCCACTGCTGGGCACGGACCTCCCTTCAGTACGAGGGGGATCAGGCCATAGTCCACCACGCTGGCCAAGTGCGAGTTGGCGGACTTCACATGTCTTTCGAAAACTTGTTAGGTTTTCTCAGACATGCAGGTTTCCTCACGATGTTTTCCTTCATCAATAAGGTAAGTGGTAATCATGTTAGAAATGATTCGCACATGAAAATGTCAGAGGTGCAAGACCCGGGATTTGAACCCGCTTCACTCGGTTTCCCAAGCGAGCGCGTTACCACTGGGCTACCACTGCCTTATTTATATGTAATAACATTCATTTCTTCCTTTATAAACATAATACACTTTGCACGCGATTTTGCTCGTTTTGTATGTATATTAAATTCAAGTTTAATTCAACAATCAAACTCAAGCAATTATTATTTAGACTAGAATTCCCATAGTTGTCGAATATCGACCATAATCATTACTGAAAATCTGACGAAAACATACATTTATAGAATTTACCTAACCATATACAAAACTGTTTCCTGATTTTTTTTATTGCTTACCCTAAAGCTCGTCAATAGCTACTTAACAAAAGACAAGTCCTGAAATGCTTTGTATTTGCCTATTTATACATAGATTTATATATATATATATATATATATATATATATATATATATATATATATATATATTCATTAGGAATTTTTATTACTTAAACCGTACGCTAATTCGATGCTTAATAAAATGGTAAACAAACATAACAGTATCACGTAAGTTGTAGCTACTTGTTCCGAACTGGTGCAAAGTTTAATTTAATTTTACACAGAAATTTGGGTAAATAAGTTAGCAACTTTGAGCTTGATAGCTGTAACGCCATTAGACCGGAGTATGTATACAATCTGTCTAAAGTTTCAACTACGACACTTTAATGTGATATGACATTTTTACGATACGTAGGTACTAACTTCCGTAAAATATATTGAATAGATTTAGTCCTTACTATCTTAATGACTTATTCATCCGACTAATAGGACATTTATAAAATTTAGGAGAAGGCAGTGGGAGCACAGTGGTAATCGAGTGGAAACCGAGTGAAACGGGTTCAAATCCCGATTCGGGCTCTGGTATTTTTATATGCGAATCATTTCCAACATGATTACCACTTGTTTTACGGTGAAGGAAAACGCACTTAACCAGCGTGGGGGACTATGACCTGATCCCCCTCGTATTAAAAGGAGGCCCGTGCCCAGCAGTGGAACTTTAAAAGTCTCAAGATGCTCTAAGTTCGAGTGCGGGGTGTGAAAGCACATAAAGTCTTTAATATTACGTCTGACTCCTTCTTCTCTCACATAGCGACAATATAAAGTACATATTATATAGAACTTAGAACACTTATTTATACCTTAAGAATAAATAAATAAATATGTTGGGACATAAACACACAGCACCATCTAGTTCCATGGTAAGCTACGAGGCTTGTGGTATGGATATATTATATTTATAACTTTAAATACATACATATCATAAATATAAACACCCATGACTGGACTGGAGTACAAACATTCGTGCTCATTACATAAATGAATGCCCCCAGCGGGACTCGAACCCGCGACCGCTGGCACAGCAAGTAGGGTCAATACAAACCGAGCCAAATGTGTCGTCAAAATATTACTACGAGTATATTGTAGTAACAAAATGCAAGTTACGCGATTCAGATGGTTATTACCTAAGCAATACAAAGGCAAATCACCTATACCTAATTAAAAATTAATCGTTATATATAGGTAATCATTTTTCATATAGCCTTCAATTTACCGAAAGTTAAAACAAATTTATTTGAGTTTGATTAACGCCTCCATGACGTGAGGTAATGAGAAGAAATCTGCGTTACGTACTTACATTATACTTCCTTTATCAAGATTGATGTACGACTTATTAAATTCCCTTGTTTCGATACACCTGTGAAAGGCTTTGTTTATTATTAAAACGGCATAAATGCGTGTTTTGACAGCTCGTATTTTGGTAATTAATATTAATATTTAACACACTAGTGGCATATCCGGGCTTTGTTGGTGTGATATTTTTGATAAGCCACTTACCAAAGAAATATTCGCCATACAAACTTTCATACTCTAAAATCTTTCTCAGATGATTATTTTTAGTTTAGTTAGTTCTCTTGATTTAGAAAAAGTAACAAAATAAAAAGATAAATAATATTGAAAGATCAATGTAAAATAAAATTAAAGAACTGGCAAAGGAATTTATTACAAACAAGCGACTCACCGTCGCTCCGCTCGGGTTCGTTCCTAGGTACGTTTTAAAGATTAGTATATATTTCTCAGAGATGACATATTTTTCCGCAGTAAAAAGGATTTTTTATGTTGACTCGGATCTATCCCTAGGGAACCATAATTTTTTTCGGGATAAAAAATAACCATGTGTTATTCCAGACAATAATATATCTCTGTGCAAAATTCAAATCCGTTCAACTGTTCTGGCGTGAAAGAGTAACAAACATCCATCCATCCATTCGTCCATCCATCCTAACAAACATTCACAATTATAATATTAGTATGGATAAAATTAGTATTCAAAAAGTAAAATTAGTAGTCAAAAAATAAAATACAAAAAAGTTAGTCTAAAAAGATATGGCTAAATAGGTGGCCTTATCGCCAAGGGAGCTTTTCCATCTCTTCTCTTCCATGCATCTTTAAAGTAGAGATATACATAAGAGAGAAAAATATTCCAAAGCTTTTGCATAAAAATGTTCGATTTTGTACTCAAACAACTTTTGTACTTAAAATTCCAAGACATTACTTTTATTTAATTCAATTAATATTACCTAAGTAATTACTAAAACTAACATATTAGGTAAAGTTAGTATGGAAAAAACACCATAATTTATGGCTTTTGTCATATACAAAAATACCTTTTTTTTGTATTTTTTTAATATAAACCCAGTATAATATATTCGCGTTTCCATATCAACCCTACAATCAAGGTACGTCCTCATTACGCAATTTCACACTTTGTGCGTCAATTTTGACGGCTGCATGCGAATCGAGCCTATGTTATTAGCATTTTTTAACTAATTATGAACCCCGTAATAATGTCGGATAAGGCCTGTCAATCTTTAAGCCCACCTTTGAATGTTACGAGAAATAACAAAATATGGTCTAACTTAATAATTAAGTAAAATTTACGAAATTTTAAGTGTATTTTTAAGTTGAAACTTTAGTTTTGCGAATTTTTATTTTTTGTTTCATGTTATATTAAATAATATACAACTTCCCACGATTTTTTCTGTTGCTTAAACAGAAGGAAATTTAACTTAGCAACAAGATATATTGTTATTTCTATTATATTTTTCAAGGTAAAGATAGAGAGATAACATATTATAACATAATTTACTCGTACATGTTGATATAAAAAAAAACTATACATTAAAACGTAATATAATATAGTAGCATCTCATTGAGTCGCCTTTGTTATTGCATATTATTTAGAAAATAATGAAAAGTGGTAAAGTTTAAAATTTTTTTTTGTTATGAGTGTAGAACGTCTTTACATCAACATAGCACGCCAGAATCATGTTTAAAAAATATTGTAACCTTATTAACCCATGACAAGGATAGTTAATTGAAAGTCGCCTTACGCAGGAAAGAGAATCAAAAGACGATTGACGGAAGAAGAAAGAAGTAGAAATTGAAGTAGAGTAAATAGCTATAGTATAGAAATATAGTGGTTAGAAACCGAGAAATTAGAAAATAAAACCGTAACTATGTAAACGTAAACTGCTAAGGCACTGCACGCCCAGGCAGGGTGACCGAGCTCCGCTCGGCGTTTTTCGTTGAAGATATAAAAATTGTTTTTTTTTTTTTTTAGAAAAGACGCTTAAATAGACAAACTTAAAAAGCAAACTTTATCTGAATACATAATTCTATCCAAATCGTATGAGACCTTTCCGAGATACGCGAAATAAATTATATACATATACCTTTACAAGAATTGCTCATTGAATATTATAAGTGACACGTCACGTCGTGTACATAAGAGCTATTACTCGCCAATTGACGAAATTATATTTTTCACAATTTCAACTTGCCAAAAGGACGTTCCCAAAATTCGTCACCAGCTCTCGGGCTATATAAACTATCTACAGTGCAACAGCATTAATTTCCGTTACCAGGACCCCAGCTTGTTTTCGAAGCACATGTGAAATACCTTAATAGATCTCAGTAAAATCATCCACTATCTCAATACACCTAAGTTTTGTTTGAATCTGTTGAGTGGATTTCATAGTCTTCTACGTAATATACTGTGCACCCATATAAAGAGGGGATGAAAGTTAGTTTGTGTAAATCGAACCAAATGAAATATAAGGTGCGAAGCCGCGAGCTACAGCTAGTTGGAACTAAGACCTCTATAAAAAAATTAGTGACTCACCCTCGCTTCGCTCGGGTTCGTCCCTAGGTTGTTTCCCCATGCAAACTTTCATCCCCATTTTCACCCCCTTTAAGGGATGATTACCGGGATAAAAAGTATCCTTTGTCCTTCCCAGGGTATCAAACTATCTTCTTATCAAATTTCATCTAAATCGGTCAAGTAGATCCAGAGATTACCTCCTACAACGTCACAAACTCATAAACTCACAATTCACAAACTTTACCTCTTTATAATATTAGTATAGATAAACAAACATATCGGGGCATTAACACACGGCACCATCTAGTTCCATGGTAAGCTACGACGCTTGTGTTATGGATACAAGATTGTTGATGCACTACTCATAGGTATATAACTTTAAATTCATACACATTATAAATATACCCATCACTGGAGTACAAACATTCTTGCTCATCACACAAATGAATGTCCCCATCGACTCGAATCCGTGACCGCTGGCACAGCAAGTAGGGTCACTACAAACTGAGCCGAACGTGTCGTCTAAACTTCTTTACATATAACATCCCTATACGTATAAAAGAAATTCGGCGGCTAGCGTTTGTTTGTAGGTATGTACGCGCTAATATTGAGAACAACTGGACGAATTTGTATGAAATTTTAAAAATGTATATGACAAATATGTAGCTCTAATAATCAAAACTCTACGACACAACCTATCAAACTTTTATATTCTAGCAGATATACCCTTTTATCTTTTAAAAAACTTTTTATTTTTTAAGATTACTAATTAACTTAAACAAGATTAAAGAGAAAAGAATAAGATAAAACAGAATAAATTATTTCATCTGTATATAATAGGCAAAGACAAAACGGTTCAGTACCTTTTTCTCCTCGGTTTGTCAATCGATTTTCTTTTTCTTTTGTTTAGAAGCTATAGACGAACTTTAGTTTTATCAATCAAAATTATCTGTCAATCAATTTTATCAATCAAAAAATTATTATTATGATAAATAGTTACCCAGTTTTTTTATACAGATAGGTAAATTCTATAATAAATAATATACATATAAGTATGTCTTCCTTATATTTTCAATAATGATTATAGTTAAATTTCGACCACCCGTCGAACACTTAGTAAAGACAAAATATGACATTTACAGTATTTCATTTGGATATATAATTTTAAAAGATAAAAGAAAACGAAAATAAATCGCGAAGTTATCTAAGGATACGTCTGAGCAAAGCGAGGGCGGGTGGCTTGTTTTTTATAAATTGATTAAAAAACATGCTTACGTATCTTATTTTATGTTGTTTTTACGACTCAGGTGATGGGAAAGCTAACTCTTTTATGGAACCTATTATTACACTTCATAATCTGTTACTTAAAGTCGACTTTATTATGATTATACTATTAACCGGTTGAAGCTAATGACCGAAATTAATACCAACCTTGAATATATGACTGTATAACCTTATCGCTTCTTTTCACTTTGTGTGAGAGTCAAATCTGTATTCCACGATTTGAAAAAAAACTGTTTATATGTTAGACTATACATAAATATAAGTTCAAATTCAAAATACAAGTAGGTACTTATGAAAAACCGAATGCAAAATTTTGTACCGGACGGGACTAGAACCCACTACCTACTGCAAACAAAATTATCTTATATATATTCAAAAATAAACCTATGTATAAATTTAAAAAAACAGTTTCCTAATGCCATAAACATATACGACTTTAGACGTAAAAGTTTTTTTCAAGTACCGTCTTGATGCGACGCCAAGGTGACTGTATAATTAGGTTAAGACCTAGGTGAAGGTTACCTGGGCTTGCTTAGCCTTATCTTCCTACTTATGACTTTTTTATGAATATCCTCGTTGATTTAGTAACAAGCAAATTAGGTTAAAAAAATTATTCATTAACAAAATGTTTAAAACTAGCTTGCAACTAGATATTCTAACGTCATATCGGGTTCAATTTCGACGGCTAGAAAGATTTTTAGAGAAAATAACCTTTTCCTCAAGAGACTAGCAGTTGCTCAGAATTGGGAATACCGGATTCCCCTATAACTCCGAGAATAATAAAGCCATTGTAGTCCGATAGCCTCTCTCTTTCTCTCTCTCTCTTTCATACTCTCTCTTTCATACTCTCTCTTTCTCTAAGCATGTAGAATTGCCATCACATTGGGCTAGGTGGCTTCTGTAAGTAGTAATGTTCTTGTGGAAGCCTATAATATGTTCGTATACCTGTATTTTATTATCCCTTGCGTAATTGAGCCAATTTTAGCTATCCCATCATCTTTGAAACTACCAATTTGCGTAAAAACGAACAATTACGCTATTAATAGTAGCATAAAGTATAATAATTATTGTAAATATTTTTTTAGTCAAACTCAAGGAAAATGACATAAGTTTTAAATTTTATCATAAAATATTTATAAGTTTCATTGCATTTTATTCGCATTTTATATATATTTTTTTGGTACACCCCAATAAATGTTTGGACGACAAAAATTTAATCCAATTTTGTTCTCTATTCGAAGAAAAAAAAATCATACGATTGTGTAAAAATTTAAATAATTCACTATACAAGAAAAGTGGCGAACAGAGATAAAGCTCTTTTTGTATGATATGTATTAATAAAACATTTTCGTATCTTTCATTTTAAAAGCTCGACCATTCGATATGGTCACGTTAAAAGTTTTAAGTATTTTTATGGTTCGATCGCTTCATATTTTCGTTTTCGTATGACTTTAAGTTTATATTTTATTATGACATTTTGTTTCTTTGGATATATACGTGTATATTTTCTTTTGAAATTTATGAAGTTTTTACAAACATTTAAACATTGGTATTTACTAAATTGATAAAATATATTCAGATACAAAACAAACAATTCATACAAATTCAAATAAAACAAATATAAACTAGAAAACATGCAATGAAATAATTAAATTATGTACAACAAAACATGTAGACAAATTCGGTACATTTACTTATTGCTTTAAAAAAGCTTAAAGCTCTTTCCTAACAAAAACATTACTTTTCTAAAATCCATCTGGGAACAGGAACAAATAATTATTTTATTTAAACCAAAATAATACTTCCACCGACCGGTCTTCGGAACGAGTGAATTTTTAACATTCGTATGTGCATTTATTTTAATGCATTGATTTAACTGAAACGTGGTCTGATTACTTTGCAATTTGGGCAGAAGTACGGTAGAGATGGAGACGCTCTGATATATATGTACATATGTAATGTGTAATTATGACCAAGTAACAAAAAGCTTATCATGATAATACATATTAAAAAATGCGAAAGTTTGTTAAGATGTAGGTCTATATGTTTTGTTACTCTTTCACGCAAAAACTACTAAACTGATTTTGATGAAACTTTACATCAATGCAATACATAGGCTATAATTTATGAAGAAACAATAATATTGAACTAGGCAGACGAAGTCACGGGAATTCCCTAGACAGTAAATGTATGTATCTATTTGTAGGAATATATGACAATTTTTACGATTTACTATGACTTTAAAACGATAGCATTTTCTGTTAGCGTTTAGTTCCGTTTTAACGTTTATTATATATAGATTGCTCAGAGATGAGAAATTTTCCCGCAGTAAAAAGTATCGTATATGTTGACTAGGACACTCAGCTATCATTATACCAAAATTTTATCAAAATCTGTCCAGTGGTTTTCTCGTGATGCGTTACAGTCAGAACGACAGACAAAATTTCTAAAAATTACAGATTCGGCCTCTGTATCGATAATAATGACTATATCAATAAGATTGTCCAAAAAATATTTTATGTACAGATTTGACTCAGAATTTTATTATATAATATGGACTTTCATAATATTTAAATAGTCCGTGCGATAGGTTGGGTACCTCATTTAATTTGTACAAGCTAACTTATACAATAAATCTCTCATCACTGCGTTCTCCGTTCTATACAAAGTTTTAATTGGTCTGGTTAAAATCAATAGACAAAACAAAGCCTGCCTGCGGCTCTGCCCACGTGGAGAATGTGCAATGAACATACATAATGTTCATTAAAGTTTGTAGATGAACCTAAGACATATGCCATTTCTATTTTCATTCAAATGCGTTCAGCTTTACAAAGTGAAGAAGTAAGAAACACACGTTTTTGTTCATAATAATAGTAACGACTTGTCATCACCTCTCTAGTGCGGCTTTATGTAGCTTTTTTGTTTATAACTAGCGACTCATCCTTGCTTTGCTCGGGTTTGTCCCTTGATACGTTTTAACGGTTAGTATGGAATAGATAGACTATTTATTATATGATATTATAGCCTATAGCCTTCTTCAATAAACGAGCTATCTAATACAAAAAGATTTTTTCAAATCGGATAATAATAGTTCCTGAGATTAGCGCGTTCAAGCAAAAAAACAAACAAACTCTGCCTCTTTATAATATTAATCCCTCAACGACCGCGGACACGCCGGCGTTACAGTTAACAATAGATTTCTTAGAAATTTACCTGGAGGTGTTAAGTATATATAAACCACCTCATGGTTTTTTTTTAATAATTACTGACAGTAAGTTGTCTATGTGTTACTCCATAGTCTAATCTATGCACTAAGTTTTATCAAAATCCATCAAGCGGTTTCTGTATTAAGGAGTAACAATCATACACATACACACACTTCAATGTAATTTTTGTATCAATTTTCTAAAGATATAATTCAAAATACTATGAAGCGGACTTATCACCATAACGATACAGTGAAAGCTTAAAGAATAATCTTTTTCCCATACAAAATACCATATAAGATGTAAATAGCCGAGTCACATTTCAAGTTTGCGCATATAAGGATAGGCCAAGGGACAAGAAGTCTTAATTGGATGTCGCGAGTTCATTCCCGATTTAGGAAATGCTAGTCGTCTAAAGCGAACGTGCGAAATGTGTTTATTTAATTTCAACTTTCATAAAGGGCTAACATTTGTATTATTTTAAAGTAATTTAAGGTAAAATCTATACATACTCGTATAAGTAATAAAATTGTAACTGTTTCCAATCTACCTACCTACCTAGTTTTGAAAAAAAAAACATGAATTTTAACAGATTTATATAAATCAAAAGATACAATTATACCTTTCTATCAATTTATTATGAAAACGGGAGCTGTGCGTGTTTATTGATCAATAAATAAAAACAATAAATAGAAATACAAGCGTGGATGAGGCCTTAAGCAGCTTGAAGAACAAGGAACGTGTTAAGGATACCGTAATGCCACTGTTTCATACACAACAAGTAATTATAACAATAACACAGTGTAAATCGTTCTTATTTTTAAATGTGGATATATATTAGTCTGTTAAACCTATAATTTAAGCCATATTAACTTGCTTGGGAAGATAACCGCAAATCTTCGTCCAGAATATGCTCCCTTCATACGGTGTCCATAAGTTCGTTGTCTTATTGGCAAAATAGTATCAAAATTAAAAACTATATATTTGATATCAGAATATCTATTTGTGCAATAGTTTCATCAAAATCGATTTAACCCTTCCTACAATTAATCCTATCAAACGGACTTAAAGAAACTACTAGAACTAATCTTTTACTATTACTAATCCTACTAAAATTATAAAAGCGAAGATTTGTGAGAAAGGGTAGATAACTCTTTCACGCAAAATCTAAGGAACAGATTTTGATGAAACTTCACGGTAATATTGCATATACAATATACATCAATTGTTATTACAATAAAGAAGACACATTTGGCTCAGTTTGTAGTTATCCTACATGCTATGCCAGCTGTCGCGGGTTCGAGTCCCGCTGTGCGCATTTGTGTGATGAGCACGATTGTTTGTACTCTAGTCATGGGTGTTTATATTTATATATGTATGTATTTAAAGTTATATATGTGTAGTGTATCAACTATCTGGTATCCACAACTCAAACCTCGTAGCTTACCATGGAACTAGATGCTGCTGTGTGTTAATGTCCAAATATTTATTATTAATCAAATGTCAAACTCTTGGGCTATAATTTAATATAGTAAAACAATAATATACGCGGGCGAAGTCGCGCGAAAACGCTAGTATGAAGTAGAAAGTAAAAGCAGCATTAAGGTATCGAAAGACTAACCCGATTTTTTATAATAATAGGAGCAATAATATCGATTTACAACGATAACTAATCTATTAAAAACTATTTCATTAGCCATCCACATCCTCGTACTAATAGGTATTATAAATAAAATTTGTCAGTGGGTTCGTGTTACGTACTTTATAACGGCTAAAAATGTTCATAAATATGGTATGGTCATAGTTCATCTTTTATTTTGAAACGTTGGAAAATGCAATAGCTATCAAACTTAGTACTATTTATTTAAACCTAACAGTATATTGCCTATTCGAATATTATATTTTTGTTACTCTTTCACGCATAAACTACTGAACGGAATTTGATGAAACTCGATGATACTAGATTAACATACATTTTTCATTTTAGATATCATTCATTTTTAAAACCGTAGGTTAAAAATAGGAATGCAATAACCAAAACAACAGCATCTATATATAATACCTAAGTATAATCGGGACATTGAATATGGCGTTAGCTACAAATATACTAAGTTTTATTGAATTAAGTTGTGAAAGCATATATAACAAAACAAACAAACAGACAGTCTTTACCTATCTCTATAAAAAAAAACTATTTCGAATTTTTTTTATTGATAACGCTAAAAATCGTCCATAGTTACGAAACAAAAAAAAAGTAGATCAATTGACAAACAGAAAATAAAACGGCACTGAACTGTTTTGTCGTTGTTAGTTACCTATCTCAATAAAAAAATAACTACTTCAATTTTTTTATTGATATAAAAAAAGACAAAAGCTCGGCAATAGTTGCTAAAGAAAAAAAAAAGAAAATCGGTGGACACACATAATAGAAAAATTTACTGAACTTTTTTGTCTTTGCCTATTTATATATAGACTACATAACATTTGGTCAAATATTATCATTAACAGTTTAGGCACCCTACTCGATTGCAATTTGCGGACGTACAGTGTAACCATTAAATACACGCGAGGCAGACATGTGGCATTAGGGTGCACACACGCATAATTGAGCATCAAATAATAATTTAACATATAGTGTGCTTATATATGTGCTTTATGGTATGTGGATTCGATTCTCAGATAGTGACATTATTTTTATTTCACTCTGATTAAAGAGAACCTTAATTTATGACATCCAAAGCGCTTAAACGTCGGATCCCAATAACCTATCTGTCAATTTTTACCATACTAGCGATAGATATTTGAAATAATTTGTATAAAGCTTGTGTCAAATTACTATCTTTAGTGAGAAAAACGTCAAATAGGTAATTCAGAATCACCTTAAATGGTTTATAGGTAACTTGATTTTCTATGTATAATATACTCGTTCTTTTGTATCTGTTCTTATCGTATCTATTTATATTTTATCTACTTTTGTTTCTTATTATTAATGTCAATGATATTTTTATTTATAAGTAATGATCTCTAACCTTTGCCTAGATCCTTTATATATGTACATTGTACATATGTACTAGCGGCACACCCTCGCTTCGCTCGGGTTTGTCCCTAGTAAAAAACAAAAACAAAAAATTTATCCCACGGGAGACATATATATTTCCGGGATAAAAAGTAGCTTATCTTCTATTCCAGACTATAAATTATCACTGTGCCATATTTCATCCAGATCTGTTAAGCCGTTCTGGCGTGATTGAGTAACAAACATCCAAACATACAAACATATTAACATACATCTAAACTTTCACATTTAGAATATTAGTTAGATAACAGTCTCTATTTAAAAAAAATCTAAAGTGAAAAGAAACACATTTTCGCACAATATAAAATTTTTAGGAACTTAAGACTTTTAAAACTCCGTAGCTCCATATTATGCAGACTTTTAACTTGGCAATGTAAATATTTAACATTGCGAATATAATAATAAAAAAATAAAATAAATATTCGTTCGTGTGAAACTCAAATCTCCGAAAATTCTTTTTATTATTTTTCTAATTTTTAATTTTTTTTTAACACATATATAGAATTGTTTGTACATAGTGACGGATTTTATGCCATCCAATTATGTTACGCATGCGAGTTTAATTACAGATATAATTTGATTAGGTTAAGGAGTTAAGGCGTTAAAAACGAACACATTTTCTTTGAAAAACCATAACCAAATAAATAAATATATTCAATACTTTCTCCAACAAATTAAAATTTATGCTTTTTTAAAAAACATAAATATAGCAATGATTACAATACAACCTCATCTATTCCCAGAGTAGTTGCGTGTCATACGTTCATAATTACTATACGAAGCGTGTATAGATTGCTTTAAATGACTGCAATTAATTTCGTTTCGTTTACAGATAATAGTCACCTATCGTCTTCATTAGCATCTCAAGTGTTCAATAACAGGTAGAAATAAGCACCTTTAACAGATGTGTCCACTGTACATATGGTTTCAAAATAAAACTATTTTTTCGGGTGTATTCGTAGATTAATTTTTGACTTGTGTTATTTAAGAATGAGGAAAACATATTTGAATAGAACTTACCTATCTACATATATATTTACAAAAAAAAACTAACTGCTTCCGATTGTTATTAAAAAGCCACTAAGCATAACAAAGGAAATCGGTTGACAAACAGACGAGAAAAAGGTACTGAGCAGTCTTTGCTTATTTATATACGAGTACGTATGATTTTTTGGGTCCCAAAAAGTGGTTGGAATCTTTAAAATACTATATTTTTAAACTCCAGTCCCGAAATGAATTCTGAAAACAGCTATATATATTTTCTTAAATCAAATGAAAATTAAATAAAAACATATTTTGTTCAAAAAGATTTTACAAGAACTTTTGAAATAATAATATTAAATAGTTAAAACGTTGAAAAACACATTGGTTTCTAAATAACATGACAGAATAATAATTGCGAATAAAATATTTAGTTTTCAAATGAAATAATTGAAACGGACGAATTACTCTGGTTATAAAACAGATTCGCAAAAACACGATAAAGCAATATAAAAAGCTTTTTAATGGAAATATGCATAATTTAAGTTTAAAAAGCGTAAAAATACAGACCACTGAGTCCAGTGCTATTACTAATATAATAAATTCAACAATTTTAATAAAATAAATATATTTTAACCTTTTTCGTTTTTTTTTAATATATATATATATATATATATATATATATATATATATATATATACAAAAACTAATAAGTTAATAAACTCAACTCTTGGTTCTAAATAGAAAAGATTAAACACCCTCTTACCGCACCCTTCCATGACAGAGTTAATCCGACACTACTTTATTGTTACGTACTAAATAGTAAATATAAATACGTAAGTAGAAAGCAGTGGTAGCCCAGTGATAACATTCTCGCTTGAGAAACCGATTGAAGCGGGTTCAAATCTCGGGTCGCACACCTCTGATATAATTTTTTTGTGTGCGAATAATTTCCAACATGATGGCGAAGGAAAACATCGTGAGGAAACCTGTATATGTGAGAGAACCTAACAAGTTTTCGAAAGACATGTGAAGTCCGCCAACCTGCACTTGGCCACCGTGGTGGGCTATGACCTGCTTCCGTTTGTATTGAAGGCCCGTTTATATTAAAAAGGGCTGAATACAAGTAGAAGGAGCAGACACTAACTAGTGAAATAATATGAGATATATCATTCAAATAAATTAAAAGAATAATTATTTAAATGGAATTTGGATAAATGTAATCAAAGCAAGCATCTACATCATAAAGCGTTTAAATTAATTCAATGCGTTACTCACACGCGATGCAAGTTAAACGTATATTAATTATTATTTATATATAAATAGGCAAAGACAAAACAGTTCAATACCTTTCGTCTCCTCTGTTTGTTAACCGATTTTTTTTTTGTTTTTTAGCTATTGACGGGCTTTAGTGTTATCAATAAAAAAATTGTTATGCTCGAATTTCCACCAATGGGCGAACACTAGCATTACAGAAAATTAAAAAAAATGTACGGACGTTCGTAATGTTACTTTTGCTATATCTACACCACAAAGTAAATTTTACATCGGACAACTTTAATAAATGCAAAAGTTTGTATCTATGCTACTCCTTCATGCTCGAATGGATGGACGGACTTGGATCATATTTAGTACACAGATAAACTATGACATGGAGTAAAACCAAAAGGTTACCTGTTCATGATATTATAAATACACTTTGCTTTTGCTTCCCTGTACAAACTTTCATCCCCATTTTCACCCATTTAAGGGATGATTATTGGGATGGGGCCTCGTTGGTGTAGCGGCTAGCATGTACGGCTGCACACCTGGAGGTCCTGGGTTCGATTCCCGGGTCGAGCCAAGTTTAGTTATTGAGTCTTTCTGTATAGTAAGACTCAGTAATAGCCCGGAGTTGGGAAGTTGGCGGTGTTTCACCCCCGTGCCTCGGAGAGCACGTAAAGCCGTCGGTCCTGCGCCTTATCTCTCACCGGTCGTGTCGAGTAGTCGTCCCATCGGGGTATGAGAGTGACAGGAATAGAGAGTGCACTTGTGTCTGCGCGTACACTTGAGCACTATAATATCTCCGGCACAGTTGGCTAGTCTCAATGAGATTGGCCGCCGTGGCCGGAATCGGTCAGGAGAACATCATCATCATCACTGGGATAAAAACTATCCTATGTTCTTCCCAGGGTCTCAAACTATCTTCTTACCAAATGTTATTTAAATTGATTAGTAGTTGTGGAGCCTATTCAGTACAAATAAACAAACAAATAAACAAATCTTTCCCCTTTACAATATTAGTACATATTTCTATACTAAGCCATCTAAAGATACACTCAAGCGAAACTAGAATAATAAATAAACTGACGTTAATTATTAGTAGGTATTACATATTTGCCAAACACGTGAGTGATCATTAAAAAGATATTGCTAATGTACAAATAAATCAAATGTGGATACTTTTTAGGGTTTCGTAGCCGAAGGGTGCCAGCAGTACCCTATTAGTAAGCCTCCGCTGTCCGTTCCGTCTGTCTGTCAGCGGGCAGGATCTCAAGAACCGTAATAGGTAGAGAGTTGAAATTTTCACAGTGTGTTGTATTTCTATTGCAGCTATAACAACAAATAATAAAAAAAACCAAGATGGCGAATTTCAAAATGGCCGTCATGCAAATTAATAAAAATATCGATTAGTACATAGTGTTATATCTGGTACGATGGTACGGAACTCTTCGTATACGAGTCCGTCTTGCACTAGACCAGTTTTTTTATAAACGATTAACTTGACAGTTTACGGAAACAACTGGCCAATCAAAAACGCAAATCCGAAAGAAAACATTTTCGTTGGAAATTCGATTCTTTTTGAAATCAGAACGCGGATGAACAATTCCTTGCATTTCGTTTCAATCTATTTGACTCGAAAGACTGTACGGTGGGCAACTTTATCCCTATCCATTTAAACCGTTATACTTTGTTATTGAACGAAGTTTTTGTTTTCAGGAAAAAGTTTTAAAATATTACCTCTCTTATTACTTTATTTGGAACTTTCATACTTAACCTTGTTTGCTATATTACGTACTTTTTCATCATTTGAAAATTATCGACAAATTATATTTTTAAAAGTACTTTTCAATCGTCAATTTGTCTTAAAACATTTTAGTGCTATCAGACCGCGAGTTCTTCCTCTAAAACCCCATATAACTGCGACGTACCTATTATTTTTTAAAATTGTACCCAAGCCACCGTTAGGCACAGACTCTCCCCTCAAAGGGCCCGACCATTTTTCAAAACGCTGGTCAATTGTGACAAGATTCGATTAAACTCAACTCAACTAAATACCTGTTCTTTGAACATATTCTAGTTACATTTGTTAATATTAAATAGTCAATCAATACTTCTTCTTCTACAAAAAATATTTTTCCTTTAAACATTAAAATTCGCGATTAATCATAATTGAAAATTTGAGAAAAATATATATGAATATAATTTACCTATCTATAAAAAAAGTAATTATTTCCTTTTTTTTTAATTCATAACACTAAATCTCGTCAATAGGTATTAAAAAAGAAATAAAAAGTTAATCAATGGACGGAAAGATTGAAGCGAAATAGTAGGTACTGAACTGTTGTCTTTGCCTATTTATATATAGATATGTACATACATACATTACTTACGTACTAGTCATATGAGGATACAATTCAGTTAGAGAACGAAAGTGTATGAGTAACGAACTATTGACATAGAATGAACCGCATTTCCAAGTACTTGCGTTTAAAAAAAACCCATAAAAAATAATGAGTTACTAATATATAATTTGCCAAATAATGAGTTACTAATATATAATTTGCCAAATTATTTATGTAATTTTTTGAAGTTATACTTCTTTTGGCAAGTTTGGAAAAATTTGAGGGTAAAATTTGTACAGCCAAAAAGCTATTTGATGAAGTTAGAGATGAAGATGAAATCTTTAGCTATCTTTGTTCTGTTACGCCAAGGAAGTATAACCTCTTACGTGTGTAATTAGGTACACAGGTCTCTTTTAAATTTGCCAAATATTTCTATATAAAGATTACTGGATTATTTTTAACTTGTGTTGCTCATTGTACAAAAGTACAAAATCGAATGAACGGGTTTATCTTGCTGTTTAAAATCCCTTGTTTTTTTCGATTTTCCTTTGACTCTTATGGCTTTTTCCATTTTAATGGATTGAAAAATAAGTCATCCGTTAATATTACTATGTTATGCTTTAATATTATTATAATATTATAGTTTTATAAGTTTTTTTGTCTGTTTGTAATAATATTCGTTTTAGGAAATTAGTTAAATCGTTTTAATAAAACTTTTTGAACGTACCGCTAAAGTAATATGTTTTAAAATAAATAGTAACACTATTAGTTGACACTCAGTCTATTCCTTATAATCCGGATAAAAAAACACAGATATTTGTTTAAAATTTCTTTAGTTTTTTTATAGATATGGCAAATTTTTGTTCTATAATTTAACGTAAGCTAAGCCTTGGCTTTTCTTTCTAAAACTAAAACTTATACATAAAAGTGAGTCTACAGTTAATATAAATCAGTTTGCTTTAAATGCTTTTATATTTAATTGCTTAAAAATAAGCACACAATAATGAAATAATTCAAAGGGTTATGATTTTTGTAGCCAAATCGTTATTCGTTAAAAAATTGAGTCTGTCTCTCTCTCTTTCTCTGTCTCACAGTCTCTCAATTATAGACAAACATAAAGCAAGATTTAAATTACTTTAACATTAAACATAAAAATATAAATTCAAAACTCTATTGAAAACAAACTATTATTTTCTATACAAATATAGACTATTTTTTATTTTTTATTTTAAACGTGTTATTTCAATTTAAAATTTCACAAACGATACATTCATTAAAAAGTAGCTGTAAAAGTTATTTGCTGTTCGTTTGAATCAAAGAACTCTAACTTTGAAGAGGCCACAAGGCATGAACCTTTTTTCAGCATTCTCAAACTTTTCTGTTACACTTGAATATTTTTATGAAAACGTCGGGCGTAATTAGGCTAAATTTTCTGACGACTTTGAAATTTTATTTTTAATATTTTGTTTTACTTTGTAAACATGTTTCTGGGGCGTATTGAACTACTTCAAATGTAAGAGTTTGCTTTAAAAATATTTTGTTTTGCGCTTTTGTGTTCATTTTGACTTTACCTAAGTCACTAAGACTTACATCGCTTGAGTGAGGCCATATATTATTATATAAGTACTAGCATTGCCCGTGGCTCCGCCCGCGTTCAGATAACCAAAAACCAAATTCTTAGGTTTTATATATTAGTATACTCTTACAATGCCGGTTTTGTGTTTTTTCCCAGAAATGAGATATTTTCCTGGGGTTAAAAAATATCCTATATGTTGATCCGAATAACCTGCTATCATCATACCAAATTTCATCAAAATCCCTCCAGTGGTTTTTCCGTGATGCGGTAACAGATAGACAGACAAACAGACATAAATTCTAAAAACTATAGATTCGACCTCTGTATCGAAAATAATGTCTATTTCAATAAGATTTTCCAAAATTTTTACTATTTAATGTAGGTACAGATTCGGCTTAGTTACAATTTTATTATATGTATAGATCTATGCGTAAGCTTGGGTTGGCGTTTTTTCCGCAAAATATATGAAATTGCGTTTTTTTTGAAAAGACAGCTATGTAGATACCTTATCTAAATACAAAATTTAATCCAAATCGTTAGAGCCATTTCTGACATTATATATATATATATATATATATATATATATATATATATATATATATATATATACATATACAAGAATTGCTCATATAACAATATAAACTATGATAACATTGAAGGAAGGAAACTTACATAAAATGCAATTTGTTAACAAAGTCAATTAAAAGTTTTCTTTGTAATTACTTACATAATACTATAACGTACACAATAGCTTTTTAGGCAAATGATTTATTTATTATCACTTTGACCCCTAAACGTGATAACATAGTTTATTAAAGCGCTATATATTTTTA
Organism: Brenthis hecate; assembly: GCA_951806755.1. Classification (NCBI taxonomy): domain Eukaryota; kingdom Metazoa; phylum Arthropoda; class Insecta; order Lepidoptera; family Nymphalidae; genus Brenthis; species Brenthis hecate. The sequence goes on from OX638250.1 coordinate 16,341,262, forward strand.
AGTCTTTTTGGATGATTGAAGCAAATTTAGCTATATTTTATCAATAGTTCTAATAAAATCTTTTACATCCCGCTTATGCACTAGGCGATTACTATGGTCGCCAACGACCAACTATTTATATTAAGTTACATTCAATAAAGCGCACAACTCGACCAACACGCGGCGGTGGTTATGGTTCTCAAGGTCAAGGACCATGGTTTCAGTTGCAGTTGCCTAATTAGGGCCCTTAATGTTTCTGGCAGATGGACCATCAAGCAAACTATCAAGGAAAACTGCTAAAAACTATATACATACATATATGTGCGATTATTATTAGATATTCATTAGATAAATTTGAAGTATACTCTTCTTGTATGTGCCTATAGCAATATAAATTTTACGTATATAATGTATATACATTGTACATACTAATTATTACTATGAATTCACGCACAATATGCTCTTATTCTATTCATATTCTATATAAATCAAAATTTTAAATAAGTGTATGAAAATTTATTAGTATTAGCTTTGTCTTCTGACATAGATTCGGTCGCGGATCCGGAGGTCCTGGATTCGAGTCCTGGGTCTGGCCAAGTTTAGTTACTGAGTCTTTTTTTTAAGATTTCCTCAGCAGTAGCGCGGAGTTGGGAAGTTGGCAGTGTTTCACCCCCGTGCCTCGAAGTCGTAAAAGCGTCAGTCCCGAGCTTTAACTCTCACTGGTCGTGTCGAAGTATCGTCTCATCGGACTTTGAGAGTAACAGGAATAGAGAGTGCACGTTGTGTCTGCGCGTACACACGCTACACTATAATATCTCCTGCGCATCTGGCTAGTCTTAGTGAGATTCGCCGCCGTGGCCAAAACCGGTTAAGAGGATATTATCATTAACACGATATCTCACTTATAAGTAAACACAGGTTTTCCAACCATTATGACATGAAAATTATTATTTTTACACCAGCCTCGACAACTGCATATATAATGTAATAATATTAACAGATATAATCGCCCTTTTAAATATTATAATTAAATCACGAGTTAAAATTGTGAATCATTCTGTATAATATATGGACATGAATAAGCAAATTTCACTATATGCTTACCACATGTCGAGCTTTTATTGTATTACTAGTGTTCGCACGCAGTTTGAGCTTACGTAATACTTTCTTAGATTTTTGCGAATATTTGATATCTATATATACATATAATAAAATTGTAACTAAGCCGAATCTGTACATTAAATATTTTTTGAAAAATCTTATTGAAATAAACATTATTAAATATTATCGATACAGAGGCCGAATCTATAGTTTTTAGAATTTTTGTCTGTCTGTTTGTCTGTTACCGCATAACAGAAAAACTACTGGAGGGATTTTGATGAAATTTGGTATGGTGATAGCTGGTTATACGGGTCAACATATTTTTACCGCCGGAAAATATCTCATTTCTGAGAAAAAATACAAAAATTGCAATGTAAGAGTATACTAATATGTAAAACCTAAGAATTTGGCTTGTGGTCATTTGAACGAGGGCGGAGCCGCGGGCAATGCTAGTTTTAAATAAATAAAACAATCTTTTCGAATTTTTTGCGGATTTATTTTGATTTTTGAACTTACGTTTTGTATCGATAATAATTATTCGGGACCCATCTCGTAATGTTCTAAGCTTTCGCATTTTTTTTAATTTATTTATTCATTCATATTCAGTTAATATTACAGATAATTCCAATACTTTACATGTTTTATATAAAAAATACAAATTACAAGTGGAAAATTATATCAAATTTATCCTCTTAACTTAAGCTCATTTAACTTATTAATATATACGGTAAGTATTGTAAATTTTATATCCCTTATTTGAAAAAATATGGTTGATTCCTTATACAGACTTCCACCCCTCTTCTTAAGGAATGATTTCCGGGATCAAAACTATTCTATATATTATATTACTTTCCAAGGTCTCAAACTATCCCCATACCAAATTTCATCTAAATCAGTTCAGTGGATTAAAAGCGTGAAAAGGTGACAGACAGACAGAGTTACTTTCGCGTTTATAATATTAGTATAGATGTCCAGATCTGATTAATTAGCGTGAAGATATTCGTACTTGGTTTGAATACTGCTATACCTACCTATAATTATACATTTTATAAGGTGGATCCAGATTATGGCCTATCTATGTACTTTTCATCCATATCATCAAGCCATTACAGCCTAAAGGACGAAAACACACACATACAAACTTTCATATTTTTAGTAATAGTCCAATTTACGTTCATACTAGGTACGTTTCAACGGTTAGTATTAAATACAAATCTTTGAATTTCTCGGCTTTTCTGTACTATAATATGCATGTATTATACATTTAAACCTTCCTCTTGAATCACTCTATCTATTGCTGAAAACTAGATTAAAATCCGTTGAATAGTTTAAAAGATCTAAGCGAACACACAGCGGAAGCGACTTCATTTTGTACTATGTAAAGATTAGTTCAACAAAATCGTACGACCGATATTACCGGATACCAAAAACATATAAAATATTCTGAAATAGGAAGTGATGTCGTATGCAATATGATAAAATGCCAGCACAAGCCAAGGAAATTGAAATAAATGGGACATCTTCGTATTGAAAGAAAAATATTTAGAAAATAGCTTACTTTAATTTATTTCGAATAAATTTTCAGGGGTTTTCGCGGATTTATTTTTATTTTTGATTCCCGACGTTTCGAAAGCTTTAGAAATTGTGGTTACGGGAAAGACTGGTATTTTGGACGTCTCAAAGGTCATTATAAAAACTGAAAACATAGTTTTATTTAAAATGTTAATGTTAATTATTCACGTAAACTTAAGAAAGTGTTAAACTTGCAAGATTGAGAAAGTTTTATTCTTAAAAATGTGATAGAAGAATTTCTATGGGGAAAGAATTTTCAATGTATTCAAATCTATCTTTTCGAATTATTTCGCGGATTTATTTTGAATTTTGGTTCCCGACGTTTCGAATGCTTTACAGCAATCATGGTCACGGGAGAGACTAGGGTTTTAGACGTCTCAAAGGCATTATATACTTGTTCCAGACAGTGTCTACCTACAATTTTACAAAATGATGTCAAAAATTCAAAAATGGCACTAAAGTACATTACAATATTTGTAAATTTTAATTAAAATCAACAAATATTGTAAGGTATAGGTACATAATATGTATATATTAAACTTACCTTTTTTTCCTTTTGTAAGACATGAAAACATAAAAAGTATTACATACAAGAAATTCAGAATTGAAAAAAGTGGAGTCAGAAGCCACTAAGCTAGTACTCGAAATATTATTTATATCTAAGCCGAAAAACAAGACCTATGTATTTTATTTTTGGCCAAGTAGTATTTACGACAATCTGGGTATATTTTTGTATCTTATGTGTTGTTTTATCAGGTTATTATGAGGTCTAAGAGAATATGCTTAAATGTATAGGCATCTAATTCCTTAAAGAGCATAATAATATTAAATTCAGTTTAATTTTCTTGTTAATGGCTTCAAAGCGTGCCAGTTGAGCACATATTACTTTGCCAATGTCACGGAGAATGAAGAAGACACGAAGGGAATAAATTAAATATAAAATGAATGAAATAAATGAGTTTTATTTCTTAAACAAAAGGCTTGACTTTAAATAATAAATACTGTTCTTATTTAAAGCCAAACTTTATGTTTAAGAAATAAAACTCACTTATTTAACCTACAATTATTATAAGAATGCTATGTTATTACTCCTATTAGGAAGATCAGACGATGGATATTTTGACTCGAGCAATTTTGTGTCACTTTAAAACGATTACAAGCCGAATCATATATATAGAAATAACATTGAATAGTGTATTATCAAATTTTAATTCTTAATTTGTATTAAATGCCTTAAATTGCCTATGTGACATTTGCTAAAAATATTTAAGACATTGAAATAAAATTAAGAATTTGATACCAGAGAACCTAAAACCATATAAATCATTCTTTAAACTACAAAATAACATAGATTCATCAATAAATAAGTAATAATAATCAAGCGTGCAGTTCTGACCTTACAGTGGGCCATTAATAACACACTCTGTGGCTGCTATGTGGGAAGCTTTAGGCTTTGTTTACACTGTCATGATCTAAATCTCATAATCTTTTCTATATTAAACTCGTACAGTATATTTAATCTATAAAGACTTGATCTTTAACCTGAGAAAAGCTCTTATAAAGCTCAATCCATTTGTTCCTTTTCCTTGAAAAAAAAGAATGTCATTTTTGACTAAATTCTCTGATACTATACTGTTATACTGAAAATATATAACGGCCCGATAGACAATTTTATTATAAAAATTTCCTCTTCAGCGGTTTCTCGTATTATAGAGAACTATTAGAGTGTGCGCAAACACAAGTGCAATCTCAATATTCGGTAAGACGATAATTATGGGTTATGAGATTTTTTAACAGAAATATCTTAAATACTTGGTCCCATCCCGGGCTCGAACTCAGGACCTCCGGTTCTGCAGCCTGACATGCTAGCCACTTACGAGGGAGCGTTTTTATGTTCGCGGAATGAAGGGTAAGGGGTTGAAATAAAAAAAACCAAATTATTTTTCCTTTTCAATATATTCACCTGCAAGACGGACACATTTTTCAGATCTTTCAATTAATTTATTTATACCATCATAAAAAAATGTTTTGTCTTTGTCCTCAAAATACGCTGAAACTGCCTCCTTAACTTTATCATCGGTGGTAAATTTTTTACCCCGCAGCTCTTTTTTCATTTTTGGAAAGAGGTAATAATCACTCGGGGCCAGGTCTGGGCTGTAGGGTGGGTGGTTCAAAATATCGAAGCCCACTTTAAGCAGGGCAGCCAACGCAACGCAGCTCTTGTGGACGGGCGCATTGTCGTGCAAAAGCTGCACATCTTTCGTCAATTTTCCCCGTCTTTTCTATTTAATGGCTTTTTTTAGTCGCTCTAATATTGAAGCGTAGGTTTCTCCGGTTATAGAAACACCTTTATCTTTATAATCGATCAATAATATTCCTTCTGAGTCCCAAAAGACCGTTGCCGTGAGTTTCCCAGCTGACTGTGACACCTTAAACTTCTTGGGGGGTGCTGTGCCCTTTTTATGCCACTTCATACAGTCTTGTTTCGACTCAGGTTCATAATGATGAACCCAAGTTTCGTCTTCAGTAACAATTCGACTCAATACACCATCCTTGTCTTCATTGCAGAGGTCCAAAAATGCACGTGAACACTCTACGCGTTGTTGTTTTTGCGGCGGCGTGAGCATTTTCGTTACCCATCTTGCGCTGACCTTAGTCATGCCAAGATGATTGTGCAGGATTTTAAAAATGGTTGTATCGGATACTCCAACCATTTCTGCGAGTTGTTTCTTCTTTAGTCGAGCATCGTTGAGTACAAGTTTTTCGACTTTTTGGATAAGTTCTGGCGTGGTCACCTCGATGCTCCTGCCCGGCCTCGGGTCGTCTTCAAGTGATTCCCTTCCTTTTTTAAACAAACTGTGCCACTTGTACACCATGGTTTTTCCTGGACAAGAGTCACCGTAAACCGATGACATCTCATCCATTATGGTTGCAACTGATTTTCCTTGCTTGGTAAGGAACTTTATAACGGCACGATATTCGATTTTTTCCATATTTCACTTTTCACTCCTGATTATGTTGCTTGGTTGGCAATAGCTCAAAGACTAATAGTCTAATAACAATGAAATCTCGTATTTATACTAATTATGAGTCACTAAACACGTTACGATCCTAATGAGCCTAATCGCCCCCCTCCAACCCTCTCATTCCGCGAACTTAAAAACGCACCCTCGTAGCTCATTGGTCGCAGTTATTTTTATAACAGTTGTTTGACCTTTTTGTCGTAAATTATTCAATATATAGGGTAAAGCAATTTTAAAATCACAGACATACTTAAATTTTATTTATTTATTCCTGTCTTTCGAAGACTTGCTAGGTTCTCTCAGACACACAGATTTCCTTACGATGTTTTCCTTCACCATAAAACACGTGGTAATCAAGTTGGAAACGATTCGCACACGAAAATGCCAGAGGTGCGAGACCTGGGATTTGAACCCGCTTCACTCGGTATCCCAAGCGAGCGCATTGCCACATTATTATTTATATAGATACAAAATTTGAAGAAAATCAGAAAAAGCGACGATATGAATCACTTCGTTTTCTTTACCATGAAAAAGATATCAAGCAACTTTCATTGCCTTTGATGCAATAAAATTCGCTTCCAGAATATTGTGCATATCTTATTTTACGAATTCTCTTTTATATTTTTCTATTCCTAGTGTATAATATAGAGTATTATTATTACAAGCTTTGGCTTGAAACTTTGTCTGTAGACAGTATATTTATAATGCTAGTACAATATAAATATTCTTAAATAAAACTATCTTTTCGGAGAACTTTTATTTCTTTCGTGAGAGACTTTCCTGTGACCATGATTGCTGTAAAGTATTCGAAACGTCGAAAGCCAAAAATCAAAACAAATCCGCGAAAAACTCGAAAAGATAGTTTTATTTAAAATGTCAAATATTCGTGAAATATAAGAAAGTATTGAATATTATTAAATATGGATTATGTAATTCCTTTTAATATGATTATTGTGTACAAAGTCGGTTAAATTTTAATTAAATAGTTATTATTCAACACATAACCACAAAACTTGACAGAACTTACATTCGCATACTATAAATGACTTTTTTTAATTAAAAATGGGCTTACTCTTGACCTTCATCTTAGCTCTAAGGCATAAGGTCTATGAAACTGAACGCATTTAGATGTTCTTGAGAAAAGCCAACAGACAGAAAGAAAGTAAAATAAAAAATGTGAATTTGGCTTCTTATCTTAATCTAAATAAAAAATAAACACTGATTGAAAAAGTTAATCAATAAATCAATCAAAATATACTTTATTCAAATAGACTTTTACAAGCACTTTTGAATAGTCAACTTAAATTAAATGTCAGTATAGCCCGTCAGGAATCTACCACTGCCTCGGAAGGCAGTTCTACTGAGAAGAGAGGCGAGAAACTCAACAGTTGCCAATTTAAATATACTAATTATAATAATTCACAATATATCTAATACGTATATAGAATATTTGATATTTTAAATAAAGATATCTTTTCGGATTTTTTCGAGAATTTATTTTGATTTTTGGTTCACGCCATTAATTATGTTATTGAAATACAATAAGCTTTAATATACTATAACATTTTTACTTCAGAATTTAATTTATAGTCTACCCAAGATGCTTTACCTTTGTCTTTGCTGTACTTAAGTTTTATAAATGGTGAGCAATTAAAAGCATGCTAGTGTGAATCGAACCTAATTCATCTCCGTCAAGGGGACTTTAAGATCAGCCTCTGGTACTCAAGCAAAAGTACAAACTACTAGGAAGCTTACTTTAACCTGATGCCTCGTTTACATCGATGTCTGAACCAGTAGCGTATATTTTTATGAATATGTAATATATATATATATTAAATAACTTTAAACATAAATACGTATTTATTACGTGTTTTTCCTTTAAAAAAATCATTAAAGTGTATTTACATTATAATTTTTTATGATATTTAAAAATAAACTAAAAGTAGAAATTACCTTTTTGCATTGACAAGAATACATAAAAAGAAATACTTGATCAAAATAACTATTAATTATTCAATTTCAGTAAAAGATAAAAATATAACCTCTTTTTATTTATGTATATAATCATCATATTTTTCATATATTTTATATTACATACATACATATATAACACGTTTATATATAAATAGGCAAACACAAAACACTTCAGAAACTTTTTCTCCTCTGTTCAAGCCAAGCGAATTTTATTTTTATTTATTTAGTAGCTATTAACGAGCTTAAGTGTTATAAATAAAAAAAATTGGAAAAAGTTTTGTTTTTATTTATATATAAATTCTATTCGTATATGTTTTCCTCAAATTTTCAATTTTCGATCATTGGATACAAGCAAGTTATAATAAATATACGGTACCATCTAGTAAATACAAAGGGTGCACCAAGACGCACACTCTAAAGCGCCCTTTCGTCAGTTCAAATATTTAACTTGATACGCTCAAACGGGCAGATTGTCTCGTAATGAGCACCAGATTTTTAGTAATGTAGTGCAAAGCTTTAGGGTCGAATACTAGCTTTTGACTTAAGTTCTTTTTAAGTCAAATTGAACTTTTGTTTCAAATAAATAACTTTTTTATTATAATATTGTTTTAATATATATTCAAAGACTAAAATCTTTACATAAATATGAAACAGTTTAGTACTTTTTTCTCCTGTTTCTCAATCGATTTTCTTTTTTTTTACTCGACTGCGGGGAAGCGCAAAGGAGGGTCGTGTGTTTAACCTTTATGTACGTATGTATGTATGTATATTTGTATGTATGGTCGTTTTTATGTTCCCTCATAATTACTAAACGGCTTAGCTGATGTTGATGATTCTCGTACATACTATGACATACATCTACCTATGTGTACATGTTTTAGAATAGCTGCGTGTGCGTATGTCTCCGACTGCATAACACTATGTTCCTGCGTCAACTTATTCTCTTTTTTTAATTAGCTTTTTAGGTAGTCGGGAGTTTTCTTTTATTTTTGTAAAAAAAAATTGTAGCTATTGACGAGCTTTAGTGTTATCAATAAAATAATTGGATACAGTTCGTTTTATTATATAGATAAGTATATTCTATTCATATATGGTATGTCAATAATGAATATGGCCGAATATCGACCACTGGACGAACACTACTTAAAAAGGAATAAGTGATTCATTCACTCATTACTCACAACTAATAATAATACCCTCCTGACCGATTCCGGCCGATTTATACAGAGGCCGAATCTATAGTTTTTTAGAAATTTTGTCTGTCTGTCTGTCTGTTACCGCATCACAGAAATACAACTGGAGTGATTTTCATGAAATTTGGTATGGATGACAGCTGGTTATCCAGGTCAACATATACTGGGATACTTTTTACTGCGGGAAAATATCTCATCTCTGAGAAATCTATACTAAACGTTAAAACGTAAGCAGGGACGAACCCGAGCGGAGCGAGGGTGACTCGCTAATAATTATATAATATTATTTTATAGTTATATATTATTACACTAAGTTTATTATCGTATTGGATTAAAAAAAACATAGCGTCCTTATCTGTTTGAGTATCGTCCATTACGAAAATCCTTTTAATGTTCTTCTAAGCCGATTACAGTTTTTGCTATCCTATCGTATTACCCCTGTTTTTGTATCGGTTTACGGTTAAACTGGCAGAATTCACAAAGGGGCGTTTTTTTATTCAAAACGTTGGTAAAAACCGGTTTACAAGTTTATAAGAAATTGTTTAGGAATGTCGGTTTAAGCTGGGTGTGATGTAACAACATTTGGGCCATGTTTTATAAGAAAACTTTAAAAATTAACCGTCAAATTATGTATTTTTGATGATAAAACAATGTTAGTGAGTCGGAATTTTATTTTTCAATGAAAAAAAATTTAAAGATTAGTAAGATATAAACAAAATTCGTTAGCCGATTTAAAATTATTTAATCGACCAATTTGATTAGAGAACCATATTTTATTATAATTGAAGTGTCTGTTTGTAATGTTAAAATAACAGCATTTTACTAAATACATTTCAGAGGTTAGCCGAAACAAATAGACGGGCAGACAAACAGACATTTTTTTTCTTATATTGTATCATATATAATTCTTTCTGTTTGTTCCGGCTAATCTCTGAAACAGATAGACCGATTTTGACGGGACTTTCACTGGTAGATAGCTGTTATTAAAAGGAGTACCTTACGTTACTTTTATTAAAGAAAAATAATTAGGGTTCCGGGCAAGAAAATTTAAAACATATGAAATTGTGAACAAAATCCGCGTATCTAAGGACGCACCCGATCGAAGCGAGGGTCAGTTGCTATTTATGAATAAAAAGCTATTACTTATTTTGTCATATAATAGCGACTCCCCCTCGCTTCGCTCGGTTTCGTCCCTAGGTACGGTTAAATTTTTTGAGCGGAACCCTAATTCTTTTCTAAAATAAAAGTAGCCTATGTTACTCCCTACAACATCAGTCATCTTCCAATAAAAGTCCCGTCAAAATTAGTCCAGCCGTTTCAGAGGTTATCCAGAACAAACAGACAGACAATATTTAAAAAAAGTGTTTTTCTTATAAGTACCGTATATATTTTCATATGCATTTAGTAAAGTTATTTTGACATGGATGACAAACAGACACTTCAATTTTATTTATCTGTACATAAGATGTATGTATCTAATTATGTTTTACAAGTCTTAACCATTTGGCTTTATAAAACGTAAAAAATTACTATCAGACTTTTATAAATTATACAATTCAAAAGAATGCACTTGTAAGATCAATTGATAAACTAAAATAATATAATGAAATGAAGGAGTTAATCGTAATGTATCTATTTAAAAACGCTTTTAAATTTTTATCAAAATGAGTGTTAAACAAACATGAGCCGTATTTTAAAAGAATTAAGATTGAAATTTAGTTACAGCGATCTTGTTTGTGCATTCTTATGACTCAGGTAAAAATGACCAAAAAGAATCTTGACGGTATAATTTGAATCTTGAATAAAGCAAGGCGAAACAAATGAGTTAATTTCCCTTAAAATTTAATTTACACGGTAATCTATACATATAATAAAATTGTAACTAAGCCAAATTTGTAGATTAAATGTTTTTGGGTAAATATAATTGAAATAGACATTATTATCGATACAGAGGCCGAATCTATAGTTTTTAGAATTTTTGTCTATCTGTCTGTTACCGCATCACGAAAAAACCACTGGAGGGATTCTGATGAAATTTGGTATGATGATAGCTGGTTATCCGGGTCAACATATAGGATACTTTTTACCCCATAAAAATATCTCATTTCTGAGAAAAAATACAAAAACTGCAATGTAGAGTATACTAATATGTAAAACCTAAGAATTTGGTTTTTGCTCATTTGAACGCGGGCGGAGCCGCGGGAAATGCTAGTTATAAGTAAAAATTCACTTTGTATTTTTGTCCTGTTATTTTTCGTTGTATACCTACATACTAATATTTTTTCTATTGCAGTTAGTTTTAAATAACCCAGAACTTTGTCAGAACTAATATAAAGTTCAGTTAAGATCACTACATAGTATAAAACAAAGTCGCTTTCTCTGTTCCTATATCCCTATGTATGCTTAAATCTTTAAAACTACGCATCGGATTTTGATCCGGTTTTTTTAATAGATAGAGTGATTCAAGAGGAAGGTTTTAGTATATAATTTGTTAAGTTTTTGTATACATTGGCTAAAATATAACGATATTTGTTGGAGGTGTCGGAAAAAATAAGACGTCTGGGAGCTTTCAACGAAAACGCTGCCTAAGCCCTCTGAGATATAACAAAATAATGTATGGTGGAATTGTGTATCTTATATAGGTCTACAGAAAAGTTCACGATGGCATATATCTATCTCTTAAGGATAACATACTATATCCATTTTAATTTAAAACGTACCTAGGGACGAACCCGAGCGAAGCGAGGGTTTGTCGCTAGTCTAGTATAATGCAAGGTATAGTTAGATTTCTGGACATCTGACATTTTATTGAATATCTTGTTTTTGCTCGCCGACAGTTACATCGATGAAAAGTAACCCATGTCATAATTATCTATAATATTAGCATTACAAATTTCACTTTAAACCTGTAACGGCGTTAAAAAATTAGCAAGTATTCTCATTCACATACTTTCGTTGATCATAATCAAAAACTTGACTGTGTAAAAAGCGCACTAAAAATATGAGAAAGTTGACTAAGGAACATAGTAGAGTATTATGCAGTCGGAGACATACGTGTTTCATATTTATTTGTTGCGAATGTTGCTACATGCAATCGGGCAAAAAGGAATCATATCCAGAATTAAAATATCTAATTTATAAAAATCTAGAATAAATCGACTAGGTATTGGTAATAAGCAGTGGTAGCCCAGTGATAACGCGCTCGCTTGGGAAGCCGAGTGTAGCGTATTCAAATTCCGCATCTCACACCTCTGGAGATTCTCATGTGCACTTACTTACATACCACTTTTTTACGGTGATAGAAAACATCGTAAAGAAACCTGCATGTCTGAGATAATCTAGCATGATTTTGAAAGACGTGAGAAGTCCGCAAGACATGGCCAGCGTGGTAGGCTATGCCCTGATCTCCCTCGTATTGTAGGGAGGTTTGTGTACAGCAGTGGGATCGTTTGAAACATCACCGTGGATTCCCATAGTAGATATTTACACGGCCACCTATACTTGTTTACTTTGGCTTGATTCTTGATCTATTCGAAATTTAGTTAGGTATTGGGACAGTTTAAACACATCACATCCACTAAGTATAAGCTTCAAATACAACTATGTTACTAAAGACACTTATCTTTTAACCTTAAATATTTTCTTTCAAGGTATAAAGGGGGAAAATATAAAGATTTTCATTTGATTCTTCGCTCACATGTTATTTCGATAATCAGTAGCCAATGTAATAAGTTATAAGCTATATAAAATATGAATTTAACTTAAATAAAATGAACAACTATACAGCATGAAGAAACAACTAAAACACTCTGTGAGTGGTCTCTCTCACGTATTGATATATATAATTAGTATGAAAAAATAAGTACATAATATTTATCTTACGCTTTTTATGATATTTTCGCTTACACACACACACATATATATATATATATATATATATATATATATATATATATATATATATATATAATATATTGGGACATTTAACATACAGCACCATATAGTTCCATGGTAAGCTACGACGGCTACTGCTTTTAGGTATTATGGATACCAGATAGTTAATACACAATACATATATAACTTAAAATACATATATATTATAAATATAAACACCCATGACTGAAGTCCAAACATTCGCGCTCATTATAGAAAGAATGCCCCCAGCTGGATTCGAACCCGCGACCGCTGGCACAGCAAGTAGGATCACTGCAAATTGAGCAAAACGCGTCGTCAAATATATATAATATTTTTATCCCATATCCTTGAAAATAAAAAATACCTACTACATATCACATTCTCCATAACCTCCTATAAGCTCCCAAATGGGCAAAAAATTACATTATTCGACCACGTCCCTGGACAAACAAACAAACACACGTTCGCATTTAAAATATTGTGGAGTAAAGCATATTTTCAAAGATGATGAAAACACTCTGTTTATTTTGTAAACCTCCTTTTCTAGCAAAAAATTAAGTGCGGTCTCTTTACAAGTTTCGTTTTCACACCTGACAACAAGGAAGTGGAATGTCCTATATAAATATTGGCTTTAACCGAGAATTGAATCTCAGGTAAAAATTAATAAATAATTTTTATTGTAAAAATATATGATCAATAATTAACAAACTAATAGAGGAAGAGCCCGTGAACGCTAGACCTTCGTCATTTTATAAAGGCTGAAAGTTTGTCAGCGCATGCTCCCAACACAGATAAAAACGATGGACCATTATGAAGTTCAGACATCAAAAATAAAGTCAATTCTTAGCGCTTCAAATTTGGTGACCATTTGCAACATTTTCTTAGAAATGCCTCCCAACTTGTTTGGAACATTTTTCATGGCGTGTAATAAATGCTATGCTAACAGTCTTATAAATCATCTAATTATTACCCAAGTATTATACATAAAAAGCAGCTTTTATACTATAACGTAAGTAGAATTATGATTTCATGAAAAGGGTGTCTGGCAAGGGTTTGTCGCGATATTAAGTGTCTGGCCTTGAATGACGTGATTTTTAATAATATTCTGAAGGTAATACCAAAAAATCACACTTTATTATTTGACGAATTTAGATCGGTATTTTACACACCTTTAGTACCGTGTACCTGCCAAAGCCACCATATCCTGAACTTCATAATGGTCCATCGTTCTTATCTGTGTTGGGAGCATGCGCTGACAAACTTTCAGCTTTTATAAAATAACGAAGGTCTGGCGTTCACAGGCTCTTAGGCCATAACCGTAGTAAAAATGGATATTTGTATAAAAGTCTAAGTATATCATCATTTCGAACTTAAATTATCACGGTTTTTATTGTACAGCAGTAAACAAATATTGTACAATAAAATGTATTTTCTTATATGAAACTTCTTTTTGCGCTATTTTTCTTACTCTGTAATTGTATCAGTGTATCCTTTCATAGCATCTTACCTTCTAAACGGATAAACCGATTTTACTGAAATTTTTAATTTCATTTAAATATATATTTAATTCTAAATTCATGATAATTTTTGTTCTTTTGTTATACAATTAAAAATATTTGATACAAACAAACAATCAAAAAATCTGATGAAAATAAAAATCATTTCACATAAATCCAAACGGCTTTTCTATGGAATACTGCGAAAGCCCTCGTCCCGAGAGACGTAACTCAGATCGTCCACTCGAATAGACTGATATAGAAAGTACCTATGGAAAACGTCTTATAAGTAAAAAATAACGGGTGTTTGTGTTTCAATAACGATAAATATCTATTACGTACAAGTATTTACAAGCTTCTATTTAACTTATAATGTTTGTATAAATGTTTGTTCGGATCAAATCTTGCAATTGAATTTTAAAACAGCTCTCCTCAACCGATTGAACTGAAATGCATACACATTTAGTTTGGATGACAATTAATGGTTAGTTAAGTGACTCGAATATGGCGGACTCCCAAAGATGTTTTATTTATACACCTCCACATAATATGCATATCAAATTAAAAGGTTTGATGAGAAAAATACAAATAATTAATAATTAAAAAATAAAAAGTATATGTATATATAAATTAGCAATGCAACTTGCCAATATAGGTTGTGTTATTTGGAATCATAAATTCTCAGTTGCAATGATAATAGGGATAGTCACACTGTACTACTGTAGACTGTAACTGCTTGCTAGTGGCTAGCATTTACGGCTGCACACTCGGAGGTCCTGGGTTCGAGTCCCGGGTCGGGCCAAGTTTAGTTATTGAGTCTTTCTGCATAGTAAGCCTCAGTAACAGCCCGGAGTTGGGAAGTTGGCGGTGTTTCACCCCCGTGCCTCGGAGAGCACGAAAAGTCGTCGGTCCTGCGCCTTAACTCTCACTGGTCGTGTCGAGTGGTCGTTTCACCAGAGTATGAGAGTGACAAGAATAGAGAGTGCACGTTGTATCTGCGCGTACACTTGTGCACTATAATATCTCCTGCGCAGTTGGCTAGTCTCAATGAGATTGGCCACCGTAGCCGGAATCGGCCAGAAGAACATCGTCACTATTGTAGAACTTACATAAAAAAAAAGTTCGCATTCCTTAATCTATGTGTACTTACCTATCAAGTGGTAGCGTTAGGTTAAACTTAGAATGCTGAAATACTTCGTATTCAAGTAAATTATTCAAAATCCGTCGATACTTAGTAAAAAGTTTCTAATATTACCTACTGTAGGGAAATCCAACCGTCAAACACCAAATAAATTATAACCTCAAAATCCGATATGTTTTTATGTTTTTCATTTTTTCTTAGTCCAAGGAAGTGTCCGTCACTAGATTATAATTTCGATCTCATATATGATTATTGTAGAACCTAGAAAGCTAACTCACCATTTTATAGGGCTCGGGGCGAAAATGTATGGACGAAAAATTATCTCCTTTAAAGCGTTATACCAAAGAGTTATAGCTACATATATGCTCTGTACAATATAGTCAAGAAAATTTCCAACTTATCAGATTTTGAAAATAAGCTCACTTACCTTGATTATTTTGAACAAAGTCACAAACATCTGCTTTATTACATTAATATCGTGTGTTTTCGCGTATTATGCATAATCCACCAAACTTTTAGCCAAACTTTGCAGCTTTAAACTTAGTGGTTTAGTTGCTAAGTTTAATAGATCCCGATATTATACGTTAAATCGCACAGATTCGAAGGGGAGTGTCATATTGTAGAGTTATCTATACATATAATAAAATTATAACTAAGTCGAGTCTGTACATTAAATATTTTTTGAAAAATCTAATTGAAATAGACATTATTATCGATACAGAGTCCAAATCTATAGTTTTTAGAATTTTTGTCTGTCTGTCTGTTACCTCATCACGAGAAAACCACTGGACAGATTTTGATGAAATTTGGTATGATGATAGCTAGTTATCCGGGTCAACATATAGGATACTTTTTACCACGGGAAAATATCTCATTTCTGAGAAAAAATACAAAAACTGCATTGTAAGAGTATACTAATATGTAAAACCTAAGAATTTGGTTTTTGGTCATCTGAACGCGGGCAGAGCCGCGGGCAATGCTAGTCTATAGATAAAATTAAAAACGTTTACGTTATTTCCTTTATATAAACACTAGCGATATTAGTTAAAATCAGAAGAAATAATAAATATGTAACCTGTTGGACTTCAGCAATGCATTTGGTACCGTTGATTTTGAGATTATGCTTGCTTCTTTAGGTTCCCTTAACATATCTCCTAATGTAATTGACTGGTTTCGTAGTTACCTGTATGGACGTCGGCAACGTATACGAATTCATGATTCGTACTCTGACTGGCTTCCAGTCAAGGCTGGCGTTCCGCAGAGTGGCGTGTTGTCTCCGCTCTTATTTTCAATGTTTATTAATACTATTTGTCAGCATATCTCTTCTCTCTACCACCTATATGCAGATGATTTGCAAATATATACACAATCAAAAATTTCAGATCTACCTACCGCTATTAATGACATCAATATAAACCTTAAAAAAATAACTATGTGGTGTGAGTCCTTTGGATTGCAATTAAATCCCTTAAAAACTCAAACAATAATTATAGGCAGTCCCAAGCTCATAGCCAGGATTAATTTTGACACTCTACCACATGTCGTTTTAAACGGTGTTATTATACCTTACAGTAAAACTGTAAAGAATTTAGGTATAACCATTGATCAACATATGTCTTGGAGTGCACAGGTAAGTGAGGTAAGTAGAAAGATGTTTGCGTCGATATCATCTCTTCAGAGACTGCGTAACTTTCTTCCAATTTCCACCAAAATTTCGTTAGCACAATCACTCCTCTTACCAATTCTTGATTATGCTGATGTCAGTTACCTTGATATTAAAGAGGAGCAATTAAATAAACTTGAGCGGCTTCAAAATCTCTGTATCCGGTTTATATTTGGCTTACGTAAATATGACCATGTTTCTCTTTTTCGCAAGAAGCTCAAGTGGCTCCCTATCCGCCTTCGCAGGAATACTCACATTCTTCATCTTCTGTACTGTATTCTGTTCGATCCCTGTACCCCACCCTACCTAAAGGAGCGTTTCCAATTTCTTGGCAATTCACATTCTCGCTGTCTTCGCTCTGATATTAACCTTATCCTTAAAATCCCTTCTAACTCCTCTTCCTTCTATAGCAATTCATTCACTGTAACAGCCCCACGTCTTTGGAACTCTCTTCCCCTTAATATCAGACGTGCGAAGTCACTAACGATATTTAAAAAACTGCTAAAAGAATACTTTCTTAGTTTTTGACTTTACATACACTTTACATACGAGTATTATTATTGTTATTTTTTAACTATCTTTCTTTGTAAGCTGTCTTGTCTTGCCTTTTGTTTTGTTTTTTTTTTATTTTATTTTATTATATTTTATTATATATAATATATATGTATATATAAGTATGTGTATCTGTGTAATCTGTGTAATAAAATATGTATATGTATCTATTAGTATAAACATATATACTTATGCATTGTTCTAGTAAACTTTTTTTTTTTTTTTATATATATATTGTGATATACATATTTACTCTATTATTTACACCCCTTCCCTCTTGCAGTTTGCTATCTCCTACACCTAAAGGTTGCCTGGAAGAGATCGCTGTTTTAGCGATAAGGCCGCCTCTTGTACATTTCTACTCTGTATTTATTTATTTTTTTATTTTTTTTTTATTCTTGGTGTACAATAAAGAGTTTATTATTATTATTATTAAATCTAGAGACACGGCAGTGTATCAGCCAAGTTCACAAAGCTAAAGAGCTATCGGCAGTGGATTATAAAAAAAAACTATAACCAAATAGGAAAATGGTAATTTATGACTCTACTGTACCTCTAATGTTATGTTAAAATACTAGCATATAATCGATAAGATTAGATAAAATAGTTTTGGAGATATGATATACCGTAGATATTTAGACAGGATTATTATTTTAGATTATCGCTTCCAATACGCTGTATTACCTGGAACAAAAAAGAATTGAAATTATATATTGCTTTTTTTATTTAAGTTTCATAGGAGTCCATTAGCCAATATAATATACAAAGTATCTTAAAGTAACTCATTTAAAAATTCATAATAAGTACAATGTATATTTATAATATGTATAATATATATGATTTTTAGACTTTCTTCTGTTTGTCAGTTTGTCTGTTGGTCTGTTCGTCTGTGCGCGCTAATCTCTGAAACAGCTTAACCGATTTGGGTGCGGTTTTCACTATTGTATTGTGGTAAGTTTCACTTAACATTGAGTGAGTTAGTTTTATTTCAATTGGTTCATAGGTAAAGAAGTTATATCAATTTAAAGAATCACCTAGGGACGAGATAATATTATATACATATATATCTTACAAAAACATAGTTGACATTTCTTAAGCATAATAATAAGCTTTAAAAATAATTTCCACCTATACTAGTTTTATTTATAAAAAGGACAGATTTGTGTCTGTGTTTGTAATCTAAAATGACATTTTTTTCGTAAAAAAAGTTTTCAGCCAGATATTTCACCAAACGAGCCAACGACAACTCACAGTTTGATAATAACTATTGAACGCAAAAATACCACAGAAAATACTCCCCATAACATTGAAGTCGTATTATTAAGGTTGCCTTATGTCTATGTGAAGTCACCATCAATTGTCAAAATTAATGGCTTCTAACACGCTTTTCATGATTGATCCGGATTAATATTCACTTATAATTAAACGCACTAAGGTATTTAGATATTTTTTATAGCTTAAGCTTACGGTGTGTCATCAATTGATCACATTCGTTCATGGTCCGCGCTTCTTTTAAAACAACTATGTTTTTAATTTTTTAAAAATACTAAAAGGCAGTGGTGTTCCAGTGGTAACGTGTGTGCGTTCATGTGCAAATAACTTCCAACACATATGATTACTACTTGTTTTACGGTGAAGGAAAAATTGTGTGGAAACCTGCATGTCTGAGAGAACCTAGCAAGTTTTCTCAAGATATGTGAAGTCCGCCAACCCGCACTTGGCCAGCGTGGTAAACGATGGCTTGATCCTACTCGTATTAGAGGCAGCCACATGCCAAGCAGTGGGTCGATAAAAAGGGGTAAAAACTATGTTTTAAATTTAGACTGCCAGTCATACAGTTAAAAAAGTCGAATGTCTATGATGGCAAAGTATTGTATATATCTAACTGGCTGCCCTAATCGAGCGGGTTCAATTCCCACATGAGTAATTATTTTATTGACCCTGCATTTGCTTGTTTCGATCTGGTTACAGAAGAATCGACTCTATACTATTACTAAATATAAAATAATTAAATATTTTCTTCAAATTAGTTCCAGGTTAGCAATTAGAAACGCTGCCTTCTTTGTCGCAAAATAATATTAAAAGATTGAAAAAAAATACTAAAAAAGTTACAATTTCAAAAAATTTAATCAACCAACACCAGAAGTTCTATGTTCAAATTTAACTTTTACTTTTACAACTTTTATTGAGCTTTAAAATAACACATTTATTATACGAACGTTATGAGTCTATCGGTTCGGAAAGAAAGGGCTTCTTCAATCTAGAGAAAAACAAGCATAAGATTTAAAAAACACTACCAATGCTTTGTTGGGTACAAACTAAATAATTAAGCAGCAACGGCACTCTACAAATAACAAATTATAATTGTAAGTATTATTATTATCAACTATACTTATTTCTCACGTGCTAATTAGAGTATTGTAGTTATAAGGAAATTTTATTTATTCTTTTCTTTGAAGTTATCTGGCGACCTATATTAATTAATGATAAGAAATACTCGATATTTCTTTGTATGTCTCGCTTCTGAGAAAATATATCTATTTAGGTCACATTATGATAGTATTAAAAATAACTACTTCGTAAATTTTAGTTTTAAGTAAAAACTGAAATAGTTTTTCTTACTCGCCGAATTGACCAAGATTTTGAGATGTTTCCCCTTAGACACCATACTCGTAGCTCGTATCAATAAGTCAGGCCATTACACGTTTTAGTCCATATCATTAAAACTACTGACCCGATTTTGATGAAATCTTTACTATTCCCTAATTGAAATACATGTAAGAAAATAAAAAAGAATTTTCACGATCCGATTACAAATTCGGAGAAATGCGTGGACAAACATACATACACCTATAAAATTTTGTAAAGTAGTTTGAAAGTCCTAATAGATTATCATGTGTGAATATTTTGTAGTTCCAATAATAAATTATTTACACACGTATCGTATTAATAACCTCCTTTTTTGTGAAGTCGGTTAAAAATTAATGATAAAAATTACTTATAGTTCATACAAAAACTAAATATGCGTGTGAAATTAGCCACAAGTCAATGTGTAACGTATAACTGTAGATATTGGAAAGTGTAATTATATAGTATTGAAATGTACTAAAAACTAATTAATCCATATCCATACTAATATTATAAATGTGAAAGTTTGTGAGGATGGGTGGTCGGATGTTTGTTACTCTTTCACGCCAAATGGCTGAACGGATCTGAATGATATTTGGCACAGATATAGATTATAGTCTGGAATAGCACATAGGCTACTTTTTATCCCGGAAAAATGTACGGTTCCCGTGGGATAGATTTGATTTTGTCTAGGGACGAACCCGAAGCGAAGCAAAGGTGAGTCGCTAGTTAAATAAAAATATAATGCAACATAAAGTTTGTACTCAGTAGTACTTTGGAGAAGGAGCGAGAGTAAGTCGCTTGTAATATTTTAATAGACTGTGGCTAAGGAGAATAAACTTGATACGAGCTTAATATTTAAAAAAAAAAAAGATTAGGAGAATCCGTTACGATTGTTTTTTTTAAATCACGAAGCAGCTATAGTCTGACGAATAATACGAGTATATGTATTTTTAATTCATCCGATTATCGGACGAATTGATACTCGATTATAATAATAATATCATATTAAAATAATTTACTTTGTTTTCCATAATATAAGCTATAACCAAAATACGATCTACATTATTGGCATAAATATCGATACATTATTATGTGAATATTATGCCTGAATGAAATAATTTGATCATGATAAATACCTATGTAGCGTAAATTGCATATTTCTCACCGATGGTCGGGTGGTTTGTTTACAAGAGTACTAAAATATATACCTTATATTTTACCTTGTACTTTTTTGTTCTTTATTGCGGCTATAGGATATTGCGACCATTTCTGGTCCATTGCATGAGTTCATCTCCTCATGAACTAGAGTAGACCACTGAAACCTGCAGCTGTATTGTATACAATGTATAGATTTCATCTGAGCCTAAAAAGTGTTTCCTTAGATAAATACTGCGCTTGTGCGTTAAAAGGTCTGCATTCCCCAAAAATATGAAGTGGCGTTTTATCTGCCTCTAGGTTCTGAAGGCTTATGTGCCATTCAGCCTTAATTTGAACATGTATGTAATTATAAGTAAAAAAAAAGATCGAATGTTTTTTCATCTAACACTTAGAACTGCCGCACGCTGCAGACTATCTATCGGTTTACTAAGTTTGGAAAAATTATGAAAATATTGAAGAGAGACCCATGCCCTACGCATGCATATACATATAACAAAATTCTAGCTGAGTCGAATCTGTACATTAGATATTTTTTGGAAAATCTTATTGAAATAGTCATTATTATCGATATAGTAGCCGAATCTATAGATTTTAGTATTTTTGTCTGCCTATCTGCCTGTCTGGGAACGCATTACAATAAGACTAATGGACAGATTTTGATGAAATTTGGTATGATGATATCTGGTTATCTGGGTCAACATATAGGATACATTTTACAGCGGAAAAATATCTCATCTATGAGAAATCAATATTAATCGTCAAAACGTACCTAGGGACGAACCCAAGCGGAGCAAGGGTCAGTCAAAAGTTAGAAATAAATATATACATGTAATATACCAGATAGATTTTCTTTAAAAGTGTTTACTAACGTTATTTTTCAGTACGAAATTTTCATCTAATCGTAATGCTACTTTACGACAACTGCACGTTCTATGAATTACTTCAATATTAAAATCACTTAAAAACTTTGAAACGTATTAATGTTGCTAATTGAAGTAAGTGGCTGAAAAGACGTCATATAGCTCAAGCAAACTTTGAGCTAACAATCTCTTCGCATATTATAATCTTAATATAAGTATGTGTTGTTTTGGGGAATGGAGAACATAGCCTCTAATTTCAGGTTCGAATCTCATGTAGTGTATAACAATATTTCTTTTCATCTGGTTAAGAGCACTTTATAATACAGAAATACATATAATACATTTGCGTCTGTTTAATGCCTGTTTAACCTTTTTATTCAAACTGCAAAAATACCATGCAATATTTTTAAGAAATAAGAGCAATGGAAAATTATATTATTATCATATTTCATAGAGTATTCTTACTACTATATCAATTAATATTATAGTATCTTAGCACCGTATTATACTTATCCATGGTCGGCTTGGACGTACCATTATAGTACATATAATATTTTAGACTTAGAAACTATCATTCTTCACCTCTTTGTAGGGTGACAATACAAAGTGGAGATGAGAGTTTAATCCCTGTACACACGTAAACCACTCAATTATGTAACTAAAATGTTTATTTGATTTGAGCGGGAATCGAACTAGTAGGTACTCTATCTATTACACTATAATAACGTGAAGTTTTAATAAAACATTTAGAATGCAAACAAAGCTAGCCCGTAACATTTAAAAACGTCAAGTAAATCGTCGATAACAGTACATAAAATACTTTAGTGAAAATGGTTTTTAGTCCGCTATACTCGTAGATTTAGCCTAAATCTAAGCGCGGTGTCACTGTTGGAGAAACGTAAAAAAACTGAATGACAAATGGCTTGTTTACTGCGTCTGAGTTGGATGTACCAATCACTTTAGAGTATCCGGGGATCTCGCTCACGTAACACTGAATGGCGGCTGATAGAAAGGCTGTCTGCATACTACACTACGGAATGATAGAAAATGAAATAGTGTAACTTACTTACTTTTTTATGTTTACGCGAAAATTGACATTTTTAAATAAAACTATATTTTGTGATCCTCTGTGATAATTATATATACATATGTATTTGAAAATTTATGTGCATGTTCCCTATAAACTCCAAAATGGCTAGAGCGATTTTGATGACATTTTCAGGCAATCAGATTAGCCCAGCTGGTGATCCTGTCAGGGCTTGTTAGCGATTGAACATGAATAGCATGTTTGCTGTAAATTATTCCAAACGTCGACAAAAACAACATATATCTAAAATCGAAAATATAGTTGTAGCGCAATAATTTTATTTATTACACTTATAATAATTTACTTTCTATATACTTTAAAAACTTTTATAAAAAAATACACCGAAGTTTTATATATATATATATATATATATATATATATATATATATATATATATATATATATATTATTATAATAAAACCCAAAGATTTTATTAGTAGGCAAAGCATGGCAAAGCTCTACTTCAGGAACAGCTCGGCTAACCATTAGCCATCAAATTGTTACATTCTCATTCAGATATCAATTAGTTAAAAAGTTTCAAATCTACATTATTCAAATGGCCTATGTCACTCTCATTTAAATAAAACCTATACTTATAAAAATTGTAACCAAGCCGAATCTGTACATTAGATATTTTTTGGAAAATCTTAATGAAATAAACATTATTATCGATACAGAGGTCGAATCTATAGTTTTTAGAATTTTAGTCCGTCTGTCTGTCTGTCTGTACCGCATCACAGAAAAATCACTGTAGGGATTTTGATGAAATTTGGTATGGGTATAGCTGGTTATCCGGGTCAACATATAAGATACTTTTTACCACGGGATAATATCTCATTTCTGAGAAAAAATATAAAAACTGCAATGTAAGAGTATACTAATATGTAAAACCTAAGAATTTGGTTTTTGGTCATCTGAACGCGAGCGGAGCCGCGGGCAATGCTAGTCTACAATATAAAATAAACTATTCATTTGTCCTGCCTTTGTTTGCAATATAGGATAATTTTAATATTCATATTAACAAATTAATCATATTTATTCAATATTCACCATAACATGTATGTACTTGCAACATGCTGTTATCCCTCTCTAAATGTTTTAGTGTTGCCTTAAATACAGCTTCTCTCAGTAATAAGGGCCATTCTGTAGTCTGTAAGGATTAGTAGCGTTTAGTTTCAAATCCCTTTCTAACCTCGTAGAAGCTTAATCACTAAAAATCTCCTCCAAGGGGTGTACGAGAGGGCAAGACGGATATACCTTTCAAAACTTTAAAGCTTTGTGCATAAAATTGTGTACTATTCCATATTTTTATATATTAAACAAAATTCAGTTTTTATAGTTTGATAAACGACTTTCATGCGGTTGCGTGGCTAGATGCCTAGCAATAACCTACGTGTTATCTTAGGTGATTGTCTACTAGCGACTCGATTCGCTGGGGTTCGTACCTAGGTACGTTTTAACGTTTAGTATGGAATAGATAGTCGATCCCTTGCTTTGTGAAAAACAAAAACAAATCTACTCCAAGGGGACCGTACACTTTTCCGAGAAAAAAATCTATTCCAGACTTTAAACTATCTCTGTGCCAAATTTCATCCACATCCGTTCATATTTTCAGTTATAAAAGATGCATCCATAATTAAAAACCCCCAATGACGCCTAAATAAAAAATATGTCCTTTAATAAAACATCTTATTATCTAATATAACATTTTTAAGAAAGTCAGTCAAGGAATATGAAATTATGAATAAGCACAAAGTATTGTAAGCTTTTGAAGTAGACTTAAGCTCTATATATCTTCGTTTGCGCCAAGCTTTATACTATCGTGGGACCAAAGACCTGTCTCGCCACAAAGCCTGAAGGAAATCTTTTCCTAAGGAACAGTACAGTAGTGTTACCCTGGATTACCTTCACTTGACAGTTTGAAACGATGTATGCGTTTTAAACGTATAAGAATTCGTTTTTTATTTTATGGTATTGTGGGTAATGCACCGGCTTTGTCTGGGGATTTCGTGTACAAAATACAGCAAATATAATTGGTTAAATGATTAAAATAGGTGTTCGAAATATATTACGGTATTGTAATAAATTGGCAAAATATCGCAAAACATAACCACAAAAAAGTACACCAGACGTGAATTCTTTCTTCTTGTTGAAATTAATTAAAATTCAACTATGAACTATACTTCGATACTTTTCAAATCTTCGATGTGCGGTTTTGTAACACCATATATTTTAAGTTTATTCTTAATATAAAAACTTAGAAAAACCGACTTCCAGGCACTAAAATGTAAAATATAACTGAACGGGTGTTTTCATTTAGAATAGATACCTAATCACATATCTTCGAAGTCGGTGCCAGCCGACAATTTTAAGATAGCACAACAATAAAATGAACCTCAGATACGATTTTTCTATACGCGGAACCCTAGAATCGAGGTTTTTATTTCGAATGCTTTCCTGCAAAAGCAATATAATCGCTGGTTATCTAAGAAAATCAATTATATAAACCATAACTGAATTTCTGATTTCGAGCTATAAATTATTACAATTTCAATATTAATTTTCACGATTGAATAATTCGTCTAATATCAATTCGAAGATATCACTTTACCGCGAAACCTGTAATCTAACGAAGCAATTTGTAATACAGGCCTCCGCCTATGCCTGCGGTCATATCGGAACAGTCACCCTGTAACAAGTGCATGATCTACCTAAAATATCTTGCAAAATAGACATTCACACTATATCCATTGCTGAATTTGCTTTAAAATAATTTAATGTCAAAATTTTGGAGCAGCAATGGTTCGAAAGGCAGAAACTTGATACCGTTTTTAGAGTTTATTTGGAATAGTATGGAGTACCATAATAAGAGGAGGGTTAAGCTACCCGCAAATGATCTAAAGGCCTTCGATGGTCGGTTTATTGATTGAAGATTATATGCTGAATATGGATTCTTGGTGAATGATAGTTTTGCTATAACAGTCATTTGGAACTAATTTACACAAGTCCAGTTTATTTTGTTTGTAGTATTTTCTAAATGAATATAAAATATAGCATTTAGTTAAGAAATACTCTTAATTATTTGTTTTGGACGCATCTAATTGTATATACTAACGACTCACCCTCGTTCTTCTCGGGTTCTTGCCTAATTACGTTTTAACGTTTAGTATAAGTTTCTCAGAGATGAAATATTTTTCCACAATATAAAATATCCTATATGTTGACCCGGTTAACCAGCTATCATCATACCAAATTTCTCGTGATGCGTTCTCAAACAGACTGACATACAGAAAAAAATCTATAGATTCGGCCTCTGTATCGATAATAATGACTATTTCAATAAGAATTTCCAAAAAAAATATTTAATGTAGGTACAGATTCGAATCAGTTAGAATTTTGTTATATGTATAAATTTTTCTACATAAATCTACGGCAAGAAAAATAATTATTATATAGATAATAATGGAATCCTAATCTGTGCTTTTGGAAACTGGCTCAATAGTACGTGTTGAGTACGTAAACACATGTTGAGACTATTTTTATCCACTTCACTTCAATTTTTCTTCAGAAATTGATTTCTTTTCAGAAATATTTAAAAAAAAATGTTTTTTTGCACAGCTCTTAATAAATACTACATTAATACAAAATTAATTAAAATGAATCTGTCCAAATCCATTAAACGATATATTTTGAATTCACAAATATATAAAATATTTTAATTATAAAAGAAATGTTAACATCGATATATGTAATTAATAAAGGAATGTTTTAATAACTTGTAAATTAATAATCTACGAAATCATTTCCCACGAGCGTTAGATGACGGCCCGTTTAATACGTTGCTGTTGACATTAAGCTGTTCCGGTTGGAGTTATTTATTCCGGAAGTCGCTATTTTATATTATTTACTTATTTTACCAATATAATATTATTTATTTACTTAATATACTAATAACAAATAGTGTTATTTCTAAAACATTTATAATATTTTTCTATCAAGAATTTCTCAGTAGTTCAAAGGTGTCTTATGACTTGTAGGTCCCTAATACCGTCACTGCGCCAGATATCTATCTCTCCGGACCTACTGACTCTATCGCGCTTACGACCAAAATAAATAATTAATATATTATCGTTCTTTGACCTTCTAGAGATAATTATTCAATATTAACAATATGGGATTTCGATAAAATTGTTTCTATATAAATGAAAGATCTATACTAATATTATAAATATGAAAGTTTGTGAGTATGGATGTATGTTTGTTACTCTTTCACTACTGAATGGATTTTGATGAAACTTTACAATAATATAGCTCATACATGAAAATAACACATAGTCTACATTTAATCCCGGATAAATGTACGATTCCCCTGGGATAGATTTGTTTTTGTTTTTCTAGAGGCGAACCTGAGCGAAGCGAGGGTGAGCCGCTAGTAAGTAATATAGGCCGTATAAGGATGATGCAGGAAACATTATTTGTATATACTGGTACACTATGATATCTCCCGCATACGGCGTGATATCTTTTATTATCTGAATAACCATATCATGGTGTAAAAGCCTTCAATGAGCAGAGTTCTTAAAAATTTATTAGCATTAGTTTTCTATATATTTTACTCCGCGTAACGCGGATCATACGCAATAGTATGTAAGTTAAAACAATTTTTAACTATCGAAACTTTTTTCCACAAAACAAATCAAACACATATTGTATGAAATAACAATTACAAAATTAATACACGGGATTGCATTTTTCTAGATGCAATCCCATGTGATTTACAATACTCGTATTACAAAACTTAATATTACAAAAACTTGGCACAATATAAATTGAAAATTGAAAATATTCACATCTTTTTAAAATCTACGTTAACGAAATCGAAGATTTAATCCAGTTACATTTACTATACCTACACGTGCAAAATTCAACAGTCGAGCTTGTTAAATAGCTTAACCTTGCAGAAATAGCACTTTGCGAAATCGGTCCTCACGTGATAAAAGTTCAGTGAAGCATTAGATTTTCGCGAAGATCTGCTAACGACAAAAATCGCAAATATTTTTATTTTATCACTCAATAAAAAAAAATAACCTTATTAAACCGAAAAACTTGAATAGTGGTTCAATTAAAAGAATACATTTTTAGAAGTTACTTTCGTTATTATGGAAGTAAGCTGTCAAAATTTTTGTTCACGAAAATTTTGACCAGGGTTTTGTACTATTGAATGATTTCAGATAAGATTCTAAATAAATATAATAAATAAAATTTAATAAAATATGTGAAATATCGTTACGTAACATATTCGACGACATATGTGTTTGTTTCCTTGTTTGTTTAACATATTTGAAGTTGCTTGCGAAGTCTTAACAAGGCGTCATAGGATCATGTATGATTAGCGTTATTTTTGATATTATGAGTTCTAAATAAAACGGTTTCTGAATGTTTTCGCGGATTTATTTAGATTTTTGGTTTTTGAACTTGCTAATGTAGCAATCATGGTCACAGGACACTAAGGCTTTTGGTGTCTCAAAAGTTTTTATATAAATATAACAGACGGTATCCACTGATATCTATACATACTTGAATAACAAAATTCTGAGTCGAATTTGTACATTAAATATTTTTTAGAAAATCTACATTATAAAAACGCAACTAGGGACAAACCCCAGCGGAGCGAGGGTGGGTCAGTTAGTCCATACTAATATTATAAATGTAAAAGTGTGTTTGTTTGTTTGTTTGTCCTTCTTTCACGTCGAAACGGAGTGACGTGATTTTTTGTTTGGAAGATATCCATCTCCAGTTTATAATTCAATCCAAAAAAATATTTATGAACAGAATTACTTGAAACTTGGTATTATTGCTCTTCAATAAAATTTAATAAATACAAGTTTTAGCATTTTTCGAAATTCATCCTATGAGCCCCCTCATTAAATAGGGGATGAAAATTTGTATGAAACTACATTTTTAGAGATTTTTTGTAGTTTTAGCGCGAGAGAAGCCGCTGTGTCTGCTAGTTATTTATAAAAGAAGAAAAAAGAAGTAGCGCCTTACAATTTTAAATTGACGCTCTAGATAGACGCTCTGTAAGTTAAATTGATGATTCAAAAGTGCATAAATAAGTCTAAGTGAATAAAGTTTATTTCATTTCATAAAAAAATCCTGTATATGGTGGTTATATTTGCTCAAATCCAACGAAGTAGGTATCGTGAGTTTTATATTATTTATTAGTATTTTATTAGTCAAAGTGGGTCAGAGCTATCTAATATCAGCATCGCGTTTGTATTTTTTTAAAACCATACTGAAATTTGTTTGAATAGAGGCGAGCAAAACGAGTACTTCAAAAAGTAAAACTTAAACGATTAAAACTAAACTAAAAGAAAAAACTGTAGCTTTTTTATTCCACACTATTATATATGAAAAAAGGTCTATTAAAATTGCAGTATTTTATTTACCTAAGACCGATTTATTAAAATTTTTAAAAATGAGTACAATATTTTTATCTTAGTTTGCATGGCAGCCTTTTTTAAAATTCGCCATCTTCATTGTTTATTATTTGCTGTTATAGCGGCAAGAGAAATACATACTCTGTGAAAATTTCAACTCTAACTATTACGGTTCATGAGATACAGCCCTCTTACAGACGGACGGACGGACGGACAGTGGAGTCTTAGCAATGCACCCTTCGGGTACGGAACCCTAAAAACACAATAAACATGCATTAGTATTCTAATATTTTAATACAATATAATAACCCTAATAGGGTTATAAAGAAAAGTAAAATCATAAGAACGGAGTAAAACCTCTTATAACTAATGAACTTTAATAATAAAACCGTATTAAATTCATTTTTAAGGTTTTACATTTTGTTATCAAAATTTTACATCGTTATATATTTAAACTAGCGGCTCACCCTCGCTTCGCTCCGGTTCGTCCCTATGCACGTTTCAATGGTTAGTATGGAATAGATAGAGTATACGTTATATTACTGCTCCGCGACCTTGAGTATTAGCATGATGATATATAGCTTATAGCCTTCTTAATCTCTTTATTAAGAAGGCTATAAGCTATATATATCATGTTATCTAATGCAAAAATAGTTTTCCAAATCGGATTAATAGTTCATGAGATTAGCGCGTTCAAACAAACAAAAAACAAATAAACAAACTCTGCCTCTTTATAATATTAGTATAGATGAGTTCTTATTGAAGTTAACTATACAATTCAAATATTGCTCTATTTTAGTAGTACGAGTACATAGTTTAATAGTGTAATTATTATAAATGAGAATAAAATATGCTAAAAGTGTTAAGTAGGTTTTATTCCTGTTCGCTGCAATTTTTGATTCAATTCAGTACTATGTGTGTTTAACTTATTTTCAAATTAGAGAAACCCATTACTGAAGTACTTGAATGTAGAGACTAATTTAATAATATGTAACTACATATATAATAAACAGACATTTTGTTAAGTTTCAGACCTAAGCCCGAGTTGCTATCCTACAGAGAAAAACATATAAATCCAGCAGACGGTAAACATCAGGTATACTATACCTATGAGATATTCTTTAGAAATTCATATTAAAAAGATATTTCCCTTCAAATTACATACAGATGCGACTCCGCGTGAGAAATGGAAATAAAATTTCGTATTTTACATTTCACTTGTAATAGACTAGGGCTATGTTAAAAAGGTAATATAATTAATTGGAGTAAGTAAGACTGGAGCGTGATGTTTGAAGAAAAAAATCAGGAAGTATCCTTCGTAGAAAAACGAGTCGAGTAAAGCTTTTAACTCTTATAAAGTACTAGCATTTCCCGCGGCTCCGC
Source organism: Brenthis hecate (assembly GCA_951806755.1). NCBI lineage: Eukaryota > Metazoa > Arthropoda > Insecta > Lepidoptera > Nymphalidae > Brenthis > Brenthis hecate. The sequence goes on from OX638250.1 coordinate 16,372,430, forward strand.
CCGCGTTCCGATGAGCAAAAACCAAATTCTTAGGTTTTACATATTAGTATACTCTTACAATGCAGTTTTTGTACTTTTTCTCAGAAATGAGATATTTTCCCGCGGTAAAAAGTATCCTATATGTTGACCCAGATAACCAGCTATCGCCTATCATCATACCAAATTTCATCAAAATCTCTCCAGTGGTTTTTCTGTGATGCGGTAACAGACAGACAGATTGACAGAAAGACAGACAAAAATTTTAAAACCTTTAGATTCGGCCTCTGTATCGATAATAATGTCTATTTCAATAAGATTTTCCAAAAAATATCTAATGTACAGATTCGGCTTAGTTAGAATTTTATTACATGTATAGATATAGAAGATAATTAAATTTCACTTCTATAACACGAAATTCTAACTATGTAAATATCGAAAAGGTTTTGAGCTAAGCTAAATGAACATTATTCTGTTATAAAGCAAAGAATTTCATAGAAAATCAACATACCTCGGAGAAATTTTGAACTGAAAATTTGTAAGACGAATAGCTCGCTAAAGAGAGCACGTGGAGGGGGAAGTATAAAAGGCGGTGTAATACATGTTTCATTATCACTATTGTGCTAGCCGAGTCGCCGTGTAGACGTCTCGGCGGCGTTTTATTGGATACTGGGGCCGGGGCGATTTAAAATGGGAATATGCAATGAGGTATCGATTGATAGAGCCCCGTCTCTACAGAGTTTCTGAATAATTTGTATTAAGATTCGAGGACTGTGTTGGTAATGATTTATATGTTCTGTGAACAGACGCGGATTTAGTTCGCGAGATACCTTCCGATTTTTATTATCTATACTTTTAAAATGTATCTTTAAAAGAAATAGGTATATTTTGAAATAACGTAAATTTAGTTAATGCTTGATCCAACTATCTTAGAATTGAGCTTATTTCAGGGTAAGCACGAGTTTCATCTAGAGTACAACAAATAAAGGCCAAACACATATCTTATTTAGACAGAGTAAAATAGGATCTTCACCCAACACAGCTTTAAATGTAGATGTAGAGTTAGCGATATGGGCAAAGGCAGGACTAGATTATAGTAAAAAAAAAATATAAGTATTTTTTTAATAATAATGAACACTTTATTGCACACCACACAAGAAAATAAATAAAAAAGTGAAATACATAACAATAAAAAGATGCACAGCAGGCGGCCTTATCGCTAAAAGCGATCTCTTCCAGGCAACCTTAGGGTAGAGGAATCAGTATACAAAAATGGTAGGCGGTGTACTTGTATAAATACATACTTATACACATACATATATATATACATACATACATACATACATACATACATACATACATACATACATACATACATACATACATACATACATACATACATACATACATACATACATACATACATACATACATACATACATACATACATACATACATACATACATACATACATACATACATACATAAATACATACATACATACACAAATACATACATACACACATAAATACATACTTACAAACATATATGCATACAAGCAGTGTTTCAAATAAATACATACAATATACATATAATATCAAATATATTGTACATAATATATTATAGTAAGACAAACTAAAGAGATAAATAATGCGTTTTTAACATCGTCTTAAACTTGTCCAAATTATCAGCCCGTCTGATGTGTACTGGTAAAGAGTTCCATAGACGTGCAGCTTTCACAGAAAAGGAGTTGGTAAGAAAACAAGAGGAGTGAGAAGGAATTTTGAGGATAAGCGTTTCACTAGAACGCAGGGAACGAGTATGAGAATTCCTTAGAAGCTCGAAACGCTCTTTGCGATAGGAAGGGGTAGAAGGATTAAACAGCACGCAGTAGAGGAGATGAAGTATGTGAGTATTCCTGCGAAAGCGGATTGGGAGCCACTTGAGCTTTTTGCGAAAGTGAGAAACGTGGTCATATTTACGGAGACCGAATATGAACCGTATGCAAAGATTTTGAAGGCGCTCAAGTCGATTCAGGTGCTCCTCTTTAAGGTCAAGAAAACAAATATCAGCATAATCAAGTATTGGTAATAAAAGTGAATTTGCCAGCGCAATTTTAGTAGGTACAGGCAGAAAATTTCTCAACCTGCGAAGGGAGGAAACAGCTCCAAACATCTTGCGGCTCAGTACACTTACCTGTGGCCCCCAGGATAAATGCTGGTCAAAAATGATTCCTAGGTTTTTTACTGTTTCGGTAAAAGTAATTTCAACATCGTTTAACATCACCGATGGTATATAAGTATTTTTTTACCACTTAGTTATCAAATGTCAGGAGTATCAGCAAATACAGTTGATGCACGAACACTAATAAAACTTCTCTAATACGATGCATAACTAGTTTCGGATTGTTACGTAGTTTATAACGTGAAACTGCGACCGTGAGAGAATTAGTTCAATACCTGTGGTCTGTTCTAAATTTAGTCAACGTAGGATATAAAGTAATGGCATTCGATAACAGTGTATTTCATGGTATATACTGTTATTAATTCTTGCCTTAGAATTCAGAATATTCAATAAAATCTAGAATATCCATAATTATATAATAATATAATATTATAAATGTGAAAGTATATTTGTTTGACCTTCATTCACGTCAAAACAGAGTGACTGATAAATTGGCTTGATTTTTTGTGTGGAAATATAGTTGGAGGGCTGGAGAGTGACATAGGCTACTTTTTATTGCAGGAGATTCTCATTCTCACAGACAAACACGTTATAATACAACCCTCAACCACTCATCATACCTATGTATATAAAACCTATTCCATACTAACCGTTAAAACGTACTGGACGAACCCGAACGAAGCGAGGGTGAGTCGCTAGTAAATTAATAAACAAATAGGCAAAAAAAAAATATATTTATACAATATACATACATTTTATACTTATACAACCTACTTAATATTTATTTTTAACCTATTTTCGAATTAACAGGAAATTTTAAAATGCATTGCCACACAAATTGTGTACGAAATTACCCGTTATAAAATTAATAATATGTTTACGAAATTTAAATTACGTTAATATTAAACATCAAAATATTATTAATAAGCGAATAATATTATATAATCATATGAATGCATAATGTCATTAGTTCGATAAACTAAAATACGCGTATAAATAATATCATAAGCAATATCGTGATCAATTTGCTATTCAGTACATTAAATTTCATATATTCGTATCTAGGCCGAAACACGAATAGAATTAAATAGTTTGCCGCTTGTTAGCTCTAATTATCCGGCTCGGAGGACCAGTTGTCGGTCCCACTGTATATTTAATTATGAATGCAAAACAGTTTATTTTAATTGTACACAAAATATTTAATCAATAGAAGTAGGGTACGGACTACGGAGTGCAGTTTAGAATATTTTGCAATTAACTTATGTACTCGTATGTACTGGGGGAGGTTATATAGGTATGGAGTCTCCTTAGTTACTAAAAAAGATTGCATGCAATGAATTTTAAATGTTTTGTAAGGTTGCATTTTTATATATTGAGTGTTTTAATAGAAAATAATATATTTGATTAATTTGTAATGATTTAGGCATTTACTTATGTGACCTTGGCCGATAGGAATGTGTTTTAAAAAAAATTAAAAAAGGGCGCGGATATTCATTTGTTATCCCGCGCTTTTGCACAAAGATGTCGGTACCATCCTGTAGGTCGCTGCGAATTGTTTGTAATTCTGAAAATTATGATTATAAATTATGTAACTCACTGACGATTATAAAAGTACTGAATATAAGCAAGGAATATCTCGAAGTTTTATTAGGGACCCTACAGTTTGTTACATACAGTTGGTTTGTTTGTAAAATTTAATTTCATGTTAAGGATGTTTTTGATAATATCTGTCTTTTGATATATGTACAATAGATCCATTATAGATTATTGGCTTCCTTATAAATTAATTGTTCTTGCGATACGTTATTTTAGTTTACCATCAATATCAAAAATCATTTTAAGACCGATGACATATTTTTTTTGTCAAAATATTAATTTTAGCTTTGTTATATTAAAAGCTCCATTTCATCTTTTGTTTTTATTCATTCGTGATGTAATCAGTCCGTGAGTGAGGTGTATATGTATATTGTATATATCCATTTACATATGTATTGTAGCGAAATAATGATGCACATATAATAAATGACGAAGAAATCTCAAAAACTACAAGAGCTAGGAAGAACTTGGGTCGGAAGATAATTTGTGTAACGTGCCGGTTGTAAAAGGATTTTTAACATTTTAAGGGAAAAAGGGGTGAATTTTGTAAAACTTTTTTTCTTTATAATTTAACAAGAACGAAGTCGGAGGGTATAACTAGTAAATATAAACATTATGACACGTCAAATCATCATTAAAAATTTAAATGAACTAGAAGCAAGGACGAGATGACACATTTATAATAACAAAAACGAAATTATATTGTTGTCTCTTACATTGTATTCAAAATTTGGTTGACAGAATATATTTCAAATAATTTATTTATAGAAATAAACTCTCTATTTCTTTGCGCATAAGAGCTAGAATTGCTTATTTAGATTGAGTTGTGTGGGTGTATTGTGTTTTTATTATAGTTATAGGTGCGTTGATAATTTTAAGATCTTCAATTTAATATAACACGAAAATATCATACAATTGGTAATAAATATTTATAGAATAAGGCAGTTGTAGACCAGTGGCAACGCGCTCGCTTGGGAAACCGAGTGAAGCGGGTTCAAATCCCGGATCTCGCACCTTTAATATATTCATGTGCGACTCATTTCCAACATGATTACGGTGAAGGAAAACATCGTGAGGAAACCTGTATGTCTGAGAGAACCTAGTAACTTTTCGAAAGATATGTGATGTCTATCAAACCGCACTTGGCCGGCGCGGCGTGGTGGACTATGTAACGTGCCCAGCAGTTGGACGTTAAAAAAAAGATGAATACATACATTTATAGAAGAGAGCATATTTCCGAATCTCACACACAATTAACTTTATTTCTAATTTAATTTGATCATTAAAAACAACAAAGATGCCTAAACAGACTGATTAATGTTTTAATTTTTTATAAAAACTCCACAAATACACGTCCAAAATTTATTACAGATACAGTATACAAGCAATATCGTTTAATAATTAAAATTAACGTTTTTCTCTAACCGCAAATGTCAACCAATGTTTGTTTATCACATCCAATCTATTAGAGTATTAACTATAACATTCATTTTAATGTCCTATTTAAATATTTATGAGTGCCATAAACAATATTATTTAAAACTATACAATCCATAAATTATTGAAAATTTTCACATTAAAAGAGATCAACCGCCATAGAGTAAAGAAAAGGTTTTTATTTGAAGTAAGATAAGGCTCATCATTGACATTAATATATTAAAAACTGTTTGTACATTTGAAATTCCATATATAAAACTAACAACTCGCCCTCGCTTCGCTTCGGATTCGTCCCTTGATAAAAACAAACCTATCCCACGGGAACCGTATATTTTTCCGGGATAAAGAGTAATCAATGTGCTAATCCAGACTATAATCTATCTTTGTGCCTTTCATCCAGATCCGTTCAGCCGTTCTGGCTTGATTGAGTAACAAACATCCATCCAAACTTTCGCATTTATAATATTAATGGGATTAGTATCAGAAATTGATCAGAAAAACTGCTGGAAATAGAGAGGAATAAAAAATATGCTCCAATTAAAATTAATTATCCAGATAATGATAACATATATGCACTTGAACCATAAAGAACCTTCATAATATTTAAAATACCTAAGCATAAGAAAATAAAATAATTATAAAACATTTATTTAGAGTTATTACAAAGTATTAAAAGATATTTAGAAAACTATTGAAAAAATAGATAAAACTTTCATACAAAAAATATTAAAAACAATAAAGGTATTTGAATTGAAAGCAAATTGAACATATTTTATTCATAAAGCCGGCATCTATATAATAAATAATTAGGATGTTTTTGTGAGACGATTAAAATTTTAGAGTCAGCACTAAAAAAGAAAATATGGTAAACAATAGGTTCGGGTCGCGTCGGGAATGTCCACGGGATGTCGCAGCGAAAAAATCATACGTAGATTAAATATAATATTTAAAGTTCGTTGCTATAAACGTAAGCGCAGCGATATATATTTTATAGCTTTCCTTTACTATGTTTATATTTTACTTATATCTTTACATTACAATATACGGTATTTTGTTTGTTGTTGTGTGCTAGTAATTTTTTTCTCATAAAGAAATTTGCTGATTTTGATTAAATTTGTTTTATGTACTTTTAAGCTCACCTGGATAGTTCTTGTACCCGGTAGTTGGCGCTGTTGTCGATATTTCAAAATATTTTTAATTTTTCGACCAATTTATTCGTGTTTTTTTTATTTTAATATCTAATATACATAATCAAAAAATTCAGTTTCTAGCAAAACAACTGTGCCAAACATTAACGAAAACTAAGCAGATATTTTTTTTATCAAGTAAGTACTTTAGAATTTTACTAATGAAAGTTATTAAAAATTGGGTCAACATTGTTTGTTATTGTTTGGTTGCCGCACTATTAGTTTGTATTGACTTTCTAAAAATACAATGAGAAGAATAATAAAGTTTCGCCACATATCTCTGTCTCGCAAAAGTTATACTTACTACTTAATAAATACCTAATTACTTCACATGAGGATAATTATCATTTAATACATAGTTATAGCACAGCCCTCAGACAACACCACCCTTATATTCAAAAGTTTTCCTTTTATTCTAGCCAAGGGCAAATATTCTTGCTGCCTCGAAGTTTTGTGGAATTAATTAGTACAATTATGCCGGTGTATTTATGTGCACGTTGAAACGGTTTGAGATAGAAATCTGAGAAATCTGTTAGGCCATGAACGTACTGGGAGATGATCTTAGTTTGACTTATAACTCTTAACATTTTATCTCTTGTTTACTCTTGTCTTTATATCAGTTTTTGGCGTCGGACGCTAAGCTTTTACTAGGTTGTATGGTTAATTAAGAAAATAATTACCTTTAAGTATAATATAGAAGAGAATATAACGAGGTAATTGATATATCCTCTCACAAATGTACAGTAAGTTCATCGATGTTGAACGTGGTTTAAAAAATTAAAACTATTGCACTTAATCATCTCAGAACATTAGCAAGTGCAAGACAAGACATTTACAAGAAGTTTAATAACCCCAACAAAAGCTGCTAATATTAAAAAGTGCTGAGTGGGAGTGCGTATAGATGGAAATAATAGATTTGAGTTTCGTACATATAGGCGAAGCCCATAAAAAATTACGCATATCAACTAAATAATTAAATTATAAGTACATAGTAAAATAAAACATTTAAGTACTTAGTTATGTTCTAAATTATAATATATTTCAAAACGATCGTTTTACTAGCGGCTTACCCTCGCTTACTCGAGTACGTCCCTAGATGGCTGGCTTTTGTATTATAATCTATTCTAATATTATAAAGAGGAAAAATTTGTTTTTTTGTTTGTTTGTATCGAATAGGCCCCGAAACTACAGAATCGATTTAGATAAAATCTGGTAAGAAGATAGTTTGAGACCCTGAGTAGGACATAAGATAGTTTTTATCCCGGAAATCATCCCTTAAGGAGGTGAAAAATGGGGTGAAAGTTTGTATGGAGAAGCAACCCAGTGAGTCGCTAGTATTATATACAGGTAGAGCAACCTTTTGGCAAATATTACTACGAACTGAAGCCTCGTTACTCCTGGTAATATCTGTGTGTACTAAGTTTTATACAAATCCGTGCAGCCATTTTAGTGTGAAAGAGTAAAAAACATACACGCATATGACATACAAAAATCCGTATTAATAATAGTAGTCTGACTATATAATAACAATATATTTTTTATCTTATCCCCGTGTGTAACCGCCTAACGCTTAGTGGTTAATTTTTTACGCATTCACATAAAAGGGTTCGATGCCTATCTGACTAATTATAATTATCTCGTTGTCATCTCTCATTTAAAAGTAGTTTTGATCATTTGACGTTTGATGTCAAACATATAAATAAATTATTAATAAGATGTTTTCGAACGGTCTTCGATATTTGATCAACATTGTTGATAATTTTGTGTATTCAATGTTCATTTTTATGAGAAAGGCCTCCTGTGGTTTTACTAAAACAACATACCTACCTACATGTTTGATACTAATGACTTGCCCTTGCTTTGCTCGCACTGTTTGACGAATTCTAATAATGACAGTGCTAGCTATGTGTCCATGTCATAGACTATTTATGAACTGAATTTCATCAAAATCCGTCCAGCCCCGAAGAAGTAACAAACACACGAAGTATAAACTTTACCATATGTAATAAGTCCGATTAGTGTGACTAGCATTGACCTGCGGCTTCGCTTGGTAGGTAAATCCATGAAAAATATTGGATAATATCTAAATATAAGAATATAATAAATAAATAAAACATAAATAAATAGAACATAAATAAATAAAAGAAAGAATAGAAGATAAATATAAGAAAATAGAAACGTTTCAATAAAAACTTAAAAAAACCGACTTCCAGGCACTAAAATGTAAAAAATAACTAAACGAGGGTTTTCATTTAAAATAGATACCTAATCAGATATTTTCGAAGTCGGTGCCAGCCGATGCAGAACAAATCTAATAAGTATATTTCGATGCGTAAAATATTTACCTATTAGATATTCATATCTTAAAATATTGTCGGATTTTAAGATTCCGACGAATTGAGAACATCCTCCTTTTTGGAAGTCGGTTATAAATAGAAACAAAGCGAAAGTTATCTAATTGTAAGGCTTAAAATTCAAACTGAATCTATAAATAGATACGATAGTAGGTACCTACTCATTTTAACCGAGTGTTAGAACATAATGCATACAGTATGCGACACATTCCAGTTAACAATTAACCTAAGGGCACGCGCGTAATACCCGAATGTCATAGGATTTGCAATCAAAATCCCTTACACGGACAAACGGACAGACGCCCTTACGGAGAACGGCGGATAATTAGAAATTTGACATAAAGGCACCCACAAACTGACGTATGTTTTGTCGATTTTTTATTCTACAACTAAAGTTGTTAGCTAATTCAAGAAATACATTGATTAAATCACACATTTTGATCATAATAACATTAGTAAACAAATTTAACTTAAAAGTTTTTTAGAATATTAATGAATAAACTACATATAAAAGGAAGAAATTAAAAAAAATTAACAAGAAATAGGTATATTGATATCATTAAGTAATTTTAATTAAATATACTTCTATAACAAATAATGCCACATCAAATATTAAAATTGTTATAGCCGTATACTTGCTATAAAAAATACTAGATATATGTATGTATTTATTTACATTGTAAATACTAAAATTATTTGTAATCAGAATCAAGACTCAAGTCTCCATATATAGTCACTTCTAGCGACTTACCCTCGCTCCGCTCCGGTTCGTCCCATCGTTGCGTTTTAAAGTTTTTTTTTATTTTATTATTTGAATTATTTGGTTTTGGATAAAAATCTATCCAGTTATTTTCTCGTGATGAGGTCACAGACAGACAGATAGACAGACAGACAGACAGACAAAAATTCTAAAAACTATAGATTCGGCCTCTGTATCGATCGTACTAAATATTTCAATAATACTTTCAAAAAAATATTTAATGTACCTACAGATTCGACTTAGTAAGAATTTTATTATACCTATGTATAGATTTACAACCATGGACTATAGGCACTAAATCCTGGCATTCCTAATGATATGTGCATGTAAAAAGCTATACACTATAAAATTTAGGGGTCTTTTAAAATTCAAAGGGTAGTCTAGCTAGCCCCTTCACGAAACGAGGGTGTTTCATTACACCCTACTCTAACAACATAAGCTTGACTAAAGTTACTCTAGTCGGGATTAACATAGCGTACCTACAGATGTACTATTTTGCTTCATTTTATATTTATTAAATTTTTCTTAAATTGCATTTCTTATATTTTTGCACTATTATAACTAGATATTTGTTTACTTGTTTATTTATGTAAGAGATAATCTCTAAAAATATTGAATTGAATATGAAAATTCTTTAATTGGAACTACTTGCTTCAGACACATGGGCTTTATCGACATACCTGCCAAGCGCTTTACTTCTAAAAAACGAAACAAAAACAACAAATTTATATAAGACTAAATACGCATATTAACATAACCATTTTAAACTCTTTAAAAGTTTAATATACAGGATTACAATAATTCATCTGAATAAGAGACCAACGAAATACCACTACTGTATAATTGTATAACAAAACTAAAGTATGCCACCTTACAAAAGTCTAGAAAAATTTAAATCCAAAAAATACACAGAATATTTCACAGTAGTCCAAATTACATAAAAAAACTATTTTTTTTTGCCGTTTCCGTACGCTCATGTCAAAAAAAAATTATACGTGAGCTTATAGAAGTTTCCGTTTAACTTTACAAATCGCTTGGCGTGCAGTCGACTTTATTGGATGGAGGCGTACCTATAGCCATAATTGGACACATCAGAGCTCATTTGCATTAACTAGAGGACTGTTTTGACCCAACTTTTGATGCCTAACCGGTATTACAGGTAGGTGTTTGATTAAATTGTTTCCTTTGATATAGATATCCATAAAATTACGTGTGAGAGTGATTGTTTGTTTATCTATCTTTCATGCAGTAGCAATAAATAGAAGCAATAAGAAGGTATTTTTTTCATACAATTAATAGATTAATAGTAAAAATTAGATATTTTGATACTCAGAATATTTAACTAAATTGCTAAGCTGTTTAATAAAAACTTTGTTTCAGTACGTTGCTATAAAAATGTTTTAATGATACTAAAACTTTGATAACTTCTATTATTCCAAAAGCTTTATATTCCAAGACACGTTCTAAGTAATAATGACTATATCATTTGACTATTCATTGTATAAATATTTCTTTTAATGTATTCGACCCTTTTTGACGTCCCACTGCTGGGCATGTGACTCCCTTCAATACGAAGAGGATCAGGTCATAGTTCACCACTGGCTAACTGGAAGTTGTCGGACTTCATGTCTTTTGAAACCTTGCTAGGTACTCTCAGAGATGCAGATTTCCTCACAGTGTTTTTCTTCACCGTAAGACAAATGGTAATCATGTTGAAAATGATTCGCATATGAGAATATCAGAGTGGCGAGACCAGACATTGAACCCGTTTCACTTGGTTTTCCAAGCAAGTCTATAACAACTGGGCTACCAATGCCTTTCTTTTACTACTACGAGATAATTATAATATGTTTAAGTCTAAAACCTAAATAGCTATTTTATGATAATTTGGTTTAGTTAATAATTTCAGTATCAAAATTTTGAACACTATTAGGTTAGATAACTACGTCGTTATTGCCTACAAATGTTAATCACCCAATCCTCACATTTGATTACGGCCTTACATACTTGATACGTGTTCAGGGTTGTCATATATTAATTATAATGAAACTTGCCTTATTAACTGAGTCGCCAGCTGATACTGTAGCATGAGATCGTAGGTTCGAGTTTCGAGTAGGTCAAATATTTGGGGTTTATCTAATATATCTTAATAAAAATATATTCAAAACTTTTATTCACTTTTTAAACTATCGAGCTACTATTATAAATGCGAAAATTTATATGTCTCTTTTAGTCCATAACGCTGAAACGGCTGTACGAATTTGGATAAAATTTAGTATATATATATAGATAGACCTGAAGTAACATATAGGCTATTAGGAACCTCTATACGCACCCGAGTGAAGTGAGGGTAAGACACAAGTATAAGAAACAAACACGATTTAACAATAGATAAATAACCCAATTATAAATGTACCTTAGCAAACATTATTGTGTAAAATTTTCATAGAAATAAACATACATGAACTAAATAAGATTATAAAAAACATACGTACATACAGACGAAATAAGATCCTCCTCCTTTTTGGAAGTCGGTTAATTACACGACAACTCTCACTTACGTGTGACGCTCATCTAATTACGATCTACGAGGCCATTATTACAAATGCTTTATTCATACGAAGAATGAATTTGACAATCAGTACGACGTTAATTAAAATTTAACTAATTAATTTGATACTTTATTAACTTAATTTTTGAAAATGATTAATTGAAAATGAAAGAGGTACCTACTCAATAAAAAGTATATTTTATTAATGAATATTATTAAATTCAATATTCTTGTTATTGGCTTCAAGGCGTGCCAGTTGAGCACAGATTATTACTTCGCCAATGTCAAGTAGAATGTAATGAAAATTATAAGACCTTTATTCACCTTTTCGATTCATCTTTTGAAGGTAGAAAGGAAATAACGTTCTTGAACAATCAGTAAATAATCTAGTATTTTTCACATTTACTTACATATATTTACGCTAAATCAAGTCCGGACCCGCGAACTTCACCGTAAAATGGAAAGCCGGCGAGACACTGTCATACTAATTAACTAGTCTCCATAAATAATTTAAGTCCTAACCGCTTCGAAATTATTAGAGGAACTAATCCGTTATTATGACAGCTGAGTACACAAGATAAGTTATCACGTATCTACAGAACAACAGCAGTTCCACACTCCCGTCTCATGCTTTATGGTTTGAGACGAAAATTAAGGATCATATAATTACAGTGGTAGCCCAGTGGTATCGAGCTCGATTGGGAAACAGAGTAAAGCGGGTTCAAATCCCGAGTCTCGCACATCAGATTTTTTCATGTGCGAATCATTTCCAACGTGATTATCATTTGTCTAACGATGAAGGAAAATATCGTGAGGAAACCTGCATGCTTGAGAGAATCTAACAAGTTTTCGAAAATCATGAGAAGTCCGCCAGTCTGCACTTGGTCAGCGTGGTGGATTATGGCATGATCCCTCTCTTATTGAAGGGAGGCCCGCGCCCAGTAGTGGGACGTTAAAAAGGTCTGAATACTCGTACATACTAGACTTATTACCGCTTCGGTTCCGTCATATTGAAATTTCAGGCTATACTCGTATGTAGTAAATTTTTCTTGACACTGAAAGTCTTTTTAAAATTGGCGAAGATATACAAAAGAAATAAATATTTGAATTAAGTACTACCTTTTTTTTGAAGTCGGTTAATCAGCATCAAGTTTTTTTTTATAAGCAAAAATACTAGTAGTTTTCTGAACTTACAATGTATGTATGTATGTACGTAGGTACTATACTAGGTACGCACGCAAAAAAATCTCTAAGTGCTACAAATCGCTGTGATATGTTACCTGAAACAAAGAACAAATTTTTAATTATTACTTAAAAAATAAATTAAAGAAGAATAAATAATATTATTATTATTAAAAAATAATTACAAGAAGCAGCTTCCTCATCCATATTACGAACAAAATTATAAAACTACATTCAACTAGTAAGCACTTTCGAAATAAAATTCTGAACAAAACACAGTCAATAATTCATTCATGTTAAATCAACTTCCACAAAATTCCTTTGTTAACTAACTTATACAGAGTTACGATGTTACGGTTAAAACAATTCAATACACGAACGATCCCTATAAATAAAAGATATATACAATAAATCAGCTTCTTACTGATGACAAAAAAAAATGACAATTAAACACAAAAGATGGCCTAAGCATTGTAGGGTACCTTCTGAGAAGCTATAAAGTTTCGTCCCTGCGGTCATTTGTTTTGTAAACAGTGTGACAATACTTATTTTTAATCAATTTTCAACTCAAATTGAACAGGGTTAGGGTTGTAATTTATGGAAACTTAAAACCATATTTAAATCTAAGAAATTATCACCCAAAATGGTTGAGTAATTTTTTTAGTGGTTAGATAATAAGTTGCATTATGCGAATCTACATAATATATCCTATACATGAAGTTTCAAACACATGAAACGAAGAAATTTTTAATGTATATTTCAATTATATTTATGAGTTAAATCTGAAATTATAATTCTAATCTGAAGCTATACAGGTAAGAAAATTATTAATATAGTACTTTCTTAGATTTACGCGAATATTTGACATTTTAAATAGAACTATCTTTTCGGATTTTTTCGCGAATTTATTTAGATTTTTTCCCCTATTAATTTATTTTTATTTTTTTCTCTCCCGTGACCATGATTGTTGTAAAGCATTCGAAACGTCAAAAATCCGAAAAGATAGTTTTATTTAAAATTATTAATATAGCTTAACTTTTTTCACGTGTTTTTATCATGATTAACACAAGGGCATAAAAAGGCCCATAAAAAATTATGTATTCGATTATCAAATATCGATAGAATCGATAAGTATATTGAATCGATAAAATTGATAATTTTCGCATTATAGTAATAATGCGAAATTTTCTATGTGTGTATGTTTTTAATTCCTTCACGTTTAAATAGCTGGACGGATTTTGATAAAATTTAATAAGACATAAGATTTAAAAGTAAGACTTGGAGGCACATATAAATATGTATGTACTAAAGTAGGGTACATACTGTTAACAGTTAAGCATCTAGTGACGAAATCGAATGAAGGTGAGTCGCTAGTAAGTCATACAAAACATATCAAACATAGCTAAAGATTTATTCATTTAAAGTTGAAGAATTGAATCTAAAGAGAACCAGTAATAATTTCACTAACAAAACCATAAAAGCGCAGTAGAATACCATACGTTCTCATTCCATGTGCTTAGTGACTGTAATAAAGTACATTTACGTCGCTAAGACCTCTCCCCGGTGAATATTATTTAGATTCTTCACATAGGGTCGCCATCAGAATAATATTTGAATAACATGTTTATTGGCAGTGAATGAAATACGGTATTTTCTTTTCCTTCATATTATTTATTTGAAAATAATGTGATTTATTAAAATCGGAACTAAAACAATTTATTATTATACACTAGAATTACCCGCGAACCAAAAACCAAATTCGCAGGTTTACATATTAGTATACTTTTACATTGTAGTTTTTGTATTTTTTCTCAGAAATGAGATATTTTTCCGCGGTTAAAAGTATTCTATATGTTGACCCTGATAACCAGCTGTCACCATACCAAATTTCATCAAAATCCCTCCAGTGGTTTTTCTGTGATGCGGTAACAGACAGACAGACAAAAATTCTAAAAACTATAGGTTCGGCCTCAGTATCGATAATAATGTTTGTTTCAATAAGATTTTCCAAAAAATATTTAATGTACAGATTCGGCTTGGTTACAATTTTATTATATGTGTACTCGTAGATAAATTCGGCTAACACTATAAAATGTTCATGAAGTCGTGAAAAAAAAAACATATTGGACTTCCTTATACAGAGAACCTCTTCAAATGGTCTATGAAAGTTCAAAGTTCCTTTTTAATTTATTTACTTTTCATACTGATCATAATTATATTACATATTTCTTATCACTAAAAACTCTTGATTTAAAAAATAGTAAGATATTAATACAGTAATATTCTGAATTTGAGTCCTACTAAAGTAAAACAAGTCAGCAACCAAAAATCCACAAGCAAATATAAAATAAATTAACATTGTTAAAATTATGACCGACAAATTTTTGTTAGCATTAAATTTTTCTTTTGGTTTTATTGAATCTGCCCGCGGCATCGCTCGCATCGTAAATGGGACGTGGATGAACTATATACATATATCCATCCCCATGATACGCCTACTACATATGTATAATCATATTAAAGTAGTATTTAGGATTTAGATATCCTAAATATTTTCTTCCTGAGATTTCGAGATTTTGCCGAGATTAGAGTGCCTTAATTTGAAATAGAACAAAAAATCAGTATTCCTCTCTATGAACTTTTTTTTAGCCGTAGACGTACCGGCTCGAAAAGCCAGTAGGTACTACCCACTAAAACCTAACAAAACCTTCCCTCGTCTTAATGGGGCGTCGCAGGATCGCTTACGCATTCAACTACGACGCCCCGACGGTAGATCTGCCGATGCAGACCACAATAACAATGGGGTTGCTCCACAGTCCGCTCTGCTTTCAGAGAAGTACCAGGAGCAACCCGCATGGTACACCGCCCAACGAAGTGGGCCACCTCCCTGTGCGTTTCTTAGCTTCGCACTACTGAGCCTCCCACCATGACAAGGTGAACGCACGTTGGGGGATTCCTCATTATGACCTTCACAACCTAGTCTATTTCCCTATTTTAGTATTTTGACACATCTCATGCTAAATCCTTATTAATAAAGAAATATAAGTAAGCCAATCTAATATATCTTTTCCGTAAGTCCTAACAAAATTCTAAGAATGGTTATCACAGGCGTACGATCCGGAAGGTTACGTAAGATATTTCACCTCACTGTACTACGACACGGATGCGGTGAAATTTTAATTATTCACTTTTTATATCTTACCACTTCCTTTTATTGTATTAATATGTTTGTTTATTACTTTACGCCACCCATATTTTATTTGTTTTGTAGAAAGTTATTAGTGTATAATAAATTTAGTTTACTATGATGGCGATGGCGCGTTAGGATTCGCAAACGAAGGGTTCCGTACCATCGTACAAGATATAAAACTATATATATATATATATATATATATATATATATATATATATATATATATATATATATATATATATATATATATACGTAAGATTTCCATATTTTAATGTATAATAAAACAGTTATTAATTGATTATATTGGACACAATGACGACGCGAACGCACAAATTATGATACCTTTATAAATTAGACAGAAAATGACGAGAATGGTCAGGCCGAAAAAATAAATAAAAAATAGAATTAAAAATGGAAAGAATCAAGAAACAAAAAAGGGGATTAGTCGGCGGGGGTTGACAAGGGTGGATGTTATCCGTGATTTTTAACTGGAGCAAAAAATAAGAAATTGTTGAGAATAAATTTTCCTAATAATTTGTAACTAAATCTAAGTTTTGAATATTTTGAATAAATAATATTAAATAAGTTTTGAAACATAATGCTGGCTTTTCCCAAGTTTTTTTTGCATGGCAGCTATTTTGAAAATAGCCATCATGTTTTTTTATTATTTTTCGTTATAGCATCAATAGAAAGAAATACATACTCTCAGTAATAAGCTCCCATTGGCACCCTTCGGGTGCCAAACCCTACAAGCTGCTAGAATTTGTATTATCAAAATAAGTACATATTATAAAAGTAAAAACCTCAAGATAGAATTTTAAAACACGTTTTCTTTATAATATACCTACATAAAAAAGAACTTATGCTGTAAAATACACTATCAATAAGTTAATCAATGACCTAATATGGATGTAGTATAATATAAGAAGTATTTCGTCAATTCAGAATCGAACTGATGACCTACGATACGTGAACCTACATCGTATATATAATGCTATTGTATTAAATCGTTTGTAGACAAACCATTATTATATTAATTAAAAAACTTTTATCGCTTTATTAAAATTTCTACAATATCCTATTCATAGAATGCCACCGACACAGCACTCATTAAAATGTCGTAAAATGCATCTGACCTAAATATCGCTTGTAATCTTTCTATATTGGTCGTTTTATAGCTTTGCTTAAGTTTTTAAACCGAATTCAAATAACGAGGAGATTATACTTTCTTAGATTTACGTAAATATTTGGCATTTATATTTATATATACATATAGTAAAATACTGAGTCGAACTTGTACATTGATATGATTAGTTTTTGGAAAATCTTATTGAAATAGTAATTATTATCGATACAGAGGCTGAATCTATAGTTTTTAGAATTTTTGTCTATCTGTGTGTCTGTTTGTCTGTCTGAGAACGCATCACGAGTACACCACTGGACAGACATTTTGATGAAAATTGGTATGATGATAGCTGGTTATCCGGGTCAACATATAGGATACTTTTTACTCCGGGAAAATATCTCATCTCTGAGAAATCTATACTAAACGTTAAAACTATCTTTTCGGATAGTTTCGTTATTTTATTTTGTGTGTCTGTAATGCGATATCTTCGACTATTCTGGATCAATTTTAAGTCACTTATACCTCGAGGGTGGTCCCATATAAAAAAACCACATCTGATGATCTTGAAGGTAATATAAATTTAATAATAAAATTACAAACAAAATCTTACCTAAATATAAAATTTTGATCCAAATCGTTAAAGCCGTTTTCGAGGTACCCAAAATAAATACATACTTACACATATACATAAGAGTTGCTCATTTAATATATAAGATTAATCAGTTATAATTGCGTTAATGAAGGCAGTGGTAGCCAAGTGGCAACGTGCTCGCTTGGGAAGCGAGTTCAAATCCCGGGTCTCGCACTTCTGATATTTTCATGTGCGAATCATTTCTAACATAATTATTACCACTTGTCTTAACGGTGAAGAAAACCATCATGAGGAAACCTGCATGTTTGAGAGAACCTAGTAAGTTTTCAAAAGGCATGTGAAGTCCGCTAACCCGCACTTGGCCAGCGTGGTGGACTATGGCCTGATTCCCCTCGTACTGAAGGGAGGACGTTAAAAAAGGGCTGAATACATACATACAATAAAAGCTTGTTGAAATCCAGTTTTTAACCCAAATATTTTCACAAGTTGATAAGCTATAGAAGTGAACTTAACAGACGGTCAAACCTATTGTTCTAATAAAACACCTTATTTCATGTAAATGCCTCATCCATTTATATTCTAACTTCGTGGCTTCGCATAATACGCGCTCGATTGCAGTTCCGATATTGAGAACAGCGTGGCACCTACACGGCGACATGGTGTGTGTAGGAAATTGCATACATTAGGGTACATAGTGTAGCAATAAAATGTGCATATATAATAAAATGATCACGGATTTACGGTGAATTTCTTAAAAAAAATAATAGGACAGACAGACAATAGTTTGTAGGACTGAAATTGCAGTCGAAAGCTAAAAATTCTTTAAACTTTAAATGTTTAGTCTGCCTTATAAATATAGTATGTGGTACAGGTTTCTTAATGAATATTAAACTTTCAATAATAATTTGGAATAACAAAAAGTACCTACCTAAGTAGACTTACTTTTATAAAAAAAATACGTAAAAGCTTAGGGGACGATTTTCCCTTCATAACCATATGATGTAAACAAATAATTTTTATTAACAATAAAATTTTAAACATACAGTACATTTCCAAGAGGTACGATGTTTTTTTTTATATTGTCACTAGCATTGCCCGCGAACCCGCCCGCGTTTAGATGACCAAGCCCAAATAAAATAGCGATCAAGATAAGCTATTTTTAATATTTTTGGCCTTATTTAGTAACTTACCTTGCTAAAATATATATAATATCATTGTGGTTTTATTCTAACCAGTTTTTGTATTTTTTCTCAGAAATGGATATTTTCCTGCGGTAAAAAGTAGCCTATATGTTGACCCGGATAATCAGCTATCACCATACCAAATTTCATCAAAATCCCTCCAGTAGTTTTTCTGTGATGCGGTAACAGACAGACAGACAGACAAGAATTAAATGTTATTTTAACAACTACAACAAATTAATTGTTAAGAACTATATATTCGGCCTGTGTATCGATAATAATGTCTATTTCAATAAGATTTTCCAAAAAAAATTAATGTATAGATTCGACTTAGTTAGAATTTTATTATATGTACCTATAGATTATGTCTCCTCCATTTTACGTGGCATGGACAAAGTAATCTGTGTTGAACTGGCATACTTTAAAGTCATAAACTCGCTCTCGCTTCGCTCGGGTTCGTCCCTAGGAACGTTTTAGCTGTTAGTATGAACGGCAATTGATTTATATATGTATATGTATATATATAATTAAATTAACCAGTTTTTATTTTATTGGTAACGATCGGAAGTTTGAACACGGGCGAAGCTAATACTGCTAGTTGTAAATTAATCTTTAGTTGGAAATTTTGGGTGACATCTTCGATCTATTGTCAAAGCAGATAAAAAAAATAAACACACATATCTCCTATAACATTTTATTTGATGTATAAATTTTAAAGCGGACCGTTAAATTGAAGGGACATTTGGACCAACAAAGTATCTTATTTCGAAAAAACTTAAGGTGCTCCCTTTTTTCTTGCACTAATTTTGTTACTTAAAACTAAACTTTATTTCATTGCCTTATGGTTTATTTTTTGTATATATTGAGTAAAGTATTGTATTAGTAAGATTATGTTCAAAAACGAGGGTCAGGATTTTTTGTTAACAAAAACTCTGTCGTCGGCACAATAAATTAAAATATTCCAACACTAATTTCAATTATTCATTCAAAAATAAACTTTAATACCTTCTAAATAAGTCTAAAATACATTTTAGTGATAAATGTACTTTAAACCCACTTCCTCATTCACACTAATCATGTACTTTGACTTCTGCCGCATTTATTTGAATGCGTTTTGTCATTATATTAAATAAAATTCAATAGTAGTCCATCAACATAGACGTTTTAATTTACAATAATTTGCATAGAACTGAAAATTGGTGCAGGCCTTAGGAACTCTATCTAGAATCCACATACATATACCCATACTAATATTGTAAATATATCCTACTAGCTATAGGATGCTATCCCATACAAACTTTCATCCCCACTTTCACCCTCTTAAGGGATGATTTTCGAGATAAAAACTATCCTATGTCCTCTGTCCCAGGGTCTCAAAGTTTTTTACTAAATTTATCTAAATCGGTTAAATAGTTTCGGAGCTTACTCAGTACAAACAAACAAATCTTTCCTCTTTAGAATATTAGTATAGATATATGGCTTTCGTATTGAAGGCAGGCCCATACCCAACAGTGATACGTTAAAAAGGGCTGAATATATAGATTATTGTTTGGCTTCATGTTTAATTTGGTTCAATACAGAGATCTGTATTAAACCTTATACGAGTATAAAAAATCACTTGACACCGTTTCTACTATGCACAAATTATAATAAAAGATCGAACAATGAAAATTTGAATACTAAACGTTTTACTAACGAAGGCTTTACAGACGTCGTGGTCATGATGTACAATTTTTCAAAGACAATCAGTTAATCTCAGTTAATTTAAAATGCGGAATCTTGAACTCGACTTATAATGAATGGACGAAGTTTGAAATTAAGATCTGTAAAGGAAATCTTTTTGTTTCGCTTAAACACCGTTCTTAACGACTTAAGTGTTACAGTACTGAGACTTATTCGCAATTATATTTTTTAATTCCACGAATACTTCAATCTGTTGATAAATTCTCACTTGTTCATTCAATATCGCGGATTCGATTCCCACACAATGTAAATTCGTAGACATGTATAGGTACGGTTATTATGCAAAAAAAAATAAAAGCTAAATAGGTAGCTAAATAAATACTTTTTAATAATTTAGTTCAATAATTAATTAACATTAGTATCGAATAATTAAAAATTAGTTTTATCAATTTCGTATTGAGTACTAACAGTTCATTCTTATCATAGTTCATAGTTATCCTCTTTTACTTCTTCAATTGTCTTTAATTTGTATAAAATGATTAGCTTTCGTTTAGTTTTATAATGCATTCTCAGTCAGACAGACAGACAGACAAAAATTCTAAAAACTATAGATTCGGCCTCTGTATCGATAATAATGACTATTTCAATAAGATTTTCCAAAAAATATTTAATGTACATGTTAGAATTTTATTATATGTTTTATTTAAGATTCAACTAAAAATCTAAATACTACTTTATAATTTAGTTTAATAATGGCATAAGCATCGATTAGTTTTATTTTTACTTAGAGTATTGTAATATTATTTATAACATTCAATTATATGTGATTTTTATGTTACAATATATTTATACCTATTGCGATTTATATTTTCTTCGCTATGTTCCCACTCTTAAGTGCTTTATAACATATATGTTGCTCCGTGTCATAGCCTATCTGTGTACCAAATTTCATCTCAATCCGTCCAGCGATTTCAGCGTAAAGGAGTAACAAACGTACACAAAATACATTCAAACTCGTATTTATAATACCTATACCGTTCACTATAATTAAATTAAAATTAAAAATAAACGAAAGTCATTCATTTAAACGAATTTAAGTCAACAGACAGACAAGCGATATATTAGCAAGCAAACATTACTTGATATATGGTAAGTTAAAGTAGTAAGTAGTTTTAAAGCCGTTGGTAATCAGTGAACCATACATAAAAGTCCATGTAAAAAGCTTATCCGGGAAATCGAACCCGTGCCGCGGCAGGCTGACAGAGAGCCCTGTGAAGTGCTGTAACATGATAGTGAAGCATGGCAGGTGATGACCAGTTGCTGTGAGAAAAAACTGTCTTTTAGTAAAAATATGCAAAAAAATGTTTTAAAAAATAAAGGTGACATGTGCGGTTCAAGGGTAGGGCGCTTCGAAAGTGAGGCGTGTGTGTACTGTATGTTTTTGTTAATATTTACCTTCAGTTAACTTACTTTTAATATACCTAATATAAAAAATCCATAATTTTCTATTTCTTTCTGCCTTTACTTACCTATCAAAAAATTCATTTTTATTTTACGTCATAAGTTATAACGTTTAGTATAGATTTCTTAGAGATAAGAAATTTTGCCGCAGTAAAAAGTATCCTATATGCTGACTCGGATAACCAGCTATCACATACCAAATTTCATCAAAATTTGTCCAGTGGTTTTCTCGTGATGCGTTCCCAGACAGACAGACAGACAGACAGACAGACAGACAGACAGACAGACAGACAGACAGACAGACAGACAGACAGACAGACAGACAGACAGACAGACAGACAGACATACAGACAGACAAAAATTCTAAAAACTATAGATTCTGCTATCTAAACTATAGATTATCCCAAAAAAATATTTAATGCAGAGATTCGATTCAGTTAAGAGTTTTATTATATGTATATAACTTATGCACTCATAATGTCTCATATTACTATTTTTAGCACAAAGCTAAAAAACTTTGATGATAAATCAAAAACTCGTTTTTTAAGTAAATGAAAAAATCTAAATACATTAATAATAATAATAATGTTTCATTTCCTTATTTACATGCACCGATTTCTAACGTGTTAATAATTTCAGTCTTTAAAATCAAGATGCATCCCATTCAGATCACGTTGGCTTTCTAAGACGCTGTGCACTGTGATGGGTTGTTTACGTTATCTCGTATACCTTTAATATTGTGTTACAGATGCGAAATTGTATTGATTTTTGTGAAAGATTTTTAGTTATCTATATACTAGCTGTGCCCCGCAGTTTCACTCGCGTTAAACTTGTTTGGGAGATTAAAAATAGAGGGGCTGAATACAAGATACAAAGAACATTTAAATAAAACTAATTTTTAATAGAAATATGAATCATCAAATCAAATTACTTTTTAAGCGATTTCATACATAAAACCATACATTTTTTGTTATTTAAAAATAAGCAAAGAACAACTAGCATAGGTGAAATAATACAAAACTACGAAAAAATAATGAAAAAAAAATATATTAAATAAATTTATTTATATATAATCGCAAGGTTTTAAGATTTTATGTTTATGTAACTAAACTCTTTAAACATAAACGCCGTCACTGTATAAATCTAGCGGTTAAGATCGAACGCCTTTCTAGGACAACGTGCAGTGACGTGTGCATTGTTGAGAAATTATGTAGCAAGTACCTATTTCATATACACTCTAACATTTTATTATTTGTTATATTTATAACTAGCGACTCACCCTCGCTTCGCTCGGGTTAGTCCCTAAGTATATGTATAATATTGTATCATATATATAGTTTTATAATACTGTATAGAAATCTGCCCGATTTGTTGACATTTATGATAACTGCTCCGCTCTCTTAGGTAGTAGCATGATGATATAGCCTATAGCCCTCCTCAATATACGGGCTATCTAATGCAAAAAGAATTTTTCAAATCGGATTAGTAGTGCCTGCGATTAGCGTGTTCAAATAAACAAACATACAAACAAGCAAACTCTGCCTGTTACACTTACGCTGTTGGCTTCTGAAGACACACGTATACGCGAAGTATATCGCTAATATTAATATATCTTCTTTAATTATATATTTAACCTTACTTCTAGTTTTACGTTTGTAATAGTTACGTCTTCACACATAACAGAGTTCAGTAAATTTTGACACGGAGGTAGTTAAAATTTTAACATGATTAATGCCTTGCTCTGCGTAGCGACTTTATTTTTTATATAGACAGGTAAAGTCTATTCAGATATTACGTTGTTCACTTGTATAAATAACGCGTCAACTTTTATTAAGCCGTGTTATTTGTATATAACATACAATAAATACAGTATGGCATTTCAGGCTTGTTGCTCGATGAAATCCGGTAACTCTACAAAGTTTCAAGCATTCGAGTGATGCGAATAGACGTACTCATCGCATTCCAACGCTCTGGAGCATGCCTTTCGCACTATCGGATACGCTTAGACATTTACAGAAATCTTATACTTGTACTTATATACTGTTAAAAACCTCAGGTTCTTTAGAGATAAAATCTATAAAGCCTTCGCTTCGCTCTATATAAGGTAAAATCGTTTCGGGAAATTTATAATTAAGTATAACAAATCCTGTACTCAGCTTCCTATTAGTCTAAGAATTTTTAGAATAGAATCGATAGTACCAAAGACTATCTCGTACATCCTTTTTAAAACAACAGTGTACACAAAAAGTTGTAAGTAATTAACACCCTGCTACGTAGAATAGGTTAACATACTTAAGTAACAATCTATATAATATTATAAATATGAAAGTAAGTCTGTGTGTTACCTTTTCATGAATAAAGAACTAAACAGATTTCGATAGAATTTGGCAAGGACAAAGGGTGCATCCTGGGATCGGATATAGCCTTGATCTCCGCCCTGAGTATCACATGAGCGAAGCCCCGGGCAAAAACTTGTTTATTTAATTATAAATACAAATAGCCTAGATGAAAATTATTTGCCGAACAGAAAAAAACCGTGATCATTTTAAAATTTAGTATTAAATCTATACATATAATAAAATCGTAACTAAGCCGAATCTGTACATTAAATATTTTTTGGAAAATCTTACTAAAATAAACATTATTATTGATACCGAGGCCAAATCTATAGTTTTTAGAATTTTTGTCTGTCTGTCTGTTACCCCATCACAGAAAAACCACTAGAGGGATTTTGATGAAATTTGGTATGGTGATAGCTGCTTATCCGGGTCAACATAGGATACTTTTTATCGCGAGAAAATGTCTCATTTCTGAGAAAAAATACAAAAAACTGCAATGTAAGAGTATACTAATATGTAAAACCTAAGAATTTGGTTTTTGGTCACCTGAACGCGGGCGGAGCCGCGGGCAATGCTAGTCTATAATAAACATGGAATTTTAACTAGAAGGCACTCATCAATGTTCGATATTGTCACACACAACGATTTCAGACCACAGCTCTTAAAGTATTAGAAATATCTTAGCATCGTTAACTAAACTCATCGTGCCAACGCTTGAATAAACCTGTGGTTTTCTTGAAATGTTCGAGCAAATATAATACACCATAAAATATATTAGATTATTAACTATGGATGTACTGTCGAGTCGTAAAAGGGATGAGTCTTGCTGGATGGATATCTATACTCTATAGTCTATACAGATAAATAAAATTGAAGTGTCTGTTTGTAATGTCAAAATAACAGCTTTTTACTAAATGTATATGGAATTATTTACGGTATTTATAAGAAAAACACAGTTTTTTAAATATTTGTCTGACTGTTTGTTCCAGCTAATCTCCGAAATGGCTGGGCCGATTTTGACGAGACTTTCACTAGCAGGTAGTTGATGATATAAGGAGTAACTTAGGCCACTTTTATTTCAGTAAAAGAATTAAGGTTCCGGTCAAAAAAATTAAAATGTAGATACATTTTAATTTTTTGTAGATTGTATGAATGTAATGAAATTTTGTAATTTGTATGAATGAATGTAGATACATTTTAATTTTTTGGGACGCAACCGAATTACGTAATATATTCGTATATGCGAGGGACAAAAACATACATACGTACCTATACCTATTTAAGTTATATACGGGACAGCCATACATAATAGAATTCTCTTTTATTTCTCCAATTGTCATCTTTCACTTCATACACGCTCGTCCGGTAACCTCGAACTTTTGATCTAACTTTGTTAACAATAAATACTTCAAAAGTTCTTTCGGAATGAGGCTACTAAGATAAGTTTTCTAATACAAGTGAAGTGCTAATAGTCGTCTACGCGTAGTTATGAAATAGGAAAATAAGAGTTAATCTTAAACATCTTTTAGACGAATCTCTGATTATCTTGGATTATGACGACACGTTTGGCTCAGTTTGTAATGACCCTACCTGCTATGCTATGGTCGAGGGTTTGAGTCCAGCTGGGGGCATCCATTTGTGTAATGAGCAAGAATGTTTGTATTTAAGTACTGTGTGTATTTAAAGTTATATATTATGTATGTGTAGTGTATCAATTATCTGGTATTCATAACACAAGCCTCGTAGCTTACCATGGAACTAGATAGTGCTGTGTGTTAGTGTCCCAAAATATTTATTTATTTATTGTTACAAATTCTTGGGTACTACATTTTATGAAAATATAGTTTCAAAGTATGAAACCATTGTACTAACAAGCTAATAAAGCTGCGAAAATACTCTAGTATGTATAACATATGGACGGTATATCACAAAGCATTAAGACGTGCAAACAGAACAGCTGATCCATTTCGCTTGACCTCCTTCTATCCATTGTCCTTTCAACTTTTTGTGCGAAAGATTAATGTGTTTGATAAATATCTTTATTTCCAAAAGAATGAAATTGAAAAGTTTTATAAGCGAATATTTAGTATAGTATATTGCAATGTCGGGATTTGTAGGTTCTATTTCCGCTTGAAGCAAATATTTATATTGTGGGAAATATTTACTATAATATGTATTAATATAATATATCTTATATAAGTGGACCGATGAGCTGGAGTGGAGTGGATCGCTGGAGCTAACTGGATGCGGATGGTACAAGACCGGCAGTCATGGAGATTTTTGGGGGAGACCTATGCCCAGTAGTGGACTTGTTTCGGCTGAAACGAAATGAACGAATATAATTTATAAAAGTCTATGCTTTTAAATATAAAAATTTGAGCTGTAAGCGGAGTAACAGACAGCGAGTGATCCTGTTAGGAGTTCGTGTTTTAGCTTACTTGCATTTTCTAGTTTGATTTAAATAAAATTGATGCTATTTTTTCTTTAGAATTCAATTATAAAATTTACATTTCGTGATATAAAATATAAAAGCCGATCAAAATGGAAGATCTTGAGAAATTTCATAATTTGGCGCAAAACTTGGTAAGTTTTCTCATTACGAAACCAGTGGGCTGTGAATAGTAATGTGGTGATTTTAATAATTCTTCGTTAAATTTTAGTTTCTATACACACTCAAAGTCCCTACTTTTACTTGAAGGTTAAATATGTATATAAGCTATATATTCTGTTCATATGATAGTATCTATTACATGGAGGTTATAAAGTATACGCAACCATATTATCCAATCTACACTAATGTTATAAAGAGGAAAGATTTGTATATTTGTATGTTTGTAACAAATAAACTCAAAAACTACTGGACCTATTTAGATGATATTTGGTAAGAAGATAGTTTGAGGCCCTGTGAAGGACATAGGATATTTTTTATTATACTTTTTTTCTCTTAGAATGTTAAACCTTATTATTGCTTAACGTTATTTAGTTATTATTGCTTTTAAAGTAAATTCATATTTAGATCAGAGTACGTCTCGAGCGGGATCGCAACGCCATCGTTACATTCGTTGGAGATATGTGGCTTGGTAACGTTGAGGATCATTGGAGTGTTGTGTCTTTAAGTCAAATCAGTATCGAAAACCCATTGCTCAATTAAACTATTAGAATTATCGTTTCAAGTTTATAACATTATGATTTCCCTCATTATATTGTTTTGAACATTGAATATTTTATTTGTGCCTGCATTGAGCCCTAATAAGGTCCACAAGATTCATAAGCACTAAAAACTATGTCGGTGAAACATAGATATCACGTCATATACATAGACAAAAACAAAACAGTCCTTTTTCTCCTCAGTCTGTGGACTAATTTACTTTATTTTTAGTTCAGTAGGCAGTAGCTTTTGGCGAGCTTTAGTGTTATCAATAAAAAAGTTTTGGATATAGTTTTTATTTGTCTTTTAACACACATCATTTGAGAACGCCTAGACGAATTTCAACGGGACTTTTTATTGCAAGAAAATAGTAAAGCCAATAATTCAAGTTAAAATACATATTTTAACTTGAATTATATATATACCTAAATTATATACAGACGCCATTCCCGGCAAATACTAGTATCATTTTAACAAGGTAAAATTTGTTTGTATGTTAATATAATCAATCACTAAAACCAATGAAGCTATCTAATCTTAAAATTACTTACTATTATTAATTATTAAAATCTTATATTAATGGAAATCCATCCAATTCCCTCCCTATTGTTTAATTTTAACTAAAACATATAAAAAATATAATTTAACAGTAAATAAAGTTATTTTTAACTAACAAATATAATAAGAAGTTAAAATTAAGAAGAAAATAACCGCTATAAACGTTTCATAACGTCACTCTCAACGTCTCACCGATAGTGCGACCTCCCATAATATGTTACAACTAGTTTAGTCCGGCCCCCCGCGGACGAGGATTGATAGTGAACATTCCCTTAGACTCTCACAGCTTGATAAAACCATAGCCTATATTAAGATATATTTTTTATTCAAGTTATACTTCTTTTGGCACGTTTGGAAAAAGTATGATAGTAAAATATTTACGATGCGCGCGCACACAGACAGCCAAAAAGCGACATGATGAAGTTAGCTGCATTCCTTTTACAGAGAGTTATAAGTACACACACACGTTTTATGGCTAATAACATTATTATTAGTGCAAAATAAATTCTTTAAGATAATATAGCTTTTTGGTGGTGAAAGAATTATAAAAACGGCTAAGTAGTTTCAGAGTTTATTTACAAACAAAGAAACGTGTCATACCTATATATAATACTAGCGACTCACCCTCACTTCGCTCGGGTTCGTCCCCAGATTCCCCATACAATCTTTCATCCACATTTTTCACCCCCTTAAGGGATGATTTCCGGGATAAAAAGTATCCTATCTCCTTCCCAGGGTCTCAAATTATCTTTTTACCAAATTTCGTCTAAATCGGTTCAGTAGATCCAGAGATTACCCCCAACAACGTCACAAACTCACAAACTTTACCTCTTTATAATATTAGTATAGATTAATACCTATAGATATAGTTGAGTATATACTTTATATTTGTTGATTTTATATTTAATTTTTTTATTTTACAGCAAAGGAGTCATAGATTAATGTTTATGTTTTGTACATATTCATATATAATTTAACCTGCCAAGCCTTATCAACAATATTTTTTGATGTCAACAAATTAACAAATATGCTTACTATTTATATCTAACATTAATATAATAAAGTAATTATTTATTAAATGCCGTTGTGTAAATATATGTATATGATAAATATTACGTGACACAGCTATTTCTATTTTATAGGCTATGAATTCTTCGCTCGATAGGACATTAGTTCAAGCGTACGTTTAAAATAATAAATAAGTATAAGATGCAGACTTGCATGACAATTAGGTAACATCACTCACTCTATACTTCGGTGTTACACTGTGACCAAATGCAGAAAATTTCAATTAATAATGACTATTTTAACGTGTAGTAGAAAAACTTTAAAAAATACTATATACGTATAACATAATATAGTATTTTTTTTATTATATATTCATTACTATTGATATTTTTTTCTCAAAAATTGTAAGTTAACGGAAAATACCTACATAAAATTTCCCTTATTGTTTGAAGTAAGCAATACGTATGAAATAAATTTAATGACGCTACTAGT
This sequence comes from Brenthis hecate, assembly GCA_951806755.1. NCBI lineage: Eukaryota > Metazoa > Arthropoda > Insecta > Lepidoptera > Nymphalidae > Brenthis > Brenthis hecate. Next base: position 16,402,438 of record OX638250.1, read on the forward strand.
ATTAATCACGGTACTATTTTTAAAATGTAAAATTGACTTTTTAAAAGTGCTCGTAAAAGTCTTATTTGTACGAGTATAACTTATATTTTGATTTGATTTTGATTAGCTTCACCGTAAGTCAATACAGATCGCCCCAAATTGGTTCCAAAAGTTGAATCTTAGTTATATATAGAATTATAACCCAAATACGGACTTGAGTTGGCTTGCCTAATTGTAAATTAATAAATTACGTGCATGATACATCCAGACTCAAAATACAAATTATCTAATCCACTATTACCCCTTTTTACACCATCGTTTAAAAATATTGGATAATATTATATAAAAGTAAATGAAGTTAGATTTGGCTCCAAGTTTCAAGTTATAGGGCGTTTAAGAAAACTTTCAACAAAGCATTCCGCTACAGATTTCACTCTTTGAAGAATGACTTTACTTAAGTTTTGTTTAAATGGAATTTTATATTGTTATATTATTGGTTTTAAAATCTTTTATAACTTATTTTATTTTTAATATTTGCTTTTAAAAAATGGTAAAAATTTATTTGGCCGTCGTCGGAGTAAATAAATACATATACCTATATAGCGACTAGCACTCACTTCGCTTCGCCCTAGATTCCTCTTTTGGCTGTTGGTGGTTTTGGGAACCAAAAATCAAAATAAATTCGCGAAAAAATCCGAAAAGATAGTTTTATTTAAAATTTAAATGGATTAACTTTTGAGATCTAACAAGCTCATTAAAAAAAAACTAAAAAAAAACTGTTTTAAGTAATAAACATGGCGTATCATATATCTACCTCTTTTCTTAAAGTCAGACAATACAGTTGAAAAGTAATTTAAAATTTAAACATCAATAAATAGCAAACAAGTTACAACATGCCTTATTTATTTCTAACGTTTTTTAAATTAAAACTTCTAAAATCTTTGCTTACAAAAGATAGGGAAAAAATACATAAAAAATACAACGTTTCAGGGAAATTGAATTCCACGTCAAGTTATACGAAAGGAGAAATAAGGTGTCAGCAAAATGAGCCAACAATTACGTTAGATGTCTTCCTCTATACCAATATTAAAATAATACGTATAATGTTAAAGCAAGAGTAAATAAAACCGGAGGTAGTGAGTTCGATCCCGGTTGTTGACAAAAACTAACCTTATTTATTATACTAGTAATCCCATAGGAGCCATTAGGCATAGGAAGTGGCATCATGGTTTATCCGCCCCATGAATCATCTATGCAAAAACACGATAATTCTCTGTTTTAAAGAAGTACAAACTAAAAAACTACCAAAAACCCATATTTTATAACTTATTAACGATATAATGTTTTAGGTGAATATATATTACAATATTGGAAGATTTATTTGACTTATATTGCTTATTAATTATTGTAACCGTAATATAATTATTTTACTGCAAGTCAAAAGTCTTTATACATTTATATATATTTACAGGCAGCGCCTACCCACAAAATTACAAAATGACTTCAAAAAATACAAAAAAATATTTTTGTTATTTAATGTATTTCTTTTGTAAATATATCACAATGGAAAAAAATAATTCAACCCAAAGTTAATTGATGATGCTGTAAACTAAGCTGGGGTATAGCTTGTAAGGGATACAGCGTGAAAATAAAACTGTATAGAACATGTCGAAGTTGTATGACTCATAAGCCATTTTTAAGGAAGCTGGAAGTCGAAGGTAAGTAATAATTACATTGTTCTATGGAATCTTTGTAAAAACAAATACCTTAATAGCAGCATCGTCCCGTAACGACATGCAACTAAACAAAGTTAGCTTGTTACGAAATATGAGGCAACGTATTTACCTAACAATTTCATAAAATCACTAATTATACGGTACGCCTAGCATTCACAAAGGGTAAGACCTTATTTCTTCTCTGTACCTCATATTTACACATTTAAATTTCAAATTTACTACTAAGAATTAAAGTTCAAAATACTTTAACAGTTATATAACATACGACCCTCTTATTCTAGACACTGTCAATGAATAAGGTTTGTAAGGGATGTTCAGATGCAACGAGTCATATATCAAAAAAATATTTTAAGCTAACCAATATTTTACAATTATCACCCTTATTTAGTCAAAAATAGAGATAATTTTCATATAAAATCTGATAAACTCTTACGACGTTTAAGACATGAACGATACGTGCCTTTAGGATACGTCTCCATTGAACCCAGTTTGGCATATCCGCCCATTTTTTCGAAACACCAGATGTATGAAAGGGCATTGTGAGTGCCCAATTATATTGTTAATTTGAAAATATTAAAGCTGAAATATTACACGCTGATTCGAATAATAAGCTATTATAGAATTTTGCAAACGGTGAGATCTCGGACTCAAAGGATCGCGTTTCGATTCGATTATGAGGTGTGGAAGAATTCAAAATGGTGCCTGACTGAATGCGTATAAAGCCGAGGGTTTTGAACAGACTGACACTGCTATGTCAATAGAATTCTTTAATTGGGGGTTTTATTTTTGTTTTCAATTAACAAGTTAGTCCGTGGTTTGTTGACAGATTAATTGATTTTTGTATTTGTTCATAATAGATATTACAAGCAATGATCCCGTGGGGTTTCCCATTGGCAATATAAATAAAAGTTTATCTATACTAATATTATAAAGAATCAGAGTTTGTTTGTTTGAACGCGCTAATTTCACGAACTACTAATCCGATTTATAAAATTATTTTTGCATTAGATAGTCCGTTTATTGAGGTAGGCTATAGGCTATACATCATCATGCTACTACGCAAGGGAGTGGAGCAGTAATATAATAAATAGTCTATATATTCCATACTAACCTTAAAACGTACCTAGGGACGAATCCGGGCGAAGCCAGGGTGAGGTGCTAGTTTGTACATAAATGTTAATGTTTCTAATTTCAAAAATGTCAAACTTCGAAACAAACTTTCACCCTTAATTGACCAGTTGATAGGATGACTTTCTTTAAAATTCTTTATTAATGCTCACTTTCATTAAAAAGGAATTCTTTTTCAAAATTTCATTCCCATTATTAGTATAAATTAATAGCAAAAAAGTGATATTACACTTCTTTGTAATCTAATATATAAATATCTCGTGTCACGGTGTTTGCGGTCGCACTCCTCCAAAACGGTTCGACAGATTTTAATGGTTTTTTGTATTGGTAGGTATGAGAATTGGTCGTAAAGTATTTTTCACTCTCCTACCCTCACCCCCCATTTTTAAGTAACTAGGGGCGTGTCGCTAGTTTTGATATATTAATTTAGATATTTGAGTCATAAAATATATAATACATGAAAACATAAAGATGGACTAATATTATGTAAAAATATTTATATATTATGACAAGAAGTAATCATGTTGGAAATGATATTGTGCACATGAAAATATAAGAAATGCGAGACCCAGGATTTGAATCCGCTTTACTCGGCTTCCTAAGCGAGCGCGTTGCCACTGGGCTACAACTGCCTATAAACCTTACTACTTTGGAAAACAGCGTCTCTTTATTTTGTATAATAATATTTGGTAAAAAAAACTCGTAGTCGCACAGTAGAACCAAAAAGAAAAAAAATTCTAAGACAGACACATATTATGTATTTGTAATATATATCAATAACATTGATACTTTAAAAATCGATTTTATTACCGATAATAACGATGGAAATAATATCGATTCCTCAGAATAAGTGAGTGCAGTCACCATAAAAAGTACTAGTGCATCACAAAAAGCAATCACGACACGCTCGTGATAAATATTAAATCGGAATCGTGATACTTTAGTTATAAAATACTTTTCCATTTCTTTTTTATATTATCTTTTTCTATGTAAGAAGTCATTTATATGTGATTAACCATTGATATTTTTATATATATATATATATATATATATATATATATATATATATATATATATATATATATATATATATATATATATATATATATGTATATATATTGGTTAAAAAGCCGTGAAATATTAATAAAACTAACGACTTTACCTGGTTTTCTAGTCTTATAGCGGAATAAAATATACATAATATATTATTAATATATTTATGTTATTGTTCTACAAACTGTTGTTATTAGTCTATAAAGAATATCTATCACTTCAAAACGTGAAACGCCAGCGTGAAAGAAGGACGTATTAACAAGCATTAGCAATGATGATACCAAAGGTTGTATGTGAGTGTATGTTTGTCAATCCTTCACGCCATAATGACTAGATGGATATAGATATATAGTACGTAATCAGACCTAGAATAATATACAGCCATCACTAGTTTTATTAGACACTAGTACGTACCTATATAAATTAAATTACAGTTGGTGCTATTTTTTGCTGCCTTTAGTATTAGACCAAAGTAAATTAAAGACTACAATTTTTTACTTTAATTATATGATAAAAAGCGAAAAAAAACACCTCAAAAATCTTGATAAATTAAAAAAAAAACAAATGAATATCTTTCCTTTTTAAGAATTGCCGCACTAAATCGATTCGGTACGGTCGTGCGTCTTACATTACACCAAGTAATTGCGATTAGCAAAATATCTGAAAAGTATGTTTTTTATAGCAACGGTAATGTTCAACTAAGAAGATTATTGAGCTTATCTATACTAATATTATAAAGAAGCAGAGTTTGTTTGTTTGTTAGTTTGAACGCCCTAATCTCAGGAACTACTAATACTAATTGAAAAATCTTTTCGTATTAGATAGCCCGTTTATTTAGCAATGCTATATATCATTCCGGAAAAATGTACAGTTCCCGTGGGATAGATTGGTTTTTGTCTAGGGACGAACCCGAAGCGAAGCGAGCGCGAGTCGATAGTATATTATACTTACTAGCATTTGTCCACGACTTCGCTCGTGTAATTTACTTATGTATGAACCGCTACTACCGTTTATCACGTGATGTTAGATAGCCTATAACCCTCCAAAATTAATAGCTTACAAAATGCAAAAAAAACATTTATCTAGTTGAATTAGATTGAAGCTCCAGAAATTGAAAGAAGAAGAAGCGTTTAAACAAACAAAAAACCACACTATCTTCTATCCTCTTTTATTTGGTAGGTTTGGTGGTAGGCTATTTTTGCGCCCCGCCCTACTTATCACGCGAGCGAAGCCGGGACCAAAAACTAGTATGAACATATATTAATATTGGTTCATTTTAACTTGTTTGAACTTTTTCTAATAAGCCTAAATGCTACAGTTGTTATTGGAATCGGTAATAAGCGAAAAAATATATATCAATTAAATAGAATATAAAAAGTAAGCTTGTTACGGTATAAAGTTTCAAACAAGAAATTTTAACAAATATTTAATATACTTAAGTACAAATGAAGTGGAATGATGCATGATCAAATAGATCTAATTGAGCATTTTGTATACACTAGCGCCTCACTCTCGCTTTGTTCAGGTTCGTCTCTGGGTTCGTTTTAACGGTTAGTATGGAATAGATAGACTATATATTATTTGATATATAGCTATAGTGTTTCTCAATAAACGCGAACTGATGCAAAGAGAATTTTTCAAATCGGATAAGTAGTTCAATAGATTAGCACGTTCAAACAAACAAACTCTGTCTCTTTATAATATCACTATAGATAAGTATGAAAAAGGTGAACAAAACGCTTGGTATGCCGCGTCTCTAATGACCCTATAAAGCAAAAACATGAAGCTAAAAAAATCAAAGAAATATAATATGTAGGTATCTACTAAGCTAACAGATCTTAGCCGCAAACTGCAATTCCCAGAACATTATTCACTTTAAGAAAAGCCTGAACCAGACAAGATTTTCTTTAGAGAATTGTCTGTTTTTCTACCATTACCGCGGTAATGAATTGTCTACTAAAAACGCTTGTTTTCGAGCTGGAGCAAATGGTTATTTTCTTCATTATAGAAAAACGTCATGAAATATATCCGATTGGTAGTATTCACTACGCCAAAGGTGGCAGAATCGAATTCCCAGTGCCTTTTACTTTTAACTAGCGACTTACTCTCGCTTCGCTCGAGTTAGTCCCTAGCTTGCTTCCCAATACAAACTTTCATCCCTATTTTCACCCCCTTATAGGATAATTTCCGAAAAAAAGTATCCCATGTCCTTCCCAGGGTCTCAAACTCTCGTCTTACCATATTTCATCTAAATCGGTTCAGTAGATCCAAAGTCAGTCAGTTGAGTTCCTACAAAGTCACTAACTCACAAACTTTACCTCTTTATAATATTAGTATAGATTAATTATTAACTAAGGAAAAATTATTAAAAATCTATAAAAGGATCTATAACTTATAAGTAAATCGATAAATAATAATTTGTGTTTGCCAAGCTTAAAGTTATAAATATAATTTCATTCCAGCCCGTTTAGTCGTTACACCGTAAAGAAATAACAATCACATATGACTCAATCAATTCATACTAATATTATAAACAAGCAGTACCCGCGGCTTCGCCAGCGTTCAAACTTGCGATATAAACATCAGGTTTACAGTAATGTATAGAAATCTGTCCGATTGGTTGACATTTATGATTACTGCTCCGCTTCCTTGGGTAGTAGCATAGTGATGTATAGCCTATGATCTTCTTCAATAAACGGGCTATCTAATGCAAAAAGAATTTTTCAAATCGGATTACTAGTTCATGAGATTAGTGCGTTCAAACAAATAAACAAACAAACTAACTCTGCCTCTTTATAATATTATAAGTATAGATATGTTCATATATAAATGTATGAATAGTTACGTACATAGTATTTGTACATACATCTCATCATTTGTACGTACATAGTATCTGAAAGTGTCCCACAAACTAACAAGATGAAACCATATCCGCGCATGTCAGTGGGTTAATACTAGATGAGTTAGGAGTTCTATTTTATTCAATACAGCTTCACCTATACCTGCTGTAAGATAATTAAAGAGTTATTTACCTGCATTACTATTAGTATGCTAAAAACCAGTAATCATTGTCATAACTATGAAAATAAAGTTTGTATTGATTGGAAAAATTGTCCATCGAAACAAATTTCTATGGTATAATTTTTTTTTCTATAGTATAATTTAAAAATTCTTATTAGGTATTTTTATGGATAGGTCGGTAATTTGAAAATCTTTCGAATATACTTAAAAAAAACTCTAAAGAAAACAATACTATGTAAAAAAAATCACCAGTAAACGGTTAAAACTATGAAATATAATAAATATCCTTTGTAACACGGTTCTACCCACAATATTATGTAAAAATGATATTATTTGACTAAATATATAGATTTTGTATTAATCTATACATAGTTAGATCATATTCAACTACCTATGTACTTGTAAATTTTCTCATTAAGTGAATGTTATTTTCAGAAATAAAGCATTTTACATCGAATATCCTCGTTCCATGTGCTTTTACACAACTGTCAAACTATTATTATGAAAATGAAATATTGTATGTGTGTACATATGTTTATTACTCCTTCATGCTACAACGGCTGGACGGAGTTAGATAAAAATCAGTACACAGATAGATGAGCTGGAGCAACACATAGGCTGTTAGGCATATAAAGACGAACTTAAACGCGGAGTATATCGCTAATATTAACATATAGTTCTTTACAAATATTTAACCTTATAACTTCTAGTTTCAAGTTTATAATAGTACGAAGCCAAGCGAAGCATGGGCAACTCCCTAGTTTATTATACACCTACCTCTAGTAAATAAGGAAAGTTTTGCCACAAAAGTTTAACCGATGGTCAATTTACCATTGTTCAAACTGACTTGTCACCCACTAATCGTATGTCCTGATGTCGTATGTACGCACGTCAGGTATAGCAGCTCCGCGCGGGATACAGGTGGCCTAGATACTCGTACTTCATTAGTTTTCATACTGGTTTGACGCAATTTTATTAGGGTTTTGTATGTTTGGTTAAATTAATTATTTATAAACGGATTCTTTGCCTTCTCACTTTATCATTTTAATTCAATACTAGAGGAACTAAAGGGGAAATGAAAGATGGATATTAATTTTTTCTTACATAAGATAAACTGTTAACGTTTACTCCACAAATAAAATTATGGGTTAACTAAACAAATGCTTATATTATTGAGGTAGACATAAGATTATAACGATATTTATTATATATTGTATGTATGTACGTAGGTATAATTCAGCCCTGTATGACGTTCCACTCCTGCGCATGGGCCTTCCCTCAATTCAAGCAAATCTATCCCTCGAGAACCGTCTATTTTTCCGGAATAAAAAGTAGCCTATGTTATTCCAGACTATAATCTATCTCTGTGCCAAATTTCATCCAGATCCGTTCAACCGTTCTGGCGTGAAAGAGTAACAAACATCCATACATACTCACAAACTTTCACTTTTATAATATTTATACAGATTAAGACCAAAATAGTATTTAAATAATAATATTTTAACTTGCATTAAAAAAGGATGCTCATAAAAACAAGATTATGTAAGCCATTAACAAAAATCGAACCCTCTACCTCTAATACAGAAAACAATACCAGACACAATGCCATTGCGATATTGCTATCAAATGTATTACTTCCTTGATCATTTTGTAACCACACACACACAGCTAGATCTCAAACCGTAAGAGATAATCGAGTGCGGTCGAACGCTAACGACTGTTGCACCGACCGCAAAACGGTTTCCGAAACGGAAACATTGACTTTATATTGATCTATCTATTTTGATAGAAATTTAAAAGAAATATAGTGTATGCACGAGTTTACTATGAAATTTATGTCCTACATTCACTAAAGCGACTAATCTTCATAAAATATACTAGTTATTCCCCATACACCTTCATCCCCCCTTTTCACCCCCTTAGTGAACGATTTTCGGGACAAAAACTATTATATAATCTTCCCAGGGCCTCAAATTATCTCCCATCTAAATTTCATTTATATCGGTTTAGAAATTAAGCGTAAAAAGGTAACAGACAGACAGACAAAGTTACTTTCGCATTTATAACATTAGTATGGATTTGGATAACACTAGAGACTTACCATTCTTACGTCCTTAGGTGCCTATTAAGTCTATGTGTTATTATTATTTTTTTTGTTGGGTGTGGTGCCGAAGCCTATGTGTTACTCCAGGCAACGTGCGTTCACCTTGTTGTGGTGGGGGGGCTCAGTAGCGCCCGGTAATACAGCCGGGCACGAAGCCAAGAAACGCACTGGGAGGTGGCTCACTTCGGTGGGCGGTGGGAGGTGGCCCTCTTCGGAGGGCGGTGTACTACGCGGGTTGCTCCTGGTACTTCTCTGATAGCAGAGTGGACCTTGGAGCAACCCCGTGGTTGTTGTGGTCTGCTTCGGCAGACCTGCCGTCGGGGCATCGTAGTTGTATGCGTAAGCGATCCTGCGACGCCCCATTAAGACGGGGGAATGCTTTGTTGGGTTTTAGTGGGTAGTACTAGCTTTGCCGGTGAGTCCCACACCTCGTGCGTAAATGCATTTCCCAACGTTAAAAAAAAAGTGGTAATCATGCTGGAAATGATTCGCACATAAAAATATCATAGATGCGGGACCCGCGAATTGAACCCATCCTACTAATATTATAAATGTGAAAGTGTGTTTGTTTGTTTGTCCTTCTTTCATGTCGAAACGGAGTGACGGATTTGCGTATTTTTTTGTGTGGAGATAGTCAGAGGGCTGGAGAGTGACATGGGCTACTTTTACCGCGGGAGATAATCTAATTCCCACGGGAAAACACGTTATAATACAATCCAAATAATATTTATGATCAGAATTACTTGAAACTTGGTGTTATTGCTCTTCAATAAAATTAAATAAATATGTGTGTTAGCATTTTTCGAAATTCATCGTATAAGGGGGTGAAATAGGGGATGAAAGTTTGTATGAAACTACCTTCTTAGATTTTTTGCAGTTTTAGCGAGAGCAAAGCCGCGGGTTCTGCTAGTATTATATAAGTATTTTATATTATATACAATATACGAAGTCATGTAACACACTGTACAAGTATCAAAGGCTGCTTTAAACAAAAGCTTTATCTAGTATATTTATGTGCCATATTGCCGCTACTGGGCTATTTGGCACCGTTGCAATCATAATCCAATCATAGACTCAACCCTGCTTTATATCCCCTATATTTTATCTCTGAGGGCAAATAAATTATTAAGAGAAATGTAAACTAAAATAAGATTATAATCATTTTGAAACGGATTTTATGTTTTGGGGTTTGGTTGTGTTTAATTTAAAATAGATTTTTTTTTCTAAATTTTCATTTTTTCAGCGCTGTAATATGCAATAAGTTTTTTAAAGATTTATTTGCTTTTAAATTAATAATTTCACCTTGTCATTTAAAAAAAAACTATAAAACTCAGCAATTAACAAAGAATTTAGAACTTCTTCTTTTGCAGTTGGTTCTTCTGAAACAGTCTATTTCTAGTTTTAGGTACATTTCAGAGTTGGGAAAGAAAATATTTTTGAACTAAAGAGTCTGGATTCCATCTACTACTCCTAAAAAAAAACTAATAAAGTTTAAAAAATATCATTACGATTCATACTTTAAAATAATAAAATCATCGTTATTTTATTTTCTGTAAAAATGTGTTTCTGCATAAGGACATAAAGCTTAAATATTTGCCATAGAAACGCAATTTTTTTATATTACCACCATTAACTTTCTAAATTTAGCAAATTTTTGCTTAAAGATCCAATGGAAACATTTGTTCATATACCTATATTATGGTTTAAACGGAACTGTCAGCGAAAACCGCGCAATCAAATCTATTGATGGGACTGAATCCCGTGATTCGATGCGTTTCGAAAACGTGTACTTCCAATAATTCTAATAATCCCCGTATCCTGCGATTATAATGATTAATATAGATAAATTAATTACTTCACTTTTTTCATATGAATAAAGCTCGACTCCGTCTGAATGTAAGTTTATTTAAAAAAAACTTCTACACAATAACCATATACATATAAATTTACTAGCGACTTACACTCACTTCGCTCGGATTCGTCTCTAGCTTGCTTCCCAATAAACAACTTTCATCCCCATTTTAACTCCCTTAAGGGATGATTTCCGGGATAAAAAGTATCCTATGTCCTTCCCAGGGTCTCAAACTATCTTACCAAATTTCATTTAAATCGGTTCAGTAGATCCAGATATTACCAGTACAAAGTCACAAACTCACAAACTTTACCTCTTTATAATATTATTAGTATAGATAAATAATTGACGTATTTTCAATGGGCCTAAACAAGATATATCTGCAGTATTTTCGTAGTGTATAGTATCTTGCAGATTCCAGGTGACGCTGCAGCATCAGCCCTAAGTTACCATATCTTTGCAATGTCATTAAAGAAACGAGATACCAAATTTCGAATAGATTAGATCTGTGAAAGTTGCTCATATCCTTTTACCGTCTAGAAACCGTTCTTGAGTTATAGTTAAAAACACTCGCGATCAAGTCATATTTCAAATAAACGAAACTAAATACAAATCGGTTCATCCGTTCTGGCGCTACGATGTCACAGACATACATACATATACAAGGTAAACTTATAATAAACACCGATCTTTTTACGTTGGGAGTTATAAATATAAACTAGTACCTACCCTTTTTAACTAACCAATATGCCGCAGAAACTACTACATTGTTTATAATAAAAGTAGCCATCTAATGGACTGGTTTATAAACTCTACATGTTAGAAATACGTAGAACACATGAACCGATAAGCTCAAACCGCCGTTAGTAATTATAAAGGCACATATAAATATTTTCCACGAACCGAGTTGAAATCCATATGATCTATCGCTTAAAACAGATGAAATCACAAACCATACCTTGAATGGACTTGACTACTATTATTAATGCGAAAATGTGTATGTTTGTATGTTTGTTACTCCTTTGCGCTGAAACGGCTGGACGGATTTGGATGAAATTTAGTACACAGATAGACTATAATTTAGCGAAGACTACACACTGGCGGACTACAGCGAAGGTAGATCGGTAGTATGTTATATAACTTGTTATATAATCAAAACAATAACTTTCCTAAAGAAAGTTTCAACTCATCTATACTTATATAGGTATACTAATATTATAAAGAGGTAAAGTTTGTGAGTTTGTGAGTTTATGACGTTGTGGGGGTAATCTCTGGATCTACTGAACCGATTTAGACGAAATTTGGTAAGAAGATAGTTTGAGACCCTGGGAAGGATATAGGATATTTTTTATCCCGGAAATCATCTCTTAAGGGGATGAAAATGGGGATGTAAGTTTGTATTGGGAAGCAAGCTAGTCAAATATAAATTCAATCGAATGATGACTTTGTCATATATTTTGCTTTCATCTAAACAGAATTAGGCGTAATCCCGTGTCCACAGTATAAAATAGAATCGGTGAATGTGACACGCTCCGGTCCAAAGCTCATTAGCGAGCAAACAATACACAATCTGACGCACAGCGTCGGGCGAGGCACTAAATTACAATAGTATTCATTCTGCTGGAATCACATTACGTTCTAGACGAGTGCTAGCTCTGTTTTACTTCATATTATTTCTTGTTTTTGTAATAAATTAAATATACAACTTCATGTTATTTCTCTTATAAACGGTTTGAATGGAATAGGTAGACTATATAATATATGCTACATAGTCTATAGCCTTACTTAACAAACGGGCTATCAAATACAAAATTTTTCAAATCGGTTTAGTAATTCCTGAGATTAGTATGTTCAAACAAACAAATAAACAATCAAACAAACAAACAAATTCTGCCTCTTTATAATATTAGTATAGATGAATTGTAATATTTGATCATTAACGACTAGTAATTAGCACACATACATAAATATATATGTACAATATAGTCTTTCGCATTTATAAGATTCCGATTTTATAATATATCAAGTTAAATTACTCAAACAGTTATATATATCTTAGATAGTAGATACTAATACCTATCTATTAAAGAACTTAGTCACCTAAGAACGGCTCAATAAAACGAAATATAGAAAAATTTAAGTGAAACATAAAAAGATAATTGAACCTGTGTCCATTGCCTTTGTCCAACCTTCTGTGGAGTTTGATGAAATCACATAGCCTCCATTATATGGGCTATCTTCCGCTATCTTATTCGCTGGGCATTCCTTCTAACCGCATCTCTAGCCGGCTGATTGACAATCGCAATTGAGTTGATTTGACGCGACCACAGACTCGTTCAATACGTGACCTGTCTGCCTATTATGGTCATACTAAATTAATATTTAATTGGACATCGATGACTTCATGTTTAAATACCATAGTATATGTGTACTAGAATATTCTACAGCGTTAAGAAACGTACATATACATACATAATTATATTATTACATAATAAAATTATACTAGAAAATCTCTGTAATTTCTTTTGCAATGGACACAGTGAGAATGTAATATGGACGTATGTATCTATACTAATATTATAAAGAGGAAAGATTTTTTGTTTATTTGTTTGTACTGAAGAAGCTCCGAAACTACTAAACCGATTTAGATGAAATTTGGTAAAAATATAGTTTCAGACCCTGGGAAGAACATAGGATAATCTTTATCCCGGAAATCATCCCTTAAAGGGGTGAAAATGGGGATGAAAGTTTGTATGGGGAATTAACCTAGTGACGAATAGTAATTAATGAACTAGTAAAACACGCGACTCCGTCCTCGTTTTATGTAAGCGGTCTCCACATAGCTAGAGTAAATTCAAAGTATATGTGGGATTACGTGAACTTTTTAAACATTAGGATTTCAATAAGACCTACAGCTATTTAAATGAAAAATATTAGAGTTTTATTTCATGAATCGATGAAATAAATCATAAGACCTCAAAATTCATGCGAAACGCCGAATAAAACAAAGCAATGCCAAGTTAAAGGTTCGCGAAATACTACAAAACAAAAATCCATGTAAGCCAGCAACTAAACCGTATCATCACATAAAACAGATTTCCCAAAACCCAATGAATCATAGTCCTAGAAACGGTTGCATTACCAAAACAAATCGCGTAATGTAATATATTGCGCTTAATACCCCCAAGGTCAATAAAGGGCCCTCTAAAATCATCCACTTCTATTATGGCTTGTCCCTAACAAACTAGATCGCTGTTCGACTTTGTTTACTTTTCATTTGCTGGCTAGGCTGAATGATTGTGTTATTTGTTAAAATTTTGCCAGATGTGCCTACCGATCCAATTATATTGTCTTGTAAATGAACATTGAGCTTAGTAAATATTTAAATTAAATTTCAGTAAACAATTGTCGGGCTGAAATGTCGAAATGACAAAGGTTAGGTACTTATTGTTTAAAGTTGGTTTAAACGTTTGATATCGAATAATTTGTTTTAAGCTAGCCTTTGCCTTCGTCGTGGCACGAGTGTTTGAACAAAAAAATGTTATTGAATAAATAATATCGGCTAAATGTGATTTTGTTGATACTCGGACCCCAAAGTACCCCTTTGGGAGGTAAAAGGGGTGAAAAAGTTTCTTCCGGAAAACTAAAGAATAGAGATGAATTTGAGATACAAATAAAAGGAATTTAAGCTTAAATAAAACTACGAGATATGAGCACAAACGGATGGACAAAATAATAATTATGTCGTATTCGATATTTATTTTAAAATTAATAAAACAAATACTATTTTATTACGAACAAACAAACAAACATATTTCAAATCTAATTAAGCACTATGTTATTATTAAATTATGAGTTTTACCTAAAGCATTTGTAAAAACAATAGTATACACCTGATAATAACTTCGATAGACTTTTAGTACTAAAATAATTTCTAATTCCCTAAAAATATAACCAATTAAATTATTCATATTAATATTTCTTTTTTCCTTAAGGAGGTGAAAAGGGAGTTGGAGGTTTGTATGAGGAGTAATTCATTTCTCAATTAAGGGATATAAAACTCATCATACCTATGTATAAATAGTCCATCTATTCCATACTAACCGTTAAAAAGTACCTATGCATGAACCCGAGCGAAGCGAGGGTGAGTCGCTAGTATTATATAAAGTTGAATAGTATGTTTGTTAGAACGCGCTAATCTCTGATACAATCTACTGATCCGATTTGAAAAATCCTTTGTTTTTTATAGCCTAGTTATTGAGAACGAAAGCCTACGAGAGCTGAAAAATTCAATAAAATGAAAAGACGCGAGCGGATCCGCGAGAAAACACTAGTCAATCATATTAACACTCCGTACCACATCATATGATAATAAAACCTTATTATAGTGGTGTATAATGAAAGCTAGTAATTAATTATTAACTTGACGTTATTAGCTCCAGCTTTGTGTATTTGAATTTGTATATATTTTGTACGTTCGCGTTGTTTTGATAAAATAAAAACGTGTTTCTTCTAGAAATTAGAAGATAGCAGTTATTTTATGAAAATTAAAATTTTGCTTGCATACGTAAATTAAAATTATAATATTTAATTCACAATAATATAATCGTTCAATTTTAAAGTATTTTCTTATTTAAAAATAAAAATATTTTTTTGGCTTTTTCAGGTTTACTGGAAAGACTTGGGAACCAAAAATCAAAGTAAATCCGTGAATAAATCCGAAATAAAACAAAAAAATCTTTATTGAAAATGCCAAATACTCACTTAAGAAAGCATTTTCTTATGCTGAACTAGTTGTACTCCCTAGTACTATAGTAGCTCGGGCTAAATGACTTGATTCTAAAACATCAAATCTCTGTTCTATCCATAAATATAATATACTTGGTATTGTAAATATAATTCTTCTAGAACAAATTATTCTCTTGAGAAAAGAATTTAAAATTAATATAAAAATGGTATCAAAATCTATTACGTACCTAGTAAGAACAACGAAGCGCACAAACAAACAAACATTAAAAAGGTCTTTATTTTATACCATTTAAGGCTATTTAATATAGACTTATTGATGGAAATAAAATAATATGTTCTCACAAGAAACACCAAATCTGCGTCCTTCACCAAATTGAGCATCTCAGATAAGTTTAACCTATATTGGACCATACTTTGAAACATATTCATATAAAATTTAGCTTATGAAGTTCACAATTCAATTATTATATTCTAGCATTGCCCGCGGCTCCAGCCGCGTTCAGATGATCAAAAAGCAAATTCTTAGGTTTTACATGTTAGTATACAATGCAGTTTTTGTATTTTTTCTCAGAAATGAGATATTTACCCGCGGTAAAAAGTATATATGTTGACCCGGATAACCAGCTATATCATACCAAATTTCATTAAAATCCCTCCAGTAGTTTTTCCGTGATGCGGTAACAGACAGACAGACAGACAGACAAAAATTCTACAAACTATAGATTCAGCCTCTGTATCGATAATAAGGTCTATTTTAATAAAATTTTCCTAAAAAAATTTTTAATGTACAGATTCGGCTTTGTTACAATTTTATTATATGTATAGAAAAATTAGCTTATGAGGTTCACAATTCATATATTATTTATTAGTTTCATTTATTACAGTAAAATAGCATTGAGCATTAGTATAACAATAGTGTGCAGAAACGCCCTCAGTAAATGTTATTGGAAGAGGGAGCGATCAAACGAAGAGCTCCTGTTTTCGTTATATTATGCAATCAATTACGTAAAAATGTACCATTTGCGTAATACATTGTATGGAAAATGTGAAAACACATGGTTGAAATAATAATACGGGGGTTATAGAAAAAGGGGGTTAAAATCGTGATTTTAAGCATTATGATAAGTTAGTTTTTAACTATAGGTTCAGTGGTTTAACTCACTATTTAATACGCTACGGGGTTACGATTTCGATGTTTTTGGTACGAAAAAATATTTTTTGCTAAGAAACAATATTTTGTTGCTAACATAGTTAAGTTATATATTATTATCAACATATAAATATCTAGACTGACATCATAAGAGGTTTTTATTTACAGCTTTTGAGTACTTAATATTGTTAAAAGTTTCTATTCGTTATCTTATTATAATTGTTTAACTTACATCTTTATAGATATTTATTTAACTTATGTTAAATGGATAAAAAATTACCTGTTTGAGTCCCATACATTATCGCTAACTGGAGTTTTGTAAAGTGATATCGAACTAAAGCCCACGCTAAATTAATAAAATTAAGTAAAACCAAAATTAGGTAAAAAAATCATGGAAGATTAAGTAAAAATACACAATAATATTATAAATACTAACACTTATTATTATAAGTGTATGTATGTGTTTCTTACTATTACGCTCTAAACACTAAGGATTTGTGTGAAAATCGGAATGGAGACGGCTTATACCCTAGACTCGCGTAGGCTATTCCCTTTCAAGGATCATAATTTAATCCAAGTTTTCAAATGCAAAGAGATTTCTTAAATCAGACTAGTAGTTCCAGGCATTACAACGTTTAAACAAACAAACAAACAGAAACTTCAGCTTTATATAGTAGCATAAACTAACACATAAGCCATTTACCTATTTTCGTCATACACACTAAGAGAGCGGAGCCGCGGGCAAACAGAAATACTTTAACATATCGAAACTTTAATTTTATGTTGTTACACTATTCTTATCAATTACACTCAAAATTACTGATAACATACACTCATTACACGTCAGCTCGAGGGCTACATTACTGTGTCAAGTAAAACAATTTTTACATAAACACGAAGCAAATATACCTTAAGCGAGACAAATTGTGATTGTTTACGTAAACTTTGAAATAATTTGACCCTAATGACTGTCAGTTTGTCTGTCACAAGATGACGGCTTAATGGCACTCATTGTAGTTTAAATGTGGATGCGTGTACTTTAATATCCTCTGCATGTACATATATAGAATGTAATGAATCGTCGAAGACATTTTTAACATCTATACATATAATAACATTCTAACTAATTCTTGTACATTAAATTATTTTTTGGAAAATCTTATTGAAATAGTTATTATTATGGAAACACAGGCAGAATCTATAGTTTTTAGATTTTTGTCTGTCTGTCTATTTGTGATTGTATCACGGAAAAACCACAGGAGGGATTTTGATGAAATTTGGTATGATGACAGCTGGTTATCCGGATCAACATATAGGATACTTTTTACTGCGAGAAAATATCTCATCTCTGAGAAATCTATACTAAACGTTAAAACGTTCGCTAGTTATAATTATAAATAAAACATGTATTAGACTAATAATATAAATAAGAAAATTTGCATGTGTGTATATTTGCTATGCCATAACGTTGAAATGGATATACGGATAGATAACCTGTACTAGCAAAAATATGAAGTTAACAGAAATAGAAGTAAAATCGTGTCATCTAACCAAAGCTGAATGTCGTAAATACGTATTATATCCACACTTACAACAAACATTTCTTCAATATATAAGCCACTCTTTCATTGTTCCATAACAAAAAAAAAACACAAGGATTTTTTTACAAAAATATTAAAATAATATGTATCACCGCAATACTGTTGGTATAAACCGAACAATCATGTCGACACGGCGTAACGACGTCTCACGTCATAACCGCGGAAAAAATAACAAAAAAATCTTCAAGTTCCTCCAACCAATAACTGGTCCAATAGCACCCACGTGGGTGCTTACAAGAGTATAATAATAACTAGATAGAACAAAACCAATATATATATAAACGATCATGTTATTTCAGATCAACTCGTATAGTGTACATTGTGTAAATAAATTGATATTTGCATCGTGTGGTAGCAGGTTCGATTACTGTGCAGGCAATTTTTTTATTTTATTAGTCAAATATTCCGTCGGGTCTGGACAAAATGTGGAGTTAGAAACCGTTATCTAAGAGGTAGGTATATTGCTTCGGTATCTATACGATACTTATATATAATAATGATTATACAATAATCAATCAGCTACATTAAGATATTAATGTCATAAACGAAAGTATTGTCAAAACTTATAGCGTCCATAGAATTTGCGTCGTCATTACGTCATTACAATGACACTATGAAATCTCAGAAAATAATAATTAAAATGTAAAAATTTGAAATGACATCTTGTTATATGGAACTACCATCTGGTGATCGCGTTTATTTATATATTGCTATATCTTTCTAAATAATATAATCTAACTATTATATGTTACTCTGATGTATAACAATCTATATTACTGTAAAGTTTTATCAAAATCCGTTCAGTAATGTTTGCGTGCGAGTAACAAACACCCTTATATACATCCATCCTTACAAACTTATGCCTTTATAATTAGTAGAGTTACTATCGCTTCGTTCGTATGCGTCCCTATGTGCTTTTTGCACTTACCCTTAGAAAAATCCTTTTGAAAATTTTGATGAATTTTCACATATACCTAAACTTTCACATTTATAATAATAATAATGTCCTCCTGACCGATTCCGACTATGCCGGCTAATCTTATTGAGGCTAGCCAACTGCGCAGGAGATATTATAGTGCACAAGTGTACGCGCAGACACAAGTGCACTCTTTATTCCTGTCACTCTCATACTCCAGTGGGACGACTACTTGACGCGACCGTACAGAAAAACTCAATAACTAAACTTGTCTCGACCCGGGACTCGAACCCAGGACCTCCGGGTGTGCAGCCGTACATGCTAGCCACTACACCACCGAGGCAGTTATAATAATAGTGTAATAAAAAAAACAAACATAGCATATAATAAAAACATATATAATAAAAATAAAAACATAGTAAAAAAAAACAAGCCCATCCATTGACATCCTATCCGTGTCTCCCTGAGGATCGCGTAAAGTTTTGATAGCAGATGCTCCAATATTTGAACGGGTGGCAGCACACTTTTATTTAGTTTTCATTTTCCGCGCCGTAGCACAACGCTACTGATAACGGATTTTTTTCTATGAAACTTGTTTTTATACAGCCTTTATAACACCGGATAGAGAAAATGTATAAAATTAGAAACAATATTTTCATACTAGGTCATAGTTGTAGCAATTATTGTGGGTAAGTACTTTGATTTTAATATAGTTTTATTTTTAGAAGAAATTAAGTTTATATTTTCTATTGGCTAAAATCATTATCTAATAATATATTTGAAGATAACAAAAAAATAAAAACCGACTTCAAACAAAAGCACTAAAAAGTAAAAAATAACTGATTGGTAGTTTTCATTTACTATACATACCTAATCAAATATATTCGAAGTCGGTGTGCTTTGGCTAAGTAATTAAAGCCTACCTATTAAATACATACCTAATCAAATATTTTCGAAATCGGTGCCAGACCATATAAAGCAAAGCACACCGACTTCGAATATATTTGATTAGGTATGTATAGTAAATGAAAACTACCAATCAGTTATTTTTTACTTTTTAGTGCTTTTGTTTGAAGTCGGTTTTTATTTTTTTGTTAAAAAGTTTTTATTTTTCCCTTTTTAGTGTAGACAGTAGTAGCAAAGTAAGAATTCTAACGTGTTAGGCTTGTCAAATCAAACAAAATAAGCCCAAACTCAAAGTATCTACTATTAGCCGTTGAAGAGTTCCACCTATCCACCTTCTAGTCTTGCCATCAGATCAGGTCAATAACACCGAACCACTGTACTATCAACGGAAATAGAAATACTTGCAAAGTTTCAAGTCAATATGACAATTAGAAGTAGGTTAAATTCATCATTAATTGTTTTTCCACCCTTAGGGGTGGTATTTTTTTAGAAATTTAAATGGGACCAATCTGGAAGTATACCCTTTCAAACAAAACAAAAATTGTCCAAATCGGTTAATAAATGACGGAGTTCGGAGGTAACAAACATTAAAAAAAAACATACAGTCGAATTGAGAACCTCCTCCTTTTTGAAGTCGGTTGAAAAGTATAAATTTGCACATACAATTTTTTACTTATTCTCATATTGCATATCTATAAATAAAAGAATAAGACATAAAGAGAGAGAGAGAGAGAGAGAGAGAGAGAGAGTATCATATACATATATGACATCACAAACATTTACCCGACCGGACACGAACTTGCGACCTTAGGCACAAAGGCAAAGTCCCAGTTAAACTACAAACATCTCTCTTTTAAATCGAAAAAAATTATAAAACTAACAAAGAAAATATTTAATACTAATAATATTCTAAATCAAACGTAAATAACAAAACCACATAATAATTTTAACATGAAATTAATAGTTTTCTAAAATTTATAAGACCATTAAAGTTCGACCACCGTGACCACAGGACAGCTGTTAAACAAACAATGTCAAATTTAACAACATATAGATAGATAACTATTAGTTAATACAGTCATTTTACTTCTCATTTTACGATGACCACTAAAGTATAGCTATGAGTTAAAATAGTTAACTGTAGAGTTTGTGATGTAATTATCTTACGCGCTCGCTAGCGTATATAGAACTTTTTACCAATAGTAGAGTTTGGTAACCGTTTCGTTACGGTTTGCGTGATGGAAATGATCAGTTAACCAATGCTATGTGGTAGCGGTTTTATCTAAACAGTGGTTGAGTTCAAAATAGTATAATAAGCTTCTAATGAAATATGTTTTATAAGTATTTACAATACGTTGTTACAATATAGGGGTCGGCTGGTTTAGGCTATTTCACATAACGTAAAGAAAATACATAGTAATAACTCAGCATAGTTATTGAAGCTTATTTTAAGAATAGGCGAGTTAGCTATTAATCGTTAACGAGATGCTATCACTCTTTCATCATTCTATCATCGTTGCAGGATAGAAAATTAAAAAAAATGCATGGTAATGGCATATCTAATGTGTTTCTATACCATAATGATCAAATTTTTCACTTCAATAGTTTTTCTAATCTATGTCGATAAGACATTTTATCTAAGTGTAGATTGACACTAAAATATTGACATTTTGTCTGTTTGCCTGCCTCTTTATAAATAATCAAAGATAATATAGCTCAGTATCTTTTACTTTACTTTTTTTTATTTAGTAGCTATTGACGAGCTTTAATGTTATCAATAAAAAATATTATTAAGCTCGACTTTCGACAACTGGGCGAACACTAGTACTTTAAAACTTGCAAAGCTCTTAGAAGATTTCTATTTGAAAGTTTACGTGCATACAGAATTTATATTATACTAAAGGATAGCAGTTAAATCCCGATATTATGAAGTTACTGAATGATGCACCGAGTTAAGTTAGAGCTAAGCGAAGCCACATTTACTTTCAACAGAAAACTTATTAGGAAAAGGCATATTTAATAAGCACATCTATCTATACAGATAAATAAAATTGAAGTGCCTGTCTGTAATGTCAATATAACAGGTTTTTACTAGTTGCATATACGGTATTTATAAGAAAAATACAATTTTTAAAATTTTTGCTTTGCTCCGGCTAATCTCCGAAACGGCTGGGCCGATTTTGACCGGACTTTTACTGGCAGGTAGTTGATATTATGAGGAGTAACTTAAGCTACTTTTATCTCGGTAAAAGAATAAGGGTTCCACTTAAAAAAATAAAACGTACCTAGGGACGAACCCGAGCGAAGCGAGGGTAAGTCGCTAATAATTTATATTATCAAAGTTATTACAATGTTTTTTTAAATAAAACTTACTAAAAATCTATCTATAC
Source organism: Brenthis hecate (assembly GCA_951806755.1). NCBI lineage: Eukaryota > Metazoa > Arthropoda > Insecta > Lepidoptera > Nymphalidae > Brenthis > Brenthis hecate. The sequence continues at coordinate 16,425,023 of OX638250.1, forward strand.
ACATAATAAAATTCTAAATAAGCCAAATCTGTACATTAAATATTTTTTGGAAATTCTTATTGAAATAGACATTATTATCGATACAGAGGCTGAATCTATAGTTTTTATAACTACCCACCCACTGTACAGATTTTGATGAAATTTTAGTATAATGATAGCTAGTTATCCGGGTCAATATATATTATACTTTTTACTGCGGTGAAATTTCCCATCTCTGATAAATGTATACTAAACGTTAAAACATAGTAACGCTAGTAGTCAATAAAACCGTACTATATAATTACAAGTCGACGCTAAAAGTAAAAAAAAGACGAAAAAACTATAAAAAATTGACAGACGACATGCGGTAGTAGAGTTAATAAAAAATATATTAATTTGTAGATACCGCAAATGATTGCTTCAATTAGACACCTGTCTCCTTTCACACGTAAAATTACTGTGACAGCGTGAATAAGATACAAAAGCTATACAAATATGGATGTTACTATTATTTTCAATATTAAATTATTGTACATAATATACAAGTATATTACAAACTAGCTATATACCCTCGCTTCGCTCGAGTGCGTCGCTAGGTACGTTTTATTTTTTTGAAACCCCTAATTCTTTTTCTTAAATAAAAGTTGCCTAAGAAGTTACTTCTTATAATATCAGCTATTTGCTGGTGAAAGTCCCATCAAAATCAGTTCAGCCATTTCGGAGATTAGCCGGAACAAACAGACACACAAACAAAAACTTTAAAAAATTTGTTTTTCTTATAAGTATGTACCGTATATAATTTCATATTATGCATTTAGTAAAAACCTGTTATTTTGACATTACAAACAGATACTTCACTTTTATTTATCTGTCTAAAAGAAAGAGACAGAGAAGATTTAATCAAACTCTATATACGACTTTGTTATCATCTATCCTTTTCTCACGCTTATTTAGGGAACAATTAAAGAAGTTTTTTGGAAAAGCATGTCCTTATTAAGTTTTTCTCAAGAAAATTTTGATTACATAGTATTTGTAGTGGTGATATTAGAATTTGCAGAATTATAGGGTTGAAATAATATATAATGTAAGGTTCTTTTTGCAAGTTGATAGTGCATCGAATATATGAAATAAAGTGTGCAATTTTAACACTATAATATGTATGTATTTCCACGTCATATATAATTATTTTTCAACTACAAATTATACCGATACCATCATATTTTTTAACATAACGAATGCCATTTCTTTATTTATTACCTAATACTTTCTTAGATTTACGCAAATATCTGTGCATTTTTAATGAAACTATCATTTCACATTTTGTCGTCATTTTATTCTTCGTACCTGGGCAACCATGCTTAGCTCGAAGTTCCTTTTTGTTACATTGTATTTTTAGATTAAAAAAAACATAAAACTTGAATAAATACAAAAAAAAAACAAAAGTCAAAATTTTTTACCCATTTCGATCATATTTTGCGTGGGAAAAGAGAACCGCATAAAAACTCGAATACACGCGTTTTCCCAGACGTAAGACTAATCTAGACTGACTTTCCGCCCCCGAAAACCCCCACACACCAAATTTCCACACCAAGAGCCGTTTGCGATATCGCCGGTATAAATAAATATACAAGAGTTGCTCGTTTAAATATATTAGATTTTATGCAAAAATGATCATAAATGATGATAAAAAAATAATCATGAAAATCGCTTTACAGCTGGCGACGATAGTGAGTACCATACAACATCTCCTCTTTTTGACGTCGGTGAAAACATTTTAAATATTATAAATGTGAAAGTTTAGATGTTTGTATATTTGTTACTCAATCACATCAGAACGGCTGAACGGATCTAGATGAAATTTGGCTCAGAGATAGATTATAGTCTGGAATATCACATAGGCTACTTTTTATCCCGGAAAAATATACGGTTCCCGTGGGATAGATTTGTTTTTTTTTTCTTCCGCTAGTTGCCATATAAATCAGAATATCAACTGATGGAAAACTTGTAACTTGAATAATTTGAAAAATCCCTTTATACTATTAAGTAACATTATAACTAATAACACTAAAATAAACTATAATTAATTCAGTGTAGATTATAATCAAATGATTTAGTTCTTTCAACTCTAGCAAAATATCTTTAGCTAAGTCTGGATGAGACAGCAGCCTAAAGCGACTTGAAACTTATAAGAGCGAACTTTAAAACAAACTTAATTATTAATTTCTAATTTAAATTGCTCGCAGTTCTAAAGATATCATTTGAAACCCTTTCTAATTATCACAAACGAATATTTACGGGTTCGATTTCCATTTGGTGTAAATCTTTGTGAATCGACCACAATATTAAACAATCATTATATTTTCTCGCCAGCTCTTCTCAGCAGAACTGCTTTCCAAGTCGGTGGTAGCTTCCTCACGAACTGACTACATTAACTCACTTTAAATTGAACTGACAATACAATAATTCTTCTATAGGTCTAATTAAATAAAGTAAGATTCATTTCATTAAATTTCAAGAGATATATGACTATTAAGGGTATATAGTGTAGCTATAATAATATGCCATCTCAAACCTTCGAACCTTAACACTTTCTTAGCTTTACGCGAATATTTGACATTTTAAATAAAACTATATTTTCAGATTATTTCGCGGATTTATTTTAATTTTTAGTTCCCAACGTTTCGAATGCTTTACACCATGGTAACAACCTATACCTATAATGACTTTTGAGACGTTTAAAATCTTAGTCTCTCCCGTGACCATGATTGCAAAAAAATCCTTCAAATATATTCCTAATTATAAATTCATTGTAAGATCAATATCATACTTACGACCACCAGTTTCAAAATCACAAATGTTTCTATTGAGCCAAACAGAGATATAAGGAAAAATAAAACACTTCAATTAATTACTGTAGCACATTATATTACAAGACATATCTAACGTGACAACAGTTATATGAAATTATCGTCTAATTAATATTATATGAGTCCTCTGTGCTTTCCCATGGATTGTTTGTGGAATATGGGGGTCTATGGTAGAATAATTTAATGGAATGCAAGGTAATAAATGTAAATAGCAAGCGACAAAAGTATAAGCTCTACGAAAAGCATTTCATACTCGTGGCTTAATATTATTATATACTACTAGCAGAACCCGCGGCTTCGCTCGTGCTAAAACTACAAAAAAAAACTCTAAAATGGTAGGTTCAAACGAACGGTTCAGGTTCAAAGGTTCAGGTTTCATTAGGGCTATTTTACCCCCTTTGGGATAAATTTCGAAAAATGCTATAACACGTATTTAATTAATTGTATTGAAGAGCATTTATATCAAGTTTCAAGTAATTCTGATCATACATATTTTTTTGGATTGTATACAACGTGTTTTCCCGTGGGAAAGAGATAATATCCCGCGGTAAAGAGTAGCCTATGTCACTCTCGAGCCCTCCAACTATCTCCACACAAAAAATCACGCCAATCCACCAAGCCATTTCAACGTGAAAAAAAGACGAATAAACCAACAAAGACAAACAAACAAACAAACAAACAAACAAATAAACAAACAAACAAATAAACAAACAAATAAACAAACAAACAAACACTTTCACATTTATAATATTAGTATGGATTCTTTATTGCACTTAAAAATAAGTTATTATTATAACTTAAAATAAAAGTAAAAAAAAACTACGCTTACATCCAACTTTACAGGACTCATTAATACGAATCAAATCAGCTTCAACTTTCAAGGTTTTACTAAAAACTATAGAATAGTTCTTTAATGACCCAAGTTGAAACAATTTTTTTTTTATTAAAATAACTTGTATAGTAATAAATAGATTGCGTAGTTCAAGTCCTGACGCCATAGCTAAGCCCTATACACTGCTGAAAACCCGCAGTGCGACGTGATTTTTCTTCCAGTATGAACTTAAAACCACAAAAACAAAAATTGTATCTTAACTTACCTATTATAACTAATTATTGAAACGTGTTCAAATAACATACAACAATTTTTATTTATTTATAGACGTTAAAATGAACAGACAGACACACGCAAGTTCATTTTTTATAATAAATAAAAGTAGAAATAATTCATACTATATGAATAATTTAATTTCTTTTGAATTTCGATGGCAAGCAAATGAACAATTTAAATTGATATATAATTCATACCTATCCACTATCTAGATATACTCCAAACGCGGATATATAATTATTTATTTAATTTTCTTTTTAAATTCCTCATATGGATAGAGTACTTACTAACCTAGTTTAACATTAATTGTAATTTAGCCACAGGTGGTTCGCATGAGGCACCGATTTACTAAAAAGCAATATAGTTTTCTAATGAAATGGCTGTGACGTACGGACAGACGTACATTACGAAATTATTGGTGTTCCTAAATACATATAAATATTTTTGCCATAATAAGCCCCCATCAATTAAAAACACATTCACATTTAAAATAAAAAAAAAACATGCAGAAGCATAGTTCTCTATGGTATAGATCTTCCAAATCAAAGATACTAATATTGTTAAACGTTTTGTCCCGCCTATTAAACGTTTATCTGTGACAGGAAACCTTTAATGGTCTATTTCCTGTCCGTCGTTACAACGCCATAAAACAATGGGGAGTATTCGTTAGGAATTAGTTCTGTTACACTTTCTATACTGTATACAATATTGAGCTTATATTTTTAGTTTACTACTAGCGACTCACCATAGCTCTGCTCGGGTTCGTCCCTAAGAACGTTTATACAGTTAGTATAAACTCAGAGATGAGATATTTTCCCGCAGTAAAAAGTATCCTATATGCTAACCCGGATACTTAGCTCTCATCATATAACATATAGGCAGATAAATATACAAAATTTCTAAATACTATAGATTCGTCCTGTGTATCGATAATAATGACTATTTCAATAACATTTTACAAAAAATATTCAATGTACAGATTTGACTCATTTAGAATTTTATTATATGTATGCAACAAAATGAAATACTTCCTATATAATAACAATATTAGTATTATCTGGGAATTTAGATAAGCTGCCATGTCTACTATCATTGAAGAAAAACAAAAACATAGACATCTAAAATATATTTTTTTGTGGTACTCAGTGATAAACGAGCACACAGCCCACCTGATGGAAAGCAGTACCTGTCGCCAATAACACCTACTGTTCATGCACTTAACGTGAGAACTAAAATAATATGCCTCTTGCCTGTAATTGCGCTGGCTACCTTATCCTTCAAACCAGAACACAACAATTCACTCATTGATGCTTGGCGGGAGAAATAGATAAGGGGGTGGTACCCATCCAGTCGGACTCCTCAGGCTTGACAGAATACTACTACCAGTAATATAATTTTAAATACGTACATATTATAAATATAAACACCAATGACTGGAGTACAAACATATTTTGAACTCATCACACAAATGAATGCCCCCCAGCTGGACTCGAACCCGCGACCACTGGCACTGATGTGTACTGTGTAGTATATCAACTATCTGGTATCCAGAACACAAGCCTCGTAGCTACCATGGAACTAGATGGTTTATTATTTATCTAAAAAAATATACGGGTATGACATATCACGATATCATAATAACCATTTTTGTCATTGTAATATAATTTTAACAAAATGTATTCTGTAACGATTGTAGAATAGTGTCTTGTTTAAGCCCTTTAAGTACTTTGTGTGTCTGACACAGGTACACAATTCGATTTTTGCTGGAGGCAATATTTACATCGTACATAAAGTTATTTGTGTAGGTATATATCCAGGTTTTGTTGCTTTAGACTGATTAAAAAAGGAGCTTTCCAGTATACTTCATTTTTGTTTGTATGTATACAAAATATTGTGCTTACGACGATTGTAGGTCACCTTAATAGATTTTTTTCCGATGGTACATCACCCTTCATTTACATTGTAGGGAAATTTTCACCCATATTATGTTAATATGATAGAATAATTAAGGTACTTTTGAAGTCGCTTTAATATTTCCAATTAATTTTAGTTGGTTTAACTGGTAGTTGCTACATTTATACATGTACATACATATATCATTTTATATATAGTCTATGTAATAAAACTATAACACTAAATGACTGATAGGCAGACTCAGACCTCTAGACCCAACGGTATAGACATTACCGCTGGGTCTAGCCCTAAAAACTTCCTCATGTGACGAAAATAAGCACTAAGGAAGCATTCTAGAAACTCCTCACCTAACGGAGTTAATTGGAAGATAAAAGTTTTCAAAGCAGGCCGTCATTTATGAAGTAAAGAAACATCGTTTCAACTATTTATAGTGCCTATAGGTGCTCCTGTTGAGCTTTCTGATTGTAATATTACCAAGCACCTTCTGGGTTTATACTAATTTTCCATATAATTTTTTGCCAAAGTTTTGTAGTCAAATGGCGTGGAGATATGAACATTATACAATATACGTTATCAGTTGCGATCTGAGATCCAACACAACTTAGCACTCGATTAAATTATTTTATTAAGACATAAAAAATATAATTTTGGCTCATTTTAATACATAATGAACTTAAACATAGTTGCTTAATTACCTTTAATGGTATTCTGTATAATTATTTTATACTGTCAGTTTAACCAGCTTTTGTTTTATTTGAATTACAATTTATTGATATCATTTCATCGTAAAATATGCAAATTTAAATTTATACACAAATTAATAAGGTAAAGCGTAAAGATTTATCAACTATGTAAATATTTAAAGTAAAAAAAAAAATAAAAAAAAATATTTCCGTAAAAGTACTTACAGAAATTATATTTTTAAAAACTCTGTGTGTTTGTTTGTTACGTTTTAACGCCTAAGCTGCTAAACAAATTTTGTTGAATTTTGGTATTTAGATAGATTGGAGATTGTGATTTACTAACAACACATTATATGATGGATGAAATAAAAGATTATTATTATTATTGAAAAAGGTCACATAGGCTAGTATGACAAAGTTTGGTCGCCAAAATAAAACTTAAAATAGGACATGAAAGTTTGTATGGGGTACCCATCATATCTCAAGTTCAAGCTCAGCCTCAAGAGCGACATAGGTATGTTTTGTTTCACATCACCACCTTGTTAATTACAATATTTTAATTAAATTGAAAAAATTATGAAAATTAGACATTAATATAATAAAATTCTGAGTTGAATCTGTACATTAAATATATTTTCGAAAATCTTATTGACATTATTATCGATACAGAGGCCGAATGTATAGTTTATACAATTTTTGTCTGTCTGTCTGTGATCGCATTACAGGAAAACCACTGGAGGGATGTTGATGAAATTTGGTATGATAGTAGCTGGTTATCCGGGTCAACATATAGGATACTTTTTATTGCGGGAAAATATCTCATCTCTGAGAAATCTATACTAAACTTTAAAACATAAGTAGGTAGTAGGTAGTAATGTAAACATCTACCAAATCTATACATACTTATAATAAAATTCTAAGTCCAATCTGTACATTAAATATTTTTTGGAAAATCTTATTGAAATAGACATTATTATCGATACAGAGGCCGAATCTATAGTTTTTAGAATTTTTGTCTGTCTGTCTGTCTGTTACCGCATCACAGAAAAACTACTGGAGGGATTTTGATGAAATTTGGTATGGTCATAGCTGGTTATCCGGGTCAACATATAGAATATTTTTTGCCGCGGGAAAATGTCTCATTTCTGAGAAAAAATGCAAAAACTGCAATGTAAGAGTATACTAATATGTAAAACTTTAGAATTTGGTTTTTGGTCACCTGAATGCGGGCCAAGCCGCGGGCAGTGCTAGTTAAATATATAACAAATATTTTGACTTACAATATAAAACACATTCTACTTGTATGTGCATTATGATTTGTGTCAGAAATATTTATATACAAAAAGCTGAAACTAAAATAGCCCGTCTGTCTGTCCACACAATAACGGCCGCAAAAGATAATTTTATTCAAATGCTAGGCTATAGAAATAAAACTTGTTTTCAGCTAACTCGCCATTGTGATGTAGATTTGACCCAAGGAGCTTATGATGCGGTCTAACGAGAGAAAAAGAAAAAAAAGTGTACGATAAAGTATGTATCTTTTTATTTGTATAGTTTATATACTTGTAAATAAATATGTTAGGACATTAACACAGCACCATCTAGTTCCATAGTTATAGCTATACCTAGTGTTATGGATACCAGATAGTTCATACACTACACATATATAACTTTAAATACATACATATTTTAAATATAAACACCCATTACTGGAGTATAAGCACTCGTGCTCATCACACAAATTAATGCCCTCAGCGGGACTCGAACCCACGACCGCTGGCACAGCAAGTAGGGTCACTACACACTGAGCTAAACGTGTTGTCATAAAATTTAGTTCTCCATTTGTTTATAGTTTAGATCATTGAATTTTTACCATGAAATTTTTCTAACATTACCTATTATGTAAATGTTATACAAAATTTCCTAAAATAATGTTGCGGAATAATATAAAAATCACATCAAAGATATTTTTTGTATATGGAGAGTATAGAAATAGTAATGACTTTGTTTCATAATAATATTTTAGTTACTTAGACTTTATCCATAAAACATAATACGTACTTGATCCTCTCTACATATAGAGTGTATAACTCAGATATTTTAATACAACTAATATATGCCTCGAGCGGAAATCAAACCTGCAATTGTCGCAAATTGTCACGTCTAAGATTTTTACATAGAAGTAAGACTTAAATGGGCATGTAATTGTCCTACTTTGCCTATAAGGTGTAATGACAAAAATAAGTTTTGTTAAAAAAGTTTCTTACATATTTGGTATAGAATGGTGTATAGAGGTCAACACTATTAACTTGTAGTTATCTCAAAAAGCATATTCAGACAGCCCTCGAATAGCAGTACAGACAGCATATAAAATTTTTTGGGTCATTATTTTAACTACATTTCTATACATATATATATATCAAAATCTTAATCTATAAAATTCTAACTGAGAGTTACAGAGGTCGAAACTATAGTTTTTAGAATTTTTGTCTGTCTGTCTATCTGGGAACGGATGACAAGAAAACCACTGGATAGATTTTGATGAAAATTGGCATGATGATAACTGGTTATCCGGGTTAACATATAGGATACTTTTTACTGCGGGAAAACTCATCTATGAGTAATCTATACTAGCTGTCAAAGCGTACCTAGAGCGGAGCGAGAGTGAGTGTCGCTCGAGTCAATATTACATTACTTTTTAATAAACAAAGCAATTATATCGTTAACTCTCAAATCATACTTCAAAACTAACTTATATAGAAACAAAACGATCCAACGCTAAATTCACTTTCAGAAAAACTTAACAAATTTAATTATTCCCCTTCGATGGCTTCGCATTTATACCAAAATTTGCGCTGATGAATTATTTTTCGTCGCACGAATTTTTCTGCAAAATTGTTGAGAAACTTATTTGTGAGCAATTAGAGCGTAAGCAGAGCAAAATAAGTTTAAAATAAAACGTGCACTCTTATTTCTTTATTTGGTCCTCGCCTATAATGTATTAAAACATTTGTAAAAACACAAAGGATGGAAATATTTAACAAGTACACCGTTTGTAGCAAATGCTTGGAAACGGATGCTGTTATTAAAATTGTACGGCGATTAATCCTTTGACAGCAAACCTGATCTCTTGCACTGAAGTTGAACTAAAAGATTTTACAGCTAGAAATTAAACGTTGTTATAATAAAAGCTGTAACGCAAATGAGATAATGAAAAAAATACATTTAGCATTTAACATTTCATACTATTGTAATTGTATTTGGTTGTATTTTTGTAGAACAACGAATAAATTAAAAATAAATATTTTTGGCATTACATCTCTTGTCTTATTTTACCCCTAACATGATCTTAAAAAGCTTTTATTATCTTCACTTATAACTATGTGATCAAAATCCTTGAAGTCGATTACAACTGACTTTGCTGTCGTATCGATTTAAAACTTAATCAATACCTATATAAATATTATATGAAATCCAAACGACCATAAAATAGCTCGAAATATAATATTATATCTAATCTGATAATGAGTAGTAGAACTTTAATATCTACAAGTGAAATGCTCATTTTAGTCTCAATTGAATCGTTTTGCTTAGCCCCATCCTTTGCAAATACAAATAAAAAAAAACAATATACTGAATCTTATTATTATTACTTTTTTTACAACAATTATTTTTTATATCGAAGAATAAGTACACAGGCACTGATTGAAGAACATTATTTTGGGGCCTATAACTTTTTTTCCTACAGTACCGTATATTAACATTGTAAGTGTGCAGTTTGGCCACATTCCTAATACAGCCCTCGTGCTATCTGCACCAGATAGCCTGTCTACTTCACATTACTTTTATTTATTGTATTTTTACATATCTGAACGGAACATATATATATATATATATATATATATATATATATATATATATATATATATATATATATATATATATATATATAATATGTTGCGACATTAACACACAGCACCATCTAGTTCCATGGTAAGCTACGAGGCTTGTGTTATGGATACCAGATAGTTGATACACTACACATATATAACTAAATATCTCATCACACAAATGAATGCCCCCAGCGGGACTCGAACCCGCGACACTGGCACAGCAAGTAGGGTTACTACAAACTGAGACAAACGTATCGTCAATATGCACATATACATACAACATACGGAAAATGTGTTAACCAACGAAATATACTCATATACTATATTTCGTCTCATCTCATCTCAAATGATTTATTTCTCAGTACTTTCCTTAACCACGCACAATTGCGCTTTTATTAATACTTTCTTAGATTTACGCAAATACTTGAAACATTTTATTTAATTTGACCGAATTTATTTTGATGTTTGACCGATTTTTTTTTTAGTTCCGGATGTGTTATATATTTACTTGTTACAGAAATGCTTGTTGTAAAGCATTCGAAACGTCGGGAACCAAAATTTAAAAATAAATCCGCGAAAAATTCCGAAAAGATAGTTTTATTAAAATGTCAAATATTCGCGTAAATCTAAGGAAGTATAATGGACTGAACTTTAATATATTATAAATATGCAATAATAAACTCTTGTCTGTCTGCAGATTTCTACGGTGTATTGATTGATTTGTAAAGGAGTATAATGAACTGAAAGGAAATACGTGCAAAATTTTTGAAGTTATACTCTTTGTTATATTGTTAGTTATATTCTTTGGGCACGTTTGGAAAAAATATGAGATTAAAATTTTCACGATGCGCGCACACCGACAGCCATAAAGCGATATGATGAAGTTAGCTGCATTCCTTTTATAAACAGAGAGTTGTGACGTACGGGATGAAATCTTTAGCTATACTTGTTCTGTTACGCCAAAGAAGTATAACTTCTTACGTGAGTACATAAGTACACATACAAGTTTTTTTTTCATTTGTCAATAATATTAAAATATTAATTTTTAGTTGAAATTATACTAAACAAAAACTTCTCCTTTACACTACTTCAAATAATATTTGTCTGTAAATGTATATGATACTCTGATTAAATATATATAAATGTATGTAAATAAAATCATTTATTACTATAAAAGCCACTCTAAGCTAATACCGCATAATGCAGTCTCCACACAAGGAATGTCGAAGCGAATATTTCTATTTCAGATTTGCACTCTTTATTTGAAAGCTTGCACTTCATGGGTATGTAATACGTATAAGGACCACAATTTCGAATATTTTCGGATAATTTTTAATATATTAAATTGTTTAACTTATTAAGATAAAGGAAAATAACAAGAGATTACTAATAATAATGTTTTGTATATTATAAACAAATGAACACAAACAAACAAGACACTTATAAATATTATTGAAATTTCTTTCATATCTGAAATTAAATTAAATTTAACTTCATTATTTTAATCAAGGCCAGTATTATAAATGCTTTATAAAAAAGTTACATTCAAATACCCTATAAATATTTGAACATGCAATTAGATAGACAAATAAAATTTTAAATTAAGCAGTGTATAGCAAAACACTTCTCAAACAATTTATATTATACTAGGATTGCCCGCGGCTCCGCCCGCGTACAGATAAAAAAAAACAAATTCTGAGGTTTTACATATAAGTATACTCTTACATTGCAATTTTCGTATATTTTCTCAGAAATGAAATATTTTCCCGTGGTAAAAAGCATCCTATATGTTGACCCGGATAACCAACTATCACCATACCAAATTTCATAAAAATCCCTCTAGTAGTTTTTCTGTGATGTGGTAACAGACCTACAGACAGACAAAAATTCTAAAAACTGTAGATTCGGCCTCTGTATCGATAATAATGTTTATTTCACAAAGATTTTTCAAAAAATATTTAATATACAGATTCGGCTTAGTTACAATTTTATTATATGAATAGATTTAAAATTCACAAAACCACATCCATATTTTATATGTACAATAAGACCTCTCCTAATATTTTTAAGCTACAAATCTAAATAATTTTTCACATAAAAATAGCATTTTTACTACAAAAACCTTGACACCCCTATATAAAAGTACACTCGGGTCAAATTGCGAGTAGCTGACGGCAGAGCGGCTTGGCAAACAGTAGTTGGTATTAGTTTCATCTCGTTCACACCCGACAAATTTCACTGGAATAAGATTTCTCTCAACTAAATCACCATATTGACACAGTTAGCTTTAAGCTAAGTACTTTGAGTTTATTATTTTCTTTGGTTTTATTACGAGTCTGACCTAAGTCACATAAAGGGACTTCTAAAATATTATAAAAAAGCAACTTTAAAAATAAAATCACGTTATTTTCTTGAAAGCAGTTTATGAAATTGTATAATAATATTACGAAATTTACAGTTAAGGAATTATGAAAATTGGTTCAAGTTTGGGGAAAATATCGTGTACACTGTACATACACAAAATACGAGTATATGTACAACCAAATTAAGTACCTCCTTTTCTTCGAAGTTGGTCAAAAAAATGGTAAAATACTCTCCATGTTTATCTGCCTGTGTGTTACTAAGGTTTTACCTCCATATTGACTTAAACTCCTAGACCAACTACAACGTAATTTAGTACACATGCAGTTTAAACATTAAAATAATAAATAAAATAACTTTCATCTCGGCTCTTTTAATGGCTTACTTGATCGCGGTTAAACTTTGTAACATGCGCTAGTACTATGAGTTAATTTAAGCATTTAAAGCATTTTTAATTACCCAACGACGTATTGCTAGTCAATATGTTTAAATATGCAAATTTATCTGAACGCGTTCCGATAGAACTTTTTATTGTTACTAATTAAAATACTGGAAAATTTTATTTCAAACGTTAGTGTCGATATAAATAACTTCAAATTCTCGTTCTCTTATACAAATCGAGTCTTATTTAGACATTATAGACTGTATAAAACACTCTTTCGAAACCACAAGCAATACTTATTAAAGCTATACATATATATACCTAATAAAATTCTACCCAAGTCGAATCTGTACATTAAATATTTTTTGGAAAATATTATTATCGTTACAGATGCCGAATCTATAGTTTTTAAAATGTTTGTCTGTATGTCTGTGTGAGAACGCATAAAGAGAAAACCACTGGATAGATTTTGATGAAAGTTGGTATAATGATATCTGGTTATTCGGGTCAACATATAGGATACTTTTTACTGCGGGAAAATATTTAATCTATGAGAAATCTATACTAACTGTTGAAACGTATCTACCTACCGAGCCCGAGCGGAGCTAGGTGAGTCGCTAGAACTAAAATAAAAATGAAGAAATTGCAATGATGATTTGTATAAATTAGTATAAATAAACTTACTACCAAACTAACTACTATGTAACAACTTCCCAGCATATATTGAAAGAAAAAAAAACAGATTTATCCTACAAAACTTTATTACTGTACTTATTTATGCATTTCTCTCCATATGCTAGCGTCATCTACATGTTATCAATAATTCGCTTCGCTAAATTAATATTGCGAGGGTTGCCACAAAGTCCATCTTGGCGTTGCAAATCAATAGCACGCTGTCCTGTTCTTTGGATTATTATATTTTACGCTATTATTATTCATTTTGACCGACTTCTAAATGTGGAGGTAATTTATTTATTACAAAAACTTTGAATGAAATAGACAGACAAAGTCTTACATATTTAAAGCTTTATTTTAACACAATAAGTATATTTTTTTTAAATATTATACATTTTAGTAGATTTTACTAGTTCTTTACTGTTCACTTAGTGGTCGAATTTAAATTATGATTTAATGAAAATTTGGAAAAAAAACATAACATATATGAATAGAATTTACCTATTTATATAAAAAAAAACTTTTTCAATTTTTTTATTGATACCACTAAGCTCGCCAATAGCTACTAAACAAAAAAAAAAGAAAATCGGTTGTCAAACAGACGAGAAAAAAAAATGCTGAAATGTTTTATCTTTGCCTATTTACATAAAGACTGGCGACTCACCCTTGCTTCGCTCGGGTTTGTCCCTTGGTTGCTTCTCCATACACACTTTCATCCCTATTTGCAACCCCTTAAGGCATTATTTCCAGAATAAAAATCCTATCCTATGTCCTTCTCAGAGTCACAAACTATCTTCTTATTAAATTTCATCGCAAATATGTACAGTAGTTTCGGAGCTTATTCGGTACAAACAAACAAATAAACAAACAAAATATTAGTATAGATTTGACGTTGATATCTACCAAACAAAATTGGTACACAGAAGATCTTAAGGAATATAGAATTCGAGTTTAAATTTTCTTCTTTAGCGTATATCTGTACACTTGTATATCACTAATGAGTTTTATCTATTATTTGCATATAGTAGTAAGATTAACTTTATTCCGTTGTCGTCGCTTCTAAGAATTTTTATTGCACCAACGTTCTTTATGGGTTTTTAACGCGTTGACCATTATTTATTATGGAGCTTGAGTTGTTTCTAAGAAATGCTTTGTATAATGTATGTATGTATATTTATTTTTGTGAAATCACTTATACATGAAAATTTTCATAACAATTAAAATTCATGGGTTGGTTGGTGGGTCGCAAACTTTCGCATTTATAATATTAAGTAGGATTTTAAGAGGAACACTGAAACATCAAATCCAAACTAATATTATAAATGCCAAAGAAACTCTGTCTATCTGTCTGTTACATTTTGACGCCTAAACCACTGAACCAGTTTTGACGAATTTTGGTATAGAGATACACGGGACCTTGGAGAAGGACATATGCTACTTTTTCTCGCGAAAATAAAACTTTAAGGAGGTGAAATGGGAGTTGAAATTTTGTTTTTGAAACCAACTACCTAAAGTAAACACCTAACAAAGACGTACCTACTATTTATAAACAATTCTATTTCTTATTGAACACAAAGTTTTTCATAAGAGACCTACTTAATAACAGGAACTTAAATATTTTTGTTTTCTAATTAGGATGAAGGCATTTGTCAACGACTTTCAAGTGAACCTTTTGAAGTGAAGACAGATTTAATTCTGTTAAAAGTGTTCTTAAAATTAATATTAATGATTCAGTTTATTATAAGCAACCGTAGTACACTTCTGAAATAAATTATAGAATAATTTATATAAAAACTTTATAAAGAAATACTTACTTTAATATTATTTGTGCTAAAGATATTGCTTATCTACAAAAAAGCTTTACTAAAAAAAGCCTAAGTACATAGGTATCTATATATATATACAAATAGGCTAAGACAAACAGTTCAGTATCTTTTTCTCTTCTATTAGATAACCGATATTATTATTTTTTTCGTTGCTATTCACGAGCTTTAGTGTTATCATTGAAAAAAATTAGAATCAGTTATTTTTTTATACAGATATCGTAATAATTTTGGTCGAATTTCGACCGTTAGGCAAACACTAGTATTAATTAAATACCTACGCAACACAAAAAAAATTATATAAATATGATAAATAAATATATTGGGGCACTAACATACAGCACCATCTAGTTCCATGGTAAGCTACAAGGCCTGTGTTATGGATATCAGATAGTTGACACACTACATATATATGACTTTAAATATATACAATATACATATTATAAAATATAAACACCCATGACTGCAGTACAAACATGCGTGCTCATCACACAAATGAATGCCACCAGCGGGACTCGAACCCGCAACCGCTGGCACAGCAAGTAGGGTCACTACAAACTGAACCAAATGTGTCGTCAAATACGTATATAATATATAATTTAATAAATAACGTACTCACCTACTTATTATTTGAATAACGCTAGAATCCACAATTTTACTTCCAAAGTACTCGATAGGATAACGATTCTTACCTGAAACAAAAGTTAAACCCAGTATGAAAAAACGTCAAGAAGCCGCAGGGGACTGGAGGAAATAAAAAAAAATACATGTAAATGCTACGTTTGGGATCTCTTCGAATTGAGACTGTTCATAGTAAATGGCAACGGGTGTCAGTGTCGATGTTTTTCTTCGTTTTTCGTTAAAATATTCGGTATTGGATTGATGAAATATGGATGAAGGGTTTTGTGGAATGTTATAATTTTAAAGTGAGATTGTGTTTTTCTTTAATGCCTCCACGACCGCGGACACGCCGGCGTTACAGTCAACAATAGATTTCTTAGAAATTTAATTAATTTCTTAGAAATGTACCTGAAGGTGTTAACGCTTGAAGGGTCGCGGATATGACGGCATGTCAGTTAACAATTGATTTCCCGGAAACTAACAATTAATTTCCCGAAAACTAACCACGGAGGCGTTTTTAATACAGATTATTTGATGGTGATACTATATCAATTTTATATGTCATGACAGCTTTTGTCTCCATTCGTATAAATTGATACGAGAAAGTGTTTTGCATACTTATTTAAGTATAGAAATTATCAGACCCTATTTCCTATTAAATATCTTGTTGTAAATGCTCATGAGAGCTACTTGTTCTACAAAAATAAAGAATAGCCTTAGAAACAAACAAATTAACAAACAGTTTTTACATATATATAATATCGAATATTAATTAGTATAATAATTGTTGCATAAGAGAGAAATCCCCTCAAGGAATAGAGTTAAAATAACGTAACAAATAAAGAAGCTCATCAAAATAATTCACCCCGTTGTTAGAGTAATCCAAGAAAACTTAAAATGAGGCTGTAATAGAAAGTTCCAGAAGAATTTTAATCTTATCCGTGGTAAACAAATTACTTTAAAACTGTTTTTCTTTAAGCTTCCGCCGGAAGTCGTTTCTCTATTACCGTCGCTTCTTTATTCTACAAATAGCTTTTGCTACTTAGTTTGTTTTCGCGTAATTTTATAAAAAAATGTATAACAACGTGTACAAAAGAGAAAGTTTAAAAGTCTGGAAAAGCTTGGAAAAACTATTTCGCCAACAAAAGATTAAGTACTTCAAATGAAAAAGGAAATTTCAACAAAGTTTTATATAAATAAAAATTTTTTTAGACATAATTTCGTTATGTTTTGTTTACGTAATAAATAATTTATCATTCGATAACACACAAATAATATAATTTTTCCATACAATTTCTTAACATGCACAAGTTTAATTATTTATTCTTTTCTAAAAGCTCTACATTGCACCAACATTTTTCTTTTTAGATATCTTTATTTATATGTACTCAATTAATAAACTTTTATATAATTATACTATAGTTAATATACTGTTCTATTTTTTACTAAAGCAAGTTTTATAACACTAGCGACTCACCCTCGTTTAGCTAATGTTCGTCCCTAGGTTGATTCCCAAACTTTCATCCCCATTATCACATATCCTATGTCCTTCCCAAGGTCTCAAACTATCTTAGTACCAAATTTTATCTAAATCGGTCCAGTAGTTTTTGAGTTCATTCATTACAAACATACAAAAATGCAAATCTTTCCTCTTTATAATATTAGTGTAGATAAAAAAAACCGATAAATGACAAAGTTTTCACAATCAAAAACAGCTACAAAAAAGTACTAAAATGCCATTACAGAACATCTTTGAGTTTATTAATTTCCGATTTCCTCAGGTGCTACCCTAAATATTTTTACGCGCGAACATCACGATCCTGTTCGGATTCCGAATGAATTCCAAAGATCAACAGTTAATGAAATAGCTCGGTTTAATCATCCCTTGTCCGAGTTGCCCCAAACCTAAGCCCCTACTTTGAAACACGATTAAAATTTTAATTGGACATATTTAGCGACATTCTGGAAAATTTTCACCTATTGGTTAGAATAAAATCGATATCTGTGCCTTGTTATTATTACTTCTTCATTTTATACTAACTTCCCTACGATTTAATAGTGCCCCAATTACACCTGGGGTGTCTTTCATTAACTTTATTTGTATTCAGCCCTTTTTAGCCTTTGCTGGGCCTTTGCAAGGACCTCCCTTTAAAAATCCACCACGCTTCCCAAGTGCGGATTGGCGGACTTCACATGCACATGTTTTAAGGTGTCATGTAAACACCGTAAGAAGTGGTAATCATGTTGGAAACGATTTGTACGTAAAAATATCAGAAGTGAAAGACCCGGGATTTTAACCCGTTTCACTTAACTTTATTTGCTTAGCAATATTGTATACTAACATCACAACAGAAGCTCCTTAAACTACTCTCAGATTCATTAACAGAAATCAATAAGTTGCTGAGTAAAGAGAAGTCAGACCTACAAACTAGTATTTATAACGTTAGCAAAGACAACACTAAATAAATAACTTTTTACTTTAAATTATGTATATAATCATTTTTACACATCAATTTTTCTCGTGTAATTCAATAAATCTTTTTAAAGACCTTGACACATTTAATTAGATTTCCAATCTGAAATTCACTTATCAGTCTTTCAAACTGTCTTTTTCAAACTTTTTCAATCATCTGTTCGGGATACTTATACGAGTATTTGGATTGAAAGAGCGTTTTTAAATCTCCTCTATTTTTAAACCCTGGCTTTATCGGTGTTCATATTGGAGGCACTGAATTGAAGGTTGGATGATATTTTTGAAGTTTTCATTACTTCTTTACTTTCTCATCATTTTGTATTTTAAACCCCCGACGCAAAAAGAGAGGTGTTATAGGTTTGACGTCGATGTCTGTGTGTCTGTCTGTGGCATCGTAGCTCTCAAAAGGATGGACCGATTTCGATGCGGTTTTTTTTCATTTGAGAGCCAGTTTCCTTGCGGTGGTTCTTAGCTATGTTTGGTTATTATCGGTCCAGCAGCGTAAGAGTATTCGCTCTTTTCCAAAATGATGCAAGGCATTTTAACGTATGATTACTCGATTAAGTGCTTCACGCGTGCCAGTGTAATCGTTAAATGACAATTAATTCGCGTAGGGTTTTATAAATTTTTAATTTATAATAATTGGCGGTGTTAAAAGTTGATTTGTGTTATTTTTTGCTCTTAAATTAGTAAAACTATATATAAACAACTAGTTGGACAAATAGATAATTAAAGAAACAAAAACACAATTGTTTCACTTAACTTTAAAAAAGATGACTTCCATAAAAACTCATCATCTCCTTACTTTTTAGGGGATGTTTTGCAAAAATTCCTCTTTAAGTTCATCTTATGTATATTAAGCAAGCTTGTGCACTATAATATCTCATCGCAGGCGGCTAGTCTCAGAGATTGGCCATGGCCAAAATCGGTCAGGAGGAGGATGTTATTATTACTAAAAACTTATCATTAGTCTATTATAGACTATTTTGAGGTTTCAATAGAAATAAGTCTTCTTTGAGATTTTTTTTGAAAAGACTTTTTCTACATACGTACTTTATATCAGCAAAATTAGAATATTTATATTTATAGGTAAAAATATTGAAAAAATCTGGAGAAGTTGGCAGCAACTAATTTAAAAAAAAACGAGCCCTAATTAAAAAAAGTATAAGAAAATGCCCTAATTTCTTGGCCAAAAAAAACAAAATGTAATTGTTGGAAGACCTAACCACCTGCCTTTCATTACACTCCGTATGAGAAAAAAATATCAAAATCTGTTGTGATTTTAGAAACACCTTGTCCATATGACAACAACTGTCGGGCATTTGGTTTGCGGACGTTACTAATTTAGTCGCGTGTTGTAATTTACCTAATACTTTGTATAAGTTCAATCACCTTCAAATAAACATTAAAATCTTAAATAAGCTTTTAATGTATAAACTTAGAAGCTAAAGAGAAAAAAAAATCGTAAAACTACAAAAAAAAATCTATAAAAAATATTTTTGGTATGTCAATTTCTTTCTTTTTTTAACCAATAATTTAGTTGTAATTCATTGATATAAAATAAAAAAATAAAAAAAAACCTTTTATTTCCTACTTACAATCTTGTAGGGTAATTTTAGGTTATATATATATATATATAGGGATTCTAAGTCACTAGTAAGACTTGTAATAAGTTTTAATTATTATATTAACAAACGATTTTGCCATATGTAGGCAACTACATAAACCTGGGCAGACCCTGGGCGAGATGTTAGTAATAATACTCAATATTTCATCATAATCCATTCTATATACTATGTAATCCGGGATAAGCCGCGCGACGCCGACAAGTCACGTCACAATATTAGCGAAAGCTAATAGCTTACATAAGTATGCCTAATGCCTATCTAGCCTTAAATTACGAGCATGTTAAATAAAGTAAATACAATATTGGCATATAGACATATAATCGAATGTGCTAATTATTAGGAATAAACTTGCATCACGCTAACAATCTTAATAAGTTTGTGAGTGAGTAGGTGAGGAAAGAAGAGAGCTTTAGCTTTTTAATTTATATTGAGACAAAAGTTTTAGAATATTATTATTATACATCTGTGTAATCGCTCATCAGTTAAAAACAGTTCGGTATCTACCTATAAATTCTATTAAAACTTTTCATTCACAAAATCGTCAGTTATTATCACGTCCTTCACATTTTGACAACAGAAAACCGCTATAATCTAAATGGAAATCGAACACCTGACCTTGCCTTAGCAGTGACAGATACTTGATACTGCACCAAAAATATCAAAACTTTTACGTAACTTGTATGTTATTATAATAATCCTACATAGTTTTTATATAGTTAGATTGTCCTTTCCAATGAGACAGATACATCCCAATTAACTTAGTGCTCAATAATCCTGCAATCTATTTTACGGCTTTTAATTCATTTCGTTTTAACATAAAATATCTGATGCAATTCAATTTAAAATCAAAGCAAACAAATTCCTTTACACTTGCGGCCATTTTAATGTGTGTAACATTTTGATAATAATGAAATTAAATTATCATAAAACTAGCGGCTCACCCTCGCTTCGCTCGGGTTCGTCCCTAAGTTCATTCCCGCTACAAACTTTTATCCCCATTTTCACCCCATTAGGGGATAATTTTCGGGATGAAAAGTATCTTTTGTCCAGGGCCTCAAGCTATCTTCTTATCAAATTGCATCTAAATCGGTTCAGTAGATCCAGAGACTACCCCCTACAACCTCACAAAGTCACAAACTTTACCTCTTTATAATATTAATATAGATTATTATTATGATAAATATTTGGAGTTATATTTGTTTAAAGTTTAAAAGTATTAACCGACTGTTATAAAAAGTACTTCTAGAAGTAAAAAGATTAACTCGCGTTACGCTTATAAAGATAGCTTAGTGTAGGCTATAAAGGGACCCCATGGAGATGTATCGTGGTGAGGGCTTACTAGGGAGTAGGGTCCGACATTCCAGCCGGGCGAGACGCCGAACATGCGGTGTATCATAATACTTTTCTGATAGCAACGTGGTCTATGGGAGCAACCCCATGGTTACTGTGGTCTGCCTTGGTAGACAAGCGGTCGGAGCACGATGATTGAGTGCGTAGCGACCCCACGACGCCCCATGAAGACGGGGGAGGTTCTGTTGGGTTTTAGTGGGTAGTACTGGCTTTGCCGGTGAGTCTCAAAAGCACCACACAACCACAATTGATTTTTCCTTAATCAACAACAACATAGGACAACAACATAAATAAATAAATAATAAATAAATATGTTGGGACATTCACACAGCACCATCTAGTTGTAAGCTACGAGGCTTGTGTTATGGATACCACATAGTTGATATACTACAAATACATTATAAACATAAACACCCATGACTGGATTACAAACATTCGTGCTCATCACACAAATGAATACCCCCAGCGGGACTCGAAGCCGCGACCGCTGGCGCAGCAAGTAGGGTCACTACAAACTGCGCCAAGCGTGTCGTCAAAAAAAACAGAAAAATTTATTAAACAAGGTCGCGTGTGCGCCGAAGTGTATTATCAACATGACCTAGTTTGAAGTGATTTTGACGTTTTGCCAGCCAATAACCACAGCTGCGATACAACAACGCAGACAACATATTACATGCATTATATTAATACATAACCTTTATGAACCATTTTATTAAAATAATTTCTATTGATATCCTAAAAACCAAATTTATTTATTACTAACTACTCACGCTCGCTCTGCTCGGGTTCGTCCCTAGTTAAGTTCTAACATTTAGTATAGATTTCTTAGAGATGAGATATTTTCATGCAGTAAAAGGTATCCTTTATCTTGACCCGGATAACCGTCTATTATCATATCAAATTTCATCAAAATCTCTCCTGTGATTTTCTCGTGATGCGTTCCCAGACATACAGACAGACAGACAAAAATTCTAAAAAAATATAGATTCGGCCTCTGTATCGATAATAATGACTATTTCAAATATTTTCCAAAAAATATTTAAGATTTCAGATTCGACTCAGAATTTTATTATATGTATAGATTGTTGTCATTAATCATCTTCACCCGGTTTCGTCCTTGGGTAAACCTAAACATACCTATGCCTTTGAATCCTTGAACTATCTCTATACGAAAGGCGATATCAATCAAATTATTCTATTCCGCGCGAATCTTATATGTTCCTATGGCGAAGCGAGTTCAAATCTGATATTTTCTTGCGCGGAATCATTTACTAACATGATTACCACTTGTCGTACGGTAAAAGAAAACATACCAACAAACAATTATACACTTCACATATTACCTATTATTATATATTTATTTCTATTTTAAAGTAAGTCATTAATTTAGTTTAGAAATATTACATAAATAATATAGTTTAGCGGGCTTTTAAAGACACACAAAGTTGTTAAACTTTAAAATGTTAACTCATCCCTATGCAAAAACCTAATTTATTTTGATATTATTATAAATAATACAGTAATTTAATCAATAGAATTTATCTATAATACTTTCTTTTCGAAAAGATAGTTTTATTTTAAGAACTGTATATATTTTGAATTATAGTACGAGTACATAATTATGTATTCATCTTAATTAATTTTCCTTTTGCAGGTACAAAGAGATTTTTTAACCAAAACCAAACTAAGACAAGCATTTGCATGACCAATACAAATATTGCAAGTAGAAAATGAACTCGGGACCTGTGGCATAATAAGCAATGCTGACTTTCTAGAATCTGAATGCTAAATACATTCAAAGATTATTTTCATTGGAAACTGTCTTAATCTTCCAACTATTGCAAAAAGTTTTGTAAGTATTAGATATAGCTTCAAATAAAAAAGTTAACTGTCTGTAGTCACGCTAAATACCTCTTTGCTAGTTCTTCCAGAACTGGAACATTTTTTCCGAGCTGTTATTATTTTCTAACTATTTTTTACTATTATATATGTATCTCGACAGCTGAATCTACGATTCTGTGTACTACACAGTAGTGCTGCAACCAGTAGGTTAATTTTATACTTTGAACTAAAAAAATTAATATACTAAAATATTTTTGTAATTAAAAGGACTTTTAGCTATATATTATTTAAAAATTTTTTATTTATTTGTACATACAGTTTTTTTGTCCCGTGTATAGAACACAACAAATTCGAACTCAACGTAATCCCTTAGCCGTGATGTTGCATAGCTATCCAATGAAGACCCACCGATCACAACTCATACGGTTAAATGTATTAAAGATATTGTTTTAAACACTATTAATCCTTATAGATTACTGAAAATCATAAAAAAAATAACTAACAGTGAACTAAATTTCACCCAAATCCGTTCAGCCGTTTTGGCGTGAAGGAGTAACAAATAAATATACACACAAACATACATATACAAACTTTATATATATAAAGATACTTTCTTAGATTTACGCGAATATTTAACATTTTAAATAAACTATCTTTTTGAATTTTAATAAAACTTACAGCAATTAAAATAAATAATATTCGACAATAAAACCACTTAAAATTATAAAATTGTTTACAATTAAAATTAACAAATATTGTAAAGGTACTTTGGGTGTCATTTTTGTATTTTTGAAAATCATTGTGTAATGTTGTGGGTAGGTACTGTCTGTAACAACTATATAAGGACCTTTGAGACGTCTAAAACCTTATTCTCTGCCGGGACTATGAATGTTCTAAAATCTAAAAACGTCGGTAACGAAAACTCAAAATAAAATCCGCAAAAAAACATTTTTTTTTAACCGTAGGCTAGTATTGTTAGCGATAGGTACATCTGAGCGAAGCTAGAGCAATTTCAAACATACATACATATATAACGGTACATACAAAAATCCAGCAAGTGCGTGTCTGGCACGTAACATGGGCCTTAGTAGTTGGCGCTGACAGCTTTCGTAACAAGTTACTTGTTAAAGTAACTTAACCGCACTAATTTTGGTTGAGTGAATCTATTACGTAATTTAACCGCATAGTGTTTGCTTCACATATTTTTTAAATGGTTCGAGTCTCAGATGATACAAATGGAATCATGACGTAGATGTACATCACTAATAGCTTAGGATGTATTACTGCTATAAAAATATTTGAAAAAAAAAAAACATTAAAGCAACTTACTTGTATCTTTTAAATAAAACTAAATCTTTTTGGATTTCTTCCCGGATCTATTTAGAATTTTGATTTCCGACGTTTCGAATGCTTTATAGCAATCATGGTCACAGGAGAGAAAATAAAAAATAATCTCATATTAGAGATAATACTCAGATCTTATACCATACATATACATTATGTAGAAAAAAAACTAAAAACATTTATTTTTAGTTTTTTTTTGGACCTAAGATGAATAAAGTGTATAAATACATACACAAAATTCGCAACTTTATAAACTTAATTTTAATTGACACAGAATAAATTTAAAATTTAATTTTTTAAATTAATTATATCAACACTTCAGTTACCAATAATATATTAGCATGTCAATACGACGTAAATTTTCTACAATAAATGATTTTCTCACTCCTACGGACTGCAATATCTTCAAAGAGATTTATTTCCCATGGCTTTTTTAATATTTATAGAATCCTTTCATCGCTATATAGACTTAAGTACTGTTCATTAGAATCAGAAACGCATTGTGTGAAATCATAGCGAGAAGTAACTAATAACAAAGTTACGCTTTCTTCCATTGTAGGCTTTTCTTTAGCTTTAAATTTTGAATGATTTTAAATAAAAATTGTGTAATTTTAAACCAAGATTTCCATTTTATATGTTTCATATAATATTTATTTTTAATGAATAGGTACATATTATTTCTGAATCTTATAAATTATCAAATATTCAATAATAATTTTTATACAAACTAGCAACTTACGCTCGTTTTACTCTGGTGCGTCCCAGGTTTAGAAATTTTGTTTCAATTATAAGGGTTTTCAATTTTCATGCTAGAACCCTAAATATTTCCGGCATAAAACATACCTTATATATAGCCTATAAGCTTCTCTATCTTTCAGTAAAAGTCCCATTAAAATCAGTTAAATCACAGACAGACACTTCAATTTTGTTTATATGTATAGATTTTAATACACCTCAGTGATCTATATACTTATATGTAAAAAACGAGTGTATTCAACTCTAGATTAGTATAATCATTTAACAAAGGGATCTCATCTCTAAAATGTAATTCACGTAATATCAATTTTTAAATGATCTACAAGAATAAAGCTTATAAAGTCCTTATATGTACATATATCTTTATTCATGCTATAATTTGTACAGAATATCATTCTAATTAGTCCAAATAAACAGAAAAATACATTTAATTTAACATATAATAAATTAGACGACACGTTTGGTTCAGTTTGTAGTGACCCTACTTACTGTGCCAGCAGTCGTGAGTTCGATTCCCGCTGGGGGCATACATTTGTGTGATAAGCACGAATATTTGTACTCCAGTCACGGGTGTTTATATTTGTAATATGTATATATTTAAAGGTATGTTTGTGTAGTGTATCAACTATCTAGTATCCATAACACAGGCCAGCTTACCATGGGACTAGACGGTGCTGTGTCAATGTCCCAACATATTTATTTACTAGCGGCTCACCCTCGCTTCGCTCGGGTTTGCCTCGAGAAAAATAATAATAGAGCTCTATTAGTGCCCACGGAAACCGTTCATTTTCCGGGATGAAAAGTAACCTGTTGTTTGACCGGCAATATAAGGTATTAGCATGCCAAATTTTACTAAATTAGGTGCATAAGTTATTGTGTACTAAGCTGTATAAGTTACTATAGTTTTTTAATTATTCCACGGGAACTCTTTAATTTTCCGGAATGAAATGTATCTTACATGTTGACCGGGGATATAAGGTACGACTATGCAAAATTTCATTTAAATCGGTCCAATAGTTTCGGAGATTAGCCCGTACAAACAGACAGAGAAACAAAAAATTGAAAAAATCTGGATTTGTTCTATTTTTCTTCTAACGGAATATAAGAAGATAACTGACTCGGTTTTCAGCATTTTTTTTCTATGTACAGACATTCGACCTCTACAGTTTTATTATATTTATACATAGAATGAATAACGTATAATAAAACAGTAATATATAATAAAAACTTTTTAACAAAAAAATAAAAACCGACTTCAAACAAAAGCACTAAAAAGTGAAAAATAACTGATTGGTATTAATATTTTCGAAGTCGGTGTGCTTTGGCTAAGTAATTAAAGCCTACCTATTAAATACATACCTAATCAAATATTTTTGAAATCGGTCCCATACAAAGCAAAGCACACCGACTTCGAAAATATTTGATTAGGTATGTATAGTAAATGAAAACTACCAATCAGTTATTTTTCACTTTTTAGTGCTTTTGTTTGAAGTCGGTTTTTATTTTTTTGTTAAAAAGTTTTTATTTTTCCCTTTTTAGTGTAGACAATAGTAGCAAAGTAAGAATTCTAACGTGTTAGGCTTGTCAAATCAAACAAAATAAGCCCAAACTCAAAGTATCTACTATTAGCCGTTGAAGAGTTCCACCTATCCACCTTCTGGCCTTACCATCAGATCAGGTCAACAATACCGAACCACTGTACTATCAACGGAAATAGAAACACTTGCAAATTTAAAGTTAATATGACAATTAGAAGTAGGTTAAATTCATCATTAGCTATTTTTCCACCCTTAGGGGTGGTATTTTTTTTTGAAATTTAAATGGGACCAATCTGGAAGTATACCCTTTCAAACAAAACAAAAATTGTCCAAATCGGTTAATAAATGACGGAGTTCTGAGGTAACAAACATAAAAAAAAAACATACAGGCGAATTGAGAACCTCCTCCTTTTTGAAGTCGGTTGATAATGAAAATAGTTATAGCGAGTGTACCTTAGGAGATAGACATATACTATGTATATTGTTTTGATGTATATACTGTCTTAAGGTTTAGCCAGCGGAAGGTTTCTAGGGAGGACTCGATAAAACCAGTTATTGTATCTTCCCGTGAGAAAGAAAGATTTTCTTGAAGTAAAAGGTATCCTTAACGTTGACTCGAGTAATAAGTTATCACTTCACCAAATTTCGTTGAAATCGGTTTATTACTTTTCTCGTAAAACGCGCATACAAAAACAGACAAACAGACATACAGGCAAATAGACAAACAGACAATTTTTTTAATAACTATTGTTTTGGGGTCTATGTTGTGTACATAATACGTTACAAATAAACGAAAATATCTATCCAACGGGTACCATACATTTTTCCGGGATAAAAAGTAACCTATTTGTTATTCTGATGTATGACCTATATTATTGTAGTTTCATCAAAGTCCAATTAGTAGTTTTTGTGCACTAAGCTGTATAAGTTACTATAGTTTTTTTAACTGTCCTACGGGAACCCTTTAATTTTCCGGGAATAAAAGTAGCCGATTTGTTATTGTCATCTATGAATTATATTATTGTAAAGTTTTATTAAAATCCAATCAATAGTTTTTGTGTACTAACCTGTATAAGTTATTATAGTTTTTCATCTACCCACGGGAACTATTTAATTTTCCGGGATAAAAAGTATCTAAGATGTTGCCCGGGAATATAAGGTACCACCATGCAAAATTTCATTCAAATCGGTCCAATAGATTCGGAGATTAGCCCGTACAAACAGACAAACAGACAAACAGAGAAACAAAAACGTTGAAAAAAATCTGAATTTGTTCTATTTGTCTTCTTACATCCGCCTGACTCGGTTTTTAGCATTTTTTGCTATGTAAAGACATTCGACCTCTACTGTTTTATTATAGTAAAGATTTACTTACTAGAAAACAATATATTTATAGTAAATCAAAAATAATACACCTAAAAACAAAAAAGAAATCATCTTATTATTTTTCTGTACCAAACTATAGATACTGTTTCGTTACAATTTAATAATAGGCGGAGTGTAGGCGAACGTGTAGAAACCGTTTCAAATACGTACGTACGATAAATCAAACGCCGTGTGTGACTGATGATCGAGTTTTGTAAAGTAATAAGGCTCATAAATGGATCGTGCTACATAATAGCTAATAAAAAATGCAAAACATATTTTATTTAACTATTTTCATATAAATAAGTAAGTTAACGATATATAAAGAACTCGTTAAAATCGATTAATCGTGATTCCCAATAAGCTATCTATCTGTGGTTTTCCTTACTAACTTATATCAAGTTTCTATCTCCAGTTACGAAAACTTCAGATTGTTTAGTTATTGGGAACTGGAGTAAAACGAGTCATTAAAAGTTATTAGTATACCTAATCCGCAGACCGCATCCCTAAGTACATAAATATCCTGTCACAAACACTCGATCTAAACAGATAAAAAAACCTTGTTTTTATTATATTATATACTAGCTACTCACCCTCGCTCCGCTCTTCTCATACCTACCAAATATACAACAAAAATATCATTAAAATCGGTCGAGCCGTTTCGGAGTAGGCGACCACAAACACTGTGACACGAGATATTTATATTAGATATATTAACTTTGTATGTGCATAATGACATAGGTGTATTTGTAAAAGTGTGACAGGAGTACAAACTAACAAACACATTCTTATTATTAACTAGCAGAACCCGCGGCTTCGCTCGCGCTAAAACTACTAAAAACTTTAAAAACGTAGGTTTCATATATACTTTTATCCGCTATTTTTCCCTTTATGGTATTAATTTCGAAAAATGCTAAAACATGTATTTATTTAATTGTATTGAAGAGCATTAATACCAAGTTTCAAGTAATTCTGATTATAAATATTTTTTTCTTGTATAATGTAGGTATTATAAGGTGTTTTCCCGTGGGAATTAAATAATCTCCCGCGGTAAAAAGTAGCCTATGTCACTCTCCAGCCTCCAACTATCTCCACACTAAAAATTACGCCAAGCCGTCACTCCGTTTCGACGTGAAAGAAGGTCAAACAAACATTAACACTTTCATATTTATAATATTAAGTATGATGTTAGTATGGACAAAGACATTCCTAAATATGAACAAAAACATTTTACTATTACTAATAATACAACAAATCTAAACGCTCCTGTATGGAGCACTCGACTCTGAAGAGGCCAAAAATAGGAGAGGGCCCTTTCAAGCTTCGTCTAACCCCTTTTTAACATTTCTACTTTACCTTGTGTACATTAAGCTCAAGTACTTGAGCTTTATGTACTCGTATGTACGTCGCGTCGTAAGCGACGAAAGATTTTGTTTATTAACACCCAGCAACCTATTAAGAAATTTTATTCCAACATATATTAACGCGCATATTTGATGAAATTAGATTTACGCGCATATTTGACATTTATATGAATACTAGCGTTGCCCGCGGCTCCGCCCTCGTTGAGATGACCAAAAACCAAATTCTTAGGTTTTACATGTAAGTACCTATACTCTTACATTGCAGTTTTCGTATTTTTTCTCAGAAATGAGATATTTTCAAGAGATATTTTCAGAAGACAAACATAGGAACATTCATTTTTCTATACATATAATAAAATTGTAACGAAGCCGAATTTTTGAATTTTAATTTTTTACCGCATCACGGAAAAACCACTGAGAGGATTTTAATGAAATTTAGTATAATGATAGCTGGTTATCTGGGTCAACATATAGGCTACTTTTTACTGCGGGGAAATCTCTTATCTCTGAGAAAATATACTAAACGTCAAAAGGTAAGAACTATATAGTATAATAAGTAACAACTAAAATAACCAACTAATGTCATGAACAAAATTAAATAAGAGTTTCAGATATAGTAGTATCTTATTAAAAATGAAAATTTATATTCCACTACGTGACTAGAGGTAAAGGAAAATAATTCCATTTACTCTGCAAATAGAATAAATGGAGTACAAAGGTCTAAATATATCTTAGGTAGGGACGTGAGATTCAGGCTGATGCTTATTTATTGGCAGACAGGCAGAATCGATTTATGACAGCTGTGGTTTAGTGGAGCGAATGAAATTTATTTAATGTATTTTAACTCTACGTTTCAGATACTATATGTCCTCTTAGGACGTATCTTCAAGATAAGACTCATTTTAAAATTGGCATTTGGGGTAGGCAACAAAACGTGCCATATTATTCAAAATTATATTGTATTCAGCTCTTTTTAACGTCCCACTGCTGGGCACGGGCCTCCCTTCAATACGAGGGGAATCAGTCCATAGTCCACCACGCTGGCCAAATGCGGGTTGGCGGACTTCACATGTCTTTCGAAAACTTGCTCTCTCAGACATGCAGGTTTCCTCACGATGTTTTCCTTCGCCGTAAGGCAAGTGGTAATCATGTTAGAAATGATTCGCACATCAAATATCAGAGGTGCGAGACCCGGGATTTGAACCCGCTTCACTCGGTTTTCCAAGAAAGCGCGTTACTACTGAGCTACCATTGCCAAATCAAAATTATAAAGAATTATATATATTTTTGAACACATTACTAATATTTTTTGCGGCAGACGTCTCGTGGACATATAATAGTTTTGCAGTCAAAAGTTATGATATGGCGAATACAACTAACTCGCTTTTCGAGAGCAAAAATAATTTGAACATACATTATGCGTAACATTAAAAAAACACATCAAGCAAGAAAGCGACACTATGTAAATAAACCTTTAGTGTATACATCGAATACATCAAAACAAGTGAAGTGTCTGAAATAAGCGTCGCAATTTCTGTCGAAGACTAAATCTATACATATAATTAAATTGTAACTAAGCCGAATATGTACATTAGATATTTTTTGAAAATCTAATTGAAATAAACATTATTATCGACACAGACGCCGAATCTATGATTTTCAGAAATTTTGTCTGTCTGTCTGTTACCGCATCAAAGAAAAACTATTGGAGGGATTTTGATAAAATTTGATATGGTGATAGCTGGTTGTCCGGGTCAACATATATGATACTTTTAACCGCGGGAAAATATCTCATTTCTGAGAAAAAATACAAAAACTGCAATGTAAGAGTACTATACTAATATGAAAACCTAAGAATTTGGTTTTTGATCATCTGAACGCGGGCGGAGCCGCGGGCAATGCTAGTAGAGCTATATAGCGGTAAGTGACGTAACGTTGTCCACCTCTCGGACGATAAATTTTGAGTGACGGGGATTCCCCGTTGGAAACTAAATTAGCCACCTCGCAGAAATCACTTATGTTTTAAAGGAATGTACTTATCAAAGGACGAGTGTATTTTAAAGTGTTCAAAACCGTTTAAAAAATATTTAATAGGTCGTTAGGCATAATATTTAACAAGGTTACATAGCACATGTACATTCTCGAGGTAAATATTTGTATGAGATGAATCATTTTTATTACTGAATGGAAGACTACAATATACGAGTATGGATGTATTTCGTTATTTATTTAATAGGTATTTATTATTTATTTAATTTATAGGTGTAAAGTTCTCGGAATTTTAGTGTTTTTTTTCTTTTTCTCTTTTGACCGACTTTAAAAAAACCAAATAGTCGTCAACTTGAGTGTATGTTTACCTTAAAGGTCAAATATAAATAAAAAGTCGACCCTTAATAATACAGTAATTACTTATAAAGTTAATTTGAAGTCATGAGGAGTTGTTGTTATACATTTTTATTAGAAAGCAAATTTTTTTCAACGGCTGTAAAAAGTATTATAATTTTATAACGACGTATTCAAAGGCATCCGTCATATTAAATATTAATTCGAGCTCCCTTCAACATTTGCATGTGACAGCTGTCACAAAGGAGAAACCATTAGGATTTTTTTCTGTCCTTAAGAGACTTAGCCTGTCCTTAGTTGACTTCATTGAACTGAAATAATATTTTTTTTTGAAATATAAGGCATTTTTTTTATTAACACACAGCCCCATCTAGTTTCACGGTAAGCTACGAGGCTTGTGATATGGATACCAGATAGTTGATACACTACACATATATAACTTTTAAATACATACATATTATAAATATAAACAACCATGACTGAAGTACAAACCTTCGTGCTCATCACACAAACGAATGCCCCTAGCGGGACTCGAAACCGCGACCGCTGGCACAGCAAGTAGGGTCACTACAAACTAAGCCAATCATGTCGGCAAAATTTTAATTAAAAAAATAGATAATAGAAACAAATAGAGAAAACAATAACAAAATTTTTTTTTAATTGTAAATATACATTAATTAATTAACCCTTTTATTAGATTAAAAAGCTGTGAAGACTTATTTGGTATACAATGTAAAGATTTTATTTGGTTTTCGATTTTATGTAAATAAAAACTATTTGTCTTTCAAATAAATAAATCACCATTCATTATCTTCTATCTATATATATAATAAAATTCTGACTGAGTCGAACCTGTACATAATTTTTTTTTTAGAAAATCTTATTGAAATAGTCATTATTATCGATACAGAGGCCGAATCTATAGTTTTTTAGAATTTTTGTGTGTCTGTCTGTCTGTCTGGGAATGCATCACAAGAAAACCGCTGGACAGATTTTAATGAAATTCGGTATATAAAGGATACTTTTTAATGCGGGAAAATATCTCATCTCTGTGAAATTTATACTAAACGTAAAAAAAGTACATAAAAATACCAAAAGAACATTTATTTTTCATTTAGTTAAATAGTACTGAGAAAAATCAAAGTAATAAAAACCCACTGCGTGGATCCCGGGGAATCCCGCACTTAAAGCGATATAACTTCTCATAACACTGAATACGAGAGAATATTGAACGATGGGATCACACTAAGACATTTATTTCAAACCATTCTCGCGAGATACTTTGCCGGGATTGCAGCGGGATTGTGCAGTCCAGGACGCATAGGTCTATTCCCTACTCGTCTAAGGGTAAATATATTTTATTTTAGACAGACTTAAATTATCGTAAAGTATAATGTACTACTTATAGGTTTTAATTAGAAAAGTAAATCGATACTTTATTTTAGTTAAATTATTGTCACAAAATAAAAAGTTCTTAAATTGTCTCACTTTCTTAACATCAAGCATAAAAATCAGTTATTTTTTTTAAATAACACAGATATCAAAATATGTTTAAGTCGCTGAGGAACTTTTTCTTTTCTTTAAGCATATTATAATAATTTCACATTAAAAATATATACAAAAATCTATAAAGCTAAAAAAAGTCAACTTAACAAAATATATTATTAAGTAATAAAAAACGTGTAAATAAAAAGAAAACGTCGAACAGGTAACAAACCAGTAGATAGGATTGGCGGCTAGCTAGCAATTTGTGTCGTAATTGACGGCTCTAGTCAACTAGCGCTTTGCGGGGGAGCGCTGATTTTATCCATAAAGTGGTTTGAGTCGGTCAGTAATACCGGCTGTCAGTGTCGATCTTTATATAAAAGTGATATATTGAGAATATCTATATTGTATTGAAATATTTTATTACGATTTAGTGCAGTAGTCTATTTTCTATTATACAAACGGTGTGAGATTCGATTAAAAATATATTTTCTCTATAATAGCTTTTATTAACCGATTTCACTAACACTTATATTGGAGACTAGCGTCTCATCCCCGCTTCGCTCGGGTTCGTGAAATACAAAAATAAACTATCCCACGAAAACCGTATATTTTTTCGGGATAAAAAGTAAGCTATGTACATTTCCCGACTATAGTCTATCCTTGTGCCAAAATTTATTCAGATTCGTTCAGCCGTTCTGGCGTAATTGAATAACAAACATCTATCTATTCAAACTTTCGCATTTATAATTGTTATTTATATTATGGGATATATTTCAAAAAATACATTATACATATATAAAAATACATTATATATAAATACATATTAACGCACGAATTCCTGATTGATGGCTAGGTAGTACGGCTGCATCTGGAGGTCCTGTATTCGAATCCCGCATGGGGTCAAGTATAGATATTGGTTTTTCTGTAAAGTAATCTTTAGTTCTATAAAAAAAATTTGGTTGCGAAATTGAAGGTGTTTCGAGCCTCTGTCTTGGCACTCATACTATGGCTAGTCTTAGTGAGATTGGCCGGTTAAGGCCGAAATTTTATAAGTTCTATAATATAAGTTCGATTAAAAATCAAGTAGACCCACTAAGTTTCTAAGTAAAATATTCAACAAATACAACTTACATATACTTTATTATAACTATTGATTTCAGGACTGAATACATTCATTTGATTTTTAAACGCAAAGAAGGCTATTCTAAATGCATATATGAATTTGTAACAAGTGAAATAGTTTCGCTTCTCAGATGCTAGAACTTCGTTATTCCACCTTTCTCACGCGGGAATTCCTATAAAGTATGAGAATAAAAATATTTTTATAAAATCAGTAATATTAAATTTTAAAGTCAACGGGAATTTGTAGAAAATATTAATTTTCCCACACATAGGATAAGATTTGAACTGATCATCTATCTGTAGGTACATATATTAAAATCCTGAGTTGAATCTGTACATTAAATATTTTTTTGAAAAATCTTATTAAAAT
Organism: Brenthis hecate; assembly: GCA_951806755.1. Classification (NCBI taxonomy): domain Eukaryota; kingdom Metazoa; phylum Arthropoda; class Insecta; order Lepidoptera; family Nymphalidae; genus Brenthis; species Brenthis hecate. Next base: position 16,460,312 of record OX638250.1, read on the forward strand.
AGTCATTATTATCGACACAGAAGCCGAATCTATAGTTTTTAGAATGTTTGTCTGTCTATCTGTGACCGCATCACGGAAAAACCACATAAGGGATTTTGATGAAATTTGGTATAATGATAGCTGGTTATCCGGGTCAACATATAGGGTACTTTTTACTGCGGGAAAATATCTCATCTATAAGAATTCTATACTAAATGTTAAAACGTAAGTATGCTATATATGATGATGTTCTCCTGACCGATTCCGGCCACGGCGGCCAATCTCATTCAGACTGCGCAGGAGAAATTATAGTGCACAAGTGTACGAGTAAATACAAGTGCACTCTCTATTCCTGTCACTCTCACACTGCGGTGGGACAACTGCTCGACACGACCAGTGAGGGTTAAGGCTCGATTTCCAGACAATGCGTGGAATAGTAATTATGGTTTACGATCAAAAAAAATTACTACCTAGATTTTTAAAGATGGCTGTGGTTCATCGCCGTGCCTCGGGTTAGATGTAAAGCCGTCGATCCTGCGCGTAATCTCTCCGTGACTGGTATTCGATCTAGAGGGCTTTATATATCGCTTAACTTATCTGACAACATATCGAACTAATATAACATATATAATATTTCAGTTCGACCTCAACTTCCAACACAAACAAATATAAGAGCGGAGGCTCACAATAATCTAATTTTATTTTTGTTTCCCGGCGTTTCAAATGCTTAACAGCAATCATGGTCACGGGAGAGATTCTTCAAAGAGTCTCAGGTCACCATAATTGCTGTAAAGCATTCGAAACGTCCGGAACCAAAACTCAAAATAATTCGCCAAAAAATGCGAAAAGAGAAATTTAAAATATTCGCGTAGATCTAAATTATCTAGTTTTGTATTAAATACCAACACACACGACTAAAACCGCGGGAAGAAATTAGTTAATAATACAATTTCAAATACAATCCCATTGAAAAGTCTATAAAAATTCTTCGATATACAATTTTCTCGCTTCACCGCTAATTACAACCATATAAGGTATGTATTAATTATTCATTTCGTATGGGATTAAAGACGCCGGTAGCTTTGACGATGATTGAGTCGAGTGATGACGGCTAGTAATCAATATATTATCACAACTTAAGTGGATAGCTAATGCTAAGTAATTAAACAAAATATATCCACTTATATGGACAAGATATGAAACTTTTACATCATAATTTGTATCAAGTACCTACCTCTTTTGCTTGCTAACCGACTTCAAAAAAGCGAGTCACTCAATTTTTGTGGAAGTTTCGTGATATTTTCGTCAATTGTAATCAATTTTAATATATTAAAAAAAATAGGTTTTACCTCAAGTCTCAAGAATACATAGATCGTATTATATAAATTATATATTTAATAAAAATTAATAAAAATTAAATATTTTATCATATCTTTCGACTTGTTTTCTTTTTTAATATTGAGAAAAACATTTACGCATACCACCTGCATATATAATATCACAAAACATGGAATTTATTCCATAAGGCACAAACATTTGTATAGATTTCATTGAAATATTTCCAATCTACTTAATAAGTAATAAATATGTTGGGACATTAACACACAACGCCATCTAGTTCCATGGTAAGCTATGAATCCTGTTATTATACCAGATAGTTGATATACTACACGTATATAACTTTAAATATATACATATTATAAATATAAACACCCATGACTGGAGTACAAACATTCGTGCTCATCACACAAATGAATTTTAGCGAGAATGGAACCCGCGACCAGCAAGTATAACCTGGCACAGTAAGTAGGGAAAAATCTAAAGAATGTTGTGATTTGCATACCCAAAAAAATCGTTCATTTTAAAATCACATATTTAAAACAACTTCTATTAAAACACACATCGACTCGAATATTTATGTTATTTTACACCTAATAAGAATTTTAAAGCAATTATTTCAAAGTAACAAACAAAAAAATCAAACGCTTTAATACTTTATTATGATAATCAGATAGTCACTGATAACGATCGAACATTAGATATGCAAATGGTACCAAACTAGTTCTATATAAAATATTAGGCCTTTTTATTTTTTATATTTCTTTAACGCAGATAAGAAGCTTTTGCTTGAATCAAATATAGTATAATATTTACTAAGTGACATTTTGATATGAGCTTAACGAAGTTTGAAAGCTCTTCCTATTTTCGTCATCAATGCTCAGAATAATAAAATTAATCATTTGAATTGAGTCCAGTTATTTTGGCTTTAGCTTTATAAATTGACCATTGATATCACTGTACTTGTTATGATGAAACTTAAATATTTTATACACATCTGCTACTTAATATATACTCATATATAAAAAAAAATATTGTCAGTCGTTAAAAAATAAAATTTTGCGATTTAATATGAAAGTTTAACAGAATTTCAAAAATTTGATATAATAATAGAAGTAAACGAAGCAAATATAGTTCGTTGACTCACCACTTCGCTTCGGATTCCCACCACGGACACGAAACACAATTTGATCGCGCCAACTTGATTGTTCGAATAAAATTGACAAGAAAAACACAATTTACACGACAGTAAAAAGCCTGCGCTATTTTTTGAAAAATCTTTAAAACTGTCCTAGAAGGTTATATTATACAATTTAAATTTTACTTAAATCTGAAATTATATATTTTTTAGTTAAATATATGTACATATATATGTACTATAATTTTGTTTTATGGTAAATTTTAATTTTTAATTGAAATAATATATGAACTTCATATAATAATAAATTAAGATCAAAGTATATAATATGTTAATTAAAATTTATTTCATAGTTGATCACTTTTCATATATTTAGGTCGAAAAATCCATAGTAACGCAATGAAGTATTACATAGAAAGCTTTTACCAATTTAAAAGCTTATAAAGCTTGATTTGAAGGTGATTAACTCATACAGAATGTAAGGTCCAACACGTGACTAAACCAGCATAGTATCACTCCGCAATCCAAATGCCTAACAGTTGTTGACACACATTCGCAAGGTGTTTAAAATCTCAGATGAATTTTAAACTTTTCGTGTCATTCTACTGGAATAAGCCAGATGGTTACAAATTCAATGGTCTCGAAAAATATTATACCCCTAACGTTTTTTTATAAGAAATAATATATTATGTACATTACTATTAAATACTTAGCACCTGGGCATTTTTCGGAATAAAAATAAAATTTCCAAACTAATTTGATAAACTTAAAAAGCAAAACCTTATTCTAAGTGCAAAATTTGATCCAAATCGTTAGAGCCGTTCCCAAGATACACGAAATAAAATTTATTACATATACACAGCCTGGATGGACTATGGGGTAATCCCCCTCGTATTGAAGGGAGGCCCGTGCCCAGCAGTGGGTCGTTAAAAAGGGCTAAATAGAATAGAAGATGTAGATATATGTTGCGTTATATTTAACCATCAAATAACTAATTTTAATTGAAGTTATTTCACCATAGGGTATTTTGTTTAAATTTATAAGAAGAAACAATAAAGAGAATCACGCGACGATATAGTATATAATATACATATAGTCTATATAGATATATGAAACACTTGTGAAGTCGTTGAAGTGTATGTAAACACAGAGATAATATCAAGTACAATTTTATAGAAACTTTAATTTCGTTATATTACATCACATATATGGTATTTTCAAATTTAAATAGTAAATCTGCAGCCTTTACAAACCGATATTCGTATATTTAACCAAAGAGCATTGAGGTTAAACGTTCTCTCATCACTTAAACGTTCTGAGGCTACACCTGTAACTAAGAGCCCAGATTACTTGTCTCGTGTTAGGCTTGAAATTTGAATAACAACGATGCAGAATAACATAGTTCTGATAGTGTTAACATATTTTCTCACATTAAGTAACAGTTAGTTTAAAAAAATGGCAGTTTTAAATAGCAATATATTGGTATAAAATCAATTAAAAATAAATTAAATTTAAATTCTTAAAAATCATCATATCATAGGGTCACTTTTGAGATATAATCTGTTTATGAAACAAATTATAAAAATCGGATTCTATAGGTGAAAACATCACGTAAAATACAGAAAAATAAATGAGTATAGAAATTAGCTACTATTTCAATACAAATGATTAAGAAATCGGTATTAATCCATATTATCCGTATTAATATTATAAATGTGAAAGTTTGTGAGAATGTATGGATGTTTGTTACTCTTTCACCCAGAACGGCTGAACGGATCAGAGATAGTTTATAGCCTGGAATAAGACATAGGCTACTTTTTATCCCGGAAAAATGTACGGTTCCCGTGGGACAGGTTTGTGTTTGTGTTCCTAGAGGCGAACCCGAGCGAAGCGAGGGTGAGCCGCTAGTATGTTTATATGTAATACACACAGACCCAAACAGATAAATATTAATAAAAATAACAAAATGTCTGTTCTTAGCAAATGTTTCGAGTTTCGCATCATTTACACGGTATAAATAAGGGTATATTATTTGGCAAGAAGCTAAACTCGCTTAGCTAAACTTTCGCTGTTGTAAAACTGAATGGCGAATGTAAAAACAGTAGAACCGATAAATCCAAGTCCAAGAAAACCCGCTAACTCGCAAGCGGTTTTTAGGGTTGCTACTCAATATAGTTTTAAATCTAATATTAAATTTTTAAAGATATTGTTATACTATGACCTACTTATAACGATGATTATAACGGTTTCGATGCCCATGAGGAACAAATTTGTTTAAGCTAATGTATATTGCGGTAAAAAACTGAAAAAAAAATATCTCAATAGCGATAAGCAAAAGAGAATTTATGTATTGTCATTTTTTCGTTCCATCTGGGGCTTTCCCTATATTATAATATGAAAGGGATATAAGTAAGCTCGACTGACGATTTCTTTCTTATGCGACGTCGCAGGCTACAACAATGATTGTTACATTGCAGTCTTTATTTTTTCTCCTAAGCTTTAGACTTAAGATAAACATGTTTTAGTTCAAAAAAACACGCAAAAATAATAAAAATAAAAGAGTTCATGGCATTTTAATACGCTCGATTCTTGAAAAATATATTTATTAAAACACATTACTGTTAAATTTGAACCCGCTTCACTCGGTTTCCCAAGCGAGCGCGTTACCACTGAGCTACCACTGTCTTACTGACAGATTGTTAAATTGAACGTGACTTAACAAATTAACGTGAAATTCAAAATGGAGATTACACATACATACATACATATATGACATTACCGATCATTATGATGGTGCTCTTATATTTAATCATTTAATTCAACTCTTTTTTTCCCTAAAGATGAATTTTATTTTTACCATTATTCGTTAATTTTACGTAATTGAAATTATCAAATGCCATTCAATAAGCATTAACAAAAAACTATCAACGTTTCCCAAACTTTGGTGGATGGTAAAAAGTTTTAACGATAGCATAAAACATTTCAAAATAACTAAAGCGTCGACAGAGGTTTAAGTTTGGTCATAAAGTGGAAACTTACCAAAAATCTCTATTTCGCTCGCAACATAATAAATTCTGAAAAATATTTATTTCCACATGGCGCTGTCAAGTACTACGTTTTATGGCAATAAACTTCAAATAAATATAAATTGAGATAGATATTGTTAGCAATTTTAAGAAAAATATGGAAGGACACTAAATATCCAACACCCATTCTCCAAACTGAACAGAAAGTAAAGAAAAAGTTAAGAGATACTGTGAATTTGCTTCATGATTTACAATAAGAGATAAAATGTAAGGAATTAGCAATTGCTTATTTACATAAAAATATTTATTAATATGATGTAAATTACATAGCAAAATAAGACGACGAAACGTTTGGCTCAGTTTGTGGTGATCCTACTTGCTATGGAAAGGTCGCGGGTTCGAGTCCCGCTGGAGGCATTTATTTGTGTGATAAGCACGAATGTTTGTATGTATAATATCATAGGTGTTTATATAAATAATATATATTATTTAAAGTTATATATGTGTAGTGTATCAACTATCTGGTATCCATAACACAAGCTTCGTAGCTTACCATGGAACTAGATGGTGTTGTGTGTTAATGTCCCAACATATTTATATTAATTTATTTATATTAAGAGACTAAATTATTATTAATATCTACTAAATCAAATCGAAAAAATTATTCAAATTTTTTCGCGATTTTACGTCTTCTTCCTGCCGTTTTTGCCGTAAAGCATATATGGTGCCGGGATCCAAAAGGAAAATATAAAACCGTGAAAAAGTCCGAAGAAATATTTTTATTAAAAACTGTATATCTGTAAAACATTATAAAAAACTTTATATCTGTAAAAATATTTTTTTATAGAAACGTTATTGTAATAGACAAAATACTCATTTACGTTATTATATATATGAATGCATATCCATTTTCATTGGAATAAATTAGATTAGATTCTAAATCAGCATTTCAGTATAACGTTACGTACGAATAGTTTCAGCGTCGCTGACTGCTCGTTTTGCTTTTCGTCTATTTAGGACGTCTATTCAGTTTTTTTAATAAAATGTAAATAGAAATTAAATAGAAATTCATTGCAAATCCATACTAATATTATAAATGTTAAAGTGTGTTTGTTTGTTTGTTTGTTTGTTTGTTTGTTTGTTTGTTTATCATTCTTTCACGTCGAAACGGAGTGACAGATTGACGTGATTTTTCTGTGGAGATAGTTGGAGTGCTGGAGAGTGACATAGGCTCTAGGTCTCTTTTTACCGCGGAAGATTATCTTATTCCCACGGAAAAACATGTTATAATACAATCTAGAAAAAAACACATTTATGATCAGCATATTAATGCTCTTCAATAAAATTAAATAAATACGTATTTTAGCATTTTTCGAAATTCATCCTATAAGAGGGTAAAAAGGGGATGAAAGTTTGTATGAAACTACCTTTTTAGAGACTTTTTTGTAGTTTTAGTGCGAGCAAAGCCACGAGTTCTGCTAGTGTAGAAATAAAGGATTATATTAGTATTGCTTAAATAAATGAAGAACGAGTAGTTTAAATTCAGTAAGACATGAATGTAAAACTAAAACTTACCTAACATAAATCTTGTGACTAATATATTGTGATGGTCGCGGGTTCGATTCTATCTCGATCCAAACGTTTATTCAAGCTATATCCAATAATATTTATACTATTTTCACTGTACTATGGTGCAAGTGAAATTAGTCAAACCGTTCCTTTCCACTAATAATTATTCTTTTGCAAACAAGGTAATATTTTTCCTTTAACCTAAAATGGTACTAAATAATCGATAACTTTAGTAAGTAAGAAAAATAACCTATAATATATTTTTTTTTAATAAATTCATAATATTAAAAAAAGATCTATACGATTTGTTATACACATAAGCGTAACGTTTTAGTGATGGACATTATTGAACCGATGGATTATCGATATTAATTATATAGGAAGTATTATTTTACGCTATTTAAATGTTTGTTTTTTAAATAGTATTTAACATAATAAAATTAAATAACGTACCTGCCAACGTGACTGATGCAAATATATTTTGTTTATCTATCTTTTTTTTTCACATACTTGATCTCGAGAGAGAGAGAGAGAGAGAGTTACGTTTAAATGTTTTATTTTAAATTATTAACGATATTTTTAAATATTTTTCTTTGAGATTTCACTCTGAAAATTTTTATCGATAAAATTGATTGAATGTTGTCACTTCCCAATTCATATGCTACTGACAGCTGTCACTCGCAACATGCTTTAATGAAAATGCTGCGGACTAAGGAAAGCCGTTATTTACCGGCAGCATCCAATGTTTCAACATTACCGGAAAACAGACAACAAAAAAAATCTACACCTAAAAAAAACGAATTGTTTGTACAAATTTTAAATAGTACTTAGTATGATAATTTCTAATATTTATGAGCAATCAAATAAGTTAACTAATGGATAACAGGGTGTCGCTAGTAAAATCCTACTTATGACTTACAATTTTCAACGTACCACCTAATGAAACATTATGTTAGAAGTTTGCAGGCTGGCTTTAAGTTAGTTCTCTTCAACGTGCCGAAGGAGAGGCCGGCATATTTTTTTCCCTTTATTGTATCTAAGATATGCAAGAACCCGATTTAAATCCACTGCGAGTTTTTTTTAGCAAGCACGTTACCTGAAGACTTCTCTCACTGTCATAACTAGTAACTTTGTACATACATACATACATATATTATATATAAGTTTACAGCATATGTTGTATATAACTAAAAAAAACCTACATATTTCCAGACTTTTAAAATCAAGTGTTATAAAAGATTTATAATAAATTATTCGTTGGCACTTTACGAAGGTGAACTTCTTTGTAAAATTAATTATTAAAATACGAATTTCGGGCGAAATGAAGCTTTCAGTCGGCGAATGCAAATTGGATGTTGACTATACTCAATGTCAGAGGTCTGTGATAACGATAACACACGGTATAAACATTAGTTATTAATACGGTATTACTCGTTTAAGATTTACGTATTAGCAATCAATCTATATCTATATCTATATATATATATATATATATATATATATATATATATATATATATATATATATATATATATACGCCATCACGCGTGAACGGCTGGACCGATTTAACTATTTTTTTTTGTTGTGATTGCGCGGAAAATTATAAAATTTATGAATACTTAACAACCATATTAAAATTTATATGGCCAACGCTGGGTAGTAACTATATATATATTTAAAAAGCGAAGCGAGGGTGAGCCGCTCGTTTTTAAATAATTAACAATACCGGACCGGACAAGAAGTAAAGCCTAGCAGACTGGCATTTCCCATATCCAACAAAGCATAATATTTTTAACCAGCGACTCACCCTCGTTTCGCTCGGGTTCATCCCTAGGTTGCTTCCCCATACAAATTTTCATTCCCATTTTCATCCCCTTAAAACATGATTTCCGGGATAAAAAGTATCCTATGTCCTTCCCAGGGTCTTAAACTATCTTCTTCCCAAATTTCATCTAAATTGGTTCAATAGTTTCGGATCCTATTCGGTACAAACAAACAAACAAAAAAATAAATCTTTCCTCTTTATAATATTAGTATAGATTTATTGACATCGACAATTTAAATGAAAACCCTTACACATACAACAAAATATCATATCTATAAAAAATAAACATTAAGCAATTTATTATGAATAAATATGTACATATTATTTCTCAAAAGATATTTTTTTTTGGGTACGCCATATCATTTTATTAATTTATCAAAATTAATGATCGAGATATCATTTTGATAATTATAATTGATAATTTGATAATAAATATACACGCTACTGATAACGCGACACGTTACTAAATAACCAATATATGTATGTTTTAAAAAATAATGTTTCTTTTAAAAAACTACTCAAAAGGTATTTCCATAAAGGATGTAGAAAGCGCTATCTATTGACTTTAATCACGCACAGTATATTCACATGTAAGTTAAATATGATTAAAAGATTAAAAATCTTTCATTTTCAGCTACGGAACCCTAAAAATGAAAAAATAATAATATTTTACGCATTGCTAGAAAACTTTTAAAGGGTTTCGTATAAAATATATACAATACATAAATATTAATTTACAATTTCAGAGAAAAGTACTAGATATATTCGATTATGATTAAAACCCCTTATTCCTTTAATAATTATAGAGTAGGTATTGTAATTAAATTGAATTACAAATTGTGAGGCAACACGAAAACTGAAGTTTATTAATTATTTTCAGCGAAAATTTCAAATTCCTCACCAAATCAAAATCAAAATTAGACTAACGCCATACCAATATATCACGCCGCGTATTACATCGTTAAGTAATTACACGATCAATAATATTATATACTAGCGATGTACGCTCGCTTCGCTCGGGTATCCTTAGGTATCCTTATGTACGCGGATTTTGTAGCATAGATTACTCCTTATAACATCAGCTAGCTATCTGCCAATGAAAATCCCGTCAAAATCGGCCCAGCCGTTTCGGAGATTAGCCGGAACAGACAGACAGACAAATATTTAAATTGTTTTTTTTTTAATTTTAAGTACCTACCTACCTTTCGAATGATTTACAACAATCATGGTCACGGTCTCTCCCGTGATCATGATTGCTATAAAGCATTGGAAAAGTCGGAAAGCAAAATTCAAAATAAATCAGCGCAACAATCCGAAAAGATAGTTTTATTTAAAATTTGGCAAGAACATAAGATACAAAGGACTGTTGAAATTCATCCACAAAACTGATTAAAAAAGGTTTAAAATAACACTTTCAATTAAAATTGTATGATTACTAGCGTAACAGTAAGGAAACTATAAGGATCATGTACCAACTTTCCAGAAATTGGCCAAATATATCAAAATAAATAAATAATAAGTTAATATAAATAAATATAAATATTAATAATATTCTGGTGTAAAGTTGCTTATTCCCTCATCAATGAAGGAATTTATTAAGCGATTCAATTGCATTCGGCAAATCGAATTGAGTGGAATAAGCCCGTCGGTTTTAGTTATTAGTGCCAAAGTGACCTATAAATGTATAGCAATCGGATTGGGCGTGTAAATATTTGTTTTGTGATTGGTAAACTTTGAGCATGTGCAAAATATTCAATTTAATATCATGCTAATATGTATTTTTTTAAACGTATATTAAATGAGACTACTACTATAAAGAAGACACGTTTGGCTCAGTTCGTAGTGACCCTACTTGCTGTGCCAGCGGTTGGGGGTTCGAGTCCCGCTGGGGGCATTCAGTTGTGTGATTGGCACGAATGTTTGTATATTTGTCCAGAACGTCCTATGTCCTTATTGTCCAGAGAGTCCTTGAATGTTGTCCAGTCATAAGTGTTTATATATTAAAAATGCGAAAGTTTGTATGTGTATGTTTGTTATCCCTTCATACTATACAGCTGGACAGATTTGGATGAAATGTAGTGCAAAGTTACACCATGATCTGGAGTAACACGAACTATTGGCTAGTGACAAAGATTGCTGCTAAAACGCTACCTGTGTATATCTAATATGCAAGTAGTTGCTAATTAATTCGCTAGTTACATAATACTATCTTAAATCTACGCGAATATTTAAAACATTAAATAAAACTACCTTTTCGGATTTTTTCGCGGATTTATTTTGATTTTTGTTTTCCGGCGCGACGTTTCGAATGCTTTACAGCAACCATGGTCACGGGAGAGACTAAGGTTTTAGATGCCTCAAAGGCATTATATAGTTGTTACAGAGTCAGAGAGAGAGAGAGAGAAAGAGAGAAAAAGAGGGGGGGGGGGAGAAAGGGAGAGAGAGAAAGAGTTTTATTTAAAATCGCTAGTTATACATAAATTACGCGGGCGAAGCCGCGGGCATAACCTATTTGAAAGAGTTATTTTATAAAGTTAGTTAATATTTGTCTCAAAACTTCCGTCGGTGCTATAACAGTTGCAGAAGGAACAACATGCCAACTTGTAGAGATTGCGACAAACGAAACGCCTATTCTTTCAAACTTGGCATCGGAATGGGAGTATCGGATTTTCCACTGACTTCAAAAAGGTAAAAATACCACTCTACTTTATTCCGGTACAGGTTTTAGTTATTGTTTATGAAATAATTGATGGAAAAATTCATTTTACTCTGCATAATATAACTAAAAAATCAAGCATATGACAAAATCAAAACTAAAACCATTTTGAAGACCAGTTTCTACAAAATCGTTTTAGAAATACATACGTTACAAACAAATACACATATTATGTACATATCTTTATACTTATACAAAAAGACTCAGTGTAGAGAACTGCCTAAAAACCATTTACATTCGACTCACCTTCCAAACATCTACTAAAAGAAAACTGTTGTTCTATAAAAACCCAAAGTGTCACATAGAATATAATCAACATAAACAGCACCAAACATCCGATCGTAATTGTTCCAATATATCAGTCCTATGCAGATAACCTATTTTCCTAGACAGTACTAGAAGTTAGCAAATTAAAACCAATCCATCGCTCTTTTAACACTACAATCTACCAAACAAACGTAAACAAAACTAGCAATGTATTTCGCTACACGTCGTGGCTACACATTCAAGTAACACAGTATGGAACAAAGGGGGTATTGGCAAATGATAGTTTAAGGTATAATATACGGAATTCCGGCCAATTTCGTTATAGGCTTTAGGGAATGCGTCTGAGGATGTTTTGTTGGCGTGATTTATTCGAATTGTTCTACCGGAACTGACAGCGTGATTAATAGTGATGAGATGTAAGAAATTTAGAGCTCCTTTTACAGTTTTTGGGTACTGACACTATTAGGTACTTTAAGAAATATATGAACGAATATATGAGATTTTTTCCCCACTTCCTATATTCTTAGGAAAGATGACTAACAGTTACTCTCAAAAATAAACAAAAGTTATAGCTGTATCATATATAAAGTGATACAGTCTCTTGGGGATTATGTATTGAACTCCTTAATTGATGCTAAAAAAATCAAATATAAAATATAATATCGTTGAATAATTTATACTCACGTTAAGCTTTCTCAGAAGACTCTTCACGTCAAAATTTAAGGGCCATATTAGACTGATCTGATATTAAATTATTATTGCAAACGAAAAATACCTGATAGGTTTTCCTAAATATTATCAAATTCTTGCATTAAACTCGCTAGTAATCAAATTATTTTTAACATATAGTTTATGTACACTATAGTACAATGGATAGTATATATATCCATTGTTTGCTAAGGTATACATCGTATGACGTGGCATTGCTCTTTATTTATTGGGAGACGAAAATTGAGCACAGCGTTGTTCAAACACAATCAAGTAAAGATGCTTACGTCGCAAAATATCTAATACAGTTAGAAGTTAGTGGTTTTATTCTTCATTTTCTTCTAATATAAAGACTTTTCTTTTAATACAATAGTCGAGCAAGTATCTACATTGTTCGTTATTAGTGTCAAAATACACTTCGTAAAGGAATCGAACCCGGTATATTTAATATTAATAGCCTTATATTTTGTTACACACAAGTCATTTAAAATTAACTTATGCAACAAAAACAAATATTACTATACTTGTTATATTAAAAACCTTGCACATGGATGTGATATCAATATGAAATGTAATTTTATAAAAATTGTACATTAAAGGTATAATGGCCTAGTTCCGATCGAAATTAGAAGTTTTCGATACACTATTATTTTACAACTGATTTGTTTGATAAGGAATATATTTTCAAATTAAATCTGTGGAGTTGTTAGAAAATATAACACGACACCTCATGCACTGATAACTCTTTCATATATTGATATGACCCTATCACGTTACCTACCAAAAAGGATTTTGATGCCACCATTATTTCTTCTTGTGACATTCTATTTTACTTCACAGCTTGTCATAGTTGTATTATCTCTCTTGTTTATTTAATGGAAATGACACAGACAGCCTGTATAATTTACCTAAACTCCATTCCTTAATTATTCTTGTATAGTAAAAGTCATAAATAAACTAATATTTGACTATGAGATGGATTTACACAACCACGAGCTTGATCACAATATAATAATCCTTAAACATCTCTTGTAAGTTAATATTAACTAAAACAAGTTCAAGAACAGGCAGACATGTCTCATATTTATTACAATATATACTGTAGCAACAGCGAAAATACGACACTAATAGGACCGCTTATGCCATATAGAGACAGTTCTATATAGCTACGTATGGATTCTTTGCTTACTAGGTTTAAAAATATCCGGTTTAAAATCTATCAATTACCTGAAATAAAAAGAAAAATATTATTAGTTATAAAAAATATATTAATAATCTACTCTAATCATGGGGCTGACAATAAATAACATATTATTCTTAAGTCTATGAAGAATAGAAATATTAAAAACCGTATTGAAATGACAAATGCAATCGTTAAGCTATAGGTGTCATTTCCATTTAGTATATTATCTACCCCACGGGAACCGTACGTTTTTCCAAAAAAAAATGTATGCTATAATTCCAGTCTATAATCTACGTCTGTGCCAAATTACATCCAGATCTGTTCAGCTGTTCTGGCGTGAAAGTGTAACAAAGATCAACTAATCCATCCAACCATCCATACGTGACACCGTTATAATTTTTTTGAGCTTGAACCCTAATTCTTTTTCTAAAATGAAAGTAGCCTAAGTTACTCCTTATAATACCAGCTATCTGCTAGTGAAAGTCTTGTCAAAATCAGTTCAGCAGTTACGGAGATTAACCGGAACAAACAGACAGAGAGACAAAAATATCAAAAATTGTGTTTTTCTTATAAGTACCGTATATAATTTTAAATGCATTTAATAAATAGCTGTTATATTGACATTACAAACCGACCCTTCAATTTTATTTATCTGTATAGGTTATATTACTTCATTGTAATCATAAAAAATAATACTTTAGTTTTCTTTGCGAAAGAAAAAAATGTTACTTTTACTTACATAGTAGTATTTTTCTATCATGACCGAATGTTTTCCATAATTTTATTGGGATCGTAAAATTAAATTTATTACTCCACCAAAAACAGTCAATCGACAGATTCAATAATCACACGTAATGGCAGCAATAAATTTTATTATTAACTTCGTTAACATAAAGCTATAAAAATCAATCCCATATACCTAGTATGGAAATATTTGATGTCTGTTTGTGTAAATCTAGAGTATTTAATCGGCGCTTCGATGTATCATTATGTTAATTATCAGAACATTTCTAATTTCAATGACAACACCTAATTGGGTTTTACCTATCAATAAACAAAGTATGATAGGTTATAATCTAAACACATTTCTGTAAAGGAACATGTAAATTCTATTTAAGTAGTTAAAACGAACCGTAATAGATCCTTCTTAGTAATGTTTCAAATTATAAAGAATAAGTTTGAGACGAAAGTTTGACGACACGTTTGGCTCAGTTTGTAGTAACCCTACTTTTGTAGTTTGTAGTGACAGCGGTCGCGGGTTCGAGTCACGCGGATAGCATTCATAAGTGTGATGAGCACTTATGTTTGTACTCTAGTCATGGGCGTTTATATTTATAATATATATGTATTTAAAAGTTATATATGTGCAGTGTATCAACTATCTGGTATCCATAACACAAGCCACGTAGCTTACCATGGAACTAGATACTACTAGATAGATGGTGCTGTGTGTCAATGTCCCGACATATTTTTTTATTAATTTAATTTGGGCACACCGCACTAATCAGTTGTTAACTATTCTTCAAACATACTAAGTTTTACTCGTGGCTTTGCATGCATTTATTCGAACATATTTAAAAAGGTACCTCCTCCTTTTATAAATCATTACTAATAACATAAATCATTTATTTATGATTATAAATAAATCGATTCTTATGCTTATTTTAAATCGATTCTCATTGTCTTTTTTGGCAGTCCAATCCATTCTATCATGGTGAAACACGCCTAATATAACGCCCTAATAAGATAACTCCTCTATTTGAAGTCGGTCAAAGTCACACAATAGAAAATATATAAATATACTAAATATACAATATTTTAATTTAAAAAAAAAACTGTAAGGCTCCATTGCGCTTTGCCAACATTTTCACCGAGGCTTATTTACTGAGCGTTAACTTTGTTGACTACGTAACTGAGTGCGTTCAGATGTTATAACAAAATCGATCTGTTTGTCTGTACGTGGTTTGATTATATATTGAAACAAAAAGAAATAAACACACGGAAGAAATGAAGTATCCTACTGAGGGCATAACTTAATAAAGAAAGTTTATTAGTTAGAACTTGGAAGTTATTTAGAAGATCAAGACGTATTGTGTCACTTATATAGCTTTCTTATTTTATCAGATTATATTTAAATGTTAAGGTTCTTAGAAGGCTAAATATATATCAACAGGCTTATGTTATCTACAAAAATACGAGTAGTACTTAAAAACAGCTCTTAATTAATTAATTGATATTTTAACAGGATATTAAAATATTTAAGAATTGTTCTTCGGTTCGAGTCTGGGTCAGACCAAGTATATTGAAGTTTTCCTGTTAAGGTTCTCAGTAATAGCAAAGATATGGGAAGTAGATGGTGTAACCCGGGAGAATCTGAAGAGTCCTGCATATGATCATTCATCCATCAACAGTCTCATCATCAGATACTATTAGGGTTCATTTCGGCATCTACAAGGAACAATATTATAACTTAGTATTGTCGCAATAGCAATTTTGGACTTAAAATACATTGATATTAATTTCTTTTTTTTTTGTGTCGATTGGACGTTATATACATCCAATTTTCCAATCGAATATAATAAATATAACTTTAATAATTTTTATAATATTCTTGTAATGTCCTTCTTGGGCATGGGCCTCTTTTCAACGTGAGTGGAGTCAGGCCATAGTGCACTAAGCTGGCTAATGCTGGTTGGGCAATTTCGCATGTCTATTAAAAACTAATTAGGTTCTCTGAGACATGAAATTTCTTTATGATGTCTTCCTTAGCATGAGATATGATGATAATTATGACAATAATTCGAACATGAAAGTATCAAGACGATACCATTGCAAACAAACCCGCTTCATTTGATTTTTCAAGCAAGAGTTATCCATTCTACCACTGCTAGAAACGAATCTAAATCAACCAATTTCCTAGATTTTACTATAAGTATACATTGAAAATCCACCATACTTTAGCGCCATCATAAAATCAGCTAAGTATTAAATTATTGTAATTAAAAAAAAATATTTTCATCTGCAATTCACATCAAAACTGTCATAACGCCGCAACAATGTATTATAAAATCGACCCCCAATATTCAACTAAATAGTCAGTTAAAAGTAAAGTTATAGTGATTAATGAACAAGCCACTAAGCGAAATCGGGTCAAACAAATAACGAACATCGCAATTTTATCGTATCGCCAACAAATGTTCGTAAGTTGGATCCCTCACTACATATTGCGTGAGGCGGCGCGTGAATAAATCTCTGCAGATTATTGTTTGTGTTTGTGCATCCTGATGAGATTCAGATGCAAACGACTGTTCGAAAACACGGATGCTGCATTTCTATAGGTGAAAATATGGTTTAATTTTTTCAACCACTCTTTTAAATTAGAAGAAGCGGATAGTTACTTTACGGAATAAAATCATGATTTTTATAAATACATACAAATATATATGAATCGCATCTATTATGTATGTATTCAGCTCTTTTTATTGCCTCACTGCTGGCCATCGACCTCCCTTCAATACAAGGGAAACCAGGCCACAGCCCACCATGATGGCCAAGTGCGGGTTGGCGGACTTCACGTGTCTTTCGGAAACTTGCTAAGTCCTCTCACAATGCAGGTTTCCTCACGATGTCATTCTTCACCGTAACACAAGTGGTAATCACGTTGGAAATGATACGCACATGAAAATATCAGAGGTGCGAGATCCGGAAATTGAACGCGCTTCATTCGGTTTCCCAAGAGATCGCATTTCCACTTAAGTGTGTTTTCTATTTACATTAGTAAACGGTTAAGCCAACTCGATATTTGGACGGCTCGTATATTAAGTAACTAATATATACGTTAACAGAATCTATGGACCAAGGTTCGAGTCGCGACTCAGGCAAGTATTATTAGGTTTTCTGTCACGAAACTATCAGTAATAGTCCGGAGTTGGGGAGTTGGCGGTGTTATCAAGCTTTGAAGAGTACATTAAACCGTCAGCCCTCGCGCTTTCACAGGACGTGTATAATTATTGTCATATCGGAATTTGACAGTGAAAGATATAAAGAGTGTGTGTGTGTGTCTTGTGTTGGCGCATAATAATAGCCGTTTCAGAGTAATGGCCTATTAACAGACAAACAGACAAATATTCTAAAAACGGTAGATTTCGCTTCTAATATGTCATAGAAAATTTTAAATATTCGCGTAAATCTAAGTATTATCCCATCAAAAACATTCTGTAAAAAATTGCAAGTCTCGCAACGCATTTCTTCTACCGCAAAAAGCTATGAGATGTAATGTAAAACCAAGTCGGTTAATTTATTCATTAGCATATATCCGACAACTTTGTCATAAATCGTTACCGAATTAGTTAAGTTACAACATTTTATAGTGACCGTATTAATATTAGATATATTTATTTCTTTAATTAATAGAATGACTTGGCCATCGCACGGAAACATAATCACATATGAGTCTACTACTTTAAATAGTCCTAATTAAACATATCATGACCAAGGTGGACGGACGACTTGGTCAAGGTCGCTGGAGCCCACTGGATGCGGATGGCACAAGACTGGTTGTCGTGGAACTTTTTGGGGGAGGCCTATGTCCAGCTGTGGACGTGTTTGGGCTGAGATGATCTGAACATAGCACTAGCGGTCAAATTTATGTATACACTAACATAAATAATGCACTCAGAACCGCTAATTTCAAGTAAATTTTGTTATTTGTAGATTCTATTATCATGTTGCGATGGCCAAGTCATTCTATTAATTAAAGAAATAAATATATCTAATATTAATACGGTCACTATAAAATGTTGTAACTTAACTAATTCGGTAACGATTTATGACAAAGTTGTCGGATATATGCTTCCATAGATAGGAATGAATAAATTAACCGACTTGGTTTTTACATTACATCTCATAGCTTTTTGCGGTAGAAGAAATGCGTTGCGAGACTTGCAATTTTTACAGAATGTTTTTGATGGGATCTCATTTCTTTTGTAAATATTTCTTCTTTTTCTCTTTTCTTGTACTATTTCTTGTGTGTCAGCTAAGGACTTTTTAAAAGCCCACTCCTTGTCTCTGTGGGCTTTTTTCAGAGGCTTTGATATAGGTAACAAATTTTGACAAGTCTGGATGATAAAAAATCTAAGTCTATTGTATTGGGAAATTACGGATTCCTGGACTTTAATACTACTATCTTATGCATTAAGTATAAATATGTATAGTTAATTTAACGAATATTTTTAATTTCATTGTTGACCCTAAATACCTACCCCGGATACTGATATTCGACTTACATAAGTTTAATAAGACGTGTAGATTTATGTGTCTATCTGCAGCATAGTAGTTAAATCCCGAAAGTTGTATTCCATTCCATTTTAAAAGTAATTTTCGAAGAGATTGATATTTCATGACCTCTATATTCCATGATCTAATAGGTGGGTACAATTACGAGCAATGAGATGTTGACAAGGTTTTTTATTTTTAATTCATATCAACATCATACTTTGTAAAAGAAAATGTACGAGCTTTGTTTCAAAATTAAGTAATCGTCAAGTTGTTTCTTAATTAAGTATATATTTTAATCAATTCATTATAAATAACAGTAATCGAATATTAGTAGGTATAAAACTATACACGCTTCACGTTACATTTATGTACCCATTTGTAATATGCATAAAAATTATACAGCTACTAAAACAGGTTAAAATATTATTTTCGCATTTAAAACATACTTTTTCTAATACATATAGTTGCAAATATAAACATTAATAAATAGACGAATCGAAATTAGGTTAGTAATTACGAGGGAACATAGGATCGGACATACAAACATACATACCTATAGGTTAGAAGGTTTACAAACACTAACCTAACCACCTTTTACAGTGCAACTATTGTATAATTAATTAATTTACTATTAATTATAAATTTTATTACAATATATGTTTTAATTTATATATTAAACATATTATTTCTTAAAACTATATACAATATTGATAATTACATTTTAGTCATCACTAATACTTACAGTATATCCACTATTTACCCAGCTATCCATTTGGGTAGTTTAAGTGACGAAAAATGATATGTATGAACTGCAAAAAATAACTTTTGTAATCCCATATATCGCATATCTATTTGTATAGGAATACAAAGTTACTTATGCAGTTTGTATATCTCGAAAACAGGAGTGAAATTGCATGATGTTTGAGTTTTTCCTTGCGTTATAGCCTAAACACTAATTGTGTTAAAAATTTGAAGCTCCTATGTCTGCTAGAAGTACCTTAGAATTTTGATGATCGGTGAGTGAGTGAGTGAGTGTGTGAGTGACGATATTAGCGAATTTTGATCTGCAACAGTTCTTAAACTACAGGTTCAAATTGAATGTAATTTGGAAATATGCCTAGTATTATTATGTTCTTTTAGTCACTGAAAATTCAGGCTTCTAGCTTTTCTCCATAACGAAGTTATGGGGGGGTGGAAAATGCTCTGAATCGCTTCGAGAAAAGGATGGTACTGTCGTGCCCTTTTTTGCTCGACTTGGCGGGGGCACTCCGTGCCCCCCGATGTAATAGAAAACTAAAAACATCTCCATATAAAATGAATAAGTCATATTGAAATTTTTCTTATACCCAATGAATCTCTCACTTCTTTAAATAACAGAATATTCCTCGAATCTGATGGTATCTGTACGGGAGATGAAATATGAAATCGTCAAATGCCTTGGAAAATTAGTCGTCGAAAGGCTTCAAGTGAGTGGAAAGATGAGAGTTGATAGGAATTTAGTTTTATAGTGAAGCGATAAGGTCAAGTCATCTATTACTTTATAGTATTTATTTATGGTAATTTATGTATATAATAAAACTATAGAGGTCGAATGTCTGTACATAGAAAAAAAATGCTAAAAACTGAGTCGGGGGGGTTTAAGAAGAGAAATAGAACAAATGCAATTTTTTTTCAATTTTTTTGTTTCTCTGTCTGTTTGTCTGTTTGTACGAGCTGATCTCCGAAACTGTTGGACCGATTTAAATGAAATTTTGCATGGTGGTACCACGGTCAACATTTTAGATACTTTTTCTTAAATACTAAAAAACAAAATGTGTCAAAACAATAATTTTTAAAATTAAAAAAAAATATATACAAGAATTGCTCGTTTAAAGATATAAGATAAAGCCCTAAATTTTTTAAGATTTTTTAAAGATTTAAAGATTTTTATTGAACATAATAACATACATATTAAAAACATTTAGATCGTAAGTAGCTGCATTAGTATAAACTGTGTCGCAGCTATTTACGCCCACCTCGGGACAATAAGGACAGTTATGTTCTAAGGTTAGTACAAATATATTATTAGGGTGTGTTAGCAGAATTAGTTACTATTGTAATGATGAATTAACCCAAAACTACATTAAATAAACTAATAATAGTATAAACTAGAGAAATTTGTCGTTTTCTTAACAGTATCTAATTACAAAGGGCAGAAATCACAACATATAATATGACAGATGTGTACGGATTTAATGCTTCCGCAGAATTTATGCGAAGACGCGCGCATAAATTGCAGTTTCCTGCTCAATGTATCTATTACATTATGACACTATACGATGGAGTTTCTCTAAACTGAAAATATAATAATTATTTAAACTGAATTTAATTAAATATCTGCTAGAATAATCCAACAGAGTTACAAAGTGAACTTGAATTCACAGATTCTTATATATTTAAGAGTAGCGACCGACAGACAGACAAAAATAAAAAAAAAATGCTTTTTTTATAAGCACCGTATATAATTTCATATGCATTTAATAAAACACTGTTATTTTGACATTACAAACAGACACTTCAATTTTATTAATCTGTATAGATATAGAAGTAAAACATATATTTGTGTGTAGGTAGATTATAATCGCTAAAACTACTGTTTTGATTATTATAACATTATTTCGCTAAAGAAATGTACTTTATCTCTAAGTAACATAACAAAAAAAAAAAAGACCAAAAAAACCTCACATATATCATAAGTTGACGACACTTTTGGCTCAGTTTATAGTGATCCTACTTGGTATTAGATCTTACTTGCGTGATGTGCACGAATGTTTGTACTCCATTTTATGGCTGTTTATATTATTTATAATATGTATGTATTTAAAGTAACATATGTGTAGTGTATCAACAATCTGGTATCTTATAGCACAAGCCTCGTAACTTACCATGGAACTGGATGATGCTGTGTGTTAATGTCACAACATATTTATTTATTTATTTGAATATATAATAAAATTTTATAAAAAACTTAGCCAAAACTATGAATATTAAGAAAAACCCCATCATTTACAATATCTAAGTAATGTTATTAAAGAAACAGGCCATTAAAGTAGCACTGGCGTGTTTCCAAACCGCGAGTGGCCGCAGATGACGCCGACTCGATATCGCCAGTATGCTTTACATGTCCTGAGCAAGCCCTACTTCTTGATATTAAAATTTTATATACAATTGTTATCTTTCTTAATATTTTTTAGTGTATATATGAAAATATTTATTTTTATCTACTTCAAATAATCTACTCTGTAGTTCCACATGATTTGTACTTGATATATATATATATATATATATATATATATATATATATATATATATATATATATATATATATATATATATATATATATATATATACTAGCATTTCCCGCGGCTCCGCCCGCGTTCAGAGGATCAAAAACCAAATTCTTAGGTTTTGCATATTAGGATACTCTTACAATGCAGTTTTTGTGTTTTTGTATTTTTTCTCAGAAATAAGATATTTTCCCGCGGAAAAAAGTATCCTATATGTTGACCCGGATAACCAGCTATCATCATACTAAATTTCATCAAAATCTGTCCAGTGGTTTTCTCGTGATGCGGTAACAGACAGACAGACGGACAGACAAAAATTCTAAAAACTATACATTCGGACTCTGTATCGATAATAATGTCTATTTCAATTAGATTTACCAAAAAATATTCAATGTACAGATTTGACTTAGTTAGAATTTTATATATATATATATAATATATATATATAGATAAACACTAACAAAACCCGCACCTTCAAAATACAACCTCTAAAAAGGTGGGTTTCATACAAACGTTCATCCCCTATTTTACCCCTTTATGGGATGAATTTCGAAAGATGCTAAAATACGTATTTTTTTTATTGTATTGAAGAGCATTTATACCAAGTTTCAAGTAATTCTGATCATAAATATTTTTTTGGTTTTGTTATAACGTGTACGAGTATACCCGTGGGAATGAGATAATCTCCTGCTGTGAAAAGTAGCCTATGTCACTATCCAGCCCTCCAACTATCCCCACACAAAAAATCACGTCAATCCGTCATAATATTAGTATGGATATCGATATGGATTGGTACAACATCAAAGTCATAAAATGTTATTAAGGTATAATAAAAACTTATATTGTGAAAATACCCTGATGTAGTTCAATATATAACAATAACTGTGTATATTTTTTATTGCTATATAATAGCGATACGTCTAATTATTATCATTTGGTTGATAAAAATATTAAAAAAAACACCCGTAAAATAAGCGCAAAAAGAATATGTTTTATATGGAATTAATGAAAGTTATAAAATGTTTTTTTTTTTATTTGTATGTTTAAGGTTGTATTTATACGGTAATGAGCCTGAAAACTTTGACACTAATACTGAATTACATAACCTCTTCCTTAAATAAAAAAAATATATTAAATCATAATAATATAACAAAAAAAATACGAATTTAACCCTTTTTTGAACTTCAGAAAATATTTTATTCTAATTCTCAGTATAGAAAAATAACAAACTCTTCTCTCGCTGTCATCGCTGTTTTCTTCAATACATTGAACATTTATTTTACATTGTATTTACAATTTCTGTTTTTCGACGATCCTGGATTTATAAAGAAACTGGTTTTGAAGTGGTTTATTTAAAATATATTTAAATTTCACAATATCATAGTTTGTAGTACTTTTTTAACCGACTTCGTAAAGAGAGAGGTATATTTTTTGTGTGTATAATTCGCGAGATCTACATCAGTTGTAAATTAATTTTCATATTTTTTTAGCTCATATTACTAGCGTCACAGCACTCCAAAAGTAGCTTTTCTTCATTCTGAACCTCACTCAAATTTAGTACAAAATTTGAGTGGGGTTCAGAATGGAGAAGAAGTAATCAACACTTAGTGTGTTAATACACTCACTCAAATTTTTATTATATTTTTATACTTCATAATATTTCTTTTATTCGACAATAAAATAATAAAATACGTAAATTGCCAATTAAGGAAAACTTTTTACTTTATATGGCAATTAAATATCTATAAACTAAATATTTTATATAAATGCCATTATAATCTTTACTTATTACAAAAAAAAATAAGTTACAACATATCATGCTAAATAGAAATCTTCTTTTAAAGTTCTTAAGAATCTTTTGAAGACATAAAATAGAGCTTTTAATAGAGCAAATAATTTTAGTATAAAAGGTAAGTAAAAGTCAATAGTGTTTTAGTGCAGAATGTAAATAAAATTTATTTTTTATGTGTTCTGCAGCAGGTGAATGGACTACATGCTTATTTATATATGTACATATACATATATTTAGAAACGTGGTAAGGTTTGTACACTGATCTTTTGTATGAAGAATTCCTATATTCGACGACACGTTTGGCTCAGTTTTTAGTGACATATTTGCTGTGCCAGCGGTCGCGGGTTCGAGTCCCGCTGGGTGCATGACTGGAGTACAAACATTCGTGTTCGGAATGTTTGCACATGTTTGTACTCCAGTCATGCTGCTCGTAGCTTACAATGGAACTAGATGGTACTGTGTGTTTATGTCCTAACCTATATTTATTTATTATATATAAATAGTATATTTTAAGAATAAATACATATATTTATCACGAAATAGTATAAAACCAAGTCGCTTCGCAACGGATTTTGATGCGGTTTTTTTAATCGATAGTGATTCAAGAGGAAGGTTTATATGTATAATACATGCATATTATAGTATAGAAATTTAAAGATTTGTATTTCATACTAGCCGTTAAAATCGCTAGGAATCTTAATATATAAAATCCTGTGTCACGAAGTTGGTTGCGATGAACTCCAAAACTGCTTATCCGATCTCAACGTATTTTTTTTCAAAATGTGTGATTTGTTCCAACTTAAAAGATAGAATAGTTTTTATCCCGATTAGTTCCTTTCTTTATTGCAAAATTAACGATTTTCATATGTGTACCACTGCAGCACTGCTAGTTTACATATATACAGGATTCTTAATGTGATGACTATTAGTCTGTTTGCTTAAAGCTGCTAAACTGTTATTGTATTGTTTTTGCTTTATTCTACAATTTATAGTCTGTTCAAAATATATTTGAACATGTATCGTTTTATTAATTTGAGTAGATTCTGCCTTTTCTATGTACATATATGCAAATAGACTCACATGCAAAGCCATAATAAGTGCTACCTAATTGAAAAAACCCAATAAATATCGTAATTTAATAGCTGTCTATAACAGTAGGTATTGCAATATTGTAATAAAAACCAATTTCTATTGAAAGAATATTACGGAGGGCGTTTACAATAAAAAGCAGTTTTTAAACAATCGACATATTTGCTTTATATTTTTATTTTATACATATGTAAAAATCGGTGTAATATTAATAAAGTTATTATTTTATATTCCTCATGATTTCACTTATTTGGAAAAGACATGATGTTATTTAATAGAAAGCGACTATAAAATAAATTATATCCATATTCCATATTAATATTATAAATGTGAAAGTAATTTTGTCTGTTACCTTCTCACGCTTCAACCGTTGAACTTTAATAAAATTTGGCAAGCTCATAGATAGCATCCTGGGGACAGATGGGCCACCTTTGATTCCCGCCGACACTTACCACGCGAGCGAAGCCGCGGGTAAAAACTAGTATAATATAAATCTAAAAACCAACAGTGTAACAAGCTATGTATGGCTTAATCTACTAACATCGTTATCAATATTAATGAGACAAAAATAAGATATTGCTTCTTCCCAAAATTTCATGATTCTAGGTCAACGTGAATTTACCTATATGTTGTAACCTATAGGTTTTGATACCTTTAAACCGAGTGTCAAAATATGCAGCATAAACGGCCCGTATCTTTTGATTGCGTTGACTAAGAAGTTTGATTTTTTCACAGCTCCAAGGGATTGTAGAATTGAGTAAGTATTTGATATTAATTTCAACTTGATACCTCCACGCATTCCTGAGAAAAGGGGTCTTGAAAGACAGACAGACATACGATCGGACAACGAAAAATTCCTATAAAGATTCCTTTTTTCCTTTTGAGGTACGGACCGCTAAAAAGAAACTCAGTTGACAAACAAAGAAGAAAAATGTATTGAACTGTTTTGACTTTGCCTATTTATATATAGGTACATAACAAACCCCTATTAATTCCCGCCGGAAGCCACATTCGCTACAAATACTTCAATTATAATAACACTAAAGCATTACTGAAGCAATCTTAAATAATTTATTTAAAGAAGATCTTATAAATAGTCATTAGGGCTGAAACGTAAGAACCATGGAGCGAAACGTTTAATTCCGGTCCAAAACGGGCCGTTTTAGTAGGAACAATGGCAGACATTTATAAATACGCGGTCTCACAAATGGAACCACTAAGTTAAGATAGAATCAAAAGACAATACCGACCTCACATAATTTATTGTATCGAACAAAAACATTGGATGGCGGCAGTTACGCGAATGCGTACATAGAAACGCCAAGAATGGTATATAGATTTATAAAAATAACAGATCAAAAGTAAGTAGATCTTTTGCTATAGTACCTATTGGGTTTTGAATTGAATTTATATACACACTGTATAATAATAATCGACTATTATAAAGATAATGATGAATGTACAGGTACTATACTCACGCTTTTATGTTTATATGGTTAGCGATATACGTTAAAATTTGAATGTGATTACGCTGTAACGGCTAAACAAAAAATGGTGAAATACGTTATATAATATAATACATAGGCTATTGTATTCATTTCTTTTGGACGTTCCACTGCTGGACTCGGCCTCCCTTCAATACGAGGCTTCAATAGGCTATTGTTAGTAATAAATATTGCTAAAAGATGGCGCTGCTATAGCTGATACTTACATAAAGCGACAAACCGACTTGATTTTTTTTCCTCGGGATGGATTATAAGGTATATTATCACAATAAAAAATACAGATTATAGTTAGAGCTTGATTGGAAGACTTTTTGCCTTTTTAATAAAAATTATCAATATCCAAAATATATATAATTATCTACATAGCCGTGTGTCGTAATAACAAACTAAATAATTCTCTAACCCCTTGTCATGTGTCAGAGACTGCGAGGTCAGTTTGCCTCCAAAAATTGGTTTTGCTTTAGAAATTCCTTGTTTTTATTAGGATAGCCTTAATTATTAATGGGCCTGTGTAAATATGTATTATTGTGTTACGTAACATCTACTAACTTTGCATTATACTCTCACATCTCTGTTAATTAAACTACCATCAAGATTGATAGGTTCTTGGTTGGTGTGATCTTCTGCCGTCAAGGTTTAACTTACCAGATACACACTAAAGTGCCGATCACGATTCGTTCTCGTTCCGATATCGGCTTGGTAAAGTATTTCTATACAGGAATCAATAAGTGCATTCACACTATCAGTAAAATTTAAGTTCCGGTCGAGTAACACTTTTTTTTGTTTCTTAGAAATGAGATACTTTCCCGCAGAAAAAGTATCTTAAATGTTGATAACCGAATAACCAGCTATCATCATACCAAATTTCATGAAAATCTGTCCAGTGGTTTTCTCGTGATGCGTGCGCTCCTAGACAGACAGATAAATATTCTAAAAACTATAGATTCGACCTCTGTATCGATAATAATGACTAGATATTTCAATAACATTTTCTAAGTAAAAATTAATTTATAGATTCGACTCAGTTAGAATTTTATTATATATGTAGATAACCACAAACGTACATAGGTTAATTTATTAAAAAGTTTATCCATTTGTGTTGCGATGAAATTAAAGAAAACACTAATCAAAACACCCGAAACAATTACAAACTCTCGCTATAGGTACAACATTACAATCATCTTACCAGCCAAAATTTAATTCGAAACAGCAAAGCGACGATCTAAAACTGAAATGTATATATAAAGAGCGGATCCGGAAACTCATTGTGGCTCGACTAAAACAAAAGTCACAGATGTTGAAATTCTGAATACGATACTAAGATATATTTAATACAAAAACTTATTACAATATGAAATGAGCAATTCTTGTATATAATATACTAGCGACTCACCCCCGCCTCTCTCGGGTTCGTCCATAGTTCGTCCTTATTAAAATCGGCTAAGTAGTTTCAGAGTTTATTTACAAACAAACAAATGTGTCATACCTATATATAATACTAGCTTGCTTCCCCATACAAACTTTTATCCCCATTTTCACCCCCTTATGGAATGATTTCCGGGATAAAAAGTATCCTATGTCCTACTATTTTCTTACCAAATTTCATTTAAATCGGTTCAGTAGATCCATAGATTGCCTCCTACAATGTCACAAACTCACAAACTTTACCTCTTTATAATATTAATAAAGATAAATTAATTTCGTGTTGGTATCTAGGAAAAGGCTCTAACGATGTGGATCAAATTTTGTATTTAGATAAGGTTTCGATTATTAAGTTTATCTATACAGATGTATTTATTGGAAAAATATCATAATTATCATTTTAAATGCGAAAGTTTGTAGTTGTGCTAGTTGCTTTACGCTGTAAAGGATTGATGAAATTCGGAATAGATAAGTATAGATATGTCTTATCCTTGATAAATACATATAACGGCAACTTTATATAGGCGTACACAATATGTGAGCAAAACCACGGGCCAAACCTAAATTTATTATATTAATTTCAATGCTGAATAAAATCTCTACGGGGACCAATTTAAAACCGGTTTCAACCGGTTTTACTCACATTCTGTGCACTAAATTTCATCCAAAATACGTTCAGCATTAATAATATAGTTCATTACTAATATGTAACATCTAGCATAACGTAGACCAATGCTGAAGATGTTATTATCGCGCAGTTTGAGTGCAACGAATGATATTGCGAGCACAGTGCAGTTATGAACCCGTTAGGGAAATCGCAAATACTATTATAATACGTATTGTTGTGGTTCTTTTATTTTTTTTTATAAAACTTTGGATGCTGAATCTTTTAGCGATCAAACAAAACAAGTTCAAAGTTCAAATAACGACTTGTCCTCGCAACGCTCGGGTCTGTCCCTAGGGATGAATGGTTTAAGATAACATAGGGGATAAACATTTTTTGGGCCAGAAACCTTCGCGGGCTTACCCGGAACAACACACCAAAGTTTCATCATATTTCGTTTAAGGAACGCTAGAGTACAAACAAACAAACAAATATTAATGTCTGTAACAACTATGCCTTCAAGACATGTAACACCTCAGTCTCTCCCGTGACCATGGATGCTGTAAAGCATTCGAAAGGTCGGGAACCAAAAATCAAAATAAATCCGCGAAATAATCCGAAAAGATAGTTTTATTTAAAATATTAATTTTTATATCTATAAATACAGATACAGGCAACGCCATCCTTTGGCAAACTTTGTTTACTAACAGTAGCCTATATATTATTCCAGATCTTGGTCTGTCTATGTACTAAATTTCATCAAATTAGTCCAGCCGTTACATCAAGAGTTACAGAAAGAGTAACAAACATACACACATACAAACTTCCTCATTTATAAAAGCAGTATCTCACTGGTTTAGAAAAGGTCTTAAGTTATATGCTATACATACATACACACATGAATTACTTTCGAAAGTATTCTGATTTTCTACTTGTATATAGAGACACCCTTGGCTTACTTTGTAGTGACAGAGTTGACTACTTGCTGTGCCAGCGGTCGCGGGTTCAAATCCCGCTGGCATTCATTTGTGTAATTAGCACGAATGCTTGGTACTCCAGTCATGGGTGTTTATACTGATAATATGTATGTATTTAAAATTATATACATATGTGTAGTGTATCAACCATCTGGTATCCATAACACAAGCCTCGTAGCTTACCATGGAATTAGATGGTGTTGTGTTAATGTCCCAACATATTATTATTACCTGTACAGTAGATCCTTCCAGACATGCATATAATTAATCAAAGTTACATTTCAATCGGATAGCTTAGTTATGTGAGAGTTACAAAAATAAACAGTACAGAGAAAACAAATTCTTCCTTCTTGCCTTCGAGAGAGTTCGAAATGAAAATTAACTTCTTATTATTCACGCTATGCTTATCCATCGACATTGCGATAGTATTCTCGCCGTCTGCCTTATAATGAATGAAGTTAAGTCTGTCGTAAACACTGCATTTAAAATTTTGATACTTTTGTAATATTCAAATGGGTACGAAATTTCTGTTAGTTTTATATTCTTAATTCTAAGATTTTTTTTCATAATAGAATATTTAAAAAAGGTAAGCTAGAAAAAAGTATTTACTCAATATTTGTATTTGATAAGCCTATTGATATAAAATCTATTATTTTTAACTAGCTTTTACAAAACTTGAATAGTATTATAATATATTTATATAGATACTAGCGACTCACTCTCGCTTTGCTTGGGTTCGTCCCTAGGTAGATTTCCCATACAAACTTTCATCTCTATTTTCACCCCCTTAAGGGATGAACTCCGGGATAACAACTATCCTATATCCTTCCCAGTGTCTCAAACTATCTTCTTACCAAATTTCATCTAAATCAGTGCAGTTGTTCCAGAGATTACTTCCTACAAACTCACAAATTTTACCTCTTTATAATATTAGTATGATTTATATCAATCAGATTTATTCAAAAGTAAGTTTAATTAATAAAACCTAATTAATATTAAAACAAAACGCTTAAATAGTCAAAGTTAATCGATCCCAACAACGGAGTTAAAACGTCAATCCAATGGTTACGGATTACGGTTAAATATTTAAGGGCTTCCCCCACAGTTAGTTGTCGAATAATCCGACCACTTCCGTTTAAGCTAAAGCACAACATGCGATTAAAAATGTATGTGGGTGGTCTTATATTGTTTTTTTTTTTATATACTAACATCTGCTAATGACATTGCTTGATATACATATATATATTATATATATATATATATATATATATATATATATATATATATATATATATATATATACAGGTGGAACAAATGGATGGGCCATGGAAGGAAAGTGTCTTAAATACAAAAATTAAAAAAAATATATTACGTTTCATTCAAAGAAAGCATATTTTTTTAAATAAGAATAATTCTTAAAAATTTAAATGCAGTTATTATTTATAGTTATGCAATTGTTATTTTTTAAAATAAACCAATACTTCCTTTGAGTAAAATTTGATAACCTCAATAACTAAGGTACTTTTCTTACACATTATTATTTAATATAGTTTAATGACATTATTTTACCGAATCTCCCTCGTGTATTCGCCATTCTACGTGACATTGGAGAAGTAAGCTGTGCTCAACTGGCCCGCCTTGAAGCCAATAACAAAATAAAATAATTGAATTGAATTGATTTTTCTTTTTTTTTCTATTTCATCGCAACTTAATATGACCATCGCTGTATATTATTAACGCCGAAAATGCTAAACTGGTTCGGATGAAATTTAGTATACAGTTATATTATGATCTGCATTGAACCTGACCCTGAACATAAATGTAGACTATTGTTAGTAATAAAGTTGTCCAAAAGATAGCGCCAAAAAGTAAGTTAAGAGGCGAAACATTATGGGATTTAAAAATAAAATAGTAATAAAAAACCAAGCATATAAGCCACTATGGTGAATATCACAGGGTACGTATATGACATCAAGTCGTGTGTTTTAATATCTACCTACGTTTAAATCCTCTTAATCCTCTGTTTGTCGATCGAATTTCTTATATTTTTTTTAGTAGCTGTATTGATAATAAGCTTGTGTTACATATATATATATATATATATATATATATATATATATATATATATATATATATTATATATATATATATATATATATATATACAGAAAGATTTTTTATATAGGTAAATTCTATTCATATAAGTTTTCCTTAATTTTTCAATAATAATTATAGTCAAATGTCGACCAATAGGTGAACACTAGTAATAAAAGTAAATACTCTCGTATTCACTCACTGACCAAATTCGAAATCTCGACGTCTAAGAAGCTAAAAAACGATTTTTGACAGGGACCCATTAAAATTGACAGTTAATTAATTTCAGCGAAACAAATAATGGAGTCGCCGAACGAAATACTTTAAAGAAAACAAAAACCACAAAAAAAAACTAAAAGCTAAGTAGTAAAGCTGCAAAACTTAAAAACACAAACAATGAAAATTTATTACAGTACGTACAAATAAATACATAATTTGTAATTGAAACTGTCACACTGAACTGTTTATTACTAAATTTATAGGAAAAATACTTAGTTATATCAGTTTGCATAGGTCTTTATGTGGTATAATTCATAACACACCAGGGGACCGTAGTTAATTAAACTTATGTACTCGTGGTAGCATAAAATCAGCAACAAAACTTACGGTTGCGTTTAAAATAGATAATTTAGAGAGAGTAACGTTATCTTTGCTGTTTAAACAATAAGCTTATGAGAATAGCTTATACATTATATTACGTTTTCTACTATACTAGTTTTTGTCTACGGCTCTGCTCGCATTTTGATGGGGGTGGAAATAATTCAATTCATATCTCTTGGTAATGTCTTGAAAACGTGCCAGTTGCGTACGGGTTAAAAAGAAACATAGCCATCCAAGTTTCCAAGATACAATTTTTGTCCTTAAAAACGTAACAAGCAGAGAGACAGATTCTTTGTACATTAATCATATTAGTATGTTATGACTAACACTTCATAATAATGAGTATCCCCTTACGATTTGCGAATCTGTTTGTATGACATAGAAGATAATGCAATAATTTCGTCTCAGTCAAATCGAAGGCAACGTCATAAATAATAAGTGCTCCAGTTTTCTTCTTTCGAGGAAGTAACTTATAGTTTATGATTCAATAGACATACCAGATACGCTGTAACTGTGCCAAATCATATATCTATATAAAAACGATACCTAGGTCTCTATTCTCTAAGAAAAAATAATTTCGAAATATTTAAAACGATTCATTTTATTCTTTATCAACGCATTTTTCTAGGGTGGTGGACTTTCGCATAAGCACTGAGAAGAGACCGATACCAGCAGTGGCATGTAAAAAATAGCTCAATGTATAGTTTCTTAGATTTACACGAATATTTGACATTTTTAATAAAACTGTCTTTTCGGGTTTTTTCCAGAATTTATTTGATTAAACAAAAACGCAAAAAAATCCGAAAATATAGTTCTATTTAAAAACAGTTAAATTTATATTTAGGTTATAACTAAAATTTTGCTTACAGATTTAAGCTTACAGCATTTAAGTACAGCAATAAATATAAATAATAATCAATAATGAATTCAGGCCCAATACATTATTTATTATCGCTCAGGTCATAAATATCGAACATACTCGACCCCTCGTAGCAAGATTGACAGTACATCATCGTATGTAATAGACGAAAGAGGCGAAGTAGTGGGTACTGATAAGAACTACGTATCTAATATTTTTTTGGCAAAAACTTAACATAGTAAAATCTGAGTTATCTGTTAAAAAAATATAGTTTTATTTAACAGCTGAATAGATTTGGATGGAATTTAGTGTAGACTTTTACACAATTATTAGGTACCTAGAGACGCACCCGAGCGAAACGACGATAAATCGTTTGTATCATTATATGTACAATGTACATATATATACCTAGCTGTAGCTAGCTTCATTCCCCAAGCAAATTTTCATCCCCATTTTCACCCCCTTAAGGGCTAATTTCCGGAATAAAAAGTATAATATGTCCTTCCTAGGGTCTCAAACTACTCGTATCTTCTTACCATATTTCACCGAAATCAGTTCAGAGATCCAGAGATTACCCCCTACAACGTCACAAACTTTACCTCTTTATAATATTAGTATAGATTATTTTAACATTACGTTAAATACATATACTCGTAGTATACAATTTTACACTATTATACGAACATGTACGGCTACACATTCGGAGGACGAACGCAGTACGCGTTCGAGTTCCGGGTCGGGTCAAGCACAGCTATCGGTATTTATTGTCGAGAAATTCTCAGTAAAAGCCTACACAGTTAAGTTTATTTATTTAACTGGGCAAGTATATTTATTTATTGTTATGATACAATAAATTCATGTGTTTATATTTTTCTGCTAATATTAATGTTATATAACAATAATATTGATAACAGTAAAGGAAAACAACGTTAAAAAACATCATGTCTGAGAGAACCTAGCAAGTTTTCGAAAGACTTGGCCAGCGTGTTGGACTATAACCAGATCCCCATCACATTGAAGAAAGACTCATATGACGTCAAAGGGCTAAAAATGTAATAATTATGCCCATCTATATTATTATTTTATTCGTATATTTTACATAAAAATAGTCTATACAATCAAAATTCAAAAAAATAAATTATAACGGATATTTTACTTATAAAAAAATCCATGGGAAATCCACAAGATGTTAATCAAGTTTATGTTAGACCATGTTTGTTTTATGTTAAGCCTTAGGGTATGTACCTATTTGAAACAGAAGACAAGCTTATTTCGCTTATAAAGGCGTTAACTGGTAACGGTGTTTCAACGACTAACCGGCTTGACCTTTTGACTTCTGACTCTCGGTCCTTTGCTGTAAATTACGCAAGCTACCGTCGGTAAGCGATAATTTTAAATAATTAACTCAAATATTTACAGACTTATATTATAGAATAGATTTATTCTACAAACGATGAAAGAAACATTTTTTTTGTATGTGAAAATCTGAAAATGTTTTAAATATCTAGTTATTTTGTGTGCTCCACTAATTTATATATTTACTAGTGACTCACCCTTACTCCGCTCGGATTCGTCCCTAGATACGTTTTAACGTTTAGTATAGATTTCTCAGAGATGAGATATTACCGCAGTAAATTGTATCCTGTGTCGGCCCCGAATATCCAGCTATCATCATACCAAATTTTATCAAAATCTGTCACGTGGTTTTCTCGTGATGCGTTCCTAGACAGACAGACAAAAATTCTAAAAACTATAGATTCGGCCTCTGTATCGTAAATAATTACTATTTCAATAAGATTTTCCAAAAAATATTTCATGTACAAATTTGACTCGGTTAGAATTTTATTATATTTAGAGACTAGCGACTTACACTCGCTTCGCTCGGGTGGGTCTCTAGGTATGCGGATTTCGTTCATAATTTTATGGGTTTTAATTTTTTCCTCGGAACCGTCGTTCTTTTAAAGTACCCTAAATTACTTCTTATAACATTAACTATCTGACAGTTAAGTCCCGTCAAAACCGATTCAGCAGTTTCAGAGATTAACCGGAACAAACAAACAGACATACAATAATAAAAAATGTCTTATAATTACTGTATATTCTTTCATATGTATGTTTCGTATGTTAAAGCTGTTATTTTAACATTACAAACAGACTCTTCAATTTTAATTATCTGTAGTATAGATTCATGTATCACACGTCTTTAAATTACAACACAAAAAATCAATTAAAACAAGACTATTACTATAAAAGTGCGAATTTTTCGGCTGGACGGATTTTAATGATTTTTCTACAGATAATCTATGACCTGGAATAGCACATAGACTACTAAACACCTAAAAAGTATCCAAGTAAAGCGAGGGTACATCACTAGAATATAAACAAAAAGGTATTTCTTCACAGAATTGTACTACGATATTATTAAAAAAGCAACAATGATTCGGTCCCGACTCGCTCATTCCACCTCATCCAATTACAGGGCGCTGACTCGCTCCAAGCACTCTACTTGAGTCATGATACAAATTATTTTAGTCCCTAGTTAACGTTCTGTGGTATGTAAAAGTATATTTTCTCTTCTATAACTCGGTCTTGCTGGTGACACTACAGGATTAATTTTAGTTAAAGTTAATTAAGTATATACAAATGTACAACTAAGGAAATTAAAATTAGAAAAGTTTTGTTTGTTTGTCAATTATCTTGATGGAAAAATTCATAGAATTCATTAAAAACCTTAGAAATTTATGAAATATTGATAAATTCTTTCTTATTTAACATAACAGATTGCAAGTTCAAGGCTAATAATTTGGTAGCTATTGGTTACATCTAAGTACGTAGAAACATATCAAATTAAAAATAAACTGTAGCCTGTACTGTACGTGCTTGAGCAATTCTAATCGGACTTGGCACAACACTTTGGAACAAAATTACAAATTTTAATAAAAAAAGTTGCGTAAGTACGTAAATAGCATAACACAATAGTAGAATTTAGAAAAGAAAAGTCTAAAACAATCACCCTTTAAAATAAAATAAATCAAGCAAACCTCTCAGTCGATAAAGCGCGAAACTGTAAAAACGATTGAGATAGAAAAAATAAAAACCGGTATACATAATGAACGAGAATCGCGTTGAAATATATTCTTTTGATATTTAAATCATTGACTAATGAAAGGTTCAGGAATGTTTCTGGTCCAATATAGGTACTTTCCCAGCGAACGAATATATTTCGATGGTGGCAGTAATAGGAGGTTTTGTTTTATACCGAATCATATTATAGTGTAGACTGATGGGAAATACTACAATCCAAAATATTTAAAAAAACTATGATCTTAGCTAAAGGACTATATATCACTGTAGCAAATAATCCATACTAATTTTATAAATGCGAAAGTCTGTCTGTCTGTCTTGTTACCTTTAACGCTTAATCCGATGAACCGATTGAGATCAAATTTGGTACAAAAACAGTTTGAGGCCCAAGAATTTCAATTTGAAAAATAATTTTTATCCCGGAAATCATCCTTTGAGGAGGTGAAAGGGGGATGAAAGTTTGTATGGGTAAGGGGTTGCAAGAGACATAAAACTCATTATACCTACGTATATACATACGAGTATAGTATATTTCATACTAAGCGTTAGTATCAGCAAATAAATAAATATTATCTTATGATATACCTACTGCATTTAGCGACCATAGTAGCAGAGCAAAGTGACTAAAAGGCCTTTAGGATGGCACAAATATGCATGTGTGCCATGAACATGTACATGTTTATTTAAAATTTGGGAGAATATTTCTGCTTTATCTATTTACGCAGGCCAAGCTGTGGATAAAGTCTAATATTGTGTTCAGCTCTTTTTAAAGTCCCACTGCTGGGCACGGGCCTCCCTTCAATATGAGGGGGATCCATAGTCTAATCCACATAATAAAACAAATAAGGTATGTTTAAGGGACATTTACACACTTCACCATCTAGTTCCATGGTAAGCTACGAGGCTTGTGTTATGGATACCAGATAGTTGATACACTACACATATATAACTTTAAATACATACCCATGACTGGAGTACAAACATTCGTGCTCATCACACAAATGAATGTCCCCAGCGGGACTTGAACCCGCGACCGCTGGCACAGCAAGTTGGATCACTACAAACTGAGCCAAACGTGTCGTCAAACAAAATAATCAATATTAATAATCAAAGAGAAAAATAATTCCGCCAGTAGAATAAAAAGATAGAATATACAAATATTTACCCATATAATTATTTTAAGATACTCCAATTCAAATAATATCTACATATAAAGCATTTTATTTTACCTTACTTCTAAGAAAACGAGAAATGATTGTACATACCATATTAAATATTCCGTTTTCTTTTACATATAAGCATTAACTAAGCCTATGATAATTTATTCTACGGCCTTTTGAACGGTATTCGCAAAGAAGCTCACCCGAGGCGAAACGGAATTAAATCTAAATTAATAATAAGCGAAGTTGGATATTACTTTGAAACATCAGGTCATCTATTTAATTAAATATTTACGACTACCGAACTATGACTAAATATTTATTTTATTTATTTACTCTATTCTGTATATAAAATATATAGCGAACTATACATATAATAACATTTAGGGTCGAATCTGTACATTAAATATTTTTTGGAAAATCTTATTGACATAGTCATTATTATGGATACAGAGGCTGAATCTATAATTTTTAGAATTTTTGTCTTTCTATCTGTCTGTCTGTTTGGGAATACATCACGGGAATACCACTAGACCGATTTTGATGTAATTTGGTATGGTGATAGCTGATTATCCGGGTCAACATATAGTATATATACTTTTTACTGCAGGAAAATATATCATCTCTGAAAAATCTATACTAAGCGTTAAAACGTAAGTAGGGACGAACCCGAGCGGAGCGAGGGTGAGTCGCTAGTGTTAAATAAAACTGTCTAGAGACTAAAAGATAATTTTATTCGAAATTTTTAACGCTCATTTATTTATCAACTACTCAATACAGGTAAACTATATATCTATAAAATCGTAGTGATACTTGAATTTTATTTATAAGAACAAATTACGTTTTCAACATGATTTTATAAAATAAAACTAAAAAATGCAACTAAGAAATTCGCAAATGACGTATAAAAAGCGTGAATAAAGTCAATAGAACTGTGTCGAAAGCAAATGTAGGACGTGTGGTCCGACATTAAAGCGCAATGCATGCAAATAAAAAAAAAAGAAAAATATCGATTTACTTCAATGGGAAAAATAAAACTATTTAGAGTATTACTGAAATTATATTATGCGTGAAAGTGATATTTAGACTGATTAGCATGACGAAGTGCATTAGAGACCATATTACGTATATTATTGGCTACTTAAAATATCTAAAAATTATACCGACAGTGTTTCTTTATTTCAGTTTTCACTTTTTAGCTATCGTTTGACGTAAATAATTCTATACCAACTAAAATTATTTTATTCTTACTTTAAAGTAATTTTGTTGTTTTGATTCTCATGCAACAAGTTAAAAAATAGTAGCTCATTATTTTATCTGAAAAGTTATAGTATATAAACGCACATGAAAATATCAGAGGCGCGGGACCTTGGATTTGAACCAGTTCTCTTGGTGTGCAAGCAGTTACCATTGAGCTACCACTGCCATTAGTACTTACTAAAAAATACCGAAAAATCCATAATTAGTAACTAGTTATAAATGAATGCGTTCAAACTTTTTTAACGCCCCACTGCTGGCCTCGTATTGAAGGGAGGCACCTTCTATACGAGGAGGATCATACCACGCTGGCTAAGTTAAGTTCTCTCAGACTCAATCATGTTGGAAAAGATTTGTACATGAAAATATCAGAAGTGCGAGACACGGGCTTTAAAGCCACTTCACTCGGTTACCGAAGGGATCGCATTACCACTGGGCTACCACCGCCTTAATTATTATAAATATGATCATCATTTTAACCGTTCTCTGATAACCGCTCATATTTTTACTAAGTCCTACAGAATCATTCTTAATGCAGGAACTATGAATTCACGAGATCGGATTTGAATTTCAAAGGCAGCTGTAACTAAGGTAATGCTCTGAGATCTTGATGCATTCATTTTTCTGTGAATTGAGTGAATACTTTAATATATTTCGAAAGATATGATACATTTTTGAAATTCTTTTACAAGTTACCTTATTTTCGGTTCAAATGAAATATGTTTGAGCTGTAAGTACAATAAATAGTTCTTTTTAGGGTACCGTACATTAAAAGGCAATAAAGGAACCCTTATAGGATCACTTTGTTGTCCATCTGTTTATGAGTCTGTCTGTCTAGACCCTTTTTCTCAGGAAAGCGTGGAGGTATCAAGTTAAAAATATATCAAATACTAATTGTCTGCAATCCCTTGTAGCTGTGAAAAAATCAATATTTTGACACTTGCAAGGGAATCAAAATCATAGGGTACGTCTCGGTTACGTAGTATCATTAATTTTTTCAAGAAGCAAAGTCTTGTAGTACAAGTAAAGGGAAAAATTTGAAAACCGCAACTATCTACTATATACTCAATACTATCCGTTAAAACGTACCTAGGGATGAACCCGAGCGAAGTGAGGGTGAGTCGCTAGTATTGGAAAAAAGTAAGTATAGAAATATTATTTATTCTTTATCTATCTATACTAATATTATTAAGAGGTAAAGTTTGTGAGTTTGTGACGTTGTAGGGAGTAATCTCTGGATCTACTGAACCGATTTAGATGAAATTTGGTAAGAAGATAGTTTGAAACCCTGTGAAGAACATAGGATACTTTTTATCCTGGAAATCATCCCTTAAGGAGGTGAAAATGGGAATGAAAGTTTGCACGGGTAAGCAACCTAGGAACGAACCCGAGCGAAGCGAGGGTGAATAGCTAGTATATGATATTTTCAAAATGTTTCAATATTACATAGGTACTTAGCTCTTTCAAACTTTCGAATAATGCTTTAATTTTTACATGAAAAAATTACAAAAACAACATATTCATAGTGTACTTACTGTACAATGTACATGCAACATACAAATACATACATAGAAAATTTAACATTTATCTGTTCTTATAGATCTGTTCTTATAGCCAAGTCCCAATAACTTTTTCTTAATTTTTTAAATTATTTCCTACTAAAAAAATCTAGAATGCATAGTAGCATATAGCTTGAACTTAGTATACAAGCTATATATGTATAATGTTATTGTCATAGTTATATAATTATCTTCATCACTATGACGAGGGTGTGCGCAGTGAGACGTAAATTGAATACCCTGTAATTTCATTGGGTCCCTTGGTAGTTCCACTTTGAACTTCAATTTAATAACCTCAAGATTGACTGAATTATACATGATGAAGGGTTATCTGTACATTAGGGATTTATTGTATATTTTGTAGGTAATTGCTATAAAATCAGCTGTATAAATAGCAAAATTTTCTTTTAACAGAAATTTAGGTGTCGATGGCATTAATACTATATCTATATTTTTGTATTTACTCATGGGGTGCACTCATTTCATGGTACATAGAGAAAGTATATTGTTTCCTATTTTTTTTTTGTTTTAAATTAGTATCGACACACTGTGTAATTACAATAAACTAAAAAATTGACCACCAACACCCACTGGGCCAGCATTGTGGACTATGGCTTGATCCCAGCAAAAAGACGTTAAAAAAGGCTGAATTCGTGCATAAATAAAAAAAAATTAAATAGTATTATAAACAAACATATGTTATACTACCAGCTCACCTTCGCTTCGCTTAGATTCATCTCTAGAAAAACAAAAACAAATCTATCCCACGGGAACCATGTGTTTTTCCGGGATAAAAAGTAACCTAATTAATAATAAATTAAAATATCTATTCTAAAGAGAGAGTAGATTCTAGAGAGTAAAATAAATAAGTATGACACAGACCATAAGTAGAGCATTGAAAGTGTAAAAAAAGTGTAGCAAATAGAAATCTACCTTGAAGCATCTATTTTGCAGCGGAAAATTACCTATCGTGACAATACAATGTTGTTTCACAGTTATTTATTTGTAAACAACTTGCCGAGGCTCATATCCTATTTCCTTGAAGGGAATATGCGACGTCGTTCAATACAAGTAAACCAGGGCATTTCCTTCTAACTTCCAAGAGCGTATTGTTGTCTGAAGTCTCTTTCTTGTAAATCCTATTTTTATTGAAAATCAAGGTAATAATGGCTAGTAAATAACATTGAGAAATTGATAAATAATATTTTTGTACTGGAAAATTTTGCCCATTTATTTAATGACAAATATTTATTCAAAAATATTAAATAATGATTTGAAATTCAAATAAAAATAACTTGTTAAATAATATTAGTTCAGTTAAAGTTTATTAAAACATCCTGAGGGAAGCTCCTAAATGAAAATGTCCGAAAGACACGTGGAATCCGCTAACTCGCACTTAACCAATGTAGTGGACTATGGTCCCCTGAAGTTTGAGTGCCTTTGATATACACGAGAGGGGGTTTGAAGGGACTCTAAATAAAAGGAGGCCTGTGCCCAGCAGTGGGATGTTATAAAAGAATAAAGAATATAAGTATATAAAGTGGCGATTAGAATGAGGAATATTTTAAATGGGTAATACCATGGGGTCTTATCACGAACAACGAAAAAATAGTTCAAATAAATGTCAATAGATAATGCATCTATCGATTTGTTATTAAAGTTGTGTTAAATTGACAAAAAATATAAAAAAAATCCATGAATGTATATTTTTGTTATAAAAAATATTCTAAGTTAAGGAAAATGAAATAGTGCGCCTGTACATCAAATTTGCGTAATTTAACTGATTATCACAATATCAGCAATCAGACGATGGATTTGTAGTGTATATTCATAGATGGCTCTTTTACTTTTTATAAATTGTTTCAAGGTTAAAAATTGTTAAAATCACTAAAAAAAAATTATCAAATGCAAGATGAATTTTACAATATTTACAGTACGTTAGTTTGCACATATTTATAAAATAAAACAATTTAACTATTTCCGAATTAACGACATCTATTATCTATTCAAGCAAACAAAAATAGCATAAAGAATTGTCCGATTTAGCGTTGTCTAATTTCTTTGTATGGGATGAGGCATCTGTACTAGTGAAGTATTATGTGATTTGTGGTAAAACCCAGGATTCACCTGGATTTCAAGAAAAACGTAAATAACTGACAACTTAATAAAAATAGCAAGTCCCGGACCTTCACTTTTCACATCTAATTTGCAAAGGACCATTTTCAACTTTACCATAATAATTTTATAAGTCTCAAAAACCATTACTTAAAGACACTACACCATTTATCTCTGAAACGATTAAATAAAACAAGTTAAACCTCTTTACTTCCCATTAAGCACATTTTGTCGTTCTTCTTAAATTCACATTATAAATATTAGGTCGAGCTGAAATAATAAACAGTATTATCTCAACATGGAAAGAGATTCCTTTGTCTTACAATTACACCTGCCGCACGAGTAAATATAAATGCAAACACTTATAAATTGACATTGAATAAATACATACATATATACATATATGTATGTGTATGTGTATATATATATATATATATATATATATATATATATATATATATATATAATATATTATATATATTGAAATACAAAGAAACGACATTAAAAGTTATTGCCAGGTTTTGTCGAATCCTTTTTACAAATAAAATTATTAATTTTTTACAATTTCACATTTAAAAATGTTTACACTATGACACTCATCTGTCTGACAGCGCCTCAATTCAAATATAAAGAATTTAGAATAGTAACATATTAAAGAGATCTTATTTTAACATATTAAAGAGATCTTATTTCTTTACATATATATATATATATTATATATATATATATATATATGTATTCAGCCCTTTTTAACGCCCCGCTGCTGGGCACGGGCCTCCCTTCAATACGAGGGGAATCAGGCCATAGTCCACCACGCTGGCCAAGTGCGGGTTGGTGGACTTCACATATCTTTCGAACTTGCTAACCTCAGACATGCAGGTTTCCTCACGATGTTTTCCTTCACCGTAAGGCAAGTGGTAATCATGC
Source organism: Brenthis hecate (assembly GCA_951806755.1). Lineage (NCBI taxonomy): Eukaryota > Metazoa > Arthropoda > Insecta > Lepidoptera > Nymphalidae > Brenthis > Brenthis hecate. Next base: position 16,503,708 of record OX638250.1, read on the forward strand.
TAGAAATGATTTGCACATGAAAATATCAGAGGTGCGAGACCCGGGATTTGAACCCGCATCACTCGGTTGCCCAAGCGAGCGCGTTACCACTGGGCTACCACTGCCTTATATATATATATATATATATATATATATATATATATATATATATATATATATATATATATATATATATGCCGCGGTTCTGTTCGTATGTTAGGTACATGTTGAAAAATCATATGTTAGTTGCCTAAGTGTTCTATTAGTAAAGGAAATTTTAATGACATGTTTTAATTCGAAAAGATTATCTAATTTTTTGCTTTTAAAATTAATTACTTTTACCTAAAATTTTAAATAATACTCGTACTTTTTCCATCAAGAATATAGATTAATGCTTCTTATTATTACTGGGATGTGATAACGCTAATTTACCAAAATCCGTCTGCTACTGTAAATTTTGATAGAAAAACCCAATCTGAGCCCACTTAGAATTCGAACCTGGGACCTTAGGATTTTCAACATTACACCAACAGGGGTTCAAATAATCTCACTAACCAGAAATGATTGAATGCCACCCAAAGGCGTGGGTGTTAAACGAAATTTACAATCGCAGATGTTTGCAGATTTTATTTGAATCATTTAAAAGGCAAGAGGCATTTCGCCTGAAGCCTGCGATGTTATCTGTTAAATTGTGCACACTCTCATTGCGGGGTGGAGATATGTTTGTAGGGATGGGGCAATTCTTTTTTACTTACGGTATAAAATGTTAGCGGTAAGAAACGATTTCGGCATACAAAATTCCTCTATAGACTAGCTGTTAACCTCTTCTTTGTTCGGTAAGACAAAATGTAATTAAAAATTCTAATGAAAAGTGGTTCTCTTGATTGGTTTCTGTTAAAACTTTATTACGACAAAATCAAAATATTTCTTAAAGGCACCTGCTGTATTCGATAGTAATAAGCCATATAATAGTTGAAAACAGTATAATTACCTTAATAAGATATAGATTAAAATAAATTTACCCAAAAATGATAAACAATAATGATTTTAAATGACTAATTTTATCTTTTTTTTTTTAGATATACTTAAGTAAAGTTATATATTAAGACCTTATATATATGTGTAATATTGCGTCAGTGGAAACCCAGCACTATCCATGACGAAGATAGACTGTAACTGAGTACCTATACGGACTTAGTGACAAACCTCTCTTTCTTAATAAATTAAAAATCTTCTAAAAAAAGTTTAAAGATTACACAAGAAAAGAAAAAAAGCTCAGGCAAGTAGGCACTTCAATAAAATGTAAATCCTCATACAATCGTGAGAGGCGAGATAAAAACCTAAGGTGTAGAATCTGACACCGTTGCGAGAAACGCCGGGGGCGGAGCTTGTGTCGGTGAGAGATAACGATGTTCCGAAATGTAACAAGAATGTTTACAGAATGAATGTAAGGAATTACAATTTTGGAGGCGAAATATATTACATATATTATATGAAGAAGGTGTTTTATTGGTGCTTTAAGGTTTATTTAAAACTATAAAATGATATGGTATAGTAAAAAAAATACTTTAGAGATATTAAATTGTGTTATACGAGTATGTGTATGTCATAGAAGTATTTATATTTGCTGTATTTTATATACCTACTAGGCGAATAACTCTCGTTTCGCTCGGGCTCGTTCCTAGGCAATTTTTGTCGTGTTTTCCCGTGTTAAAAAGTAGCTAATTTCACTCTCCAGCCATCCAACTATCTCCACACAAATAATTACGGCCACCCATTGCTCTGTTTCAACGTGAAAGAAGGACAAACAAACAAACATACTTTCGCATTTATAACATTAAGTATGGATGTAATTCCAAAATCCATTCCGAACATATCATACTAAAATATAGGCATTATTTGATACAGTTATTGTAAAAATGCTCTAAAAATTTATAACAAAATCCTATAATACTATCTAATCGTTAAACTATTAAATAGTTAATTGCAACTTAGATAAGCAACAGCTATTACCATACCAAATTCCATCAAAACCTCTCCAGTGGTTTTTCTGTGATGCGGTAACAGACAGACAGGCAGACAAAAATTCTAAAAACTATAGATTCGGCCTCTGTATCGATAATAATGTCTATTTCAATAAATTTTTCCAAAAAATATTTAATGTACAGATTCGGCTTAGTTACAATTTTATTATATTATGTAGGTATAGACTATTGCTAACTGGCCTCCCTTCAATATGAAAGTGGATCAGTGCGGGTTGGTAGACTCACATGTCTTTAGAAAACTGGCTAAGTTCTTTCAGTTACCAGCCATATATACCAATAATATATACACCCATGACTGGAGTATAAACATTCGTGCTCGTCACACAAATGAAAGCCCCCAGCGGGACTCGAATCCGCGACCGCTGGTACAGCAAGTAGGTTCACTACAAACTGAGCCAAACGTATCGTCAGAACATACTTTAACTATGATTTAGTTCAATTAGCCTGATATATTAAACATATATGAAAAAAAAAATTACTCTACAGCAAAAATCCTACAAAAAAACCATTCTAGACTCGTAAAACCCAAGATATTTAAAAAAAATGCAGCAAAAAAATACAAACCGTGGTACAACAGTATCGCTGCACCAAATTTCATTATTCCAACAATTCCATTAATAGAAACGGTTTTTACCTGGAAAAGAAAAAATGAATTTTACAAAACCCAAATAAGGATTGCTATCTTGATGACATGAACATGCCTAATATTTTGTACAACAAAATATTTGAGGCTTTAGTAAATAAATTCACGACTCTCCTTATACTTCTATTTCATTTACAAAAAAATAATGAGATGAGCGCTCTAAAGAAACAAATTCACAGATTATATTAGAGACCATAGCTGTTAAAGCTGGACAAAGTTGAAAGTTGTATTTCGGAATGTATGTTACTCCTTTACTCTGGATTTGGATGACACATACACACAGACATAAAATTTTTTATATTTATAACAGTAATCTATACTTCTATACTAATATTATAAATGTGAAAGTTTGTGAGTATGGATGTTTGTTCCTCTTTCACGCCAGAACAGCTGAACGGCTGAACGGATCTGGATGAAATTTAGCATACAGATAAGTTATAGTCTGGGTAACACAAAGGCTACTTTTTATTCTAGAAAAATATACGGTTCCCGAGGGAAACATTTGTTTTTGCATTTCTAGTAATATTATTAAGAGGTAGAGTTTGTTTATTTGAAACGCTAATCTCAGAAACTAGTAATCCAATTTGAAAAATTCTTTTTGCATTAGATGGCCTGTTTATAGAGAGAGCCTATAGACTATATATCATATAATACATATATAGTCTATCTATTCCATACTAACCGTTAAAACATATCTAGGGGCGAACCCGAGCGAAGCGAGGGTGAGTCGCTAGTGTTATATCAATTTCATAATAAATAATTATGATACAGAACATAAGCATAAAAAGTGTAAAAACCACTTCTAAGCACTTTAATAGTATAGAATTAACACACTTACTGAATGAAATACGCGTTTACCGAACTTAATTGTATAAAGTTACAATATTTTAAAGTTTATTCGTCTTACTCGTAAACTAGATCAGTAAGCAATTAATTATACTGATCGTTGGCAACAGTAGATTTTAATAGTTTTACCCGACTTTAAAACTAAAAGAGATTTTTAATTATGGGTACGTTATTTCTTTGTATAAGCATACTAATAAATTTTTGAAGTCTATTATTTAAATAATTATTAATGTAAAAGTAAACCACTGAAGCGTAGTTTGAGGTAACAAGTTCGATTTCTACTTATTCTAATAATATAATATACATTAACTTTCCTTTTGGATTTTTTCGCACATTTGTTTTGATTTTTGGACACTTTACAGCAAATATGGTCATGGAAGAGACTAAAGTTTTAGACGTCTCAAAGACTTACATACAGACAGTAGTTAAGTTAAAAATGTCAAATATTCGCGTAAATCTAAGAAAGTACTATGAAATGAAAAAAAAACGAATAGTTTTAGAAATTTCAAGTGAAAAAAAAACAAATAAGATACCTTCTAAAATTTTATTTAAAAACATTATTTTGTATAAGCAGTACTTAGCATAAAATGGTTTTATTTAAATAATATCTTAAGATTAACATCCAAGTTAAATGAAACAAATATCGCACCTAATTTATTAAATACCTTCAGTCAAATAAGATTAGCTACATCTTTAATAATTTCTCATTTTAACGAATATAGTATCGCTCTGCAGTAATTTTATTAAATTTTGCGAATTTTGAACCAAAAATTACGTTGTTTTATACCATTTTTCATGTTATTGTACATTTTAAAAGAAAACTAAAATTATGTAGAAGTTTATACATAGCTATCTTTTCCCCCAGACTCTATTAGCGTAGTTTATTTACACCACACATACACACATAACATAGCTTCATAGAAAGTTCAAATCTTTTAAAAAGAAAATATTCCTTCCCAAAGGGTGAATTTTTTTTTTATTTTATTTACAATCATTTTGGATAGAATCATCCTTGAAACTAGAATGATGTCAACAATCATTTGAAGAATCAATACCTCATAATATACCGGCTATACACAAACATACATACATACATTGTCATATAATCTTATATAACTCTGCACATGACAAATGGCTCGCTATTACGGCGCCTATCTCAGCAGTGCAGGGTGTTATTTTTAAACGCCCTATAATAGATCGTAACAGCGCCATATATCGCGGCTGACGGTAACAAATACCCTAAAACAAAGCATGCGTGAGAGGAAATAATAAGTGTACTTAAATAAACATTATGAAGAATTTTTGACTTATATTTACATTATACCTTTTGTGTTTATGCCTCGCATCGCTCTGGTGCGTGCTTAACAGTAGCGTATGTGTTGCTCCAAGTCAAAGTCTATCTATGTACATACATCTAAATCCGTACAGCCGTTTCAACGTAAAAGAGTAACAAACATACACACATACGCAAAATTCAATAATCTGAATAAGTTAGTAGTAAATGAAATCTAAGCTCACAATCATCTTATCTTACTAATATTATAAATGTGAAAGTTTAGATTATTGTTTGGATGTTTGTTACTCAATCACCCCAGAACGGCTGAATTCACCTGCATGAAATTTGGCACAGAAATAGATTATAGTCTGGAATAGCACATAGATTACTTTTTATCTTGGAAAAGTGTACGGTTCCCGCAGGATAGATTTGTTTTTGATTTTCTAGAGGCGGACCCGAGAGAAGCGAGGGTGAGTCGCTAGTTTTCATTATAAAATTAGAAACATCATTTCGACTTTTTGATCAAATAATTTCATCATATAATATAAACTTTTAGATATTTATTTTTCGGTCAGAAACCCAGTTCCTCATATCTACCTATTACTTTATCTCGTAGGGCTGTGGTAGTCCAGTGGTAGACCGCTCGCTTGAGAAACCGTATGAAGCGGGTTCGAATTTCGGGTCTCGCACCTTTTATATTTTCATATGCGAATAATTTCCAACATGATTACCAACTTGTCTTACGGTGAAGGAAAACATCGTGAGGAAACCTGCATGTCTGAGACTACTTAAAATGTTTCCGAAAGACTTGTGAAGTCCGCCAACCCGCACTTGGCCAGCCTGCAAAGTATAGTCTGATCGTATAAAAGGGAGGCCTGTGCCCAGTAGGGGGATGATAAAAAAGGCTCAATACAATACTTTATCTCGTATACCAATTAATACATACAAATATTACACCTATCGCAGTGTCTAATGAGATCGTTATACTTTATAAATAAATACATTTACGAAACAAGCTGAAACGAATGATATGAATTATGAATTTAATTCAACTACGCGTTTGTTGAAAGTTCTAAGAAATGATAGCTCTTTGAGATATATAATTAGAGAAAAACGTTTTATTATATGAAATTATTAATTTTAATTAAAAAGGTACACTGGCTTGAAAGGTACATGAGTAATATATTTTTAATTATTGCGCTCACGTGTGGTTAGTTATAAAATCTACTTTAACTCAAGTTTAGTTACTAATTGCAAATTAAACATCAAACCCGAATCCTGTATTAAGGAACAAAATATTAAAATTTAAACGTATATAAATGTAATGCATACATCAAAAGTTTTATTTATTTATCTATATTCTATATATACATAATATAAACCACACATATTAAAACCCCGACGGCGTCTGTCTGTCTGAACGCAATAAACTAAAAAACTACAGAACCGATTTTTGTACTATTTTCACCAATGGACGGAGCGATTCATGAAGAAGATTTAGATGTATAATTCATTAAGGTTTTGTGTAAATTGGCTGACAAATGACGATGATTCTTGAAGATTTCGGAAAAAAATATGCCGACCGGGAGCATTACTGGCGTGATTCTACTGGAGGTAATTATTATTAGTTATTTACTTGTTTTATATAAAATTATTACGGAATTAATAACACCCAAGGAAGCAGGCGAAGCGAGATTAAGTCTATAAATAACTCTAAAACTGAACAAAAATCAATTAAGTTTTTCCAATAACCGAAACACATACAGTTTAATATCTAAATACCTACAGTATAGTACATGAAAAGCTTAAATTGCGATAACTCCCCCATGTTTGACCAAAGTAATCATCATTAAGTCTCCACTGGTAAGCTTTAAGACTGCACCCTAATTTGGTGTGCATTAAACGATTATTCTAATATAAAATGATTTATTCGTGCTTCGTGTCCTTATAGTAGCGGTCCCGATGACCAACCCTGAGTAACACCACGAGAATTTCAGCCATTTCTCATACATCGCACGTGGTAACCATTTATATTGAGTAATATTAATAAAAAAGGCAATGGTTAGTAAACAAATTCATACAAACATGTGGCGGTTTTCTTATCAGCTAGTTGTAGAGTGACATAGCTTAACTATAAAACGCTTATGCTGTAACTTTATTAGTTTATTATAATCATAAAGTCTTATTTAAGGGAAATATAACATCATTAGCTTTTTCCCGCGGCTTTGCTCATGCATCTGTATATAAATAGGCAAAGACGAAACAGTTCAGTACCTTTTTCATCTCTATTTGCAAATCGATTTCCTTTTTTTAAGTAGCTATTGACGAGCTATGGTGTTATCAAAAAATATATATAATTTGAAACAGTTTTTTTATATAATTTTTATATTCAAGCTTTTGTTGAAGTTTTATACTTTTTAAATAAAACACAAAGTCATTGCAAGTTCCTACTAAACTTCTTAACAGGGTGTCTTCTATTAAAAGTACACAAAACGTTTAGATGAATTTCAAATATCTTTCAATTTTGCCAAAAATACAATAAATATTAGTTTCTCCTTCTCCTTAAACCTCTTGTAAAATAAATAATTGTAAATAATACATCGGTTTTACGTACAGACTTACAAACAATACAATTTTATACTTGTATATATATAATCTAGAACTTATTTTCGGTCTGAAACACGTCACTAAGTTCTGAACTCACGCTCTAATTAAGCGTAAGTTATTACCTTAATTATGACTTAAGTGTAGACGTATTACATGACCCGAATCTAACGGAAACTTCAGATTCAAGCAGTCACATAATAATTATTATAAGGTAGTAAATCTATCTATACATATAATAAAATTGTAACTAAGCCGAATCTGTACATTCAATATTTTTTGGAAAATTTTATTTAAATAAACATTATTATCGATACAGAGGCTGAATCTATAGTTTTAAGAATTTTTGTATGTGTGTCTGTCTGTCTGTTACCGCATCACAGAAAAACCACTGGAGAGATTTTGATAAAACTTGGTACGGTGATAGCTGGTTATCCGGGTCAACGTATAGGATACTTTTTACCGCGGGAAAATATCTCATTTCTGAGAAAAAATACAAAAACTGAAATGTAAGAGTATACTAATATGTTAAAACTAAAAATTTGGCTTTTGGTCATCTGAACGCGGGTGGAGCCGCGGGCAATGCTATTATACTATAGTTTAATATTTTACTTTTTTTGTATATTTGGTAAGTATGAAAATAGTTCGTTAAGTATTTTTCACCCTCCTATACCCCATCCCTCACCCCCCCACCCCCCCACCCATTTTTAAAATAAAATAGGGCAAATAATAAAATTTACTTAGTATTTCACCTAATAGTGTTTATTATTTCCATTATATATAATATATTATGTTATATTGAGATTTTTATTATAACTAAGCATCTCGTTAGAAAACAATATTAAAATATTATTTTTATTAAGTATCTCTATTTTCTTGTAATTGCCTAGCAACTAATCTATACATAGGTATAATAAAAGTGTAAATGACCGCTGTTTGTACCTACAATAATAGATATTTGAGAAAAATCTATTATTGTAGGTCTTTATTAAAGGAATAGAGCCCAAAACAATGATTTTTAGTCGGTTTGTCTGTTTGTCTACGCGTTTGTGCGCGCTAATCTCAGAAACGGCTTAACCAATTTGAGTGCGGTTCACTAATGTACTGTGGTAAGCTTTTTTTTTAACGTCGGGAAATGCATTTACGCACGACGTGTGGGACTCACCGGCGTAATACAGCCAGTACTACCCACTAAAACCCAACAAAACCTTCCCCCGTCTTAATGGGGCGTCGCAGGATCGCTTACGCATTCAACTACGACGCCCCGACGGCAGGTTGCCGAAGCAGACCACCACAACCATGGGGTTGCTCCACGGTCCACTCTGCTATCAGAGAAGTACCAGGAGCAGCCCGCAAGGTACACCGCCCCCGAAGAGGGCCACCTCCCACCGCCCACCGAAGTGGGCAACCTCCCTGTGCGTTTCTTAGCTTCGCGCCCGGTTGGATTGCCGGGCACTACTGAGCCCCCCACCACGACAAGGTGAACGCACGTTGGGGTAGGGGGAGGGGGAGGGTGGTTTGTCTGTTTGTCTTCGCGTTTGTACGCGCTAATCTCAGAAACGGCTTAACCAATTTGAGTGCGGTTCACTAATGTATTGTGGTAAGCTTCACTTAACATTTAGTATGTTTTATTTCGATCGGTTCACAAACAAAAAAGTTATGTCAATAATATTTCAAACTAATAAAATTTCTATACCTAGCAATAATGTGAAATACTCGTATAGAAGAAAACTTAATTTAGACGCGCACTTCTATTGAATTTGAGAAGAAAATTTTCATTCAAATCTCTTTTATAATACTAATAGTTAAAGCTCTTTCAACTTAACAGTTCGTTAGTTTAATATACATAAATTATATTTTTGTATGAAAATTATAATTCATTAACGTTCCAACAAAGTCTAAGTCTAGATTTTAACTCTTAATGCTAAGGATCTCTTAAAAGGCCTAAAGTAAGTTAGGTGGTACGAGGTGCGCTCGTTACCTTTTACTAGAAAATTTTAATTATACACGTGCAGAAATTTACATATATAAAATATTATATTTTCTTTTTGTACATTATCACGCACAAGTCCATAAAGAGGTAATAAAAGAAATATTTTCATTACAAAAAGATTTCAACGCTATGCATACAAAGTGATCATGTGGGACTCACTGGCCAAGCCAGTACTACCCACTAAAACCCAACGGACCCTTCCCCGTCTTATTAGGGTGTCGCAGGATCGCTTACGCATTCAACTACAACACGACGGCAGGTCTGCCGGAGCAGACTCTCAGCAGGCTTCCACGGTTCATTCAGCTATCACAGAAGTATCAGGAACCACTCGCATGACACACAAAAGTTATAAGAGATTAGAGAATCAAATCGCCACCTACATTGAAACAGAATTTATTTCGAGGATTTCAACACAGACAATAAATAGAGTTAAAAATATATATAAAATACGTCACAATACTGAAATAAGTTAAAAACTTACGTTCGCATGAAATTATTATCAGAACTTTATAAAATGATCATACTTGATAAGATTTCTAAGAAACATGGAAAATAAAATATTTTTAAAGAAATACCTAGGCGAGGGTCACACTGAAACTGAAGGTGGTTGAAGGTTATTCTTTCAATTTCAATTTATTTCATTTGAAATTCACTTTTGACTTTTATTTATAATTCTAATAATATAACTTATATTTATAACATTTTACTTGTTATAACTACTATTTACAAAAAGGCAGTGGTAGCCCAGTGATAGCGCGCTCGTTTGGAAAATGAATGAAGTGGGTTCAAATCCGGAGTATCGCACCTTTGATATTCTCCTGTGTGAATCATTTACAATATGATTAGCATTTGTCTTACGGGGAAGGTAAACATTATGAGGAAATCTACATGTCTGAGAGTACCTAGCAAGTTTTCAAATCATAAGTGAAGTCCACCAACCCGCACTTGGCCAGCGTGGTGGACTACAACCGGATTGCCCTCGGTTTGAAGGTAGGCCGGTGCCCAGCAGTGGAAAGTTAAAAAGGACTGAATACGTACATAGATACATCGCTACTTTCGTCGTATTTTTTGTTTGTAAAGAAACTAGTGAAAAACATGTACACAAAAAATATGTTCGTCTAAATTTTACTTATTTAACTACCTACCAATAAAATACAAAAGAAATAATTTAGGCAAATCTTTTTAAAAAATAGCAAAACTTCATGCCTTATTTATATTTGTTCTAGATATTGCGTTATATTAAGATTTCTAATCCATAATCTTTAGATACACTTAAGAAAACTATGTTAAAAAAAAATTAGTATTGAAATACAATTATTGTATAACCTTTGATAACACTTTCGTCTGTTTATTTATTTTACAGTCAAAACTTTTTTTATGAATTTAAGATATTTTTAGTCTTCAAGCCTTGTCTGGCGTACGGTCTAGTAAAAAATTAATAAAAAAGACTTTAATAAAAGCTCGATACAAGATGGATAGATTTTATCATAATTTTGAACGGCAATTCGAAGATTGCTTTTTCATAAATATTAATAATTTTTCAATAATATTGGCAATAAATTGCTTACAATCAAATATAAGCAGAGACAGAACCACATTTTATACTTCTTTATTTTATACAAGTATCTTATATCATTTATATTTATTTAGTACATTTCTTAATCTATCAATTACACTATAATTAGTCTAAACAAAGAGAAAATAATTTCAAACAAATGTAATTTATAGTTTTTGTTCTATTTTAACCTATAAATAACTTTTGACGGTATATAATTTATATTTATTTTTGCCTTTTACGAAAATCGAACTTACAATATTCGATTTACTGATAAATATTTCATTAAAAAAAGTAATTTATACATTGCTTTCGTTATATTTTAACCTATAAATAACCTTTGACGGTACACAATTTCTATTTATTTTGCTCTACGTAAATCGAACCTACAACGACCGATCTACGATGTAATGGTACAGTGTTTTAAAGCAAAACAATAAGTTCTCAAGCGTACTTATCTTCTTTTTTAATTCTTTCGCACATGTACACAAGTATACTTTTCATTTTCAAAGTACTATTATTTTTAAACTATCTCTACATTTTGTGTAAAGTTTTAACTTTCTTAAATAAATATTAGGTATAACTTATACGTCTAATAATAAAGTCAGAATCTCTCTAAAACTGCGTGCAGAATTGCCAAAGTAGAATGAAATGGTCTATTACTTGAGACACGTCAATATTCTTGATAAAAAGATATAATAAAATTTGGAGAAGGTACAATAAACAAATTTTGGAAGATTTGAAAACGAAAATGATGTATGTAAGTTATTTTACTTATAAAAAAATATTTAAAAAGTCTAATAGTATAAGTTTAATAATAATTATAATCGTTCCGAGTGAGCTTTGATGGACTCGATCGAGTCCATGCAGGATACTTAAGGCACTGACTCTCAAAGGAGACATTGTAAGGCAGTAATTATCCAGTGATAACGCACTCGCTTAGGAAACCAAATCTAGCAGTTTCAAATCCCAAGTCTCGCAACTTTGAAATTATCATGTGCAAATTATTTTCAATATCATCACCACTTTTCTTATGGTGAAGTAAAACATCGTGAGAAAACCTGCATGTTTGATAGAATCTAACAAGTTTTCGAAAATGGGAAGGTCTATGGCCTAATCCCCCTATTACAAAAGAGAGGCCCGTGCCCAGCACTACTGGAAAGCCTCCATAGAACCCCAACCATTCCGATATATATAAACGATCATGTAGATTTGAACTTTTTTAATACATTTTCGATTTAATATTTCTGAGAATAACAATAATAAGGATTTCGCAAATATTATTTAGAAAAACAGAAACAAATTTATCCCATGGGATCTGTAAATTTTTCCGGGATAAAAAGTAAGATAAAAAGTCAGCTGTTCTGGCGTGATTGAGTAACAAACATCCAAACATCCATCTCAACTTTCACAGTTATAATATTAGTAAGATTATTCTTATTCTATAAGATAAATAAGTTCATAATATTTATAAAGAAAAACCCTTTATAAATATTATAATATACATATTTGCCAACTAACTTTTGTTTTTCTATACATTTATACAATGTAGACATTCCCATGACACTTCAGTAGACTCAATAAAATACGTTCGAGTAACCACATTTTGTAGCTCAAAATTAAAAAGAAAACATCACGTCCAAATTTTCTTGCTTACGTGACATCGGCACCCTTTTTAATATCATGACAAGGGAGAAAGGTGCCTCTAAAGGCCGAACTGGCATTTCGTAACTATATTTTGACGTACATTTCGACTATTTTCATAAAAATTCTTTATGAAGTGGGCAAAATAATATTTACGAGTAAATATTTTTTTGTGGCAGTGCTAGCCCAGTGGTTACGCGCTCGCTTGGGTAACTGAGTGAAGCGGGTTCAAATCTCGGTTCTCACACCTCTGATATTTTTCAACATGATTACCACTTGTCTCACGGTGAAGGAAAACATTGTGAGGAAACCTGCATGTCTGAGATAACCTAACAAGTTTTCGAAAGACATGTAAATTGCGGCAATCCGCAATTGACCAACATGGTGGATGGAGTATGGTTTGATCTGCCTCGTATTGAAGGAAGGTCCGTGCCCAGAAGTGGAACGTCAAAAAGGTTTGAATTGAACAATATTATTTTTGCATTTTCTATTGAATATAAACTGGATTAGGAGAGAAAAGCTACGGACAAAATATGTTAAAAGGTATCGAAGGGGGCCTTAATAATTAAGTTTATAAGTTTTTGCACTTATAGATAGATACGCGTAGATAATGTTAATAAAATATTTGGATGTTATTGCATTTATTTAAATAGTTTATTAAACTCACTCTACTAGAATTAAAAAATTCTTTGTTCATTTCATTAATTCAGTACAAAGAAGCTGCCATGTCTCTCTGTTTTAACACGTTGTGCTTCTAAAGCAGGAGGCGATTGATTTTGACAAATGAGATAATATAATATTGAGAATTTCTTAGAGAACATTTATATGTATTATGCTATTAAAAATTACTGAAAACTAACACCAAACCTGCGACCTTAGTTCCAATGCTAAAAACCACCACACTGCCCATCGGCCAATAGTTGAGCTACATTCACCATCTCCATATTCCCATACATATTTACACCCAAGACTCCTAGATCTACCAAGCGTCATCTGAGCTAATACAATCGATCGAGATATTTGTATCTGCATGCATTCGAGTGTAGATTCAGTTCAGTTCCTTTAAGCACACCGATTTTCTCGAGTGAATAGTCATCAAACGGCAAGAAAATACATAGCAGACAACTTGTATACAAAATCTTGTAACGTCCTAGTTTTGCTAAGATCTAAACGATCAAAGGAAATCTTTGAATCTACAATTCAAAGACGAGCATTAAAGATGCACTTGTATTAATACTTATTTCAACTAAAAAATACATATGTACATTGTACATACATCGACCTCAAATTTAAAAAATAATTTTTCCCTTTTTAAGAGTGATTTTTTTCCATGAAATCCAAGGACGACGCTTAAAGTAAGACTTATTTACTAAAAAGAGGAATCTTGTAAATCTGTTAGACCCTAATCTTTTTATAAGTTGGTCTAAAATAATATTATAACCAGGTTCTTGGCTAATTAATACCTTAGAGCAAATATGGTAGTATGTATTCAGCCCTTTATTTAACGTCCCACAGCTGGACACGGGCCTCCCTTCAGTACGAGGGGGATCAGGCCATAGTCCACAACGCTGGCCAAGTGCGGGTTGGCGGACTTCACATGTCTTTCGAAAACTTGCTAGGTTCTCTCAGACATGCAGGTTTCCTCACGATGTTTTCCTTCACCCTAAGGCAAGTGGTAATCATGTTAGAAATGATTCGCACATGAAAATATCAGAGGTGCGAGACCCGGGATTTGAATCCGCTTCACTCGGTTTCCCAAGCGAGCGCGTTACCACTGGGCTACCACTGCCTTTTTCAATGTAGATGGTAGAGTATGTGACAAAAAATAGGGGCATTTTAAAATACCAATATTTAATAAAATAAATTGTTTCAACTTGTTTTGTACCTAGGTTTCAAAGTAAACCCGGTAAGTTTACAACAGATTTAATTTCTACGGGAATTTAAACGGTAATTGAAAGGAAATGGTCGATGTCACTCTTTAATCTATACATGCAAATACGATACGTCAATTCGTCTTTAAAAAACAAAAAAAAACTCGTTAAAAATACTTTATTTATAATTATTTTATTAAAAGTTATCGTTAAAAAACTGACAAACCAACAAACGAACACATTCGCATTAAATATATTAAAATATTCCATGCACGTAACAATATAGAATATGATAGATATTTCATGAAACTCAGGAGAAACTATAAACAATAAAACGTATTATAATTGACGTTACATCTTCACAGTCTCGTAGTTGTTCTACAACAAAGAACTACCGCAGAAAGTTAGACAGCATCGCACAGTTAATATAAATAGTACTATATATAAATACACGTTAGAATAATTTACAATTGTCACGAGCTCTAACTCATAGCGAAACGTATTTCAATATTTTCTTAGATTATTTACGCGAATACTTGACATTTTGAATAAAACTATCTTTTCGGATTTTTTCGCGAATTTATTTAGATTTTTGGTTCCCGACGTTTCGAATGCTTTACAGCAATCATGGTCACGGGAGAGACTGAGGTGTTAGATGTCTCTAAGGTATTATATAGTTGTTACAAACAGCCTACCCACAATTAACAAAATAAATTCGCGAAAAAATCAGAAAAGATAGTTTTATTTAAAATATTTCAATATTATATAGATTTTCCCTACGGCTCCGCTCGCATAGTTTTGTAACTAAGCCGAATCTGTACATTAAATATTTTTTTGGACAATCTTATTGAAATAAACATTATTATCGATACAGAGGACGTATCTACAGTTTTTAGAATTTTTGTCTGTCTGTCTGTTACCCCATCACAGAAAAACCACTGGACAGATTTTGATGAAATTTGGTATGGTGATAGCTGGTTATCCAGGGCAATATATAGGATACTTTTTACCGCGGGAATATGTCTCATTTCTGAGAAAAAATTCAAAAACTGCAATGTTAGTGTATACTAATAATATGTAAAACCTAAGAATTTGGTTTTTGGTCATCTGAACGCGGGCGGAGCCGCAGGCAATGCTAGTAAATTATATATAATTGCTTCTTAGGTCAAGATCTAAGGATTAGACAGACAATAAAATACAAAAAGAATTTTTCAAATCTGACAGATAGTTCTTGAAATTTATAAAAAAAAGCAGTCATGAGGACTTACCACAGAAGTCAAAACTTAAAACTATAAACAAGCAGTTGTTATTTTTGGATACTCAAATTAATTGTTTGATCTTAAATTAAAATTTGTAAATTAAAACTGTTTATTGGCACTCTGAGCGTTAGCGCTAACACGTCACGTGACCATGACGACTTACATGAATTTGCTCTCCATCCAAACCTTCCTGTAGAAGTTTTCACTTAAAAAAATTAAAAAAATAGAAAGTTTTACTATCTTTATATTGATATTAAGTATTACATAGATATACATGCATAAATTTACTTTTTATATACAAACATATATATGTAGCCAAAATTCCAAAACCGAGCTATACAAATCAACAATTTAAAAAAAGCACCTTTAGTAACAATAAGAAAAAAAATGAAAACCCAGTAAAGTGGCGAAGGGTTATTTTAGTTTACCAAAAACGATCAGTCGTTTTAAATTCGGTTAACTTCTTCACGTATTTTTTATTTCATTCCGAGCTTTCCGCCATATCTTATCAAGTTATTTAGCAAACGACAATCGTTAAAGGGATTTCTTCCTTTTAAAATGTAATGAATTATTCAAGGCGTGATTCGTCGTTTTTCTGTGTCACGAGAAATGTGCGTTTTTGCAAAACCGACAAAGAAGACGCTCTTTGATGATGACTTTTTAGATTTTCGCATTTCTTAAAGAAAGTTTGATAATCTTATGCATTTACAAAGGGCCAACCCTTTAGTAACCCTTTACTCAAAATAACTTTCTATAACAGATATCGATAATAGAAAACTGTAAAATCTTATATGACATATTTGAGTACATGACGACACTTAGATATTTAATATTAGAGCATTTATTAGCTTTCTATTCGCGATAACTACTAATTGTAGACTATTTAATTGTTTCAACGAAATGTTTGAGTCGTTAATACATAGTAGATATAATTCAAAAGCTTTATCATAATAGATATTATCAGAAAAACATGGCAATAATTAAAAATATAAGTTACATCACATAATATATGATGGTAAAAAAGTATCATTATTAAAAGTCAGAGGTCGTGAGTTTGATTACCACTCAATAAACATACTTTTCAGTTTAGGTGGATCCCAATAACCTAGTTATTTTTAATATTTTTATTTAGACTTAATGTCAAATATCTATATCTATTACTATAATAAAATTGTAGAGGTCGAATGTCTGTACATATAAAAAAAATGCTAATATCCGAGTCAGGGGGATGTAAGAAGACAAACAGAACAAATCCAGATTTTTTCCAAATTTTTTGTTTCTCTATTTGTTTGTCTGTTTGTACGGGCTAATCTCCGAATCTATTGGACCGATTTAAATGAAATTTTGCATGGTGGTACCTTATATCCCCGGGCAACATCCTAGATACTTTTTATTCCGGAAAATTAAACAGTTCCCGTGGGATAGTTACAAAACTATAATAACTTATACAATTTATACACCTAATTTAGTAAAATTTAACATTCTGTTACCTTATATTGCCGGTCATACAACAGGTTACTTTTCATCCGGGAAAAATGAACGGATCCCGTGGGAACTAATAGATCTTTATTAGTGTTTTTCTAGAGGCGAACCCGAGCGAAGCGAGGGTGAGCCTCTAGTATATATATGTGTCTAGTAAGGAAATAGATAGGTTATTCGGTTCCGCTATTATACTGTTATAGTTAACTAACATAAGAGAGGCAAGTACTTCCTTATAATTTCATAATCATTAACGTTAAGGAACCCTTTACTTCGAAGATTATAACAATACTGGAGTGAAAACTGCGAACAGAAGCTGTCGTTAGGGGTTTTGTTATATTCAAACTGTGCCGTGTTTTAACATCTCTAAAAAGTACATTTGCTAAATTATGTTGCATTCTAATAATATAATCGATTAAAATATAATTATTTAGCAGTTGACTTATCGAATGACCAGCGTTAAACGGTGAGAGATGAGTAATAAAAGATTTGTTTCATAATGCTTGTATTCGGCCCTTTTTTTAACGGTCTACTGCTGGGCACGGGCCTCCCTTTAATATGAGGGGGGATCAGGCCGTAGTCTACCACGCTGGCCAAGTGCGGGTTCGCTCATAATGTTTAATAGAAGGAAATTGTAATAATATTTTCGTAGATATACGAGTACATCTTATACATATAATAAAATTATATCTAAGCCGAATTTGTACATTAGATATTTTTTGGAAAATCTTATTGAAATAAATATTATTATCGATACAGAAGCCGAATCTATAGTTTTTAGATTTTTGTCTGTCTGTTTCTCTGTCTGTCTGTTACCGCATCACAGAAAAACCACTTGAGATATGAATATATCTCATTTCTGAGAAATCTATACTAAACGTTAAAACGTAAGTAGGGATCAACCCGAGCGGAGCGAGGGTGAAACGATAGTTGTAAATAAAATGTGCAATATTATGTAACGTATGACATCAAAAATCACCCACCCGCCCCATAGATCAAAGTACGTAGTGCGTGACCGCGTAGTTTAAAATGAATGGCCGATGCCATTTCATGTTTACTTCAAACATGGGCAATATACGTTAAATTAATTTGTTTAGGCGCGTTCGACGTAACAACACCAATTATGTTATAGAGAACTCGCTTACAAAATATATCGAAAAGTATACTGCTACTATACATATAATAAAATTGTAACTAAGCCGAATCTGTACACTAAATATTTTTTGGTTTTTTTTTTTGAAATAGACTTTATTATCGATACAGAGATACTGTCTGTCTGTCTGTTACCGCATCACGGAAAAACCACTGGATAGATTTTGATGAAATTTGGTATGATGATAGCTGGTTATCCGAGTCAACATATAGAATACCTTTTATTGCGGGAAAATATGTCATCTCTAAGAAATCGATACTAAACGTCAAAATATAAATAGGGACGAACCCGAGCGAAGCGAGGGTGAGTCGCTAGTCATACATAATATAATCCATGGATACTGAAATACTACTCTTTTAGTTTAAACATTAAGGCACTAAGAAGTAACAAACAAACCTGTTTTTGCTTTAAATTAATAATAATTATTAACAATATTTTGTTAAGCTTTTTATTATTTTTCTCATATACAATTGATCAACACGAACTTCTTTCGACTCTTTAAGTCTTACCCTCTTAAAGTTGCTCCCTTGTATTAAGGATGTTTTGAATTAAAAAAAAAGGCTTTCTGTCAACTTGGGCATATATTTATTTCTTTATATCTATAATTTCAAGAACAGTTTACTTAATAAATAGGCTCTCAAAAACTCAGCTCTAACTTCGCTTAATAACAATCTAAGCTTTTAAGAAAACTTAAAAGTCTAGCCCAGTCTTTTATTTAAAAGCAAATTATTTACAAAACACGATTCTTCTTTTAACCTCCCTTATTATAAGTCAGTTAAGTACACCCATGCATTCCCCGCACGGTCTGCAGTTAAGGGTGAGCGGAGCATAACCGGGTAATTTCAACAGACAACGGAGCGTGGACACACGGGTAAGACCCGTTTAATGCGTGCCAGCTACTAAACAATAAACTATGCTAGTTACTAGTAGAAATTAAAGTTCTTCTTAGTAAGGAAATATAACTTTAAATACATTCATTTTATAAATATAAACACCCATGATTAAAGTACAAACATTCTTGCTGATTACACAAATTAATGCCCCCAGCGGGACTCGAACCCGCGACCGCTGGCACAGCAAGCAGAGTCACTACACACTGAGCCAAACGTGTCGACAATAAAAAATACTTTCCCTCATCAAATCTCACTCATCAAAATCAAAAAGGCGCCTACTGCCACTTTATATCAATATTTCTCCGGTCGAGCCAACCTATTCACACTTCGCTGTAGTGTAAGCGCAAGCGATCCTACAAGGTCCTACAGTCTGGGCGTTATAGTTTTCCTTGAGGAAATCTCATAGAATTCTGCCCTTTGAACCCTACCCTTTTCTGCCTCTCTAAAGTTTATTAAAGCTTAAGTTAATTGTTTAGAGCCTATTGTCAGTCCATGTACACGTGCGCCCTATGGGTCAGTTATACGCAGAGGTCGTACAGCGTTCTGCGTATCCAATATAATAACGCCTTCCGGGTAATGCTGGGGCTACCGTGTGTTTGCAGTGCTTCGGGATGTTCACGAGTGCTGGTGTGCCGGACTCTTACGCGTAAGTGAGATCACGAATAGCGTCCCTGATTGTAGCCACTGTGGCTAAGAGATTTTACAGTAGCATAATGTGGCATTGGATGACGACATATAGATCATCATTTAAATATATTAAATAAAGGTTTCTATTAGTATTAAGTTCAAATTTATTGTTAAATAGTAAATTTTAAATGTTTTTAGATAATACATATATTAAACTATGGACCTGTGTCCGAATGAAAATAAATAAATAAATAAAATAAAAAATAAAGTCAGAGGCAGAGTTTCTGAATAAAAAAAAACCATTTCTATGTTTACATCAGCATTATGGTATTATATCAGAATAGTCAGTGGTTATATCAGAGTAGTCTAGTAAGTTTTTTTTCCTTCATTATCATTAAAAGTTTAACATATTTTTTTAAATAAATATAACATTAAAAATCACTGAGATTTATGTAACGTTAGTGTATGCCTTTATATTTCTTGCAAAGAACCATAATGAAGTAAAATAATCTTCTATATACATAAAAATCGACGTGTGTATGTATGTATGTTTCTTACGGCTGGAGCGATTTTGATGAGTTTTTAGACAATCTTCCGATTAACCCAGCTGGTGATCCTGTGAAATTTGGCAGCGATCGAAAGTCAGAACGCGGGCCAAGCCGCGGCTATTGCTTGTTATAAATAAAATACCATTTTATAACTGTCACTTACCAAAGCAGTTGTTTTATTCAGTCCGACCCACTTGGATACGTTCAAACAGACCACAAAAGCGTATCAGAAGAAAGCAATTTCGCCTCGGATAAGTATTGTAACCCTAATTGCTGTTACTTCATTCTGTTATTAAAGAAAACAATCAGCTGCCTTCTCACCTTGGTATAAAGTTGAAATTTCTATAGCATTTCACTACCAAAATACTAAAGGAACAGTTGTAGATTGTTTTTATTTTTACACTCGTATTTGTATCCGGTGTTGCTTATTTTATATTACCAATATGATACTGCTTTTTATTTTCTTTTGCTGCAATTCACTCTATTAATGAAATATGTAAATATATATTGCATGTGTTCTAGTTAGGCATAATGTACTTCGTCACGAAAAGTGGAAAAACGCGAAAAATTATAATAATTTAACTCAGTAACTTAATATTCCTATAAGCCACGAAGAGAGACTCCAAGGCGAAGAGAAGATTTGTTTGAAGAGGACTCCTCCAACCTTTTCAGACTATCAATCAAAAGTCTACCACATGCATGATGACAGTCAAACCTTCAATCCTATTAGTATAAGCCAATGTTTATTAAAAAAAAAAAACATTTTTATAAAAAGAAATCAAAAAAGGGAGATGGTGTTACATATTTCATGAAAAAAAAAACCTAAGTTATTTACTACGTTAGCTGTAATTCTAGATGCAAAAGTTCTCACAAAACTTTTTTTACTAATTATTTACATATGTTTTGAGTTCGGGCAAGCGATTTTGGTATCTTACTTATCTTACTTATAATATTAAGTGAGCAATTCTTGTATATTTATATATAAACTAGCATTGCCCGCGGCTCCGCCCGCGTTCAGATGACGAAAAACCAAATCCTTAGGTTTTACATATTAGTGTACTCTTACATTGCAGTTTTTGTATTGTTTCTCAGAAATGAGATATTTTCCCGCGGTAAAAAGTATCCTATATGTTGACCCGGATAACCAGCTATCATCATACTAAATTTCATCAAAATCTGTCCAGTGGTTTTCTCGTGATGCGGTAACAGACAGACAGACAGACAAAAATTCTAAAAACTATAGATTCGGACTCTGTATCGATTATAATGTCTATTTCAATTAGATTTTCCAAAAAATATCTAATGTACAGATTCGACTTAGTTACAATTTTATTATATGTATAGATTTATTTCGTGTATCTCGGAAACACCTCTAACGATTTGGATCAAATTTTGTATTTAGATAAGATTTTGCTTTTTAAGTTTATCAATATAGGTTCCTTTTCTGAAAAAAAAAAAGCTATTTTTCACAGATAAAATCCAAAAAACCGTCAATCGGAGCTCGGTCGCCAAAGTAGGTACCATAATACCAGTAATATAATCATAATTATGGTATTTAATATCAAGTATAGTTATAATATTTTTAAATTAAAAGACACTATAATATTTTATGCACATATATATTCAAGTTTTCACCATAGAACTTTGGGATTGTTCACTTTCATAATGAATCCAGTTTGTTTCATGTTTTTATTATTAATTAGACGCCTTCTATTTTAGAGTTAAAATTTTTCTTTGTACATTATTAATGTTTTATTACAAAGGAAGTTAATTTGAAATGAAGTAAAATAAAATTTATAAATATCCTTTTTTCAGTTTGAAATATAATGTTATGTAAAATATAATATAACTAGCAACTCACACTCGCTCCGCGTGGATTCGTCCTTAGGTACGTTTTAACGTTTAGTATAGATTTCTCAGCGACGAGATATTTTTCTGCAGTAAAAAGTATCCTATATGTTGACCCGGAGTATCAGCTATTGCCATACAAAATTTCATGAAAATCTGTCTAGTAGTTTCTCAAGATTCGTTCAAAGACAGACAGAAAAATTTCTAAAAACTATAGTCGGCCTCGGTATCGATAATAATGACTATTTCAATAAGGTTTTCCAAAAATTCAACTTAGTTAGAATTTTATTATACGTATATATTATTATACATTAAATATATTAGTTATAATTATAATATATAATATTACGTATGAGTATAAAATTATTTTTTGTTTAACTAATTATACAGCAATAAAAATAATGTATGAGGCTTATATTTAATTCATATATTTCTTTTAATCTTCATCGGCCGTATCTCTATGTATATCTATAATATATATCCATACAATTATTATTTTTTACTTTTATTTTTTAATTGTATAAATTATTTAAAAAAAAACGGTTTGATTAAGTAAGCAATAAAATAAAAATTGATTCTACGAGACCTATGTCTTGTAGATCGAGGAAAAACCTCGAACTAAATTCTTTCGACTTGTATAATGTATTCACATATAAACAAATACGTACACATCGAATACTCGAAAAACAGTATTATTATTATTGATTAAAAGTTATATGTACTCGTACATCTATAATTACATAGGTATTATAAAATTGTAACTAAGTAAGTCGAATCACTACATTAAATATTTTTTGAAAAATTTAATTGAAATAGACATTATTATCGATACAGAGTCCGAATCTATAGTTTTTAGAATTTTTGTCTGTCTGTCTGTTACCGCATCACGAGAAAACCACTAAACAGATTTTGATGAAATTTGGTATGATGATAGCTGGTTATCCGAGTCATTATATAGGATACTTTTTACCAGGGAAAAATATCTCATTATTAAGAAAAAATACAAAAGCTGCGTTGTAAGTATACTAATATGTAAAAGCTAAGAATTTGGTTTTTGGTCATCTGAACGCGGGCGGAGCCGCGGGCAATGCTAGTACATATATAAAACTCGTGACTCACCCTCTCTTCGTTAGGGTTCATTCCTAGATGATGCTTTAAATTGATATAACTTTTTTTATTTACGAACTGATTGAAATAAAACAAATACTAAATGCTAAGCGAAGCATACCCGAATACAATAGTGAAAACCGCATCCAAATCGGTTAAGGCGTTTTTGAGATTAGCGCGCATAAACACACTGACACAAACAAAAAAATCTAAAAATCATTGTTTTGGGTTTTATTGCATTAATAAAGACCCACGATATTTAGTTTTTCTCAAACATCTTCCATGTACAGACAGCGAACAGTTACAATTTTATTATATGTATGTATATTTTTAAATAATTTTACATACTCCTATTTACATATAACTAAAACTTAAGCTACGAAACATATTACAAAAACAAAATGAGTAATCCTAGATATTCATTATAAAAAACACAATTTCGTGTATTACGCGCGTTTAAACATAATAACTCTATTCAGAGTCGGCGTGACGGTCAATGCTCATGATGAAAAGTTAAAATTCCCACGTACATTGCCTTCATACTTATTAACTTTGATTATAATATTTTTTGGAATATGAATAAATAATTCATTTTCTTCTAATTTCGGTCAGCGGCTTTGCGCATGCGCAGTTTTTTTTAGTATTAAACCAGGTTCTTGTTTCTTCGTGGTGGGGGACACTCTGGGAGGCGCGAGCTGTATCATGCGGCTTGCTTCTAGTACTTCTATGACAGCAGAGTGTAAAGTGAAAGTGTTCGTACTTATCACACAAATGAATGCCCCCAGCGGGACTCGAACCCACGACTGCTGGCACAACAAATAGAGTCATTACAAACTGAACCAAACTTGTCGTATTTAATAATGTCATTTTGTAAAACAACGTGCATACCAACTGACCATTATACGTAAAGCGGTATGAACTTAATGGAAACAGCCTTCTACACCGGAAGTCACAGATTCAATTCACGCACGCACCAAATATTTTCTACACTATCAAGAACACCTAGTACTAAAATAATTTCGAGGAGTAAATTATATCAATTACAAATGAGATGATTTTTTAAAAGAATAATACAATAATAGCATATTCTGGTCTTATCATTAAAAACAAATGATACCAAATTAGTATTTTGTTACATACTGTTACGATTTCTTGCGCTAGCATTACAAAAATATGCCTTATAAATAGTAAAAGGAGCAAATATTGAAAAAGGTTAGGCATTTGCGGTTATTGAACTTATTCGAGCATCAGATGTACGCGATGCGGAGATTTAACCAATAAGACTTAAATGAAACCGAGTGTACGTACACAATTTGAATTTTTAAAACCTTTTACGAAATACATATAACTGGTATTTCATAACTGCTTCTAACTTTATTAGAATTAGTATTTCTATTTAATTAAAAAAAATACTAAATGAGATCTCTATTTTTCATTCACATGTGCATTTTTCGGTCTGTTTTAAGTCTTTCTGTTAAGAAAGTCTCAGTAAAAGCCCGGAGTTGGGAAGTTGGCAGCGTTTCATCGTCTTGCCTTGGAAAGTATGTAAAGCCATCGGTCCTGCGCCGCATCGCGCACTGGTGGTGTCCACCGGATATGAGAGTGGCAGTAATAGAGAGTGCCCTGGTGTCTGCACGTACACTTGTAAACTATAATATCTCCTGCGCAGTTGGCTAGACTCAATGAGATTGGCCGCCGTGGTTGAAATCGGTCGAGAAGACAACATCGTCTGAGAGTGCACAGAAAGAAAATTTCATTTTAAATTACCTGTTCAGTTAAAAAGTTTCATTGAATTTATTATTTTATAGATAAAGTGCCGAAATGAATTACATATTAGAATTTTTTTTATCTTTTAGATATAAAAGCTCGATAAAAGCTCTATAAAGGGTCCGATACCCTTTATAGAGCTTTTTATAACTTTAATTTTGATAACTATTATATATGCAATAGTTTGGTTAAGAACTGGACGTATTTGCAAAAAAAATTAAACACAAATACACTATAATCTGGAGTAACACATGTATGCACCTAAGGATGCCCGGTACACCCGAGCAAAGCGAGGATAAGTCGTTATTGTTAAGCAATAAACATATAACACATATCTAAACATATAATAAAATTCTAACTAAGCCGAATCTGTACATTAAATATTTTTTGGAAAATCTTATTGAAATAGATATTATTATCGACACAGAGGCTGAATCTATAATTTTTGGAATTTTTGTCTGTCTATCTTTCTGTCTGTTACCGCATCACGGAAACCCACTTGAGGGATTTTGATAAGATTTGGTATAATGATAGCTGGTTATTCGGGTCAACATATAGGATACTTTTTACTGCGGGAAAATATCTCATCTCTGAGAAATCTATTATATTATTAAATATTTTTATACAATAAATTGTTAAAAACCAATAATTAAACTAGACCGCATATCAGCAAAAGTTGTGAAAAGTGTCTTCACCATTGACAATATGGCTGATATTAATTATTCGTCGACCGCGCTATGATTTTTTGGACTTACTGACGCCGCTGCAGGCGATTTTACTTATTTAAACTGTATGTAAAAATATAATATTCTTTTTAATTTAGTGTATTGTACGGAAATAAACAAAAAAGAAGACCATGCTTTCAACGAAAATTTATATTACATATCCGGTGGCCATATTTTTTGCTAGGCGTTACATTTTAAAATATATATAAAATTTATTCATGCAAACTTACCACTGTGAATAATATGGCAACATTTACTCTATAGAGTTTCTGTAAATGTCTCAACACGTTCAGAACAACAGACACAAAAATACGTTTCGCCCAGGACGTCACGTACCTATTTGTTAATCCAAGACACTCGTATAAGCTCCCTTCAAATCCATTTAGCCGTTACAGAAAATACAAACAAACACACTGGAAAAAATCACATTTACATATACGAGGGTGCTATAATCATTTATCTCGTTCTGGAATCGAACTTGCCACCTATGTCCTAGATAAATTAGCATATATTAATTAATCTCTATTGGCACACAATTTCATTCACCTACTAACCAAGCGATAATACATTTACGCCATTGGGATTCGAGCATAGAAATTCAAAAAGAAATATAAAAATCCATCGTTATCCTAAATTGTAGAGCGTACAGATAAATCTTTTTCATTTCCGCTTGACGGGTAAAAAAACGAAATCAACAATACCTAAAGGCTGTGGTTATTTCTCAAAATTTTGGCGAACAGCCAGCCGTGTGTAGCGTAGGATAAGTTCAAACAAAGCCAGGTGAATATATTAACTCGGTTCTATTTCTATTTAATTTTATTATGGAGGAACTAGATTTTTAAATTAAATTAAAACTATTTTTTCGGATTTTCGTGGAATTATAATGATATTTGGTTCCCCCATGGTTCAGTCTCTCCTGTGACCATAATTACTGTAAAGCCAAAAAGTTCGAAACGTCGGAAACCAAAAATCTAAATAAATCCGCGCAAAAATCTAAAAAGAGTTTTATTTAAAATGTTAAATATTCACATAAATCTAAGAAAGTATTAAAAAAAGTAGATCTTTGTTGTTTTTATTTAATCATTAACTTTGCATATCATTTAGCTATATTAAGTGCAGAATAGGTTTATTAATTATATTGTAACACATCGAATACGTTTACGCATACCACGAGGTATCTACCGTTATCCATTAGGGCGGTATGTCGGTTTGTCGATATGGGACTCATCATTTAAATCTAGCAGAAAGAAACATCTGAAATTCAAGCACTAGCACAAAATGCTGTCTTGCAGAATTCGAACCCACACGGATGCTATCTCAACTAAATATATAAAAAAATCTCTACAATATTAATTTAAGTGCCTTATATTAACATAAAGAAGTTTGTACTTCATAGGTACTCTTTGAAAAATAAAGCTATTTTGCAGCCGACCGCAATTTTCCATATCATACATATAAAAAAACTTGTTGAAAGTATATCGGGCGATCTAATAATGTGTGCCTAGCAATCAAACAGACGGAATGACATAATTTTAAAAAAATCTGTTTTTTGCTACGGGACCATAAAAATTTAACTTGCTTCAACAAAAGGCAAAAATTAATATTCACTAAACAATCCCAAACTGTTCGACTTAAACTAAATAAAAAAATCTTTACATTAGTACGATATAATCTATCAAGAGTCATTAAATAGCTACGGTGTCGGATGTGCCATAATCAAAATAACAGACTACTTTATGAAAGATTATAGCGCATCCGCCACTTGGGCGGTCTACAAAAGTCTAAAAAATATAATCAATTCCTTCATATTGTTAACTAGCTATTACCAGCGGTTTCTCTTGTGTGCATTACTCTATAATCCAAGAAAAAGAGATCTTTAAAGAGAGCTAAATGTTTATAAAGGTATCGCAGTATCTACGATAACTTGTATTTTTATTAACCACTTTTGCTTTTTACGCTATATATTACAATCTTTCCAAAATATAAATACTAGATCTATTTATGTAATCGCAGGACCGACGGCTTTACGTGCTCTCCGAAGCAAGGGGGGTGAATCACCGTCAACTTCCCAACTGCGGGCTGGTACTGAAGCTAACTATATAGAAGGCCTCAGTAACTAAACTTGGCCCGACCCAGGACTCGAACCCAGGACCTCCAGGTATGCAACCATATATGCTAGCCACTACACCACCGAGGCAGTTAAATTAATCTCTTACGTATATTACTGATAGAATAGATTAGCCCAAAACTGATCAATATTGAAAACGCCTTAATTCGAATGTTTTGAAGCGTGAAATTAGCGACACAAGCCAGACATTGAATGCTGGACTAACGACCCGTGGCTATGACGGCATGTAATGAAATTATAATTGAGCGAGATTCGTGCATCGATGTAGTGATTTGTCGTGGGCCTATTCGTGCTTAGTGGAAATTAAAATTTGAAGTAGCTTTGAGACTTGTATTGGTAGTAATTATAAAAGCTAACGCCTAGCTTTATATGTACAAGTTTTTGATTTTTTTATAGAATGTATTGTTACCTAAAGCTTTCACTTAAGGGCAACAAAGAACTTAAATCATATTTCGTTAAATAACAATTTTGTTTAAAAGAATTACAACTCAAGTAAAAAACAAAAGCTCAACCTGGAAAGTTTTACTAATATGCAAGAGTTTTACTATCCCAACTCTAGGCTCCACCATGATATCATTTCTATAATACTGAGTTCCAAAGTGTCATCCATTCCCTTATTTTACCGACCAATCTCACTCGTGTCTTCTCCGTTCTATGTGACATTGACGAAGTTTAATGTGCTTAAATGGCATGTTTTAAACCCATTAACAAGAAATTGAAATGAACTGTCATCCATTGCATATTCATACGAAATTTTAAATCGATACGACAATTAGAAGAAGGTCAAAATCGACTTTTTAGACAAGAGAGTTACAAGTTTGGCTCACTTTGTAGTGAACTTACAAGCTATGCCAGCGGTCGCGGGTTCCAGTCCCGTTGGGAGCATTAATTTGTGTGATGAGCACGATTGTTTTTACTCTAGTCATGGGTGTTTACATTAAATATACACTACACATATATAACTTTAAAATATATATACATATTATAAATTTTATAATATGTAGTATATATTTAAAGTCATATCTGTATGTAAAGCGTATCAACTATCTGGTATCGATAACACAGGCCTTTCTTCTTTTAACACAGGCTTACCATGGAACTATGTAGATGATGCTGTGTGTTAATGTCCCAACATATATGCGTGAATCTAATAGCAATAATGTTAATAAATAAACTGTATAATAAAAACCCCCAAAAAAATCTGTCCTAACAAATGTTCTTGATGTTGGCGTAAATAAACAAAAAATGCAATAAAACAAAATTTTTCTTCGTCTTGTTTCATTTCGTTAAATATTATCCTACGGTTGTTCATAACAGGAATATAACTTGGTTTAAATATTCAACGATTTAAAGACCATTTTCTTATAAAAGAGGTAAAGAGCTGTTTCAATAGGTCACTTGTTTACTTTATGTGGTTTCTTCTTTGTAGGGTCAAAAGGGTCGATGCTCATCGAAGGGCTTGAATAAGTTTAAAAGTTTCTTTCATATTATAAGAGGATGATGTTTTATTAAAGATTGATTTTTATCCATCTTTGTTATATTTAAAAGTAAAATAAAGAGTACGTAACCAGTAATAAAAAAATCATTTTCATACTTTTTAATTCTCAAAAGTACTTGTAATAAGTCTAATTGAATAAAGTTTATTTCATTTCATTTCAGAAGTTCTTGTCACTGCCAATGAAGGGCGAGATTCATAGATCGCACTTTATGATTTATTTTAATTTTCGCAAAATAATTGTTTCATGGTCTTCTTTAACGCTTTGTTTGTAACTAACTACTCACTCTCGCTCGGGTTCGTCCCTAGACCGATCCATTTATAATAATGTATGGAAGACTGCCCGATTTGTTGACACTTATGATTACTGTTCAGCTCCCTTGAGTAGTAGCATGATGATATATAGCCTTCCTCAATAAATGGGCTATCTAATGCAAAAGGAATTTTTTAAATCGGATTAGTAGTTCTTGAGATTACCGCGTTCAAAGAAACAAACTCTGCCCCTTTATAATATTAGTATAGATTTGTTTATAAAAACCGTACTTTGCTTAGTAAAGACAGAGCAGACTTTGGAATTAAAGCGCACTTTGAATTGACTATGCAAATCTATAGTATCTTTACTAATATTATAAAGAGATAAAGTTTGTGAAATTATGAGTTTGTGAGTTTGTGACGATGTAGGAGAAATCTCTGGAACCTACAGAACCGATTTAGATGAAATTTGGTAAGAAGATAGTTTGAGATCCTGGGAAGGACATGAGGATACTTTTTATCCCGGAAATCATCCCAAAAGGGAGGGGGAGGTGGGGGGGGGGGGGAATTTGTATGGGGTAATTTTATATAATTAACTATATATAATATTTTTATATACATATTATATTTTATGACAGAAATCAAAAATATTAAAAATACGAGCAAACTTCCTAAAGTTCACTTTACTTTGCAAAGATGTTTTTCACTTAAAGTTACGTCAATGAATCCCCTTAGGCATTATATTACCTACTCGTAATAAAATCTATCAAACTGCTAATGCTATAGAATATGTAAAAGAAATAGACATATTCGTATATGCATATAAAAACTCGTAAAACATCACCCATCTTCTGGGCTAATCGGTTAAATTATATAAGCCATGTTTGCACATATACTCTCTATTCGATTTCTATGAATATCTAAGCAAAGTTAAATGAATAAAAAAATGAAAATAAAGACATTTTAAGCCTTTTAAATTTTTAAAATTATTTTGTACTTGCGACTCAACCTCGTTTCCCTAGGGTTCGTTCGTCCCTATGTATGTTGTAACTGGTAGTATGGAATATATTATATATACACATAGATATGGTATACATACATACTCGTAAGTATGATAAGTTGTTGTGGGATTGTATTATAACGTGTTTTCCCGTGGGAATGAGATATTCTCCCACTGTAAAACGTAGCCCGTGTCACTCTCCAGCCCTCCACACAAAAAATCATGATAATCCGTCACTCTCTTCCGAAGTGAAAGACAGATAGACAAGCAAAGAAACAAACAAACATACTTACACAATTATACTATTAGTTTATTATATTATTATATATTTATTTATATTATATATTATGTTGGTAAAAATTATATAATATCTTAGCTTAAGTTATAATTTAATCAATTTTGACATAGCAATTTAAATATTACATTACATTCGCAATACGCGATCCAAGGATAAGACGAGGGCGGATTTCCCGTGAGGGAAAATTTCATATATCAGGCCCAAATCTCTATTAATATTTTCGACGTTTCCAAAACTACCTATGATTTATGAAATATTGCATATATTGTTTATGAACCTAATATTTATTGTGTGTGATATTTATAAAGAAAACGACTTAATGAATTTTCAGCTTTATGTATTTATGTATGGAGCCTTTTTTGACGTCCCACTGCTGGGCACGGACCTCCCTTCAATACGAGGGGGATCAGGCCATAGTCCACCACGCTGGCCAAGTGCGGGTTGGCGGGCTTCACATGTCTTTCGAAAACTTGCTAGGTTCTCTCAGATATGCAGGTTTCCTCACGATGTTTTTCTTCTCCGTAAGACAAGTGGTAATCATGTTGAAAATGATTCAGTTTCATACTTGATCTTAACCTATATTATGTTTTTAATAAAACTATCTTTTCGGATTAATTCGCGGATTTATTTGGATTTTGAAACGTTGGGAACCAAAAATCAAAATAAATCCTCTATAACATCGGACAAAATAGATTTATTTAAAATATTCGCGTAAATCTAAGAAAGTACTACATTGTGTTTAAGGTGAACTACTGCGTACTTGATTCCAACGTAGAAACAGGGTTTTTTATATATTTGACGCCTATATATGGGAGTCTGTGTGTTTGTCTAATGGATCGTAGCTTTCAAATTAATAGTTCAATTAATAGTAAAAATAATAGTGACAGTTAAAATCATTTAATATTATAATATTTTATTTTGCAATTTTACTTATAACAACGAAAAAATATCACAATATTTTCCTTAGTTTGAAAAATTTAAAAACCTCTTAAATAGATACAACAATTTACTCGCATTTATTTTAAAAATTTAAAGCTTAATAATTCCTATTTCAAAAGAGTGCAGTGAAAAAACACTTTCATATATAGAGGGAAATAGTAAAAAGAAACATTCGGAATACTTCATCCCGCTTTGAGTCAGACAAACGGTATTATTTGCACACTTTGTACTTTCAACAAATACAAAATATCATTTTACTTTGAAATTGAAAAAGGCAATTTTTCCAAAAGGTGCATAACTTTAGAACGTTTTTTATTCTCAGTTTAGAACTTTACGTCGTTTGTTCATTGAAATACTCAACTTTGCTAGTACTTTAAGCATTTATTTTATAAATATATTTAGAAATTACTTCAGTTTATATTGATATATTTAAAAGTTTCCAAAACTAGTACAGCAAATACACAATGTGAGCGCAAATACACGCGTTCAAATGTCCAAAATGTTGTTTTGCTACAGGTAGCAATAGTGTTGCTTAATAATTTAACTTTAAATAATAACAATCTGAATTAATATTTTAACTTCTTTTAAATTATATATAAAACAATAATATAGCTAAGATAAATAATTAATATTTTTTATTTTAATATTCTTCTTGGTTATACATAACATAGTAATAGCTACACTAAATAATATTAGTAATTACTAAAGTTTTAAAAAATTGTCATATTTATAATATTAACAGCTAAAATTAAATAATTAATATTGCTATATTTAATTATAAACTTCTTAAATTTTTTAAAATGTTTAGAAATAAAAATCAACAAATATTGTAAGGTACTTTATTGCCATTTTTGAATTTTTGAAATCATTTTTGTAAAATAGTGGGTAGGCACTGTCTGTAACCAGTATGTGTTTGAGACGTCTACAACATTGGTCTCTGCCGTGACCATTATTGCTGTAAAGCATTCGAAACGTCGGGAATCAAAAATCAAAATAAATCCGCTAAATAATTCGAAAAGATAGTTTTATTTACAATTTCAAATATTCGCGTAAATCTAAGAAAGTATTATGTATCGTCGTTTGTTTTTATTGACAGGATATATATTTTATTATTTACGAAAATATATAAAAACAAACACGGTGAAAACTGTATGGAATTCAAAAATAAATAACCGATTAATTTATCATACATGCACATCTTTACCTGCCCCAGATGTTAGAAAATACCACTCGATGTAAATTTGTGAATAACAAAGGTTTTCGTCTAGTCATCGTTTCTTTGCCCGTTCTCAAGAGCCGTATTTTACACCGTACGGAAAATTATTAAAAAAATGCTGTGTAATGTGTATAGAACAGATAAATTTATATTATTGATCGACTTCAAAAATGAAGTAGGTGCCTTCTCAATTTGTTAGTGAAAGTAATTATTTTAGAACTA
This sequence comes from Brenthis hecate, assembly GCA_951806755.1. Classification (NCBI taxonomy): domain Eukaryota; kingdom Metazoa; phylum Arthropoda; class Insecta; order Lepidoptera; family Nymphalidae; genus Brenthis; species Brenthis hecate. Next base: position 16,537,120 of record OX638250.1, read on the forward strand.
CCTTTCCAAGTTATAATATAAGCATCATATATTTTTTTATATAGGTATATTTAAAATAAATTACGCAGTGGTGGTCTAACGGTAGCCCTCTCGCTTGGGAAACCGAGTGAAGACGGTTCAAGCCCCAGGTTTTGCACCTCTGATCTTTTCGTGTGTGAATCTATTTCAACATGATTACCATTCATCTTACGGTGAAGGAAAACAAAATGACGAAACTTGCATGTCTGAGAGAGCCTAGCAAGTTTAAGAAAGGCATATGAAGTCTGCCAACCCGTTCAATGTCAGCGTGGTGGATTATAGCCTGATCTTCTTAGTATTGAAGGGAGGCCCGTGCCCAGCAGTGGGACTTTAAAAAGCTCCAAATACCTATAAACTCAACTATTTTTATGGTTTTTGAACGTTTTACATTGCCTCCTATAATTATAATAATATTTAAAATGTCACATTCAAACATTAATAATTGCCACGTTACGGTGTAATACGACCCTCCCATATCTTCCACTCTACAAACAAACACTTCAATGAACATTTTTATCATTGTCTCCTTAGATATTATCTGCTTAGACTAATTGTAACAATGGTCATGAAAACGAAAACCGCTTACAGTGAGGTAAAGTAAAGAGCTTGGTTTTAAGGTTCCGTAGCTAAAAGCTAAATAAAAAAAATATGTAAGTAAATCTACTTACTTTAACCTATAGCTTATTATATATATAACTTATAGAGATTAGCTATTTAGTGTTTAAAATCGCAATATCTATAAAGATCATTTATGCTTGCACTGACTATGTACATGCGTTCCTGGTTTGTTTAAAACAAAATAAGATGTAGCATGGACACCATTTCTAAGTGTCTCATTAAGTATTATAATGAAGCAAATATTGTTTGTACTTTGTTAACAATTTAAATTAATTGAAAAAAATATCCTCTATCACAATTACATATTAAACTAAAAACATACAGCGAAAAATATTACTCAATAATAATAATTTAAAAAGTAATTATTCCACCAGCACGGTCGAAAATTGGTCTTGATATAAGGAACTTTGAGAAATAATGTAACATACATACAAAAACACATACCTCATAATCGAGTACCCAATCATTTTCCAAGTCGGTCAAAAACTTAGAAACCAAACATCAAAGATCAAAAGTAATTAAAACCGAGCACAAGCAGAAATCATCCATTATCTGTAAACCCTTCAACGACCACGTGCGATAGAACAGACCCATATTATCATAGAAGCTAATCCACTACAGATGTATCATAACAATGCCATCTATAATTAATCCTTATACGTATTAAGTTCTGATAACATTTGTAGGGTTTATGAAGATATCAAGAGCAGTGGCATCTTATACCTGTCACAATCACAACGGAATTTGATCGGTTAAGTGATTTTAAACCTTGTGTCTTAGATATTGAGTCGCTATTATGATATTTAGGTATTAATAATATTTAGATAATCTAGCCTTTGATTAACATAGAGTCTGTGTTATATATATTTAAAGTAAAACTGCGAGTTTGTCGTTAAATTAATATTTGAAATGATAATTTTTATTACTCGTAATAACTTCTCAGGAACTTCCAAAGGGTAGTTTAAGCAGTAAATTTTACGTTTAACGTTTTTAACTATAAAAAATGACTGAGTTACAGAGCATTTTTTTTTAAAAAGAGTTCTGTCTGTCCGAGTGGTTCATGAGTAATGTTTAGATTTATAATTCATTAAGGTTTTGTGTAAATTGACTGAAATTTAACGAAGATGTCGAAAAAAATCATTTCGACTGGGAGCTTTACTGTTATATGAAAACAATGTATTATGTAATTATTCCTCTTAAAAAGATCTTTCAAACTATAGCAATGCTATAGGTTTATACGTACCTAAGCGCGCACCCGAGTTAAGCAAGGGCAAGGCTCTTGTTTTTAATAACAAGAGAGTCTTGCATCTCGTTCAAAGATATATTACGTACCTGAAACAAAAAAAAATTGCTACTATATGCTTTAAAGCGTAATAAATAAACTTTATACAAGCATCCGTCTTAACAAAGTTCTGTTAGAAATATAGCTCTCAATCTTTAAAAATTCTATTAAAATTGGTTTAAGTACATTTCAGATATTTGTAGAGTAACATGTGAAAACTATACATACAATAAAATATTAACAATAACAGATAACAGAAAAATGATAATGAGTGTGGATATATACATAAGTACATATTTGTCTTATTGTAACTAAATTAGGTTATATAGATAAAAGAGAAGCTTTAAGAACTTTATACCATAAAGCTCAATCAATGGATTTGAGCAAATAAACTTGGCATTTGTAACATACAAACATTACATGAAATGTCTAACTTTCATATATAAATTTTATTTAATATGAAACATGTTAAAAATGTACTTCAAACAAATAAAATAAAATAAAATTAACAAAAAAAATATATATTTCAAACTTTCACACCTATAACAAAATAAAATATAATGCAATTTATACAACTCTGTATAAGAAAAAGTTATATATCACAAATAGGCATCGAACCAAAAACCCTACAATTACATCAAATAAAAACTAACAGAATTACCTTTACAAAAACCAAACCAACCATACACTTATACATAAACCTCTTAAACCCGCTTTAATCACTGAAGAAAAGTAACCAAATATGTTAAGCACAGAAATAATATACCTTTATAGTTAGTTCACTTGTTCCACTAACTCCGCTTCAAAGCTCATCTATCTTGCTAAAATTCCGTCATTTGTTAGGAGATGAGGCACAGCCGTGCAGCCACAGGCTAATCCCGTCTTATATAGTGCATGCAATCACTGCACACGATTTAGCTAACGTAATATTAGGTTTATAAAATATATGGTTAAATCAACTGTCTTTATATAAAGTTCAAATCAGTTTATAGTGATCCTACTTACTGTGCCGGCGGTCGCGGATTCAAGTCCCGCTGGGGGAGTTCATTTGTATGATGAGCACGCATGTTTGTGCACTAGTCAGGGTGTTTATATTTATAATATGTATGTATTTAAAGCTACATATGTGTAGTGTATCAACAATCTAGTATCCATAACACAAGCCTCGTAGCTTACCATGGAACTAGATGGTGCAGTGTGTTAATGTTCCAACATATTTATAATATGAACTAAACATGACCTTTCATAAATGGTCCAAAATATGTTATGGGTTCGATGCTCATTCGGGGCAAATTGTACTAATATGACAAACGTGTCATAATTATAAAATTAATTTAAAAAAATAATTTCAAAATAGCTATATAAAGAGGCCTATTAGAGTTTTCTAAATTATGCTTATACCTTGGTATATTCCTTTGTATCTACTTATCTCGGGCGGCGACCTATGTAAGGTAACTGATTCTAGGAACTATGAAAGGTATAGGTAAGATATAGGTATAGGTATAGCTAGTTACAGGTAATATTATTATCGTGCCAAAAATTAGGTTTGCGAATCAATTTTATCGCAATAAGCAAACAAAGCCACGGTCAAACTTTAGTTTCATAATTTAAACCGCTTGAACTATCAAACTTATTCATTTCAATTGATTGCTTTCAATTCGGCTGCTTACTATTCACTCGTTTAAGCTCACTGAGTGGAAATTATTCTGACCTAAATTAATTAGCTGATTAGGAATTTAATGTTTTTGAAGTTCATCTTTAGATATGTTTTGAAGCAAAACTTTTACTATTTGATCTTTTTGAGAATAGAAATTTTAATATGAACAGCTTTTTAGGTATATGAAATATATGTACCTTAAAAAAAATATTAAATTAATATGTTAATAGAAAACTAAATTAAAATTATTATTCTTAATTAATTTTAACTTTTTTAAACTACACATAGAACAATTATATGGCTCAAATAATTAATACTATATTTTATATTTTTCTTTATGGTTATAAGTATAGATTACTAATTAATTATTTTTTATTAATTAATAAAAAAACGCTAAATATAGATTAATAATTAATATTTTTAAAATTATAGTAATAAAACTAATTAAAATTATAAAAATGTTTAAAATTAAAAAATATTGTAAGGGAGGTACCTTGGTGCCATTTTTCAATTTTTTGAATTTATTGAATTCATTTTGTTATCTGTGGGTAGGCTGTCTGTAACAACTATATAATACCTTTGAGACATCTAACACCTTAGTCTCTCCCGTGACCATGATTGCTGTAAAGCATTCGAAACGTCGAATAAAAAATCTAAATAAATTCGCGAAAAAATCCGTTTTGTTTAAAATGTCACCACGAATTGCTTTTAAAACAGCGGCACTTCAGTCAAAAATGTCATTCTTAGAATACGAATCCAACCTACAACCTTCACCTAACTACGCCATACCGAATAAATAAAAGTTAAAAAATAACTAAATGGACAACTAGAATTACATCACGAACAGAGAATGACCATGAGATGACAATCTGTAAAGCTTAACACGTATTGCTATCATGTCATCGCGAGTTAGCTATCGTGCGTGTCACTCTGGTCATTTTGCAAAACTTGCAGAACATGATACGTACATTTACATATTCGTATACTGTTATTTAAATAGGGTATTGCTTTTTTTATGACAGAAGTAACCACTAAAAGAGAGACTTTGAAAATTCAACCCCTAGATATGTGAAAAATGATGACTAGATATGTGAAAAATGATAAGCAAAAAAAATGGTTTTAAAAATATTGTTCTGACTTAGAATCTATTATTCTATCTGCAAAATGAACGAAAAATCCACCTGAAACCAAACTTTAACTCCCTGAAGCATTGTCACCAAGACATTAAAGTTTGAGATATATTGTTAGTTGCATCACTCGGGAACACAAAACCACAATATCCGGTAAAGTTCCCTATATTTATCAGTTCGGCAACATTTTTCATTTGCAACTTCCGCTCGGGCGCCTGTAATATTGCGAAGTAAGAAAGTGTTACGTGATAACTATTGGGAATGAGGAAGAAAGAATCGCGTTCGCGGAAGCAATATTCAAGAGGTACAAGTATTTATTAGTTTTTGTGATAGATTATCAAACATTATTAGAATATTTTGTATATATTGATTGTATAAACATCAAACTAAATTATGACAGATTTTCTGTGACATACAAACTAACATAAATACAATGTATAAATCAATGTAAATGTTATTTATTAAAAACTAGCATTGCCCGCGGCTCCGCCCGCGTTCATATGACCAAAACCAAATTCTTAGGTTTTATATATTAGTATGCTTGTATTAGTATATTAGTTGACCCGGATAACCAGCTATTACCATACCAAATTTCTTTAAAATCCTTCCAGTGATTTTTCTGTGATGCGGTCACAGACAGACAGACAGACAAAAATTCTTAAGACTATAGGTTCGGCCTCTGTTAGCGATAATAATATGTATTTCAATAAAATTCTCCAAAAAATATTAAAAGCACAGATACTGCTTCATTAAATTTTAATGTATCTATAGATGTAACTAATTTATAAAGCCAAAAAGATTGTTTTTTGATCATTTAAACACGGGCGGGTAATTTAATGGTAATTCTAATAAAATCATAGGAAGGTCCAATTTGTACATTCAACTTTTTGTAATTAAAACTACGTATTTTAAAGACACATGGCGACATCTTTTGACAAATATCTAAACAATACAAAAATAAATATTCATTTAAATACTTTTTTAATGAATAAAATAGTGCTATTGATATACTTTTTCACGATTAGCTATTTTTAATAGTTTTTGACATACTTGCTAAAATCTATATAGTATCATCGTTTTTTTAGTCTAACCAGACGGACAGGCGGACAGGCGGACAGACGGACAGACGGACACACGGCCAGACACGGACGGACGGACGGACACGGACGGACGGACGGACACGGACGGACGGACGTACACGGACGGGCGGACGGACACGGACGGACGGACGGACGGACGGACACGGGCGGACGGACGGATAGACAGGGACGGATGGACAGACAGACGGACAGACAGACAAAAATTCGAAAAACTATAGATTCGGCCTCTGTATCGATAATAATGTCTATTTCAATAAGATTTTCTAAAAAATATTTAATGTACAGATTTGACGTAGTTAGAATTTTATTGTATGTATAGATTATTACATTACGTAATAAATAAATCTAGAAACAGGTTTATTACTTAAATATACCCCACAGCGAGCCTAATATGATCCGGCTCGAAGGACCAACCCTATTGACAGGGGGCGGTACCTACTATTGACAACAACATATGTTTAGCAAAATGAATACAAATGGTTACAAATAACGGTTATTTTTATGATAGAATTCGTGTACTATTAATCATAATATTCGTTATTTTAATCAAAGTAACAATAAAGGTAAAAACTATAAAAACTCAAATTACTTATCTATACTAATATTATAAAGAGGTAAAGTTTGTAAGTTTGTAAGTTTGTGAAGTTATAGGGAATAACCTCTGGATCTACTGAACCGATTTAAATGAAATTTGGTAAGAAGATAGTTTGAGATCCTGGAAAGGGCATAGGATACTAGGGAACGACATAAGATATAAAGGACATAGGAGAAATAGGTACCCGAGCGAAGCGAGGATGAGTCACTAGTCTTATATAAACTTCCCACTTCAACTTATAAGATGTTTTACAGATTAAAATTTACCTTAATGTGTCCTCTTAAATTATTCATTAAATATCCTTTGTAACTAACTCATCACGACAGATATACTCGTAGTCATTTACAGAAAATTAAGAGTTTAGTTATATACTAGTTTTTACATGCGATTTTGGTCGTGTATCTATTAACAGGACCAAATTTAATATGGAGTAAGGATGACGACAAGATTTAACTGAATTTTTATACTGCCTACTTGATCAATTCAAATAATATTTACTATCTGTGCAATTTATTAATATATGTATATAATTGCTTCGCTTCTAGTTGTTGTGGGTGCTAGGCTTGATGCTAAATATTATATAACCTTTACTAATAAATAGGTTATTAAATACAAAAACAAACAAAGTCTTAGATTTTTCATATATATAATACATATGTATATATGCACGAATAATATACACATGTACGAGTATACAATATTGCCAAGATTATTTAAAATGCTGTAACATGACAGTTTTTAAGTAAGAAAATATTTAGAATCACAATTTTCAATATTCCAGTACAGTCCTTTCGCATTATAGTGTCGTCATCCCGCAATCTTAGTAGCGCAGGCAACCAATGAACTTTGAAAATACAACATTTTCATTGAAGAAGAAACAATAAAAACGTCCATTTTTCTTCAAGAACGTTGTTTGTTTTGATAGAAAATGGCAAATCCATTATAAGGATTTATAATAAGAATTTATTATGAATAAATCATTAGCAAGTCTATTTGCTTGTTTATTCTAGACAAAACAACTTCAAGAATACTAGTTATTTTTATAGTAAACTCGTATATAGCTCTACTTTGGATTACAACGTTTTCTTTTAAATCTTTATTGGAAAACGTATTCTTATAAAGAGATTTATGCCTTCTACATATTATTATATCACAATTAGTGTATATTGATAGATATTAAATTAATTTAGTTACTAGTAATAAATAACTTTAAATTGTTAATTATTTATGACGACATATAAGTTTTCCTTTATATTATTATCCAAATGCTGGTTGTGTTAAGACAATTAGCGCTTGGGTAAGTAAAATATCAAGTGAGCTTTTGAAATAACAAGTGAGTGAGTGCTTTTTGTATTTATATAATACTAGCAGAACCCGCGTCTTCGCTCGCGCTAAAACTACAAAAAAACTCTAAAAAGGTAGGTTTCATACAAACTTTAATTCTCTATTTTACCCCTTTATGGGATTTCGAAAAATGCTAAAACATGTATTTATTTAATTGTATTGAAGAGCATTAATACCAAGTTCTAGTAATTCTGATATATATATTTTTTGGGTTGTATTATAACCTGTTTGCCCGTGAGAATGATATTGATATTCTCACACGGTAAAAAGTAGCCTATGTCACTCTCCAGCCCTCCAACACTATTTCCACACAAATAAAAAAAACCACGCCAATCTGTCTGTTTTGACGTGAAAGAAGGACAAACAAACAAACACACTTTCACACTTATAATATTAAAAAGTATATTGATTCAGCGTATAGGAGTAACAAACACACACACACGCGCACACGCGCACCGCGCACACGCGCACCGCGCACACGCGTACCGCGCACACGCGCACCGCGCACACGCGCACACGCGCACACATGCACACACACACACACACTAATAATATTAATGTGACAAATATAGCTGTACTCTATCTATATATAGATAGTATAACTAGCGTCGACACTAATACCAGACCTAAATGATAATTATTTTCAGACATTCTAAAAAAACAGAAACTCGAGAAAAGGAAATTCCGAGAAATATTAAAATTTGTGTAGGTAAAATTTGTGTGTTTCGAGACTTTGGAGAATGCAGCGGATAAACTGTTAATAGTTTTAAAACATAAATACTCATATCTTGGGACATTAACTCACAGCACCCCATCTATTTCCATGGTAAGCTACGAGGCTTGTGTTATGGACAGCAGATAGTTGATACACTACACATAACTTTAAATACATACATTAAAAAAACACACCCACAATTTAAAAAACATCGTCTTATAAAGAACATTCTAAAAATAATTATCACAAAATGATGAAATATCACAAATTCTTTCATTACGACCTCCTTCATGATAATTTAAAATTAAGCTGACACTTCGTTCAAAAGAACTTAATCAGTCTTTTAATCATTCAAATATATTAAGATTGAATTTTCTCTTAATAAAAGTTACCTTTGATGTCGTAAAAAGTTTTTCGTCAAGATTTTGCACTTAAGAATAAAACTAGCCTTTTAAATAACAAAAATGATTTTTTTTTAAACCAGGTATTTGAGAATGTACTAAGAAATTATGTAAAGAATTTACGGTATATACCTATTAATAAAATATATATTAAAGAAATATGAAAATCTTTAGATAGAATCTATACATGTAATAAAATAGTAACATAGTGAAATCTGTACATAATTTTTTTTTTAAATAATGAATGTATATTATTCTGTAGACAATATCCCTATTGTGTACAGATTATAGACCCCAAAACTATAGTTATTGAAATTTTTGTCTGTATATCTGTGTACGTTTCACGCAAAAATACTGAACGGATACGGTCCAATAAGTGGATGATTTTTTTAAATAGGCCAATTAAAAATTGAAAGCTCAAGTACACGAAAACTTCCTTATACATACTTTAAAGTAGTTGGGAACTACATAACTAAACGTTGACATACAAACATACATACATACCATATATACTCTCACTATATACACTAACTCACTCATTTTCTTCTACAACATGTTTAATGACTAAAATTTTCTTCTCTCTTTTATCTCATATTCTATAATAAAAATTCATATCCAGAATTACAAAAAAGTATTTCAGAACAAATTAAATTTCGTAATACATCAATCATTTCACAAAGTGGACAACACAAAGGATCAAAATTAGTCAATCCATTATATGTGTTGATTTGACACGTGTCATGACACAATGACTTTTGATTATCCGAACACGCATCGACGGTGTTGATATTATGAACTGTCAATTTTCTAAATTGACCAAAAATGTGCACATTTTCTTAAGAGTAATAATATAATCATTTGTACTCGTAGAATATATAAATAAATAGGCAAAGACAAAACGTGCAGTACCTTTTTCTCCTCTGTTTGTCAACCGTTTTTTTGTTGATAAGTAGTTATTAGTACGAGTGTTAGCAAAAAAAAATGGTGCATGTAACCTTTATACGCGGTTAAAGTAAAACTTCTTTGGCAAATATCGCAGTTAAATTAAAACAAATCAATAATTAAATAAGGCATATTAGGCATATTACAGTCATATATTTATAGAATATCATATACGGAAAAAATATAATATAATATATTTGTCAGACAATAGCAACGGTTACCACGGAACGTGGCAATGTATTCTTTCCCACTCTCGCCGGCTTAATCCTATATATGTATTTATGTGTTTGTCTTTTTCTAGTGTCGCATTTTCGTTTCATCAAGTTTCAAATCACAACGATTCTAAAGAAGTTTCATTTTAAAAATTTGGAAATAGTTTTTATTATAGATACGTAAATTCTATTCATATATGTTTCATTAATACAAATAATACGTTGATATTTTGTGAGGTTTTATGCGTTTACTAATGAGTGGTTTAAAGGGAATGGGAGTGAGTGATTTTAAAAGTCAAATATTTTTTTTTACATTTTTTGCTAAATTTTTTTTATAAAAAGTTTAGGAAAAGCACATATTTTTTGACCAAAATAACCTCAAAATTTGCCTATAATATCTAGTTAATATTAAAACGGTAGCATTCTTTAATCTGAGTACATTTGCTAAACTCAAGAAATATTTAAGAATTTTACTCTACTTAGGTATCCCAACTTAAAATTAAAATGTTTTATGTCACAGTTAAGGTAGTTACGCACTAAACCTACCTCTAGCACTATAAGCGTACTCACGTATAAAACCCACAAACAAGCCTACAATTCAATACTAGTTAACAAAATAAACACATATACAAATGTATTTCTCAATCTGTATTTCTGTTCATAACACCTGTCTGAGCATTCACAATCCGCAATTAATGCATTAAACGTACCATCAGAAATATTTAGCAATTTAGATGCCATTAGGCAATAGGTCAAAGGTCTGATACTAGCCTTAAGCTCTGCCTCGCCTTTACATATCGCATACGATATCAATATCTATTATCTATAAAATAAGGTATAATATTCAATAAACCTATGGGTTGGTCATCTTGATGTACTCGTTTATTAGATTATAGCAATATGAGCTCTATTAGTGTGAAATAGAGTTGGTTTTCGTTTGTTTTGATAAGAACAAGTAACCTTTCACACATATCAGTTAGGTAATTTAGTCTGTGAAGAGTGCCGTATGATATATTTATCCATTAACGTCGTAACGCTATATTCTTCCTATACAGTCCTGGCTGCAGTTGCTTTTAATGCTACTTTATTGTAATTTAACTATTCTATTCAACGTCGGTTTCTTTAGTATATAAATATTCTCTCTATAAATAAAAAAAAAACTTAAATACAGTAAATAAAACTTGAAATTCTGATATAAATTCTAACACTATAATCCCTACTAATATTATAATTTACTAGCGACTCACCTTCACTCCGCTCGGGTTCGTCCCTACTTTACGTGTTAACGTTTACTTTAGATTTCTCAGAGATGAGATATTTTCCCGCAGTAAAAAGTATCCTATATGTTAACCCGGATAACCAGCTGTCATCATACCAAATTTCGTCAAAATCCCTCCAGTGGTTTTTATGTGATGCGGTAACAGACAGACAAAAATTCTAAAAACTATAGATTCAGCTGTATCGAAAATAATGTCTATTTCAATAAGATTTTTCAAAAAATATTTAATGTACAGATTCAACTTAGCTACAATTTTATTATATATATATATATATATATATATATATATATATATATATATATATATATATATATAGATAAATGCGAAATTAGTCTGTCTGTTACCTTTTAACGAATTTTTAGAATTTTTGTCTGTCTGTCTGGGAACGCATCATGAGAAAAGCACTGACAGATTTTGTTGTAATTTGGTATTATGATAGCTGGTTATTCGGATCAACATAAAGGATACTCTTTACTGCGGGAAAATATCTCATCTCTGAGAAATCTATACTAAACGTTAAAACGTAACTAGAAACAAACCCCATCAGAGTGACGGTGAGTCGCTAATAATATTATAAATACAAAACTAGCGCACGCAACCGAGCAAAGTGTGGGTTAGTCGCTAGTTTGAAATAGTTATCGTCGGAAGTTACCTAAGTAGCACACGGCAGTTAAGGGTGTGGTCGAAGTGAGAGCGGTCTTGCTATTTATTGTTTCAAATTCAAAACTTCCAAAACACGTCTTACCTAACCTTTAGAACGATTAATATTTTTAAATGTTTAACCTATTGCGTTATTTTAACACTTGCAGATATAACATTTCATTGAATAAGCAGATCTTTTAAGATAAATTAGTCTAAAGCAATCATCGAAATTGTATTAAGCAATGGCTTTTATCAGCGATAGTTATCACCAGTTGAGTAACAACGAGCCTATACACGATTAAGATTTCTTTATACGCATATAGGAATTTTGACGTTGCATGTTATATACTAGTGACACGCCCTAGCTTTCGTTCTGGTCCCTAGATAGCTAAACAAAACCAAAGTCTAATCTCCATACAAAAAATCTTACAGACCGTCGGTCCGTTTCGGAATGAAATAAGGACAAACAAACACAATCTCATATTTTTGGTATTAGTATGGTTTCTGACGTTTATCAACTTATAATTAAATTAGAAATGAAAGCAGAAATATTAATATACTCATTTGATTAGAAATTCTTTAAGTTACTAGGTTTTATTTGTTGTTTTATGACTATGGAAGACGTAACAAATATTTGAAATAGGTCTCTGATTTTTTTCAACTATTCTTAGCTACACCCCACAGTTTGTAATTTGGAAATCTAGGCCCATTTAAACAATTATTTATATTTTTTTAAATTAAAACAATATAACATGATTCGATGAGAAATGCCACCTTATTAATTTTAAAACATCGTGTACCTGATATATACAAATAAATACTAGCGACTCACCCTCGCTTCGTTTGGGTTTGTACCTAGCTTGATTCCCCATACAAACTTTCATTCCCATTTTCACTCCCTTAAAGGATGGTTTCTGGGATAAAAAGTATCCTATGTGCTTCCCAGGGTTTCAAACAATCTTCTTACCAAATTTCATCTAAATCGGTTCAGTTGATCCAGATATAACCCCCTACAACGTCACAAACCCACAAACTCACAAACTTTACCTCTTTATAATATTAGTATAGAAGTATAGATAATAAAATTGTAATTAAACCGAAACTGAACTTACATTACATAGTTTTTGAAAATATTCATTATTATCGATACAGAGGCCGAATCTATAGATTTTAGAATTTTTGTCTGTCTGTCTGTCTGTCTGTCTGTCTGTCTGTCTGTCTGTGACCGCACCACGGAAAAACCACTGGAAGGATTTTGATGAAATTTGGTATGATGATAGCTGGTTATCTTTTATCTGATATTTTTTACTGCATGAAAATGTCTTATCTCTGAGAAATCTACACTAAGCATTAAAACGTAAGTAGGAACTAACCCGAGCGGAGCGTGTGTGAGTCGCTAGTGATCATATAAATTAAAAATATAGAAACTTGATACGCTTTTATAAGAACCACCTATTGTTCATTGATGTTGTTCATTGAAAAGCTTTTAGCTTGAATAATAGTGTACAGTATGTGGCTGGAAAATAAAAATACGAGTATCATACCAAAATATAATTCGGTATATTATATGACCAACATTCTTTTTTTTAATTTTATACTAAATGTTAATCGTGGATTCGCTCACGTCGATACTTCTATAAAATAGCCTTACAATTGTCAACGCCAGTTCGATTAAATCAGTAGTTTACAGAAATCTCGATACTGATTTCAAAATATATTTTATTAATTAGATTTTTATGATTGCGAGCGTAGGAAGGCGGAGGCTTAAGTTATTAATGCTAGTTATCTTCAAGTTTTATTATTCTTGGCAGTTGCGTTCGAGTAATTAAAATAAAACGAACAAATAGGAAATTTGGAAACAAGGCGTCACAAAGACGTTCCATGAACCGAAATCGACGAGGTAGACTGCCAAAGCGTATTTGGTCTTCACACCCCAATACACGTTAAAAGGTAAATGTAGCGGTTCTATTTGAACATTTTCAACATACCAGTTCTACTCGATGAAGTCTTGTTAAAGTTTTATATCACTTCATTTGTTTTAATTATGTAATGTAAATAGGCAAAGACAAAACAGTACTTTTTTCTCCTCTATTTGTTAACTGTTTTTATTATGCTTAATAGCTATTGATGAGGTTTAGTGTTATCAATAGAAAAAATTTGGAAATAGTAAATTTTTTAAACAGATAAGTAAATTTTATTCATATACTCGTCTTCTTTCCTCATAATGATTATAATAATTATGATTGTATAAATATATATTAAAACCCAATCAGCATGTTAACTTAAAGCTTTTTACATAGCCTCATAATAGAATATTTTTTAAATAATAAATTTAATAATTATGTTATTACTTAATTATTAGTAATAAAATTGTATTTTTCATATCCAAAGATATTTTAGGACTACTTAATTTATAAAAAACATATACGGAAAGAATATAATCTATATATATCTATATAAAAGGTAAAAGTGATTGTATCAACGCACCGGCCAAACCCTTAAGGCTAGAAACCTAAAATTTTGCATACGTATTTCTCTTATGACGTAGGCATCCACTAAGGAAGAATTTTTCAATATTCAATCCCCGAGGGGTTGAAATAGTTTAAATAGGGGATACAAGTTTGTATGAAACTTTTTATTCCTTGGACACATTTCCATGAAATTTCGTATGGATTGAGTACGGTAAAAATAATGAGTTACCTACGTATTTGAGCGTTTTCCAAAATTCAACCCCTAAGAAGGTAAAATAGAGGGATGAAAGTTTGCATTAAGCCGACCTTTTTAGAGATTTTATTAGTAGTTTTAGCGCGAGTGAAGCGGCGGGTTCTGCTAGTATTATATATTTGCCAGACAATAACAACGGTTACCATGGCAACATGGCAATGTATTCTATCTTGTTCTATCGCTGGCTTAATCCTATGTATTTATATGTTTGTCTCTTATTAGTGTCGCATTTTCGTTCCATCGAGTTTCATCACAACGATTCTAAAGAAGTCTCACTTCAAAACGGTTGATTCACTTAAATCTCAGCCGCATTTTTAAAATATTGCCGCGACACACGTGTTAAATTAAACGTGAAACGCGACAATTTCTTACAATTCAACACGCGTTTGTGCCGCTTTTGAAGACACGGTGTGCAGAATTTGTATCATGACCGTGGTTTGATGGCAAATACTTAAAATATTTTATTATATTGCAATACTTAAATGAAAATATATCCATACATTCTTTAAAAAAATTAAGCTTTTTATACTCAAATAGATTTATAACACTTTCCACCACCCACTAATCTTTATTATTCCAAAAAATATAGACAAAACGTATATATAATAAGCCGACAGCCAATTAATACCGCACAAGTGCTCTCTTTTTTTCAAATTAAAAATATTTCATTCGGTTTAATGCCGAATGAATATTACAATTTTTTACTGAACGTCGTGGGTCTACTAGTTCAGAAAGAAGAAGCCACAGACTTTAAAAGAACGAGAAACAAACTCAGCGGGTCTAATTTTTTTTTACCTCTCTATGTGAAAGAATACAATAGAGTCCGATAAAACAGTAATCTGATAAACTCGACTAAAGTGAGACCATGTGTAGTATAATTGACGGCTTTACGTTATAACCGATCTAATAATAAAACACCGTCAACTTCCTGACTCTTTATACGATGGTGATATGGCTGAGACTTTTTTTATATAACTATTATTAACTCGAACCGGGATTCGAACCCAGAACGAAAAATACTACCAATAAAACATAAATATGTCAAGTATTAAGTATTTGATAAAAGATAATATTTAAGAATGGATTTTATTGCATTTTTTATTTTAAATTGTATACACATCTACTGTCTTCATTCAAGAGTGAAGGTGAAGCGTAACTCGCAACTCGCTGTGCCGGAAGTTTCACACTAAGTTTCCAGTTTCATACTGAAAGTTAATCTTTGCAATAACTGAAAAGCAACACTGCTTCAGATTTTTAAAAGATATTTTAGTTAGCAACATAATATTTACGTGCAAAGTTAAAAAATAGCTCACCCTTTTATATAAAACTAGCGGACCCGACAGACGTTGTCCTGTCTACACGTCTTTAATTTGAAAATTTCAAACTTTTTTTAATAAGCTAAAACATTCTGGACCATTTTGATGAAAATTATTACTCAAATGTTATGACAATATCTAACGTCATTACATGTAAATTTATTACAATTAGACTAATCGATAGTCATATATTTTTTTATTCATTTATATTCAATTATTTAAATTTTATTTGCATACTATTTTATTTTCCCTTAAATCTCGAAACAGTCATAAATTAATGACGCCGATAGTAAACAAATAAATTTGTAGGTTAGGTTAGTTATTAACTAACGCACGTGTAAATTTATTAAAAAAAATTATAAGAAATATACTCACTTCGATTTTGCACTAAATTCGCAAAATGTATAGTTTTTTAGGCACACTTCAAAACTCTTCTCAAAACACTCAGTACCTTTTAATTTAATATTTGATCCAGCACATGGTCTACAATAACACAATGATAACAAAACTTTTTTTTAATTTGATAGCAGCGCTAACTGTCGGGACAGACTAAAATTAAAATTCGAATATTATTTAAAATTTGACACTGCGATGGTAGCGCCGTCTGTCGGATCCAATGTAAAACATTCCAAAATCAACAACTACTAATAAATTAAAAATTAATTAAAAAAACATTGTCCAGCGGACAAAATT
The DNA here is from genome assembly GCA_951806755.1 of Brenthis hecate. Lineage (NCBI taxonomy): Eukaryota > Metazoa > Arthropoda > Insecta > Lepidoptera > Nymphalidae > Brenthis > Brenthis hecate. The sequence continues at coordinate 16,553,789 of OX638250.1, forward strand.
GTGAATCTAAACCATTCCCAGATCCCCTTGAACACACACAAAAAATTTCTTTAAAATCGGTCCAGTCGTTTGAGAGAAGTTCAGTGACATACACACTCACAGAAGAATTATATATATAAAGACTAGCGGCTCACTTTCGCTTCGCTCGGGCTCGTCAAAAGAAACACGGAATCTAATCTATCCCACGGGAACCGTACATTTTCTCGGAATAAAAAGTAGCCTATGTGCTATTCCAGACTTTAATCCATACAGACCCATTCAGCTGTTCCGGCGTGATTAAGTAACAACCATCCAAACATACAACTAAACTTTCACTTTAAAAATAAGTAAGGAAAAAATAGAAAAATATCTATTTGTTGTTATGCAACCTTTACGAAAAGTTTTGCACGCAGTTCTGCTCTCATGTTTATCGCTTCGATAAGAACTAATATATTATATTCATTCCAGCATTAAGCTATCTTCTTTACGAATTTCACTAAAATTCAATCATTAAAGCATGAAGAAGTAACATACACACATACTCACAAACAATTTTTCACATTGATATTTTTAAATACTACACAGTTTTATGTTTTGTCTAAAGCCACCGATTCTAATGTATGTTCAACACCGGTATTGAGCCTCTTTCGAAAACCGAACCCACGAGCTCCTGCGTAACAAGCATTGCATCAGAAATTATCTCGATTTCTTTATAAAATGAACATAAACTAATTCACATCTTAGCAATAGTCAAGAAATATAACTTTAAAATTATTATCTTTCTATATAATTTCATTAAGAAAGTATGAAATAATCTTTACAAAAATCTTGAAATAACATTAAATAAATCAACGCAACCTACTTCAACTTTGATTTTCAATTTCATGGATCTAGTTGGAAGATATCAAGTGTATAGAAAATAGAAGTTAATTTAAAGTCCAAGCCAAGCCCAGACCTGAAAGGATTCAGTGGACATCACACGAGCGAACGGTCCAGCGGGCTCAAGAGTTTATTTCACTTTCAACCTCGTTTTCTATCTTTATTTCAACTTAAATTCAAAATATTTTATTCAGCATTAAATTATTAAGAAATAATATTATAAGTATTAGAACGTAATGACTCTCTAATGAGAAACAAATAAAAAGCCAGTTTAAAAAGAAAAAGGCATATGCTTGAAAAGAACTGGCGAAAAAAACTTACCGGGAATAGAAATATTTTTGTATCTTTTTCTATAAGTAAAATTATAATTTCATTTGTCCATATATACTTAATTCAATTCAGAAGCTAATAAAATTATATATTACTTGTTTGTACGAAAAGGATCAAAATATTACCCATTTGTACAGTCAATATAAAATTCACACATATACAAACATAGAACCTTCTTCTTTTAAGAAGTCAATTTAAAAGCCACAAAGCTCCGAACAGGTATTAAGCTCACTACGAAGAAAAAGCAAATATTTATATCATCTATCGAAGAAGTATATTTGGTCATTTGTTTAATTTTTAATTACATAATTATTAAAAACTAAATTTGAAATTGTTTTATAAGCAGGAGACAATTTTGTATAATTGAATTTTTTACTGGATTATTTTCATACACAGATACGAGTACTTTTCTTAGAGGAGTTAACAAAAAAGTTGCGCTCGAGACATCAACGTCATGCCTCTTTAACTAGATTTGTATAGGTATATAAGTCTAAAACAATCAAACAATAATCTGTATATCATATGTTATCGAACCCACGTCCTTTTGTGTATACGTATATACCACTACATTCTACAACTGAAACAGTATAAAAGAAAATAATAAGCTTTCCTTCGAACTGAATGGACGTCCCACACAAAAGATACTTAAAATACATACATTTCGTTAGACTATTATAACACCCACGTCGTATAAAAACTTTCCCAAATGGAAGTTCTCATATGAATATAATACATACATATATACTTATATTGAACAAAATATAATCTAATTATTTTTATATACATTGACGAAAATAGACTAACGTTTCTGTGATGGAATCCAATATAAAAAATCCGTTTGGTGTTCAAAATACTTCTTTTTATTCATATTTTTTGTACATATGTGTTACCAGGATCATACTTTTTTGCATAATTATTAAGCAAAAAAATGGTCCGATGTAATGTTGAATGTGACACTTGTTATAAAAACTAAACGCTTTGAGAGAGAGAAACTTGTTAGAAAGAGAAAGATATTGCAAGATTAGTAGTAATTCTATGTTGAAGAGCGCTTTGATAAAGCTCTCATTTTCTACATACGCGAATCGAACCCGTAATCCTCGCCCTAGAATCTAACAAATACAACCACAATAATACACTATCACGATAGTCATAAAATAGAACCCAGAAATTAGCTCCAAGTGGAACAAACTTCCGTTCGAAGATATCGAATAGCACAAGAATACGCGACATTAGGATATTTCGTCGTCGATGGAATATTTCGATTATTTAAAATAGTGCGTTTATTTAAAAAAAACTACACAATAAAATTTACCTCGTACGAGAACCAAACCTGCAATGTAGTAGAACATAGTTGAAATATGCTACAACTATGATCGTAAAATAGAATATTGAAATTTGAAATTGGCTTCAAGTGAAACAAACCGTGAGCCCATTCCAAGATATCGGATTACAGCAGAAGTGGCGACGTTAGGATCCCCATTTTTCAAGACTTGTTCTAATTTAGAGCTCGATGTATCTTTCGTCTTGAATAAAATTTAAATTCAAGAAATTGTAGAAGGAAATACCAAGCACCGTTTATCGCTATTAAAAGATTTACACTGAAGTGGAAGTTTGGTAAAAGATATTCGGACTTTTGAATTATTTTAAACCGTTTTTTTATTGCTATGTTTGTTTACTTAGGTGTACATTTACAAACCGAAAACTAAAATAAAGATCTTGGGACTGTTTTTATATAGAGATATTTTATATGTTTTCATCCAACTTAATTCCGTAATAGATCAAAAACTCCTCAATGACATGAGATACTGTTAGTTGAGTGCCTAACGTCCTGAACATCCGCCAATAAAAATGTAATAAAAACTAGTAGATTTTCTAAAGAATATTCTCCCATTTTCCATATTTTAATAAATTCTTTCACAGTTAAGTTTTAACGAAACTGGAGCAATTGTAGGAGATGTAATAATGCAATAGTCAATAGCTAGAACGTATACAAACACTTCATATACTTTAAAAATAAACTGTACTCTTATGTGTTTTGTCTTTCTCTTGATACTCTAGCGGTTAGACTTTATAATCTATTTTAATTATAACAGAATTACTAAAAAATAACTTTCCACTGGACCTATACGAAATAAAAATATCTATAGTAATATAAGAAAGCTGAAGAGCTTGTTTATTTTTGTTTCAACGCGTTGACATCTGGAAGTACAAGTCAGATTTGATAAATCTTTTTTACATTTGATTATCCAATTCTAGAGGAAGCTTATAGGCTATCTAAAACCACACTACTACTTTAAGGAACGAATATATACTCGAAAATAAATTCGCGAGCGAAGCCGAGGGAAAAGCTAGTCTATACTAATATTATAAAGAGGTAAAGTTTGTGAGTTTGTGATGTTGTAGGGAGAAATCTCTGGTCCTACTGAACCGATTCAGATGAAATTTGGTAAGAAGATAGTTTGTGACCCTGGAAAGCACATAGGATACTTTTTATCCCGGAAATCATCCCTCAAGGGGGTGAAAATGGGGATGAAAATATGTATTGGGAAGCACGCTAGGGACGAACCCGAGCGAAGCGAGGGTGAGTCGCTTGTCTTTAATATACATAATATTTACCTCTTAAATATTACCTACGCCAAAACTAGATACCATTGTTAGAAGCACAAAGGAATTTTTTACTTCACAAATATAAATACTTTTACCTATATAGTTACGGTGTGACCAGGACTTACCAATTTATTTCAAGAAAACTCATTTGAAGACAATTGTATTCTTCAAAGTAATAAATCTTTTCAACTGAGCTTTTACTTAGGACGAGCCGTCAATAGAAACAAACGATTGAGCTTACTAACAGTCGTTAAAGTGGGGAGTGCAAATAGTACTGCCAGACTAAATAAAATACTTAGTGTAACGCCCTTAACTTCATTCTTTCTAATAAAACAATCTAACAAGCGGATAATATTGACGACACGTTTGGCTCGTTTGTAGTTACCCTACTTACTGTGCCAGCGGTCGCGGATTCGAATCCCGTTGGGGGCATTAATTTGTGTGATGAACACGAATGTTTGTACTCCACTCATGGGTGTTTAAATTTATAATATGTGTGTATTTAAGTTATATATGTGTAGTGTTTCAACTATCTGGTATCCATAACACAAACCTCGTAGCTTACCATTGAACGAGACGGTTCTGTGTATCCATGTCTCAACATATTTAACATTGTATTTTCATTTAATTTAAATGAATATTTTTACTAACTCTTAATTTTTTTATAAAAGGATAAATTGCGTCCCCCCATTTCTCGGGGGTAGCTGGGCAAGTGGGGCATTTTACGAATTTCTATTCCTTATATATGTATCTGCTAACATATTAAAATCATAAAACTTCAGGATTTCAATAAAAAAAAATCTCTTAAAAATAAACGGATTCCGATTGGTCTAAGTAGCGATGCGACATTACGTTTTAACATATAGAAATTTAAAATATAGAATTCTAAGAGATGAAATATTTTCCCGCAGATATGTTAACCCGAATAACCAGCTATCATCATACCAAAATTTCATTACAATCTGTCAAGCGGTTTTCTCGTGATGCATTCCCAGACAGACAGACAGACAGACAGACAAAAATTCTTAAAACTATAGATTCGGCATCTATATCGATAATAATGACTATTTCAATAAGATTTTCCAAAAAAAATGTATGTACAGATTCGACTCAGAATTTTATTATGCATGTACATATACATACATGTATAGATAGACTATTGTGCTATATGCGAAAATTTTAGTATTTAGACATCTCTCATGAATATATTACTGTATATACAATTATTCCATATATAAACTAGAAAATAAATAATAAAAAATCTTCAAATTAAATACTGTCTGTACATCTCACGACAAAACAAAACATTAAAGGAAAAACATCTTAAGCCTTTCTTTTTCTCAGCAAATGAGTAATGGCAGTATACAACTCTAGACACGCCCCCAATTGTTCTACAGAGCGACGATGTGTTGCCAATACGAGAAAATAAGGTTTGACATGAAAAGGGTGATTAAGGGTGTTGCCACTGCGGCTTGTATAGGGTTATGTTATAGTTCAAAATAAATGCACTATTGATGTACGTGTTATTTTGATAGTTCTATTTAGAATATACTTTTACAAGATTTAGTACGCGACTTTGTCTACGCTTTTGTTATTTAAATTTAACTAAATTTAATATATAAATATCTCGTGTCACGGTGTTTATAGTCGCACTCCTCCGAAACGGCTTGACCGATTTTAATGATTTTTGTATATTTGCTAGGTATGAGGTCGTAAGGTATTTTTCACCCTCCTATGCACACCCTCCATTTTTTATCGCGATTTTAGTATTTTAGTATGAACAATATTACATAAATACATAGCATAAAGCCAAATACTTTTTTTGTACATTGAACGCGGGCGTAGCCGCGGTTCTACTAGTAGTAAAAATGAAAAGTTAACAATGAAAAAAATGATTTTAATGTAATACAATAGTTTGTATTGACCATCCAATACGATGAAAACCTATTTCTAGCTTGAAAAAAGAAAAGATACACAAAACAAGATCTTTGCCTGAGAAACAGTAAACTGATTGATAAGAGTGAAATAACTACTTTAAAAGTGGTGTCAGTATGCTTTTTTACTGAAAAGTTTCATTTTATTCCGATTTCAAGAGCTTTTTTTGTAGTTAAGTTACTAAAATTCGAATATAGTACTAGAGCTCAATCGAAGTGAAGGCGATAGTGTTATTTATGCTAATAATATAAAGCTGAAGACTTCATTTTGTTTCACTGAACGCGCTAATCTCTAAAAGTAGCAGTTAGATTTGGATTTTTTTTGTAATTTTTGCCGATGACTGCGGTTATATAAAGGCTATCTATCTAATATCCCGCTACGTCTCTTAGGAGAGGACTAATGTATACATATAATAAAATTGTAACTTAGCCGAATCTGTACATTAAATTTTATTGGAAAATTTTATTGAAATAAACATTATTATCGATACAGAGACCGAATCTAAAGTTTTTAGAATTTTTGTCTGTCTGTCTGTTACCGCATCACAAAAGAACTACTGGAGGGATTTTGATGAAATTTGGTATGGTGATAGCTGGTTATCCAAGTCAACATACAGGGTACTTTTTACCGCGGGAAAATGTCTCATTTCTGAGAAAAAATACAACCACTGCAATGTAAGAGTATACTAATATGTAAAACCAAAGAATTTGGTTTATGGTCACCTGAACGCGGGCGGAGCCGCGGGCAATGCTAGTCTATACATAAATAGGCAAAGACAAAACAGTTCAATAAATTTTCTCTTCTGTTTGACAACCTACAAAGTTAGTTTTTAGTGTTAATAATTAATTAAAGAAAATGGAACAGTTTTATTTATTAATTTTATTTATAATGGTTGAATTTCGACCACTGGACCGAACACTAGTTAATACAATAAATAAATATAAATATGTTGGGACATTAACACACAACACCATGTAGTTCTACGAGGCTTGTATTATGGATACCAGATAATACATATTATAAATATAACAAATAAGATATTATTACAATTAAAGTGACTTAAATTTTAAGTTATGTTAATTATATTAAATAACTGTAAGTCAGACAATGTTAGGTTTCTTGCCGGCTGTTAAGAGCTCTAACTAAATACGTCCCAGTGGTAACTGCCCGGCGAGCTAACATCATAGACTTTTAGTGTACCTAAATATGAAATTAACAAAAGTACTGAGAAAAGTTTCACCTTTCCGCTTTCTGTTAACTTGTATCGTACTTCTAGCGGTTGTCTGTAAGAGATCACTTTTAGTGATAAGGCCGCCTTTGCACATTTCTTTAAATGATTTTTTTTGCATGTATCATTTTTATTTTTGTGTGCAATAAAATGTTAAAAAAAAGTTTATTTGAATAAATTATATTTTAGGTATTCGAGTTAAAAAAAACTTTTAAATACAACTTAACGGGGATGTACGGTTGACGTTATATAGAAACTAGCAAAACCAGCGGTTATGCCCGCGTTCAATATACAAATAAAACCCTTTGGCTTTATGTTATACAGCGACTCACCCTTGCTTCGCTCGGGTTTGTCGCTATATATTTATATAATATTGTTCATACAAAAATACTAAAAAATGGGGGCTGAGAGTAAGAGGGTGAAAAACTATTCTCATACCTACTAAATATACAAAAAAAAATCAATAAAATCAGTCTAGCCGTTTCGGAGGAGTGCGACCACAAACACCGTGACACGATATCTTTATATATTAGATGGTAAGTATATTATATATGTACAACAAATCGTAGACATGTGTTTAACTCTCATTGCCTTCATACAAAAGAGATTAAAAGTTCATCATTTATGCCCGGGTTACATTTGCATTGACCATACAGATACATATTATATGTATGTATGTATTATAAAATTGTAATTTCGTCGTCTCAGTGTATTCAAACGATAAATTTACCGAAAGAGTTTTAGAAATAAAGCTTTGTTTTTAAAATAAAGGAAAAAACTCTATTCTAATTATAATGTCCCAACATATTTATTTATTATTATAAATGCGAAAGTTTGTATGTTTATGTGGCTGTTTATAAGCGCTAAAAAGCAATTCGCGTTAAAAAGGCTGAACGGATCTAAATGAAATTTAGGTCACATATAGACCTGGACCTGGAGTAGCACATAGGCATTAGTCTTCTAGAGACGCACCTTTTTTAGCCTAGAGACGCACCTGAGCGAAGCGACGGTAAGTCGCTAGTATAAAAAATATCAGATTTTTAAGTTGCCTAAAAATCTAAGCCCTTACTAGCTACCCTTAAAAGTCTATACAAAAGAAACAAAAAGATCCAAACGTACAAAATTCGTCTACCCATATGCTACCCTTGTACCCCTAAGCCGTAGCACACGCATCGCTGCGTACGAATTCAGATCTCCCCTTCAAGTACACTCGAGGTGTCGAATGGTAGGGTTACCGTTTTGGCTATTGAAATTGTATATAAAAGTCTCATTCTATCTATACATAGGTATAATAAAATTGTAACTAAGCCGAATCTGTACATTAAATATTTTTTTGGAAAATCTTATTGAAACGGACATCATTATCGATACAGGGGCCAAATCTATAGTTTTTAGAATTTTTGTCTGTCTGTCTGTCTGTCTGTCTGTCTGTGACCGCATCACGGAAAAACCGCTGAAGTGTTTTTAATGAAATTTAGTATGATGATAGCTGGTTATCCAGTTCAACATATATGATACTTTTTACTGCGGGAAAATATCTAATCTCTGATAAATCTATACTAAACGTTAAAACGTAAATAGAAACGAACCCGAGCGGAACGAGGGTGAGTCCCTAGTACATAATATCTTACAAAATTGTTTTTAATGGAAATGCGGTATATACATAAGTTTTATTTTCCGTTGCACTTGGTAGAGAAAAAAATATAGATTTTGTACATTGAAATCCAAAATCTACTTACTTCATACTTTTTAATGAAATTATAGTATAATGTTGTTATAATTTAAGCCTTTCAAGTTCAAAGTTGTGGTATGATAAGAAAATAAATATATTGAAACATAATATCATTTAAAAGAATATGTAAAATAATATGTAATTATTATAACTAATAATTATTATTTTTAACGGACGTTACAACAACTACAACGCTCTATTTTAGTCAACTAAATTTTTTTTGTTTACGAGTTACAAACCCTACCTACGGTTATACTATATGATATTAAAATATGAAGTGAAACAGATGTAACAAGTCTAGTGCTGGCTCTCCACAAGAACACATGGTGCTAATAGGCAACGAATGCCTTGTTTAAAATATTCTCATTCATTCACTCTTCATGGCTTTAAGGGTTGGTTTGAAATTCTATACTGATTATGTGTCAAAATTATAGAAGCAAAATGAATCTTATTATTATTATTTTGATAATTACGACTCGACGGTACGATTGGCTCAGTTTGTAGTGACCCTACTTGCTGTACCAGCGGTGGCGGGTTCGAGTTCTGCTGGGGGCTGGGGGCATACATTTGTATGATGAGCACGAATGTTTATACTCCAGTCATGGGTAGTTATAATATGTATGTATTTAAAAATTATATATGTACGTGTAGTGTATCAACTATCTGGTATCCATAAGCCTCCACAAGATTACTATGGAACTAGAGGTGCTGTGTGTTAAAGTTCCAAAATACTTATTATTATTATATATATATGTATATATATATATATATATATATATATATATATATATATATATATATATATATATATATATATATATATATATTTGTATACATATTATGTTCATGTTCATTAGCCCACTTGAGTCCACTGCTGGACAAAGGTCACTCTTCTCTCATGTCATGGCTCTAACTTTTACTAATTACCTCCATCTGGCAGGGCGCCACTTAATGTATGTATATCGTCACTTCACTGAGCTTGAAGATGATTTACGCTAAAAAACGAATGAGCTTTCGTTTCTTTAACATTTCTATATAAATAAAGGAATACGTAGAACTATTAGTTCTTATGCAAAATATTAATACTACTAATATAAATGCGAAAGTTTATATCCTGGATGGATTTAGATGTAATTTAGTACACAGATAGATTATGACCTGGATTTACACATAGGCTACTAGGGATGTACCCGAGCGAAGCGAAGCTAAGTTACTGATTAATGACTAGCGACTCACCCTCGCTACGTTCGGGTTCGTACCTAGCTTGCTTCCCAATACAAAATTTCATCCCCATTTTCATCCCATTAAGGGATGATTTTCGGGATAAAAAGTATCCTATGCTCTTCCTTCCCAGGATCTCAAACTATCTTCTTACCAAATTTCATCTAAATCAGTTCAGTACATCCAGAGATTACCCCCTACAACGTCACAAACTCACAAACTCAAACTTTACCTCTTTGTAATAGATAAATGGCATGATTTTTGATGGAAATTCTACCAATTAAATATGGCACATAACTAGTAATAGTATATTAGTAACTAATATTTAATTTTCATTAAACATTTGCACAGTTTTCTTAGAACAAATAAACTTTAATAAAAATTAATGATGCCTATGTAGTAAAAAAAAACAAAACATACTCATTACTTTACCACATTGCATAGACTTCCATATCATAACACCAAGCTTACCTAAAAAGATAAAAAAACTTACTTTAGATAAATAAGTTAATGAGAAAGCTATGATGTGAACTTGTTAGTTAACATTTTGCAATATTTCTTTGTGAAATAAAATATAGAGAAGCTCATATTATGGCGATACGTTATAGAAAGAAGTAAAGGTTACCCTACTTTTAAATTAATACAAACCCAGTTTTATATTTTATAAAAATATACTTTTATGCTGTTGGTGTTTGTTTATATTCTGAAAATTATGAAAATTATTGATTTTTCCTCCTATCTTTCTAACATTTTCTCTAAATAGAGCAATAGAGCAACAACTACAAGTATTATTTTGCATCGAGATACTTTATAGGTTAATAAGTGACAGTGAGTTAGGTCACTACATCTATAGTTAATATTATAAAGATGACATAATTTTTTGTTTGTTTGTTCGTTTGTACCGAATAAGCTCCGAAACTACTGAATCGGTTTAGAATTTGGTAAGAAGATAGTTTAAGACCCTGGAAAGGACGTAGGATAGTTTTTATCTCGGAAATCATCCCTTATGGGGGTAATAATGGGGATGAAAGTTTGTGTAGGGAAGTAATCTAGGGACGAACCCGAGCGAAGCGAGGGAGAGCCGCTAGTCAACCATATAAAGCAATTCAAATATATTATAAAGATTTTTCCCTTGCAAAGATATGAGTTAAGTATCTTTCACTTTTATAATAACATTTAAACACATCCAGGTAAATTTCTAAGAATTTCATTAAATGTCTAAGAAATCTATTGTTAACTGTAACGCCGGATTTTCGTTAAGGGATTAAATATAATTAAGTAAAAGATTAAAATAAAAATCTTGAAATTTACATAGGATCACCCTTAACGTTTGCGTTATAAAACTTAACGAATCAAAATCGGATCGAATCTCACGATTCGGATAAAAGAAAACAAATACATACTTACATAAAAAAATCGATTTTATTAGCAAAATAAATATCTACATTAACTATATTGGAACTATTAGTAATATATAACAGAAAATAGGGCACATTTTAGTCCCTCTAATTCCGATCGTAAACCGTATCGATACAATATCAATCGTAACACTCCAATAAATGTTGTGGGACCCTACCGTCATTTAACGTTAGCAATAGAATTGCAAACCTCAATCTTGAGTGACCCGTCCTCTGGAATATCTGCTGGGGGTCCAACAAGTTAATGGTCAAACGTGAAAATTTATGACAAAATTATTGTAGGGAAAGGTCTTAAGTGAGTAGTATACTGTGTTTACGGTCATATGCACGAGTATGTAACAATGTGACGATACTTATATATTAATAGTTTTACTAATATTATTAATGCGATCTTGTGTTAGTTTGTTCGTAGGTTAGATATTGGCGGAAGTGATAAAGCCTTATTTCAATGCCGATACATCAGTACTATTTTTATCGATATACTACAAATATTGACTTCTGTTATTCTAATCTAGCGACCCACCCTCGTTTCACTTGTTAGTTTCAGTTGTCACAGTAAACATCGACTTGTTGTTACTTCTAACAATTAGTTATACTCGTAATATGTAATACATATAAATCTTCATAAAGAAATTATTATAATTATAATGAGATCTGTATGCATTGCGTAGTTCAGGAGAAATAAACATACAAATAGACAGACACGAATAGCGAAATTGTTTTATCTTTTTTAACTTGATTTTTTTATTTTGAATTTTTTTTTTTTATGAGCTTTTGAGATTAATTAAATGAGCAATTCCTGTATATATACCTACCTTTAAAATTTTAAGTATATCGGAAACGGCTTAATGATTTCGATCAAATTTTGTTTTTAGAAAAACACATGTTTTATATATTTTCCGAAAAAATTGCCGTGCGATGCTCGGTCACTTAGCTACTAATACTATAAAACTAATAGATATAAAAGATAAAGATTTTCCTCAGTGTGCCCAAAGCTTTAGGTCTGGGGCAGTAACAGCCTCGTTTGTTAGTGACTTGTTTTTATACCTGATGTCCAAATTACTGCGTCATTTGTGGCTTAGCTAAGACCATTCGGTTTTTCATTAGCAAATAAAACTGAATGTGAGCAAATTGAAGTGAAGAGATTTATTAGAAATTTTTGAAGTTTATTATTATAGGCTGATATAGCTTATTGGTAAAGGGTTTGGTTAGAAAATTTAGTTAGTTTGTGGGTTCGAAGTTCGAACCCGGTACATGCATATTGAAATTTTCTTGTGTAAGTCATTTTTGATATGATTACCACTTGCTAATACGGTGAAAGGATATATTTTGAGGAAACCAACATATTTGAGACAGACTTTTAGAAATACTCGCATTTGGCCTGCTCTGTGGACCTTGGCCTGATCGCATTCATTGAGAGGCACAGTGGAACGTTAAAAGAGCTGCCTTATTATATATTATAATAAAGACTATATAATTTTTAATTCATATTATGTATATAGGTATCGAACATAAAACTATTTTCTGACATAGCTATGTACATATTTGGCTATTTTAATATAGTAAATTCTAAACGTTAGCTGTTTATATTTGTGTTTATTTTCTCTACAAATTTCGCTTAATTAGGCTAAAATTTAAAATGCCTATCACAAAACGAAATCCACGTTTATATATCCCTAGATAATTGAACAAAGAAAGCTTATTACCTACAATACGTCATTTATTTGACTGAGCTTCGCAATACTTGTCATTTTAAAAATATCAGAGTAATTTATAATAAGCGTCTAACAAAATTGGGGTCAAAAAAGACGGATTCCATCAGAATTAGCATAAGGCAAGCTTCGGGGAACTTTTTCGACAATTCAATCTACGCATGCTAATTTTCTTAGCTTTGAATTCTTTCCATCTCTCTAAGTAGGTGAAGTGTGAATTATATAGAACAATTTCCAAGTTGCCCCGAAGCTTATCGCTCAGATGAAAGTCTTGGTACGTAATATCAACTGTAGCTATCTTTTCGACCCTCACTTCACTGATGCCTGAACTCCAACTTCCGTTTTGTATGTTTAGATACATGACTTTGCTTTAACGTCATAATTTTACTTACATATTCTACTATAATACTAGCGACTTACTGTCGCTTCGCTCGGGTGCGTCACTAGGTATGTTTTTTTTGAGCGGAAACCGTAATTTTTTTTCTAGAATTAAAGTATCCTAAGTTATTCCTTATAACATCAGCTCTATGCCTGTGAAAGTCGCGTCAAAATCAGTCCAGCCATTTCGGAGATTAGCCGGAACAAATAGACAGACAGACAAACACAGACAAACAAAAATTTAAATTGTATTTTCCTTCTAAGTAGGTACTGTATATAATTTCAATTTTTAGTAAAAAGCTGTTATTTTGACATTAGAAACGCACTTTATATGTAGATGTATATGTATATGTATATTAAAATTAATAATTTTAACTAATAAAAAGCTACACCAACTGCAGTTCAACTCGACTTGATTGCCTTTTTTGAAATTAGTAAAAAAAATCTGAAATTTTTTTGGTCCCAATACACATGTTTCATTATAATATAAGGAAAATTTTATAAAAATATCTACAACTAACCACTTCTAGTTATTTTATCGAAGGCGAAACATTAATCTCGTTATGAGTCTGGTCGTTGTGATTTTTACGCTCCACTGCGATTTTGTTTACTTGGCGACCTCTGACCGTAAAACTATTTTTAGTGGATGCGACTTATATAGGTTAGGACAAGTTTATACGTACTTACTTGTATAAGTTTATCAAAATTATTTCAATTTCATGTTCTTTCTTTATATACAACTCACCCTCGCTTCGCTTGGGTTCGTCCCTATCTTGACTACCAATACAAACTTTCATTCCCATTTTCACCCCCTTAAGGGATGATTTCCGGGATAAAAAGTATCTTATGTCCTTTCCATTGTCTCAAATCAACTCAGTAGATCCAAAGATTACCCCCTACAACGTCACAAACTCACAAACTTTACCTCTTTATGATATTAGTATAAATGAAAAAAAAATATATGTATATGTTGAGATATTAACACACAGCTTCATCTAGTTCCATGATAAGCTACGAGGCTTGTGTTATGGATACCAGATAGTTGATACACTACACATATATAACTTTAAATACATACATATATTAATATAAACACCCATGAGTCGAGTACAAACATTCGTGCTCATCACATAAACGAATGCCCCCAGCGGGACTCTAACCCGCGACCGCTGGCACAGCAAGTAGGGTCACTATAAACTGAGCCAAACGTGTCGTCATTCATAATACTTCGGTTCTTGTAATATCTCCCGAGTTGGTGGAATTACCACGCCTTTCGAAAATTTGCTAGGTTCTCTCAGACATGCAGGTTTCCTCACGATGTTTTCCTTCACCGTAAGACAAGTGGTAATCATGGCAGAAATGTTTCTCATATAAAACCTTATATATGCAAGACCCGGGGTTACTTTTAGTTTGCTCGCTTCACTTGGATTCAAGTGAACCCGATACTAATGAGCTCTACAGTAATTTTAGCACTTTTTGTAATAATTATTTAAGAGGTTGAAAACCAACTACAAACTCTTCTTACATTTTTAACCAATTCTAATAAATAATAAAAGCTAAAGCAATTAGCTAAGATATAAAAATTAAACCTACTGTAAAATTCCATCAAATTTTCTATTAAAATTGTATTTACCATATAACATAAACAAAATGCCATAAAATTAAATATTAACAACAAATAAGCTATAAGACTTTACAACAGGTATTATAAAAACAACATGAAAATTTGCATTGTGAGACAGGATCATAAAATGTATGCTAAATATCGTAAAAATTGTAAATTCTTATTTAGGCGTTATTTCCCTTTGTAATTTCGCTGTGAAAATCTGTTATATTATGGTAATAGGTATTTTGGATGTTATTTGTTAACGGATTTAGTATAAAATGGGGTAAATATTTATAATCTCAGCTTTCGTTGCGTATAATGCACACAGGCACACACAGATAGCTTATTCATACCAGGAAATATTCTATACTAGCGATACCCGCGACTTCACCCGTGTTCCAACTTCCGACATCTACCAAACTTCACAAGATCACCCACTGGGCTAATCTGAAGATTTTTATTTTTATTTTATTTATTTAGGTACAGAAAAGAAAACAAATTAAAAAAAATACATCTACGTATTAAAAACTAAAAATATCATTTTAAATTTGTTGTCCAATTATATCTATACATAACATTCAAATAAAAACATATAATAATTATGTAAACAAACTTAACCAGAAAGTGAGTATTACAGTACGAGTCTGCGCATTTGAAGTTACGAGTACATAAAAAATATTAAAAAACAAAAAGAAAATAATATTTACATTTCATGTGGAAAAAAAGACAAAGAAAAAAATGATAGAGGGGGAGAAACACAGAGAAAGCATATCCTTACTATCGAAAATGTAAAGTAAGAACTATAATTTATTTATTTTTTTCTTGAACGATAAAAAACTATTATTAAAAATGTCGTATTCATCAATTAAACTATTCTATGTTTTACACATTCTGTGTAAAGGGTTGTTTTGAGAAACGTTATTAGTTGCCGAAGGTATATTAAAATTGCCTGAAAATTTCAACAAAACCGCTCCAGCCGTTTTGGAGTCCATAGATAACATATATACACACATCCATTTTTATAAGTGTATAAATAGATAGATTACATTAATTAAGTTAATTAAATAATTTAATTTCATTTTACATTTTATAAAATAACTTTCTTTACCAGCAAAGTTTGACCAAGTGTAAAACATACCAGTTATTTATCTCTTTTAATATACATATTATAGTTAGAACATCTAGACACATCATGATATTTTAAAATATTTGACTAGAAACTGATATATATATATATATATATATATATATATATATATATATATATATATATATATATATATATATATTAAAATATTTATGTAGGTACGTCTTTTCGTTTACAACATACACTGGGTTATACACCACAGCTATCCATCTTAGACCGAGTTTCCTCATACGAATACCGCGTTCTCGCTCGCGTAATGACCTATTTAGATAACGAAATGTTTATTTGCTTGAATATAATATGCTTTTACCCTGTGATATGACGTTGTGAGTTTATTATATGAATTATAGTTTTTTTTTTTACTATGAATTAGCATTTTTCATTTTGTTCCGTGGATTTTTTGTTGTCGTGTTTTTAAAGAGTTAATTAAGTCTTAGCTTTAATATAATAATATATTTCTATATGTATATATAGTAATAAGTTATACCTATAAAGAAAGTCGTCATAGAGGGCGTGTCTAAAAGTACTTGCGCGCTAATAAACGTATTTTGATGCGGTTTTTACAATTCTTTAGGTTTTTTTCAGTGTGTTCGACCATATGAGCTTAGTGTTGAGAGTAATTCAGAGTCAAGTACGTAAAAAAGCAATTCTGGTTGCTTTATTGATAAGCGTAAACGGTTGGAAATAAATTGATAACAATTATGGCAAATATGTAGTAGGTGCCTGTAATAAATATACAGAAATGTCACTATATCATATATCTAACACGTGTATTTAAATATATATAGTTGCATATGTATAGAAAAAATATTTTTACACCAGTAGGGTGGAAGAATTTTTTTAATGTAATTTTACATCAGCTGTATCTTTTGAGTTAAAAATTGTTCATCTACAATATTATAGTGTTTTATATAGTGGTATTATAATACCAATTCATACCACAATAGAAACAAACCTGATAAATAGATATATAAGAAAATTTGAACAGAATAAATGCTAGAACTTTAAACCCCAAAACACATGTAACATTTTCGAAACAGTTCCGCTATATCGAGGGTGGTAACAACCATGCAATTTAACACTGTCGTCGGCAGTTCTTGAAAAATGTCACTTAAATTCCCGCTAATATCGCACACGAGATATTTCATTGTGTTAACTCGTTACATTAGCGAGTAATGTATTTATTTTCATTAGTGTCCGACCGAAGGTCTATTTTTGGCCGAAGCCGAAGCCGAAGCCGATTAATCGGCTATCGCCACAACCTTCGGCCGAAGCCGAAGCCGAAGCCGAAGGTTTATATTCTCTCAGCACTCAGTAATTAATTTTGTATCAATACCTCAAATAACCTCAATATTGAAGGTTTATATTGACTGTCTCATATAGAAGTTGATGATATATCATAGAGATGGTTGGTTTAGAGATAAATAAAAGTTTGTGATTTTGTGATTTACCTTCTGGTAAAAAATAATCATTTCTTTATTATGTAATTCACAAATTACAATTAGACCAATCAGTCTTTGTTTTACTCGACTAGACCAAAACTAGACTAATAAATAAAATAAACAAACACTAACCTTAGTAAATAATTAAATGTTGGTCAATTAAATGCACAGTTTAGAAAATATTAGAAATTTCAAAATAAATGTAACAATAACAATAGAACTAATGAGGTAATAACTGTTTTGCAAACAACAAGTTATAAGAATAATATAATATTCTATTTTACTAAGCATATTTGTACTTAACCTTCTCTCTCAAAAACACTCATTTAAATACACGTACGAACTTGTTTTGATGCATGCAATGTGATATTTTGACAGTGACTCCCCGCCGCCTCATGACTTTCGTAACAGTTCGTTCAATCTCGACGGTCGCTCGGACCTTCGGCGAAACCTTCGGCTTCGGCCGGGTTTTGGGCCGAAGCCGAATGTTTCGCCGAAGGTAAATTTTTTGGCCGAAGGTGGCCGAAGCCGAAGCCGAAGCCGAAGCTTCGGTCGGACACTAATTTTCATGCTTTATTTCAGTTTTATTTTATTTCGTCCTATTTAACTGTAGGGGAGATGGATATAAGCATTCCTTAATTTATTTCGATTGTACTATTACAGAATTGTTCGCAATTTTTTATAGCTTGTCAGATATAATATTAATCTATACGTAATAACATATATCTAATAAAATTCTGAGTCGAATCTGTACATTAAATATTTTTCGGAAAATTTTATTGAAATAATCATTATTATCAATACAGAGGCCGAATCTATAGTTTTTTAGAATTTTTACCTGTCTGTCTGTCTGTCTGTTTGAGAACATATCGCGAGAAATCCACAGGACAGATTTTGATGTTTGGTATGATGATAGCTGGTTATTCGGGTTAGCATATAGGATAGGGACGAACCCGAACGAAGCGAGTGTGAGTCGCTAGTTACATACATAAATATATACTTATTTGTACGCATTGTACTGTGACTTACGAAAAGCACTTGAAACAACTGATCAGATTTTGAAAACTCTTTCACTAATGGGGAGTTATATTACCGCCGAGTGCTATAGGCTATTTTTACAATAAAGTTTAATTATCTGTCCTCAATAAACACGAAAAAAGAGTCTTTCAAACCTGACTGGAGGAGTTAGCACATTCAACAAACACAAAAACATAAAATCTCTTCATCATTATAATATTAGTATAAATGCATTTACAGAATAGGTACTATACTTATTTTAACATACGTATTCAGCCCTATTTTATCGTCTGGGCTGTGCACGGGCCTCCCTTTAATACAAGGGGCATGAGGCCATTGTCCACTACGCACCACAAGTGCGAGTTAGCGGACTTTAGATGCCTTTCGAAAACTTGCTAGGTTCTCTCAGGCATGCAGGTTTCTTCAAGATGTTTTCCTTCACCGTAACAAATTAATAGTCATGTAGGAAGTGATTCGCACAAGAAAATATAAAATATAAGT
Organism: Brenthis hecate; assembly: GCA_951806755.1. Classification (NCBI taxonomy): domain Eukaryota; kingdom Metazoa; phylum Arthropoda; class Insecta; order Lepidoptera; family Nymphalidae; genus Brenthis; species Brenthis hecate. The sequence continues at coordinate 16,572,921 of OX638250.1, forward strand.
ATAAGAGGTGCGAGACCCGGGATTTGAACCCGCTTCACTCAGGTTTCCCAAATGAACGCCTTACCTTACCATGAGGCTGCCACTGTCTTCAATGTTACAATAGTAAATGATAAATTTTTATGATTCCCTAAGTATAAGTATTGACGCAAACAAGTATGCGCTAGACCGTTAAAATAATAAACGACTTATAAGTTATGTCTAAATGGTCCACTTGGAAGTACTTGGAGAAGTTTTAACCGACTTTGGTGTATTACGTATCTTCAACTACACTTAACACTTGCGTTAATAGAAAGGAATGTCGATAATATTAAAGTACTTTGAACGTGAAAGAGAATAATATTTACGGCTAGCAACTTGCCCTGACCATAGGTGTTTAAGATGAGCCTATAAGTTAGGTACTCCAGATCAGTGTAATGGAGTAACAAACATACACATACATACAATTTATAATAGAAGTCCGATATGTATTAAATAATGTGGTAGAAGAGCAATACACATACATAATATAATATAGCCATATAGCTTTGCAAAAAAATTAAGGCATATTTGAAGAAAATTCAAATTTTCAAAGTCTTAAGTGCGTACGAGTAGGTATATGTATGTACTGCGACTCATCCTCGCTTCGCTCGGGTTCGTCCCTAGCTTGCTTTCCAATACAAATTTTCATCACCATTTACACCTCCTTAAGGGATTATTTCCGGGATAAAAAGTATCCTACATCATTCCCAGGGTCTCAAACTATCTTCTTACCAAATTTCATCTAAATCGGTTCAGTAGATCCAGAGATTACCCCCTACAACGTCACAAACGCACAAACTTTACCTCTTTATAATATTAGTACCTATAGATTAGTTTTTATTGCGTTGTCTGCATCTTTGATTTATGACAAAGAAATCTATATTATTACCTATAGCAATTTTACTTGACACATTACAAGTTATTTTTTATCTAAAAGTCTTCGTCTTAAAAAATATAACTTTATTTGTTTGAGATTATAGCAATTTTTACTTTTTATTGTAATTTAAGTAAAAACCTAAAAATAGCTTATTGTTTTGTTGCAGAAAGAAAACTTTTGAGTGCTTTATTCAACTTGTCTAAGCCCTCTGAATCGAATTTGATTTGATTTTCCATTAAAATTTGTATGTTTATATTGAACAAACAAGTTAACAGAATGTTTTGGAAACCGAATAGAACTTATAATATTATTTGTATTAGCTAAAAGTTGAGAGCCCGAATATATAGCGTACCTATAGCTGTATACTGTATAGCTTCCGAAATGTAGAATATCAGAAATTCAAAATAAAACTACAATAAATCCTCAAAAAACTTGCATTATAATAATTGTTACATTTTTTATTCATTTCATAACACATTAATGCCCAATACATTGCGTATATTTAAAATAATACGTAATAAAAAAAGGCAGTGGTAGCCCAGTGGTAGCTCACTCGCATGGGAAACTGAGTAAAGCGGGTTCAAATCCCGGGTGTCGCACCTCTGATATTTTCATATTGGAATATTATAAAATCGAATATATACATTAAAATATCGTGAGGAAATCAGAATGTGTGAGAGCACCTAGCAAGTTTTAGCAAGACATGTGAAGTCCGTCAACTCGTACTTAGCGTTGAACACAACAAATTTAAATACATAATCTTGTGTAATATGTCACACGAAGAATAGTATAGAAGAAAAAAACACAATAACAGCCAATTAGCGAAATATTTTGACAATTAATAGAATCAGTTAAAGAAAATATAATTATATCGTAGCAGTTAAGGGAAGTTTTGCGACAAACATTTGTGCGCAACAAAAGTTTTGGTAACAAAATGAAAATAAACTCATTATAATAACTTCGCTGACAGCTCCTCAAATCTATATTTTATGCTAAATTCATAAGCGAGTGAGAATAATTGTGTGCTATTGTTTACTTCCTTATACATATTATTCATATAAATAAAGACGTAAATAAATACGTTGGAACATTAACACACATCACCATCTAGTTCCATGGTAAACTACGAGGCTTGTATTATGGATACCAGATAGTTGATAAACTACACATATATAACTTTAAATACATACATATTATAAATGTAAACACCCATGACTGGAGCACAAACCTTCGTCATCACACAAATGAATGCCCCCAGCGGGACTCGAACCCGCGACCGCTGGCACAGAAAGTAGGGCCACTACAAACAGAGCCAAACGTGTCGTCAAACATAATCAATTCCACTCGTTGTTAACTAGCATGTTGTCTAATGTGCAGGCTTAGACATGATCAGATTCTGCTTTCGCTACTGTAGGTAGAAAATTAAAAAGTGGCTTTGAGGGGAGATCTGTGCTCAGCAGTGAGGAGTTAAGCATGTCTAAATAGAAGCGTTATATCACATGGTCAGATTTTTTTAAACTGTTAACGATATCTATACAGATAAATAAAGTTGTTGTAAAATTGTAATGTTAAAATAACATCGTTTTACTAAATGCATATGAAATTATATACGGTACTTATAAGAAAAACACATTTTTTTTAATTGTTTGTCTGTCTGTATATCTGTTTGTTCCGGAAAATCTCTGAAACCGAATAATAGCTGATGCTATAGGGAGTAACATAGGCTACTTTTATTTTAGAAAAAGAATTAGGGTTCTGCTCAAAAAAATTAAAACATACCTAGGGACGAACCCGAGCAAATCGAAGGTGAGTCGCTAGTCTACTATAGGAAGACTACTTATCACTATATTACAGTTGCAATGAAAGCAAGGAGAATCTTATATAAAAAAAAACGTATACTATTCTTAGTAACAATAATAATCGATCTCTCGTCTTTAATATAGTACTTAAATGCACTTAATTATGGAGTTTGCCACCCTAACGAACTTGCTCGCCAGCTCACCATAGACCAGTACGTGAGACGACTAAAACGTCATCATATCCTAGAGCTAGAGGACCGGCAGTAGCTCTGGGCAGCAGATGAGTAGATGCTTCCAATGGGAAGCCGCTCCACATAACAGCATCACAGAACAGATTTGCTCATAGTCATAGGGCTGATTGCAAATACACGCCGAGAAAAAAAAATGTACTTATTTGAAACTATACATTTTTTATTCTATCAATATAGTGACTGCTTGTGAGATGCACTTAGCACTGCGTTTACCTTAAGTAGACTATACTTTGACTGAAAACAGCACTAGATGTTAATTAACATAAGAGTTTTTTGTAAATATTAATTAATTATTTTTACTAAATTGCTATAAATCAATACGAGGTAGTTAGTCTATAAAAATTTAAATAAAAAGAAGATTTAATAGCATTAACCTTTATAAATGTCATGTCAAACAGGTTTTATGTTTATAAAAAGTAACATATTTAGTTCATAGTGGCTATCTTTTACCACTAATAAAAAAATCACTAATTTTGCGCGACTTTATAGCACGATAGACGTCACAGACAGCTAGTATTCATTCAAGTTTCTGTTTGGAAAAATCACGTAAAAATATTATTTTAGTATTATAATACTTTAAATTAACACCAATATTTGATATTTTAACTATCTTTTATATTTAGTATTCTAGTCAATTCTGCTCATCCTTAATTCTTACAATTTGCTGAAAACATTGCGAAAAAAAAAGATCTGATGCTTCGCAAAAGATTTAGATTTATAGATTATAGACAGATAATGTATGTTTAATACTTTATTGCACACACAAAAAAATACTACAAAAAAAAAAACAAAAAGGCATGTAAAGACGGTCTTAAAAGGCTATGAACAATCTATATTTTCTAGTAAAATTTAAGTAAAACCGCGTGAACGAAACTTGTATTAATACTACATTCGTTACTTTTCATACTTATATTACCGCTGAGACAATAATCCAATTTATCAAACAAACTCTCAACCATAAACTAAAACTTTGTTCACCTCTCAACTCTGACTTGGGGATTGGCGTGACTTGATTACGTGATGTTAAAATATGAAAATAATTTAAAAATAAAGATTTATTGCCTAAATCCTTTACAAAAACATCAATGTTACAATAATGTATGAAAGTCTGCTCGATTTGTTGACATTTATGAATACTGCTTCGCTCCCTTGAGTAGTGGCATGATGACATATAAAATATAGCCTTCCTCAATAAACGGGCTATCTAATACAAAAACAATTTTTCAAATCGGATTAGTAGTTCCTGAGATTAATGCGTTCAAACAAACATGCAAACAAACAAATTCTGTCTCTTTATAATATTAGAATAGATAATTTAATATAATAATTGATAAGTATAGAAAAAATATTATAATAGTTAATAAAATAATTTCTAAGAAAGTATTATTAAAAATAAGTAAAATAGTTGTTAGATTTCATATAACTTTCTACTTTCTTTCGTTCTATTCTGTTAACCTACTTATAATAAAATTGGTAAATACAGAGCAATTAAAAAAAATGATAACAAAATACATAATATCCCATTTAAGTACTTTTCGCTAAGCCGTTATCAAACCCAAAAAAATGGACCGAAAACGGCCGAATAAAAAAATAAAAAGGTCCAAACACTCGACTCAATAAAAAAATCATTGAAAATTGCCTCGAGAGTTCTTAACTCGACATCTGTTAGTGACGAGCGTCAACTACTCGTTCGTTCTCATTTCATTGTCACCAATGTACAAACTTTTCAATAAATAGATAAGAATAGTCCCAAAAAGGTAATACATATTGTACTACACTACTTTTGTAAAAGCAAAAGTTAGTGTGTCTTTAAATAAATAAATATGTTGGGACATTAACACAGCACCATCTAGTTCCATGGTAAGCTACGAGGGCTGTGTTATGGATATCAGATAGTTGATACACTACACGTATATAATTTTAAATACATACATATTATAAATATAAACACCCATGACTGGAGTACAAACATTCGTGCTCATTACACAAATGAATGTCCGCAGCGGGATTCGAACCCGCGACCGCTGGCACAGCAAGTAGTGTCACTACAAACTGAGCCAAGCGTGTCGTCAAATCTATAATCGTTAATCCTTCAAACTGAAACGGCTGCACAGATTTTGATAAAATTTAGATTATTTTCTAGAGTAGCACATATTCTACTTTCTTAGATTTACGCGAATATTAGACATTTTAAATAAAGTTATCATTTCGGATTATTTCGCGGATTTATTTTGATTTTTGGTTCCCGACGATTCAAATGCTTTACAGCAATCATGGTTACTACCATCATCTTGGGATCCTGTTATAAACATAATAAAATCTAACAATAAAAACAAATATAACAGACTAGAAGATGTAGTTTGTTCATACTGTGTGGATCGCATCGATAATTTATTTAAAAGCATATTTAGTACATTGGCTATTAATTGGTGTTGTAAATAATATAATAACTAGAAAAGGCAAGAACGAAGCACATAAGCGCAGTACTAACATGTAACATATTTTTGGAATTCAATTTATAACCCACAAATAATACCTCAATATTTAAAAACCTTGAACTATTTCATACAATTCTCATTTCAAATCACCCAATTATAATACTGTTCTTTGCAGTGGTCATGGGCGGTAGACGCAAGAATTTATGAAATTAATTTTTCTAGCATATTTTTATGTATTGTAAGAACAGTCAGAAAAATTATATAAATATAAAATGAATAATATAAATATTATTATCTATATATAAATATTATTATATATAAACTCAGCATTTTTGTATAAAAGCTAAGCCCCATAAAAACCTTGCTTCAAAAGTTCTTTTCATAAAAATAATCTTTATTAAGTACCGCTGTATATATATTATAATAAAATTCTGAGACGAATCTGCACATTGAATATTTTTTGAAAAATCTTATTGAAATAGTCATTATTATCGATACAGAGACCGAATTTATAGTTAGAATTTTTGTATTTGTCTGTTTAGGAACGTATCACGAGAAAAACCACTGGATAGATTTTGATGAAATTCAGTGTAATTGTTGCTGGTTAACTGGGTTAACATATATGATACTTCTTACTGCGGAAAAATATCTCATCTCTGAGAAATCTATACTAACCGTTAAAATGTACCAAGGACGAGCCCAAACGGAGTGAGGGTGAGTTGCTAGTATATATATTATATACATAGTGTATATATTACATACATAGAAATATAGAATTCTACGTAGTATGATATCATATACATAAATTATAATTTAGCTATATTCAGGAAGACAAGAATACAAGTTAGCTACAAAATGTCTTGTGAGAGAAAGTGTTGATAGTCGACTACTCGATCGTAACAAGATCGTAAGCCAATTTGAGGTCCCGCGAGACAGTGCTTGTCAAAGTTTCATCGATAATGCAAACTTCATATGAAGTAGCAGGAGCAAGTTTCATAAATTGATAAAACAGTGTTTAGTTTCTATTTAAATAACTAATAGATTTAATCTTATAGTTAACAATAAACGTATTTTTGATCCACATACTATACTAATATATACCTACTTGTACATAGCAAAAATATTAGGTGTAAGCTGAAGAATTTTCCATTTTGCAGTACCATTTTTTCGTTACTTCTAAAACGTTTTCAGACTTGATATTTATTGTATACAATTCTCCAAATATAGACTAATGAGTAAAAGATCTGTTCAAACTAAAAGAAAAAAAATAGAATAAATATGAATATATCTAAACACAATTCCTTTGTATCTGTCAGCATCTTCTGAACCATACATGTTAAATCCAAACCAATTAGAATATCGCTTTGTATTATGTGACTAATTTAAATTCTGAAATAGAATGGTTTGTGAGTAATATTCAATGATCGAAACTCGATTAGTTGCAGTTAACAATCCTGAGTTAGGAATTTCACGAAACTGTTATTGCTTTCCGCTATTATTCGGTTTGTGGAATATCTCTGCTTTTAGATTTTATACTTCCTTATTATTGGAGTTGTGATCTTTATGCTTTTTATTATAGTTTTAATTAAGCGCATTGCAAAAGGTTTTAGAACTATCAAAATTTTACGCAATTCATTTTTGTGTAACGTCGTATATAAATAGGTTGATGTACATTTGAGGTGCTTCATCTGATTTCGATCTTATATTTATTTTAGTATAAATTATGCGTACGGTTAATAAAAATATATTAAAGTATTATTGTATTGTATGTATTCAGCCCCTTTTTTTCGTCCCATTACTGGGCACGGGCCTCCCTTCGATGTGAGAGGGATCAAGCCATAGTCCATCACGCTGGTCAGGTGCGGGCTGGCGGACGTCACATATCTTTCGAAAACTTGATAGGTTTTCTCAGATGTTTTCCTTCATCATGTAAAACAAGTGGTAATAGTGCTTCAAATGATTCGCACATCTTTCTTGGGAAGCCGAGTGAAGCGGGTTCAACACTAGGCCACGCACCTTTGACATTTTCATTTGCGAAAATATTATTATACAACGACAAATTCTAAATAAAGCTCAAACTAAAATATATCATATATAGCAAGTTATCTAATATAAAATCATCGTACAATATTAGTAATGGTTAAACATTATAAGTGGTAAAACTTAAAAGCAATAAGCATGCATTGAATAATCTCTAGAAAAACCGAACCGATACTTAAAATTCTTTCACTGAGAAGAAACCGTGGGTAAAAACCAGTTATTAATGAAACATAATAATCTTAACCCAGTTATGAGTTAAGCATTAAAACTTCGCTAGTCGACGTAAAATAGCATAGAAAATTAATTTAAACTTCCTTCCACCTTAACAAATCTAATTATACGATGCCGTGAAAGCCTTAATCTATCAAGCACCTTAGCGCCTCCCCGGTAGTGCATTTATCGCTTTCATTGATCTAATGCGGTTCCTTCGAAACCCTGTAGCGAGATCATTTGCTTTTCAACTTGCTGAAAAGCTAAAATAGTTTTACTGAAATAAACCAGTAATTTATTTAAAAGTTTGTACAGTTATTGAATACCTTGCCTTTTATATTAGATTTACAGGATAGATTTCTGTATTAGGAACATTTTGGTTACTATTATTATTATATAGTAATTTTTAAAGCGCGGATTTAAATAGAACCCTTTATATACGTTTCTATTAAAAATCAAACAAAAGTTTGACAAAAGGGAGATTAGATCCTATCTAACATTTCAAACAGAATTGAATATGAAGCCTACGGTATACGTACATATTTTTGACTGGCACAACCTAATCGTGAAATTATATTGGTCTGTACACTATTTATATTTATTTTGGTAAAAAATGGTCACAAATATAATATACCTATAATAAATATAATAGTAATAAAAAAAATCAGTTTGAGAAGCACTAGCCCACCATGTGTGTTCTGATTGACTGGAATTGACCACAGATCGTCACTAATCGACGCCTCTCGGCTAGCATCTTGAGTGCTTACTCAAGTGATTTACTATTAAGAATTCTCAAGAATATTGTTTGACAATTTTGTCTTTATAACACTACTAGTTACTTACCCTCGCTTTGCTCAGGTACGTTTTAATTTTTTTTACCAGAATCCTATCTTAAATCAAAATTGTTTAAGTTACTACGTATGACAGTAAAAGCCCCGTTAAAATCAGTCCAGCCATTTCGATTTTCCTTCATTATATTAGTCGGAACAAACAGACAAACAGACAATTAGTATCGTATATTATAATCATCATTAATTACTATTTCATTTAGAAAAATGCTGCTATTTTTACTTTTTTAATTATCTGCATACGTTCATGATTTTTGAAATTGAAACTAAAACACTATGATTATTATAAAAAACCAGGAAACTCAAATAATATGTCCCAAAAGCTATAAACAAAAATGAATAAACGTTTTATTGTTACACCTTATAATAAGATAATAGCTAAGCCCTACACCTTTTACGTACAATGGCGGCGTTACACACTGCCCACTACTAAAAAGGTCACAACTTCAATACCTTATATACGTATAATATAACAGTTGTATTATATATAAAATATTACGTATAAGCCAAAAAAACTTTCCTATTTTAGAAATAAACGAAAATCCGAGTATCGACTTTCTTTATTTTTACCGCTAGATATTAGGTATGATGTTCTCCCGGCCGATTCCGGCCACGGCGGCCAGTCTCATTGAGACTAGCCAACCGCGTAGGAGATATTATAATGCACAAGTGTACACGCAGACACAAGTGCACTCTCTATTCCTGTCACTCTCATACTCCGGTGGGACGACTGGTCGACACGACCAGTGAGAGTTAAGGCGCAGGATCGACCGCTTTACGTGTTCTCCGAGGTACGGGGGTGAAACACCGCCAACTTCCTAACTCCGGGCTGTTACTGAGGCTTACTATACAGAAAGACTCAATAACTAAACTTGGCCCGACCTGGGACTCGAACCCAGGACCTCCGGGTGTGCAGCCGTACATGCTAGCCACTACACCACCGAGGCACCGCTATATATATAAAGTTAACAACATACATATAATATTACAAAACAATCATTTATATCTCACTAAATAAAGCCCTAAAGAATCTTCTACAAAATTCAACGAAACCAATCATAAAATCCGTTATACGAGTAATGATTTTTAATAGCATCATTAGACGTTAATTCTAATCAATTTCTCATAAGAATTGTTTATGAGATGTAAGCTTTCTAAAGCGTAGGCAGCCGACAGTCGAATATATCAGAAACGTGATACGCGTACTTTACGACATTTTTATGTGTTTGTTTAAAAAGTAATAAGTATTTTTAATGTAGACAATTTGGATTTTTGTATTTGAAATACACATTTGATGTCACACGTTTTGATAAGTCGATACTTTCTTTATATTTTATTGATTATTTTAGTACTATAATCAATTTTGGACATAATTTAATGAAGTTGTAAGTATATTCGTTCGGAATTTTTTTGTTTTTTTTAGATATGCAAATTGGAAAACCAAACACTTGCAGTAAATCATAACTGCTCATTATAATTAACTCAGAAACTATGAATTTTCAGTGAAACGATATAGTACAATGATCATTTAATTATACATATAATAAAATTGTAACTAAGCCAAATCTGTACATTAAATATTTTTTGGAAAATCTTATTGAAATAGATTTTATTATCGATACATAGGCCGAATCTATAGTTTTTAGAATTTTTGTCTGTGTGTCTGTCTGTTACCGAATCACAGAAAAACCACTGGAGGGATTTTGATAAAAGTTGGTATGGTGATAGCTGGTTATCCGGGTCAACATATACGATAATTTTTACTGCGGGAAAATGTCTCATTTTTGAGAAAAAAAACAAAAACTACAATATGAGAGTATACTAATATGTAAAACCTAAGAATTTGGTTTTCGGTCATCTGAACGCGGGCGGAGCCGCGGGCAATGCTAGTTTAAATAAAATTAAAGAATATCTATGTGTATAAAACATGTAATTAGCAAACATTTTAGTGCGTATGTAATATGTATGCAGCCCTTTTTAACGTCCCATGCTGGTACTGTGTTTCGAAAACTTGCTATGTTACCTTAGACATGCAGGTTTCCTCACGATGTTTTCCTTCACCGTAAGACAAGAGGTAATCATGTTGGAAATGATTTGCACCTGAAAATATTAAAGCTGCGAGACCCGGGATTTGAACCCGCTTCACGCGGTTTCCCAAGCAAGCGCTTTACCACTAGGCCATCACTACCCCCTCTAAAGCGCATAAGCGTAGTTAGTTTCTTTACACCGGTGCTTAAAATAAATTAAATGCAATACCTTTCTGACTTTAAATAAATATACCCTCACGATATAAAATGTAGTAAATTCTGTCTTTATTGTTTATTTGAAAAACGCTTTAACATTTTTCAATTAACATATTTAATTATTTCATTCGTAATTGGTAAGCATAATATCTATCTATATCTATATAAATAAAAATGAATGTTGGTAAGCGCATAACTCAAGAATGGCTAGACCAGAAGAATTCATCTTAAAAAAATTTCGTATGTTCCTTAAGGTCGACGGAAGGTTTTAATAAAGAGAAAAAAATGAAAAATTAACGAAAAATAATTAAAATGTGTATGGCTAACGCTGGCTAATAGCTATTTATATCTATTAAAAATGTACCTAGCGATGAACTTGGGCGCTAGTATGATAATGAAGATAAGATTTGAACTAAAATAAATTAAGTTAGTGCAAAAAGAACTTCATAATTTTGAATTTAATGCAATTATTGTACATTTTAAACGAACTTTCAATTTTAAAACGAAGTGTATTTTCCGTAACCATTGAATCAAAGCATTCGAAACATCGCCAACAAATATATAAATATAATAAAGTAAATATAATAAAACCTTTTGGAGTGTCTTTAAAGTCGAACCTTCTTAGTCAAAGAGTACCTAATTATGAGTCAACAGTATCAAGAATCTCAATATAAAAAAATAACAACCAATCATAAAAATTAACTGCGAATAAGGCAACAATGTAATAAAACATAATTTAAGGAAACAAAAATTGGCATTCAATGGACGTCATAAATATTTAGTGAAGCGGTATTTTTAATACTTCTGATTTCTCAGAGATGAGATATTTTCCAGCAGTAAAAAGTGTCCTATATGTTGATCCGGATAACCAGCTATCATTATACCAAACATCATCAAAATTTGTCTAGTGATTTTCTTGTAATACATTCCCAAACAGGCAGACAGACAGATAAAAATTCTAAAAACTATAGATTCGGCCTCTGTATCAATAATAATGACTATTTAAATAAGATTTTTCAAAAAATATTTAATGTACAGATTCTATTCAAAATTTTATTTTACCAGCCAAAATAAATGTGAAACTCAAAAAGTAATAGCGTGATTTGCTGTTTATGCAACTATTCTCGATTTTGACATACATATCGTTTATTCTCTTTAAAGAATAATATAAATTTCATATAATGTATGACTTAAATTATAAGTATTCCTACATTTTTAGAGAATAAAATGTGAATAATAACAATAATACTAAATTCTCTTGTATTTTCAATCATTAGTTCCCGGCCCTTTGAAAGGGAGGTAGCATATTATTAGCTTGTTAAATAATTTTTTTTCTGTATTATAAAAAAAAACCATTACGTATTTTTATTTATTTACTTATATTTAGTATAGACATTGTCATTTGTATACCATTTAAAAAAAATATTGTTTGTCTTCATGGTTAGTTGTACGACGCTGACTTTTTTCCTTAGTCTGAGTTTTAATACTAAGAAACGATAATTGATAACTTACGATGAAAAATAGTGTTTTTAAATTAAAAATTAAATTAAAGCACTCTATGAAAATAGTATTCTATGTTAATTAGCTTAAAAAATCCTCTAAATATTTGTAAGGCAAAGTATTACAAATATATTTCTTATATTTTAATTTGAAAAATTAATTTAAATTATAAATGTCCATTCCATCAAAAACATAAATGTAAAAATAGAAGCCAAGTTCAATATTATCAACTTCAACGACAAAGGAATTGATAAGATCTAGTAGATAGATAAGTATCTATCTTAATAAATAACTTTTATTTAACATGAATATATATTATTCATACGTCAAAATTCCTTTAAATATAATTATTATTCTGCTTCTAGAAGTACATAGAATTTCCGATTTATTGGACTATTCTTAAAAAAAATGAAAATTAGTTCATAATTCTCGAAAAAATTAAATGGCATACGTACAAAAATATACATTAAAGTACCTCACTTTTTTTAAAATTGGTCAAATTAGACACAAAAAAATGTTATCAAAGAATAGATACACTTACTGTTCTATAATAAAAATAAAAAGTTTTATAAAAAAAATAAAAAAATTCAAACTTTTGGAACAAAGAAACACTTTGAAACACATTTATCATTTCCCAGAACATTTGTGTTTTATGCAGTGATTTCAATTAACTTGAAAAAATCTGTAATTAATACTGAAACTCTTCAGAAAACTTATTCAAAGTTCGCATAATCGTTGAAAACGTTTGAAATTTATTTTTAGTATAGGTATAATCTTTTTAACGTCCCATTGCTGGGCACAACGTTCAATACGAGAATATCAGACCATATCACCACGCAGGCCGAAGACAAGTGGCAATGTCAGGAATGATTCGCACATGAGAATATCAGAGGTGCGAGGGTAGGATTTGAACCCGTTTCACTCGGTTTCCCAAGCGAGCACGTTAGCACTGGTCTACTACTGCCTATTCAAAATACTAGCATGATTATAATCGGTACTATATACCGTAGATTTAGCATATAAAACTATAACACGAAAACCACAGCTTTTTAATTAATATGAACCGCGAGTCAACCGAATTTATTTAAAATTTCAACACAAATACATACTCGTATATGAAATGATTTAATAAGCACCGCAATTAAGTCAAAGGCAAAAACTGTGCAGATTTTCGGAGAGACCACGGCATTACGAGTATACCGCTAATTTGCCATTCAAATTGAAATGGGTTGTCAGCATACACCATACAGACCTGTTAAATAATTAATTAATAATGCAGCCAACCGATTACAAGATATTAAAGAATACAATAATAACGTTTCAATACGTAATAGGCAGTGGTAGCCCAGTGGTAACGCACTCGCTTGGGCAACCGAATGAAGCGGGTTCAAATACCGTGTCTCGCTCCTTTGACATATTCACGTGCGAATTATTAACATTTGTCTTGATTACTCTCTTTGTTTGATTGCCACTGTCAACTTTTCTTACGGTGAAGGAAAACATCGTGAGGAACCCTGCATATCTGAGACTGCTTAGAGATATATAAAATCTGTCAACCGACACTTGGCCAGCGTGGTGGACTATGGCCGGATCCCGTTCGTAATTAAACATGCCCAACAGTGGGACGTTAAACAGGGTTGAAAACATACACATAACTGTTATTTAATGATGTTATTTTGATCTCTGACAGAAGTTTATTTCAAAAATGAGTTATAATTATAGCACATTACGTTATTTAGCGGATGAAAATCTCTAATATTTATATTTGTACCAAATGTAACATGTCACAAATACCTATATAAAAAATAATTTAATAGAAACCAATTGAATACATTATAGAGGTTCTATAGGAGAAAGATATCATGATCCTCCCCATGCCCAAGGGCCATGATGGACAGTAATGTCAACCAATGAAACTTGACCGTCGCCTTTTATGGGAGCGTTTAGTACTTAGATATATTTTACTATCGATATAAATTTTTATAGTCTAAGCTCTATGATTTCTAAGTGAATCTTTGTGTAGTATGAAGAAATACATATGTATTTTTATCTGACTGTTTGTACGCTTCGTGTTTTTAAATATAAAATAAATAATTATAAATTAAAAGTTGTAAAAAAACCCCTACGCAAATTGTCATTTAGCGATTACACTGGCACGCGTGAAGCACTTAATCGAGTAATCATACGCCAAAATACCTTACATCATTTTGAAAAAGAGCTAATACTCTTACACTGTTGGACCGATATTAAATAAACACTAAGAACCACCGCAAGGAAACTGGCTTTTAAATGAAAAAAAAACCGCATCGAAATCGGTCCATCCGTTTGAGAGCTACGATGCCACAGACAGACAGACAGACACACACACACACAGACAGACATACAGATATCGACGTCAAACTTATAACACCCCTCTTTTTGCGTCGGGGGTTAATTAAAATACTTATTCTTACGACCTATTTAATTGAAGCGTGTTCAAATCCAAGGTTTCGCACCTGACATTTTCATGTGCGAATTATTTTAACATGATTACCTATTGTCTTATGGTGTAAGAAAATATCGTGGAACCTGCATATCTGACAGTGTGAAGAGACATATGAAGTCCGCCAATCCGCACTTAGCCAGCGTGGTGGGCAATGGCTTGTTTTTCCTCGCATTGAGGGGTGGCCTGTGCCCAGCTGTGGACTATTAAATGGGCTAAATACAATATACCAGCTTATACGTAGAACTTATAGACCAAATAATGTGAAAATATATCAACTAATTAAACCAAACATTTGCATAAAAAAATCTGAACTCATCGTTATTATTAGTATCAATTAATACATTACAATAAACTTCCAATAAATGTAAATATCTGATAGCTTTAAAGAATTTTAATGTCCAGACCCCCCGCGAATGAATAGATAATAGAATAAAGCGGTATATAACTTGATATGTAATATTGGAAAAAATGGTATCTATATATAAATAGGCAAACCAAAACAGTCGGTACCATTTTCTCCTCTGTTCGTTGTCTGTTTGTCTGTCCGGGGAACGCATCCCGAGAAAACCACTGAACAGATTTTGATAAAATTTGATATTATGATGGCTGGTTATACGGGTCAACATATAGGATACTTTTTACTGCAGGAAAATATCTCATCTCTGAGAAATCTATAATAAACGTTAAAACGTAACTAGGGACGAACCCGAGTGGAGTCAAGGTGTGTCGCTAGTTAATGATTTTTTTCATATGGTTAGTATAACATTTTTACGAGAAGAGAAAACTTAATAACACTTATTGCGCGCACAAAAGACTGTGAGCTTTGGCATAGTTAATGTTTTTATGGAGAAAGACTGCGTAAAGCCGAGATTTATTGACTTTCTTTTTGCCGATGCTTCGCTCTCGTAGTTTATTTATGTATAATCACTCTGCTTCTAAAAGCTACAGCGTGATGAGAGCCTATACATAACCTCGATCAATTAATTTTATATCAAAACTAGCGAACCACCCTCGCTCCGCTTGGGTTCGTCCCTTCTTACGTTTTAACGTTTAGTATAGATTTCTCAGAGTTTAAATCGGATAACCAGCTATCATCATACCAAATTTCAATATAATCCCTCCAGTAGTTTTTACGTGATGCGGACACAGACAGACAGACAATAATTCTAAAAACTATAGATTCGGCCTCTGTATCGATAATAATGTCTATTTCACTAAGATTTTTCAAAAAAATATTTAATGTATAATATAAAACTAAGTGTATACCTAGACATAAAACTGATAAATTTGTTTCTGCACGTGCTAATCTCGACATCTGCGAATCGGATCGTTCATACTTCCGATCGCTACCGAACTTCACAAGTTCACTCGCTGGGCTAATCTAAAGATTGCCTGAAAATTTCATCATAATCGCTGTAGCCCTTTTGGTGCTAATAGGAACCGTATATACACAAATACATTTTTATAACATATATAGGTAGATGTTACAGGCTACTTATGTAACTATAAAAAATCCCACAATAACGTTCAAATTTAATGATATTATATGACTAATGATTAATAATGATATGATTAATGACTCCTGCTCGATCACTACTAATTATTATTTTACACGCAAGAATCGAACTTCGATCAAGATCGGGTATCTTTGAATCCACATTCAAACACGTAACATCTCTATTTTTATTACAAAATTCAAGGTAATAATACTAATGACTCCACTTATGATATATCTCCACTTATGTAGTTCTATGCGATCACTTTTCTTAAATTATTAATACATGCAGATGATATCATATATTAAGTTACATAAACAAACGAGTTTTTTTTTAATTAGTAAACTATAAAATATTCAAATTGCTTTCAATAATAGTATAGCATTTTCCCATGGATCTGCTTACTAATTTATATGATTTATGGTATTCTATCTAATATTTATCTGAAATCAGCGATAGCTGACTGGTAGCGTTCTCTCTTGCAAAGCAAAGTGAAGTGGTTTAAATATGGATCTCGCACGTCTAAAATTTTCATACGTATTATTTTCACATGATAAACACTTGATAAATTGGTAAAAATCAGTACGTAATTATTTTAAATAAAACTATCTTTTAGGATTTTTTCGCAGATTTATTTTTATTTTTGGTTCCGTACGTTTCGAACGCTTTACAGCAATCATCTTGAACGTCAAAACGTCGGAAACCAAAAATCAAAATAAATCCGCGAAAAAGTCCGAAAATATAGTTTTATTTAAAGTGTTAAAATATATTCGCGTAAATCTAAGAAACCAGTACGTATAAACTTGCATCTCTGAAAGTGCCTAACGAGTTTGCGAAAGGCGTGTGAATTCTGCTTATTCACATTTTACTAGTGTGGTCGCCTTTGGTCTATTCACCCTCGCATTGAGAGTTTCTTTCGCCAGTTCTTCTCAGGTCTGAGGCTTCTTCTTTCCGAACTGGTAGTAGACTCATGACGTTCAGTAAAAAATTGTAATAATTTAATGCTGAATAAAATATTCTGATTTGATTTGATTGAGTGAAGGCTCAAGAACAACTGTGGGACGTAAAAAGGGCTAAATGATGATCTAATATTATAACGCGGTAAGTGTGTTTGATAGTTTGTAGCTTTTTTAATTTATCAAAAGTACGCCATGGTCTTTGGTATAGATAGTTAATGTGCCTAAAATAAAAAAAATACTTTTGTTGACTGATATCACAGAAACTCCAAGTATGTCTTTTAAGTTTCATGGTCACTGACAATATCACTATGATGTAAAACGGGATTTTTACCATGTTTATCACTTACTTTTGAGAGTTCCCGATATTTCGGCACTGTTACAAGCGCCATGGTCATGGGTATACTCATGGTACCATTTACATCATAATAATATGACAAAAAGTCACAAAATTAATAAATTGGCCTCCTTTTATATTATGTGTATGTTTTATGTATTATATACCTTCGATTATTTGGAACCGTTATTCTTTAGGTTGGGTTCCCTTAACAACTACCTTATTATCTTCTATATTATATTAACTTCCATACAATTTTAAGAAACATATTTCATAGCCGAGCGAACCTGGTTCAAGCAGATTCAAACTGACGACCCTCTGGCTTTGACGCCAACATCTTATTTAAACAGCGGTGAAGTACTGACGATTTCAAACGACTAATGGAATTTATAAGCCAACACTCACGTCCAATTTATATTCAGTGATGAATAATAGCCGTTACGAATGCCTTTAAAATGCTGCCGGTCACCCATCTAGCGATAAATCATATCGACGTAACATGTGGTGTATAGTATTCTGGCTATTTCTATCGACCATATCATAACTTTATCTACATATCAGCCTGTCAGCGCAAAAATACTCCAAACCACACTTATAAATTGATTTCAAAAAATTTTGAAATTGTAATACAAATGAGACTTATGAAATAAATATAAGTATGTTGGGACATTAACACACAGCACCATCTAGTTCCATGGTAAGCCACGAGGCTGGTGTTATGGATACCAGATAGTTGATACACTACACATATACATTTAACTTTAAATACATACATATTATAAATATAAACACCCATGATTGGAGTACAAACATTCGTGCTCATCACACAAATTAATGGCCCCGTGTCGTCAAACTTATGCAACTAAGTATATTATGTAATTTTATATGTAACTGATTATAATATAACATTTACATTATTATTTTTACATCTGTTAAAATGTAAAGATATAGAAGATTATATACTTAATGAATATACTCGTATAATCAAGTTACGATAAAAATTATCGTTCACACCATTTTTGTATGAATTATCTATACTAATATTATAAAGAGACAGAGTTTGTTTCTTTGAACGCGCTAATCTCAGGAACTACTAATCCGATTTAAAAAAATATTTTTGCATTAGAGCCAGCCCGTTGATTGAGGAAGGCTATAGATTATATATCATCATGCTACTACTCAAGGGAGCGGAGCAGTAATCATGATATATATCAACAATTTGGGCAAATTTCTATACATTATTGTAAACCTGATGTTTATATCGGAAGTTTAAAGGCGGGCGAAGCCGCGGTTAGTGCTTATTGTGTTTTTATCTAAAAATGTACACTGACTTAAAAATTACTTTTAAGCAAACTTCAGTATATTTAAAGGTGATTTTTTTGTAATTTATATGATCTACATAAAACATAAAAATTGATCAACTAATACGTACGTAGAGTACCTACGTACTGCTTTTTGAATTCAAAAAGATGAAACTAACTTTTTTTCTATTATATATAATAGGATCATCAAAATTTGATATAAAAAGGTATTAAACGAAGCAGGTATTATCTAATCTAAACGTACATAATATGCGATATCTACATTAATTTTAAAATAATTTTCAAAGGCTCTAACACCGAGATTGTATAAATATAAAGGATAATTAGACTAACATTTTCAGCACTTCGCATAACGACTTAGATACAGTTCAATAATATTTGCACATCAGCAATATTATCAGCCCCTAGCGTACTAAAATTCATACATCGCGTCAATATGTGTTTTGTATTATATCCTCTAAGGTACCTAGAAACCAAAATATTAAACATTATGTCCCAAAATCAACTCTATAAGAGGAAAACGAGGCAAAATACAACAAATTAAATGTAAGTATAATTTCAGAATTTTTTTTTTAGTTTTGTCTTTTTATTATGGTTTAAAATTAACAAAGTATTCGAAGCTACTTTAGCGCCATTTTTCTTATCCTTCCAAATTATTATATAAAATTCTCAGTCACATCGGTTCATGTAAAATTCACTGTCTAACTAAAACTACGACTATTGAGACATCAAAAACCTTAGTTTCTAACATATACTTGTGTATTTGAAACAAAAAATCACAATAAAACCGCGAAAAAATCCATTCATATAGTTTTATTTAAAATGTCAAATATTACGCGTAAATCTAAAAAACAATCTAAGCCATAATGTTAACTAAGTCAAATTCTGTCAACGAAAACTATGATACAAAGTGAAAAATATCTATTTATTAGTCTGTCACACGAAAGGGTTACAATAACATACATCACTGCGGCCATATTCAGTTACAAAATGCAGGTATTGTCATCATGTTTGTATGGGGTTGACGAAAATGGGACCAAATTTTACACCTGTATAGTGTATACACTATACACTATTTCACTCCCCGTAGAGATTGAGTATATTGGCCTATTACTTATCTTGTGGGGCCATTTTGTACTGTTGACTCGAGAAATGGTTACCTCGTATCGGGAATGGTTGTATGAAGCTATTTTATTGCCTATTTGAAAAGAAATATTCGGCCGCTTACTTTTTATTTCGACGCGTATGATTTTTATAAATAGCTATATTAAGAAACTTATTATATTGTGACGGAATTTACTGTTAGTTTAAGATGTTCTTTGTTATCAAACAAACATATGAAGATAGAAATAAGTAAGTTAATGTTTACTTCGCAGATTTGATTCTTATAAGGTGCGTTATACTACGAGTATCTATATTTATGTTTATTTCAGAACAAATACAAAGCCTTGCAATTCAAACTGGAAAACAACAGCTCTTGATACAACCAGAAACATGGCTAAAGTGGACGAGTGGGTGGTTACGATGTTCAGTTAGAAGAAAAGATAACAATTATACAACTCTTAATTATAACTCTAAAAGAATAAACACTCATAGCTTAGAAACAGAAGAATAAACATAATAAAGTCAAAACTTGCTCAGAGAATTATTTCAGTACATTAGTACAAGAAGTCGGAACAGACGATCAAATAAAACAATTCAATAAATTCCAGTAAGTATTCGCCTAATAAAAGCATTAGTCCGCTTTGACAAACGTGGAAATTGTATTATTTGGTCCCCCATTTCTCTTTTCATGGAGGAATCGATATGGCGTCCCCGGTTCATGGTATACTGGTCGTTTTCTACGTTTTTCTACATAATACGATACCAAGTTGATATATGGGAGAGAATTTTATTTAATATCGGATTATTGATTTATGAGTTGAGTACGCGTGCCCCATATACCCGCGCCTCCCCTTAAATTGTGTTTAGTGACGTGTCGCCATGAATGCCGACATAATTTACGTGTATTGTTGTTTAGGTATCGTGCTTTATTGCCTGGAATCCGAAATATTGTTGACTTAGAAATGTGTTTGATATTTAAAGAAATATACGAACGGTGTAAATAAAGTTTATTGTGATATTAAAGGATTTTAGGTTTTATACTTTTGTTTTGTGTTTACAACTTTTATGTCTTAGATGGCTATACATGAGTCTTAAATTACTTAAGGTAAGGTAAAATTGACACTTCAAAATGGTAAAGCGTGAGCTTTTTAAGCTACTTTTATTTGTTATTTTTATTTATGTGTACAAAATAAGCATATCTAACTCAAAAAATATAGCTAATAATGAAACTTTAAGGTTTCAATGAGAAAAAAAAAACGAAATACCATCGTAATTATATTTCCTAAAACAGTACGCTTCACCCATTTTCCTTCTTGCAAGACTATCTGCATAAAGACAATAGCAGACTATAAAAATAAAGTATTACGACCAAAACATGCCACACAATATCCAAGCACTTAAGTTTCAGAACAATTACTGTATTACATACATAATTAAAACATCTTATAAGACGTTATTACTAAATTATCAAGAGTGCGGAAAGTAATATCTATAATATTATAAAGAGGCAGAGTTTGTTTGTTTGAACGCGCTGATCTCAGGAACTACTAATCCGATTAGAAAAATTCTTTTTGCATTAGATAGCCCGTATATTGAGGAAGGTTATAGGCTGTATATCATTATCACAAAAAAAGAAACAAAAAAGTTATAGTAAAATATATTTTTTAACTTACCCACTATATTTAAAGCATTGTGACTAAAACCTTCTTGCGTTCTTACATACTTAATTTAATACAGAATTGAACCAGCGATCTTTAGTATAGCAAACTAGTAACCACTGAACCATCTCGACTGGGTATAAAATTTTCTTAATACTTTGGTACTAAAACGAGTCCTGAGTCATTTCCCCGATCCGGTTAAATGTCGCTTTATATGCTAATTTTGAGACTGACAAAAAATATATTTTATAGCCTCGGGAGACAAAATCTTAATTCAACCACTAACCCGTTTTACCTTGATTTACTTACTTTTTGCAACGAAGTTTAAAAGAACTGCGATTATTCAGGGCTCTTGCTCAAATTAATTACAGCAAATGTCGTTTTTATAACATTGTTTGGAACTGGGTTAAATAAATCTCCTTGAGTTCTATTTAATAAATGTATTGGCACAAGACGTTTGGTCAATACTAATATTTGTTAGGAACCAGCTGTAAGATGCCTTGTTCTTAATTTAGCAACTTTATCTTTTAAAGATTAGAATTTCTTTTTAAAATTCCTAAACTTTTATTGGTTATGATGATATTGTTTTCTTTAGCTACACTAATACTATAAAGAGAAAGTTTGTAAGTTTGTACGTAAGGAGTTATCTCTGAAACTACTGATCTGATTTTGGAAATTCTTTCACTAATAGAAAGCTATATTACCGCCGAGTGCTATTTTCATTCCAATAAAAATGTGAAAATCATAATATTTATCTATAAATATAATAAAATTCTGAGTCGAATCTGTACATTATTTTTTTTTTTGGAAAATCTTATGAAATAGTCATTATTATCGATATGCAGACCGAATCTATAGTTTTTAGAATTTTTGTCTGTCTGTCTGTCTGTGACCGCATCACGAGAAAACCAATGGATAGATTTTGATGAAATTTGGTATGATGATAGCTGGTTATCCGGGTCCACGTATAGGATACTTTTTACTGCGGGAAAATATCTCATCTTTGATAAATCTATACTAAACGTTAAAACTTAATTAGGGACGAACCCGAGCGGAGCGAGAGTAAGTAACTAGTTAGTTTCTAAAAAAAACCTTTCAGAACATCACATACAAAATCAATTTCAAATCTAGGCCTAATAAAAACTCTCTTCCCAAGATGTCACATGCTAAAAAACTTTTCAATATCACTTATTTACTGATCGTTTAGTATCGAACCTTATTGCAATGCACTAAGGTCTACATCGTCGCTCAAACAGATTTGCTGTTGCAATTTGAGCTCTATTTCAAGAATGTAGAGTCTTTATAGTGTATGTAGAGTTCAAGGACAAACTTCAGGTGTTCAAAACCAAGGGTATGTTAATCAGGCGATAAATATAGGTGATACTTTCTTTCAAATAAGGGTTTGGATTTACAGTTCGGGACAGTGGTTCAGAGATAAACCGAAAAATCGTTATTCTGTTTTTATCTTCATAATGAGATATAGTGCAGAGCCTTTTAAATATTTCATTTAAGCCTTGCCTTATACTTTAGCAGCCATCTTTGCGTGTTCTTCTTTAACTTTTTGTTACATACGTTACTAATGTATAACAAGTAATGCCCAAGGCATTAATATTATTAAAAGAAAAAACTTATAACTATCTACATTTATAAAATTTATTATAGTACCCAGGTAACTGTGCTTCGCTCAGCGTTTTTCGAAAAGGATATAAAAATGCGCTTTTTAAGAAGAAACCTATGTATATGTAAAGATAAACTTAAAACGCAAAACCTTATTTAAATACAAAATTTGATCCAAATCGTTAGAGCCGTTTACGAGGGAAACGAAATAAATTTTTATATACATATATATAAAAAAATCTCACTTAATATTATAAGATTAATAATCATCTAGATCTGTCTTTGCGTGGTAAATATTGTAACTAGCGAATTAACCTCGCTTCGCTCAAGTATTTTGTGTTCATGACATTGTATATAGGTACAGTGTCACTTTTTGTCAAGTTTTATTTGTAGTTTTCAACATATCTCTTCAAAGCCGGTACTGTAGGATTGTCATATTTTTTATAGAAATCGAATATGCGACCTCTCATTTGCCATTGTGCTTTCTGTTTTGAGTTCAAACTCAATTATTTGTTTTAACACAACACTACTAGTGTTGACTGTTTCTTAACAATGTATTTAGTTGTCATGAATATTAAACATCTCACCTCGTGAGTTTATCAGGGAGAAACGTTTCATCTATTTGCACGGCTTTTAACATGTAGCGCAGATGTGCTTGACTGGAACTTGTTTGTATGGAAATTGTGTTAAAATGTATTGAATTTTTGGTTTTAACATAACATAAGCCCAAAACATATTCGCGATATGATCTTAATAACATCATCATTCAATTTTATTTGCTTGTAATGTCACTATATCTACACACCAAGTTATTTTTCTGTTTCTCTGTGCAAAAACTAAGGAATTATAAATAGGTACATATATACATACATAGGTATAGAAAAGTACGTACTAATTAAAATAACTCGAAACCCCTTATTTTAGCTTGATTGGTCTTAAACGCCAAAACTTCATTGCTTAACAAAATTATAGGATACTAGCATTGCCCGCGGCTCCGCCCGCGTTCATATGACCAAAACCAAATTCTTAGGTTTTACATATTAGTATACTCATATTAGTATATTAGTTGACCAGCTATTACCATACCAAATTTCTTCAAAATCCCTCCAGTGTTTTTTTCTGTGATGCGATCATAGACAGACAGAAATTCTTAAAACTACAGGTTCGGCCTCTGTTAGTGATAGTAATCTGTATTTCAATAAGATTTTCCAAAAAATATTTAAAGCACAGATAGGGCTTAGTAAATTTTAATGTATCTATAGATGTAACTAATTTATAAAGCCAAAAAGATTGTTTTTTGATAATTTGAACACGGGCGGGGCCGCGGGTAATTTAGTAGTAATTTTGATAAAATCATAGAAAGGTCTAATTTGTACATTCAATTTTTTGGCATTAAAACTTCGTATTTTAAAGACACATGGCGACATTGACGAATTGAAATATCTAAATAATACAAAAATAAATATTCATTAAAACAACTTTTTTAATGAATAAAATAGTGCTTTTGATATACTTTATCAAGATTAGCTATTTTTAATAGTTTTTGTCATATTTAGTAAGTTAAGTTGCTAAAATGTATATAGTATCATCGTATTTTTATTCTAACCAGTTTTTGTATTTTTTCTCAGAAATTAGATATTTTTCTGCGGTAAAAAGTATCCTATATGTTGACCCTGATAATCAGCTATGACCATACCAAATTTCATCAAAATCCGTCCAGTAGTTTTTCTGTGATACGGTAACAGACAGACAGACAGATAAAAATTCTAAAAACTATAGATTCGGCCTCTGTATCGATAATAATGTCTATATCAATAAGATTTTCCAAAAAATATTTAATGTACAGATTTGACTAAGTAAGAATTTTATTATATGTATAGATAAATTTCAACTCCTATTTCACCCCTTTCAAGTCTCATTTTTGTGACAAAAAGTATCCTATGTCCTTCGCCAAGGTCGCTATTTATACAAAACTTCACCAAAATTGCTTCAGCGGCTTAAAGAGACAGACAGTTACTTTCGAGTTTATAATATTAGTACAGATTTCAAACAAATTTGCCAGAGAAAAATATGAAATAATAGAAATTACCTTTTTACCTTACAATTTCTTTATAAAATGGTATTATTTCGTACAAAAAATCGTATAGCAGGATAATCACTTCACATCAAATTAGGGAATACAAGCGCGGAAACAACGTATGTTATTGATACGCCCGCTGGCACAGAGAACAAACCATTACAATAATTGGTATGGAAGAAGAAAATATTTGAATATAACATTTGTTTATTCGAATGAATTGTTAACAGGCATTTCTTTTATATAAATCTTATATATCAGTTAATATATATGAAAAAAGAATGTAATCTATATAGGTACTAATATTATGAAGAGGTAAAGTTTGTAAGTTTGTGACGTTGTAGGGGGCAATCTCTGGATCTACTGAACCGATTTAGATGAAATTTGGTAAGAAGAAAGTTTGAGACCCTGGGAAGAACATAGGATACTTTTTATTCCGGAAATCATCCCTTACAACTGAACAAAAATACTTCTCCTGAATTAAACGGCAAAATTACGCGGTCACACATTATTTCATAAGAAATAAGAAATACGTACCCAAATATCTTCCATAACAACAAGTTGCATTATTAGCCATCAAAATGAAGTAAATACAAGTATTGTAAAATAAAAAAGGAAAGCGATTCAAAACTATTTTATTTGGAGTAACAAGTTGGGCAATCTTATTGCAGGACAAGGCATGTTAGATATCGACTGTCAATGAAATGATTTTTAATAAATCTGAATAAGTAATAAGTGTTAGAGTACATAAAATACATACTAATAAATACTACTATTCGAGAATATTTCTGAAAGCCGGCTTAATACATTTAAAATTTTTAATAATACCCCAAACCAAATACAAAAGCATACAAAGATACGAAAATTAGAATAATTCTTTAAAAGAACTATTCGTACGTCGCCATCTAGTTCAAATGTAGAAATTAAGCAAATATAACCATTAACAGCAAGAGTTAAGGATTAAAATCCTTTAAGTGTATAGCAACATAAAGAAAATTTACAACTACCCTCATAAGTGAAACGTCTTAACCGCATGAGGTATGAGGTCAATCTTTATTCATACGGGGCTCGGACCAGACCGTACATTTGCAACTAAATTATTAGTCTAAATAAAATTTATGGTCTGCACTATTGGAACGACAGGATATTCTGTTGCATTTTACGGATATTGTGCAAATAAAGTTTCAGAAATGCAGAGTTATAAAATGTAATATAAATCTATTTTCTATACATATTATAAAATTTTGAGACGAATCTGTACATTAAGTATTTTTAAAAAAACCTTATGGAAATAGATATTATTATCGATACAGAGGCCGAATCTATAGTTTTTGAATTTTTATCTGTCTGGGAACGCATCACGAGAAAACCACTGGACAGATTTTGATGACATTTGGTATGATGGTAGCTGGTTATATGGATCAACTTATACGACACTCTTTACTGCGGGAAAATATCTCATTCCTGAGAAATCTATACTAAACGTCAAAACGTACAATAGGGAATACGCGTTATTCCCTATTGTACGTTTTGCGGAGCGAGGGCGAGTCGCTAGTATATCTATAAATATAATTGAATTATATGATTTATTTTAAAGTTATTATTTGATTGTATAGTGAATTTTTGAAAGAGTTAGACTGATTTTGATAGAACTTTTACTTTACCATAGTAAGACAATGTCGTGGTATTGCATAATTTTGAATCTTAAATGCCCTACAGTTATTACTTTTTAAACATTAGCTATATGGTCGTATACCATCAGTAGGTAAAAAGTTTGATGCCCTCGAGACTCCCCTATAACATTTATATATATATATATATATATATATATATATATATATATATATATATATATATATATATATATATATAAATGTTACAATTATAATTACTAAATAACACCCGTTTCCATTTCTGAAGGCAATTTCGCTCCTAGGACCCAAAATAGTATTACCTACATATTTTTTTAAATGGCACTCTCTATCTTTGTAGGCGACACGTTTTGCTCAGTTTGTAGTGACCCTACTTGCTGTGCCAGCGGTCGCGGGTTCGAGTCCTGCTGGGGGCATTCATTTGTGATGAGCAAGAATGTTTGTACTCCAGTCATGGATGTTTATATTTATAATATGTATGTATTTAAAGTTATATATGTGTAGTGTATCAACTATCTGGTTTCCATAACACAAGCCTCGTAGCTTACCATGGAACTAGATGGTGCTGTGTGTTAATGTCCCAATATATTTTTATTTTTTTAACCTACAAAGTGAAAATAAAGTTTTTTTTTATTATCTCAATTAATGAAAAAAAAAAAACATTATTTTCACTTTCTAGATAATTATAACTTATCACTCACTGAACGAAGGCTCTTAATATTGTTGCATTAATTTTTCCTTAATATTTGTAGATAATAATTATTTTTTATATATTTAACGATTAACACTGTATATAATTTGCATTGACGTAAGGAAAGTTGCGTGATATTATTTTTATGGTACAATGCAATAGTAAATCCATTTATCTTTGACACTCGACAGCTACATAAATGTTGATGTTGTGTAATGTAAGACATGGCCTGCTTGAGATCAGGGTTCTATTCTCGCTCTAAGCAAATTTTAAATACCTTTAAATAAAACTATCTTTTCGGGTTTTTTCGTGGATTTATTTTGATTTTTATATTTGATTTTATTCCCCGCGTTTCGAATGCTTTACAGCAATCATAGTCACGGAAGAGACTAAAGTTTTAGACGTCTCAAAGGTATATCTCTTATATTGTTATTGGTTATTTTTATTTAAAATGTTAAAAATTCGTGTAAATATAAGAAAGTAACAATCTTCTACATCATCTAACATGTATGCAGTTTGCTAAAGCCAAATGGGCATCGACCTACATATCCCTGTAAATAAATAAAGACAAAAAACAGAAAAGTGAATGACAATAGAAAGTACCTATTATATACCCAAAAGTCTCTAATAACGAAACAAGATAATTTACCCTAAGATAAAAAACCGAAGAGTACACAAAAACTCAAGTTTCATTTCAGACTCCATCCAAATTACAGGGCAGGTATATTTTGACAGAACATTTTTCACAGAATCCTTTGAGCCTAACAAAAATGATATAACAAAAAAGTTCCGTACTTTGGGTACTTCAAATTCATATACAAACTAGTATATACAATACAGAAATAGTAACTATTTTTAATATTGCTTTCAAAATTTATGTCACTTTGCTTTCAACAGTAACAGCTATTCCGTGTTTTTTTGCTATTTTCAAATGCATTGGACAGTTTTGGCTATAAAAATAAAAAAATCGAACACTGAAGCCGGTTAAAAAATAAAAATATGTCTTTGTATTTTAAAATTGTACGTTTCACGTGTTTAGTTAATATAAAAATTGCAAAATATTTTACTAAATCGCAAAAAATCTTTTGACTTGCTTCAAACTTACTTAGAACCACAACGTCTAAACTCTTATCATTTGTAAATTGGAATAAATTAAAATAAAATTATGATACATAGGTTACTTTTTATCCCGAAAAAATGTACGGTTTCCGTGGGATAGATTTATTTTTGTTTCAATAGGGACGAACCCAAGCGAAGCGAGAGTGAGTAGCTAGTATATAAGAACATCTTGCATAACCGATATCAAGGCGAAAGAGTGAGTAACATGATTTTGACCAACATAAAATCCATTAGTTACTGAGCCATGTAATAATTTTAACAAAGACAACTCACTAGAATACAACGCACAGTCAATAAATCATCGACAAACGCACATCCCATACCATATTAATATGACGCAAGACAAAAGTGAAAGGAGATCGACCTATGACCTCAGCCTTTGGTTAAAATAACTCGACAGTGTATTGAGTACTTATATCATGGTCGGATAGGTTTCATCTACATAGTAACAAATACATACTTATGTGTCTATTAGAATTACTCATGCAATGTTTATCTGTCTGTTTGTTTGCGTCAATCTTGATAACGAATGTGTCAATAATAATTGGTTACTGATTTAGGTTACGTATTATCGAAACACTCCCAGGAATACAATTTATAAAGGAAACATAGAACAAGTAGGTGTGGAATGCGATGAGTTTCCATATTAATATTATTATTATCTTAATATATATATGTATATATATATATATATATATATACATATAATACTTCTGTACGTGTGTTTGTTAACCTACTCCTCCTAAAGGACTGGACCGGTTTGGATGAAATTTTGTGTGTATATTTCAATGGGCTCCTAGATGGTTTGAAAACAAAAATGGACCCAGTAGGTGGCGCTGCAGTCGGTGTGTAACTGATCATTTCCTAAACGGCAGGGACGATTTTAATGATATTTTTGTGTATGTTGGGGTAGGTTCCTGCAAGGTTTGAAAATACAAATGTATCCAGTAGGTGGCACTGTGTTAATGTATGCAGTGGGTGTGTCACAAAATTTTCATAAAAGACTCCATTTTCTGAGCAATAAATAAATTTGAATTGTTGATTAAATTAAATAAAAATCGATGTGTGTATGTATGTTTCCTGTGGACTCCAAAACAGGTGGAGCGATTATGATGAAATTTCCAGGTAATCTTCAGATTAGCCCAGCGGGTGATCCTGTGAATTTTGTTAGTGATCGGAAGTTTGGACGCGGGTGAAGACGCGGGTACTCCTAGTCTATATATAAATAGGCAAAGACAAAACAGTTCAATGCCTTTTTCTCCTTCTGCTTCTCAACCGATTAATTTTATTTAGTATTTATTGACAAGCTTTAGTGTTATAAAATCTTGGAAACTGTTGGTTTACTAACTCTAGACATCATTCTTAGCAAGCATCAACAAGTAGAATGCAAAAAGTTAAGTTTGAATCCAAATAATAGATTTTTAGGTTTTTATCTTAAAACTTTGATTATTTTAATGAATTTATTTCTTTTTTATCTATTTTAAATATGAATAAGTTTTATCGTAATGGGTCTAATTGAATAGAATGTTCGACAAAAAAATATTACAACTAAGCAAACTGAATTAACAATCAGGCAATATTCTCACGATGCGTTGCAAAATCGTAAGTTCCTAGGTCAATAGTGCAATTATTCGTCACGACGGCATTCGAAGAAGGCTTTGTTCTTATCGAGGCTAGAGCATAATTAAGGGCAAACGATACTAATCGATAGAAAAAAATCTAAACCAACTTATAATACTTATTAATAGTATTAAATTTTATTATAATATTTCTTTCGTGTATCTTAAAAAAATCAAAAAAGAAATTCGCAATAACTTAGAAAATTTAAGAAAACTTAAACCCAGAAATCATCCCTAAAGGGGGTGAAAATGGTGATAAAAGTTTGTATTGGGAAGGAAGCTAGATAGCGAGGGTGAGTCACTAGTATACAATAATTACTCGTTTAATAGTATAGGATATTGCAGTAATCTCTATATAACGCAGTGGAAAGAAATTGCATAATCATTGAATTAAAAATATAAAGAAATTATAAAAATGTTTCAAACGTTTCTTTGCGCTGGCTTTTATATTGCGCTGACAGAAAAAGTGAAAAGAAAATGTGTTTAATATTATAAAGTATAAACCATACAAAAAGGCTGTTCAAACTATAAATGGGCTTTGAAAAGCTAATTAATATAAAAAAAACAATTTTTAAATAACTACTTAAGTACTTAATAAAATGAGCAAAATGAACTAATATTTGAAAGAGGAATTTTTATTTGACCTCGTTTGGCTTGAAATCAAAAATTTGTTTGCAGATTATGAAATATTGGCATCAGCTAATATTAGGTTAAAAGAGCTCAAAGTCAGAGGCAATTAGTTGAGGTATTCCAATTTAATAACCGAAAGCTTGGATATGAACCCAGAACAAAGCCCGTAGCTTTTCGATCCGACGCGACGCACGTATATCATTTTAAACAAATCAGTAGGTACGACCAAATTAGGATATGGTAATTTAAATCAATTATCTATACATATAATAAAATTGTAACTAAGTCGAATCTGTACATTAAATATTTTTTGGAAAATCTAATTAAAATAGACATTATTATCTATACAGAGTCCGAATCTATAGTTTTTAGAATATTTGTCTGTCTGTCTGTCTGTTAAAGTATATACATATTTAATATGTATTAGGATGTAACGTTTAGTATAGATTTCTCAGAGATGAAATATTTTCCCGTAGTAAAAAGTATCCTATATGTTGACCCGGATAACCAGCTATCATCATACTTTTTAAAATTTTATCAAAATCTGTCCAGTGGTTTTCTTGGGATGCGTTCCCAAACAGATAAACAGATAGACAAAAATCTTAAAACTATAGATTCTGCCTCTGTATCGATAATAAAGACTATTTCAATAAGATTTTCTAAAAAATATTAATTGTACAGATTCGACTCAGTTAGAATTTTATTATATGTATAGAGTAGGTACTCCATAGAGTCTTGTGCACCCAAGAGTCGAACCTGTGACCTCGTTCATGTTAAACAGATTACTTCTGTGCTACTAAGTGCAATGTGCTAATAATGTGTAAAGATTTAACAGCTGTCCGATAATCAATAATAGATTATTATATGTCTTATCCACATTTTATACTCCTTGTGAAATTTTCTAAATAGGATGAAAATCCTTTGTAGTGATATTTTTCATTAACATGAAATGTCATGCTTTTTTTAAAGAAAAAGACAGGGTTTACTTATGACTGCGTGTAATTTACGAAGGATTATAAAAACTAGCCTTCGCACACGGTATTGCTCACGTTTAATTTGATAATCCAGAAACAATCTTTACTCTAAATCTCAAGTGAGAACACTTAATAATTTTCACATTGCTACAATAGTAATAAAAATACAAAAACATGTTTTTTAATGCTGCATCTATACTAAGAGGCAGAGTTTGTTTGTTTGATTGTTTGTTTGAACGCGCAAATCTCAGGAATTACTAATCCGTTTTAAAAAATCCTTTTGTATTAGATAGCTCGTTCATTGAGGAAGGCTATATATTATCCCGGAAAAAATGTACGGTTCCCGTGGGATAGATTGGTTTTTGTCTAGGGACGAACCCGAAGCGAAGCGAGGGTGAGTCGCTAGTTTATAATAACTCGTATTCTCCCAGTGATCGAAATTCGACCATAATCATTTTTGATAACACTAAAGCTCGTCAATAGCTGCTAAGCAAAAAAAATGACTTAACAAACAGGAGAAAAAGAAAAAGGTACTGGATTATTTTGTCTTTGCCTATTTATAAATAGATAAAATAAAAAAAAACGTGTGTGTGTATTTATGTACGCACGTAAGTAGTTATACTTCTTTACCGTAACAGGACAAAAAAAGATAAAGATTTCATCCCGTACGTCACAACTCTCTGTTTGTAAAAGGAATGCAGCTAACTTCATTATGTCGCTTTTTGGCTGTCGGTGTGCGCGCGCACCGTAAAAATTTTACTCTCATAATTTTATTTCAAACGTGCCACAAGATGTATAACTGAAAAAATAAGTTCAAAAATAAGTAAAGCCTTAGACAACAGGTAAATAGAACAAATATAAACCGCCCTATTAAACTATATGATTTATTAATTAGAAAAATAAGCTTTTCAAACTAAAGCTGTGAGTAATATATTATATGTATAATAGATATTGAAACTCAGTTGGAAACTTTAACGTGTTCCATATCGAAATCTACCCCGAGGTGTAATTACATATAATTGTATACGGCTTCGATTGATTACTATTATTAGTAGATTTCGAAACGACTTATTTATTTATTATATAATTAATAAAAATACTTTCAAGCTAAAACCATTAATTCATACGAATATTATAATTAAGATAATAACTATCTCAATATATACATACATGTTACAGTAAAAACTCTTTTCTAGTTAAAAGTAATTTTGATTAGAAAACGTTGGTCAATATCACTTTTGACTTGCGTGCTAAGTAGCATTATAATATATCCTTTCCAGATTTCACCTAAAACCTTTAAGCCATAACGTGAAGAACTAACTTTCTAACTTTCACGATTATAATAATAACGAGATTTGTATATAAAATATCAAGTATCAACATTCTTCTCAAACCTCTTCTTCCTACTCTTCTTCTCCTTTCTTTCCTGTCTTTCACTCTTAAAGATAGCAGCAGTACGTAAGTAACACTCAGGGGTGTAGTAGTTACGATGATCCCATCACGCGTATACTATTTTGATAAGTTTTTTTTCCAATATATAAATATATCGTGTCACGGTGTTTGTGGTCGCACTCCTCCGAAATGGCTTGACCAATTTTAATGATTTCTTTTGTATATTTAGTAGATATGAGAATAAGTCGTAAAGTGTTTTGATTTTCTACCCCCAGCTTCCATTTTTTAAGTAACTTGAGTTGAATCCGAGCGGAGCGAGGGTGAGTCGCTAGTGTTTTTATAATGTATCCTGTCTATCTGGGAACACATCACGAGAAAACCCCTGGACAGATTTTGAGGAAATTTGATATGATGATAGTTTATCCGGGTTATTTGGTTACCCGGGATAACATACAGGACACTTTTTACTGCGAAAAAATATCTCATCTGTGAGAAATCTTTACTAACCGTTAAAATGTACCTAGGGAGTAGGGACGAACCCGAATGGAACAACGCTAGTAGAATATAAATAACCTCTTAATAACAAAATAAACAATCTCTTTATTAATTTGCAATAACTAATTTAACATAGTGCTGGATTGCAAACAAAATTAATAACAATGTCAAGGAAACTTATGATTCATTATGTATCTATGGAATATCTGAATGCAACGAGCATTGTTCAAGTCGATTCACGATACCATCAATACCACGTCGAATATTATTTGAAAAGGTCATATACATTAGGCGACGCCCATAAAGAATTTACTACAAGAATACACGTAATTTAACCGTGTTTATTTAATACCTAACTACTATTTGCCTGCAGCTTTCCTCGCGTGGATATGTACGACAGTTAAAATTAATAAAAAAAACCCTATCGGCTACGGTAAAAACAGTACCGGTTCTTTTTTAAAGTTTTGTTACTAGATCAGTGTGTTTGGCACTTTTCCCGTGGAAACGGCTGAACGGATTTTCATGGAATTTAGTTCACAGACAGATGGACTGTAGTACTCATATTTATAAGTCACGGTTAGGCACTTATGGATGTATCCATGAGCTGCGAGAGTAAATCGCTAGTTAAAAATAAACTACTAAGCAGAGTCACGGGCAAAAGCAATATTGCAATAATATATTTATGTATAATATCTATTACAAAAATTACAAATTTTTGTTCGTGTAATAAAAATCTAATAAAAAGCGCAAAAGAAACCAAAGTCACAGCTTGTCAGAAAATAAATATGGAGAAAGTTAACATTTAAGTGCTAAATAAAGCTTGAGTGAAATTTCTAAGAAAATAATAAAATATTTTACTCACATCTGATGAGTAAGACGCTACTCATAAATATAACACGAGGATTTCGCCAAATCTATTAACTTATGCAAACAATGACTGTTTAAAACATGACTGCATGCATTCTTATACCGCATTGATACCTGTGAGTAATTTTAAATAAAAGAAATTGTTAATGGTCGAGAGCTCTTATATTTAGAATCCTAGTGGATTCGATTTCTGTTTAAGTCAATTTAGTATGATTATACTAGCGACTACTACTAGAAAAACAAAACAAATCTATCCCACGGGAACCTACATTTTTCCGGGATAAAAAGTAGCCGAGAAATCTATACTAACCGTTAAAACGTATCTATGTAACGAGTGAGTCGCTAGTTTTGTTTATAAATATTAATTTAATAAAGTGTATAGTGGCAACATAATGAACTTATAGGTAAACGAATGATCCATCAACGTCAGTTCTTTTGTCTTATCGACTCAAAGTGCGTACGCAAATAGTTCTTTGTTAAGAAGTTCAATGTGTAAGCATTAAATGTAAGGCTAAATAAAACTCATTTATTCTCGATGGGAATATTAAGTGAGAAACTTCGTTTGGAAGGATGCTAGAAACATTATATTTATTGTACTTTTAAATTGAATTGAAAGTACTTTCTTAGATTTACGCGAATATTTGACATTTTAAAATAAAACTATCTTTTCGGATTTTTTCGCGAATTTATTTTGATTTTTGGTTCCCGACGTTTCGAATGCTTTACAGCATCCATGGTCACGGGAAAGACTGTCTTTCCCGTGACCATGGATGCTGTAAAGCATTCGAAACGTCGGGAACCAAAAATCAAAATAAATTCGCGAAAAAATCCGAAAAGATAGTTTTATTTTGAATTGAAAGCTTCTTAGGGCCCTCATTCATGTCTGTGACTTACGAGTTGATTGACCGTTACTTGTCATTGATCTAAGTAGTCTCTAGCTAAAAAAAAAATTATTTAATCTACACATATAATAAATCTGTACATAAAATATTTTTTGGAAAATCTTATTGAAATAGTCATTATTATCGATAAGAGGCTGAATCTATAATTTTTAGAATTTTTGTCTGTCTATATGTCTAGTAACGCATCATAAGAAAACCACTGGACAGATTTTGATTAAATCTGGTATGATGATAGCTGGTTATCCGGGTCAACATATAGGATAATTTTTACTGCGGGAAAATATCTCATCTCTGAGAAATCTCTACTAATCGCTAAAACGTACATAGTGGCGAACCCGAGCGGAGCGAGGGTGACTCGCTAGTATCAGATATAAAAACTTCTTATCGTCCAAACCGAATAATTGTAACGTAAATATTCATACAACTCCAAATTCGACTATACTAAAACGAAATCTGCAGTACACGAGAGCGCATACAATATTAAATTAACTTAAAAATACATGTTCAAAACTAAGCTTAACATGTATCTAAATGCACAGGGTGTTTTAAATTTTATTGCAAATAATCATATAGAAGCTTAGACAGAAGGTAATAAAATTCAGTCGCCACAAACATTTTATTTCGCACAGTGAATGAAACTAGAAACACGTATGAACAAATTATGACTGCTATAAAAAGCGGACGGCTCATTAGACTGCACGTTCGTACAACAAAAGGCTGGTGTCAGCACACTACGTAATATAATATAAGAAAACTGATTAACAAAGAACAGTAAAAAGTAAGCACGTAATCAACCTGTGATCAAAATAAAATGGCTGTATTAAATCCTCTAATTCTGAGGGTGAAAAGGTTAAGTTGAGAATAAAAATCTATCCATTTGTTTTTATATTGAAAATATTATAAGCAAGCGACTTAAGGCAACGACCTTAGGGCTTATTTGTTCAAACTATCAATACTTGTTGTACTTTATAGTAGAGAGTCTTTATTTCTAAAACAAAGCTTTACTTTCAAGATTTATTACATGTACAATATATAGATAAAAGGATAAATAGTGTATGTAAATATAAAACTCGTTATTTTAATCCGTAGTTAAACTTTTCACAACTTAGTTTTTAACTAAAAAAAAAGCACTTAAAGATAATTCTTTCTTCCTTAATATATATATATATATATATATATATATATATATATTATATATATATATATATATATATATATATATATATATATATATCCACAAATAGCGAAGATATAAACAAGAACAATTAACTTACAAACAAAAAAATACACACCGTAGAATTGTTTCTTCTGCTTTTATTGTATTCAGCCTTTTTTAAGACATGCAGGTTTCCTCACAATGTTTTCCTTCATCTTAAGACAAGTGATAATCATATTAGAAATGATGCGCACATGAAAATATCAGAGATGCGAGACCCGGGATTTGAACCCGCTTCACTCGGTTTCCCAAGCAAACGCGTTACCACTGGGCGACCACTGCCTAATGTTGGTAAAATTAAAAAGATCACTTAATGATTTATATAATTAATGCCATTTACTTACTATTTTATTATTTCATGGAGATTTCATCGATATAATCAAATTTCATTAAATGGATACTCAAAAAGTAATCTTTTATAACAAGTCGAACCTAAGTAAACCGAGCGTATACTAAATCTTCTCATATATGTATGTGGAGATAGAGCACGATTCGCCCCTCATTTAATTAGGCTGGGAAAGGGGAAAAATTGCGAAAGCACGTGACCTAACTGTATGGTATAGCGATGGCGACATATTTAGTATATATACTCGTTTATCTACTGATAAAATACTTTCTTAAATTTTCGCGTATATTTGGCACTTCGGATAATTTTTCTTTTTCAAATTTTGTCACGCATTTACAATGAGTTTTGTCACGACAATTCGTATGTTCAACAAACATGGTCACTGGAGAGAGAACACATAATAAAAAAATATTAAAAAAAAAAAAAATCAAAAACAGGCTTTTAAATCATATAAATTGTGTAATGTGATAAAGGGGTTTGATTTAATTAAAAGTTATTTTTTTATATATTTATTCGTATTCTTCTCAGCAAAGTCTTTCATATTATATCCATGTCATGGGGGTGCATAAAGAAACATAGTCCGACATCTTTGGGAGTCCGCCATCTTCGGGAGTCCCATGCATTGTCATCTAAACTAAACAAGTACAGGAAATTTCTGCTCAATCGGTTAAGGATTTGACCCGAACAAACGTTGCAAGTGAAATAAAAACTTATAAAAATACAGAGTACAAAAAATCATACATCTCATATGATTTCAAACACTTAAATTAGATATTATGAGTAACTCAACACATTTTAAGCATTAATGATGGAAATATTTTCAGACCATAACAAAAAATATTAGTTTATCAATATTAATAAAGAGGAGAGATTTGATTTTTTGTTTGTTTGTTTGTACAGAATAGGCTCCGAAACTACTAAACCTATTTAGATGAAATTTAGTAAAAAATAGTTTGAAACCCTGGGAATAACACAGGATAGTTTTTATCCCGGAAATCATCCCTTAAGATGGTGAAAATGGGGATGAAATTTTGTATTCGAACCAACCTAGTAACGAAACCGAGCGAAGCGAGGGTGAGTCGCTAGTAGTAGAATAAAAAGGGAGTTGAATTCACAGTAACAAGACAAGCACGATAAAATAGTTAAATAAATAAAAGCCAAAATACCTTCAAAATTTCACAATTTAGAAAGTCGAAGAACATATAACCGTAAAGTACAATAATGTTCAAAGTACTAAAAAGAAACAGTTCACTGCATTCATTTGAAGCATGTTTGTCGCCACCACAAATAGAATACACCTGGATTAAAACCAAGATCTGCTATAGTAGTTACTATAGTTAACTATAGCAGCTAAGGTATTAATTTTCTTTTTTTTTAATGGCTTACTTTTTACAAAATATACACTTTTTCCATTGGGTTATCCCCAACTATGTACACACAATACTAACACCAATACACTTGCGCACTCACTTCAATACTCCCGCTCTCTTCCTTCCGGAAGCCCTTTAGTTTGATAGATTAAGATATTGCGTGTTTATCTAACGAGATTTAAAAAAATCTCTTTAAATATATAAAAGACTATCCTTATTGCAACATATTTGACAACACGTTTGGCTCAGTTTGTAGTGACCCTACTTGCTGTGACAGCGGTCGCGGGTTCGAGTCCCACTGAGGGCAATCATTTGTGTAAAGAGCACGAATATTTGTACTCCAATCATGGGTGTTGATATTTATAATATGTATATATATTTAAAGTTAAAGTTATATATGTGTAGTGTATCAACTATCTGGTATCCATAACACGAGCCTCATAGCTTACCGTGGAACTAAATGGTACTGTATGTGAATGTCCCAATATATTAATTAATTATTAATTAACACTATCGAATCACTTCATGTACCTACTGAGATAAAAGAAACTAACCAAAGTAAGTTACGTTCTCGCTAACGTCTTTTAAAACTATTAGTCCTATAGTAAGTGGTGGATAGTTCAACTCAGTCGCGTTAGTGTTCCTAAATACTAACTGAAATACCACGTGTAGAATTTAATTAAAAGCTAACTCTGTTATGCCAGCGGCTGTCATTAGCAGAGTTTACCATTAAATATTTGTGTATTGTACATACGGCATTTAAAAGCCGTAAATATTTAAGGAAATCAAAATGTAATACTAACAAATAGTAGTGTATGTATGTAATGAAAGATATTACTTTTTATCTATAACTCATAATAGATATAGCTATACTATAATCCCATAAATGTTATATATGGGAAAGTTTGGATGCCATGATGTTTGTTACTCAATCACGCCAGAACGGCTGAACGGATTTGAATAAAATTTGGTACTAAGATAGATTATAGTCTGAAATAGCACATAGGTCCAGATGACCAAAAAACCAAATAAAATAGCTCTATTGTTATTTTTTTTAAATAAGTTATTTTTAATAGATTTTGCCTTATTTAGTAAGTGATTTTATTCTAACTAGATTTGTATTTTTATCAGAAGTTAGATATTTTCCCGCGGTAAAAAGTCCTGAATGTTGACCCGGATAACCAGCTATGACCATACCAAATTTCATTAAAATCCCTCCAGTAGTTTTTCTGTGATGCGGTAACAGACAGACAAACAAAAATTGTAGAACTATAGATTTGGCCTCTGTACCGATAATAATGTCTATTTCAATAAGATTTTCCAAAAAACATTTAATGTACAGATTCGACTTAGTTAGAATTTTATTATATGTATAGACAATAATACATAAGATTACATGAATAAGCTATAAGCAGGTACACTAATTTTTGTGTTAGTGGTTAGTCGTCGAAATAAGTGCGTTCAATTCAACAAACAAAATTAACCTTTTAAGCTTCATAATATTAGCATCCCCCTTTCTTCTTAAAAATATAAATTTCCTATAGCCCCCTAACAATTTTTAGAATTTAACGAAGAATAAATCAATGACTAAACGGTATTTCACTTTAATATATAGATAACACGTAGGAATAGAAATGATTCATGCATATCCAAGAAACTAGCCTAAATTTTATACCATGGTATTACTAAGACCACTAGCAAATAAATCACACGGCAATATAACTTGCTTGCGCAATGACAGTGCGCAGTCAAAGTATCATTTGTCTTATTTATTTCACAATGCGTTTATTCACTATAACTTTTATCTGACTCTACTGACATTTTAAATCGGTAGTCCTGTAAAATTTGTCGAGACCACAAATTTCATATAGACTCCTAAAATAAATTTTCGTATGAATTATTTTTTCAATAACAAGTATAAACAAAAAATAGGAAAAAAACCCAGACCATCTTGGACCGATTTTTATGAAACATAGCTAGAAACACTTTACCTTTCAAACAAAAAAAAAATCAAAATCGGTTCATCCGTATGGGAGCTACGAGGCCACAGACAGACACACACACACACACAGACACGTCAAACTTATAACCCCCATCGTTTTTGCTTCGAGGGTTAAACATATTGAATTACAATGTAGCCTGTATTCTTACTTCGCGATTGGTTAAGCAGTTGAAGCGACGACGTGTAACAAATTATTTTTTTACTTTAAATAAAACTAGATGATTATAACTTAATAAAGAGTAAAATCTTAAAAGAATTGATAAAGATCAAAAGCAAACATCTTTAAAGTTTTTTATCAATATATTATAAATATATATCTACATATACATTTTTAAATAAAATACGCACTACAAATATAAAGATCTTCATTAACCTTTGAAAAATTATATTTGTGATAACATTTCAAAGAAACTTTTTGTAGAACTAAATTAACATAGATCAAACGTTGTTCGTAAAAAGTAAATTACCTTTAATAAAAAATATCTAGAATATAATAATTCTAATATAATAATTTCATGTCAATTTAGCTGTTTTTCATAACTTCGCCCATATTTTTAAGAGAAACATATTTTTAATACTAAATTCGGCACTTTAACTATCTTAGAAAGTAGATCTGATGAACATTTAAGTTGAAAAAGTATTTACATTTAATTTATTTGATCAAAAAACGCACAAATTAAGCTCATAACTTCACGCACTCATATATGTACATTCTTTTTAAGTAAAAAAATAAATAAATTTCAAACAAACTTCATAAGAAAGTACTCACCAAGCCACGTTAAGAAGTGGGTTCTTTTTCTCGAAATGTATATTCACGATATTTATATTAATTATGTAGTCTTTGAAAATTATTATTAAAACAAGTCAAATACTAGCTAAAACGATCCATAACACACACAAACAAAAAAAATCCAACTAAACACCTCCTTTTGAATTCGATTAAAAGAATCATCTAGATTCTAGATAATAAATAGCATGTAAGCATGAAACTCATAAACTGTAATTTGTCTATAAATACATATATAATGAAATTCTGAGTCGAATCTGTACACTATTTTTTTTAAAACCTTTTTGAAATAGTCTTTATTATCGATACAGAGGCCGAATCTATAGTTTTTAGAATTCTTATCTGTCTATCTGGGAACGCATCACGAAAACCACTGGACAAATTTTGATGAAATTTGATATGATGATAGCTGCTTATTTGGGTCAACATACTTTTTACTGCGGGAAAATATTTCATCTCTGAGAAATCTATACTAATTATTAAAACGTAACTAAGGACGAACCCGAGCGGCGCGAGCTTGAGTCGCAAGTATCAAATAAGACAAAATTTAAGCTTCACAAAGTGTACACAAAGCAATATTTAAATTATTTAAGCAATATTTTCTCATTGTACTCGTACCTACGAGTAACATTCCTATGAAACCACAGAACGTGGGAGCTACAAATTAAGCCTCAAGAACGACATGACACTCTCAACTTGGTCGATCATATTTTATCTGTAAAAGCCATTACAAGTAATGACAAAGTAAGAATTATTTATAACTTATTATAATATATTAGCAAAGTTATCGGCAGAATGAATAATTGTTTAATGATATATTGTTTTCCAAATTCGTTGGAATTTGATTTATATTAATGAAGTCTACGTAAGAGCTCTCCTTAATTTAGACCTAAATTAATTGTTTGAAATCCTTAAATATCTATACATATAATAAAATTGTAACTAAGCCGTATCTGTACATTAAATATTTTTTGGAAAATCTTATTGAAATAAACATTATTATCGATACAGAGGCCGAATCTATAGTTTTTAGAATTTTTGTTTGTCTGTCTGTATGTTACGCGTCACAGAAAAACTACTGGTGGGACTTTGTTGATATTTGGTATGGTGATAGCTGGTTATCCGGGTCAACATACAGGATACTTTTTACCGCGGGAAAATATCTCATTTCTGAGAAAAAAATACAAAAATTGCAAAGTAAGAGTATACTAATATGTAAAACCTAAGTATTTGGTTTTTGACGTTTCGAATGCTTTACAGCAATCATGGTCACGGGAGAGACTAAGGTTTTAGACATCTCAAAACTAATTATATAATTGTAACAGACAGTGCCTACCCACAAAAATACAAAATGATTTGAAATAACAACTTTTTAACAAAAAAATAAAAACCGACTTCAAAAAAGGACTAAAAAGTAAAAAATAACTGATTAGTAGTTTTCATTTACTATACATACAAATATTTTCGAAGTCGGTGTGCTTTGCTTTGTATCGGCCGGCACCGACTTTTTATCGCGGAAATCATCCCTTAAGGGGGTGAAAATAGGGATGAAAGTTTGTATGGGAAATCAAGCTAGGGACGAAGCTGAGCCGCTAGTATATAATATGCATACATTAAGTTAAAATTGTTTTACAAGATTTTATTTCATAGTTATTTATGAGTGGAGCTACATCGCGTTAGTAAGTTTGTTTATAGGTACAGTTAATTTACTAAAAACTTATTCAAATACTTAAGACTTATACTCAGACTCTGGGTGATTCTATGATTTTTTTTATTTATAAACAGATTGAAATAAACAAACACTAAATGTTAAATGAAACTTTACCACAATACATTAGAGAAAATCGCACCCAAATTGGTTAGGCCGTTTCTGCGATTATCGCGCACAAACGGAGAGACAAACCAACAAACGAAAATTCAAAAAAAGTCATTGTTTTGGGTTCTATTGCGTTAATAAAGACCCCCAATAGTAGTTGTTCTCAAATATCTTCCAGGTACAGACAGCGATCAGTTACAGTTTCATTATATGTATAGATTTAAACCAAACAAAAACAGTTATAATTCTCAAGTTAAATTTAACAGAAAAAGCGTCAATAGGAATCAGGTACGCAATGTTTTAGATCGCAGTCAGACAGACAACATGCGTGATTAACGACGAGTGGGCGAAGATTGTAAGATTAGACAGTCTTGCTACTGACATTGGTAATTGATTTCTGCCTGTACATTTTACTGGAAAAACAACTTATTGCTGTACAAGAGAGTTCGAGAACCTTAAAACTGTAAAATTGATTTATATATATATTTTTTTAAATTAAAAAGAAAACAGTATACAATTTTAAAATCCATTCGTATAAGAGTTCACTAACAATTGTATATTTTAAAAAGCAACTACCATACAGACAAAAATATTACATTTAAACGATTTGAAAATTTAATCTCCCATATTGCATTATCCAAACTATCTATAGAAAATTGGAGACGGCGTAAATGAAAATGACTTAATAGTCTATATTACGGTTCTCTATACTAATATTATAAATATGAAAGTTTGTGAGTATGGATGTATGGATGTTTGTTACTCTTTCTCGCCAGAACGGCTGAACGGATCTGGATGAAATTTGGCACAGAGATAGATTAGTATGGAATAACACATAGGCTACTTTTTATCCCGGAAAAATATACGTTACGGGATAGGTTTGTTTTTGTTTTCCTAGAGGTGAGCCCGAGCGATGCGAGGAAAAGCCGCTAGTTAGACTATACTATGGCATTACGCTATTATTATAAATGCGGGAGTTTGAGGCTGAGAGTTTCGTCTTCACGTTGTAAGCATTCAATTCAAAATCAAGATTTTTTTGTACTCGTAGTACTAATTTAGCACATAACATTTTTATCATCGTATATATATATGCCACACAAGTAAAGCCGCGAACAAAAATTATGTATGCAAACATTTTACAATAAAGATAATTTAACTGTACATTCCATGCAATAAGAAACACGATATTATTTTCAATATCAATCGTTCCGCATCTAAATACACAAATAAACTGCAGCATAAACCAAAGACTAAAGGATAGACCGTAGATCTTCAAACGAATCTATCCCGAGATATCGGTACAGCTATCCGAAGATAACTTATCGACAACAAGGACAAAGGCGCAGGCTTGTAATAAATAAAAATTACAACGGTCCCATTGTTCTGGGTACAAGATAATCGCATTAGGCGACTTACGGGGCTTACTCGAACAATTAATCTCCATCTAGCTGGACTAGTTGAGTGGCGCAAGTAGAAAAAAATTAGGCATTTTTTTACATGCTCTTATTAGTTTTCTTAGCTTTATTAGTTTTATTTGTAAAAATGAAATCTATAGGTACATATAATAAAATTCTAACTAAGTCGAGTCTGTACATTAAATAGTTTTTGGAAAATCTTAATGAAATAGACATTATTATCGATACAGAGGCCGAATCTATAGTTTTTAGAATTTTCGTCTGTTTGTCTGTTACCGCATCACA
Source organism: Brenthis hecate (assembly GCA_951806755.1). NCBI lineage: Eukaryota > Metazoa > Arthropoda > Insecta > Lepidoptera > Nymphalidae > Brenthis > Brenthis hecate. The sequence continues at coordinate 16,617,775 of OX638250.1, forward strand.
GAAGAAACTACTGGAGGGATTTTGATAAAATTTGGTATGGTGATAGCTGGTTATCCGGGTCAACATATAGGATACTTTTTACCCCGGGAAAATATCTCATTTCTGAGAAAAAATACAAAAACTGGTTAGAATAAAACCATGATGATACTATATATATATGTTAACAAGGTAACTTACTAAATAAGGCAAAAACTATTAAAAATAGCTTATTTTGAACAATAAAATAACAATAGCGCTATTTTATTTGGTTTTTGGTCATCTGAACGCGGGCGAAACCGCGGGCAATGCTAGTCATATAATGAAAGTCTATTTTAATCTACTTTAAAATATCGTATATACATATGTATTTGAATCTTTGTACGTGAAATCTGTATGTAAATACAATCATTTTGTATCAACAAGCTGCATGGGCGGCGGTAGAATTATTTCCAAGGGATGCATCTACTTCTTGATTCTTAATATTAAACTACTAACTAATCTTAAAATGATTAAATATTTAATTTTTATTTATAATTAATGTAATATTTTTTTGAAGCTACCTAAATTTAAACAGGATTTTTACTATATAATTTTATTTCTTTAACTGGATAGGGATCGTCGCTGGATAGCGGAATTTTACCATTGTCACTAGAAAAACCATTGATTTTGGATTAATTAGATTAGTTTTGTTAATTCTGTACAATGTTATCGGTTCATCAGATGACAGTTGACAAAAACAAGTGGTTATCAATAACATAAGCCCCGCCCCGTATATGAGAATATCAGACCCCGGATCTAGTGAGAATTAAGGTACGTAATTTACACACCAAGCTAGTTAATAGCTTGGTGTGTAAATTACGTACGTTGCCAAATGGTATTATAATTCACGCAATTTAATAGAAGAAATCGATACAACTTCAGTTGAGCTCAAATCAACTTTCTACATTATTTTTAATATTAGTTACCCACATATAACCGACAGTAATAAAAACATATTGAAAATAAAAAGAAATGAGTAAATATCTTATGACTTGAGTCAAAAAAATATATATAATCTGAGTATAATTGATGGTTCGCAATATGATGTCGCAACTCGTCCTTGAATTAATAAGGATTAATTAGGTATGCTAAAAACACTTAAGATGACATTTTACTTAAAAAAATATCAAAATGACTCCAGCTTAGACGCAGTCAACTGTAGTTTGATCGGAGATTGTTAACTTACTATGTAAAAAGTTTCATAGATACAATATGAGTTGTCATACCTGGAACAAAATAAAATTCTATTAGATTTAATTTAATGTATTAAAACATATAGGTGTTTAACTTCTTTATACTCTCTTACAATACTCTTCATTTTTAGAATGTTATGAGCTTTTCTGTCGTATGATGTTTGTTTTTCAAATATACAATCATAAGCTTTATATATTATAAGCTAAAAAAATTGTCAAAGACCAGGCTCGAACCCGTGACCTTAAACGTACACTGATATTTGGACCACAAAACCCTACAGCCTTTAAAATTCACTTCAATATAAGACCAAATGTATGAAAGATTAAATAATTTCGCTTTAAAAGCATATTAAACAGTCATAATGGTGCTTTAAAAAACTCATAAGTTCCACTCTCCGAAAATTCGCTTTTGAAAAAAAAATACACTCCAACCAGAATTCGAACCGAAATATGCGCTTTTTCAACTTACTATTTGAAACACGTTTCATTTTTAATACCGAATCAGGTTAAAAAATCATATTTGGGAAAATGGGTTAGCGGAGTTTTTCATTTTTCTTAGATTTCGAGAAAGCCACTCGAAATAAAAATTATAGGCTGCTGGAGTTTAGGTGGAAATTTTGATAAATACGTGAAAATACACTGTTTCGAGATATTTTTGAAATTCCGCAAGCAATGGAAAAATGTTTCACTTATCAATATACGGTATCCATTAGTATATATTAGTCTTAAAAAATAGTTCGCGAATAAAAGTTAATATTAGAATTAAAGTATTTTGACCAATGTGGGTTCAAAAAACATATGTGGAGATCTCTCATCCATACTAATATTATAAATGTGAAAGTAACTTCGTCTATTGATTTCTCACGCTTTACCAGCTGAACATATTTTGATAAAATTTTGGCATGGACATAGATTGAATCCTAGGGATGGACATTGACTATCTTTGTCTGACAATTTAAAATAATGATGATGATGATGTTCTCCTAGCCGATTCCGGCTACGGCGGCCAATCTCATTTGAGACTAGCAAACTGCGCAGGAGATATTATCGTGCACAAGTGTACGCGCAGACACAACGTGCACTCTCTATTCCTGTCACTCTCATACTCCGGTGGGACGACTGCTCGACACGACCAGTAAGAGTTAAGGCGCAGGACCGACGGCTTTACGTGCTTCTGAGGCACAGGGGTGAAACACCGCCAACTTCCCAACTCCGGGCTGTTACTGAGACTTACTATACAGAAAGACTCAATAACTAAACTTGGCCAGACCCGGGACTCGAACCCAGGACCTCCGAGTGTGCAGCCGTACATGCTAGCCACTACACCACCGAGGCAGTAAAAATAATAAATCTTATTGAAATAGTGATTATTATCGATACAGAGGCCGAATTTATAATTTTTAGAATATTTATCTCTGTCTGGGAACGTATTACGAGATAACCACTAGACAGATTTTGATTAAATTTGGTATGATGATAGCTGAAAATATCTCATTTCTGAGAAATCTTTACTAACCGTTAAAACGTATGTACTTGTACGTACTGGAGACAACCCGAGCGGAGCGAGGGTGGGTCGCTCCGCTCGGGTACATAATAATGATTAAAAACAATACAAAATATTACTTGTACGTTATTTACCTACCTTCGAAACGTATAATCTGATATATAAGATCATACACTATAATATAATAATATGTAATGTCTACAATATTGCATTGAAATCACAAAACGGGAATCATGAGGCGATATATAAACAAATCGATTCTACATCAGCTTTTCCATAATAAAATCGCTATCTAATATATTATGTTCAAGAGTCCAATCCGATCTCAGAGCTTCCATCGCGATCGCGTTACGTTCAAATGCGTGTAAAATTGAGGAGAGATTGCTACGCTCTACTTGTAACTTGTATAGCAATGCGTTACACTGTTATGTTAGATGTACTCATATCGCCATTTTATTTAATAGTCAAATATCAATACAATGAAATAAATACTTGTTTTAGCAGTTTTCGAAATTTATCCCATAAGAGGGTAAAATAGGGGATGAATGTTTGTTGTTTTTATTTTGTGGTTTAATCGCTAGTTTTATATAAATATACAACAAGAGTTGTTATTAAAAGTCATACTAATAACATTTAAAGGTTATCCATTTTTATTCAAAAAAATGTGAATTCTGACAATAAATTCACACTTGACGAAGATATAATATAACATAAAAAAAAACATAAATGCGAATAGAGCACTTTTCCTTTTTTGAAGTTGGTCAAACAAAAATGTATAACTTATAGAGAATGACAGTAGTTCTAGTAGTTCGCCTTATTAACAGTTTATTTTGACATATTTGTACACAGTTTATATAAAACTATATCTAATAATATTTCTTTGAGAAAAATATAGGTAATGAGAATATTTTAACACATCATTATCTCCCTGCTCATTTCCCAATTATTTTAGGTCGGCGCAGTACATATTTTGTACTGCTGATAGGATTTGGTAAAAGTGACAATGTATTAATTAAAATTAGTAACAGACTTTGTTTATACCGCGATAGCTTTCGGTTCGATTAAGTTGCACAAAGCGTTTTCAAAGAACATACAACTGTTAATAGCGATTTAAAGACAAAAGTCTGTATCACTATTGCTACCAATTAATTTGTAAACTAAAAACAAATCAATATTAAAAATCAAAAGAAGCAACATAATCGACTCAAACACTCTCCTCAATAAACACCGTAAAATAAATAAAATATAAACAATATAAAATAGTTATTTTTACAGTATATAATATTTTAACTATACAACTCCCAACGGTGTGAGGAACGGCGGCGTTAACGCATTTTATTATGTGTAAACGAAAATTTGATGCCATTTTTGCGTGTACGCTTAGTACCAGATTGATCATACATCTGATATAATGGGAAAGTGCTAGCCAATCTCGATTTCAATTGCGACGGTGATATTACGATGGGATAAGAAACCTAGACGTTACTACGTGTCCTATAAGAATATTATATACTCTATATAACACGTATGATTCCATTACGTAATATATGAGTTCAGCTGTTTATGTTTTAATATTATATATATTATTCTATAATACTGTGTATTAATTAAGTATATAGACTATTTTATCATATACTAGCGACTCACCCTCGCTTTAAAATTTACTATAGATTTCTCAGAGATGAGATACTTTTCCGCAGTAAAAAGTGTGCTATATGTTGACCCGGTTAACCAGCTACATCATCAAAATCCCTCCGGTGGGTTTTCCGTGATGCGGTAACAAACAGACAGACAGACAAAAATTCTAAAAACTATTAATTCGGCCTCTGCATCGATAATAATGTCTATTTCAATAAGATTTTCCAAAAAATACTTAGTTACAATTTTATTATATGTACAGAGAAGTTTTCCATTGGGTCTCAATGATAAAGTCTGGGTCATGCATATTATTATTTCGTAGTAGATATGTGGAACACCACAGACATGTGTCCGTGCCTTTTTTAAGAGTTATTTTTTATGTGTTGTATTTGAATTTTTTTTTGAGAATCAAACATTATGCAAAAAAGAAAACTAAACAAAACTATGAGATTGGACTCTTAAAGTCCACGCAAATCAAGTTAGTATGAAGTACGATGGATGTGGGTCTTGCATATTTGAGATATTAATGATTATGGTAGCCTGCATGTTTAAGAATTGTAATTAACCCTTTTTAACATCCCACTCCTAAGCTTCCTCCCTCAATGCGAATTAGGGTTTAGGGGACCAGGCTATAGTCCATCACGCTGGTCAAGTGCAAAACTTGCTAAGTAAGATAGCCGGATTTGAACCTGGTTCCCTTGGATTTACCTAGCTAGCGCATTATCACTGTGCTACCACTGCCACTGTATGTTTTTTTTAAATACAAGTCCGCCATCTTGCATAGTGCCTGCGTGGCGGACTATGTCCCGATTTCCTTGCTTTAAGAGAAGACCCACGCCCAGCGATGTGACATTTAAAGGTCGACATTGGTCAATCTCCTCATCTCTTAAAGTACTTATAAATAAAGAGCGAGTAGAATTACGTTTTTACGCATTTTCCTCATATTATAGGCAACAAATATCTGATATGAAAATTATGTTCCCATTAATTTTATTAAATGTTAAAGACAGCATTACATGAAATTATAATTAAAATACGTAAAATTTTGTTGCATAATCAACAATATCTACTTGTCAAAGTAACTACATACTTGCGACGACGATACGTTTGGCTCAGTTTGTAGTTAGCCTACTCTGTGTGCCAGTTTGCGGGTTCGAGTCCCGCTGGGGTCATTCATTTGTGTGATAAGCACGAATGTTTGTACTCCAGTCATGGGTGTTCATATTTATAATATGTATGTATTTAAAGTTCTATACATATATGTAGTGTATCAACTATCTGGCATCCATAACACAAGTCTCCTAGCTTACCATGGAACTAGATGGTGCTATGTGTTAATGTCTCAACATATTTATTTATTAATACTTCTTATTTTCATTTAACCAAAATAATATTTTAAACTGGCATATGAATGAAAGATTGTCTATACAAATTGCAGTAAAAAGTAAACTCACGTGGAGCAACATTGGAATATTTAATATATTCGATAAAAAGGTAAATATTGTTTCAAGTTAAACAAAGACACGTTTTTAACTGAGCATAAATATTGATAAAGAAAAACAACTATGAAATGAAAGTAGGTTCACAAAATACGAATGTTCGCACAATGTCACTATTTATTTTATATTCGAGAATTACTTTATTGGAAAAACGGTTTAGTTAATCATTTTGTTCATCTCCTGACCGATTCCGGTCACAGTCGAGTGTATTCGCAAAACTTAACAAATATTTGGACTCTATTTCCTTATACGTACATGTTGTGTTGTATTCAGCCCTTTTTAACGTCCCACAGCTGGGCACGGGCCTCCCTTCAAAACAAGGGGAATCAGGCCATAGTCCACCACGCTAGCCAAATGAGGGTTGGCGGACTTCACATGTCTTTTGAAAATTTGCTAGGTTCTCTCAGACATGCAGGTTTCCTCACGATGTTTTTCCGTCACCGTTAAGACAAATGGTAATCATTTTGGAAATGATTTGCACATGAAAATATCAGAGGTGCGAGACCCGGGATTTGAACTCGCTTTAATCGGTTTTCCAAATGAGCGCGTTACCACTACGCTACCACTGCCTTTTACTATACTTACCTATAATATTTTATACCACATATTCATAGTATTTATTAAATTAAAACCAGTACTAAACATTTTAAACTTAATTCACGTACTAAATCCTTGGATCCACAGACAGTAATAAGTGCTTTTATTTTGTATCAAAACCCGCTTTTACTAGAAGCCGCCAGCTGTTGCAAATAAAAAGATATTCCATCCATAAATTCTGAATGTTCTTTAAAGAACGTGTCAAAGAAATATCACACAATGGACACTGCATTGAAAATGGACGGATCGGTTTATTTCTGCTATCCTGCAAAGAAATTGTATAGTATGAATGTATTCACTAAGGAGTAATTGCAGCTTTAACTTTATAAGTAAAGATATTTGCTTTATAATTTTACAGACCGTAATGTATATTTGCAAAATATTCCGGTGTGGTAAATTAAAAAATCTATCTAAAAGATGACTATAAGTTAAAAAACTATCGGTTCGATTCTCGTGCAAAGAACCTAGCATGTATATAAAAAAAAATATTAACCTAACTAGCTTTGTTACCTGATATACTACAATCACTATCACTAATGCAAGACAAAAAAGATTAAGCTATGATTTTTTGACGTTGTCTTATCGATTTTAAAACTAATTTATTTTCTTACGAAGACAATTAAGTATGTATTAGCATAAGCGGTATTGAAAAAAGAATGATTACTTACTACCTCCGAGACTCGAACCAGTAACTTTCTACATATGAGCCAATACCATCAAAGACATTCATTGCACTATTCTTTCAAAAACCGTATAAAATAATAGCAGTAAATAAAATTTCGGACATCTTAAAAGTATGGTACTTTGCGATTTCACTTTGGATAAACTCGCACTGATGCGTGAAGACAATATATCATTCTATGTAACTCGACCATAAAATTAGAAACGTAACAGGGACGGTTAATATAAAACCGCAACAAATTGTTGTATAATTATAGATCTAAGTATTACTAAGTATATTTAATATACGAGAGACTCACCCTCGTGTTAGGTACTCCGATTTTATTCACAATTTCATAGGGTTTAAAATATAAATCCTAATAACCTCAGCTATCTACCAGTGAAAGTCTTACCAAAATCAGTCCAGCCGCTTTAGAGATTTGCCGAAAAGAGCAGACAGACAGACAAAAATTGTAAGAATTGTTTTTTTTCTTAAATGTACCATATTTTATTATTTTGACACTACAAACGGACACTTCAGCTTTATTTATTAGTATAGATAAAAATCTACATTTTTTTTTCTACTTGATCGCGCTAATCTCTGGAGCTACCCGTCCGATTTAAAAAATACATAAAAATGTTCGTTGTCCAATCCTTCCGTTACGCATTAACGCAGCAACACTATGAAGTGATTTTTTTGCATAAAATCAATGGGCAATCGCCTACTTCAAGGAATTTATACTGTAATAAATATTAGTATGCGAATACCACCTAGGTATAGGGACGAGTCTGAAGATAATTTTTCTGTAAGCATTTAATACTTTCTTAGATTTACGCGAATATTTGACATTTTAAATTACTTATCTAGACATATAATAAAATTGTAACTAAATCGATTTTGTACATTAAATATTTTTTGGAAAATCTTATTGAAATAGACATTATCGATACAGAGTCCGAATCTATAGTTTTTAGAATTTTTGTCTGTCTGTCTGTCTGTTACCGCATCGCGAGAAAACCACTGGACAGATTTTGATGAAATTTGGTATGATGATAGCTGGTTATCCGGGTCAACATATAGGGTGCTTTTTACCGCGGGAAAATATCTCATTTCTGAGAAAAAATACAAAAACTGCACTGTAAGAGTATACTAATATGTAAAACCTAAGAATTTGGTTTTTGGTCATCTGAACGCGGGCGAAGCCGCCGGCAATGCTAGTAAAACAATAATATTGCTTAGATAAATAACAGATATTTATTTTAATTTTTAATATTCTTTATGGTTATACATAATATAATAATAGCAACACTAAATAATATTAGTAATTAATAAAGTTTTAAAAAATTGTAATATTTATAATAATAACAGCTATAATTAAATAAATAATATTGCTGTATTTATTTATAATACTTATTAAATTAAAAAAAATGGTTAGAAATAAAAATCAACAAATATTGTAAGGTACTATTGCCATTTTTGAATTTTTTAAATCATTTTTGTAAAATAGTGGGTAACAAGTATATGTGTTTGAGACGTCTAATAACCTTAGTCTCTACCGTGCCCATGATTGCTGTAAAGAATTCGAACCGTCGGGAACCAAAAATCAAAATAAATCCGCGATATAATCCGAAAAGATACTTCTATTTAAAATGTAAGCATTTAGTCATAATTATGATTTTACACGTTTTACATATAAACGTATTATATAAAAATTAACAGCTTGTTAAATACAGCAAGTTAAAATGTGTTGATGGCACATAATGTAGAACCTATCCAAAATGTATAACATAATTTCGATCGTGAAGTTGTGTACACTACTATGTATTAAGCTCGACAGCTACTCGAAAGCAAAGGATGCAGAGCTTTTATAAAAGTTTTAATAAAGCTTTATAAATTAAACATGACAAAGTTTATCTAAAATAAGTATATACCAGTTACAAATTAAAAAATTCAGAACAAAATGACAACATAAAATTTACAAAACAAAGTACCTTTTACTCATATTCATATTGTACAAAATTCAACTACGTAAAAAGCGAATTAAAAAGATAAGAACAAGTTGACAAAGGAACATAGTATCAAAAGAGCCTGTGTGTGTAATACACACATGGTAGAAGTGAAACTTTAGAAAAGTAACCTATGAGAGAATGAAATGATTATACAGAATGAGGAGTAGAATGATAATTATAAGGTTTATTTTTATTTAATAATATTTCTACCAAGTTTAAAAGTTATTTTACATTTTATTTGTCATACTCGTAATATACTAGCATATTATTCAGTAATTAATTTTATTATTTTTCACTTCCTGTGTAATGTATTTTATCTCAAATAACAACGGTTACCATGGCAACATGGAAATGTCTTCTATCTCATTCTCTCGCTGGCTTAATTCTATATATTTACTAGCGACTCTAATTCTTTTACCGAAATAAAAGTAAAGCCTAAGTTACTCCTTATATTAACATCAGCTACCTGCTAGTGAAAGTCCCGTCAAAATCGGCTCAGCCGTTTCGGAGATTAGCCGGAACAAACAGACAGAAAGACAAAAATTTAAAAAATTGTGTTTTTTTACAAATACCGTATATAATTTCATATGCATTTAGTAAAACTCTGTTATGTTGACATTACAAAAATACACTTCAATTTTATTTATCTGTATAGAAGATATGTTTGCCAATTTTTAGATTTGCATTTTTGTTTCATCGAGTTTCAAATCACAACGATTCTAAAAAAGTTTTACTTCAAAAAGATCAAATAGATATAACATGTTAAATAGAGTGGTGTCAATATCGTCATACTTAAGACAAAAAAAGCGTTACAAAAATAGCATAGCGGGCTAAACTCTAAAACTTCTAGCCAAAACAAAAATCATTTTACAGCTAGAAAAATGAGTGAGAAACTTGTAGTACGTTTTCGTTAACATGTTGTTATATTCTACAAAATTTTAAAATGAATTTACCGGTTACTCATAACTCTCATGAAGTGCAATTTTCAAGCATTATTACAGCTATCTACTGGAATACGTTAGAAGTTTTTAAAATACTCAAGCCTGTCCTGCGGTATTTCCCTTTAAAATTTATAGGTTTATATACTAGTGCAAAGAAATACTTTATTTGTACGTGTGCTAATCGCTGGAACTAAAAATCTTCAGATTTGCAAAGTTATTTATACATTTTATAGCCTATGTAATATGTATTGATAAGGCTATGTAAATGTAAATTAATGAACTATGCTAGCGGAGCCAAAGGTTTAAAAATTAGTTAGTAAAATTAGTTAAAAAAGTCTATCCAATACTGGGCCATTTAATTGAGATCACGGTTTCGATTCCTAAGTGGCGAAGATTACGTGAGGTAAACAGTTGTTTATATTGTTACAAAATCATAAAATCCCGATACTATATATCGTTACAAATCACATAATACGTACTAAGTAACTGAGAAAAATAAATTAGTTTCCTAATAGCAACCGAATAAAGAACATGCGGCAAATCTATTATTTTAAAGAAACCTCATCAAAAAGTGTTCCCACCATATATTATCTGTTCATATATAATGTAAGATACATTATATAGAACAGATATATTAATTAAAAATTATACATTATAAGAAAAAAAGTAATAAAAGCTATATAACGTGTAAGTGTAACCGTGACAGTATCTGCCGCCGCTATAAATTATACCCATTTGTCGAGGAAACCGATATACTGTCTACTATCCATTTACTATGTTGCGGCAGCTCGATCGAATCCTATAGATATATTAAAACACTATTACTCTCATTAATTTGTTTTATTAAATAAGATAAGTTCTTAAATCGAACCAGTTTTGGTATTTCTTCACGCTGATATAGCTTGACACATTTTGATTAAATTTAGTATGTACATTACATACTAGCGACTCACAAAACCTTAATAATATACTTGACCCGACTCAGGATCGAACCTATGACTCTAGCTATCTAGACTTTTTATTTACACGAGTAAATCAACGTACATAAGTTATTATTACACAAAGTGAAACATAACCCAATTATAGCAATTTTCACATGAAAATTATTTGGTCAAAATCATATTTTCATAGTAATATATAGGGGATAGTTAAAGGACAGCGGATGGTGTTATGGCTTCCTTGACAAATGACCTTAATATGTTATAGTGTGGATATTGTCATACATATATTGCACATATAATAATTTTTAAATATTAGGATTTCTATATTAAAATTAAATTTTAACCAAAATCATAAAGTAAAAAGTTTAAGTCATTTTTTCATTCATATCAATCAAACGGCATATAGCTACCACTTATCTATTCCTATCTTATCTTTATATTAATAATATGTACCTATGTATTTAAAGTTATATATGAGTACTATCCGGTATCCATAACACAAGCCTCGTAGCTCACTATGGAACTAGATGGTGCTGTGTGTTAATGTCCCAACATATTTATTGTTTATTTATTTATTATTCTAATAAGATGAGGAAGCTTTTCATTGGTTAAACCATTTCACCTCTGTATCTAACAAAATCTATTCGATTTTATTTTCACTTTATAACTCAGTTAGGGATGTCATATACAGGCTATCTAACATTAAGCTACAACCCCTAAGTGTTGCAGCAATTATACACAACTTTTTGATTTTCACCAATGGGCGAAGTGATTCATGAGGAAGGTTTAGATATGTTATTTATTAAGGTTTTGTATAAATTGGCTGAATTATGAGAATAATTGTTGAATATTTCCGAAAAAATCATGTCGAATGAGAGCTTTATTGACGACGTAAGCCGCGTAAAGCAACATATGAAAACAATAAACAACAAACAATATTACGGAATTATTCCTTTTAAAAAGATATATTTATTTATTAGGTTATTTACAATCCATTACAATAATACACTCAAAAATAAAAAGTAAAAACAACTACTTTCCACACTACAACACAAATTTTTAAAATATTAAACTGTAGCAAAACGAAGCAGGGGTAATTCACTAGTATAAATATAAAATCAAAAGTTAACAAAATAATATTTAAATTATAAAGACATTAGAAAGCAAAGTCGAGTTATGTAAACAGTATACGTTCACGGTCATATGAAGGACGGCAGATGTTTGTATAGAAATACATACTTTATCATACCACCCGCATTTTATCAAGTTCCATAACAGCTTTACTAATAAAAACTTTTTTAATATCAGTCGCTCTTCGAAAAAAGATATAATGATGATCAAACTTGTGGCACGAAATTCAATAAAATAATTTTTCATAACAAATAACTAACTGTTTTTCTACGAATCGAGTTTAGCTTTTCGACTCATTTTGCTAGAACTAAACTATAGAAGTAGTTTAAAATCAGAGTAAAAGTTCTAGTACTTACAAAAGTAAGAAGTTTTGTGGAATTGTTAGTTTGAAAATTATATAATGAATTAAAATTATAAGTCACTAGGTAAACGTTGAATTTAAAGTTTAGCTTCATGAGCTTTATAAAAGAGGGAAGTTAGAGATACTTTGAGTTACTCAGCCACATTCTATTATTTTAAACGTTGAATTTGGGTCTTGTAGTCGCATTTTGCTTTGACCTAACTTATTTTACAATTTATAATCATAATTTTTGTAGCTCAGATATAAATCTATACTAATAATATTATAAAGCGGTAGAGTTTGTTTGTCTGTTTGTTTGTTTTTTGTTTGAACGCAATTATCTTAGGAACTACTAATCAGATTTGAAAAATTCTTTTTGCATTAGAGAGCCCGTTTATTGAGGAAGCTACATATTGTCATGCTACTACCCAAGGACGCGGAGCAGTAATATAATATATAGTCTATCTATTCCATACTAACCGTCTAAACCCAGGGACGAACCTAAGCGATGCCAGGGTGAGCCACTAGTGTTCTTATAAAGTGTCGTAGAAAAAGCAATGATTATTACATCATTATAGATTAATATTTTTTTTAGATTTTTACAATATAAATACATTTTTCACGCAGACACGATATTTTAACCAGAGAGCGTTTTATAAAAAACCCTTCATAGCCCAGAACAGTTAACAGATACAAGGCCATAAAGAAATTTGCCTTAAGCATTACTTTGTTCTAAAATTAAAATTTTTATTTGGTGGTTGATAGAAAATACGAAAAATACTTCTTATACATATTCAAAACGTAATATATCCAAACAAAATACCTCGTTCGGAGTAGTGGTTGGCATGTAGGACTTTATACCTGGAGGTCCTGAGTTCTTTGAGTCTAAGGCAAAAAAAGCCAAATAAATTATCAGAAGAACCCCGAAATTGGAAAGTTAGCAGACATCTTTGAGTGTAGAAAATCTCATTACACGATTTTTATACCTATTTAAAGAGACTAGAAACATCTCAGTAAAATATTATACGTAATAATTAAAATCAAGCATAAGGTATTATTACAACAGCTTTCTCTCCCTTTCTACACTTTATCTACAGAAAGAGAGAGTTAGTCTATACTAATATTATAAAGAGAAAAGATTTTTTTAGTTTGCTTGTACCGAATAAGCTACGAAACTACAGGACCGATTTAGATGAAATTTGGTAAGAAGATAGGTTGAGACCCTGGGAAGGACATAGGCCAGTTTTACCCCGGAAATCATCCCTTAAGGGGGTGAAAATGGGCATGAAAGTTTGTATGGGGAAGCAACCTAGGGTCGAACCCGAGCGAAGTGAGAGTGAGTCGCTAGTTTGTAATAAGTAATAATAAAAATCAAGCATAAGTTATTCTATTCTCCCTGTCTACACCATATCTGCAGAAAGAGAGAGTTAGCCGCACAAGAGATATTAAAACAAAAATGTCATAAAACTTCATAAAAAATATAGAATTCAACTGATGCAAATCGCTTGCATTATAAAATGAACGTACCCACCATGAGTATCTGCTTAGTATCTGTAATCTACCACTTGTGGGGTAAAAGTGAAAAAAAAAAACCTAAAAAAACAATTTCCATGTAAGATTAATCTTTCATACGACGTCAACGGTTCTTTTCACCCTCACGCGTTACTAGTATAGGGTTGTTTGTAGTGACTCCAAGTTAAAAACCTATTAGAAAAACCCAACTTATTTAATAATTAAATACTAGCAGAACCCGCGGCTAAGCTCGCGTTCAATCTACAAAAAAAACTTTTTGGCTTTATGTTAGGTATATAGCGATTTACACTTGCCTTTTATAATATTGTTTATACAAAAATACTAAAATCGCGATTAAAAAATGGGGGGTGGGGGTAGAAGGGTGAAAAATACTTTACGACCTATTCTCATATCTACCACATATAAAAAAATCATTAAAATCGGTCGAGCCGTTTCGGAGGAGGCGACCACAAATACCGTGACACAAGATATTTATATTTAAATACTCATTGAAGTTTAAGCATGACTGTGCTGTTGAAAAGAAAGAGATGTTCAATTTGTTTCGTGTAGGTATGTTACGCGATCGGTAAATCGATTTTAATGATTATTTTAGAAATGTAGTGCTCTTATACAAATTTTAAGTAGAATATCCACCCCTATTAAAAAATATTTTGAAGTAAGCTACCTTTTTATTAAAAAATAAACAATTTATATATGGCTAACGTTTTTTTAATGTCTTATAGTTTCTACCTTGCACCAAGCCCTGATACAGCGAGGGTCGTTAAGTATTCAACTATATATCCACCTGGAAGTGACTCTGCTTTGAAGGAGCTATTGTGTAGTCCAGACAGACGCACCGATTCTATATAGATAAGTCTGAAGCGTCGTAACACGTGTACTTTGTACTCGAGGTGACTTATTACTCAGATATCCACTTCATTTAGAAATATACTAATGAAGTTCTTTTAAAACCGTATACAAATATATATTTATAAAACATATTTACCTTCAAAAAATTTACTTATTAACTTACAATGAGCAAGAAATTTGAAGGCAATAAATATTTTGCTAATGTTCTTTATTAAAATATTCTTATTATATAAAAAAGCAGTACAAATTTGTACATAAGTATGTATATCACTTTAGAATCGATCCAGAGATAAGGCTACGCGAGCAAACATTGTATGTATTTATATAACATATGGATTCATGGAAAAGATGGATAGATGGTAATGTCGACATGTAAATTTGTTAATTTTTAGGAAATGTCAACTTACTTAAGAAATTATTTAGTTCTCATATAAAATTATAGCATTACTAGCGACTCACCCTTGCTACACTTCTTTTGTTTTACGTTTAACATACATTTCTCAGAGATGAGAAAATTTTCCGCTGTAAAAATATCCTATATGTTGACCCGGATAATCGGCTATCATCATACCAAATTTTATCAAAATCTGTTCAGTGGTTTTATCGTGATCCGTTCCCAGACAAACAAACAGACAAAAATTCTTAAAAAAGGTCTCTGTATCGATATAAGGATAATGACTATTTCAATAAGATTTTCTATAAAATATTTAATGTACAGACTTGACTCAGAATTATAATATATTTACCTATAGGTACACCACAGGTCACATGATAATTAATCGTACTACATCCATATTTATAAAATGCAAAAGTATGTAAGTGTGAAGGAGTATATGTTTGTTACACCTACAATATACATATGTCATGACGCTGAAATGGCTGGGCGTATTTAGATGATACTTTTACATATAGTATACTGTTAGATACCAAGTTAGAACGAGTTACTCGCTAGTTTTCTATAGTACATATCACATACTAGCGAATCACCCTCGCTTTGCTCGGGTTCACCTCTAGAAAAACAAAAACAATCCTATCCCACGGGAACCGTACACTTTTCCGGGATAAAAATGTACTAAACTATGTGTTATTCCAAACTTAATCTATCTGTGTGCCAAATTTCATCCAGATTCGTTCAGCCGTTCTGGGGTGAAAGAGTAACAAACCTCCATACACACTCATAAACTTTCATATTTATAATATTATATACACGGATACGGATATATAATATTATAAATGTGAAGCGGACTATTTACGGATACGGAATATATACGGATGAATCTTACCATATAGGATATTTTTATTGACTTATCTACCACGCGAGCGGAACTGTAAGTCAAAACGAGTATTGGAATAAAACTTAACTAAAATCACCACAATTTTTTTGTCACTATTACTTTTATGCTATCTGTATTCATAAATGTATCAAAGTTAAATATTTGTTAGCGATAAGTGTTGCCCCGTCACTATCGTTACGGATAATTCTGACTCACAGCTGTTTATTTGATCAGACCTTCACCGTTTACTTTGTTTGGTATATAGGCCTTATATGCATTTTTAAAAATAATAATCATGATTCATTTATGTCTAGGCTACTTATTTAATAAATTATTAAATTCAATTCAAGTTCCATTAAGACAAGTTTTTCTAAGTACTGAACTACGCCGATATTTTCAAAATTCATCTTCCAATTAATATTTCCATTATCAAAAAAACTCGTTCTTATAATAACAAAATTTCAATTTTAAATAAAACCTTTTGTTACGCCGCACCCGACCCGGCAAATTTACATACGTATAGCAAGTATTCCCAAAAATTTCGTTCAAACAAAAACTTTCTCCCATAAACTAGTAACCGTTGAAACGCGAAGTGGTTCCGAACATAGCTTAGGTAAGCAATACCTCGGTATCGGTGCAATTAAGGATGTCAACGCGTGGATTCGGCCAACTTTGCCAATAGCTCTGTAAACGGGAAAACTTTTAAAATCTCCCGAAAAGGAGAAAATCTGGCGAAAATTGACGCTTTCGAAGAACATTTTATGTAAATTTTCTTTTGATATTGCACAACTGACGCGTGATTTAGATCGATGGAAGTTTTAATAAGTAACACAACTTACTTATATACATACGTATTATATACTTAGTAGTTTTAGTACTAAATAACATAGTTTACTAGCATTGCTCGCGGCTTCGCCCGCGCTCAGATGACCAAAAACCAAATTCTTAGGTTTTATATATTAGTATACTTTTACATTACAATTTTTGTATTTTTTCTCAGAAATGAGATATTTTACCGCGGTAAACAGTATCCTATATGTTGAACCGGATAAGCAGCTATCATCATACCAAATTTCATCAAAATCTCTCCAGTGGCTTTTCCGTGATGCAGTAATACCAGACAGGCAGACAAAAAATCTAAAAACTATAGATTCGGCCTCTGTATCGGTAGTAATGTTTATTTCAATAAGATTTTCTAAAAAATATATAATGTATAGATTCGGCTTAGTTACAATTTTATTATACCTATGTATAGATTAAAAAATAAAGTACAAACAAACAGATAAAGGTCCCCTTTTTGTTTTGGAAAAGGTTAAAAATTAAACTAAAGGTCTGTTTGTATAAAACATTCTAAAGTCACATTAAGATGACTACGAAACGAATAAGCTGTTTACAAACTTAACGTCTAATATACTAGCACCATTGATTGCCTGCAACGTGAATTGCTCTTGGAGTTGCAAGTTTAAACAACACTTATAAAACAAAGTAAACACAGTATCAAGATACACTTCAACAAATACCTGCTTTTTCATTAACTAACAATGTATGTAGTTTGTTATTGTTTTAAGCTAAATAATACTTCCGTGCTTTAATTGACATGTAATAGACTCATAAGCTGTGAAGTGACTGTATGAAACACGTTGAGTTAATATAAACAATAGCAATTGATTTTCGTGTTCAGGCAAATTAATATATATATATATATATATATATATATATATATATATATATATATATATAATATAATAATTTAGCCTTTTTATTTCCTTAATAAAATTACATTAATAGTGTGTGTATAGAACATGCACTTAGTATAATAACAATTTTATAAAAAACAAAAAATATATAAAATCTCTTTAAAAAGCCTGCACAATTTTAATTTAATTTACTTCTATTTTAACTATTATATATTTATTTTTCTTTTTTTTTATTATATTTTTTTTTAATCTATTAAGGACCTCTCCATAGAGCAAAGGCCTCCTCCATTTTCCTCCACATAGTTCTATCATTGGCTTTGTCTAACCACTCTTTTCCTGCTGCTCTCAAAATTTCATCGAGCTATCGCTCCGTCGATTTACCTCTGGTTCTTTTGCCTATAGGTCCCTTCTATGAAGTTATCTTTTTGGCCCACCTATCTTCGTTCATACGTGCAATATGGCCAGCCCACGTCCATTTCAGTTTTTTGCAGTGTTCTAGAGCGTCAATCAACTTCGTTGTTTTTCTTATATCCGTGCTTCTCTTTTTGTGTCTCAGTAGATTCAGAATGCTCCGTTCCATGGCTCTTTGGGTTGTTAATATTTCGTTTCTGGTTTGCTTGTTGAAAATCCATGTTTGGGATGCGTAGGTAAAAGAAGGTAAGATACAAGAGTCCAACACAATTTTTTTCAGCTTCATTGAGATATTTGATTTCAGAATTTCTTTCAGGCTCCAAAATTTATTCCAGTCCATATTTACGCGTCTCATTAATTCATCTTGGTGTCTAGACTTTTTAAATGCCACTTGTTTGCCTAGATATATGTACTCTTGGACATATTCTAGTGAGACACTGTTAATGTGTATTGGTGTCTTTATACTGTTTGTCATAATTTTAGTTTTTGTTGTGTTTAGTTCTAGACCAATTTCATTGCTGACATAATTAATTTCATTTATCATTGACTCTAATTGCGAAGAATTTTCTGCAAAGAGTATGATATCATTGGCGAATCTAAGATTACTTAGAAATCGACCGTTAATGTCTATACCTTTGTTTTTCCACTTTAGTGTCTTCATGATATTTTGTAGAACGGTAATAAAAATTCTGGGAGAGAGTGGGTCACATAAATATATATTAAATACGAAATATTTCAAATAACATTCCTATAAAGGAAGAACGAAGTTAAATTTATATATACATACGTTCATATGATTGGAAATCATTGTTTTCCATTTGAAGATCCTTGAGGCACTTTAAGCTATCAGCAACGCGACACGGTTATGAACTTATGCTACTATAACATGTTACAACTACAGATTTCTAGTCATTGTTGAGAGTTTCCTCGTAGTACCTTCTAGTTTATATTCGAGTTATATGATATTAAATTAGAAACTTCAAATTCTCGTATACAAATACACTGGCGTGCAAAAAAATCGGGCCACCCTTAATAATTGTTTGGTGAAAAAAAATACCGCAAAGGTAATTAAGGAGATTAGACTCTTTTGTTTCCTTCAAAAAAGTCTTAAAATTCCTGGAAATGCACGTGTGCGCTTAATTATAGTCAATTAGCAGTAATTAGTGAATATTTGCATAATATGGGTTGAAGCCACAAATACTGTTTTTTGTTATTTTAGAAGCTTAGTTGAGTTCCAATTATTGTACAAGACACTTCTACTTTGATCTGCGATTATTAGAAATACTGCAAGATGGATCTGACCGAGGCTGAATCATCTCGAATTGTAACTTTGCTTGAAACTGGACAAAGTCAACGTCAAGTAGCTCAAGCTTTTTCTGTGAGCCGTTCTACGGTCCAGAGAGTATACAAACGTTACATAGAGACTGGTGGCTTTGTACGACGACATGGTTCCGGCGGACGAAGAGCCACATCAGAGCGTGATGATCGATTTATTGTGTCGTTAGCTCTAAGAAATCGTCATCGCACAGGGGTTGACGTTCGAAATCTCCTGAGAGAAGTGAGAGGTGTTAATGTTAGCGAGTGGACAGTAAGGCGCCGACTTAGAGCCGCTTCCCGGACGCCACGCAAGTCCACAACTGGCCCCAAACTCACCCCTGCACATCGAATTGCAAGATTACTTTTTGCCCGAGATCACGTGAATTAGAATTTGGAGCAGTGGAAGAAGGTTCTTATTACTGACGAAAGCAGAATGTGTTTGCATGGTGCCGACGGCCGTAATTTTGTTTACCGGCGACGAGGTGAAAGATATGCACCATGCACTATGCGGGAAACAGTGTCATATGGAGGGGGTTCAGTTATGTTTTGGGCAGGATTCTGTTACGAAGCGAAAACCGAGCTTATATTCATAGAAAATGGATCCCTTACAGCCACTAGGTATATAACAGAGGTTTTAGAAGATCATGTGATGCCTTTTACTGGGTTCATTGGAGAAGATTTTCTGCTTCTACAAGATAATGCTCGCCCACACACTGCTACATCAGTAAGGCAGTATCTTCAAGAAGTCGGAGTGTCTACTTTGGCCTGGCCAGCGCGAAGCCCTGACCTCAATCCGATAGAGCATGTATGGGACCATCTCAAAAGAAAAGTTAGAAGTCGCGTAGTAGTCCCGAGCAACATTCAAGAATTAAAAAGCGCCTTATTGGAAGAATGGGAGTCTATTACACAAGATTATCTAAAAAAGTGTGTCAAATCTCTGAAAAACCGATTAAAAGCTGTAATTAAAAATAGAGGCGGTAACACGCATTATTAAAAATCATAAAACCAATCGAAATCTTTTAATTTTCCCATTAATTTGCGGCTTACATTTTTATACCAAACTCGTGAAAAATCATTAAATTTGATTTTCCTCTATTTTCGAGCAATAATTTTTATTTAAATTATTCAACGATTATTAATTTAGGTGCCTAGGGTATACAGCCTTATATATAATAACAAAATTAATAAAAAAATATCATATCTTAAGTTTGTCCATTTTCTCTAGGTGGCCTGATTTTTTTGCACGCCAGTGTATATTGTATATGTATAGAATAAACACAAGATGTAGATTATTACTTTTAATTATTTATATGGTTAATAACTGTCATTTTTTATAAAAAAAACAAGGAGCAAACAAGCGACGTGAATTCACTTATAGTCGAGTTAATATAGAAAAAAACCTGGCGAAATCTACATAAAATAAAGCAGATTTCGCGATAATGCCATTTTCGATATAGGGGCATTTTCTAAGCCTAAAGCCAATTTTGAGGGGTCGCTCGGAGGGCGCTGGCACCACTATCGCAAAAACGCGTTTTTTTCAATATTTCCAGAACACCTCATTCTACGTAAAAAAACTATAGATATACTTTCTATTTTTTAAAACTCCTCTTAATTTATAGAGATATCGCGCGATATAAAATTGCATGTAAGTGAACTGTTAGGGAGGTAATCGCGAAAAACAGACATCGTAAATGTTCGAAAGTGCGATATCTAGAAAAATATTAATTTTAAAAGAAAAATTAAATAAAACAGATATTCATTCAGTTAATTTTTTACATGCTCCTTTTTAATGTCCTACTACTGGGCTCAAGCCTCCGTACAATACTAGGGGATCAGGCCATAGTACACCACGCTGGCCTAGAGCGAGTTGGCGGACTTCACTGATGCCACAATATTAAATTCACACAAATCGTAATTAATATACTATCCTATTATACACCAAAATTCTATAACAATGGCCGTCCGATACACCACCATTGATGGGTAAATGTAATCTAAAGTGAATAAAAGCAAAGGGGTTGTATAGAAAGGGTGCAATCTAATTTAACCAAAAAAGACCTTAATCGTGTAAGTCACTGCTGTGGGCGACGGAAGCCCTTTTGTGAGGTAAATTATAGATTTAATGGTCTGAGAAATATTTATGTACCACATTATTATAATATTCAACAAACCTGCACGTTAAATTTAATTTTGTCAAGATGTTGATATTGTTTGTATGATACTTTCTTAAATGTACGCGAATATTTGACATTAACAATTAAATTTTCTTGGATTTTAAAAAGGCATTCGAAACGTCAGGAACAAATAATAAAAATATATCCGCGAAAAAATCCGAAAAGATAGTTTTAATTAAAATTTATGTTTGGTAAAAAAAGCGCAGTACGAAAAGCTTTATAAGCATATAATACATAGCAAAATGTATATAGGTACTTTTTGCTAATTTTTTCTCTTACATATGTAAACCTACATAGAAAAAAAATATTTTTATTCTCGTGCTTTCCTTAAGTAAATAAAGAATATTATTTTATTTTACAAACATTTCGAAGTAAATTAACACCCACGAATATAAAACGACAGCTCAAGTTAATTTTTGCAAAGAAAATCTATAAAATGGAACCCTTTACATTTTTTCTCTATAGCAAAATTGTGTTGAGAAAATAATTTGTATTTTCGACCCTTTGATCCTATTTACAGATACTTCTCGCAAACAACCTATTTGAATTGCTCTTATCAGTTCTAAAAGGGAAAAATGTTGAATTAAAGCAGGTCTTTATAATAGCAGTTTAAATTAAAATATTTTGGGTGATATAAAATTATATTTTTCGTAAAATGATGCACATCTACTATGTCTATTCTAGCAACGATTTAAACGAACATAATAATAATAATAGATACATTACAAAAACATGCAAACAAATTGAAACGTAAAGCAAAAACATCTGTTAAAATATAGCATATGTGTTGATTCAGAACATACATATATCTCTTTTCCCAATATCACTCAAATCTGTCGAGGCTCTCATTATTAGTGTCATTATGAAAAATCTTTAAGTAAGATATATATATATATATATATATATATATATATATATATATATATATATATTATATATATATATATATATGTATGGAAATGAAATTCGGATAGGCTCGGGCTGCTGCAATGATTGCGAAAGTTTGTATGTGTGTATGTTTGTTGCTCCTTCTTTGTTCTCTTTGGATTCTTCGATTTGGATGTCATTTAGTTCTTAGACAGACTATGACCTAGACTCTAGGTTTAAATGTGCCTCTAAGGCTTAGAGGAATATATAGGTAGGTGCCAGTGGCGAAGAGTGAAATTTTAGCAGAGGTAAGCCGTTCCAAAAATATACAATTTTTATATAGGTATTGATGCAGAAAGAAATAAAGCTATTATTATACATATATATATTTCCAAAAGAGTATTTATACGTTTAAAAAATTAAATGTATGTAAAATTATAGCAAAAAACATTTAAGTTTGTAAGACGTCTTGTATGGACCCTTCGCCACTGGTAGGTACTACACCACCTAGGGACGCTAGGGTTAGGGGACCCAAGTGAGGCTTGGGTGAGTCACTAGTATAAAGAAAAGAAAAAACCAATTATTTTAGATATTACAATATATTCTATTACTCCTTAGCGACAATAGAATATTTAACATAGTTATCAGAATGCTCAATTGAAGCAGAAACCTGTTTAATATCCATTCGAGTACTATAATTAGATTATGAACGGCCTGTTAAACAATACACAATTTAACTTGAACGCCTGATTTAAGGATTTTCAAGTTTTCAATGTCAGATGAATTGGTTAAAGATAATTTGAATATAAAAAAAATAGCTAGATAATATTTTTTCTTTCTTGATAATTTAAATCGAGTGGAACAAATATAAACTTTAAAGATTTGATGTTTACACTAATATATAAAGTTTTTAAGTTTAATTCTTGTTAGTTATTATATATAAATTCGATTTTTTTCGTTACTTTCATAGGTCTCTTATTGAAGAAACTAACGCTAACATCACTTTATAATCCTATGCCTACATAATCAAAACACGTAGAGAGCAGAAATCAGAGTCCTTAAATAAAAGAGTATGAGCAGACTTCACATGAGTAATGTATTAAGTGATACTTAGAGCCAAAATTACTACAATGCAATTTACTGAGTGCTAAATATAAGGACATGTGTCCTTTAGACAAACTGACATCTCTTTAATTATATTTAAATGTTTATACCTATTTTTATTAATATAGGGGTTTTATTTCTCTCCTTTTTTGGAATTTAAATGGAATTATCCTTGAGGAATAACCTATTTGTTGAAAAATAATTAAAAACATTATATTATTTTTAATTATTATATTATTAATTAAAAACAACAAATTCACAATTGACAAAGATATCGTGTATGTACACAAAATCAGCCGAATTGAGCATCTCTTTAAAAATTCGGGTTTTCGAAATTAATAAAATAAAAACAACTCACAAACTTATTAGCATTGCTTAGAGGCTTTGAAATAAGTGAATGTTTAAAAAACGCAATGAATTCATGTCCATGGATAGCGGATCCCAACGTTACATTTACATACCTCTATTATCCCATCTTGTAATCGAACCCAGGATCTCTAACTTGATACTGAAAGCCAATCTGGTCCATATTGCATTATTCACTAAATATACTAGCTCTATCCAGCAGTTCCACTCACACAATTTATTTCTGTATAATAACTCCGCTTCTAACGATCGCGTGATGTTTTTAATCTTCCACAATAAATAGGGTGTAAAAAACTAATAAAAAAATCAAATCTGACTGGAAGTTTTAGTGTTTTCGCGTTTAAACAAACAAACAAAAATCAAACAATAATATTAATCTGTAATCTACACTATTGCAATAATTATAACTTTAGCTAAGAACACTATTAATATTCCACATACATATTCAATGAAATCTAGAAATCATATAAAGTACGAGCACATTGTTCCACTATTGATTAAATAGTATTGTTATACGTTCTATAATATACTTCTAATGGTCCTAGAATCCGAAGCTGTTGGAATAAATTAGACGCTTATGATGTACGAGCTATTGTACTGGCACTATACTAACTCTGTTCAAGTTAACTTTATCACTGACATGAATTATATGCCTTTTTAATTAAGTCGACTTGTGTATTGTATTAACAATACTTATAAATATAATTGTAATTATTGGTTGTATGTATTGTATTCAGCCCTTTTTACCGTCCCACTGCTGGGTACGGGCCTCCTTTCAATGCGAGGGGGATCAGGCCATAGTCCACCACGCTGGCCAAGTGCGGGTTGGTGGACTTCACATGTCTTTCGAAAAATTGCTAGGTTTTCTCAGACATGCAGTTTTCTCACGATGTTTTCCTTCACCGTAAGGCAAGTGGTAATCATGTTAGAAATGATTCGCAAATGAAAATATCAAAGGTGCGAGAACCGGGATTTGAACCCGCTTCACTCGGGTTCCCAAGCGAACGCGTTACCACTGGGCTACCACTGCCTTAATTATTGGTTATACGATATCAATGTTTCAGTTGTTAAAAATGACATGGTTAATATATGGAACTGCTCAATCAATTTTAGCAGAGCTTTCACTGACGAATAGATTTTACGTGAGAACTGTAGCTATTTTTTATTTTGTAATAGAAAAAAGCATCAAAAGAACATAACGGAACTGCGTAACGGTATAAAAAGGTACAATGGGAAAGTTTCTAAACGTGAAAACAAAAAAAACAATAGCCAAAATTATATTTAACTATAACTATTCAATTATTAACTCAAATTTACTTTAATGGTACCAACAAATCAATAAATAAATCCAGAAAAAGAACTGCTTTGCACCAGAATCAAATCAGCGATCTACAGTATAATAGGACCATCTATAATAACAAGTTCAAACAAAAAAAACCTATAAAAAGACTTTAAATTAAAATATAATTCTTCATCACATATGAAACTCTTATATTATTTCCGAAATGACAATAAATCACATACGTATGATATAAATTAACTGTTTTGAGCAAGACAAATCACAGACGGCTTACTCGCCTCTGGAATGAATTAATCATCCAATTAAGAGTTCCCGGTTAAAAGCTTTAACGAAGACTAATTATTGCTTAGGCTTCATTCGAGGGAATCGAGTTTGATTTGGAATGTTGCCTAAGAAATGTTAGTTTTAATCATAATATTTACGTACGATCGGAGGTACATCATATGTATATAATGTACATACAATATAATAGCAAATTTTGTGTAAAACTGGCAAATCTTCCTTTTTCTTCAAAATCAATATCCTCACAAAAATAAATAAACGCTTAAGAGATTTGTTTTGTTAGTTTGTTAGTAGCCATAAATATGTATAAGATAAACTGGCGCCTCACGACGATACGTTTTATCGGTTAGTATAGATTTTCAGAAATTAGATATTTTCCCGTAGTAAAAACTATCCCATGCGTTGACCCGGATAACCAGCTATCATCATACCAAATTTTATCAAAATCTGTCCAGTGGATTTCTCATGTTGCGGTCACAGACAGATAAGATTTTCCAAAAAAATATTTATTGTACAGATTCGATTCAAAATTTTATTATATGTATAGAACTCTCTTAAATCCGTTTACCTGATTACCAATGACTTAGTTCTCAAACACTACACGTTTGTACTGCACTTAAACGATTGTACAAAACAATTCCGTAAGCATTTGCTGTGGAAAAGTCTATACCATTAGACGACAGGGCTATATTGTGAAAAAGTTGACGAAAATAGCTTTAGCAGCCGTGTAGCCGGGCAATAGAAACTTGGTGAACTCCAAAGTTTCGATCCTGTGTCTTCGTGGAGCAGATGTGTTGCGACGACTTTCGACAAGTTTGGGCGACTTCGAAACCCGCGGCGAGAACTGAAAAACTGGCCCGAGTTACCAAGTTGATCGTTATTCTATTGTTTCATTTGGTAATGTACAAGTTTTGGGTGCCACGTTATTAGGTATATTGGATATTGTATAAGAAATTTTATTTTTCGTGTGTGATCAGTATCTACAATCTAAACAGGAGAAGTTTTGCGATCTGGATGTACATTTTTTTTTCATATATGCACAGTAAGCGTATTTGCTTTTAGTGAACTGATTTTTAAGACTTTTTAATATACTTAAATTTCAATAAAAACATTAAGTATCTTTATAGTTAAAACTAAGTATGTATTTAGATTTTTAGTTGAAAAAACATTACATTTTCGTGTTAGCCAGTACATTTATGTTTATTTGATTAAAAGAAGCATGTCTTAGAAGTAAAAAAAAAAAAAAAATTCACGATCAATATCTTTTTATTTTTACCAATGAATGAATTGGGTAAGCTCGCTTACATCTTACAAAACGTTGCTATTGAAGATAATCAAAGATATAATTGAAATTGCAGCTCGATCACTCAGCTTAAACTGAGAATAGCTATATCCAGTAGTATTGCTGTAACCAGATTCTTAATGTGGAAAAGTCTTAACAAATCTTTCAATTCTTTTTGGTTTATGCTTCAATAATTTTAGTATATACGTAAACAGGTTTTTATAATAGCTATAATCTGAAACATGATACCTCTCACTAAATATATTTTTAAAGTTGGGATCTGACTTGGTCTTAAAGATGCGAGGTTAGATAAGATTTCATTTCTTGAAAAGAAGTAAAAATTAAAAAAAAAAAAACAAAGTGAAATATTTAGTTTTAACTTTTCAAATATTATGTTAAAATAGAATAACTTTCTATTTTATTAAGAAATAAATATAAAATTTCGCAATTTGTTATACAACTACACTTCTAAGCATTGAAATTCTTTGGAATTCATTTTAATTAATTTTTTAAAGTAGCTGAAAATCTAGCGCTCCCTATTCTAGAAGTTACTCAAGATATAACGAATCGAGTAAATTAATATAATTAATTATTACAGTACTTCATAGTAATCATAAATACATAATTAATACTGGTGCGTAAATTATAAATATAAATATACATATATAATGTACTTTTCTATAAAGATAAACTTATCGCATGACAGAAGAAATATTTTACTAACGTAATTAAAATCCACATGATGTATAAAAGTGAAAAATCACTCACGTACTCACTGACTAAACACAAAATCTCGCAAACTACTAGAAGCTAATTGGCGACGAAAAGCTTGTGAAAACTAAGCTTCACAGCTTAGCACACCGTCGCCAAGTTGCTTGTCTGTCGGTTTTCTACAGACTGTACTTCAGGGAGTGTGCCCACGAGCTCCACAGTCTTATACCGCCATCGCCATTCTTCTATCAGAACACCAGACGTACTGCAGGATACCATCCTTTCTTGGTTGACATTCCGACCACTCGCACTAAGCGCTATTCATCATCTTTTATAACGCGCACAGCCAAGAAGTGGAATGCCCTGCCTGCGTCTGTTGTTCCGAGTGCGTATAACCTGAATCTATTTAAAGTGCGTGTTAACAGGCTTCTCCTGGGCAAACTCGCTAGATCGTAGACCTTATCTGTGCCTTCGAGCTAAGATGAAGGTCAAGAGTGAGCCCATTTCTAATAAAAAAAAACCTATGAAGCTGTAAGTAGGAAAGAGACAAGCTAAAAACAGATTTTCGAGAGGTCTAACAGCAATCGTAATTTTATATAAAAACTAGCATTGCCCGCGGCTCTGCCCGCGTCCAGATGACCAAAAACCAAATTCTTAGGTTTTACATATTAGTATACTATTACATTGTAGTTTTTAACCGACTTCAAAAAGGAGGAGGTTCTCAATTCGACTGTATGTTTCTTTTTTTTTATGTTTATTACCTCAGAACTCCGTCATTTATTGACCGATTTGGACAATTTTTGTTTTGTTTGAAAGGGTATACTTCCAGATTGGTCCCATTTAAATTTAAAAAAAAAATACCACCCCTAAGGGTGGAAAAACAACTAATGATGAATTTAACCTACTTCTAATTGTCATATTGACTTGAAACTTTGCAAGTATTTCTATTTCCGTTGATAGTACAGTGGTTCGGTGTTGTTGACCTGACCTGATGGCAAGACCAGAAGGTGGATAGGTGGAACTCTTCAACGGCTAATAGTAGATACTTTGAGTTTGGGCTTATTTTGTTTGATTTGACAAGCCTAATACGTTAGAATCCTTACTTTGCTACTACTGTCTACACTAAAAAGGGAAAAATAAAAACTTTTTAACAAAAAAATAAAAACCGACTTCAAACAAAAGCACTAAAAAGTAAAAAATAACTCATTGGTAGTTTTCATTTACTATACATACCTAATCAAATATTTTCGAAGTCGGTGTGCTTTGGCTAAGTAATTAAAGCCTACCTATTAAATACATACCTAATAATATTTTCGAAATCGGTGCCAGCCCATACAAAGCAAAACACACCGACTTCGAAAATATTTGATTAGGTATGTATAGTAAATGAAAACTACCAATCAGTTATTTTTTACTTTTTAGTGCTTTTGTTTGAAGTCGGTTTTTATTTTTTTGTATTTTTTATTAGAAATGAGATATTTTCCTGCGGTAAAAATATCCTATATGTTGACCTGGATAACCAGTTATGACCATACAAAATTTCATCAAAATCCCTCCAGTAGTTTTTCTGTGATGCGGTTACAGACAGACCGACAGACAAAGATTCTAAAAAGTATAGATTCGGCCTCTGTATCGATAATAATGTCTATTTCAATAAGATTTTCCAAAAAATATTTAATGTACAGATTCGACTTTGTTAGAATTTTATTATATGTATAGATATTCTCTTCACGATAACTTAAAATATGAGTTATACCTACACCTAAATCAATTACGCGGTCGGAGCCGCGGTTAATATCATATAGTATGTGGTTAAAACAAGTAATATGTATAACGCTATTTTATTAAATTGTGAGGGAAAAAAAATTTAGTAACTATATTTAGGCTGTTTAGAGCATTTGTACCTTAAGCAAAACAATAATATAACCACCTAAAATCGAACCCAGACCAACCTCACTGCGCCAAACCATACTTAAACATTAACCGTTCTACAAAGCACTATAATAACAAATACGATTAAATCACATTGAAACGCAACATACAGTCAGTGAAATATTTACTAAAAGGTGCTACAAACACTTCATAACGCAAGTATTCACAAATTCTTGAATACTGTACAGACTATGTGGGCTTCACTTGCATAATTATTTAGAAGATAGTGACTTTCCCTCACTTCCCTCTTCCCTAGGTGTCTCCACAGTAGCTTATTTAGCATTCACATAAACAATGATGAACTTGAGTAACAGCACATAGGCTAATTCTAGTAATTAAGATTTCCTATAAGGTGGCGATAACTGTATATATTAATACTAGCGACTCACTATCACTTCGCTCGGGTTCGTCCCTTGCTTGCTTCCCCATCCAAACTTTCATCCCAAATCTCACCCCCTTAAGGAAAGATTTTCAGGATAAAAACTATTCTATGTTCTTCCCAGGGTCTCAAACTATCTTCTTACCAAATTTCGTCTAAATCGGTTCTGTAGATCCAAAGATTACCCCCTACAACATCACAAGCTCACCAACTCTCAAACTTTACCTCTTTATAATATTTGCCTATGTATATATTAATATGTATTATAAATACAAAAGACATCTAAGGACGAATCGTGGGTAAGTTGATAGTGTTTTTACATTTATGAATTTCTAATCATCAGTCGGATATTTTTCTTTTTTTATTAAAATTGATTTTGGAGTTAAATAAATCCAGCGTAAAAATAAAATCAGAAAACAATGTTGTATATATCTATTTTATAGAAATAACGTGTTGCGCGGTTTGTTTTAAACAAATCGACAAACATTTGCATTGCCAATACAAACATTAGTTTCATATGGAAACCGCAGTCAGCTACCCTATCTTACCACCAATCAATATTATCTAGAAGCAAATATTGTTATATAAAGAAGGCCCATTACATATAGGATATATTTAAATTAATTTATTGCAATGAAACTTCTTTAGAATCGTTGTGATTTAAAACCTGATAAAACGGAAATGCAACACTAAAAAGAGACTAAGATATAAATATATAGAATTAAGCGGGCGAGTGAGAAAGTGAGTGACATTGCCTTGTTGCCGTGGTAACCGTTGTTATTAGAATATATTACACAGGAATTGAAAAATAATAAAATTAATTACTGAATAATATGTAATGTTACATATATATGTCAAATAAAATGTAAAATTACTTTTAAACTTGGTAAAAGTATTATTAAAAAAAATAAACCTTATAATTATCCTACTCCTTATAGTCTATATTCATCTCATTCTCTCTTAAGTTACTTTTCTGAAGCTTCACTTATACATGTGGGAATTGCACACACACAGACACACACTTTTTTAAACTATCATATTCTTACAAAATGGAAAATACACATACATAAATAAATTTTAAAATTTCTTTAAGCGAACAAGTCTTGCAATTATAGCTTTGAATCACACTATTAGAGACTTGGAGATTAGTTTTCTCGTAATTGCATAGAAGAAAAATCTCCAAGTCCAAACTTTTTCAGTTTCGTCCAAGTCTGTACGGAACTCTGTCTACGTTTTAATACTGGCTTGCATTTCCCCCGCTTTCTCGCAAACACTTTATTGGTCCTTCGAGCCGGATTTATTGCTCAACTATAACGCTAGCAGTAAACACTTGCAATCCAATCTTAATTATACTTCAGGGTTACGTAAAACATTTAATTAAACGAAATATTGCTTATTTATGATTCCTTAATTTAGCATAGACTGTTATTATCTAGTATAAAATTAACTATCTTTAATGTGTAATATTGTAGTGTTTCATTAATGTCTGTATTCTGACAACATAATCTACACTCTACATTTAAAGCAATAGGATTGGCATTAAAGGAAATACTGTTTATGATAAGAAAGGCTAAATTACTAGGTTCTTCTTTAATTTACCGCTAAGAAATGAACATATTATGTAGTGTCCGACCGAAGCTTCGGCTTCGGCTTCGGCTTCGGCCACCTTCGGCCAAAAAATCCACCTTTGGCGAAACATTCGGCTTCGGCCCAAAACCCGGCCGAAGCCGAAGGTTTCGCCGAAGGTCCGAGCGACCGTCGAGATTGAACGAACTGTTACGAAAGTCATGAGGCGGCGGGGAGTCACTGTCAAAATATCACATTGCATGCATCAAAACAAGTTCTTACGTGTATTTAAACGAGTGTTTTTGAGAGAGAAGGTTAAGAACAAATATACTTAGTAAAATAGAATATTATATTATTCTTATAACTTGTTGTGTGCAAAACAGTCATTACCTCATTAGTTCTATTGTTATTGTTACATTTATTTTGAAATTTCTAATATTTTCTAAACTGTGCATTTAATTGACCAACATTTAATTATTTACTAAGAAGTTAGTGTTTGTTTATTTTATTTATTAGTCTAGTTTTGGTCTAGTCGAGTAAAACAAAGACTGATTGGTCTAATTGTAATTTATGAATTACATAATAAAGAAATGATTATTTTTTACCAGTAGGTAAATCACAAAATCACAAACTTTTATTTATCTCTAAACCAACCATCTCTATGATATATCATCAACTTCTATATGAGACAGTCAATATAAACCTTCAATATTGAGGTTATTTGAGGTATTGATACAAAATTAATTACTGAGTGCTGAGAGAATATAAACCTTCGGCTTCGGCTTCGGCTTCGGCCGAAGGTTGTGGCGATAGCCGATTAATCGGCTTCGGCTTCGGCTTCGGCCAAAAATAGACCTTCGGTCGGACACTAATATTATGTTAATAAATATGTATTTTTGTACTTATATTATAAATAACGTAATACTGTACGTTTATTTTGCGGATATATGTAAATAGATATATATGTAAATCTGACTGCCTCGGTGCCGTACTAAAACTGCCTCGGTGGTGTAGTGGCTAGCATGTACAGCTGCACACCCGGAGGTCCTGGGTTCGAGTCCCGGGTCGGGCCAAGTTTAGTTATTGAGTCTTTCTGTATAGTAAGTCTCAGTAACAGCCCGGAGTTGGGAAGTTGGCGGTGTTTCACCCCCGTGCCTCGGAGAGCACGTAAAGCCGTCGGTCCTGCGCCTTAACTCTCACTGGTCGTGTCGAGCAGTCGTCCCACTGGAGTATGAGAGTGACAGGAATAGAGAGTGCACTTGTGTCTGCGCGTACACTTGTGCACTATAATATCTCCTGCGCAGTTGGCTAGTCTCAATGAGATTGGCCGCCGTGGCCGGAATCGGTCGGGAGAACATCATCATCATCATCATGTAAATAGATTATCTTTTTCTCCGCCTACTTTACTAAGGAGAGCTGAGGGCTAAAACTAGTAATAACGTATTTAAAGAGAAATCACAACCATGACCAATGGTAAATATAAAGTAAAAACAACAAACGAAATCAGAATTCCCTTAAGAACAAAATAAGATCAGACAGAAAGGTTTCATTGCGTTAGCTTTAGAATTTTTAATACAACCGTACAAACAGTTGCAGCCAATCGAAAATGCATTAAGATTTCTTGAGGGCGCTTAGTAAATCCATTTGCTGGCCTATTGTTCGGTACAAGTTTCTAGAGTGTTTGTTTTAAAGAAATCAGCGACATCGTAAAATTGTGTTTACGAGTTATTTTGTACTTTCTGTTGGTTTCTGATTGGTAATTGTGAAGAGTTGGGTTTCATGACTCTCGAGTTGCATGTGGCAATGAAAACTTACGAATGCGACTGAGATTAATCAAAAAAGAAATAGACGTTTTTGCATTGCGTTTTGTAATCGATTTCATTCAATTAGTTCATGGTAAAAATTAAAGTGAATAATGGATTTACTAATAAATATTTATACTAATATTCTAAATAGAAAAAAATTGTTTTGTTTTGTATGTTTGTTTGTAATGGATAAATTAAAAATTCACTGAACCAATTTAGATGAAATTTGATATGAAGATAGTTTGAGACCCTGGAAAGGACATAGGATAGTCTTTATCCCGGAAACTATTCCTTAAGGGGTTGAAAAGGGGGGTGGAAGATTCGATGAGGAGTCAGTAATTTTTCAAGTAAGGGATTATGTAAAACTTATCATACCTATGTTACATATGTGACGACACCTATGTTACATATATGTGAAGACACCTATGTTACATATGTTTGACGACACGGTTGACTCAGTTTGCAGTGCTTGCTGTGCCAGCGATCGCGGGTTCAAATCCCGCTGGGGGCATTCATTTGTGTGATGAGCACGAATGTTTGTACTCCAGTCATGGGTGTTTATATTAATAATATGTATGTATTTAGAATTTATATATGTGTAGGTATCAACTATCTGTTATTCATAACACAAGCCTCGTAGCTTACCATGGAACCAGATGGTGCTGTGTGTTAATATCCAAAAATATTTATTTATTTATTTATTTATGTATACGAAGAGGGACGAACCCGAGTAAAGCGAGGTTGAGTCGCTAGTTTAAAAATAAATATAATACAAAAACTTGATTATATTCTATTAATAGAATTCTACTGATTTTATATGCAATAAAATTTTTGTATTAATCTTAAAGAGTTGACCCAGATCGTATTGACCGGATTGCTTTTCGACGTAGACATATCGCATACTTTATTCGACCTTCCACACGTTTCGGCTATTTCTGTGCCGATAGCTGATGAATGGACGCTATAATTAAGGGTCCAGGGGCATATTTCATTCATTATTCCTTTCTTTCCTTAAATACATGAGCTTTGATGTAGATATAAAAATAGAAGTGTCAGCTGTAACTGTAATAATTCATGTTATAAAACTCACTCTCTCGCAGTCTATAATTGTATACTAAAGAATTCCCATTAACAATAAATAAGAAGTAAAAATGAACTTTATTCCAAAAAAATTATTTAATACTTTTAATAACTAAATGATTTATTAACAAAACAAGCGACTCACCCTCGCTTCGCTCGGGTTCGTCCCTAGGTACATTTTTTTTGTGCGGAACTCTAATTCTTTTTTCTGAAATAAAAGTAGCCGAAGTTACTCCTTATAACATCGACTACCTGCCAGTGAAAGTCCCGTCAAAATCGACCTAGCCGTTTCCGAGATTAGCCGGAACAAACAAACAGACAGACAGAAAGATAAAAAAATTAAAAATTGAGTTTTTCTTATAAGTACCGTATATAATTCCATATGCATTTAGTAAAAAGCTGTAATTTAAACATTACAAACATACACTTTTTTTATTATTCTGTATAGATAACAATATTCTTAATTTATGAAAAGTTCTGAGCCAAAATTATTTCTAAGAAACGAGACAAACGGTTCTAAAGTAAGCCTCAGGAACTTCGATCGTTCAACCACATCGGGCAAGAGATAGAGAAAAATTCGCCTCTCTGATGCGGCGTCGCATTAGGTGTCGCAAACTAGAATTTGAATGAGATAAATGACGGCCACTCAACGCTGTATAAGGGATAGGACGAGCTGATTTAAGAAGAATGCGTGCGAAATATTTATATGAAATATTAGCGGTACGTTTTAACGGTTAGTATGGAATAAATAGACTGTATATTATATGCTAGTGACTAACCCTAACATCGCTTGGGTTCGTTCTTAGATGATTCTTTACATTGATAATTTTTATTTACTTATGAACCGAAGGAAATAAAAGAAATAGCAAATGTTAACTGAAGCTGACCACAATACATTAATGAAAACCGCACCTAAATCGGTTCAGCCGTTTCTGAGATAAGCGCGCACAAACGCAAAGACTTTGGGTTCTATTGTGTTAATAAAGACTACCAATAATAGTTTTTTCAAATATCATCCATATACAGACAGCGACCTTTTATTATATATATATATATATATATATATATATATATATATATATATATATATATATATATATATATATATATATATACATATACATACGTATGATGAGTTGTTATGGGTATCATAACGTGTTTTCCTGCGAGAATCTGCGGGAAAGATCATCTCTTTCGCGATAAAACGTAGCTTATGTCACTGTCCAGTCCTCCAACTATCTCCACACAAAAAAAACGCCAATCCGTCACTCGACTGTTTCGACGTGAAAGAAGCACAAACAAACAAACACACTTTCACTTTTATAATATTAAGTATCTATTTTACACATGATGATGTTGATGATGATGATTTTACACATGGTGTTACAATATCTATTATACACAGTTATGTGAGATTTAACTATAGTAAATTTAAGTAGAGAGTAACTAATAAAAACAATTAGAGTAAGAAAAAATATGGATAGACATTCGCCATGTATGACATATTTGAAGTGTTTTTGCTTCCAATTAACATAATAATGATTTTTATATAAACAAAATTGAATTGCTTCTTCTTTTTTGATGATTAATAATAATAATTTCCTCCTGACCGATTTCGGCCTCGACGACCAATCTCACTGAGACTAGTAGCGCAGGCGATATTATAGTGTAGAATTATACGCCCAGACACAAGTGCACTCTCTATTCCTTTCACTCTCAAAGTCCGATGGGACGATACTTCGACACGTCCGGTGAGAGTTAGGCGCAGGACCGACGGCTTTACGTGCTTCCGAGGCACGGGGGCGAAACACCGCCAACTTCTGGACTGAAATAGTCAATAACTGAACTTGGCCCGACCAGGGACTCGCACCCAGGACCACCGGATCTGCGGCCGTATATGCTAGCCACTAGCCCACCGAAGCTGTTAAAAATAAACAGTTACTATTGATCATATTCAATGATAAAAAAACCCTTGAATGAATAAAGTCAAGGGTTTTTTAAGTCTAAAAACATCATGTATAAAAGCAAAATATTAAGATACGATAGCGGTATCAGACCCAATAAATTTGAGTGTTTGGATCGTTTTGCCAAAACTACACCGCTGTGGTTATAGTTTACCCCAAATCGTCACTATTTCAATACTCGCCACCTTTCAACCGTTCGCTTTGAAATTTGTTTGCTATAGCTTTGAGAGGCGCCTATAGGTATTTTCGAGCATACAAATACAAGGATATACATTGTATTGAATGAAACTGGCACGAGATGGGACCAGTTGTTCTACCGTTTGAAAACTTTCTATTCAACGTTCTATATTTTTCCTGAAAATCTATGACGGTTTTTTGTTATCCATTACACATATTACGTTATTTTTTATTGACGTAACTATGGCGAGTGGAGCCGCGGGAAAAACTAACTGGACTATTATTATTATAAAAGAGAATGTGTGTACGTGTATGTTTGTCACTCATTCACGCTGAATCGGCTGAACGGATTTCGATAAAATTTTGCATACAGATAGATTATGACCTGGAGTTACACCCACTATTTACTGTTAGGCACCTATTGAGGCACCTGAGCGGAGCGAGGGAAATTCACTATTATAAGATATACTGTAAAGATTTAAAACGATAAATAGTAATTTGTATTAATAACAGTTTTTCAATACTACTTCTGCTATCAAATTAACCTTTACAAATTAAAACGTAACATTTGAAATTGAAACGAAAAGAAACAAACAAAACACACATAAAACAATATCGCCAAAAACAATTTAAAGTTTGTTACAACAAAAACAATTTAGTTCCACGACGACATGGCGACTATTCTAATTGGTTTGCACGAATTAATTGGATCTAAAACATTGTACAAACATATTGGGAACAGGTAAATTGAGGCCGGGATGGATGCTTACCTTGTAAGGTTTAAATTACGTATACGATTACAATTTGCACTAGATACAGTCCGACAATGTCTTATATATATTATGTATATATACTACATATAGTTTCTCCGTCCGTATTGAGTTTATTGACGCTTAGCGGATTTAAAGTGTTATTGTTTGTATGTTTATGTTTAACTTTTGAGGAAAATAGGTTTATTTATTTCCTTTAGAGAAACTCTTTTATATTTTTCGAATTTCGGTTCTCGGATCTAAGTGGTTTGAAATCATTAAATATATATATGTACATTGCACCTACATCTATATGATAAAACGAAGTAAAAGCAGATATTTTTAAATGATTATTTATAATTTAATATGAGAAAAAATAACATAAGTGAGAACGAAATAGAGTACTCTCAAATAATAATTTCCATTGGCTATTATAAAAGATGTCAAGTGCTTCAGAATTTCATCGAACCTAGGACTTCAATTTGCACTCATGCTGGCTACTAGAGAAACAAGATAGCTCATTTAATAACCAAATAAATAAATATGTTGGGACAATAATACACAATCAGCTAGGCTTTGCAGCATGTGTTGCAGGTCTTCCACGGTTTCAGCCATGATGACGATGTCGTCTGCAAATCTCAAGTGCGAAATGTACTCACCGTTTATGTTTATTCCACGTCCATTCCAGTCCAGAGTCTTAAACATATCCTCCAGTGCAGTTGTGAACAATTTGGGGGAAATTACGTCCCCTTGTCTCACTCCTCGATGCAGGAAGATAGGTTCAGACTGCTGGTTCTGGACTTGGACGGACATTGTTGCGGCGTCATACAGACATTTCAACACTTGAATATATCGCCAATCGACTTGGCACCGTTGCAAAGACTCTAAAACAGACCAGGTTTCGATAGTGTCAAAGGCTTTCTCATAGTCCACAAATGCTAGACACAAGGGCTGATTATACTCTTCTTGCTTCTGTATAATCTGCCTCACTGTGTGAATGTGATCTATGGTGCCGTATCCACTTCGAAAACCAGCCTGTTCAGAGGGTTGGAAATCGTCGAGTCTACGCGTGAGACGATTCGTGATAACTCTAGAAAACAACTTATAGATATGGCTTAAGAGAGAGATAGGTCGATAGTTTTTCAGCAGGGTTTTGTCACCCTTTTTGAAGAACAAGACGATCAAACTCGTGCTCCATGCCTTAGGAGTTCTCCCTGAAAAGAGGACGGAATTAAATAAGCGCTGGAGTTGTTTTAGCGCAGGAGTTCCACCTGCTTTTAGGAGCTCCGTTGTAATTCCATCTTCCCCGGGGGCTTTTCCATTTTTAAGTTGTTTTAGAGCCAACACGATTTCGTCTAGGCGACGTGACTTCTGGCAGGTCTTCTGTGTAGTGGCGGGTAAGCGTGGCTCTGGGATCTTCGTTATTAGACGTGGGACGGGGCGCTTGCGATGTATATAGGCGACCATAGAAGTCCTGAACTTCCTTCAGAATCTCCGGCTTAGAGACGACGACTTTTCCGCTAGTTGTGGTCAGCTTCGTCAGATGGCTACGTCCCAGCTTCTGAACAAAGACTTTGGACCCCCGATTTTTCTCAATGGCTTCCTTGATGGAGCATGTATTGGAGCTTCGGAGGTCACGTCTTACCAGCTTCGATATTCTTTTGTTCAAAGCTCGCTGGTTTGACGGAGTAACCGCGGTATCTTCACGTCGCTTCTGCATTAGCTGCAGAGATTCCTCAGAGAGTTTGGACTTCTTACCGGTGCGTTGTATCTTGCAGATCTTAGTCCCTTCTTCCCGGAGAATACCCACTACTTGGTCGAGGTCTTGGTCAATGTCAACGTCTATTGTGGTTTCCAGGGCAGCGAATCGGTTCTCCAGTTTTAGCTGCTAGCCTAGCTGATTCTTCAAAACACATCGGTCTCCGGATGAATTTGGACAAAACGAAGGTCATGTTCAATACACATGTAACACCGGGACCGATTGCTCTCAATGGAACAACTCTCGAAGTAGTACAAGACTACATCTACCTTGGGCAATTACTGCAAATCAGTAAAAACTACTTCGAGAAAGAAGCTCAAAGAAGAATACAGCTGGGATGGGCAGCATTCAATAAATTTCGTCGCGTCTTTTCGTCGCCAATACCACAAAGCTTAAAGACAAAGGTCTTTAACGAGTGCGTCCTACCTGTTATGACATACGGAGCCGAGACGTGGACACTGACGGTGCGTTTGGTCCACCAATTTAAGGTTGCTCAGCGTGCTATGGAGAGGGCTATGCTCGGAGTTTCTCTGAAGGATCGGATTCGAAATGAAGAGATCCGACAGAGAACCAGAGTTATCGACATAGCCCAAAGAATTAGCAAGTTGAAGTGGCAGTGGGCTGGTCACATATGTCGCAGAACCGATGACCGTTGGAGTAGACGGGTTCTAAAGTGGAGACCACGGCTCGGCAAACGTAGTGTAGGACGCCCTCCAGCTAGGTGGAGCGACGACATTCGTAAACTGGCTGGCAGCGGTTGGATGCGTAGAGCTGAAGATCGAGCTCAGTGGCGTGCCATAGGAGAGGCCTATGTCCAGCAGTGGACGAAAACAGGCTGAACATGATGAATAATACACAATACCATCTAGTTCCATGGTAAGCTACGAGGCTTGTGTTATGGGTATCAGATAGTTGATACACTACACATATATAACTTTAAATACATACATATTATAAATATAAACACCCATGACTGGAGTACAAGCATTCGTTCTTATCACACAAATGAATTCCCCCAGCGGGACTCGAATCCGTGACCGCTGGCACAGCAAGTAGGGTCACTACAAACTGAGCCAAACGTGTCGTCATTACTACTGTAATTATACTTTTATATTATGCTATTACTGTTTCATTTTCACTGTATTATTTATACTTTATTTTTAATTTTTAAACCCAAAACTGTACTAACAAACTCCAAAGTAATGCTAAATAAAAATCTGTTTTCTGTTATTAAAAGGGCTCTAATGTTTAGGGTACTTTCATTTTTTTTACCTTGCATTGTTTTGTAATTCTTTATGGAAGTTGTTAGGACAAGTGAATGTGTCTGTAGCGACTAGCCTCAGGGATTTGAGTCCTTAACGATGTCTGCAAATAATTTTACACATTTTGTATCGTATATACGAGTATATAGCGTTTTGAGAAGAAAAGCAAGTATATTTTAAGTATTCAGCCCTTTTTAACGTCCCACTGCTGGGCACGGACCTCTATTCAGTACGAGGGGAATCAGGCCATAGTCCACTACGCTGGCCAAGTGCGGGTTGGCGGACTTCACATGCCTTTTGAAAACAAAAAAAATGCTGGAAATGATTCACACATGAAAATCAGAGGTGCGAGACCCGGGATTTGAACCCGCTTCACTCGGTTTCCCAAGCGAGCGCGTTGCCGTTGGGCTACCACTGCATTATATTTTAAGTAAACTAAGTAAATTAGTAGTACAAATTACTAATCTTTATGACAAACGTATTCAGTGCATATATAGTCCTACTAGAGACTCACCCTCTCTTCGTTCGGGTTCGTCCCTAGCTTGAATCCCAATACAAACTTTCATCCCCATTTTCACCCAATTTAGCGATGATTTCCGGGATAAAAAGTATCCTATGTCCTTCCCAGGGTCTCAAACTATCTACTTATCAAATTTCATCTAAATCGGTTCAGTATATCCAGAGATATAATATTAGTATAGGTTAACGATACATAACCTGTCTTTTAGGCGTCGCGTCGCCAAAATTGAGTAAAAACATCAGCAAAGGCGAAATTATTTATGAAATATGTAATATTGTCTAATCATTGCGTACATATAGAAAATCAGACAACCTTCATACAAGAACCTTGAGCTAACTAAAGAAAATGTTTATAAGTTCTCGTTTCTAACTGTAATATATCACTATCACATATATATTTACTTTAAAGGAATATTTCAAACATTTTGGACCGCTTTGCCGTTCAGACGAAACAAGCGTTGTTTACTTTCAACTAAGTGTTGAATGATAAACACAATATACAGAAACTGAAGGTGTCAACAAACTGCCCTGTTTGTTTACAAAAATTTTACAACAGGACTACATGGTGTTACATTTAGTTTGACAAATTGAAAATTTGTGTGGCAAAATATTCGTACTAGATTTTATTACTTTAAAAAAAAAAATTAAAAAAAATATTGCTATTGATCTCAAAACAACTAAAGTAATTCCATATTTTTTAACCGATTTCTGAAAGAAATAAGTATTAAACCTGAGTATTCGTTTTTTGTTTGTGTATTGATGTGTTATGTCTAAACTAATTTTAATGTATACATACCACAAGGTGACTTTTTATATACAAAACTAGCGACTCACCCTCGCTTCGCTCGCGTTCGTCCCTACGTTGATTCCCATATAAACTTTCGTCCCCATTTTCACTCCCTTAAGGGATGATTTTTAGGATAAGAACTATCCTATGTCCTTTTCAGGATCTCAAATGTTCTTACCAAATTTCATCTAAATCAGTCTAGTAGTTTCGGCGCTTATTCGGTACAAACAAACAAAAAAATCTTTCCTTTCTATAATATTAGAATAGAAAATCGAATTAAAGGTAGTAGTAGTATTTTATTTCTACAGTAAATTTAACTCAAAGTGTATTTATGGTTTAAAAGTAATTATTTACGCCGTGTAAATATAATAAAGTCAACAAAATTTCACACTAATGCTATCCAGAGCTATATAAATATATTATAAGCTTTTAAGGTTTTATAGTCACTAAAATTAAATTTACTGTGTGAAACGAAGTTTTTGCTATATTTGTAGACATCCTAAAACAAATTCATTTATATCTACATTAATTTTGAATAGCTCTTAGTGTCTGGTCAGTCTAATATTATTCGTCACTCAATCCAGTGCAAAACTGAAACGGCTGGACCGATTTAGATAAAATTTCGAACAGATATACCTACCTGAAATAACATATATGCTAGCATATGTTAGTACTAAAAAGATGGCGTTGTCTATTATATGTATATACATTATTTATTGCACTTATGAAATAGAATACAGATATTACATATTGAATGACGCAGGCAAAGGTGGACTTTTTCCTAGAAGAGATTTGTGTTAACCTGACATGGAAGATGTCTTATGTAGCGGGTTAACTAAGTACTAGAATATATATTATTGATATGAAAGCACCCAAGGAAAGTAAGATATCGCTAGTAAAACATACAAAAACATGTAACACAACCACTAAAACGCAGCTCTGGCATCAATCACTCGCCCGCGATGCGAGTTTAGTTCACCGCTTCTAAACACCGGAAGTAATTTAACTGAAGTACCTACATACTATTAACATGACCTTACTAATTACTGTCTCACGTACATCGTTAAACATAGAGAACGGTATCGCAGTGATCTAGAAATTATATCTTTTCATTTCGGTTATTATGGGAAATTTGTGGTTGTAATGAAATATTCTTTGTTTGATTAATAAAGATTTAATTATATTAATCATAGGTTATTAGAGTTAGGTACGTTTTAACGGTTAGTATGAAATAGATAGACTATATATTAATGATATATAGCCCATAGCCTTTCTCAATAAACGGGCTATCTAATGAAAAAATAATTTTTCAAATTGGATTAGTAGTTCCTGAGATTAACGCGTTCAAACAAACAAAGAGTTTGTCTCCTTATACTAATAAGTATAGATTTAAATTTGTTAACTATATGTTATTTGATGAGATTTTTCATTTATTTCCTAGGTGTTTAGCAGCTTATATGTTGTTCTAGGTTATACACTATCTGAGAACTACATTTAATCCAAATCCCTCTAGCCGTTTCAATGTGAAGGGCTAACAAATACATAAACACATAAAAACAAATTTCAATTATCAAAACTTTACTTTTATTATAGTATTATACAATAAAAATATGTATAACTGTCAGTTAAGAAAAATTACAGCAAAACTATTTATTTTATATATGAAACGAACGACTCACCCTTGTTCCGCTCGGGTTCGTCCCTATTTACGTTTTAACATTAAGTAAGATTTCTCAGAGATGTAAAAGTCAGAGACGTAAAAAGTATCCTATATATTGACCCGGATAACCAGCTATCAACATACCAAATCTCATCAAAATCTGTCTAGTAGTTTTTTCGTGATGCGTTCCCAGACAGAAAGACAAAAATTCTAAAAACTATAGATTCGGCTTCTGTATCGATAATAATGACTATTTCATTAAGATTTTCCAAAAAAATATTTAATATACAGATTCGACTCAGAATATTATAAGGTATAGGCATTAAAAAATATAAAACTATAGAAGATATAAAATAATGGAATACAAATTAAATAATAACATGCACTGCAACTTATTTTCGTATTAAAACATTAATAAAGAATCCCCATATATATAATTTGCGGTTATAACAAAATTTGGTGAAGGCGCTAACAAATTAACCAAGAGTATGATTCATGATAGTGGCCGAGTTAGTACATTAAGTCGACCCACTTCTCCTCTTTGTACGCTCTACCATCGATCACGTGTAACAAACGAACATTCATCAAAACCGAACAATTGTTGAGACAATATTGGAGAAAGCACCAAAAAACGTATATAAAACTAAACAAAAGCTATTTATCCGAATTGTATCTTGAACAAAGGG
Source organism: Brenthis hecate (assembly GCA_951806755.1). NCBI lineage: Eukaryota > Metazoa > Arthropoda > Insecta > Lepidoptera > Nymphalidae > Brenthis > Brenthis hecate. The sequence goes on from OX638250.1 coordinate 16,661,739, forward strand.
AATAAAGTTTATTTTCAATAAGCGACACACTATTACTATCCACTGTAGTTCCCACGATAGAAAATTGAATGAAAAAATATATTCGTTTGTAGAGTACGATTGGAGTCGATGCTCAAAGACCATTGAGACCATTATGGGATTCTGTTAAGTGAATTTAATCTTTAAAATCGTTAGTGTTGAGTTCAAAGTCGATTGGCTTAACAACACGTACTGTACGTAGTAGGAAATAGGCTAATTTCTTTATATAAAAACCAACCAAACCTTTTAAGACAATACTAACTGTAATAGCTTCTTCGAAAATAGTCTTTTGAATCAGTATTAAGAATACAAATATCAAGAAGATTAAAATATTAAACAATAAACAATAGATTTTTTAAATTGCAGAAAATATGGAAAGGGTCTTGTTCGTGCACATATTTGAATACTTCTATTTAGCTTTGCTTAAACTAATAATTTAATATGACGATTGCTATCTAAGTAAAATCAAAACGATACAAACATATGTATCATTGTAGGTATATATAACTGAAACTATAGTTATCACGTCGGAGGTGACGAATTCGATTTTTGCTTACGGCGATGGTACCAAATGAGCGAAGTCAACCAAGGGCTTCTCGATGATGAATACTAGGTACATATAACCTTCATATTCATTAATTATGATTCCCCATAAAAAAAACCATTACTATATAAATCTATTAAGGGTCTTATAAACCCTATAATAATCTATCTCTAATCAAGAAAATTCTATAAACACATACGAGAACATCAACATAAGAAACAGCGCTATACTTAATAAAATCCAAAACAAAAACAAAGCAAAACAAAAATCCGGATTAAACAAATACCTTTCAAGAGAAAACAAAAGCTAGGTGAAGAGGAAATAAAAATAGCCCATTTTGTGCGGTAAGTACAAAACATAGTACTCGTAGTCGAGGAGCTAGAACAATTTTATGTATTAAATATTTCATCAGGCAAACTGCTAAGTAGAATTCCGCTCACGCTTGCAGTTTAAATGAAATGCAGTAGACTACCAGAGACCCCTAATTTTAACAGAAACAATGGGTTTGTATGGTCGTGTGAAATAATTTGCGAGTTATTCAAATCTTACAGTATGTGTCGATTTAAATAGCTAGCTAGTGGGGAAATTTCAATTTTAACACAATCTACACTTACTAATATTATATAGACAGAGTTTGTTTGTTTGTTTCATTGAACGCGTTTATCTCTTAGGAACTTTTAATACGATTTGAATATTTTTTTTGCATTAGATAGCCCGTTTATTAAGGTAGGCTATAGGATATCATCATGCTACTACCCAAGAGAGCGGAACAGAAATCATAAATGTCAACAAATTGGACAGATTTCTTGATTTGATTGTAAAACTGATGTTTATATCGGAAGTTTGAACGCGGGTGAAGCCGCGGGTACTGCGTGATTTAATTATGTTTTTACTAACTGCTACTTGTTGTGATAATCATGTGTTTTTATGTTTAGTACAAAGCACTAAACACAACGTTATCTAAACCAAAACGAGAAGCTCCAACTATATTTTATATTCTAACTATATGTGTATGTAACTATACAATCAAACCTTGGAAATTACATTGATTTGAAACCTTATTTTGTGAAATCCAGGTGATAATACGAAAGCTTGGTATTATGGTTACATGAAGCCAGGCGGCGGTTAGTGAAACTCTTTGCACGAGTATCTATTAGTGGAAAACATAGTCTTATTTGGTGCTTTTTAACCGACTTTCAAAAACGAGGAGGTTCTCAATTCTTCGGAATCTTTGTTTTTTTTAATGTATGGAAACAAGAATATAGAATAGATGAAATATTTTTTTGTTTCAAAGGGTATACTTCCCAGGTCGTCCCATATAAATTTTATCGAAATCGGTCGAGCGGTTTTTAAAAAAGTTAACAATAAAATATTTTTTAAATAAATTGCTAAATCAAATATGTTATTAAAACTTTCTTCTTACAAATTACCTGCTTATTTAAGAACCACATATATATATATATATATATATATATATATATATATATATATATATATATATATATATATATATATATATATATATATTTCAGTTTATTAAAATCTATATTTTTTTATTTCTACTCTACTAGCATTTGCTAGAATCACTCGGCAAGGTATTTACCTTGCCGAGTGATTCGCGGATAAGATATTTATTTCATTATCAATTTCGTTTGTATTGAATTACGTATATTTCTTACATATTTAAAAACGAATATATCAGAATTTTTAACAAGAAAAAATTGCCCCAATATTATAAATACGAACGTTACGTTTGTAAGTCAGAGTGTTTTGTTGTAACGCTGTAACTACTAAACGAGTTTCGAGTGTAATACATTCTAATAATATAACAGTAGTAAAACCTACCTATTACGCGTGTGAAACCGTGGGCGAGAACTAGCAAAGAGACAATATAAAAGCACTTGGTACAAAAAGTATAATAAAAATAGTCTTTATCGCTCTCAAGTGGAACAAGTACAGGTAAAAAATGTGCTATCTTTTAAAACAATTCAAGACTTAAATTCACGATTCAGTCACGATTATGGAGATAGCATAGAAAGAGTAATGCAACATGTACAAAGAAAGTTTTGTTTATTTTAGTTTAATTTAGATAAGTTTGGTTTTAAAGTAGTGCAATAAAAGAGATACATTTCACAAAATACCGACATATATTTTGGTTTTGTTAGTTTCTTAAGCTATACTCTATAGCAAACAAAAAGACGTTTCGCTGATAAATAAAATTCGAGTGTCTGTTTTTAAAGTCAAAATAACAGCTGTTTTTTACTAAATGTATTTTAAGAATTATATACGGTATTTTAAGAACAACATATCTTTTAAATTTTTTCTCTATCTATCTGTTTGTTCCGGCTAATCTCCGAAACGACTAGACCGATTTTAACGGGACTTTTACTGGCAGATAGCTGATGTTACCAGGAGTAAATTAGGTTACTTTTATTTTAGAAAAAGACTTAGGGTTCCGCTCAAAAAAAAAAGAAACGTACCCAGGGACGCATCCGAGCAAACCGAGGGTAATTCGCTAGTAAGGAAGTGATTTAAACTTCTCTTTTATTTAGTACTTACTTACTAAAACGAATATCAATTTTTTTAACACAATCAAGTTAAAAATCAATTAAAACAATTACAATTTACAACATCTCAGTACATCATTACACGTAACCGTGGTCTTTAGCGAAACATTACCGCGGGTTGGATAAAACAGCGATGTAAACCTTCCAAATGGCCATTATATGTTCTTCGTTTATATGCAAAACGGTAGTTTAAGCCCGGTAGAGTCGTATCATTCGTCTTCAAGTTATGCAGATTTCAGAAATCTCATGGAAATGAAATCGTCCAAGTTACGACAGCTGTTAGAAGTATTTGGCTTTAGCAGAAATTGCATTTTGGGTAGATCTTATTATTCCTCGTATATTATTCAGATAGATAGCATTTTCTATCAATAATAAATAATTGAAGTAATGTGGAAATAATCGATTTATTCATAATTAATTTATTAATTAATTATTATTATAGATTGCTTACAGTTGATTGATATTTATCAGTTTATCTAAAAAATTATAAAATTCTGACTAAGCCGAATTATTACATTAAATATTTTTTGGAAAATCTTATCAAAATAGATGTTATTATCGATACAGAGGCCGAATCTATAGTTTTTAGAATTTTTATGTCTGTCTGTCTGTCACCGCATCACGGAAAAACCACTGGAGAGATTTTGATGAAATTTGGTATGGTGATAGCTGGTTATCCGGGTCAACATATAGGATACAGGATACTTTGTACTGCGGGAAAATGTCTCATATCTGAGAAATCTATGCTAAACGTTAAAACGTAAGTAGGGACGAACCGAGCGGAGCGAGGGTGAGTCGCTAGCATCTATATAAATAGGCAAAGACAAATCAGTTTAGAAATTTTTTACACTCTTTTTATCAATCGATTTTTTTGTTTAATAGCTATTGACAAACTTTAGTGTCATCAATAAAAAAAACAAACAGTTTAAAAAATGTTAATGAGTTATAGTTATGTAAATTCTATTCATATAATATGTTTTTCTCAAATTTTCAATACTGATTATGGTCATTTAATTGCGAGCATTGAAATATTAGTATAACAAATTACCAAAAACATTACTATGCCACTTAGATGCCACCAATCATGATAGAAAAAGGAGAAATTACGTAATTTAATAAAAATTTTATGTGTATGTCAAACACTATCTTTGTTAGTCAATTTTTAACGTTTTTTTCCAAAGAAATACTTCCAATGAAGATAGTAAGCAAAATTGGATGCTGACAACCGAAGATATAACTAAGCGAAAGAATTTGAAAGTTCAACAACAAAATTGTGGAAGAAGACGTAAGAAAAATTAGATAAATCAATACTTTCAGAATAACATAAAATGTTATTTTGTTTAAAAATTCTTATAACACGTGTGTTCAAATAACATTATAGTGCAAATTGTTTATTGCATGCTCTTAAAGACGGGAGGGCAGCGTTGTGCATTTATAATATGTTCTTTGTTTTGCTTTCACATTTTATATAACATACGTTTTAATATTGATAAAATATCAATCTTTATGTGCTTATTAATCTATATAAATAAATAAAACTGAAGTGTCTGTTTGAAATGTCAAAATAACAGTAACAGTAACTCATGAAAGTACATATATACGGTCTTTATACGGTGCTTTCTTGCGCGGAACTCTGATTAATTTTCTAAAATAAAACATATATGGCTTAAATTACTCCTTATAAGATCAGCTAACTGCCAGTAAAAGTCCCGTCCAAATCAGTACAGCCGTTTCCGAGTTTAGCCGGAACAAACAAGCAAACAAATTCTGCCTCTATAATATTAGTATAGATAAATCTCTTTTTTAAATAAATAAACAAACATACTTCTAAGCTAGATTATAACGTATTCCAACATTCCTAATACGAATAGATAAATAAGTATATAAACAATTTCAAAAATTGATCGTGCTACGAGTATATCTAATCCATTCACGCCAAACATGCTAATCCATGGCATCTTTGATGGGACTACGTGACACCATTATAGAACTAATGGCACTGGTTTAGTTGGATTTCAACTATGTATTACAGAAGGCGAAACAGTGATTGAGTTATATTATACAATTTAATATCACTGTTTAGACAATTTTTCACTTTTTCGTTTAAGGGACTCGGTGAATGGGATGTTGGGTTATAATTTTAATAATATTTTAAAGTGTGTGATGATTTACCTTTCTTGTGTGTAAAAATGTAGAAAAAGATCGCACAAATACAATAATTTCGCACAAAAATGTTTCTTTGAATTATATACATATACTAGCAAGTCACCCTCGCTTCGCTCGGGTTTGTCCCTAACATTTAGTATACATTTATCAGAGATGAAATACTTTCCTGAAGTAAAAATATCCTATATGTTGCCCCGGATAACCATCTATCATCACAAAAAAATTCATCAAAATCTGTCCAGTAGTTTTCTTGTGATGCGTTTCCAGACTACAGATCCGGCCTCTGTATTAATGACTATTTCAATAAGATTTTCCAAAAAAATATTGAATGTACAGATTCGACTCAGAGTTATATATATATATATATATATATATATATATATATATATATATATATATATATATATATATATATATATATATATATATATATAACCACGGGAAGCCACGAAAACGTAAAAAAAAACTATCACCTGCATTATCATGCTTAAAACTTACATGTTTTGGGAATGTAACAAAAATAGCGTTAAAAACTCTTCCATTTCACTAATGCGGACTTGATTAAAGCGAAAAAGCCGCATCAATCGTATTTTATCTATGCACATTAATGGTACTCGGTCGGAGCGAAATATAAACGTGGGACGAAAAAATACGCTGAATAATTCGGGGCAATCAGTCTCTCGCGATAAAAAGTCCACTTTTGGTCTTTCACTTACTATGCCCTCTACTTTTGACATAACGGAGAGTAAATTTTGTAAATTTTCTTTTAACTATTATTTATTTTAGAATTAAGATTTTTTCCTGTCTTGTTCAGTCATATTAATCTATACATATAATGAAATTGTAACTAAGCCGAATCTGTACATTAAATATTTTTTGGTAAATCTTATTGAAATAGACATTATTATCGATACAGAGTCCGAATCTTCCTTAATAAGTCATTAATAATAATTTTTACTCTATGGTCATTGTTTAAAAACGCTTATTCTCCAGAACATTATTTACAATTACATACGTATAATTACAATATATAATATTATATGTTACATACGTTTCACTTAAACTGAAAATGATATATCCATTTGCCCTAAACAAATAATTTAAACAGACAATTATTATTATTTTTATTTAAAATATCAAATATTCGGGTAAATCTAAGAAATTATTGTACAATTATAGTTTTTTTTTCATAGTTTCACATTGACAAAAATAGCCTATCTCCATTCCAAATACCACTTAAATCAGTTAAATCGTTACAGCATAAATAAGTCAATAGCACTTTTGCATTTACAATTACAACGCTAATATAAACCGACCTAGCCATAATATTTAACTTTAGCTAGCTGATGGAACAAAATCTGTTGTCCAAACTTCTAAACTTTAGTAATAGAAGAATTTTAACGAAGTTTCAAATAACTAACAAAAACCTCTTTCGCAGTCATATCGAGGGAATGACAAAGCACCTGAAGGCTACAATTAAGGGTTCATGTTAATTAATAAGAACCCCAGACTAACTTCGAGTCGGGTTGAAAACCAACTTCGCATGATACAGAGAAATCGACAAAGTTGAGGGATCTTTTATAATGGTGGAGGGCGAAGTTTTTGAGTAATTAAACGTCGTCCTTTTTCACAATCATTGTTCTTAAATGAAACTTTTAGTAAGATTTTTGGCTGTGTTCAGATAAATTGAGTTGCTAACATTAGTTGGATGAACAGGCTTTTTATGAGGTTTTTTGAAGTAACAAAGTAAGTATAGAAACATTCACGTCTACAAATCTATTGATTAAGAGATAAAAGCAAAAATGGTTTCTCCTGTAAATTTGTTAGTGAAACTACTAATTTGTATTGAGTAGTAATCCAAACTTAATTAACATATATTTTAATATCGTACGTAAAACTTTATCATATAAAAAACCTATAGATATCAATCATGCAATTAAAGATACTATTGTTAGCTCAGTGTTCGAAATTATACTATAACCATTATTGAAAATTTGAGGAAAAGATATATGAATTGAATATACCTATCTAGATAAAAATGAACTACCTATGTGTAAAAAAATAATTGATAATACTAAAGCTCATCGTTAGCTACCAAGCAAAAAAAAATAGCATTTGACAAACAGAAGAGAAAAAGGTACTGAAGTGTTTTGTCTTTGCTTATTTATATTATACTCACGTTTTAACGTTTAGTATAGATTTCTCAAAGATGAGATATTTTCGCACACTAAAAAGTATGCCCGGATAACCAGTTGTCATCATACCAAATTTCAACAAATTTGTCCAGTGGTTTTCTCGTGATGCGTTCCCAGACAGACAAACAGATTGACAAAAATTCTAAAAACTATAGATTTGGCTTCTGTATCGATAATAATGACTATTTCAATAAGATTTTCCAAAACATTTAATGTACAAATTCGGCTCAGTTAGAATTTTATTATATGTATAGATATGTAGATATCTTGCTAAAGTTATTTCAAAAGGAACACAAAAAATTTAGCCTTTTAGGCATTATAATGATAAATTATATTCTTCTACACATAAAATAATCATTTATGTATTTCTTCATAATTAATTGTCCCTAACTTGAAGTAACTGTGAGCATTTGAACCAAAACACTAATCAATTAATCATACTAAAGTATTACGCATTTGGATTTAAATCAACATTCCATTTTTGTTTGAGTATTTAGAATTAAGTATTAAAAAATTTAAATATCGTAATATACAGCAATTTATGGTGGATTCCAATGATCTATCTATGGTTTTACTTGAAGATAGACATTTCACATAAATTTCAATTTATTAATCCGTATTGTATGTATATAATCTATACATATAATAAAATTGCAACTAAATCGAATCTGTATATTAAATATTTTTTGGAAAATCTAATTGAAATATACATTATTATTGATACAGAGTCCGATTCTATAGTTTTTTTTAGAATTTTTGTCTGTCTGTCTGTTACCGCATCACGAGAAAACCACAGGACAAATTTTGATGAAATTTTGTATGATGATAGCTGTTTGTCCGCGTCAACATATAGGATACTTTTTACCGCGGCAAAATATCTCATTTCTAAGAAAAAATACAAAAACAGCATTGTAAGAGTATACTAATATGTAAAACCTAAGAATTTGGTTTTTGGTCATCTGGACACGGGCGGAGCCGCGGGCAATGCTAGTATTACAAATATAATATTATAAATGTGAAAGTTTGTAAGTATGTACAGATGTTTGTTACTCTTTCACACCAGAACGGCTGAACGGATCTGGATGTTTGTCATAGAGATAAATTATAGTCTGGAATAGCACATAGGCTACTTTTTATACCGGAAAAAATGTTCGGTTCCCGTGAGATAGATTTGTTTTTGTTTTTCTATTACAATTAATTACAAATTACTATCTATTAAAAGTATATATCAAATTCCTATCTCTAAGCAAATAGATAAGATACTGCCATTAACCGTTAGGAAATACCTTTGAACGTAGCCGCAACACATACAAACTTTTAAAACGTCAAACAAAACACAACATATACAAATCAGTAAGTCCCGTTAAAAATATACAAATTATCTTCTTATACCAACATATTAAATGTCTGTTTAAAGAGAAAAAGATCAATATAATTAGAAAAACCAACCAACCTCCATCCTCAGGAATATTGAGGAGTTTTTTAGCTCCAGGACTCGGTCCTCTCACCGCCGACAACGCCCTCTGCAGCGTCTCACTCATCTGCTTACCACTAACACTATCACATAGCACAAGCACACACAGCACTAACACTCTACGCCAACTGGAATCCTGCTTCCCCATCATACGTTTCCAGATCTTGCTCATTTTACTAGTTAGCGTTATCTCGATTTCGCCATCTGAAAGGAGATAGAATAGATATAATATTAATACTTTTATTAAACGACTGGAATACACATATAATAAAAAATAATAATAATCAGTATCTAAATTATGTTTAAAAATTACGAACTAAGTTAAAATAGCCTTATAAGTGTAAAAAACACCTGTAGAAGGCAATTTCACAAACTCATTGTTGAGCAAATTTGTTGTAGGCACTGTCTGGAACAAGTCTGTGTTTGAGACGTCTACAACCTTGGTCTCTCCCGTGACCATGATTGCTGTAAAGCATTCGAAACGTCGGGAACCAAAAATCAAAATAAATCCGCGAAATAATCCGAAAAGATAGTTTTATTTAAAATGTCAAATATTCGCGTGAATCTGAGAAAGTATAAAGAATTTCCAAAAAATATTTAAGGTTCTGTACCTCGAATTAGAATTTTATTATATGTATGTATAGATTACAGATGAGGGAAGCTAATTGATTACTAAAAAACCCAAAGAACATTATTAAGTAAAGAAATAAATGTGAATCATAAGCTCTAGCTACTCAACTGGTAGAGACTACATACTCATTATAAAACAAAACTTTCTTATATTACATTACACTTGAAGTAATGAAAACGTGAAAGCATCACGAATAAAACTTTAAAAGGATGTGTCTGGCGTATAATTTAAATTTTACATTATCTTTAACCCGACTCTTGGAACATTTATGTTATTTATAGCAATAGAGCACTAAATTATTTGCTTTTTCTACTTATTTACCATCTTTTTCACGTACTTTCATAAGTTTCTACTATTTTGAGACTGTTACAAGCGCCATAGTATCGGGTATCGTAAGTGAAACACCATACCATATACATGGTTACCATGAAAGTTTAAAAACTTGTAACATTTGTATATAAGTTTTTTAAAAGACACTGTAATTTCTTATTATTTAAATTTCTATCCTTATTAAAAATTATATAAATACCACAGAAATATTTAATTAAAATAATAATGAATACTACCAACTTTGCTCGGGTACGTCGCTACGCTTGAATGGTTTGGGAACGCATAGAGGACAAACATACGACCACTAATTTTTATATATGTAGCATGTAGCATATGCGACCACTAATTTTTATATAGTAGTATTATTTATGTAGGTAGCTGTTAACTCTACACAATATATGTAGTATAGAATCACATACTTCAAAGCCATAAATATAAATATGTTAGGACATTAACACACAGCACCATCTAGTTCCATGGTAAGCTACGAAGCTTGTGTTATGGATACCAGACACTTAATACACTACACATATATAACTTTAAATACATACATATTATAAATATAAACACCCATGACTGGAGTACAAACTTTCGTGCTCATCACAAAAATGAATGCACCCAGCGGGATTCGAACCCACGATCGCTGACACAGCAATTACGGTTAGTACAAACTGAGTCAAACGTGCCGTCAAAATATACTTAGTTTATGCAAACATAGATTGATTTAGTTAGAAAACCCTAACAAGTATCTAAGAAATTCTATCGTTTCGTCATTTACTTTCCATCTCATCCCAATATCTAATTTGTCCTGAATAGTATTTTACATTTTCACTGAAAAAACAGATTCGTTATTTTTGTGCAACGAAGTCGATGCGCAAAAATGAGGTTCGACTCACACTTTTTTTTTTGTTCATCGTTAAGCCTTCCTGCCTTCTTGGGAATCTGCGAATAACTAAGAAACATCCATTTCTATTTTGATATTAAAATACTTCAACTTTCAAATGATCGAAATAATAACAGCTATTTTACTTTGTTATTATCTACACTATCTATATTAAAATATGTATGTATAAGTGTGTATTATGTATGTATTTAAAGTATATATATATATATATATATATATATATATATATATATATATATATATATATATATGTATATGTATATATATATATGTAGTGTATCAACTATCTGGTATCTACAACACAAGCCTCGTAGCTTATCATGGAATTAGATGGTGCTGTGTGTTAATGTCTCAACAACATAGTTCATATGTTTTGTTTATTTGCGCTAATCTCTGGAACAGTCACTCCGAATCAGGTCCATATCATAAGAAATCTTTTTGCATGTTTTAGAGAAGTATTGCGTGTAAAGCGTGGTGGACTATGGCGTCATGACCGTCTTATTAATGGGAGGCCCGTGCCCAGCAGTGGAAGATTAAAAGGGGCTGAATACGAATAAGACCCCTAAAAAGGAACTATTATAAATAAATAAAGTACGCGAGCGGAATCCCGAACAAAACCTAGATCATTTCTAAATTCATATTTTTATCAAATAAACAAAAAAAGAATATCACGTACATACACTAAAGCCAAATATTCTACAAGTCTAATAATAGTCAGGCTTCGTATCGACAGACGTTTGTATTTTATATAAGTGGCTTCTTGCAACTCACTTGAAAATATGAAAATTTCAATTGAAAATTTTAATATACGTGATCTTTTGAAATAAAACTTTTACAATCAACGACAATATAATAAGTATTCTATTATTATGCCGAACTTATTCTTTTGTTTTAGAAGTAATATTAAAGTACAAATTCGAAGTTAAATATTACAAGCAAGAGTCGAAAACCTTTTAGATACCTTTTAGATAACCTTTTAGATTATATTATACAAATACTCGTACATCTCGTAGGTATTTCAACCAAACAGTTATAGCAACCTAACCTCACTTTTTAAAAACTTTAGTTATTAAAAATATTTCTAAACAATTAGTAAACAAATACACAAAAATTAACACAAACTTTAAAACTCTAAACCACACACAAATAACGTGTTAATATATTTAAGAAAAAGCTCTCGCAAGTAACAAAAAAACAAGTTACAAACATAACCTTAAGCCCAAACATTCGAATCAAGGTCGACACAAACCTGAGCAATCCAATTCACAACAATACACTAAAACACTATCATCACAACACTATTTGACATTAAAACACTAATTATTACACTAAAAACAACGCCACCATAACCTCTAAACACGATCGAACATAAACTAACCTAATACATTTACTGATATAAAAATTTGACCGCCACTACGAAGTATAGAACTCGAAACTAAAAAGCTTTGCGTACGGCAAATAGATTGTCAAATGAATATAAACCATATACTAATATAAATAAAGTCTATAAATGATTTTGTAGTTAGAATAATACTTGTAGTATAGCGCGAGGAACGCATCTTTTGTATTCACTTTTCTACCTGCGTCTTGTCCCTTTTTTCTTAGGCCACATGCTCTTTCATTAAAGCTTATCCCACAGAAATAAAGTTCAAATTGAGCTTATTTTTTTGTTAAGTAAGTCAACGATTGTACGAGTTTTTACTGTAATAGGAAAGCAGAGCTCATCAGGAGATACGGGGTTTAGTGTACATTTATACGTACGACATTTCTAGGGAACAGATGTAAGTTCGAAATTCTTCTTTACATATGTTTATGTATAATAAAATTCTGAATCGAATCTGACCATTAATATTTTTTGGAAAATCTTATTGAAATAGTCATTATTATGGATACGGGGGCCAAATCTATAGTTTTTAGAATTTTTGTCTGTCTGTCTGTCAGTTACCGCATCATAGAAAAACCACTGGAGGGGTTTTGATGAAATTTGGTATGGTGATAGCTGGTTATCCGGGTCAATATATGGGATACTTTTTACCGCGGGAAAATGTCTCATTTCAGAGAAAAAATACAAAAACTGCAATTTAAGAGTATAGGAACTAATATGTAAAACCTATTAGTTTGGTTTTTGGTCATCTGAACGCGGGTGGAGCCGCGGGCAGTGCTAGTAACATATATGTTTCTAATATAATTGAAGGAATCTAATTCTAAGTTCCTGTGGAGTTAAGTATTAAGGCATTAAGCAACGCATATTTTTACATAATTTTACTAATTAGTATAACATTCTTGAACTTTTATCGATTGATTGATGAATATTTATGGTATCCGTTATATCGGCTATTACGATGTTAATCTGATACATCTCATCTTACGATACCCGATGTCGAGTATAGTTTATAAGGTACTTATAACTATAAATAAAATTGATCTGTCAGACAGTAATTTCAAACATTTTTTCAAGAATTTTTAGGCTCATAAAGATATTTTCCATTTATTTTATTTATGTGTATATACATAATGTGATTGTTAAAGACGATGTCATCTATACATATAATAAAATCTTAGTCGAATCTGTACATTAAATATTATTTTTGGAAAATCTTATTGAAACAGCCATTATTATCGATACAGAGGGCGAATCTATAGATTTTAGAATTTTTGTCTGTCTGTCTGTGACCACTGGACCGATTTTGATGAAATTTGTTATGATGATAGCTGGTAATCCGAATTAGTCAACATTAAGGAACCTTTTTTGCAGGAAACATCTCATTTCTGAGAAATCTATACTAAACGTATTAAAGTTTCGTTTCTAGTATATTTTACATACTTACATATTTTTTATTTTCGATTCTACAGGAAACAAAATGGACCAAGAAAAAGAGTTATAGTGGAAAAAAAATAAGATAAATATTAATTTATACGTTAAATTATTATTTACTAGCTAAGATAGAAATACTACGTGGCATTTAAAGTTCATGGTATACTGGTTCTTAAAGATGGTTTCTGCAGCGTTAAGTGTCCATATGATATTTAAACCGCAAAGTCTTAATACTTTGTTAGATTGATATGAATATTTGAAAATTAAATAACAACAATTTTTTTAAGTTTTTATTTAGATTTTTGATTTCCGTCATTTCAAATGTTTTACAGTAAAAATGGACACGGGAGAGACCAAGATTTGATGTCACTTTGACTTGTTTATTCTGGATAGTTTTTATGCACAAAAATTGGAAAAAAGGGCACTGCAGTGCCTCACAATTTTAAAATTTTTAATTTTATTGTCAACGCATTGTTAAAAGAGATAATTATTTAAAATATGGAACATGTTGATGTTTTATTAAAGACATCATTTTCATATTTCTTTCATTACGTAATTACTCATGTGTCAATAAAACTAATAAATAGTATAATGAAAGTAACAAGAGAGAGTAGATTTGCCAGAGATGAGATATTTTCCCGCAGTAAAAAGTATCCTATATGTTGACTCGGATAATCAGCTATCATCATATCCATCAAGACATCTGTGCAGCAGTTTTCTCGCGTTGCGTGCCCAGACAGACAAACAAAAATTTTAAATATTGATTTGGCTTTTGGATCGATAATAATGACTATTTCAACAAGATTTCGCAAAAAATATTTAATATACAGATTCGATCAGTTAGAATTTTGTAATATGTATAGATGTAAATGTATAAATATCAAAAACGAAAATTACGAAAAATCTAAATAATAACTATCTCCCTTCGTACTTTAAAGCGATTTATTTATACATATATTACACTCATCGTCTAGACGACTTCAGCTATAAATAGTCAATTCTACAAAATTATATAATTTACGGTCTATCTTGAAATTTACAACTTAATCAAAACTAAAAGTTTTCATTTAACGTACTTCGTTCACATTCCAGTTTAATAAAATATTATTCATGTCATATTTAAGTTTCATTATGTGTTAGGTTTGTAGTGTGTATATTTATAGTTATTATAGTGTGTATATTTATATATTTTTAAATTTTACATTGAATTTGAATTTTTTAATTATTTACTTTTCATTTTAGTACACCTACTATTTTTTAAACCTAGCTTTCCATAGTGTTTTGTTTTATTTGTGACAACTGTTTTGGCAACTGTTTATGTCATTAATATATATATTCTTTATTGCATATTAACAGAGTAACATTAATTCATACCTTATAATATTAAACTAGCAATTTTTGTAATATGTTCTATTTTATGGATCTCGTAAACGGCTCTAACAATTTGGATAAAAACAAGCTTTATTTAGATAAGGTTTTCGTTATAATGTTTATCTATGTTTATAGGTTTTTTTCTATCAAAAATGCATAATTTCACGAAAATAACCGTCGAGCGAAGCTCAGTCGCTCAGGTTCTATAGTGTAAAAGCTGCATGTTTTCCTGAATAAACAAATGAACAAAAATATATAATCTATATTTAGCACAACCTTTGAATAAATTGTAAGTTTTTGGTATCATACAACTGGTCTGATGGAATTAGAAGGTTACCATTGCGACTTCTAAACTACATACTTAGTACTATTTCACACTAAGTCTTCAACTGGGTACAAGTTCAAATGCATTGCTTTTTCTTATCAAGTTCTTATCACTTCGTATTTTATCACTTTTATATTGTGTTTTATGAGTTTGTGAGTAGGTATTTGTTATTTGTAGGCCAAGTGGCACATATGACTAACTATTATAGCTTATAGCCGTAGAGGTTAGCAAACCCATTTTCTTAGTCTGAATAAGATGAAATTATAAGCACCTTATTCTCTCTGCTTGCCAAACATGAAAAATTATGTGAAATTTTATATCCATACTAATATTATAAATGTGAAAGTGTGTTTGTTTGTTTGTCATTCACGTCGAAACGGAGACTGTTTGGTGTGATTTTTTGTATGGAGATAGTTGGAGGGTAGGAGAGTGACATAGGCTACTTTTTACGACGAGAGATTATCTAATTCCCACGAGAAAACACGTTACAATACAATTCAAAAAATATTTATGATCAGAATTACTTGAAACTTGGTATTAATGTTCTTCAATAAAATAAAATAAAATCGTGTTTTAGTATTTTTCGAAATTCATCATATAAGGGGGTAAAATAGGGGATGAAAGTTTGTATGAAACTATCTTTTTAGATAATATGTCGTAGATTTAGCGCGAGCGAAGCCGCAGGATCTGCTAGTAGCTTCATAAATCAATTGAGTTGTCTTATAACTACGTTTTCCACTTATTCTTACGTTATATATATTTTAACCAATTGTTCTACTGTCTATATTTTTATACGACAAAGTTTTCTGTACATGGTTTAATATTTGTTTATATTATGTTTAGCAGTAACAGATTGAGTTCAAGCGTTTTGAGTATCAACTACACATTTTAGATTCAAATTTCGTTTGTGTCAGGTGTGTGTGGACAAACGTATTTTGATCTCTTAGCAACACTATGCTGTAACTCCATTTATGTTTGTACTACGTATAATGGCGCAGTAAATAAAAATAGTATACTAGTAACGCCCGCGGCTCCGCCCGCGTTGAAATGACCAAAAACCAAATTCTTAGGTTTTACATATTACTATACTCTTACATTGCAGTTTTTGTATTTTTTCTCAGAAATGAGACATTTTCCCGCGGTAAAAAGTATCCTATATGATGACCCGGATAACCAACTATCACCAAACCAAATTTCATCAAAATCTCTCCAGTGGTTTTTCTGTGATGCGATAACAGACAGACAGACAAACATTGTAAAAACTATAGATTCGGCCTCTGTATCGATAATAATGTTTATTTCCATAAGATTTTCCAAAAAATATTTTATGTACAGATTCGGCTTAGTTACAATTTTATTATATGTATAGATAAAGTAAGTTTCAAGGCTCGGAGAAGGGTATAGGCACCTTTTTATCCTAAATTATAAAATAATTTTCACAAAATGTCTCATTTTGTCGAGACTAATACCAGTTTTAAATGATTAACCATTTAAAACAGAAGCTTATTAGAATGTTATAATAAATACGAGTTTGTATATACATATATACCTATGTGTGTACGTCTGTTACTCTTTCATTCTGAAACTGCTGGATTTATTTGTTAGTATACAAACAGACAATGAGCTGAAGTTTATAGGTTATTGTTAGGTTACCAGGAATGGACCCAAACAAAACGAGGGTGAGTCAGCACTAAGATATATACATCTTATTTATACATAATACATATCTTACTTATCATCTTTTTTCGCAGATAACTAAATTTAAACGGATTTTACTAATCTCATTAATTTCATTTAATAATGTCTATTTTGATAAGATTTTCCAAAAATATTTAATGTACAGATTCGGCTTAGTTACAATTTTATTATATGTATAGAGATATAGATATAACACAAAACAGCGTATCTAATAATATAAAATGTTTTAAGGCTCAATAAATTAGACTGCATAGTTACCTTTTGCCAGTGACTGCTTGTTAGTAATACGTTCAGGATTAGTTTAAACCTATTAAAGTTTGCCGGCAGGAAGCCTAGGTAACAGGATAGTGGCTTAGTACACATATATAGTACTTACTCTGTTCATATTACTATTGTTATTGCAACATATGGATGTTTGAGATTAAGTATAAATTATTATTTCCCTTCCATATACTTTTTGTGGGTGATGGGATTCCATTTTGGTAAAGGAAAGTATTTATTATACTAGCAGCTCACCTTCGCTTCGCTCGGGTTCATCTCTAGGAAAACAATAACAAACCTACCCCACGGTAACCGTAATAAAAATTCCGGGATAATGTATTCCGGGATAAAAAGTAGCCTGCCTATATATTATTCCAGACAATAATCTATCTCTGTGCCAAATTTCATCTAAATCCGTTCAGCCGTTCTAGCGTGAAAGAGTAACAAACATCCATACTCACAAACTTTCACATTTATAATATTAATACGGATGAATAAGCTGAGACACATTTTTAATTTAACACAATTAAATTAACTTAAAGCATAGAAATACTTATATTAAAGTTTCTATAGACAGTAACACCATTATTGCATAAAAATATCCTTTCTTTTTTACTTATGTAAGAGATAAAGGTTTTTGTATTTTCTAATATATATCTCTATAATATAAAAATGAATCGCTTAATGTGTTGGTAAGCGCAAATCTCGAGAGTAGTAGAATCGATTTCGCTAGTTTTTTTTTTTAGAATATTCCTTGAAGAACGAGATTGGTTCTTACGGAGAGAAAAAATTAAAAAATTGCCTGAAAAAGTCTAAAAACAACACTTTTCAATACTCCCATACAAAAGATTCGTAATATTACTTAAAAGTCAATTTGAACTTTAATACCATACCAAAAAGTTTAAGTGTTAGTGAAGAGGTTCCGGGAAGGCAAAACAATTGAGTGACGTTAGTATCGTATAAATATTAATGTCAATATTTCTCAATATTATTAACAAAAAAAAATTATATGACTAACGCTGGCTAATAACTATTTATATTTATTTAAAACGTACCTAGCGACGAACCCGAGTGAAGCGAGGGTGAGCCGCTAGTATATAATAATAATTTGAATATTTATAAATGAAATGAACATCAAAAAGTAGTCATTATTATTAGATACCTAGGTATACATATATATATATATATATATATCTATATATATATATATTATATATATATATATATATATATATATATATATATAGTTATTTGTCATATATTTGCAAAGAAAGTACAAATTAATTTTGCATTATGACATAAAATCTAAACTTTGCTTGCAAAAACTTGGTTTATAAAAACAAAGTTGTTCTTGAACTTTCATTATGCATAAGCTTCACTTAAAATTTTAATGAACCAACGTGTTAATGATGAAGAAAAAACTTTAGTAAACATAATAAATAAATAAAAATGTTGGGAAATTAGCACATTCAAATTCAAAACATTTTATGCAATGTTAAATTATTGCAATTTTTTACTGAACGTCATGAGTCTACTAACAGTTCGGAAAGAAGAAGCCACAGACCTGAGAAGAACTGGCGGAAGAAACTCAGCGGGACTAATTTTATATTACACAGCATCATCTACTTCCATGGTAAGCTACGAGGCTTGTGTTATGGATACCAGATAGTTGATGCACTATACATACATAATTTTAAATACATACACATTATAAATATAAACACCCGTGACTGGAGTACAAAAAATCATGCTCATCACACAAATGAATACCCCAGCGGGACTCAAACCCGCGACCGCTGGCACAGTAAGCAAGGTCACTACAAACTGAGTCAAACGTGTCGTCGCAAATGTAAATATTACCATTTTTTACTACTTAAAGACAGTTAATGGTTAATAAATCTAGATTTTTGTGTAAGTATAGCAATTTGGACCTCTTGCCCGCTGCATATTTATGAGGGTACCGTTTGGCGCCCAACGTGGTACTTACGAATAATCGTCTACGATTATAGGTTATTAAGCAATTACCTTTATAAAAGATAAATTAGAGATGAGGAAATATTAATCGAACATTATTATGTAGATACTATATAAATGCAAAATTTGGGATGGATGGGTGTTTATTACTCAATCACGCTAGAACGGCTGAACGCATTTTGATGAAATTTATCTGGAAAAATATAAGGTTCCCGTAGAATAGATTTATTTTTCACTAGGGACGAACCCGAGCGAATCGAGGGTGAGCCGCTAGTTTATAGTAAAGTCTGTTAATCTTTCTAATATTTTATAAAAAATATTTGCTTGAAATTTTCCCAATCTTTGTATTAAGGTATTTAACAATGAAGTTTTATAACGAAAATATAAACGTATAAAGCAAACTTATAAAAATGAATAAACTGCAGAATAACAACTTCACATATAAAATTAATAAAATACCCTCACAATTTTTTGTATTTCATTTTAAAACATCACATAAAACTACGAGTATTGTAAATGCTTTTGTATTTTCTTAATAAAGTAATAAATTTCAATAAAAATGGCAGCTTTAGATTTTCTGAAGGGACGCAGAAGTTAAGTCCATAAACAAAGAAGAAATTAACTTTAATCTGGAGAGCAGTCGATTTGCATATAACATCGATATTCAATTAGGGTTTAAAGTAATTGTTGGTGCAGTGCAAATGAGGGCTAAGCTCTGCGTATCGATTATGTTAATCGATTTCTAATTAACATAATTAAATGTACATATAGTAAATGCTACAAGGAAATTTGCCAATTTATAATTAAAATTTATATTTATATTCGACCACACACGCTTGTTTTATAAATAAACAGAATGAAACTTAGCCGTTTAAAATTACTCAAATTTCGAATTTACGTTTCTAAACTGCTAAGAACGCATTCGAGCGAAGCGAATGTACTTGTAAGTCACTAGTATAAACCTAAATTAATCAAAATAAATAGTTGTGATTATAAATAAAGTAAAATAAGTAAAAAATATTGTTTTTATTAATTACAAATAAAAATTGGATAGATGAATGTGGATACCTAAATATGAGATGTTAAATCCATTTACATATTACATGCTCACTAGCGACTCACCCTCGTTCCGCTCGGATTTGTCCCTACTTACTTTCGTTTCGTATCGTTTTAACGTCTAGTTTCTCAGAGATGAGATATTTTCCCGCAGTAAAAAGTATCCTATATGTAGACACGGATAACCAGCTATCATCATATCAAATTTCATCAAAATCCCTCCAGTGGTAAAAACCACTGGAGGGATTTTGATGAAATTTGATATGATGTACTTGTGTATATTCACGTAAAAACGTGATGCGATCACAGACAGACAGACAGCCAAAAATTTTAAAAACTATAAATTCGACCTCTGTAACGATAATAATGTCTATTTCAATAAAAATTTCCAAATAATATTTAAATGTACAGATTCCACTTAGAATTTTATTATATGTATAGATTATCATTTTGTAGCTTTTAAGCAACATTTTTATAATATTGCTTCTATTAATCTCCGATAGCCACTTTAGCTTAAAGTGCTATAAGTATAGATAGAATTTAAGCCGTATAAAGCTAGAACAGTAAGCTGATTACCATATATATAGGCACTTCATACGCAGGACGTAAATAGGATTTTAGATTTGAAAAAGAAGCAAGCCATTTAGCAAGACCAAATGTTTTAAAAATATCATAGATTGTTAAATACAAATCGCTATAATAAATACATAGACTAACAACGTTTTTAAATCAACAAAATTTTAAAGTATTTTTATTTGGACAACATGTATGTATATGGTATCAGTCTTTAACCCGCGGTTCCGCCTAAGTTTTTCAATAATATATTAGTATATCTTTATCAATTATACCCTATATATTATTCTGCTGTATGAATCATAATATTGTGAAGTTCCATCAAAATCTGTTTAGTAGATTTTGCGTGAAAGAGTATTAAACTTATAGTTATCCTTTCATCTACCATAACAAGCTTACGCATTTGTAGTATTAAAAAGAAAAACGATTGTCTCTACAATTATCGCAAGTATAAATGCGAAAATGCGAAAGTATATTGTCAGTTTTATGGCTGAACAGATGTTGATGAAATTTAGCACACAGATAGAAAAATAAGAAACTTTATAATAATATAGCTCATACATCAGAATAATACATAGGCCACTTTTTATCCCGGAAAAATTTACGGCTCCCGTGGGATAGATTTTGTAGAGGCGTTGTTGTTTTTGTAGAGGCTCACCCTCGCTTCGCTTGGGTTCGCCGCTAGTTATAATAATAATGTCCTCCTGACCGATTTTCCCATCCAAATCTGATCAGTAGTTTTCGAGAATAACGCGTGCAAACATACATAATAGTACATAAGGTTCGACTACAGACTCCTTTTTTGAAGTCGGTTAAAATAAAACAAACGTGTATCAATATTACTATATTTTGCAGCAAATATACACCTATGTATAAAACAGCAGCAATAACTAGTGATAATAAAACAAAACTTGGAAAGCGAAAATCAAAATTCGTCATATTATAGAAGGGCCGGTCCGGCCGATGATAAATATTCAGCAAGGGCGGAGAACCGAGGGCCAGAAATTTAATTCTTGGGACAATTGCATTAATTATACGACCAAGTTCGATAGAAAATATGAAAATTTTCTCTTGCTCATTAATTCAACTCAGTTACGAGTCTAAGCAATTGGTATAAATTGAACTAAACGGTCATTTATTTTATTACAATTCTTGCATTAAGTCGCCATAATATTAATATTATAAAGGCTGTTTATTTGACTTTTACATCTTAAGTTACATTTACATTTTTGACCGACTTCAAAAAGTGGAGACTGTAATTTTGGGTGTGTGTATGTGTTTTTGTGTATATTACTCGTTATTCGATGTTTTTTCAATGAATAAGTAAAAACCACATTTAAAGCTGGAAGCTTTTACAGTAAAAAAAATAGTTATGTTTAAATACACATTTGTAATATCATCACCTCATATCAATTTTGTTATCTTTGTACATTGTACGAGTACATATGTAGCAAAATTCCAGAAATTCCATAATTAATCCTTACTTAGATTTACATCAATATTAGACATTTTAAATTAAAACTTTTTATTTTTTATTTTTGGTTCCCGACGTTTCGAATGCTTTACAGCTATCTCCCGTGACTTGAATTGCTGTAATGCATTCTAAACGTCGCAAACCAATAATCAAAATAAATTGGCGAAAAAATCCGAAAAGATAGTGTTATTTAAAATTCCATGGTTAAACTCATTTAACTCACTGCCAAACCTAAAGAATATACTAAAAATTAAGTTCATTTAACCTAAACTAAAATAGGTTGTCATGTATTGTATTTAATTATCTACATATTATATTATCTATCCAAGTAAAATATCTTGGCCAAAAGCAATCTATGTAACTTCGATAGTAAAAGGTGTATTGGTAGAAAATAATTATTCAGTGCGACAAAGAAAAGCAAAGGTCTTTAGAGAACATACTTGTACATAGAAGTGTGCCAAACTTATAGTTAATTTTCAACTTTGAGCTAAACGTTTAATGAGCATCCTTCACAAAACTAAGGGCGGAGTTAAGATTCGACAAAGTTCATGCAAATTAAGTGGTACTTATTGTCAACAGCTATAATATTGAGGTAACGAGCTATAAAATGGTATTTCTTTAACCATGCTAATGTTATGAATACGGTAACTCTGTCTGTCTGCTAGATTGTTAGCTACATGTTTATTTTTTTAATTTAAAATATTATGGCAACCATTAAAAAAAATCTCTACATTAAATAGCTTCGTGGAATCGATTATTTCACTCTCATTTTAAAAGCGATCTCACAACTGTGGAAGATTATCTGTTATACATAAGAATAAGAATTTGTCAAAAAAACTGTATGAGATTAAAAACCAGTGTATACACAAAAAGCTTTTATTAAACCATACTAATATATAAAGCTAAGACTTTTATTTTGGTCGCTTAAACGAGCTAATCTCTGAATACTGTCAGTCCGCCTTGAAAAATTATTTTTGCATTTAATATGTTGTTTAATTCGAGCGACTCACCTTCGCTCCGCTGGGATTTGTTCTTAGATATGTTTTAACGTTTAGTATAGATTTCTTAGAGATGAGATATTTTCCCGCACTAAAAAGTATCCTATATGTTGACCCGGATAACTAGCTGTCATCATACCAAATTTTCTTCAAAATCTATCTAGTCCTTTTCTCGTGACGCGATCACAGAGACAAAAATTCTAAAAACTATAGATTCAGCCTCTGTATGAATAAGATTTTCTAAAAAATATTTAATGTGCAGATTCGGCTTAGTTACAATTTTTTATATGTATGGATTTAATATGAGAAAGGTTACAGAGTATCTTATGCTTGAGAAAAATGAATGCATAAGTAAATTAAAAAGAAAGTGGTTACTACTTTATTGAAGGCAGTGGTAGTCCAGTGGTTACGCGCTCGCTTGGAAAGCGAGTCGAGTGAAGCGGGTTCAAATACCTACCTGATTTACCTTATGGTGAAGGAAAACATCGTTAGGAAACCTGTATATCTGAGAGAACCTAGCAATTTTTCGATAGTTCGTCACCCCGCACTTGGCCAGCGTGGTGGACTATGGTCTGATATTCCTCATATTGAAGGGAGACCCAATCCCAGCAGTGAGACGTTCAAAAAGGGTTGAATACATACTACTTTATTAGGTATAAAAAAATTCATTACAAGTATTTAATTATAACTCATATTAAGTGTCAAAATGTGGTAAACTTGCACCTAATTCAGAAGTAAGAACGAAAGAGCATCCACTGCAAAACTCGAGGGTATAGTTCTGAGACGGTAAAGTTCAAATAGATTAAGTACTAACTTAGCGCTTACAACGGCACAATCACGGGACACATAACTTCGAAATTGCCTTATCTAAAGCTCGGTCATTTGGGTAATAATACATTAATTTTAACAATATTTTAATATAAAACAAGATAACTTAAAAAAATATTCAAAAAGTGCGATTAGGTCTTGTTATTGTTTAATAAACAAAACAAATCTAGATTTTTTATTTATTTTATGTGTACTGTCATTATTAGTGTTAACTGTCTATTAGAGTTGATTCCGAGGTGGTCCGAAATAATTTGCTTTAAACCATTAACGAGAAAAGCAGAATAATAATTCTGCCGCTGATTTTTCAAATACAACCATCTTTTCGGATGTTTTCGCGGATTTATAATGATTTTTCATTCCCGACGTTTCGAATGCTTTTATCATGGTAACGGGAGAGACTAAGGTTTTAGATATGTCAAAGGAATTATATACTTGTTACAGACAGCCTACCCACAATATTACAGAATGTATTCAAAAATGGCACCAAAGTACTTAACAATATTTATAAATTTTTATTTCAAACATTTTATAATTTTAATAAGTTTTTTTATTAAATATGAAAATATTATTTATTTAATTTCAGCTGTTATGACCGAACTTTGATTTTCATCAATCTCATCAAAAAGCCGAAAAGACAGTTTGAGTCAGTGCCAGCCAATATTTGATTTAACTAAGCGAACATTAAGTTGGTAAACATTTTTTAAAAAAAGCTTCGACAGTATAATATACCTGTATTTGTTAACGAAAAGAAAAAAAAAACAAAAAGCTCCGTTATTTTTTAAAACACATCACAGTACAATTTCCTATATAAAAAAGCACACAGGCTGAGCTTTTAATTTAAAGCTTTAAAGATTAAATTCCTGCGATCTTTATACCACCTGTAAATTAAGAATAACTTTAAACAAACATCCAATACTTATCTTTTCGATCTTAACATCGTCATTAACTCTGGACATGATAGAAAATTATTTCTTTTGCAAAAAACAATAAAATGTTTACGAACGAAATACGATAACGTCAAAGAAATTTGGTTCTTAAATTAATAAACTTAGGGTATATTATTGTGAAATTTGTTAAATGCTTCATCTTTATTCAATGTAAGTTCGGAGGTGCCAGCTAATATCACATGTGGTATTAGTGTAACTTTGAATAGAGTATAAAGTAGAAATGGTAGCGTTTTTATCTTTTCGAATTAACTCAGAGGTAGCGAATTCATTTACTGTTTAGGGTAATTTTATTTATTTATTTATTATACAGGGTTCACAGCTGGATAAAAAATTATACGTGTTTAATATTAACATGATGACTTTTGCATGCTGAGAGCTACCATTATAGGGAAATAAAACTTATATATATATATATAATATATATATATATATATATATATATATATATATATATATATATATATATATATATATATATATATATATATATATATATATATATATATATTTAACAATGTTTTAGTCATGTCAGTAGATCTCGGACCTTTCCAGACCCATCTTGATTACGCTTTTCAAGGGTAACCCTTTAAGGGCTTTCAGGGCTTTGTCAGTGAAGCGACATATGGTAAGTTGTAAAATTTGTCAAAGTCTTTATTTACTACTATAAATATATAAATGGAAAGTTCGTTTGAATTATTATTAATCGAATAATTAAGATGAACATATTGTTTAGTCTAGTTTCTATATATGGGGACATATATACTGATAGACCACCCACGAGAATAATGTTTGTTAGTAACAAAGTCTTAAGTATTTTGAAGATGTGGTACGTGCGAATTTTTTTTTATCAAACTTTGATAACCTTTAAAATGATACCCTTATGTACCCTTTTCAACCCACTTCAAAAAGGAGGAGGTTCTCAATTCGACTGTATGTTTTTTTTTTTTTTTTTTTTATGTTTGTTACCTCAGAACTCCGTCATTTATTAACCGATTTGGACAATTTTTGTTTTGTTTGAAAGGGTATACTTCCAGATTGGTCCCATTTAAATTTCAAAAAAAAAATACCACCCCTAAGGGTGGAAAAACAACTAATGATGAATTTAACCTACTTCTAATTGTCATATTGACTTCAAACTTTGCAAGTATTTCTATTTCCGTTGATAGTACAGTGGTTCGGTGTTGTTGACCTGATCTGATGGTAAGGCTAGAAGGTGGATAGGTGGAACTCTTCAACGGCTAATAGTAGATACTTTGAGTTTGGGCTTATTTTGTTTGATTTGACAAACCTAACACGTTAGAATTCTTACTTTGCTACTACTGTCTACACTAAAAAGGGAAAAATAAAAACTTTTTAACAAAAAAATAAAAACCGACTTCAAACAAAAGCACTAAAAAGTAAAGAATAACTGATTGGTAGTTTTCATTTACTATACATACCTAATCAAATATTTTCGAAATCGGTGCCAGCCCATACAAAGCAAAGCACACCGACTTCGAAAATATTTGATTAGGTATGTATAGTAAATGAAAACTACCAATCAGTTATTTTTTACTTTTTAGTGCTTTTGTTTGAAGTCGGTTTTTATTTTTTTGTTAAAAAGTTTTTATTTCATGCCAAATCATAGCAATGGATCGACTTAAGATTTAGCAAATAGTTTATGAGTCGTACAGGCTAAGTTTTTTTTCCGCTATATTTAGCGTAACATTTTTAAGTTAAAGAGGTCATGTAAGGAGGTCATATCTGGTCTATAATAATGATAAATCTTTGAATCTAACATTAAATCCAAGTCGAGCGATATATATCATAACTTATAAAACATATTTTATTATAATCCGTAACCATTTACGTAGGTGCCACTTCTGTTATCTCATCTGTTCGGATGCTGCGCTGATCAATCAACGTCAGAGTAACTCTCATACACGCTCGATCAAGTAGGTACAGGTAATGTGGTGTGTGCATGCTTTGTGCAAGTTTCCTAAAAAGATGAGTATCCACGACAGTTTTAGCATTTCATTTTGTTTAAGATTTGCGATATAATTAAGAGGTATAGTGGCTTGTCCAACTGATATATTTGTTAGTAGCAGGTTCGATATTTATTCTTTTATAGTTATAAAGTATGGATACTTGATGTATGTTTCTTGCAAAATAACATCAACAACGAATTTGAAGGAATGCCCAAAAATAATAACGCCAGTATAATCAACTCTAACTGCACCCTAGAATCAAACATGCGACTGCCGGAATAAGAAAAACTAAACATTTTTAAAGTTTATATTTCAATACTTTCTCTGAGACGAATAATCAAAGATCTCAATCGATGCTTCCACAACTTATTCTACATATTGGGTCCTTACAGTATAGACCTATCAGTGCCTTTGGATAGTGGCCAAAAACATTTTGGCAGAGCTCGCCCAAATTATGTTTACATACACCATTGTATACGCGTTTATTTGTTAAGCCGTAAATATGTAAAAAGCCAACATCATTCAACGTACTATAAAATGCTTTAAAACATTCATTTATATGGGTTTTACAACGTACCTACCTATTTATTTTATTAACTTTTACAAAATTTTGTAATATAGGTACTAATAACGCTAGTAAAGTACCATAAATATCATGTTTCTCTTACATTTGTAAAGAAACTACAAAGAACGAAACAAAATATATCTTAAAAAATATCTATCAAAAGGGAAGAGCACGATTTAAATCGATTCACCCGTTTTTGCGAACAGGGATCGTTACACATTTAAAGCAGTTCCACAATTCCCAACTTGCTTTACATCGAGCGTAGTGCTCTACAAAGATTGCGATGTAAATTGCAAGCGTTAATCTCGCGATTTCCTCTCCTGTATTTCATTCCGGTCACGATAAAATCTAAATAGCTCGAGACGCTTTGGACGGGGGCCAAATGAATGTTATTGCGCGATTATTGTGAAGAAAACCTCGCTGGATGATGGATAAAGTCAGTGCTATCAGTGTTTCCCTATCTAAAAATATGGGAACTTAGTATAGAAGGTCAAACATTACAAATGTTTGGTGTTATAACTTACTTTTTAGTTGAAAAAACGTATATTATATATACATAAGTATTATAATATAAAATCCAAAAATATATATACCTATATAAATATGAATATTTATATATTTTTTATATATTTATTTATATATATCAACAGCTTATTGTACAATAAACAGCACTTTATAAACAAGAATTTAAATATGTACTTATAATGAATATATTATAATAATAAAATTAGTATGATATAGATCGGTAACATAGTGATTATGTTGGTCGTTATACGTATATTAATTTTAAATAAGCAATGCCTTCTGCACCTTTCTGCTATTTCACATATGTGATTTTTTTATTACGGTTTCTTGTTAGAATTCGCTTCAAGGTCACCTTTGCATATTTTCTTAAAACTTATAAGTTACTAGCATTGCCCGCGGCTCCGCCCGCGTACTAATATGTAAAACCTAAGAATTTGGTTTTTGGTCATTTGCACGCGGACGGAGCCGCGGGCAACGCTAGTTATAAAATAAGCGTGCAAAGAACAAAAAAATTAATACAAAATTAAATATTATTACAAATTTAAAACAATTTAGACCCGACAAATTATCTCCATCACATAAAGTTATGTTTTTAAAGATTTCAAAACAAAAAAACCAAAGCCGTAAGGAATATTTATTAAGGTTAAAGAACATGTTCGAATTTGTTTTTCGTGACGTTCTATTTATCTTTTTAATTACATTATTATTTATTAAGAAATTTTTGTATCCTTTTAAAATATTAAATAGCCTATTGGCTCAGTGCTGAACTTAAAAAGTTTGTTATTCCACTGTATCTTCTTAACCCAAAATCGAGGATTCGATTCTCACATAAGGGAAAAATAAATAGGAAGCTTAGAACCGAGTAATGTGTTATTTGTTAGACCATACATCAAAATGGCACTCACATACTTTGCTTATATTATTATACT
The DNA here is from genome assembly GCA_951806755.1 of Brenthis hecate. Classification (NCBI taxonomy): domain Eukaryota; kingdom Metazoa; phylum Arthropoda; class Insecta; order Lepidoptera; family Nymphalidae; genus Brenthis; species Brenthis hecate. The sequence continues at coordinate 16,690,874 of OX638250.1, forward strand.
TTTTTCAACAAAACATATCTCGTTTCAAGATTTTAGTATTATAATGTAAATGGAATCATCACATAGTCAAAGGTCGCAGGCGTCAAGTATTACCAAGTCGAAGGTTCCACGTTCAATTCCTACACACCATTTGAAAAAAAACACGATAGATGGACTAACATAGTAAAATTTTAAAAAATTATAAATAAAAGGCTACGACTAACACTTCCAATGTGATATGGACTTTACAAATTTTCACATTTATATCTCGTAAAGCCATACATACTCGTAAGTTACAAAACGGTTTCTTAGCTAAATCTGTAATCAGGTTGAGAATGCCAGAGATCGTTTTACCGCAAAATAATACGATTAATTCCAGTAACCGCGCCCAAGTCAGACGCTTCTGATCCAAAGATATGGCAGAAGTTTTAAACCTTTCGAGGATCAGGCCGGGGTGAATGCCGAACCAAAGTTTGAAAGTTTGTACTCAGAAAGACAAAAGATTCTGAAATACTTGTATTAACAAACTATATAAATACAAGAATTTTTCGCAAAGCATATTTTTGTATAATTAAACAACATTGCTGTTTAAAATTTTTAAACACAAAAATGGATGCCTAGGAAAAACCTCAGAACATGGGGTATATTTAACTACTAGTGATATACCCTTACTTCTCTTGGGTGCATGCGTACGTCCCTAAGCGCCTTTTGTATTTACAGGTAAAGTGTTATTTTTGACAGTAGCTTATCTATCTGTGTCCTAAAATGCATCCAAATCCGCCCAGCCGTTTTAGCGTAAAGGAGAAACAAATATAGATATAGACACACACTTTCGCATTTATAATACAATCATAACTTACTGTTAATAAGTCGCAGGTTCGAACGCGATCCAGAAACAAAATATCGCAACACTACATAGGAAAAAATAAAACAAGCCTTTGCAAAAGATAAACCTAATCTACATACAAACGTGTACACTGTACAGCCTCCACAAAGAAAACATTGCAGGTAAAAAACTCAAAGCGGACGTTCGTCAGTAGTTATCGAGATGCGTATGTGCAGACAGACGGACAGGCTTGTCAATTAACTGTTGAATTATTATAAGGAGGCACGCGATCAGATTCAATGGTCTGGTAGACATATGCAAATGGATTGCTTACTTAAAACTTGTTTATTTTCGATGAGACGAATTTGGTAGCGATAAATTAATTTTTATGTTTCTAAAATGACATTTTGACAAAATAACCAAATGGTAATAAGATAGTGATGTTAATCATTTATTCGTAAAATATTATTTTAGTAGTGTTATTTATGAACGCTATATTTCATCATTGTCATTAAGGCAATGCTAATTGTGAAATGTTTGTTTAAATGATTTTTTTTGGTTTATTTAATAAGGACTATGATATGATAGAAAATGGTCTTATATTATGTTTGGCTAAAATTTTAGACTTAATATTAATTTCATGCATATTTTTCGATTATGTTCATTTATTTAATATAATGTTTTTTTCTATTTATTTTTTTAATAATAATAAAGTCTTACTGACCAATTTCGACCATGGTGGCTGAAACACCGCCAAATTCCCAACTCCATACAGCTACTGAGAATTTTGGCCTTCGAAAAAAGTTCAAAATTCGAACCCAAGACCTCTGGACTACAGCCGTACATGCTAGCAACTAGACATACAGTATAATTGTATTTTAACAAGAAAACAGAATATGTACAAGACAATCTAAAGACAATCAAGAAGCTATTGTAATACTTTATACGTCGTAATTCTACATTCCTACGCGTATTCAGGAATGTGTCGAGAGCCTAGAGTTAAAATGAACATTGGACAAAACAAATAAAGTAGAAATTTGTTAGGGTTGTTCTAAATTTACTGCAAGACAAGGACATATCACATTTAGTTACATAAACTTTGAACTTTATGGTCTATAAGGAAATTGAAAACTTATTTATTAAAATAATAGAAAGCCAAGGAAAATCGTTTTCTGTATCTAAAATACGAGTAGATATAAAAGTGTTATGTGCATTCATACTACTACACACATACTACTACATAACATAATAATAGATCAAGTAGACATCAAGTGTTTATAATGTGTCATTGTAATATATTTTATAATTATCTATTATTAATATCGCTTATAGAAACTCTATTCATCTAACGGGGACGAATAAATCTAAAAAATACCTAAGCCTATAGCTACGAGTACAAAATTTTTGAAATTATTAAAAAAATGTCATGTCATAAACATGTCTCATCACAAAATTTTCGTCAATTAAAGTAAAAAAGTATATAAAATATTGAAAGAGCCTCAAATTTTTCCATATAAATTATACCACTTTTGTGATTATATACCTCAAATAATATTTACGACAAACAACTCAATCTACTCGTGGCCGAGAATCACTGGAAATTGTTTGAGATGCGAAGTTCAAAAGTTAAGTCAAATTACTTTCCAAGAATAAAAATATGTAGATTGTAGAGCCTAAGGAGAAAATACATTTTATGAGTATTTTCCTTCCTTCTCTAGCCAAATAAAATTACTAATTTTAACTTAAAAGGTGTATTGACTTGAAAATTTATTTTAACGTAATACCTTTCAACTGCTTTACTGTTTATTATTAAGGGTGTATTTTTTTCTAGCATGAGAGTGGTCTCATGAGGTATATTCAATATCAGTTAACATTTGGCGAAGTTATTGCTTAGTACAAAAACTCTTACATTCGAATTAAATATCTCCTCCTTTTAAGTCCATCAATAACACAAAACAACATCTAATAGTGTTTGTAATTTAGTTATATTGTATAGGAGAAATAGTATGTAAACTATATTAATTTGATTATTGAGCCTTAACAGCAGGGACTAGTACCATACCCCCCGATGTGTGTTCACCTTGTCGTGGTGGGGGGCTCATTAGCGTCCGACAACCCAGCCGAGCGCTAAGCTCAGAGACAGAGAGGTGTACCATGCAGTTTGCTCCTGGTACTTCTCTGACAGCGGAGTGGACCGTGGGGTCAACTCCTTGGTTGTGTGGTCTGCTTCGGCAGACCTACCGTCGGGGCGTCGTAGTTGAAACGTAAGCGATCCTGAGATGCCCCATTAAGACAGGGGAGGTTCTGTTGGGTTTTAGTGGGTAGTACTGGCTTTTTTGAAAAGTGAGTCCCACATAACCATCGAGGCGTAAATGCATCTCCCAACATAAAAAAAGTGTTTTTTACCATGTATGTAATATTCCTTTAGAATATTACCTTATTATTACATATTAGAACAGCGTGAAGTATAACTTCTGTTTGCTCGATAAGTTATTAAGGAAGTCAATATTGACAGAGTAAACTGTCTCACAAAGCTTTTACATTTATTATAGATACATATTTGCTACACCTAATTGCATGGTTTTGAAAATATCAAGTGTCAAGTCTTATACTTATTTTGATGAAAAAGTTTGTTTATTACGATTTAACATCTCAATAAATTGAGATCACAGTAAAGAAGTAGCGGACATATAAATAAATTAATAATGAAAAAACCATCGTCTCCATTATTAGCATTAATTTTTACATACTTAATTACATGCTATTTATTTTATACTAGCGGTTCACCCTCGCTTCGCACGGCTTAAAATATCGTCTAAAAAATAGCGAAGATATCAGACATACAGAAAAATAAACACTCAAATTGAGTAACGTTCTGTCTTAAAATCATTTAAAAAGCAAATAAGGCATATAGAATAAACTTTAGATAAAAACTATAAAGTAGAGACTGCATGAAAAAATTAAGCATTAATCATTCATCAAAAATATAGCATACTAGCGACTCACCCTTGCTTTGCTCGGGCTCGTTCCTAGGCAATTCTTTAAATTGACATAACTTTTTTAATTATAAACAGATTGAAATAAAGAACAAACACTAAATGTTAAGTAAAGCTTACTACAATGCATTAGATAAAACCGCAACCATGATTGGTTAGGCCGTTTCTGCGATTATTACGCACAAACGCAAAGACAAACAGACAGAAATTCTAAAAATCATTGTTTTTGTTCTATTGCGTTAATAAAGGCGTCCAATAATGGTTTTTCTCAAATATCTTCCATGTACAGACAGCGATTAGTCACAAATTTATTATATGTATGATTATATCTTTAAAGTTCCTACCTACATATTTTAATTACGATTCTAGAGTTCATGCCTGCGGCGGTGAGTAAAATTATATGACTTTAAAACAAAACGAAATATCGATTATACGTACACATATATTAATTTTTTTACACAGTTAAAAGATTAAACGGACTACTATAAAAAATGCAAAAGTTTGTATGCTTGTTACTCTTTAATGCTGAAACGGCTTGGAGGATTTGGATAAAAGTTTGTACACAAATCGACGACACGTTTGGCTCAGTTTTTAGTGACTCTACTTGCTGTATAGTGTATCAACTACCTGGTATCCATACCACAGGTCTCGTAGCTTACCACGGAACTAGATGGTGATGTGTGTTAATAAAAAAGAAAAAAAAAGACTATAACCTAGAGTAACATATAAGCTACCGTAAGGCACCTAGGAAAGCACTAGATCGAAGCTGGTTGATCATATTTTATTAGTGGAAATATAGCTGTAATATATGAACACATAAATATTTAAAAATAAGTCATGCTGACATTGTTAAGATCGCACTTTGAATTTACGCACAGATCCTGCAATTCAACGATCTGTATTCTATATAGTATCTAAATGAAAAATAATTCACAGAAATTATTTTTCGTTCAAATTATAAAAACAATGGTAGTCCATATAATTTGAAATATGAGCCATACGCCATACATTGGCATAAAAAACAGTCACGTATATACATACATGCTTTGATATAAATAAGGTAAGTAAAATACACGAAAAATTTCGCAACATTTTGCCCAATTATATACAATGTTTTCAATCAATTCTGTACATATTTTTATCACAATCTCGGTCTGAATTCGACAATAATTGTTAGCAAAGTCAAAAGACTCAGCTAACAAATTAAAATCAATCATAGTACATCTTCGCTATACCAAATATTAAAAATACGATATTATATTATTTATTACCAAATTTTCTTATAATCAAATCTATTACGAAATGATGTCATGAGATATATAACTTTTATATCTAAATATAAACGACACGACTCCCGGATTCACTATCCCGGTTTTCTATACATATTTATACTTTTAATTGAGGTTAATCGCTGTAGTAACATGCTTTGGTATTTTTATTTTTTACTTCAACACTTGTTGTCTCACTATTACAAGGTTCTATGTTAATTCTAATAAAGTTTAGTAATTTTTACATAGAACTTCGTTATTTGGTTATCGTAAAAAGAAAACAACGTAGAACTATGTAAAATTGAATATTTTGTAGTTAAAGTGCCGCTATCTAGTGGTTTCTTTTTTCAAAACTCTGACACATAGAACCTTATAGCATTAATAACTAAATAAGTACTAAAATTGTAACATAGAACCTTGTAATAGTGAGACAACGACATGTTGAGCAAAGTTTGTTTAATAATGTAACAATCTGTAAATAGAAGCTTAAAGTACATGTACCTACTGTGGGTGGTCGACAGATAAAAGCGACTTTGCTATTTTCCTTTAATTTTGAAACTCCGTGTTGGGTACTTGCTTCAAATGTCTCGTTTTATTTTTATAAAAGTGGAACTAATATTTGTAAGATTAATAAAAAAACGCCCGCTATGGGAATCAAATTTGAGACTTTTCAATGATTATTTGTCACCTATACTGAAAGTTCTTGAATCGTGTAGTATGTGTACTATATAAATACACATCTACAGATTTGAGAATTTTGTCGTTTAGCTGTCGTTAGCTCCACTTGCCTCGTATAGATTTAAATCCTATGATATAATCTAATCAACTTAAATTTCATCTTATAATCTAATGTCAATTTAAAACTCTTATTAAAATCTAACAAATAAAAAAATTGCAACTGTATAATATATACTATACCTACAATAATTATATTAAATTATTGCTTCTATTATTAATTTATATAATCATTAATCACCCATGACTGGAGCACAAACATTCGTTCTCATCACACAAATGAATGCCCCTCAGCGGGGCTCGAACTCGCGACCGCTGACACAGCAAGTAGGGTCACTACAAACTGAGCCAAACGTGTCGTCTTTTATTTTTAGGTGATGCGTGTTGTTTCCCTGTAAGTAGCTTTGCATTTTAGATTTGTATTTCTTAATGTTATATCTGGTGTATTTGTTAATCTGATTTGATGAAGGAGCCGAGATATAAATAGCGGAGAGACATCCTATTTTACGACCAAACTTCTACAATAAATTTTAATTAATTTATTTTACAATGCAAATCACTTCATGTATTCTAATCGATATACACAGTGGCGTAATTTAGGTTAACTACAAACAGGACGTCTACAGTCCAACTATCGCTCGTTAATGCCCCACGAGGATACAACACTCTGTTAACTTGTGTTATAGATTAATTACCTTTGTGTTTAATGAAAATTTCGTTTAAACTATTTTTTTATTATTATTCGCTTAGTGGTCAAAATTCGACCATAATCATTATTGAAAATTTGAAAAAAAAAGTTAAATCTGACAATATTTCACTTCCAAATATTGGCAATTCTGCTTTAAATGTAATGATAAATTTAATACCAGGTTTATGTATCTACCGGCTCGAACCTCGAAACAAAAACAAATCTATCCCACGGAAACCGTACATTTTTCCGCGATAAAAAGTAGCCTATGTGCTATTCCAGACTATAATCTATCTCTGTATCAAACTTTATCCAGATCTGTTCAGCTGTTCCGGCGTGATTGAGTAACAAACGTCCATCCAAACATCTAAACTTTCACATTTTTAATACATATTAGTAAGATTATTATTATATAAATAAAACATCAATGTGACAGCCGCTGGAGTAGTGTTTTAAGCATCTGTGAGTAAGCTCTAAGACGGTGGTAGCAAGTTCGATTCCCGGTTTATATTATACAATTCAATTTAAAAAAGTCAATATAAAAATATTTTACCAACTGTCAAATAAAAAGTATACGTAATAGGTACTTTATATAATCAATCAGTGCATCAACTTCCGGAAAAAATGTTGATCACGATTCTAAGAATTAATTAAATGATTACAACGACTTAGTCGTGTATTCCGTAGCGATAGCAATAACATGGACGTGCTTTCTTAGAATATTTGAAAAATAATATTTGTATTATTAACGTTTATCCTTTCAAGGATACTATATTATCCTGACAACCAAAAAATAAATAAAAAGGACATTTGATAGTATAATGAAACGTGAGTCGTGTGAACGTCACTAATAGACTAGATTTTAATTTTTAAAGACAATTATAAAACTTCTTTTTAAATAAAGTTGGCATAGTACCATAAATATACTTAATACAATTGCACATGAGATGGCGTTACTAGTAGCAAAATACAAATAATAAATACATTTATTATTTTGATACATCATTATAATAGCTTGTATGTAACTTGAAGAAGTTCGTAAGAAGAAGTTACGAATCTTCTAAAGTATACCCTGTTTTAGACCCCAAAAGTTCGAAACTTTTTAGTTTTAAAAAATATTTTTCCCGAATGTAAAAGGACGTAAGTTACTTATACACTACGTTGTAAACAAGATTATGCAAATTGAGGCATTAATAAATAAACAAAATAAAATACTTAATTAATACATATTAACATCATCCTTATCACTAGTCACAGTCAACACCAAAAGTTAAAGTCTAATGATTTATTTCTCCTCATTTCAAAATCAGATATGTAGTAGTAAGGAAAGACCGTTTTCCCATCATTGGTAAAAAATCGATAAAAAATGATAAAACCACTTAAAATGTAGATAAGGTCGTAAAATATCAAGAATTCACGTTTTTTTTAATCTTCTCAAAGAAAGGTAAATGTTAAAATAACAAACTTTATTGATACCTTTATGAGATCATGTAAATATTCCTATGTAAGGCATGTAAAATGGTTGATCACGACATTGTACAGCAACTAATTAGTCGACTACAATAAACCACAGTGGCAGTCGTGAGCACGCCTGTATAAGTGATGGGGTGTTATAATATCGACATAATACGTTTTAAAAATATTTAAAAATGTAATCCTAAAGAAATCCTTAAATAAATTAATAGTTTAAAATCGATTATAGAAAAAGCTTTACGGAATGAAAATTGAAAAGGATTTTAATTAAAAAAAAAAATATATTAGAATTTTCAATTCTCTCAATAAAAAACTAGACAATAAGCTGCAGATGAACCCTTAGTGGCGTGCATATTAAAATATCGATTATAAACTGATAAAGGAAGCAGCCAGTAACGAATCTTCACTTTTTACCGTAGAGAGGCAGCAAATTTTCAATAATTTTAGTGTAATGATGTTATTAATATCGATATAGTCGTAACAATTTTTCATCTTAATCTAATCTTATTCTAATTCTAATCTTAATCTCATCTAAATGTCCGCGGCTCCGCCCGCGTTCAGATGACCAAAAACCAAATTGTTAGGTTTTACATACATATTAGTATAATCTTACAATGCAGTTTTTGTATTTTTTTTAGAAATGAGATATTTTCCCGCGGTAAAAAGTATCCTATATGTTGACCCGGATAACCAGCTATCACCATACCAAATTTCATCAAAATCTGTCCAGTGGTTTTCTCGTGATGCGGTAACAGACAGACAGACTGACAAAAATTCTAAAAACTATAGATTCGGACTCAGTGTCGATAATAATGTCTATTTCAATTAGGTTTTCCAAAAAATATTTAATGTACAGATTCGACTTAATTACAATTTTATTATATGTATAGATAAACGAGAACTTCACATGTCTTTCGAAAACTTGCTTAGTTCTCTCAGACATACAGGTTTCCACACGATGTTTTTCTTCACCGTAAAACAAGTAGTAATAATGTTGGAAATGATTCGCACATGAAAATAACAGAGGTGCGTGACCCGGATTTGAACCACTTCACTCGGTTTCTCAGGCGAGCGCGTTACCACTGGGTTACCACTGTCTACTGTATATCACATAAAAATAATAATTATAATATAAACGAATCATCAGCCGATTGTAAAATATTCTTAAATCGATATAAGCAAATATCAGCACTAAAAATGGTGGACATGGATAAAATAAAAGTAGCAGGGCGGCAACAGGCGGTCAGTATTTTTGCTCTATATTCAACTTTGCCAGGTAAGGCGCGATCTTAAGCTTTCACTGAGATAATGAATACCTATTATTAAGGGTTTAATTTTTTAATTATTTATTTAAGTGATATTTCTCTTCAAGATGACTTATGAGTTATTTAATGTAATAGGATCAAATATATAAAATATTTTACCTACGAAAGTTTGTATTGTAACATTATAAAATAAATTTAATCTGAGATTATAATAGTGATGAGAAAAATTATTTTTATCAATATCTATATATAAAATAAAATTCTGAGTCGAATCTGTACACTAAATATTTTTTGAAAACTCTTATTGAAATAGTCATTATTGTCGATACAGAGGCCGAATCTATAGTTTTTAGAATTTTTGTCTGTCTGTCTGGGAATGCGTCATGAGATTTTGATGAAAAAAATCACTTGACAGATTTTGATGAAATTTGGTATGATGATAACTGGTTATACGGGTCAACATATAGGATACTTTATACTGCGGGAAAGTATCTCATCTCTGAAAAATCCATACTTAACGTCAAAATGTAAGTCGGGACGAACCCGAACAGAGCGTAAGTCACTAGTTATAATATACATATAATCAATCGCGTATTGCTTGATACGAGTGGGCGTATACACATAACTGTATTCAGAAATGAGTATGATCATTTAAAAAAGTTAATTTATTTCTTTAGTAATAAAACTTAAGTGCTTTGTGTTACTAAAGGGAAGTTTAATCGTATAGGCTGTGTAGTGACAGGTTGCCATGGTTACCAAAATAAACTAAGAGAAAAATAAACTGAAATTTATTTAAGATCTATAATTTCCTATTTATTTTATACTAGGTAAATTATCTATACATAAAATAAAATTCTGAGTCAAATCTGTACATTAAATATTTTTTGGAAAATCTTATTGAAATAGACATTATTATCGATACAGAGGCCGAATCTATAGTTTTTAGAATTTTTGTCTGTCTGTCTATTACCGCATCACAGAAAAACTACTAGACGGTTTTTGATGAAATTTGGTATGGTCATAGCTGATTATCCGGGTCAACATATAGGATACTTTTTATCGCAGAAAAATATCTCATTTCTGAGGGAAAATACAAAATCTAGTTAGAATAAAAAAAACGATGATACTATATACATTTTAGCAAGTTACTAACTATGACACAAACTATTAAAAATAGCTATTCTCGAAAAAGTATATCAATAGCACTATTTTATTAATTATAAAAGTTGTTTTAATGAATATTTATTGTTGTATTATTTAGATATTTGTCAAAAGATGTCGCCATGTGTCTTTAAAATACGAAGTTTTAATTCCAAAAAATTAAATGTACAAATTAGACCTTTCTATGATTTTATTAGAATTACTACTAAATTACCCGCGGCCCCGTCCGTGTTCAAATTATCGAAAACAATCTTTTTGGCTTTATAAATTAGTTACATCTATAGATACATTAAAATTTAACTAAACCGTATCTGTGCTTTAATATTTTTTGGTAAATCTTATTGAAATACACATTATTATCGCTATCAGAAGCCGAACCTATAGTTTTAAGAATTTTTGTCTGTCTGTCTGTCTGTGACCACATTACAGAAAAATTACTGGAGGGATTTTAAAGAAATTTGGTATGGTAATAGCTGGTTATCCGGGTCAACTAATATACTAATGCGAGTATACTAATATGTAAAACCTTAAGAATTTGGTTTTAGTCATATGAACGCGGGCGGAGCCGCGGGCAATACTAGTTATTATATAAACCTTCCTCTTGAATCACTATCTATTGCTGAAAACTGCATTATAATCCGTTGAGTAATTTATGAGATTTAAGCGAACAGACAACGGAAGCGACTTCATTTTATACTTTGTAAAGAAGAGATGTGCACATAGCACGGATACAAAATATAAAATAACAAAGTAGGTTTAAAAAAAAGTGAATTTAATAAAGAAATTATACTTATCTTACCAGACAATACTTTCCAATAAATAAAAATGTACTAAAACATACTTACAAACGTACTATGAATTATATTTTATAGTTACTAAGTACATACAATTATTTGAACTTTGGTCAGAGCTTTGTTTTTTAAATTAATTTTTTATATGTTTTTCTGAAAGTGAAATTTGGTAGTTGTCCAAGTTTGTTTGTGTCCCTGAGGCCATATTCCACGAACCTTGTGTTTTAATTAAAACTTTTAATTCTGTAAGCATTGCGGAGAAATAAGGAAAATAAGAAGGGTTGGCTCATCAAAGATATATTTACAAAAGAGCAAATTTCTTGTACATTTTGAATACATAAATCACCTTCGGGTACGAATGCTTGTAATTAAAATTTTTAGAGACTTTAAATTATTTAGAAGTGATCAAAATTAAATTTTAATGTACCATGAGGTACTTTAAATTTCGAATAAACTGACACAGGTTTTTCATAAACTAAAAACTTCTCAACCTATTACTGTTGTACGTGCATTGCTGTACTTGATAATGAATTTAATATTTTAGGCACTGGGAAACCAAAATGGCACCAACCTGCAACTGCAATCTTACTCTTAAATCCAGTGCGTGTCACTTTTTTCTTATTGCTGTTCCCGGGAACTGATATTTTATTGTTTTCCTCTATTTTGGATTACTTTAAATGTCGTATACTGTATAAATCTTAAATACTTATGTAGTTTTAAATGCGATTTCAAAACTTGCGGCAGTTATGCACACAACGACAGAGCGAGAAGTGACTGTGCGTGTTGCCAGTTTTTAAAACGGTTATTTTGTGCGGGGTCCCCAGCTACAGATAACACTCAAACAACTATTAATGTAATTTTTTTTAAATATATTATATTTAGAGATTAAATAATAATATTTAAAGATCTGTAAGTAATAAACAGTAAACATCAAATTATTACCTTTTATTATAACATAAACCTTAACACTACCCACATAACGTTGATAGCAATAATATCACTAAAATATTTTTTTCTTTTAACGTAAATAATGTTCAAAGAGTTCATATTATTTCATTAGAAACATTGTCCTGTCTACCATTTTCGAGCTCTTCATAAGTGCGTGAGCCCCGAACGTTTTAAGATATCTCTTCAAGGCAGTGGCCCTTGTAATTATTTAAGGCAGTTCATTCCGGGCCACACCTAAATCTATTACATAAGCTTTAATTGATGATTATTATTAAATAAAGCATTTTAGTAAAGCAACTTAAAATTATTATTTACTATTAAAATACAGAAATAATTGGTATTAAAAGATTTGTTGTTTATTCCATTTCACACTACTGAAACAAAAAAAAATATAATTAGTACTTTTTTACTCTTTAAGGAGGGTCACTCCATTTACCAAAAGTGTTGTAAAAAAATCAAAATGCAAGGAACCAAAAATCTAAATAAAACTACGAAAACACCCAAAAAAATAGTTAATTTAAAGTAATTAGCTTACTTCTCCAAAAAATTGGAACTAACATCATACTGGTGATACCGCTGTGCTATACAACTAACACTTCTAAATCTAACCGCTATATACATATATTAATTTGAAATAAATGATCGTATAGGCGTTTCGGGGTAATGTAGTACAATTCGAAATGACGCAGACTATTACCAATTATTTGTGGCGGATATAAATCACTGATTTCGCTGATGTAATTGCCTCGACATTAAGCTCCCATTAGATATTCATTGGTCAGTGGGCTGTATAAAATTTAGAGCTTGTCTTGTTTGTTTAGAGGATATGATAATTTGTATACCATGTTATAGAAATCCTGTGTGGTATCTGAGAATACATATGAAAAGGAGTTAGTTACAGGTTCAATTTTCGTCCTAAATAACGTTAACGTGTAAATTAAGATCGGCGTTAGAAAAAAAGAATGTAATCAATTCACGCATTTTTTTTAATGTAATTAATCACTTATTTTAACAGTAATTACGTTTAATGTTTTTGGGGTATTTTAAGCTCAAAGTATTTTCTTAACAAAAGAAAACACTACTAAGTATCTCTTGGAATAAAATAATTCTACGTCTCTATAAACTACATATCTCTCTGCAAAATCATGTTGAGTCAACTCAACTCAAGGCTTTCACACAGTAGCTGCGTGAAATAACAAGAAATCAAAAAATAAGCCTTGAAAAGTTTCCGTTAAGACAGTATTTTACTAAAGCTACAAAAAAGTCCAAATTTATTTATTTCATTTACCATTTTTTGCCAATAATCAAGATCCAAATACGTTTTCACAGCATGGTCCAACAATCCCTTTTCTTATTATGGTAATACAAAATATCAAATGATGGGGAAAAATCTCTAAAGGATTTCGATGGACTTTTTATTGACTGCCAATTCTTCCGGACGTATTAATATCAATATCAATATTATAAATACAAAAGTGTATTTATGCTCTTGTAAATTGAACTGAACGTTTTTTTCAGCTTAAGTACCTAATCTAAAAGTTACTTAACAATTATATGTAACTAATGACTTATTGTCGCTTAGCTCTGGCGCATATCCCTGTGTAAATATGTTGGGACATTACCGCACAGCACCATCTAGTTTCATGGTAAGCTACGAGGCCTGTGTTATGGATAAATATTATAAAGGTGCAAGTTTGTGAGTATGTATGGATGTTTGTTACTCTTTCACGCCAGAACGGCTGAACGGATCTAGATGAAATTTGGCACAGAGAAAGATTATATTCTAGAATAACACACAGGCTACTTCTTATCCTGGAAAAATATACGGTTCCCGAGGGATAGATTTGTTTTAGGTATTTTACTTATCGAAGTATATTTAAATGTAAATGGTAATTAGTTAATGCATTTGAAACTCATTTGTCTGTATTTCTTGCAAGCAAACAAGTTTCATCTTTTGGTAAATTTTACTAATACAAATAATAGCTATGTTTAACTCCAAGTCATAATTTATATATTGTATGCACTAAATTTGATTATAATCAGTGATTCAGACAAACCCATATAAACCAGCCAGTTAACCTGAATTTCATGCCATATTGATAAATCCTGGCACAACGTTATCTAGTTTCTAATATTAGGATGCACCATAGTGTAGTCACAAAATCCGCCATAAATATTCATATCATCAAACATCAGATCATGTGAATGTGTTCATACAGGCTAGCGGTTCACAAACCTAATGTACCTCTTGATTCGTGCGTCGTACTCACCCGCGGCTCTGTCACGGTTACAGCTATTGCTGCTGAATGAATGCAAAATAGGTTGATGTATTTTACGATGTATGTATGTATTTATTCAATCCTTTATAACATCCCACTGTTGGGCAAGGTCCTCGGTCCAATACAATCAAATGAGGCTAAAGTTCACCTATCTGGCCAAGTGTGTTAAATTAATTCGAAACTCAATTCGGGCATTAAATAATAATAATATTCTTTATTACACATCAAAGAAGAAAAAATACAAAAAAAATACAAAGAAGTATTTTGTCAGAAAATACCCTAAACACTAAAAAAGAAACATACCTAGTAGAAAAACCTAATAACAGCAATTTTCGAAATAATACAAAAATTATACAAGTGCACATTTCTTTAACATTTATTCATACGCATATTCACAACTTAACAGATCGCCGAGTAATTTATTAAAACACCGTATGCGTCAGACAAACCTATAAAAATGCATACAAAAAGTAACCTTTAAGAATACAAAAGCTTGTTTTATTGAGTCATAGCAAAAACTAACGAGTAGAATAAAATAAAAAGTGTTGAATCAAAAGTGGAATTTAATTTGCAATGAATTGACATTCTCCGCCAATTAATCGTCAATATTTCGCTGAAGCTATTTTATACATTAAAATTTGCAGTTTTTTCTTATATATGAATCATTTGAATTCATTTTTGGTGAAGTAGCCTTTGGAAGACATGACGTCAAGAACGTTTCATTTGAGAACGTATCGTTAGAAACAATTTGATGTGTCACTCACTATGTGTTACCATGGATCATAATTCTTGCTCATATCAGATACGATTTCAAGAATATTATATAATTTACAAGCGAGCCCAAGATTTTCCTACCACCAATATAAAGAAAGTTTCAAAATTTATTTTAACACTAGCGATCACCCTCTCTTCGTTCGGGTTCGTCCCTAGGTGACTCTTTACATTGACATAAGTTTTTTATATATGATCCGATTGAAATAAAACAAATATTTAATGTTAAGTAAAGCTTACCTTACTTACGCTAAGTAAAAATAGCACCCAAATCGGTTAAGCCGTTTCTAAGGTTAACGCGGACAAACGCTTAGACAAACAGACAAAAACTCCAAAAATCATTGTTTTGGGTTCTATTGCGCTAATACAGACTCCTAATAATAGTTTTTCTTAAATGTATTCCATGTACACACAGTGATCAGTTACACTTTTATTATATGTATAGATTTCCATACAAACTTTCATCCCTATGTATGTACATTATTTAAGGAACTCGTGGGGATATGAAGTTAGACCCAGCTTCATTGTATATCATATGTATGTTTATTGAGAACATTTTTTTATGATTTTGTGATTTTTGGCATCATTCATTTAACGTAAATTTGTAGTTAGTGGTTATACTTGTTACTATTGGTACTAAGTATATATACTAGTAAATAAGTATAAGTATAAATTCTTAAATAAAAACTTTAATTTAGACTCTATTATTCCTAAAGATTATTTCATATATTTATGACAGCAGAATTATTATATAAGTGAGCAACAATTTTCCTTTGAAATGGCAACTTTTAAAAACGTCCTGTGACAAAACTGGCTATAATTTCCTTTTATGTCACAAACGGTATGAGAAAAACCCGTTTAGTTTTAATTGGCGCATGCCGCAATATCCACCTTTTGTGAAATATTGGATTGTTTTAGTACTTTAATGGTATTTTTCGAATAAAACACTGAAGAATAGGTATATTTTACTACTTCATTGTAAACTTCAATAAACACAATCTTTTCAGAAAAATCTAAGATTTATGGAAGGCTTATAAATAGATATTTATTGCTTATATTTTAGAAACTTCTAAAATGATACCTTATTTTTAATTAAATAAAGATTAAAATTACATGTATTGTATTTAAAATCATGTAAACGTCCACCCAAAATCAGTCCCGTCTAAAAAAGATAGAACATAGAGATAGGTCAGGCAGAAATAATTAAATATAGGTATATTAGACTAGCGACTTACCCTCGATTTGTGTTGTACTAAATTTTATCCCAATCCGTTCAACCGTTCCAGGGTAAAGGAGCAAAAGACACACATACAAATTTTCAAATTTTTGATAGTAGTCGGATATAACAAATTATAGAAACCCGCTTGATTAAAAACATATGAAACCATAAAAACCCATTATTAATAATATTATCTATCACAAATTCATTTCCAACCAAACACCATAAATGTATCTACGACCCTGGTCCCTAAGTAATCGATCGTTTTACCAAGAGATGGGGTCCCATGAATTCGGCAATTACAATGGTTTTTTCATCCACTTCTATACAGAAGGGCGTACCCTAATCTATTGAATATCATATTTTTATGACGAATTTTGGGGG
Organism: Brenthis hecate; assembly: GCA_951806755.1. NCBI lineage: Eukaryota > Metazoa > Arthropoda > Insecta > Lepidoptera > Nymphalidae > Brenthis > Brenthis hecate. Next base: position 16,707,657 of record OX638250.1, read on the forward strand.
TTCTGATTGATCAATGCGGTTTTAGGGGCTATTTCGAATTCATTTTCGCATTTAATAACTATCGTCCTTATGCGTTTCGTAATAAAGTTGTTTGTGGCTGCATTTAAATTAGTTTAAATTATCGAAACTTGATAGGATCGTTTGTTTAACAGCTTATTTTAAACTCTAATACCCTTTATTGTACTTCGGATTGCACAATGGGTGGGTACAGATGTGTGGTACTAATTGTACGTTTACAATGTAAAATATATTATTATTTCGCGTGTTATCGAATTTTAACTAGATATTTTGACAGTTATAAACATGATTATTAGAATATAATTATAATAGAGGAATATTATACAGCAATTTTTATTAAAACTAAATATTTTAGAAATAAATATGTAATCTGAAAACCATATACTATCTATACCTACATATAATAAAATTCTAACAAAGCCGAAACTGTACATTAAATATTTTATGGAAAAATTTTATTGAAATAGACTTTATTATCGATATAGAGGCCGAATCTATAGTTTTTAGAGTTTTTGTCGCCTGTCTGTCTGTCTGTCTGTCTTTGTTACCGCATCACGGAAAAACCACTGGAGGGATTTTGATGAAATTTGGTATGATGATAGCTGGTTATCCGGGTCAACATATAGGATACTTTTTACCGCGGGAAAATGTCTCATTTCTGAGAAAAAATACAAAAACTGCAATGTAAATGTAATGAAATGTGAGTATACTAATATGTAAAACCTAAAAATTTGGTTTTTGGTCATCTGAACGCGGGCAATGCTAGTACGATATATATGTAAATGACAGAAACTTTAAAAATAAATATTAAACAGTTAACTATTAAAAAAAAAAAGATAAAAATCTAGAAATCTGTACAAATCCCACACAGCATCCTTGGACAAATAAGATAGTATAGTCTAAAAACTTTACACGTAAGTTATAAAATAAACACCACCGTATAAGTTATTTAATGTTTTAACTAAACGAATGCTTCTCGCGCGTTCTTTTAAGATTGAACGTGCATGCGCTGTAATAAAATTGAACTTAATTTAAGTTGGTAATACGAGCTTCTTTTAAAACATTATCCGTCTTATAGTTAATTTCTTAGAAAAAATAGGTATATTTTTTCTTTAAAACTAAGAAATACTACATAGATGTTAGATAAAATACCTACTTGTTTTTATATATAAAATCTCATTTAGCAAAGTAATTCAAGGTAGTCAGGTTTATAATTGTACCTAGTTTGATTTTTGTTTTTAGTTTGAACGCGCTTGTTTGTGAGACTAACAGATTAAAAAAAATATTTTAGTATTTTATGGATGGATTTGTTGAAGGTAACATCACCCCCTATTTAACAATTCTTAAAAACTTGACAATTATATAAAAACTCCGCAATTTACCTATATATTGTATATTCGAGATAAGTAAACGGGCCTATGAGGTGGTAGGACTCGATTAGGAAGGCTGTGGGCACAACTCTCTATGCCGCAGTCCAGGCATCACTGAACCGATTAGACTGAAAACAAATCATAAGTGATCGCGGTCCTCATCATTGAGGGAACGAGGAAGAAGAAATATACGAGATATATGCATAAATAAACCGAGCGGATCCACGGGAAAATACTTGTCACATTATAAAACTATCTATTCAGACCTTTTTAACGTCCAACTGCTGTGCACGGGCCTACCTTCAGTACGCGGGGGATCAGACTATAGTCCACCATGCTGGCCAAGTGCGGATTGGCGGACTTCACATGTGTTTCAAAAACTTGTCGGTTCTCTCAGACATGCAGGTTTCCTCACGATGTTTTCTTCACCTGAAGCTAAGCGGTAATCATGTTAGAAATGATTCGTACAAGAAAATGTCAGAGGTACGAGACCCGGAATTTGAACCCCCTTCACTCGGTTTCCCAAGCGAGCGCGTTACCACTGGACTATTACATATAAAACTATTCATGATTAATTAAACAAGTAAGAGTAGACATTACAAAATTTAATTTAAATTCCATTTTCATTTTATAATAGCGTTGTTTGCGAAAATAAAGTTCTGAAATTCAAGTTTCATTTTTCTGAAACAACCAATAAGCGAAGTAATACCTCTTGAACATTTTTAGTATAACCAACTATAACGTGAGAGTGCTTGAGCATGTGACCGATTTAAATTATATTATTAAACTAAGTCAAGTATTCATAGTAATTATTTCCAAAGCCTGAATGCATTCGAGGTCGCTTCTAAAATTTAATACGAACCGTTTAGTCGTTGTGGAAAAAATGAAGTAGTAGCTGTGAATATTTCACACGTGAAATTGTTCTCATACAGTTTCGTTTCAATTAAATACAGCGGTATACAGAATCGCTTGGGATTATAATTTAATTTTGTTAATTAAGTATAATAATATATTTTACTAGCGATTTACCCTTGCTTCGCTCGAGTTCGTCCCTACGTACGTTTTGACCGTTAGTATTTAATAGATAGACTATATATTATATGATATATAACGTATAAAGAATTTTTCAAATTGGATTAGTAGTTCCTTTGATCAGCACGTTCAAACAAACAAACACTGTCTCTTTAAAATAATAAGTATAGATTATAAATTGTCTGTCTGTCTATGGATATATCTTTAGTGATTTAGGCATAGAAAATTTTATGCACCCTTCAATGGTATTAGCACCGCTATTGTCCAAATCATGCATGCTGTATAGCTAATAATTAATCATTTTTAAATATAACTATGTTATTAGATTTATTCGTGGTTGTATTTTGATTTTAGGTCCCGACATTTCGAAAGCTTTACAACTACTTAGGAGAGACTAAAATTTTTAAGTCTCAAAAGGAAAAACATTGCAAATGACAATTAATTGTAAAAAATGGCAATAAATGCAACTTAATGGTTTAAAAAAAATAACAAAACTTTATTGTAAGTTACTTCGGTGCTATTTTTTAGTGTGTAACTTCATAGGTATGACCATATCATGTAATAACTATGAATTTCGAAACTTCCTACATAAAACAGCAAAATTCATTCAAGTATTTAAAAATACAGTACGACAATCGATTTTTTTACATTATCTTAAAAAACTAATCTCTAATACTTTCTTAGATTTACACGAATATTTGACATTTTAAATAAAACTATCTTGTCGGATTATTTCGCGGAATTATTTTGATTTTTGGTTCGCGACGTTTCGAATGCTTTACAGCAATCATGGTTACGGGAGAGACTAAGGTTGTAGACGTCTCAAGCACATACTTGTTACAGACAGTGCCTACCCACTATTTTACAAAAATGATTTCAAAAATTCAAAAAATGCCAATAAAATACCTTACAATATTTGTTGATTTTTATCTCTAAACATATTATTTTTTTATAATAAATATTATAATTAAATATAGCAATATTATTTATTTATTTTTGCTGTTATTATTATAAATATTAAAATTATTAAAAAACTTTATTAATTACTAATAAAAAGCTTTTATTAATATACTAATAAAAAGGTTTTATTAATTACTAATAGAAAGGTAAAATAAGAAGTCACTACAATCAATCTGTCCATTTCAGAAGGGCCAATACGTGAAAACCTAAACACATACTACTAACCAAGAAATACATCAGGGTGAAGGCAGAACAATTCGAAACACGTATACACTTAATAAAAGAGAATAGAGTATCAAGCACTCTAGGAGTGATAACTAATTTAGACAATAACTGTTACTTGAAAAGGTCCTTGAAATACCCAAGATTCTTAAGTAAAGTTCTACTACGACCATTGGTATGTACGAATACAATAGCATTTGCATTTCACGACAGATATAACAAATCCTATAATCCAGACTCAGGTTCTAGGGATGACATACGTCCAATTCGTGTTGTAAATTGCCAAGACTTGGGTGGGTTTATGTTGTTTTAATGCGAGTTATTTAATAGTGGTTAAAATCGGATATTATTGTTAAATTAGTTAAGTTATATATAGTCATAAGTTAGTCAAGTACCTATTGCTATTCAATATTTCGGACTTCTTCGCTCGGCTTCGCATCTAGAAAAACAAAAACAAATCTATCCCTAAGGAACCGTACATTTTTCCGGGATAAAAAGTATAGCTTGTGTGCTACTACAGACTATAATCTATCTCTGCGCCAAATTTTATCCAGATACGTTCAGCCATTCTGGCATGATTGAGTAACAAACATCCATCCAAACATCTAAACTTTCATATTTATTTTAATAAAATATTGTTCTTTTGTACGTCACTGAACTCCTCCTGGACCGATATGAATAGAAAAAATAGTTTGTTTTTTAGTGGATCTCAAGGGTTCAAAGATTTTTGTTTTTATATGCACACATACAGAAGATTTATTTATGTTTGGACAGGACAACGTCTGACGTGTCCGCTAGCAAAAGTATAAGAAAACACAAAATTTATTTTAGATTACCTAGATAATATACCTTAAAATGTATATAGTTGAAAGAGATCGCTATCGCTTATTACTATGGCGACCTCAAACCAGACTTTCAAACTCCTAATCTAAGCACGCACTGCAAACGAACATCTTAGTGTCGCGCGAAGATCTGCAAAGTACATAAACTAAATACTTTATCTACTGCTGTTCCACGAAATAAATAAATGAGCAAAAAATGTCGAGATCGGGTGTATTCTTGTGATGGTGTGAACAAAAATTTTAAAGGCATATAATATAAACCCAATTGTGATAAAGGAATAAATTTTGTTGCTTATTTCGTTTATTAATAAAATAGTAAAATTATTGATCTTATATATTGAACTTGGCATTTTCCTTTTATCATAATATATAATTATATAATAATTTCTTTTTACTTTGCTTCCACCTAAAGACTTTTTGTATAATGCTAGTTATCGTGGCGAACTTGCCGCGATTTTACCGAAATTAACTAAAATTGTCACTAATAATTGTAAAGTAATATACCTGTTGCAATCAGGTAAGAATCTAAGGCCAGGCTTGCAGATAATATCTAACTTGCCAAAGCATCAGACAAACAGACACACATTTATATTTATATAAATAGACTAGCAACTCGTCTTCTGTAAGTGCCTTTAGTATTTATTTTGTTTTCTTTTAACTTACCGTTTGGCTAATTACATTACTAATAACACCCTCTGCGTTCTCGGTCATCTACTTGTGTAGGTGCTGAATTTCATCGTTTCAGCGTGAATAAGTAACAAACAAACTTACGTATTTATAATAGTAGTGCGATGTAGAAAATAACAACTAAACCAAAAAAGACGTAACTTAATAAAAATGTTCAGTAAAAAACTTGTTCAGAAGTTGTAGATATGTTCTGTAAACAGGAATCGAACCAAGAAGCTTTCAATTCATAAACATATTCGAGTGTAAATATGTACTAAGGACAAATGTCTCCCGCTAAGGGAAGTTCACTTTAATTTCTCCCAGCGTCTCCAACCCCTCAGTACGAGTATCACCTTTTTGCAAAGAGGCCAACATTTGAAATATAACAAACACCTTGTTTGGCTTTGTATTTTTGGTATAAAAACGTAGCCATTTACAAGTTTTACTGATTTGTCACTTTGGCGGCTTTACCTTGTGCTTTCTTTTAAAAATATTGAACAGCGCCATCTATTGATGTATTTAATACTAAAATTTCGTCGAAATATTGTCAAAGTTCTTCTATTCCATGGAAAAGCATTATATTTTAATGGAAATCTTATATATTAATCAAGATTCTAGGCTCAACTGTCTATCTGTGTGCATAACTTTTGACCAACTTAAAAAAGAAGTGGCACTCAATTCAGTTATATGTTTTTATTGTGGGTATATCAGACGATATCGTCGCCAATTGTTAAGCAATTTTATAATAATTTTTACGAACAAGGGTTCTTAATGAATAAGGGTAGTCGTGTATAGGTACATATTTTATAGACATAATTACGCCCTTGCAATAACTATTTCTAAAGCTAACTGTCTGTAGTCGTCTGCCGAGTCGAGCCGCGGGAAATGCTAGTAATGTTATAAATTCGTAAGTAACTCTGTCTGTCTGTTACGTTTTCACATCTAAACTGAATAAATTTTGATCAATTTTAGTATAGAAATAGATGCGACCTTGGAGAAGGGCATAGACTACTTTTTGTCGCGAAAATTAAACTTGAAGGGGGTGAAAAAACGAAAGTATAAAAATCCTATGTTTTTGCTGCTAGACACAAAGATAAGTTTATATTCTGGTATATCATATTTAAAAGAAATAAAGAGTGATATTTTATAGTCATCAAGGGAAGGAAGTGTGGAAATATTATAAATGCTAAAGACACCTAGATGCGCATCCGAGCAAAGTGAGGGTAAGCTACCAGTAGTATATAAATAAAATTAAACGAAGAAAATTTTAATACATTGTCGTCGACCAATTAGTTACGTCCATCATACCATGAACTTGACCAAAATGTTTTAAAATAATTTTAATTTTATTCACGTCTCTTGCATTATCCCATTAATATTATTATAAATGTGAAAGTTTGGACGGATGTTTGTTTCTCAATTACGCCATAAGGGCTAAACGGATAAAAAAAGTAATATTAATCGGTTATTATGCGAAATGTTCTGATTTTACCTTCAAACTTTAGCCGTTCACACTTTAAACTTTTGAAGCATGTTACAATTTTTTACTTTGCTCTGTAAAAAAATTTTAAGAATTTTTTTAGATTAATTTTAAGATTTTTTTAAGAATTTTAGAGAAAAACATATTTTTTAAAAGAATATTATACGTGACTAGAAAAAAACCACGGATTCTCTCTACTCTTCTTTTCCTTCGTTTTGTAATAATAATGTATGGAAGTCTGCCCGAGTTGTTGACCTTTATAATTACTGCTCCGCTCCTTTGGGTAGTAGCATGATGATATATAGCCCACAGCCTTCCTCAATAATCGAGCTATCTAATGCAAATAGAATTTTTCAAATCGGATTACAAACAAACAAGCAAACAAACTCTGCCTCTTTATAATTAGTATAGATAATAGCATAACTCTTATTATGATATTTTTTAAATATAATCAAATGACATATAAATGATTGCTTTAATCGTATCAGTACAAACTACAAACATCTACTAAATCAAGTTAAGGATCTCTGGTTTACAATACAGAACTAATCACACAAATTTAACTCAGCAATCACCATCATCCAACTAAACAGAAAACACAAGTGAGTCATCAAAGGTAAAAACCATTCTCCGAACGAAATAAAATACCATAAAAACATTCACGTACAAAACGCATTGTTCTTATCTCAAAAAGCCTATAAGGTTACAAGCTGTAAATAATGATTGGAATTCGAGCTGTGCTCGTAAAATTAACGACAATAATTTATTAGGTGCAGAGCATTTGTGCTTAACTATATTATGTATTGCGCCAGCCATTTTAAACCGATGCATCGAGTTTAGAAATTTCGTTGGGTAAAATAAATAATATTTTGTACGTCTAAAATTACATGTGTTGACCAACTGTTGACAGCGGTAACCTAGTGGTAACACGCTAGCTTGACAAATACTTAGAACCAGGTTCTATTCCCAGGTCCCGCTGCTACTATATTTTCATGTGCAAAGGATTTTCTACACATATAATAAAATTCTGATTTGGATCTGTACATTATTTTTTTTTTGGAAAGTCTTATTGAAATAGTAATTATTATCAATATAGAGGCCGAATCTATAGTTTTTAGGATTTTTGTCTGTTTGTCTGTCTGTCTAGAAAGCAACATGAGAAACCCACTGGACAGTATTGACGGAAATTGTAGGTATATATTTTTTTTATTTTGTAGCTACACATTTTATTTATATATGTTTTAATTTTATTGTTAGAAGTTTACTCTGCTATATTTATGTATAAGTGGAAACTTTATTGGCTAAGTGTATTATTTCTGATGTATTTTCCATTTTATGCTTGTATATGCTGTCTGTTTTCCAATTTACAAAATAAATAAAATAAATAAATAATGATAACTGGTCATCCGGGTCAACATATAGGATACTTTTTACTGCGGGAAAATATATCATCTCTGAGAAATCTAAAGTAAACGTTAAAATGTAAGAAAAAAGTTCATTATCCACTTTCTGGTGCCATCATCAGTACAATTGATACCAAATTAATCGAATGCTGTCCGTGTATTCTTACAAAGTTTAACATTGATACGATCATTCGTAGGGGAAAATCAACTTCCAAGATTTGATTGCATAGTAATATTTCGACTTAGGAAATTTAGAAAGAGATCTGCATAAATGATAAATTTCTTTAGAAACGTAAACAAAATAATTATATTCTTATATTTGAGACAATTTATACTCACTTCATGTTTAAATAATTTTTTTTTTAATTTTTATCCATTTTCATATTATTATAGACAGGAAAAGGACTTAGTAATATAAAATGCTAGTATTGAAAATGAATGGACGAAGCTTTTGAAGCTTTTGTATGAAAGATGAAATGCAGGCCAATTTTACTGCATCACAAAGCCTAGAGCCTTTGAACAATATATCAGCCAACAGGATAAAATGTAGACAAAGTGGAAGCCTTTCAAGACGAATACGAGTTCGATATCCATAATATGATATCGATGGGATTTGATATGAGGTTTAAGAGAGTGAAATATATTTTGCTGTTATTTTAAATTGGTTCTTGTTTCATTGTAATATATAATAAAATATAATTATTTTTGTATGCGTCTAAAGGTACTTATTGAACACTGTACAGGTATACAGGTCTAAATGAATACATTTACTCTTATCTATACATATAATAAAATTGTAACTAAACGGAATCTGTACATTACATATTTTTTGGAAAATCTTATTGAAATAAACATTATTATCTATACAGAGGCCGAATCAATAGTTTATAGAATTTTTGTCTGTGTGTCTTTTACCGCATCACGAGAATACCACAAGACAGATTTTGATGAAATTTGGTATGACGATAGCTGGTTATCCGGATCAACATATAGATACTTTTTACCGCGGGAAAATGTTTCATTTTTGAGAAAAAATACAAAAACTACAATGTAAGCGTATACTAATTTGTAAAACCTAAGAATTTGATTTTTGGTCATCTGAGCGCGGGCGGAGTCGCGAGCAATGCTAGTTATAATAATAATATTGGTTACATGTATATGGCGATTGTTTTTAAATCAAACATATATACATATGTTTAGTAAAAATAATATTTTTCAAAAGGTCGACCAACCTCTCCTGGTCACAGGAATCTTAGATGCTTTAAAAATGGAAATGGATGATTACGTAAATGTCCTTTTACGTAATCAGTCCATTTCATCATACGAATGCTAGGTACGAGCCTCCCTTTCATACGAGGAGTAGCAGGCCATAGTCCACCAACACCACGCTGGCCAAGAGCTGGTTAGCGGACTTCACATGTCTTTCATAAACTAGTTACGATTTAATTTAATAATATATCTAATACTATAACTTTTATTGTACATATCTAAAAAATATTAGGATGTCGAAGAAATAAATAACATGAATGCTTTATCATGTTAATAAAAGTATTTGAAGTAGTAATATAAATATAAATGTTTATACATAATTTTTATAGCGAGTGTAAATAGAATACTAACAAATTTATCACATCTTTCCTGTATTTACAAATTAACTGTCGCAGGCTCACAGTAGTTTGAATAAATAATCATTTTCCGCATTCTTAGAGCTTCGCATGGCTTAATACTAAATAAGTTACAAGACATCGTCTACTTCCAGGATATCATTATAAATGTACTAGCCAATATCCCGCTTATTTATATAGGACTCGACTATAATCAAACAAAGCCACGTTTGATTATAGTCGAGTATTTTGATATTTTCTATATAAACTGTATCAGAAAATAAGATTTATCTATACTAATATTATATAGATGTAAAGTTTGTTGTAGGGGGTAATCTCTGGATCTACTGAACCGATTTAGATGAAATTTGGTAAGAATATAGTTTGAGACCCTGGGAAGGACATAGGATACTTTTTATTCCGGAAATCATCCCTTAAGGAGGTGAAAATGGGGATGAACGTTTGTATTGGGAAGCAAGCTAAGGACGAACCCGAGCGAAGCGAGGGTGAGTCGCTAGTATATTGTATAGATATTAAAGTTGGCTTCTTTTTAAACGTATTCATATTAAATCCTTTACAACTATTTTTTCTGCTATTGTTTTGATTTTTAACCAAATTAAAAAAAAAAAACAGGAGGTCCGTCCCTAATTAAGTGTATAGTAGAGCCTTTTTGTTTTATTTATTCTTAAAATTGTTCTCCTAAGGAAAGAAGTACAGAATAGCGTTACTTCTTTTTTGTCCACTCCCTTCTTTTTTATATAATCTTTACTGCTTTTAGTGTTATGGGAAAGAAGATCGAAAAAAAAGACAAGAGATATTGCTTCAAGTACATTTTCTTTTGTATTTGCTTGCTTTTATGGTGTACAATAAAGAGTACGATTATTATCGATCAGACAGGTTAAAAACTTAAAAATATAAAAATGTAAAGTCGAGTATCTGCCACATAACTGATTGGCGAGCCAATGGTTCATTTACATATGCACGAATTTTCCTGAAAACTCCAACAAATTGCAATTTCACAAGCGATACGGTGTTTAATTTACGAACTGAATATGAGTTGATGAACTCATAAATTTGAAATCTATAAATTTATTTACTATTTTGTTACACTAATGTTTTAATAATTTTCTGATTAAATTTAGAAACATTTACTTTGTACTAGCTGCTAGAAAAATAAGAACAAATCTTTCCCACGGTAACCGTACTTTTTCGAGATAAAAATCTTATGTGCTATTCCAGACTATAATCTATCTATATTTGTGCCAAATTTCATATAGATCTGTTCAGCCGTTCTGGCGTGATTGAATAACAAACATCCATCAAAACATGTAGACACATTTATAACTAGTAAGGTAAGAAATAATCAAGATCGTTTGTTTATATCATATAGTAAAATTTTAAGAATTTATTTCTTAAAAAAATAAAAAAATCACATACATATATTAGAAACAATAATCGTTCCTTAAACACTTTTTGAGCGTACTTTAAAGATTTTTATTTGATAAACAAAAGATTAATTGTAATAAAACTACAGAGTTGTAATGAATAAGAGTATAATTTAATATTAATTAAATAAGATTGATCCCCATTCATTCATCGAGATTCTATAAAAGGAGCGTGAAGCGTTGTATGAGCTGCAAAGTAAAAATAAAATGCGGAAAATGATTGCATCAAGTAATACTTTCTTAGATTTACGTGAATATTTGATATTTATAAAACTATCAATCCGGATTTTTTCATGGTTTTATTTTGGCTTCTGGTTCCTTAAGTTTTTAAATAAAACTTAAGATGGTTATGTTTAGTTTTATTTTAAATTACATTAAAAGACGAATATGTCATAAAAAAATTGAACGAGATAAATAAAATAATTAAATTACTACCTTAATGCCTTATCAACCCATGTTTTTTTTAGTTTCTAAACAATTCATTGGCCGTCTAAGAAAGTTGTAAGTTAATTGAGAGTCAGTAAAAATACATATTTAATTACTAAAACAAAAAAAGTTAAAAATAAAATGGGTGTGTGTAAACTTTACGCGCGGTTCAAGTAAAACTTTTTTGGCAAATATCGCAATTAAATTAAAACAAATCAATAATTAAATAAGGCATATTACAATCATATATTTATTTTTATAAAATTATATATTTATCATATACGGATAAAATATAATATTATATATCATTTGTCAGACAATAACAACGGTTAACCTATGGCAACAATTAGTCACAATAGCGTATAATGTATTCTATCTCATTCTCTCGCCGGCTTAATCCTATATATTTATGTATTTGTCTCTTTCGTGTCGTGTCGCATTTTATTTCATCGAGTTTCAAATCACAACGATTCTAAAGAAGTTTCACTTAAAAAACCCAGAAAAAAGTCGACTTGGGAGCATACCACGAAACACGTGTACTTAAAAACTTACAAATCGGTACACCCATCTCGAATATGGAAAATAAATGACTTCGGCCAACTATTATATCAGTAACCGATAATATATTTTCATCACATAACCCATTAACGTTCATGCACACTATAATAAAGAACAATTTGGAGAAACTACCAACACTGTGTTCGAACATATTAAAGTTTGTGTAAAAGATCGTTATCCAATAATTTTGGTAGATACCATCTTCGCTGTTTTCAGAAGAAAGGAAATTTGCATTTTGGTTAATCGATTCTTGATGCGTAGCTATCGAGATTAAGGAACAGTGTTTAGTATTCGAACGTCATAATGCAGCACTCGTTACACCGTATCATATCTTACAAATGAAATTTTTTGATAAACGATGATTTATAGCACGTAATTTTTAACGCATGGGAAGAATATCCTTATGAACACTTTCGAGTTTGGCAACGATGGCCAATCTCAATGAGACCAGCCATATGCGCAGAAGATATTATAGTGCACAAGTGTATGCACAGAAACTAGTACACTCTCTATTCCTGTCACTCTCATACACCGGTGGGACGACCACTCGACACGACCAGTGAGAGATAAGGCGCAGGACAGACGGCTTTACATGCTCCCCGAGGCACGAGAGTGAAACACCGCCAACTTCCCAACTTCGGGCTGTTACTGAGACTTACTAAACAGGAAGACTCAATAACTAAGCTTGGCCCGACCCGGGACTCGAACCCAGGACTTTTCGATGTGCTGTCGTACTTGCTAACCATTACACCACCAAGACAGTTAAACTTCTGACCAATAAAAAGACGTCATCGCCGTTTTAGCCCAAACACGCCCACTGCTGGACATGGGCCTCGCCCAAAGATTTCCACGACAAACGGTCTTGTGTCATCCGCAACCAGTTGGCTCCAGCGACTTTGACCAAATCGTACATTCAAGAATATCCAGATACATTATATCTATACAGCACTTATATCTACTTTAGAGATACTCATAAAAAATCACCAATAAAGTAGAATTAAACATACAGCAGTTAAACAATGATAATACTCATAATTTACATTAATTGCTAGCCTTAAAGATGTCAAATAAGAGCTATATTTTATACAGAAGATTATAGCTGGAAGCTAATTTATTAGGTTAGTTTATAATTTTAATTAGCTCAAGTGGACATTAAACTCAGGCTAAATAATTATAAAGACGAAGTCCGCCAAAAAAAAAATGTGAAAGCCAAAAAAAGAAGCGTGATTTGCTGTTTATAGCAACACAGATCGCTTAGTTTCTTTAAAGAATCAGGGAATATTGGATTAATCTTTAATTTACAACTTTAGTGAAGAAAATATGAATAATTAAAATAATCTTTTGTATTTTTAAGCACTACTTCCCCATGAAAGAGATATAGGTTTATTATACTAAAAAAAACCGTTTACTTCTTTATTCATCATAATAATGAGTACTCTATTGATATTTGTGTTTTAAAATATTTTATATTATTTAATCCATTCATTTTCGGCTTCCTGTTTATGTCTATGACTCCCTGCCTATATTATTCCTTACTTAGAGACATTAAAATTATATTTATACTTATGGGTAACGCGTATATGTATGATGTTAACAGTGTACGCCAAAATTGAGTATATATCCCTTATCTATAGAAAAAAAAGTCAGTCAATAACTAAATGTTATAAGAAGCAGGTATATATTCAAACTATTAACTAGCACAATTCAAACTAGTTACATTTTAACGTTTAGTATAGATTTCTCAGAGATGAGATATTTTCCCGCAGTAAAAAGTATCCTATATGTTGACCCGGATAACCAGCTATCATCATACTAAATTTCATCAAAATCTGTCCAGTGATTATATCATGATGCGTTTCCAAACAGAAAGACAAAAATTCTAAAAACTATAAATTCGGCCTCTGTATCGATAATAATGACTATTTCAATAAGAGTTTCCAAGAAAATATTTAACTCGTAATGATTTTGGAATAAACTATTTTTGTGGCTGAGTGAAATGAGAATCGTATGTTAGAGAAACTTTATATGACATTTCCATATATGTACTCGTACGAGTACATACTACCTTTAAAGTTTTTATTCATAAACGAGATTGTATACTGACATTTTATCTAAACTCTCTTCCATACACTCAAGTTACATACATATGTACATTTAAAAAATAAAACAGACATTTGTTTCGGTGTAAGCACAAAATTTAGGTATTCTATTATCCGGGATGGAGTCAAACCTTTTTCGTCCGTAAAACGGAGAAGCGATTCTAAGTTGTTTACTGCGGGACGAGCTTCGGAGCTTTTTGCATATTTTGCCTTTGTTTTTTTGGAAATCGCTTGATTTGCTTTAATGAAGGCTATTTTCCATGTTCGGTTTGATGTTATTATATATATGTTATATATTAGGTTATATGTTAGATGAAGAAAACATAGTTTTTAAGAATTGAGTAATATTAACATTTGTTTTGTATTTATATATGTAATTAAGTATATTTGTAATTTCAATATCTTTCATTTATTGTAAATAAATATTTTATACTTTTTTTATGAACTAATATTAAAAATGAAACATATTAATATATATTTAACTAGCACACTTATAACTTCGTAAGTTAATGTCAATAATTAAAAACCGATAATTTTCCAATAAAAAAAGGATAAAATTGTGATAAAAACTGTCCTATCTTTTAAGTTGGATCACAAATAAAACACATTAAAAACAATTCGTTAAAATCGGATAAGTAGTTTCGGAATTCATCGCGAACCAACATCGTGACAAGGGAATTTTATATATTTATATTATTAATTTCGTTTTGAAACATCATCCACATTCAAAAGAGGAGAAACTGAATTCGACTGTTTTTATTCGTGTAATTTAATCGATATCTTTGTCAAGTCTGAACGGATTTTAATAACATTTTTTAATGAATCATCTTAAAGAGTGGTATGCGAAATTCTAAAAAAAGGCACCTATAAAGATAAGGGTAGTTTTTTGTAAAAACTTACGAATATCATGAATAAGAAAACATGTTTTATTTAATACAAACAGCAATAAGGCAAAATATTAACATGCTTTTGATCATAAATGTAGTTTATGGGATGAAGAATGAGATAGACTACTTTAATTTTAGTGATTCCATAGAACTAATGGGTTACTAGAAGTGACCAAGGGACACTATGCGAAGGGAGTATTGGCAATTTTGTATGAAATATATTTAATTTTAATATAAAATATTTTAAGCCTATGGCTCCCTCTAAGTAATATTATATTGGGATTCTGAGAAACAAATATCAACTTTGTTTAAAATATTGCCCTTAAGCAAGAATCGAACCAGTTATCTAGAGCAGAGGAAAAAGAAAGTTATTATTGTACCGCTTACAAAAATAATTAAATAAATTAACTTTATTTACAAAATAGCTTTAAGTTTAACAATTCATTTACGTCATAATTATTTACCCATGAATTTTTATATTTAAACATTAAAAGCAAAAATGACATGTACTTATAACAAAAAAAAATGACATGTACTTAAAACTTTTAGCAGATATTTGGTCCGCACAAGTTGAGGAATTCTTAGAACACTTCCTACTTTCGGCAACAAGGAATTTATAATAACCAAAGTTATTTTTGCCCTCTAAAGCCTGCCAGCATAACCTGAATTCGTGGAGGTATCTTAATCCCATAATAATAATTAATAATAACAATCCCAATACTATTATAAATGCGAAAGTTTGGACGTATTGATGTTTGTTACTCAAACACGCCAGAACGGCTGAACTGATCTGAATAAAATTTGGCACAGAGATAGATTATAGTCTTGAATAGCACATAAGTTACTTTTTATCCCGTAAACATGTATGGTTCCAGAAGGGATAGATTTGTTTATAATTTTCACAAAGCAAGGGGATTTCCATACTAACCGTTAAGACGTACTTTAAGTATGTAGTATATAAATGTAACTATAAATACTAATTAATATATCTAGCTAATTCAGATTCCTTTCAAAAAAATATAGAAGTGCTTAAATGAATTAACAATCTATGTAATTTTTTTAAGTATAGTATATATGTTAGTTAAGATTTAAATGAAAACATGTAATTGGTCCCTTGCATCACATTATAATTTCTTATGACAGAATTATAAAAATATAATTTACTGTGGGTCCCACCCACCTTTTATAGGACCCGCCCACCTTTATTACCAGTATTTTACCAGTCATTTTAGTTCTTAAAGATACAATGATGTGAATTAGTCTGGATAAATAATTGCTAGACTCATACAAATGTTTTAAGTCAAATCGAAAACACTGTAAAGTATAACATCTAAATAAAAAATATTGTATTATTTATTTTTTTAAGAACGCAACTGTATTTGAAAGAGTAATGGCTCAAAAATATGTTTGATTAATCCATACTTATATTATAAATGCGACAGTAACTCTGTGTGTCTGTTACCTTTTCATGCTTTATCCGCTGAATCGATTTAGATGAAATTTGGTATGGATATAGTTTGGTAGGAGACCCTGGGAAGGATAAAGGATAGTTGTTATCCTGGAAATCATCCCACACAAATTGGTAAAAATATATTTTTTACAATTCACAATAGCTAAAAATCGAACCTGTACCAAACGTCGCACTTGGCTATATCATTCAAACACACTATAAGAGTCTCATAAATATTATTCATTAATGCTAAGAGATATTCTAAGTTCGACACCACATGTATGATGCATGCACATAATTAAATTACACAATGCGTATTTCATTTGCATCGACTTGCATCCACGATTAAGGCGAATAAACTGCTTGCCTATTCTTAATAACACTAGCCTTACTAGAGGATTTTCTTTAATAGTTTTGCTGTTTGTTGGCTTTTACAAGCATATGAGAAAACTACCGTCAGCTTAGAAGCTTTTTTAAAATAGCTTAATTTAATTTTAATTTTTAAAATAATTTTATGATAAAAAAAAACAGAAAATCTCAATAGCTATATTTTACCATAACTAGGACTCAAACCTAAGACGTTCAACGTTAGTTACAAGAAAATATATTAAAACTGAAGAACACGACTAAACAATAAACTCAAACTAAACGAGGCTTGAGATAATTGAAATTAATAGAAGTACATTATAAATATCGTTAATTACATATTATTTATGATCGTTAATATTCATATTAAAAGTTTTAGTATCGAAGATTCGAGTACTCCACATGTAAACTGATTACAGCACCTGAGGCGGTTAACTTCGCCTGTCAGATTCAGACTTTATAATCGACTGTATAATGACTTCCATAAATATTAGTTTTTTATTATTTTATTAGTAAATGTTTTATTTAAACAAGTGCTCGTAATATTAAAGTATATATATATATATATATATATATATATATATATATATATATATATATATATATATATATATATATATATATATATATATATATATATATATATTGACGACGCGACTGGCTCAGTTTGTAGTGTACCTACTTGCTGTGCCAGAGGTCGCGGGTTCGAGTCCCGCTGGGGGCATTCATTTGTGTAGCACGAATGTTTATACTCCAGTCATAGGTGTTGATATTTATAATATGTATGTATGTATTTAAAGGTATATATATCCATAACACAAGCCTCGTGGCTTACCATGGAACTAGATGGTGCTGTGTGTTAACGTCCCAACATATTTATTTATTAATTATATTATTATTACTTTTATTATATGCTATATTTCCTGAGTTTTTGTATTATAATAGTATCCCACGGAAATTACTTCATTTTACTGAAATAAAAAGTAACCTATATCATTTTTGGCCTATAAAGTATAATTATTAAACTACATATGTACGAGTATGTATATTCATTACTTTTATTAGACTCCTAGATCTTTTTGAATGTTTTACGGAATAATTTTGATTTTTGGTTCCCAAAGTTTCAAATGATATACAGTATACAGCAATCCTATGTCGTCTCCCATGACCAAAATAAATTCGCAAAAAATCAGTTATTTTTAATTAAAATGCCAAATCCATACTTACTAATATTATAAATGTGAAAGTGTGTTTGTTTGTTTGTCCTTCTTTCACGTCTAAACGGAGTGACGGATTGGCGTGATTTTTTGAGTGGAGATAGAGCACTGGAGTGACATAGGCTACTTCTCACTATAGGAGATTACCTTATTCCCACGGGAAAACACGTTATAATATAACTCAAAAAATATTTATGATCAGAATTATTTAAAACTTTGTATAAATGCTCTTCAATTCAATTAAATGAATACGGGTTTTAACAAAATTTATTATTAATTAACGAAATTTATTCTATAAGGGAGTAAAATAGGGGATAAAAGTTTGTATGAAACCTACCTTTTTAGAGTTTATATCGTAGTTTTACCGCGAGCGAAGCCGCGGGTTCTCCTAGCATTAGAATAAGTCTAAGAAAGTACTCTAGGCAAATGACTGTATATCTTACAATTCATATTATAGGGGCTTTACTATTCTTTAAGATATAATCTCTCCATACTAAGATAATAGTCCAATGGTTTCAGATTATACAGATTGACGACTTTCTGAGTCGTGAGGTTATAAGTTCAAAATCCCTTTGTTTAACGTCAGTCATTCCTAGGCATAGCCTTACGGATTAAAAGATATATAATTTATTTATATCATCAGTCCATCAATATTATAAATGAGACTTTTGTATGTATAAGACTGTCTATTTGTTTGTACGCGATAAAATCCGAAACTACAGAACCGATTTTATTAATTATCTAAATAAGTTTTAATTTTTTATTTTTAAGGCATTTTATTACAGTATATACATTTTTCACCTGTAATATACTACTTCGTAAATATTAGATATATAATAAAAAACAGACAGAGACATTCGTATCTGATTGGCAATGCCTATTACTCATAAGCGGTTTCGATTTTCATGTAGTTAAAAAGAATTGTACTTTAAATATTTTTCGCTAGTACAATAATAGGAGCACTACTACAAGATACGTCTCAACCCACTGATAAACCCTTAACATTAATACTAGTAACGATTTAAGTGAACACCTTACGCCATCTTACACTACCATATGTCATCTCAGTGTTTATTAGTTCAAACGACCAATTTACCGAAAGAATATTTAATACAGAAATATTGACTATTAAATTTCAATTCTATTTGTATTAAAACACATTTTACTTTAATAAAGCCGAAAAGACGTATTTTATCTATATATTATACAAAATCTTAGAAATAAAGCTATGTTTTTAAAATAGAAGGAAAAGCTCCGTACCGTAAAGTACAATATGTATTGATCTTTTGAACAAATAAGCACAAAAACGACGTTTGTATATATCTATCACAGATTTGATTTTGTTCGTATTACTATTAATCCTTAAATTCAAAGTTCTAAAAATCAATAAAAGTAAGGGTAAAACGGTTTTAAACAGTACTCATAACATGGCTTTAATAAATTAATGTTCTCCATCTACGTATAAAGTGCTGCATTTGTTTTATTAAGGCAGTATAAATTTAAGAAATTATACTTTTTATTCTACATTCATAATATCAAGTAATGCCACATATCGAAGGTATATTGTATTTAAAGCTGGGAATCGAACCGGCATTAATCCAATCGGTCTTTTGTTTTGTCTTGGGCTTATTTATGTCAGACCATTCAATTGCGATCGTTGCTTCTTATGCAGGCAGAGATGTATTCAAAAGTTAAATAGTTGTTGTATGGAAAATATAAAAACGTTTTAAATCAAATTTAAAATAAAGTTTTAAACCTTATAAACGCATGAATTTTAATTTATCTGACATTTAAATATATTAAATCAAAGTTTTGAATTTTATCTCATTATTATAATTTTTCTAAAAATGTTTTTTTTTTTATAAATAGATTTTGGACGACAAGTCCTGAAATTAATACTTTCTTAGATTTACGCGAATATGTTTTCGGGTTTTGTCGGGGTTTTATTTTGTATTTTTGTTCCGGACGTTTCGAAAATATAAAATAAAACCGCCATAAAATCCGAAAAGATTTCTTCTTAGAAAGAGTAACTTAAACACCTCAATCAACCTAAAAAATATAGTATTATTAATATGGTATTTACGTATTCAAATTTACATAGAAACGATACAAGCATATAAATATAAAAAAATAACATTATTTTTCCTAAAGTTTATAAACATCCCATAACAATATCCTCAGAAAATATATTTGCAAATCAAAAAATGTTATTTAATTTTGTTATGAAAGCGTTTATAGTACGGCCCTGTGCCTTCAATTTATAAATTGTCATTCTGTGTTATTTATGCCCTATTTGTATTGGTATTTTTATTTGTGCTATTTGTAGTTGATAATATCTACGAAACATTTAGCTGAAAAGCAAAGAAACTGAACGATATGGTTAAAATCCTTTATTTAACCGGCTTCAAAAAGAAGGAGGTTCTGTTTGTCTCTGTGTATTTTTTTTATTTGATCATCTAGACGAGGGTTTGATTTTCTTGTAATTCACTTAGGTAATAATTGCAGAATAAAATTGGTAATTCCGTACTCAATAAAATGGATGATATTTAACTCATAAAGCTTTATACTATAAAAATACTTCAAGGGTAATACAATTAAGAAATTAATACAGACATTTACCTACGTTATAAAAAATTGATTGTTAGGTACTACTTTAACAACTTTTTTAAGTAAGGATGTAAATTTAGCGGAACAAAATCACCAAGATAGAGTCAGTGATGAATCAGCAGATAGATATGTTGCTTTCTTATTTTCGTACGTGTGAAGAACTTCTTACTGGTATATATGTTATCGGCCAAACCCGATTTCAGGCAAAACTGGTTTGTTCTAGACGAAGCCGGTTAATCCAAAATGTTTGGCCTTTCTTCAAACTGATTAGTATGCTACCACCACAATATTTCAATATTTGTTTTAATTTATTCAGTCTACCTCCTTAACATCCCTCAGCTATGTAGGGCCTTTCCATGTAAGGGAACTACACTACCTAGAATGTACTAGGTAAGTATAAAGTAGCTTCTTTTATTCCCCAGTACATAAACATTAAACATTTTAAATAAAACTATCTTTTCGGATTTTGTCGCGGATTTATTTGCATTTTTGTAATAAGAAAGTATTAACATTAAACATGCAAAAAATCACTTCGATAATTTGTTGCTGGACAAACAAACTAACACACTTTTAAAGTTATAATATTAGTGAAAAAACATTCTTAAAACTATAACTCTTAACAATTTACTAAATAAGTAAACAATAAAACTTCCATATTTAGTAAGTAACGGCTTGCTTCGCCCGGGTTCGTCTCTAGAAAAACAAAAACAAATCTATCCCACTGGATAAAAAATAAAACCTATGTGTTATTCTGATGTAAGTAAAATCCATTCAGTAATTTTTGCGTGTAATATTAACAAACATTCATACATCTATACATCCAGACATCCATACATTCTTACAAACTTTTGCATTTATAATATTAGTAATATTTAAGGTAATAGGTATTTTCAAGTTGTTAGGATCAAAGATAATTTTATCCTTATAAGCAAATTCAGCCAGACTCCTTTATAACGAAATAATTGAACCATATTAAAATTCATATCGTTAAGTCAACTTCTCAGGTTATCCATTCTTTAACTATAGAGCTCATCGACTTTATTAGTAAATTCCTTTCTTATTAGCTTTTTCTCTATGAACCTAGTTATGCCACAATATACCAACTCACAAATCCATACTTTCATACTAATATTATAAATTCGAAAGTAAATCTGTCTGTCTATCTGTCTGTTACCTTTTCACGCTTAATCCGCTGAACCGATTTAGATGACATATGATAGTTTACACTTACAGACCAATAAGAAAATCCTGAAGGAATACGAACATAACATACACTCGCATTTACATTATTTAAATTTAGCTAATTATGGGACCCTCAGTACTTACTACAGTAGTAACCTAGACTTTAAAGCGTCATTTTTTTGTGTTCATTTTAGTGTACTTGGTACATTTTGGCATAACTCAGTCCCCATATTATATTTCATTTATGTAAAGAAAATAGTCAAATTAATGTTTGCAAAGATGTCTATTAAATACATAAACTAGCCTTTGCTGACGGTTTTTCGTGCATAAATAGATACCTAATGCTAAAATCATGATTATCAAGAACTCTAGATTAACTTTGATAATGATCCGTTGAATGGTGTCAAAAATGATGCATTACAGCGCCATCGTGTGGTGAGTTACAGAAAAGAAAATATTTACCCATGGACAATATTCGATTTACTAACAGGATAAATAAAACAGCTGTGACATGATGTCCTCCTGACGGATTTCAGCCACCGCGGCTGATCTCACTGGGAGTAGCCAGACCGACGCGATACGTGTTCTCCGAAGCACGACACACCAACTTCTTAACTCCAAGCTACTATTGAGAACATTTTTATGGAAAAACTCAGTTATTAAACTTCGCCTGACCCGGGACTGAAGCCCTGACTTTCGGATCTGTAGCCGTACATACTGCCCACTAAAACACCGGGGTAGCTATATGGCTGTGACATACGGATAGATAAACAATTTTACTTTATAATTTTATTACTTATAAAGGTTCCCTTAAGACAAAAACGCATTTTGACGCATTCTTACACTTTTTTAATACTATTCCGAAGCATATAGGAAAGATATATTGACCTACAGTACATATAGGTATATGGGAATACAGCCCATTTGACTAAGCCACTTTGCCTCGCTGCGATCTGTTTTTGACGTAAGTTAAGAACCCAGGGAGATTTAACACTAACCTATATATTCGTATATTCCTAAGTGAACATAACAATCTATCTACACTATGTTATTCTTCATAATAGGGATATTTGAATGTATGTATGTTTGTTACTCCTTCACTCTGAAACAGCTAGACCGATTTGGATAAAATTTACACAGGTAGACTTATATATATATATATATATGTAGGATTTGTGAGATGAGTGTGCGTGGAATAATATTTTAAGAATAAAAGAGGAGGTATGTAAAAATTTTAAGAATGGAATGAAATAGATGAATAAAAGAAAAGAAGGATGTGGTGTCATAATGACGACGATTCGCGTGAACATTGTTAGTTATAATTTTTAATATAATAAATAGTTAATAGTGATATAAACGCTTTTATTAGTATCCCCGGATCCTACAAATTGGGGGCTCGTCCGGGATAAAATAAAAAACCACCTATTTATTGCAAAATATAGTGTTCGAGACGCGACGCCATTATCAATAGTTTCTTGATATTCTATACGACGAAGATGTCGAGACAAAGACGTGAAAGACGGGAGATGGAAACCGAGGAGTTCTATGAGGCGAGGTCTCACCCGCCGCACATGCTTCAGATGACGTCTGAATTAGTGGCTAATTTTAGTGGTGAAGACGATGCTTACTCCATTAAAAAATGGATAGATGAAGTGGAGTCAAATGCCGAAATTTTTGACTGGTCTCCGCTACAAAAACTTCTAATAGCGCGAAGATCGCTTGCCGGGACGGCGGCACTCTGGCTGAAGACTGAGCGACCGTATAAGAGTTGGGAGGATCTTAAAGCCGCGTTAATTAATGAATTTCCGGACCAGCTAGATGCGAAAGCAATACACGAAATTATGAGCGCGAGAAAGAAACGGCAGGATGAAAGCTGCATAAATTATATGTTCGTGATGAAGGAACTAGGTAACCGAGGAAAAATGGAAGATGGTGTAGTAATCAAATATATAATTGATGGAATAAGTGACAAAGAAATAAATAAAATGATGTTATACGGAGTAAATACTTATAGTGAATTTAAAGAGAAGTTGAGAATTTACGAAACAATCAGTAACAAAACAAGAGAAGCAGAAAGAAGGACACCCAAAAATATCCCACGGATACGGTGTTATAGTTGTGGTGAAGTGGGTCATATTTCTTTGCATTGCCCACATAAAGACAAGGGGCTTAAATGCTTTAAGTGCAATGTATTTGGTCATATTAGTTCTACATGTAATAGAAACGAATATCGATCGGCGTTAAACGTATATAATCGCACACATTCGGGTAACTCCGACAACAGAATGACAAAACATGCTATGTTCGGAATTTCTCAAGAAGGCGCGATTACAGTTTCAGAATGTTCCCCTAGTACATTAAACGAAAAATTTGACAATAGAAATGACATTTTATCGAAAACCTACGCCGTTACCAATTTAAAAGAGAAAAATTTAGATAAATACGAGAGTGACATATCTGTCATAACTGAGGTAATGCCGGTCAAAATTAATAAAGAAATAATTTCACAGAAGCCTATGATGGTTATAAGCATTAACAAAAGAACTAATAAGCGCAGGAAAACTAGTAAAATCAACCTCAAATACAATATAGGCGATCTGGGTGCTCTCAAAAGAACACAGCTTATGATTGGGCTTAAATTCAAACCTTATTGTCCTTATATAAAAAACGTAAAAGATAACATAGATGGATCTAAGGTAATTTTAACCGCAGCTAATAAAAGGAAAAAGCGGTCTATTCAAAGCAGGTGACACCAGAGCTCCTGTGAATTTTTATATGTTGTTTTTATTTTTACTACTAGGTATTTTGTTAATTTAATTTTTTTACTTTTTATGTTTGGCACTTTTTATTATATGATAAATTATATAATTGTAAGATTAGTTTTTGAGGGTGGAAGAGTGTATATAATGATATGTCTGAGGGCAGACATTGATGCAGGATGGCCGAGTGTAGGATTTGTGAGATGAGTGTGCGTGGAATAATATTTTAAGAATAAAAGAGGAGGTATGTAAAAATTTTAAGAATGGAATGAAATAGATGAATAAAAGAAAAGAAGGATGTGGTGTCATAATGACGACGATTCGCGTGAACATTGTTAGTTATAATTTTTAATATAATAAATAGTTAATAGTGATATAAACGCTTTTATTAGTATCCCCGGATCCTACATATATATATATATATATATATATATATATATATATATATATATATATATATATATATATATATATATATATATATATTATTTGGAGTAACATATAGGCTACTAATAGAGCCCGAGTAAAATGGGTGTAAGTCGTTAGTCGGTCTGTCATAATTGCAAAAGTTTGTCTGTATGTGTCTATCATGAACAGAGCCACGGGCAGAACCTATCAGGAACATAATTAATTATACAGCTTAAAGCTTTGGTTTAAAGTTCTACATAAATATAAATGGTACAAAATCAGATACCAAAAAATATATGAACACTAAATAAAATACAAAATTATAATAGGAAGTTCTTCAAATTTAAAGTAGGTACGTACTTCAACTATTAAATCAAAACGTCGAATCGCTTCACTGAACAATCCATCGTTGCAATTCTATTTAGCGCCCTACACCCTTGAGGGCGCAATCAAGACGGGTCCGGAAAGCTTCCAAATCAGAGGGATCGACAGACATGACTAAAACATTGTTAAAGTAGGTTTGTTGATATTATTTGTTTTTATATAACACTAGCGACGCACACTCGCTCCGCCCGTGTTCGTCCCTGCTTACATTTTAACGTTTAGTATGATTTCTCTGAGATGAGATATTTTCCCGCAACAAACAGTATCCTATATGTTGACCCGGAAAACCAGCTATCATCATACCAAATTTCATCGAAATCCCTTCAGTGGGTTTTCCGTGATGCGGTCACAGACAGACAGACAGACAGATAGACAAAAATTCTAAAAAAAATACATTTTCGGACTTTGTATTGATAATAATGTCTATTTCAATAAGATTTTCCAAAAAATATTTAATGTACAGATTCAGCGCTTACCCTCGCTTCGTTCTAGTGCGTCCCTAGGTACGTTCTTTTTGAGCGGAATCCTAATTCTTTTTTTAAAATAATAGTAACCTAAGTTACTCCTTATAGCATCAGCTATGGGCCAGTGAAAGTCCCGTCAAAATCAGTCCAGCCATTGCGCAAATTAGCCGGAACAAACAAACAGACAGACAGAAAATTTTTTTAATATTTTGTTTTTCTTATAAGTACCGTCTATAATTTCATATGCATTTAGTAAAAAGCCGATATTTTGACATTACAAACAGACACAATCAATTTTATTTATCTGTATAGACCAGCGACCGACTCGGCTTCACTCGGCTGGGTGCCTATGTGTATTACTAGCTGTAGCCTCTAGGTTACTCTAAGTTATAATCTATCTGTGTATTAAATTTTATCCCAATCTGTCCAGTCGCTTTAGAAAAAGAAACAAACATTCACACACATAAAATTTTAATTCTTTAACATCAGTGTGATATATGTTTCATCTTGAAAATGTTATTTGTATTAAGATGTGTTGGTTGAGTCTACGCTACCGAAAACGTAGGCCATTCAATTAATTCAATGTAGGTCATGTCTATGACTTATTAATACTATGGATTTGATTAATTAATAATTACTAGTACCATCTGTGGTCCAATTTGCTTACCTTAATCTATTGTGCTTGTTATACAGCTTTGATGGTGATCAAACTTGTGTTTTATTTTATTGAATACACTATAACGTTATTGAAAAAGTATACATCTATACAAATAATAAAATTCTAAAAGAGTCGAGTAATTACATTTAATATATTTTGGAATATATTATTGAATTAGTCATTATTATGGATACACAGGCCGAATTTATAAATTTTAGAGTTTTTGTCTGTTTGTCTGGGAACGCAGCACGAGATAACTACTGGACAGATTTTGATGAAATTTGATATGATGATAGCTGGCTATCCGGGTCAATATATAGAATATTTTTACTGCTCATATATGGGAAAATATCACATCTCTGAGAAATCAATACTAAGCGTTATAAAGTACATAGGGACGAAGCCGAGCGGAGCGAGGGTGAGTCGCTAGTACCTACTCATGTGATAACTATTAATTTTCGAATGATATAATCAAATTTCATTCAATTTCTTTTATAATAAATAATAAAAAAGATATTTTTTCTCACCTACACCAATTTTATAAAAAGGGCTTGATTTTGTGTAGAAGTAATCTCTGAAGCTATTGATGTGATTCTGAAAATTCTTGTACTATACAAGTTTTTACCGCCGAGTGCCACAGAGTTAACTGCATATAAGAAAACACAATAACTTTAACTGCTTTTTTTAAGTTTTATCGGCTATAGTTAGGTACCTACCTAGGGACGCACCGAAGCGAAGTTAGGGTAAGTCGTTATTTAAATTATATAAAACGAAAGCAATACGGAAAATAAAATGCAGAACTTACAAAGAATAACAGATTCAAAGCTACGCTTGATTTTAAAGCCGATAAGATAAGCTGATAAGCGTTTGATTTCAAAATTATCTTTTGGGATTACATAATATTTGTTTAGATTTACGCGAATATTTGACACTAGCGACTTACCCTCGCTCCGCTCGGGTTCGTCCCTACTTACATTTTAAGGTTTGTATAGATTTCTCAAAGATGACATATTTTTCCGCTATAAAAAGTATCCTATATGTTAACCCGGATAACGAACTATCATCCAAATTTCATCAAAATCCCTCCGTTGGATTTTCCGTGATACGACTATTGATTATTATTGACTATTGACTATTCCGCGATTCCGTATCGATTCGCGGCCTCTGTATCGATTATAATGTTTATTTCAATAAGATTTTCCAAAATCTATTCAATGTACAGATTCGACTTAATTACAATTTTATTATATATGTATAGATATAGATGTTTAGATTTTAAATAAAACTATCTTTTCGGATTATTCGCGGATTTAAATTGAATTAAAATCAACAACTATTGTGAGGTGCCATTTATGAATTTTTGAAATAATCTTTTTGTAAAATTGTGGGTAGGCACTGTCTGTAAGTTGTAAAAAGTAGGTACCTATATAACGCCTTTGAGAAGCCTAAAACCTTAGTCTCTCCCATGACCATGATTGCTGTAAAGCCTTCATTCGAAACGTCGGGAACCAACAATCGGAATAAATCCGAAAAGATAGTTTTATTCTTCAAAACGCAAAAGAGGACTAAAAATCCACTATGACGCAGATACCGTCACAATTCAAAATGTTTGTCGATCTCTCATCTAATATTCTAGATTTTTATTCTAAAAATCTAGATTTTACTAAAAGACAAAATAAAACTTTATATTGTATATAGAGAAAGGTTATTTAAGCCAAAGATGCTATACAAAATATGTACGTGATGTCACGTTCCTTTAGGTAAGGAACGGTTGAGAAGAAGTGTTGTATGATGCATGTCATGATCGTTTTCTTTATACGTGACTACTAGCTTTGAAAGGGAGGACGATAACGAAATTTTAAGGTTTTTAAGAATCACTTGCACTAGCGCATATAAATATATATATAAGAAAATGTATCTCTGGGTAGCTAATAAATTAGGTGAGAATGAATATTTTTTTCAAATTATGGAACTTAACCTAAACCATTCTTTTTTTTCTTCTATATTTATTTTTTTAAGTTATACTTACTTCTTTTGGGACGTTCGGAAAAAAATATGAGAGTAAATTTTTTTACTATGCGCGCGCACACCGACAGCCAAAACGCGACATGATGAAGTCAGTTGCATTCCTTTAACAAACAGAGAGTTTTGACATATGGGATGAAATCTTTAGCTATTTTTATTCTATTGCGCCAAAGAAGTATACTTCTTACGAGCACACACACTTACACGAGCTAGACTACAAATTATTAGAATGTATGTATTTTTACATTATATTTTGACCCCAAGTTATAATACTGTTTACAAATCAGTAGATCTGAAATTTAAAGGTAAAATTGTTAAATTTGTTGGCGGTAAATTAAAAAGAGCTATGTTATAAGAAAAAAGCTGCAAGCAGGAGCTAATTTTATAATAAACTTGTTTGTTTTACAAAGAAAATTTTTATCATCATCCTAAACCCTTAGGGAACAATCAAGGCGGTCCGGAAACGCCCCAGAGCGGGACAGCAATCATAAGCGTCGTCCGAAACAAAGTTATTTTGGAATTGTTTTGATGTATGGCGTAAGTGATGCAATGGAAGCTTTGTAATTCTATTACTATGAAAGGAAGATCTACTTCAGAATCTATCATGATAATTGGGGTATTAAATGTTATTATCTATACTTTTTTATATTATAAATATGAAATTGTGTTTGTTTGTCCTTCTTTCAGGTCGTAACGGAGTGACGGATTGGCGGGATTTTTGTGTGGAGATAGTTGGAGGGCTAGAGAGTGACACAGGTTACGTTACGTGATACCTACGGGAAAACACGTTATAATACATCTCACAACAATCAATACTAACAGAACTCATCATAGCTATGTATGTATGTATATAATAATATATAGTCTCTCTATTCCATAATAAGCGATAAAACATAACCAGGGACGAATCCGAGCGAAACGAGGGTGATCCGCTAGTTCTGATATAAATAATTTTTTTTTATACACTTCAAAGAAAATAATATGAACAAAAAATAAATAAATAATTTAAAGAAAGTTTTTATGACTAAAATAGATACACAGTACTGCTTAATAATATTTTGTGCGTATTATTTCTTCTGTTAAGAACATGAATACAACATAATAATGTGAAAGCATATAGGCACTGTAAAATTATAAACGACTCCGCTTTTATCACGTACATCACTCAGTAACCTTCTGCAAAATACCTACTAATAAGCTACTGAATTAAGTGTACCGGAATAAAATGTTATGCAGAAGAATACTCCGGCTCACAAAAATATATGCCTCTGTATGAAAGGCCAAAAAAAAAATGTCCAGCACATTCAAATTTAACATTAAGAACAAGTAACACTAAGTATATTCACTGACTAACTACACTGACTCTTTAAATTAATTCAATGAGTTAAAAGAGCTTGCAAAAGTCTAAGTATTTAAATTTTTAACGAAGTATGTATGGTCACATTCGCATTTACATTTAATTACACCTGTTCAAGAGAAAGAAACTACTAAACTTTTACTTCAATAGCAGAAATTCGTGTCTCGCACTAAAATTTCAAACTTCAGTTAGCTAAACTGTATAGAAATAGCTAAAACTGGTGTATGCAAGTTTTAATTGTCATTGTGCAAAGTTACAAATCATACTAAATGTTAAATGTAGCGCTGAAATGGTTTGTACAGCTGTAATACATCTTGGCTTGCCTTTTATGTGAGTGATGGTGAACAGACTGTTAGGGTATGGATTTTGTTATATTTAGTGGATACAATGAGTGCATTTATAAATATTTGGCCAACTTCATCCTTGGTGATGATAGATACGTATTCGTACATACGCACATAATAATATTAATATAAATACAAATATAACTCTGTCTGTCTGCCTGGTAGCTTTTCACGCTTAATCCGTTGAGTCTATTTAGATGAAATTTGGTATGGAGATATTAGAGCTTGGGAAAGACTTAAGATAGTTTTTATCCCGTAAATCATTCCTTAATGTTAAGTTTAAATTGGGAATCTATCATTTCTCAAGTAAGGGATATAAAACTCATCATACCTATGTGTATGTAGTCTATCAATTCAATACTAACCGTTAAAACGTACCTATGAATACGAGTCGCTAGTATGTATATAGAATATACATAAAATAGGAAACATTGTGACGGTATGTTTGTTACTTCTTTACGCTGTAACGGCTTGAGGTTAGATGAAAGTAGATATCGCTTTTATTCTGAGTACCAAAAACTTACATAATTTTATAAAGTAATAAAAAAATGGATAAATCTGTAATAAACAAATAATAAATTATAGGTAAATATAGGTTTAACAAGTACCTATAAAGGTGAAAAAAACTGTTTCTTTTTTTAATTTTGCAGAAATAAAACCCACAACACTTCAAAAGCACTTATATGTACACTAACTTGATTTTAATAATCTCCTAGAAATAACATATAATTATTAGAGAAAGCTTTTCTTAGAAGCAACCTTATGATGAAAGAATATCCTAGAAGCCAAGAAGTAAAAAAAGATGTAAAATAGTTACAGATACGGACAGATTTTTTTGTATTCATTCTTATAAAATCGAATAAATATCATTAGTAAAATAAGTTCAGATAAATCCCTATTTATTTTTATACCTATATATTCTTTTCTCTGAAATCTATTATAGTTTTAGTTACATGTATCATAATAAGACATTATATTAACATGAATTAGAAATCGGATAGGTACGTACAGAAATGCTATTTTCATTTTCATTGTTATACCATCTAAAAAATTTAATTAACAAAACAGGTTCAGATAAATAGGTTATAGTTGAATCCGATCCGTAAGATAGAATACGAAAACTTATGCTATGAAAATTTAAAGTCCCTGTATACTTTTTGTATTCTACTTTTAGATGTACATACGTACAATTATTATAGTTTTATTTAAATGAAAAAACGTATGCGTGTACGGATATACGCACGTAAGAAGTTATAATTCTTTGGCGTAACAGAACAAAAATAGCTAAAGATTTAATCACGTACGTCACGTCACAACTCTCCGTTTGTAAAACTTCATAATGTCGCTTCCAGCTAACTTCATCATGTCGCATTTTGGCTGTCGGCGTGCGCACGCATCGTAAGAATTTTACTCTCACATTTTTTTTCAAACGTGCCAATAGAAGTATAACTTTAAAAACAACGTATATAGATATTACTTAGATATGGACAAGTACAGACATGTTATTTTCATTTTTTATATTCATTAATTAATTCAACCTATATATTTCCTCTGTTGGTCAACCTTTTTAATACTTAGCTATAAGCTCAGTGTTATCGATAAAAAAAAATTACAGCGAATTTCGACCACTACGTGTCCACTAGTAAATATAATTAGCAAAATAGGTTGGGATAAATAGGGTATAGTTGAAGTAGAATAAAATCCGGAAAATTGTGTAAATCCCCGACTTAACGGGTAATCCCCGATAAGATTGATCGCGGTCAAAGTTCCTGTAATACTGCATGAAGCACCCGCAGAAGAATTAATTTATTTTCGTGCAAAGTAACTTGGTGGAGATATTTTATCCCGTATTTGTTGCTTTTTGACTAAAAAAGTATATAGGTTTTAAAATCACTTTAAAATTAATTATTGCACCCATATTCGTAGATGTTTTATTAAAATACGAATTATTATTAAAACATATTAGACATTAAAACATAAACATTAAAACATATGAGAAATTTTCGTAGATATGTATGTATAATATAACATACATAGAAAAAAGAACATATGACCGTAACTTATAATTTTTGCTATCTATCAAGATATAGATAATAAATAAAATATGTACAAAAAAAACAATAAAAGACAAAATTATTATGCAGATTTTCTGTTACGAACAATATTGCACAATAGGCAGCTGCGAGGAAGATTCATAAGCGTACACTCTCTCACTCTGTTCCTCCACTCTTATTGTCTGATAGTACGGGAATTTGACATATAAGAGTTTCTTGTACGAGGTTTGAAACACCACATCTTCCCATCTCATGCCTGCTATTGCGAATTTCTTGGCTACACTAATAATAATTATAAATTAAAAATTAAAAAAACTCCCTACACAAATTAATTGTCATTTAACGATTACATTGGCACGTGTGAAGCACTTAATCGAGTAATCAAACGTCAAAATGCCTTACATCATTTTGGAAAAGAACTGATACTCTTACACTGCTGGATTGATATTAACCAAACATAGCTAAGAACCACCGCAAGGAAACTGGCTTTCAAATGAAAAAAACCGCATCGAAATCGGGCCACCCGTTTAAGAGCTACGTTGCCACAGATAGACACACACACACAGACAGACAGACATCGACGTCAAATTTATAACACCCCTCTTTTTACGTCGGAGGTTAAAAAAGTCCACTATCACTGTGTAATTACATATTGGAGTGAAATTCAGAAAATACAATACATCTATCATCATCATCATACGAAAACTAGTCTGGCTTGCTATCTTATCTTATAATATTAACATAATTCTTGTATATACATATATGTATAATATATATATATATATATAAATTTATTTCGTGTATCTCGGAAACGGCTGTAACGATTTGGATCAAATTTTGTATATAGATTAGTATAGCTTTACTTTTTAAGTATAACTATACATGTATGTCTTATCTGAAAAAAAATGTGATTTTTATCTCTTTTCCGACAGTCGCCAAGCTAAACTCGGTCGCCCTAGCACTAGTTATATAATGTTAGATATAGAGCAGTGGGTGTTACACAGCTAAACTACGAAAAAGATAGATCATACTTTCAATTCCACCTAGGTTAGTAAAAAGGTGTTGTTGTTGTCATATTACAACAACAACGCCTTTTTTCAGTCTAATTAAAAACAAAACGTATCAATAAACACTTATTTAAACAAAATGTAAAGAGCATTTCCTTAAAAATAAATAATTCTAGGCTTATCAAAGCAGCTGTCGGGTCTCAGGACAACGTCGAATCGCTCCCAATCCGCCATATTAATATTGATGGATGGTTTTACGCGACACGAATAATTCATTTACGATATGATCATGAACTTTTTACTTTTAATTCGACATGCGTCTTGATTTATTCGCCGTTTTAAGTAAAACAGCTCAGAAGGGTTTTCCAGGAAGACAAATATTTGGCAATTAACAATTATATTTCTCGCTTTTTCTGTATACTCATTTTAAATTTATATTTTATATTCCTAACTCATATATTCCGAATCACCGACTGTCCACTTGACATATCAAAAATCTATTGTCAAAATCTACGAACTGGCACATAAAATAACTGAATGTTACATAAGATATCTTTTTACAGGAAATATTTTTGTAATTTAAGGTAAACTTCATTAAAAATCGTTCTTTTAAACGGGTATAAAATATATATTATACTAGCACTACCCGCGGCTCCGCCCGCGTTCAGATGGCCAAAAACCAAACTCTTAGGTTTTACATATTAGTATACTCTTATATTGCAGTTTTTGTATTTTTTCTCAGAAATGAGACATTTTCCCGTGGTAAAAATTCTCCTATATGTTGACCCGGATAACCAGCTGTCACCATACGTAGTTTCATCAAAATTATCATCTTTATTTCATCAAAAAATTCTAAAAACTATAGATTCGACGTCTGTGTCGATAATAATGTTTATTTCAATAAGATTTTCCAAAAACTATCTAATGTACAGATTCGGCTTAGTTTCAATTTTATTATATGTATATATTATGTAGGTAGGTACGTACTGTATGCCATCCAGTATTTCAAATATTTTAAGATACCGGTATCAAGACCATGACTTTACATGCGCTTTAGGTATAGGCCTTTATTTAATTTTTTAGAATAAGAAAAATAATGGTATCGTATTTCTATATATATGATACCACTATTTTATGGAGAAGATGAAAAAGTACTTACTTAGAAGAAGTACTGCCTTAACTACTTCCTGTACGTTTCTCAGTAATTTTAAAATATTTGAGATCTCTCTACTAACAATATATAAATAAACCAGCTATCACCATACCCAATTTCACCAAAATCTGTCCAATGGTTTTCTCGTGATGCGTCCCCAGACAGAAATACAAACAAACAGACAGACAAACAAAAAATTTTAATAACTATATATTCCGCATCTGTATCGATAATGACTATTTCAATAAGATTTTTCAAAAATATGTTATAGACAGATTCGACTCAGAATTTAATTATTTAAATAGATTATATTTCCACACTTATTTTCCCTAAACTAAAACCAAAACAATGGTAAAAACCTCATCGTTTATTGCACATTTAAAAAATATATACAAACAACATAAAATACTATTTATATTACATAGAGATTATTAGTATAAATAAAAATAAAGTGCGATACTAAGGTCGCGATACCGCGAGATCAACGTCTGGAGTAATCCCATATTGTGCGACAGCCACGCCGCCATGTTAATATTGATGGACGACTTTACACCACACTGAATTATTTATTTAGGATTTCGACCTGACCTTTTTGTGTGTTTTATTTAAGTAGGATCATATAACGGTTAGTGACAAGAGGTTAAATGTTTGTACCGTTTCGTATTGTTATGTGGAAAATTGTTTCATACAAAATTAGGGGTTAATTTGTTTAAGATTTATATCGAGGTTATCAAAAGAAAATATTTTGGTTTTGAAATTATCCTGAATAAAGCTCACGTTTTCAATGGTGAATATTAAAACATGTCTATCTATTTTATTTTGTATATATTATGTATATATTGAATAAATGAATGAATTACTCTTTATTGTACACTCAAAAAGAGAAAAATAAAATATACAATATAATATAAAAGATGGTATAAGAGGCGGCCTTATCGCTAAAAGAGCGATTTCTTCCAGGCAACCTATAGGTGTGTAGGAAATAGTACTAAGATAGAAGGGGTGCGAATAACAAATAAAGAGACAATAGAAAGATTATATATTTATACATATACGTATCATACAAATATATAATATAATATACAAAATAAAAACAAGTAAAATATAATTAACCAATACCTAAATACTATAACTACATATATAAATACTATACCTACATTATACATATATAAATATAAAATATTTTGTATATATCATGTATATCTATTTTATTTAGTAAAGTAAAGCGTATTGTTTTAAAAGAATTCGATATATCAATAGCTTTATTATTTTCAAAGTTAATTTCTTTCGTAGAAGGGTTAAGGTAAAATTTTCAGTTCTGATATATTTTATGAGACTAAGGGGTTCCCCGTATGGAAGCACTGTACCTTTAAACTGAAAATAATGTTTATTGCATTGAAATATAAACTAAGCCAAACATAGTGTAAACTCCATACTATAGCGAAATTCAAAGGACCGAGTACGTCACTTTTTCGTTAATACACAATGTCTTTCTTTTCAACTAAGAATATGATAATGAAAAGGATGATACTTATCCATTCGCAATTGAGAGTGGTTGTTACGTTATATAATATTTTAATATATGGGTAACAATGTAAACCAAACAAACCTTCAGTATCTACGTTTTGAGGAGGTTTTCGTTAAATTGAAGTTCGATATATAGAGTTTAAACTGTATATAACATTTTACATATACTATTTTTAGAACATAGTTTGCAATATTTTCATCACTTTCTTAAATATTAATTATTAATATATTCTTGTATTTAACATTTGCATAACACCATCCAAACTGTAACTCGTCGATAACTCCAAGAAGTCGTGTAACGCGAGTGGCTTACAAACGGCGTATATTACCCATTGGGGATTGGCATAAGTATTATTTATCTTTTCAGAATTAACTTGGGATCTTTTTTTATATTCTTAATGAAAAATCAGCTACAGCATAAAAAAGATAATAATAAAATATACTAAGAGTAATAACTAGTTAGCAGTTAGGTTTTTAACCTAAAAAAACCTACTAAAAAGGTTTTAAATCTAAAAAAACCTACTAAAAAGGTTTTAAATCTAAAAAAACCTACTAAAAATTTAATTTAACGACTTGACGTGACTTTTTAGCTGATGCTATCACTGACTTCAAAATCATCAGAATGTGATATTGCAACCTTAAAATATAACCTTTTATATGACACTATATTTTCGGATTTTGTCGCGATATTTATTTTATCTTTTTGTCCTCAACGCTTAAAAAAACCACGACAAATTCGAAAATATAGTGTCATTTAAAATGTCAAATATTCGCGTAAATCTACGAGTTGGAGTTACAAAGCATAAATTATCTATTTATTAAAAAATAATTATGAAATAAAGTTATAATCACACAAAAGAAACATACAACCGAGTCAAGTACCTTACCTTTGGAAGTCGGTAAAAATAATAGACATACATAAAATTTTCATTCATTTTACAGTCCGTATGTCACGATGCTTACCTGAAAAATAAGGGATAAATATATGTAAATATAAATAAAAATTTTAAGCAATTTCGTATTTTAAGATTTTTTTATTATAGAAATAAAATTAAAAAATATACTTTTAAAATTATATGATAATTATTAAAATAAAACTAATATAAATAATACTAGTATGGAGAGAGATATGAGAGTGAGGATAAAATAGAGAGATCTATCTAAGCTTTCCAAGCGGCCATCAACAACGTTATGTGTGTAAATTAGAGAAACAGTTAGCTTCATTCGAGAAATACATTTAAATATATTACAGACATCTAACATCATGAAGTATTCCGGGATACGGGATCGTTATTCGGTAATAGAACGGGATCGTAATCGCTTGAAGTATTCGGGATAATGATGGCTAAATTTAGATATTTGTGTAAACTTACATAGCTATACATACCTAAGTAAATTCACGAATATCTAAGTTAGGTAATAAGGTAGCTCAGTGATAACGCGCTTACTTGGAAAACCAAGTTAAGCGGGTTCAAATCTCGAGTCTCGCATCTCTGACTAGTTTAATTTTGTAGAAATAATTTCGTAGTGTGATGTAAGATAGCCTATGAACTTCCTCTTGGTAAATCTACACTAATATTATAAAATTTGTAAGTTTGTATGTAGGTTTGTATCTCTGAAAGTATTGATCCGATTCTGAAAGTTTTTTCACAATTAGAAAGTCACAATACCGCCGAGTGCTATACTCTATGTTTTATTCCGATAAAATTATTTTTGCAGTCAGAAATTATTATAACTTTCATAACGGGATCATATCGGCGACAAATTTCATTAGACGTATGTATAATAGAAATCGGACTACATAAGTATAACTTATAAGTTTTCTAAAAATAATGGTTTAAATGTCGAATGTTATGAAAAAACCATACGTTTCAACGTTTAGTATAAACTCAGAGATGAGATATTTTCCCGCAGTAAAAAGTATCCTATATGTAGACGCGGATAACCAGCTATCATCATACCAAATTAAATCAAAATCTATCTAGTAGTTTTCACGTGATGCGTTCCCAGACAAACAGACACACGGACAAACAAAAATTCTATTCGGTATTCGGTCGATATTCGGCTTCTGTAACGATAATAATGACTATTCCAATAAAAAATTCCAAAAATATTTAATGTTTAAATTCTACTCAGTTAGAATTTTATTATATGTATAGATAGATTATATATAAGTATATAATTATTCATTTATATGACTATAATTGATATAATGATAAAATATAAACCCATTTCCATATAAATTAAGTTTGTTTATTGTAATAAATGCTAAGAAACGCCGCGTTAGATCGTTACCAATAAATAACGCCCACAACAAGAATCAATTAATTTACTATGCCACAATTTATATCTTTGGCAGATCTGTCGTGATATAAGTATTTTGTATAAGTTTATTCTGTATAAGTAAATGCGTTTTTAAATAATGTTTTATAGACAAAATTATTTGCAAAATTATATATTTATTATAATTATATATTCGTTATTTTACGCAAATCATTCAATATCTTATTATGTGGCATATGATTATTTCACCTTATTTTTCATGTGAAAACTTCTATAGGCAGGTTTGAATGGGGAGAAAAACGTCACCATGCCGATGACAACTCACATGTATTTATCATGTGAGTTGTCATCGACATGGTCACGTGACGTGTTAACGCTAACACTCAGAATGCCGATAGATGACAAAACCAGATAAATGTAAACAGTTTTAATTTAAGATCAAACAATTAACTTGAATATCCAAAAATAACAACTGTTTATAGTTTTAAGTTTTCACTTCTGTCGGCAGTCCCATGACTGCTTTTTTTTTTACAATATTAATACCTCATATTCCCGTCGCGTAAAGTGAATAATCTTTGCAAAAATAGCTTAGATTCTGTTTTGTTGTTGCGTTACTGTTTATAAGGCAAACTAAATAACACATATCCCCATGACACTACTATTAATAATAAACAAATTTGTAAGTGCGTATGTTTGTAACTACTTCACGCTATAACCGTTGGACGGATTTCTATAAACTTTAGTACATAAATAGATTATCCTGTCATAATAATCGACAAGTAATAAAAATTATCAAAAGGTGGCATGCAAGAGGCAGAGTTTGTTTGTTTGTCCGTTTGTTTAATTATGCTAATCTCAGTAACTATAAATTCGATTTGAAATAATCTTTTTGCATTATTGAGGAAGGCTATACACTCATCATGCCACTACCCAAGGGAGAGGACCGGTAATATGATATACAGTACGTATATTTATTCCACACTAACCGTTAAAGCGTAGGTAAGGATGAACCCGAATCGAATATGAGTCGCTAGTAATATTATAAATACAAAGGCACATCCAAGCAGAGCGAGGGTAAAACACTTGTTTTACCGACTACTGACTTGTCAAAATGAATAAAAAGCTTTGTTATCTGTACTAATGGAGCTAAAATAGTTAGCGATAACAGTTCAAATATAAGATATTGGGTTTTTTGAAAGTGAAGGCATATGGTAAATATCATTTGTCTTGATGGGTTATTTATCACATTGAAAAGGGTTAAAAGTTGGCAAAAAAGGACGCATATCGGAAATATAACTTTAGTCTATTCTTTTCTTCCAAAACTTATAAGTTTAGTAAATTATTATAAAACTTTCATAGCGCAATATAACATTTTATTAGTTACTCAAAAGTAGAATACAAATAGTATAATTTACAAATGCTACTATAGTTATTAATCTATACAGATAAATAAAATTGAAGGGTCTGTTTGTAATGTCAAAATAACAGCTTCTTAAGAAAGACACGTTTTTGTCTTTTTGTATGTCTGTTTGTTCAGGCTAATTTCTGATATAGCTGGACTGATTTTGACATGACTTTTACTGGCAAATAGTTAATGTTATAAGGAGTAACTTGGCTACTTTTATTTTAGAAAAAGAATTAGGGTTCGGCTCAAAAAATTAAAACGTAC
Source organism: Brenthis hecate (assembly GCA_951806755.1). Lineage (NCBI taxonomy): Eukaryota > Metazoa > Arthropoda > Insecta > Lepidoptera > Nymphalidae > Brenthis > Brenthis hecate. Next base: position 16,747,583 of record OX638250.1, read on the forward strand.
CTAGAGTTTCACATAATACTTTCTTAGATTTACGCGAATATTTGACATTTTAAATAAAACTATCTTTTTGGATTATTTCGCGGATTTATTTTGATTTTTGGTTCCCGACGTTTCGAATGCTTTACAGAATCCATGGTTACGGAAGAGACTGGAGAGAACGTCGGGAACCAAAAATCAAAATAAATCCGCGAAATAATCTGAAAAGATTGTTTTATTTAAAACGTACCTAGAGATTAGAGACGGTTAATCGCTAGTTTATAATAGAAATAATGATAAAAAGCTAGATAAAATTAAAGACTTAGGAGGTTGGATACCATTTAAAGGCAATGTTCTATACTAATATTATAAACAGGAAAGATTTGATTTTTTGTGTTCGTTTATATTGAATAGGCTCAGAAAATACTGAACAGATTTAGATGAAATTTGGTGAGAAAATAATTTGAGACCCTGGGAACATAGGATAGTTTTTGTCCCGGAAATCATACCGGAGTGATAATGGTGATGAAAATTTGTATGGGGAATTAACCTAGGGACGACCCCAAGCGAAACGAGGGTGAGTCGCTAGTTTATTATATGTTATAACTATAGTATATGCTACGCGTTTAATCGGCATACTGCTTTTTTAATAATATTCTGATTGAAATTATAAAGGAAACAGTGTAATATACAAATTAATTTCAGAAATCAACGTATTATAAATCAAAACACACACATACACAGAATGATACACATTCTTATAGTAACCGGTTCGGCCAAGGTGCGCGTCGGGAATAAGACTGAGTACACACTGTATGGATGAATATATGAACGTATATTTTATAGAAGCTTTTCTGAACTTTCTTCGGTTAGACAAAAAAATATAGAACTAGAAATATTCTGCGCTAAAATATATATTTATATAAAAAAAATGTATAATAATACATTTAACACATAGTCTAGTTATCCTCAGAAGTGAAATATTTTATTGCAGATTTTTTTAAATGTTTAACATGCAGTAATGGAATACATAGTTTTTATGTTATAAAATGAAATAAAGTTTTAGAGTATTGCGTATTATTAAAATATTAAACCTACACTAGACCTTCTAAACTAGAATCCCATAAATATTATAAATGCGAATGTTTGGATGGATGGATGTTTGTTAATCAATCACGCCAGAACGGCTGAACGGATCTGGATGAAACTGGCACAGAGATAGATTATAGTCTAGAATAGCACATAGGTTTTACCCCGGAGAAATGTACGGTTCCCTTGGGGTAGATTTGTTATTGTTGTTCAACGGACGAATCCGAGCAAGGGTGAGTCGTTAGTATATTATACTTATTAAACTTTATTAAAAATAAAACAATCACACATTATAACAATACTCAATAAAAACACTACAATTTCGCTACACAAAGCCTCGCCCTAACAGAGGCAGTGTCACTGACACGGCGCCCGCGCATCTTTAGATACTCTTTGGCTATTCCTTCGTTTAAACAAGGATTTACGAGGATTTCGATAAACTATAATACTCATTTTAAATTTTCTTATATATAAACATTTAATATACATGTAATTCTATGTATGTATAAAGATAAAACAGTTCAGTACATTTTCTCCTCTGTTTGTTAATCGATAGTCTTTTTGTTTAGTAGCCATTTACGAGCTTTAGTGTTTTCAATAAATCTTTATCGGAAACAGTATTTTTTTTTATATAATGATTATGGTCGAACTTCGACCACTAGGCAGCACTAGGCATTTTAAATAAAGAATACTTTTGTTGATATATTTTTTATTTAGACCAACTTAATAAAGGCAAACTCCTCCCAATTCAGCTTTTGTTACGCAATATCTCTCCCAATTGTAAGATCTTAAAGATCATTTATTAGTTTCCGTTTTTAAGTAGATTTTTTTTATTGACATGAATCACATGTAATGCATGTTCTTAGTCCACGGTAACATTAATACCTGGACTATTTTACACTTGACCTTTCTACTCTAGTTGTATCCAGTCTTTGGCCTTAGCCCTTAGAATCTAACGGTAACAAAAAGGCTAGCGCATTTTTCGATTAAAGAATCGCATTACGGTTCAGCGTGGAATGCAGCCAGAATTCTTGCCACTATTCCACGCGCATCTGAATTCTAAAGTAATTATTTAATCCTAATTGTAGATATTTTTAACCGACTTCCAAAAACGAGGAGGTTCTCAATTCGTCGGAATCTTTTTTTTATGTATGTTCACCGATTACTCGAAGACGCCTGAACCGATTTGGAAAATTTTTGTTTTGTTTGAAAGGGTATACTTCCCAGGTGGTCCCATATAAATTTTATCGAAATCGGTTTAGCGGTTTTAAAAAAAATCAAAAATAAATGTATTTTTTTAAACAAATTGTTTAATCGAATATGTTATTGAAAACTTTCTTCCTACAAATTACCTGCTTATTCCGTCTACACTAAAACTATGAAAATAAAAACTTAAAAAAAAACCGACTTCCAGGCACTAAAATGCAAAAAATAACTAAACGGAAGTTTTCATTTAGAATAGATACCTAATCAGATATTTTCGAAGTCGGTGCCAGCGGACAATATTTAAAAAATATGAATATCTAATGGGTAAATATGTATTTTACGTATCAAAATATATAAGATTTCCTATGCGTCGGCTGGCACCGACTTCGAAAATATCTGATTAGGTATCTATTCTAAATGAAAACCTCCGTTTAGTCATTCTTTACATTTTAGTGCCTGGAAGTCGATTTTTTTTTAAGTTTTTATTATTACTCTAATAAAATCAATAAACATCTTTTGAATGTTTGGAAAACCATACAATATAATAATGGTAAAAAAAAACTTTTTAAAAACAAGCTTTTATATAAATGCTCTTAAAGAAGAAAATAAACTTTAAGTTAAATCAAACCCGTCAATTTATTACATTAAACAATTTATATGACATAAAAGTTTGTCACCCATTCGGTCATATTGGATTTACAATGCCTTCACTTTGCTTATTGTGTTTCGCTCATCAAGCCCTTTCATTTGATTGATACTATAAGGGTCAGTATGGAAATGATAAATCGCCATTTTGTAACGTCCGCCATATTGGATTAAAAATGGCGGCATTTAAGTAATTGTGCATTGTATCGGGAGCCAATCTAGTGTATACAATTTCAGCTCAATCGGACTCTGGGAAGTGGGTCAAATTTAATTTGCAAGATTTTATTACACAACCTCGGACGGGTGAAACTAAAAAAAAGCTTGTCAGAAGACGGAGAGGGAGAGAGAGAGATAGTAAAAATTATATTATAATATATTTATATTGTAAAAGTACTATTTTTTAATGATATTTTTTGCACAAACAACTTCACACAAAAACTAGCGTCCTATAACAATATTTACCCTAAACAGAATAACCACATAGCGTGTATAGATGCTATATACACTTTAATAGTAAATAATATAAAAATACCAAAACTTTTAGTTAGCAAAGGTATTTCACTAAACTAAGAAATGTTGAAGTAAGCATCCGCTTCAAAGGTTTAGATTTGTCTCGCTTTACTTATATCTTGTTATATTTATCTAAGTTCAGGGTCTAGAGCTTAAATTGCATCATAAGTTTTCTATACACATAAATTCTTTATACACACTGAATTCGAATGAGAATGTAACATCAAAACTCTTTTTTACTTTACAATCTTCTCGAAACTTTAAAATTGTAAATTAAATGCAATCAGCCCTTTTTAACGTCCCACTGCTGAGCACGGGCCTTCTTTCCATATGAGGGGATCAGACCATAGTCCAATATGCTGGCCAAGTGCGAGTTGGCGGACTGCACAGTGCACATGTCTTTCGAAAACGCGCTAGGTTCTATCAAGACATTCCTCGCGATATTTTCCTTCATCGTAAGACAAGTGATAATCATGTTAGATATGATTCTCACATCAAAATATCAGTGGTACGAGACCCGGGATTTGAGCCTACTTTACTGGGTTTCTAAACAAGCGCTACTACTGGGCCAGCACCGCTTTTTTGTAAATTAAAGACTTATACCAACCGTTGGTTAATTTAGACTTTTATTTAGATATAACAGTTGCAAAAGAAAACCGGCCCTTTCTACTTATGTATAAACCAAAGGCAATCACAATCTTCCCGTTGGAATACCGCATAATGAGCCTCAGGCATCATCCAAATAATAAAACGGTAACTATAACAGAAACATGCCATTCCTGAGCTAGATTTAACCACAAAAATAAGATTTATCTATACAGATAAATAAAATTGAAGAGTCTGTTTGTAATATCGAAATAAAAGCGTGAAATAAAACACAATTTTTAATATTTTTGTCTGTCTGTTTGTTCCGACTTATCTCCGAAACGGCTGAACTGATTTTGAAGGGTCTTTCACTGGAAGGTAGCTGATATTATAAGGGGTAACTTAGTCTATGTTACTTTTATTTTAGAAAGACAATTAGGGTTTTGCTCAAAGAAATTAAAACCTACCTAGGGACGCACCGTTAGTCATTAGTCCTAAATACAAGTATGTTTTTGGTGAATAATTGTTTTAATGTAGATTTTGGTGATGATGATTTTGGTGAAAAAATGTTTTAATGTAGATTTCTATTAATATATGTTTATAATACTTAAGTTTAGGTGTTTTATAGGAGGTAAAACCTAGAAATAGTGGTGCCAAATTGTAATTGCTTAGGAGAAAAGACTACACATTAAAATGGCTTTTGGATATAGTTATTGAAAAACTGTTTAGAAACAATGTACGAGTATGTTGCATATACTTATACTCGTAAAACACAAAAAATAGCATATCTCTTAGAATTCTTTGATAATAAAAAATCTAATTAATATTAATACAATAACAGTGTAACTTAAATTTTAATAATCAACCATCCAAACCTCCAAAATTTTCAAAAAAAAAAATCAATTACCAAAACACATTTGCATTACACCATACTTATTAATAGGCATGCACAGCTTACAATACAATCAACACCCATAAATTTCCCATGAGTTAGCAAGAGAAGATAAATAAGCATGTTATCTTTACCGCTATACGAAGACCATAAGTTCAAGCGCTTGCAGGCACTGATTATCTTAGCGGGATCTTGGACCCACTCCGTAGTCCGTACTGTATTGGTAGATGCCTTTTATTGTTAAGTGAAATTTATTTGTGGTTAAATCTAGCCCAGAAATTGCACGACTTAGTTATGGTTACCGTTCTATCATTTGGAGATGCCCGAGGCTCACATTATGAGGTGTTCTCGCTGGATGGTTCTGATTGCTTTTGTTTTATGTACTAGCGACTCACTCTAGGTAGGTACGTTTTAACAGTTGATATGGAATACATAGATATATCTGTACATAGAGAAAAGTAGCTAAGTACTTTAAAAAAACTTGAAATCATCCCCTATTTACCTTGATTGGTCATAAACACCGAATGTTTTTTATTTATTACCAAAAGTATAATTATGATGAGTTTTATACTCGTATCCCTTACTTAAGAAATACTTAATTTCTCTCTTTTTAACCCTTAAGGGATGAATTCCGGGATAAAAACTATCCTATGTCTTTCTCAGGGTGTCAATCTATCTCCATACCAAATTTCATCTAAACGGGTTCAGCGGATTAAACGTGAAAAGGTAACACACAGACTTACAGACAGAATTACTTTAGCATTTATAATATTAGTATGGATGCATGTAAATACCTATGCTTATAGACCATCTTTTCTTGACTTAAAAAATATTCATAAAAAATATACCTATTCTTTTATTTAAAGAATCTCGGCAGACAAAGAAAATGCAAAAAATCTTGCTTTGTAACACTTCAAATAAAAATGAATCTGAAATTTTAATATTTAAATATCTGTTTGCACATTGAATACTTCTTAAGAATTATACCAAATATTTTGTACATAAAACTTTAACAAGATTAAAAAAAACGTTTACCTTTATAAAAATACGCTAGAGACTCACCCTCGCTTCACTCGAAATCGTCCCTAGGTACGTTCTAACGGTCAATATGGAATAGATAGAATATATTATATGATATATAGCCTATAACCTTCCTCAATAAACGGGCTATCTAATGCAAAAATATTTTTTCAAATAAGATTAGTAGTTTCTGAGATTAGCGAGTTCAAACAAACAAACAAACTTTGTCTCTTTATAATATTAGTATAGATTACACACCTTTAGCTTAGTCAATTTTAAGTAAAATATTTTCATTATACAACTAATTCCTTGGCTGAAATATAACGTTAAAATAAATATGCTGTTTCTTAAATATAGTACAGGACTCAAATAAAATTAAGACATAATAATAGAAGGAAGACTTGGAAAGCCGCTAACAAAAAATGCAAGTAAAATTATAAACGAAATAATACATAAGGTATTTTCCTTATTATTTTTACCCATTAGGAAAATGTTCCCATGTGTCTTCTTTGTAGCCTCTACATTTCATAATATCGTAACAGAGCAATAAAATTGTAACAACAATCGCTTTGATAATATTAACTTTGTATACTTATTCAGCATTCGACGTCACGTTTGGCTAAGTTTGTAGTGCTTGTACTTGCTGTGCCAGCGGTCGCAGGTTCGAGTCTCACTGAGTGCATTTGTGTGATGAGCACGAATGTTTGTACTACAATCAAGGGTGTTGTTTATATTTATAATATGTATGTATTTAAAAGTTATATACCATGTGTAGTGTATCAACTATCTGGTATCCATAGCACAAACCCCGTACAAGGTGGTGCTGTGTGTTAATGTCCCAGCATATTTATTATTTATTCAGAGAATATAAATAATTTGAAGTTTGTAAATTATATATACAAGTCTTTGCCGGTACTTTTGCACAAGTTTTTGTTTAGTTTACGCAAGATCCTTAATTTAAGAAATATAAACTTTTATTTGTTTATTTATAAGGCAAACATTCAATGACATGGTACTTATAATAATATGCTATTAATCTATTTTGATAAAATTGACAAACAGTAATTTCATAAATCATTATTTTACACCAACTCGGGTTCTCTACTTACCGACTTCAAAAGAAGAAGTTACTCCATTCTAGTGTGTATTTTCTATAAATATAGGTAACTATGTATATCGATATCTTCTATAATTAAATACATGTATTTACTTATACATACATATACAGCCCTTTTATACGTCCCAATGTTGGGCACGAGCCTCCGTTCGCAGGCCAAGTGCGGGTTGGCGGACTTCACATGTGTTTCGAAAACTTGCTAGGTCCTTTCAGATATATATTTTTACTGAACGTCATGAGTCTACTACCAGTTCGGAAAGAAGAAGCCTCAGACCTGAGAAGAACTAGCGAAAGAAACTCAGCGGGACTAACATTACCTTGTTATCTTTTTTTAAAGTAAAATTATAATTTACAATATTTCTATCAAGTTGAAGTAGCCTGGAGGCCATCATTTCATTCCCAAGGTGTGCCATCTTCTATAAAATCATTTATTGTACTCGTATAGGTAATAATAGCCTTTAGCACACAAACGTTCTTTAACAATTTTTATGAATTTGGCGATAGAACCCTTTTGAACATTTTCTGGGATCCTGTTGTACAAGCGTATACATTGTCCATAAAAAGAATTACTGACTCTGTGTAGATGAGTCACAGGCATTACAAGTTTGTGTTTGCTCCTATTATTAATGTTATGCATGTCACACTTCTTGGAAAATTCGTGTATACTTTTACGAACATACATAACATTTGCGTACACGTACTGAGAAGCAATCAATAATCATGTTGGGAATTAAATATATATGTCATGATTATATAAAAAAAAAACGTTGAGTCCAATGGTAATCATCAATACTTAACTTTTAATGATATTAAAAAGAAAATAACTGTTTTCTTTTTCATTAGTCATAAGTCATAATAAACAACAGTTAGAATCAAGTGCCTCACCCCTTGAATAAAAGTTAAAACACCAAACTTGCCCATCAACGTAAAGGCAAGTAAGTACTCGCGCATACCAAATCACATATTGTTATCTTATCAAAGTTGTCACTACTTGACAGCTTCAAACGGTTCAAATTCATTATTTACGGCCTATAAATTATATATAACGAAAAACAACCTTATATATACTGTCATAGAGACCGTTAAAAGCGCATACGTTTGAAGACACTGATTAAAAATTACTATATACTATTCCTAGCTGTATTATACCATACGCTTTATTATTATAGCATCAAGGTTGAAAATCGTTTAAAATTTCATTTCCGAAGTATTCCATAAGATTGTTTATCTATTATTGATATAATTACTGAGTTGAAATATGTCATAGGAATTGTGAGTCGATTTTCTAATGAGCAGGTCACATGCTTGTCGTTGAAGTCTTATTTACGAGACGGTACCAATTGACAACTGATACATGAACGTAAAAATATGTAGAAACACGCTATTAAAGTGTCATTTTTTTGTTATCTGTCATTGTTTAGAGAAGATCGATTGTTGTAATTGATTATTATAAGAAAACTAGCGACTCACCCTCGCTTCGCTCGGGTTCCTCCCTAGGTTGATTCCCCATACAAATTTTGACACCTTATAGATTTACGCGAATATTTGACATTTCAAATAAACACCTCTATTTTAATCCCCTAAAAGGCATGATTTCCAGAATAAAAAGTATCCTATGTCCTTCTCAGGGTCTCAAACTATCTTCTTACCAAATTTCATCTAAATCGGTTCAGTAGTTTCGGAGCATAGGCTCGAATCGGTATCGAATAGTCGATACAAAGAAACCAACAAAAAAAATTCTCTTTATAATATTAAAATAGATAGATAGATGTGCTCGGACTGGTTGATAAAACATAGTTTAGGTTTTAATGGAGTCATATTTTTAATTTTAATACCCGATGATTTAAATTAAAAAAAATAAGGTGGTTATTAAAAATACAATAATTAAACAAATATTGATTGAACAATTTTAAATCTATTTTAATATAAAAATATTATACAACACTGAGAGAGAAAACTACAGCTTGGATTGATAAACAATATGAAATCACACAAAAAAAAAATTGTAAAACATATACAATAATATAACTTACTACATATATCTAAAAAAGCACTTGAAATGAATTTGCAACTCCCCAATTTTGACTACTATTTAGAAACTAAATAAGAAGAATTTCTGAATTCAAGTTTAGAGAGATAGCTCAAATAAAGTTTATTTTAAATATACTAAAATGCAAGAATAACAACTTTACAGCGTCTATAAGAGCGTTTCACTATTTTGTGTTTACTTTTATTTCGTCGAAATACCTCTATAAGCTTTCAGACTATATTATCTCAAGTATTATTGTTGTATAAAAGATACCGTATAAAGTGGAGACGTACCTACTTTGTAGGTACCTGAAAATGTTTTGTAGAAAATAGTATAATTTGGTTACTTTAATTGAAATGCTTATGAAAACTATAATATATGTTTGGATTTTTTGTTTTAATAATATTTCAGGCTAATCTATATATATATATATATATATATATATATATATATATATATATATATATATATATATATAAATAAAACAAAGTCGGGTTAGTTGCACCATTTATAACTCAAGAACGCTTGGACCGATTTTTATGATCTATGTTTTGTTAGATTTTTCTTTACCCCGAATAGAAGAATAACAATAAAAACATCAGAAAAATTCACGAAAAAAAGAGTTGAAAAAAAATCTATTGCATACTAAGCTTCAAAACGTACATAAGTTGCAGTAATTGTACATATGTATTTCATATTTAACAAGTCGATATAAAAAGAAAGAAATAATTTTCCGCAACTTGCTACCACATCATGTACCTAATTTTGCGCTAACCATAATAGAATCAAACTCCCGTCCCCTATCACCATATCCAGTATCAACTACACCATAACACTTCCAAAATTTATATTATAAATAAGACATGAAAATATACTAATAAACAGCAACCGCTTATAAAGTTCCGCATAAATTCCCGACGCTATGTACCGGTGTAATGGGAGGAGCGGATTATTTATCGCTCGGGCGTGGGGCTCGGCGGGTGCGGACATGATATGAGGTAAAGCGGATGATTAATGATAATCACGTATGTGAATGGCACATATAATTAAAAAATATAGTAAATTAAGCGTCGTGCTGTGTGAGGTTTTAATGTGGAATAATTTTAGAGCTTATCTGTGTTTTTACCTAAATAGTAAAGTTCTGAATGAATAAAATTCTGGTAGAAGAAATATGTCGTGGCGTTAAGATCTCACAGTGTATTCTAGGATAAAGATTATCTCTAATATATAAAATTCTCGTGTCACAGTGTTTGTAACAAAACTCCTCCGAAACGGCTTGACTGATTCTTATGTGTGTATAAGGAGGCCTGAAAATAGGACGTAAAGTATTTTTTATATCCCTAAGTAATAAGAGTGTATCTAATATGTTTTTTTAATTTTTTGGACAAAAAAATTTATTTTAATTTTTTTATGATTCGACATTAAACAATATATACAAACCTAAATTTTTACTAGGGACGTACCCTGGCGGAGCGAGGGTGAGTCGATAGTAATATATAGCTATCTTATAAATACAAACATCGGAATGACAATTTATTAGTCTCGTTTTAATCATTATCAATCGTATTTCTTCGTCAGAACTTTTTTTATAACTCGACAGCTGAATCCGTGAACATTCTTCACACTATTGTATGTACATGTAGTATTAATAAAGGTTGTTACAGAATAGCACTACTGTAGAGGTATCACTATATTAAAGAACATCAAACTAGCGAACATACGAGCAGTAATGCTGCAATTATTTTGTATGTCCGTCAAGTTCACTCAGTGTCTCCTTTTTTAAATTCGGTCAAAAATATAACAGAAAATTTACAAGTTGAATTAGTAAAAATTTATCATTTTCACAAGTCAAAAAATTCATTCGAGTCGCTATGTCCCTTACTAACACCGCCCCTTTAAATAGCTTTTAGCGAGCTGTACTAAGAGCGTTGTAATGACGATATTGACGCGCATTAATTATTTTGTAAGAGAGCAACAGAGAGTTGACCGCCGTAACCTTTGTGGAACACACCACATTTACACGATTCATCTGCGCTATAAAGTGTAGAGTATTTATGCTATGGGAAAGACGTGGTTAGCTACATAGCTTAGCCATGGTATTGTACTTTGGAGAATAGACTCCTATATAAGTCTTGTATATTGGATTTTACAATCTTTATTATTTGCTGTCGGTTATATTATATGAAAACAAGGAGTTGCTGATAGGAAATAAATTCTAATTGATTTTATATATTTAACATTGCTTAGGGGCACAGTGGTAAAAGTAGTTGACTGGTTATGCATGTTGCGTCGTAGATCAAGGGTTTGAATATTGCAAATGAACACTTAATTTGAGTTTATCGTTTAAATTTAACAAAATGTATGTATTAGAGAAAACCGCTCAAGAGGTATTATCTTATTAGAAGTGTGTTGCCACTAAGTTTTTCTACTTGGCTAACAAGATAGTCAGGGGAAATATGCGCCTTTTGTGTATTTTTGGACTCTTAGCATAAGTTCTAATTCTAGGTAGTATGAAGTTATTCCTTATTTTTAGATATCCCGCGCACTTCAACATTTCTTTCGAACACTAGCTTGGTTATCTGTGTATAATCATACTAACAATATTTTGAACTTTTTTCTATTTAGCTTTACTCGTTTATCCAAATGAACGCGTTCTTTCTCATTAGGCTTCCAGTGACTCTTAGATTAACTCTATTCATGGGTAAATAGGAATTGTTATATTTTTTTAATTTTCCATTTATTGCTCATAAATATACTTTCCAAATTTTTTGTACTAAGAACCTCACCCGAACTATTCCCAACGATCACTAAAATGTTTGCCAAATAGGAGCAGCAGTTCTAAAGTTTTTTTAATAAAACATATAAACATATATTATGTGTAACGACATTTATTAAGAAGAAGAATATATTTATTATAAAGATGGTTAAAGGAAACAACTGATATAAACACATTTCCTGTTTCCAAATTACATTTCGTTCATTGTGGGTACAATATACCAGTGTCTCGGGATCGAGAACATTCTAAACACAATAAGATGTAAATATGATTCTTATAAAATATTATACCTTTTACATTGTTAGCATAGCAACAGACATGTTTATTGTACAACTTCGTAGGCTTCGACTACTAATGGTATGATCAAAATAATTCACATAATTGACTTAGGAGAATAACGACGTCGACGGTACACGTGGCATACAACGACTAAATTCTAACAACATTCATACTAACAAATATACTAATACAAACAAAAATATATGTAAATAATTATACTAAAAGTTTAATATTTAGTTTAGCTACGTAGATATTTTAAATTTTAACCGACTTCAAAAAGGAAGAGGTCCTTATTAACCGACTTCAAAAAGCAGGAGGTTCTCAATTCGATTGGTATTTTTTATGTATGTACACTGATTACGCTACGATCCGATTTACGTGTTGTACACTGAATAATTGCCATTTGGTCCCATAAAAATTTAACATAGTTTGGCCCAGTAGTTTTCATTTAATGATCATTTTTTTGAGCTAGGTTTGAAGTCGGTGCCTTTAGTATAGATTTCTATACCTACTAGGTATTAAATTTGGCTTGGCACCGACATCAAACCTACCAATAGGTAGCACATAAAAATAATAGTATTTTATTAATTTTAAAGGTACGGTTTGAATAAAAGGTGTATTTAAGTTATTTTATACTATTTAGTTTTTGAAGTCGGTTTTTTAAGCGTATTTTTTTTGACTTATCCGTTTTGAAACTATTTGGGTTGTTGTTACGTCTAATATCTGGCAATACGTATTTACAAACTAAAGTTTATCTTTGGGACAGTACAACATACCTATCATATATTTTACATTTTTATTTCTGGTAATAATTAATTAATACAGATATCAAATGAGATTCTAGTAAAAAAAATGGTGTTTAATGCCTAAGACAATTCTAATACATAGATATGTATAGACTTTCCTTCATATGTATTACATAAATATTTTTCGAGATGTCTTGAACCATGTGATTTCGGCCACGGCCAACTGTGCAGGAGTTATTATAGTAAACAAGTGTACGCACACACACAACGTCCAGTCTCAATTCTTTATACTCTCACATTCCAGTGACTCCAACTAGACATAATCGGTGACGGATCAGGCACAGGACCGGCGGCTTTATAAGCTCCCTGAGACACGGGGATGACACATCCCTAGGATTCAAACCCTGAACCTCTAAATCTACAGCCGTACATGCTAGTTACTAGACCACCGAGACCGAGGCAATTTCTATAATAATATATTACTAATAATCTATTATAATATTTCTTTATATTCGCTAATGTACCTATGAATATATATTATATTGAACATAAGATTCGTATCAAAACATAGCTCGTATGGTTTCGTTATCTTATTATGTTAAGCGGGATGGGGTGTATTTGACGGGATTATCTATCGAGTGTCGATAATTTCTATATTGTTTATTAAAACTATAACGAGAGATTCATTTTGATGTTTATTAACGACTTTCTCCAAAATTGTGATTTGAGAAATGTAGACTAAGATTTAGAAATTATTTCAAGTTTTTTTCAAAATTGTATGTACATGTAATTATTTTAGTATTTCTTTTATTATACTTTATTTTAATACTAATTATGTATCATAACGATTTTTAGTATAATCAACGTCCTTCATATTTTTAACGTGAATTCAAAGTAATAAACCTCGTTTATTCGGAACCACATGAATATCTATATCTGGAGGTATAGAGAAGACGTTATTTTAGAATGGTTATCGCTAATTAATGTATAAAAATGGCACATCTAAATATTTTGTGGTATGTATATATATATTTCCCATATATTTTTTAATATTTCCAACAGCGACATCGATTGTAGAAAGTCATCTTGTCGAACAGGGCCGATTTGACGTTTCTAAAGCCTTATCCCACATCTTGGAAAGAACGAACTTTTTACAACTAATCTATTAGGTTAAAAGCTGAATAAAATACAATTCCAAAGCCGATATCTATAATTCTTTCCTCATAAAAACGCTAAGTATCAAAGTAGATTAAAGCAATTTTATGAAGTGCGATTTCTGTGAAAGTATAATAATCAAAGAAAAAGTACACTTATTTTATCACTGATAGCTTTTATGAGCCATCAAGCATACTTTATGTATATTAATATTGTAAAAAGTATATGTTTGTTTGTTTTGCTATCTTTAATGTTATCTGAGTTTCAGAGAAAAACAATTGAGCAATTAAATAAATATATTATCTAGGTTATATTAAAATCTTGTTATGTGAAGTAAACAATATTTACTTAGAAGGTTATTTAGTATTAGCAACTCACCGTCGCTTCGCTCGGGTTCGTCCCTAGTGAAAAACAAATCTATCCCACGGGAATCGTACAATTGTCCGGGATAAAAAATAACATATGGGCTATTCCAGACTATAATCTATCTCTGTGCCAAATTTTATCCAGATCCGTTGAGCTGTTCTGGCGTGACTGAGTAATAAACATCCGTCCAAACTTTCGCATTTATAATATTAATGGGATGTAAAACGTTTCTGGTAATTCAAATTAAAATGTAAAACTTCCACTAAATTTTAAATTATGTTCTTACCATTTTCTTAACTACATTACGAAATACAAAAAATAACTTATATTTTCTGGAATAAGTTGTGTACGTAACAACACTACATGCGATATTGGTTTCATAAACTAATAAAATTCAGTTACATGGGGTTCATATTAGTGTTGAAGGACGAAGTAATGTATAGATAACTACAGTTTGAGTTTTCGTAATATCGGGCACTCTTTTAGTGGATCTGGATAATGGAGAAATGGATCCGAATAAATATATAGCTGGCAGCATATTAAATATTGTAGATAAAATTGTTGTTGAATTAATAATATTTGCATTTTAATTCATAAAAAAAGGTATAGAATCTTCGTTTTCATCCGTCTATATCTTATATTATGGCTCGGATTGCACATGAATAGGTACGAAGTCAACAATATAAAGTTATTATTCAATGAAATTATTATGTTTCATACCATCCACATAAAAATACAAAAATATAGATATATGTCTGTACATTAAATTTTAACAACAACTACATACATTTAAAAATAAACAGAAGTAAATGCTATTTACCTCAACAGAATATTGTACACTTAGTAGCAGTCGGTCAATTCAACGGTTCGTGCAAAAACTGCAATTAAAACTGCCCCACGTTGGGCGCCACTTTCCGCTTCAACATTTTATGTAACTTTTATTATAGTTAGTGGCTCTGAACTAATCTGTTTTTACTATATTGTGAGTTTTAAAACGTGTGCTTGAAAATTAAATAAACCGTTGTCATAACGACTTTGTGTTATTTTTACAGCGTTGGAAATGTTCACTTATAAGTTTTATTTATTTAGCATTAGCGCTACATTGAAATAAAACAGCAGGGTATTACTAGTGTTTACGCCTTATCGCTCATTTTAAGTACAGTATCAAAGTTTATTACAGTTAAATAACGCTCGATTATCTTACAATATATTAATAATAATAATAATATATACTAATTTTTAATAGGCGGTTTAAATAATGGGCTATTTTTCTATTACTTATTTATTATAAAAGATAACGTGAAAACGGGTCTATAATTGGCAAATTGACTTTCCCTTTTGAAGTCTATCAGAAAATTCAAAACAAAGGAAAAGCAACATAAAACACTATACAAAATTGCCTTAATAATAATAGTCGCAGTTAAGCTGCACATGAAATACACCGTCACTGTTGTTTTTACATTTTAATTAAGATTTAAGATTAAGAGCTACTGAAATGTTCATTATGTTAGCATGTGTGAGCATTGTGCTTGAAACTCGAGTATACCCTTTACTTGTAGCGTGAAGTTTTAGAAATTAATAGAAGCTAAATTTTTGTTCTTAGGTATACTATGGCACTTCGTTTTAATTAATTTAGTATTCTAGTGACTTTCGTACGCATCACTCCGGTGTCGTGATGCTACGTGTTACTCCAGATTACAGCCTATCTATCTATATGTATATGTATTATATATAATATATATACTAAATTTCATCCAAATATTTCCGTTTTAATGTCAAGTGATAACAAATATTCACACACAACAAATTTTTCCATTTATAATAGTAGTCCGATTACAAATATTTATATAAATAAACGATTTCTAAAAACCTTTATAAATAAAGGTTAACTATACAGTATAATCACTAAATAATCCTTTAAGCTACCATTGCGTCATATACTGCTATTCATATAACACTAAACAAAGATAGTTAGCACAGTGCATACAATCCTCAAAGGAATCTGCATTCAGTTTTAATTTCAAGACTATTATTTATAAAAACAATGAACATAGCATATGAATAAAATATTTTGGTACCACAATACATATGAAAATTAGGACTCGCTATGTTAGTAGGTGACCTAACAGAACAAGCTACTTTACCCCTTAGACTCTTGACCGCGCTTCTTTTTATATTTTTCAAACCATATTTTTAATTTGCGTTGTTAAAAACTATGCAAAGGATATGTCTACTATGTTTTAAGTGTGTTTTTTCATAGTTATTAATAGGGAATGGAAAGAGATCATGAGTAAATAATACAAATAATTGTTAAAATTATAATTTTAAACGATTTGTATTATTTTTAAAAACATTCAAACGAAAAAATTTCAATATGAATAAAGGTTTAGATATAATTAGCAAAATTATACATCTGAAAATTATCATTGTTTAACGGAATCCGGTTATGAATATAATCATAATTAATTATGAGTTTTGAATTAGAACATTCCATCTTAAATCTGACAAAACTTCATATTTAGTACTAGCGACTCATTTTCGCTCCGCTCCGGCTTCGTCCCTAGTTACGTTTTAACCTTTAGTATAGATTTCTCAGATATGAGATATTTTCCCGCAGTAAAAAGTGTCCTATATGCTGATCCGGATAACCAGCTACCATCATAACAAATTTGATCAAAATCTGTCCAGTGGGTTTGTCGTGATGCGTTCCCAGACAGACCGACAGACAAAAATTCTAAAACCATAGATTCGGCCTCAGTATCGATAATAATAACTATTTCAATAAGATTTTCCAAAAAATATTTAATGTACAGATTCGGCTCAGATTTTATTATATGTATAGGTAGATTTAAACTACTATCGCCCGGATATAGAACTAGAAGTTCATAAGCACTATCAAATGAATACGATTAATTTATGTATATTGTATTATAAATGGCAATTGTTCAGAATTGATTGGCATGCCAATAAGCTTGTTCGCATGGAGATAGTAAAGGATTATTACATTGTTATATTCGCTTCCACTGTCGACATCATAGATGTACGTGATCTATACTAATTAGAAGGATTGGTTTTGAAAATAAATAAATGGAATATAATTTAATAGCAAAATATTACAACACCGTTATATTCTTAAGATGATTCGCGAATTTATTGAAATTAAAAAAAAAAACATCCTTTTAATTGGGAAGATGGCCGAGTACCTACTACCATCGATGTGGGATCCTGTTAATAATATATTTAATTGAAAATCATATGGACCCCTAGATGTTGATTAACGGTCTGTCTTGTCTTATTTTTAGTAGCCATAAGACAAATCTGGAACCAAATATCTAAATAAATCTGCAAAAAAATTCGAAAAGATAGTTTAATTTAAATTATATATTCATACTTATGTTTTTGTTTATATTGCTATTAGCAAAACCAACCTGTTTTACTGAATAAACAGTATTCGCTTAAGAATGTAATTATTTACTGGCACATAACTAATAATATTATACTAAAATGAAATGTATAACATTCAGTATGAATATGAATGAAAGGCAATTCAAGTTTGGTTCAGAATATATCCTTTGGTAAGGATTGTGATATTACATCAACCGTGTTAACAAAGATACGGGCCTCAATCATTATCGTTGCTTTAATTTTAATTTCTCTATAGTGCATAATATAGTTATGAAAAGTTTGGTATTTTGAAACTTTATTTATACGCCCAATAGCGTAATCTCTTAGGTTTCCTAAATTATTGCATCTTTTTTTTGTCATTTACAACTCTGTAACTCTTTTGTGCATGTTAAATTTGAATGTATTTTCTGGATTCTTAGACTGAATCGATTTTGATGAAGGTAGCCCCAATAGTAAGTAGTAGTAGATAAAAATCAAGAAAGACTTTCCTGCTAAACATAGAACAATTGTATTTGTCATATTATTTTGACTTTGTAACTTGTTTCGCTAGTAAAGTATAAGATCTGTAAGGCAAAAGTGAGAATGTACAGCAAAATCACGCTACTCCTTTTGACTTTGACATTTTTTGGCAGGCTCCGTCTATATAAATCTTTAGTCTGAATAAAAAACAGACAAATCAAATGTAATTCACGTGTACATTATTTTTATTTTTTTTAATTTTATCCACACCACAACAAGGCGACGCGAAGAAACAACCGTCTTGCTCATCCCAAGTAGTTACCTCCGCTTTAAACTAATTAAAGTGCACTTACAATTATGGCATTCGCTTATTAGCGTCTACGTGTGTTGTAGTCAAAGAATTATGTCTTAAAGCTGTATTACAGCATATTTTTAAGGTTTAAAGTTTTTTAAAAGATCTAGAAATTCATTACATAATATACTCATTATATAATATATCTTATCTATAATATTAAATGAGGAATTCTTGTACATATATATATATATATATATATATATATATATATATATATATATATATATATATATATACGATAATTTTATTACTGATATTGTATGTCCTTTATCATTATATTTTATAACACTATTAAGTATTGATAATACAAAATACATGATCTATCCAATTTTGTACCATTTTTTTTGTTTAATAATCGATATTTCAGTTCGTAAAAGCAAAAATTTTAAAAAATAAATATTCGTGAGCCTGTAACTTTGTTGTTATTGATGATATGAAAAAGTTGACAAGGATTTTTTTTATAGGATTTCAAACGTACTAGAAATTTGCCATTTAACATTTTTCTGTAACTCTTACAGTTTAGCTAAAGAATGCAAAAAACCATAAATTTCAACTTTAAAGCTATATAACAAATAAAATATTGAAAAAACAAATCTATCCCATGGGAACCGTAATTTTTTCCAGGATAAAAAGTATGTGCCTATGTCCTATTCTATACTATAATCTATCTTTATGCCAAATTTCATCCAGATCAGTTCAGCCATTCTGGCGTGATTGAGTAACAAACATCCAAACATCTAAACTTTCTCATTTATAATATTAAGTAAGATTTCGTGTACCTTGAAAAAGGCTCAAAAAATTTTGATCTAATTTTGTATTTAGATAAAATTTGCTTGTTAAGTTTATCTATAGGTATCTTTTATGTGAAAAATCAATTTTTATATCTCTTCCGAAAAACACCAAGCGAAGTTCGGTCCCGCAGGTACCGTATAATACTACACGTGGATGACAGTAGTTATGATGTTATGTATCGTAAATCGTTTTAATTTATTATTTCGTAACTCCTTATATATGTATATATTACCTAATAGTTCTATTTTGACTCCATCTTCTCTTTTACCACCACGAGGCTACCTTTCAATTATGCCATAATATAGCTACCATAAAAAAAAACACTTAAGGAACACTAAATATGTAGTGAAAACCTGCGCTAATCACTACAAATACAATAAGAGTTTGGTTCACAATTAAAACAATTTATATTAAAAAATGAAAAGATTGGCTAAATTAGCATGAAATATTTAAAATGGATCGTAACTAACCTCTGGAATGGGGCACTCCTTCATTATATCTATTTTTAAACGCCATCAGAATAGCATGCAAGAAAATTGCAACGATTAACAGCACTTAAGTTATTGTAGAAAATCTAGGACTTTTGACATGTAAAAGTGTTCTAAAGGAGTTGTTTTGTTTTATTTGTTTAGTTGCTTTTAGTGACCGGCTTTGGTCATAAGTGCAGCATTAATAGGTTAACGTACATTCCATTTTCGCACAGTATTACTTAAATATTCGTGGCGACTATAGGTAGATATAATTTCTTTACTGAAATCTCTTAAGGGATGATTTCCGGTTAAAAAATATTCTATGTCCTCCCAGGATCTCAAAATATCTTCTTATCAAATTTCATATAAATCGGTCCAGTAGTTTTTGAGTTTATTAGTTACAAATATACAAAAATACAAATCTTTCCTCTGTATAGTAGTAGTATAGATAAACAATAAGATATGCAATTTATATCGCATCTAATGCTTCCCGTATTCTCTTGTACTTAAATTAATTTAGTAATCTATATACGAGACAAGCGTCGAGTATTTGAGTTGTATGCCACTTCTAAAGATACAAATCTGAGGTCGTAAGTTTGAAGTCTTTGTAAATGTCTATTTATTTTAAGATGCGGGCAACGAAAATTTGTTGGAATGGAAATTATATAGTATTTACCAAGTATTTAAGGTGTTTATGCTTTTGTACTTTGCTAACTTGCTTTGTACCACATACATTTAATAATAGATAAAATAACATATCGCTATTCGCCTTTCATGGGAAAAAAAGAGAGAAATTTAATCTATACTATTACAAAACGACTATAAAAATGATTGTTACGTATTATATATAAAATGTAGACCCCAAAACAATAGTTATTAAAATATTTGTCTGTTTCTCTATATGTCTATTTGCAACCTAAATATTGATCCGAATAATGAGTTATCACTATACAAAATTTAGTTAAAATCGATTCAGTATTTTTTGCGAGAAATGCACACATCGATTTCGCTAAGTTACTGTTTTATTATATGTACCTATAGATGAAGTTTCATTTAAAATTTAAGTGAGAAAGAATAACTATTTATAAAAATTATGTCGTTTCTATATATTATATACAGTTAAGTAATACGCATATCTGACAGAGTCTATTAAGTTTCGAAAGACATGTGATATTTTCATGTGCGAATCATTTCCAACATCATTATTACTTGTCTTAACGGTGAAGGAAAACATCGTGAGGAAACCTGCATATCTGAGAGAACCTAGTAAGTTTTCAAAAGACATGTGAAGTCCGCCAACCCGCACTTGGTCAGCGTGGTGGTCTATGGCCTGATTCCCCTCGCATTAAGGGGAGCACTTGCCCAACTGTGAAACGTTAAAAGGGCTGAATATAAGCAATAGGAACAGCTTTATAATAGCAAAATTAGTTAACTTTTATTCCACTTAATCTATAACACTTTAACATAAGTGCTAAATACAGAGCTAGTTCATATAAGGTTAGGTCACACCCATATGACACATTATGACCAGGCATATGTAAAAAGGCGCAAATATATAAATGACTTGAAACTCATTTACAGATATCAAAGTAAATTTCCAACCACAAGTATTAAAAAAATATATAGCGAGATTCGAAAACCAAAATTAATCTCTTAAAACGTTACAGTAAATATAGAAAATGAATCTTATAAATAAATTTATGAAATATGAAAGGCCGTGTTAATTTAAAGTATATATTTGCAGTACCACGATATAAATGAAATAATTTAAACAGTATAAACATACATACATGTGTACATATATACATATATGTATAGTTTATTTGATTTTGCGTATTAAATCCCAATCGAGAAAGACATGTGATAAATGTTGTAATAAAAATAAGAATCTAATTAGTGATAAATAAAGTAGATATTCAAGTCAAATTTTTGTATTATATACTGACGAAAACCGTATGAGCCACACAAAAATACCTAGTAATATGCCTGAATAAATGAAATCAAAATGAAGTATATTTTGATTTAATTTATCCACTTCTAAACTACTTCAGTACTGAAGAGAATAGTTTCAAGAAACTCAGTTGAACTTGTTATCATTTGTTTAAGGCATATACATACATCATATATGTACCTAAATCCAAAAGCTCTTGATAATGTAAGCGACTTTTTGTAAAAGCCTTTAAAAAAGCTCGCAGTATAACGTCAGAATGATAACAAATATATTACTTTAGTTCCCAAATATTATACTTTCATACAACAAAACGAGTACCTAACTCATTTTTCCACGTCAGCCACATATAATTTTACGGTTTGCTTTTTACTTGGTAGTATTGAGGTCTAAAAACGTACCAACACACTTCACTTTTTTTGATGTACAAGCAAATTTCTCCCTGATTTCAGCAAATGGGTGTCATTATTCAAAAGTGCGATACGCAATTACAAAAAGCTTTTCTAATATGAATTCTAATGCGATAGATATAAGGGTTATTCGAAAGCTTGGAAAAGCGTACGTCCGCGGGGGAACGTGTTGAACCGTCCCAATTTAGGCTGTTACTCCTTAACTTTGTGTTGTTGTTTTTATTACTGGCGAAGTTCTAAATTTATGTGTTTTTTGCTAATCCCCGTACAGTCTGATTTATTAGTCTTTTAATTAACATAAATGTGTTAAGATTGTTTACTCAATTCATTTAACTCATGCCCTGATCACCAGTTTTGTTCAATTTTAGATTTTCTTATAAACTCAACAATATCAATTAAAATATTATCATGAATATAAGTAACTTATTTTATGAAGAGCAGTAAATTGTATCTTTGGATAGAAACAAAATCTAAAAACTCTATCGACCCAACTCGAGTATACCATAAATTAGTAGATCCTTGACGACGATAAATTTCCGAGGGATTCCCGTAATAAAAACAAAATGTTTCATGGCGTGAGTTATGGCAAGGAGTGGTGTAACGGCGATAATGTGATTTTAAAGGCTCTATTTAAGAACAATATATATATATATATATATATATATATATATATATATATATATATATATATATATATATATATGTGTAAGAGAAGAAAAATACGAGAGTTTAACTTATTCTTTTAAGAATAGCTTTGTTTTTGCAATTTCCAAAAAAGAAAAAGTTACACAATTCGCGTCTATACTTTTTGTATATGTTACAAATCCATCCTGATAGTGAACTAATTCACGCAAATATTTGACTTTTTCAATCTAGAAACTTTCTTTTCTGATTTTTTCGCGGTTGTACACATTAATTATAATAATTACTAATCAACTTCTGATCTATTTTATTAGGCATACATTATACATATATATGTAGACTATACCTAATACATCAAATATTATTAAACGGCAAAGTTAGCTTTTATTTTTCAAAAAAAACTTATACTCTCAGCCTAATAAAGTACTTATATCGAAGAACTTGACGAGCAGCGCCGCGTACATAACCTGGCTTATCACTTTAGATAACATTTCTTATGTAAAAGAAAAAATACTGTATGGCAAGTAAAACACCTGTGTTTATCGAACTTGCGACCTCCTTCATTCCCAATGCACCATACATGTAAGCACTTAATAACTCAACGTAATTACTAACATGTGGTACAACATCTTAGCTTAGAATGACAGCTCATTTGGCAGCAACCTTGGTATCTCGGACACAATGGCCGCTTGCCAACAGGTGCACCATTTTTGTTTTCACATAAAACCAAAAAGTTTCGTTTAACTATCGCCATAATTAGTAATGACTTTTTAACACAAAAGTTAAAATGAGTTCAAAACAATCCAAAAAGTATTTACGGTAACTTTAAGACGGAAATTTTATCTCAAAAAGTGGAATAGTCCAGAATTCTTCGATAGACAAATTACAAGCGATATTTTGATTCAGCTAATGAAATATTTTATCTATCTTTATATATCTTTAGCGTAGATACCCCCAAAAATTTAGTTGAATTAAGAGCTACGTTATATGTAACTACATAATTTAAATATCACATCAGAATTAAAAATATTTAATATTTCGAGCATTAGTATGTTTATTAACAATAGGGATATTAAAAGGAGTATCTCGATAAGGGCCCCAAAAAGCAAAAAAGAAGTTGATAAAACCCAAAAAAAAAATCGAAATTTGAGAAACAATGCGGTCTTTGTTTGCCCCGATTTCGGTTAAAAAAACCATATCTCGAAAACGAAATGAGATATCGAAAAATTAAAAAAAACTCAGAGATATGACTTCGGGCAACATTTAAAAAAATATTGGAGGTGCGTATCGCTGATGGGTTATTCAGAAGTTGTACCTTTGTGACGCGAAGTATACGATCGGTAGAGACGGTGAATAAATGTTTTGGAGCATGATAATATTTTTGGACGAAGTGATTCTTTGTGAATAAATAAATATATACATATTTAAACTAATACATAAAGTTATTTAAAAATTACAAAATTCCGACTAGAGTTCTAAAAATAATGTTTCTTCAACGCGTGTACAACGATTGTCTTAGCTCGTAAAAATTGTGATAGTTTTAGAGTTAAATTAATAATTTTACACTCCCTACTATCTACTTTGCATATATTTTTTGATAAATAATTATAATTATTATGTTACAAAATTTAATTCAATTCATTTGGCGGATTCATTTTCAATGTAACCGAAGGTCGTGGCACACACGAGATCTATAGATTTTTAGTAACATACGTCTTAAGAAAAAGCACAAAGTTTATTTTGAAAATGGAAACAAAAATTATTTTTCGATACAATAACTTTAGTAAATGAAGCTATATCCCACCTTATTTAAACAAAAACATTCGTCCAAATATTTTCTTAACATACCAGTATTATTATTTAGGGTTGATGGAAAATCAAATGTAAACATCTAATACTATTGTTGTATTACAAAAGCTTTGGACGCTTCTCTTTGCTTAGGACTTTAATGCTTTAGAAACAGAATAAATCTTACACGGTGTCTTGAAATATTCTGATATGGTGAGTTTATAAGGCAATATAACAGGGGATTTATTAGTTAATAATGTTTAACCGACTTCAATAAAAGAGAAATCATTACGGGTGATGTACTCGTACAGATAGTTTATATACGTAACGTGATATTTTTTTAAGCTAGATATAAATCTAAGTCTGGTAGGCCCCCAGTTTTCAAGAAAAATCTTTCAGCGTGCACGATTTTGTATGATTGTTTTTAGTTAAAAAGTATTCATTTGATTCGGTTCCCGAAGTGCTTTCAGAGGAAGGTAATCAATGCCATGATATTTTAAAATTTAATGGCTAATACTCATCAAATCTCGAGGAATAAAAAATATATATTTACAACTACGTACTATATGTCTTCAGCAAATTTGTTATATATTTATAGTATATAACGTGATTATTTATAGTACACTAGCAGTACCCGCGGCTTCGTACGTGTTGTTTCCGATCGCTATCAGCCTTCACAGGATCCACCCGCTGGGCTAATCTGAAGATTGCCTGAAAAGTTCATCAAAATCGCTCCACCCGTTTTAGAGTCTATAGGGAACATACATACACACATCGATTTTTATATATGTATACAGAAGATAATAGGTACACGTATATAGACATTGCTCTGTAAATAAACGCACTCAGTCGGATTCTAACCTAGCCGTTACGCACGGATTGAACGTAAGAAACTCAATTTGACAGAGTAATTGTACGGACGGAAGCAATCGGATGCAATTGATGTCCTGTTTTAACCGACTTTCAGAGAGGTGTTTATTCGGTTGAATATAACTATTTAGTGTATTTTACGCGTTATATTCACTAATTGTGAACGGTTTTTCGTAATTCTTTTTTTTAATGTAAATGTTTTATATGATAGCAGAAAAATGAGTCCTTTACAATAATTGTTTTCGAAATGATTTTGAAAATACAATATACATTTTGACTTAAGAAAGTATTTATGAATAAATATGATTACATAAATAATAAAAATATTTTTCTCCAAAGTTCCCGAGATAGTTCTTAAATCATAAAACTATCGCAATGAAACTCCTTCATAACTGGGTATGACAGTATGTCACGTTCCCCTATAAACTAGACCATTTGCACGTACGTACTTGAAAGAAGGCGAAACAGACTGACAAGTGCATTTTTAATCTTGATATCATTTAGTAAGCATAACGTCACAAAACCACAAAAATAATGTTTGTAAAATTTGATTGGTATGTAAAACTAAGAAGAACTTTCTTCTCATACTATGTCGCTTTTTCTTCATAGATTTTCCATATTATTTCCTAAATTTATCCACATACACCTTTTCTATATAGCCATGAATGGTCGGTCCTCTAAGCTCAATTTTTTTACTAAATTTTACTCTATCCGTTCTTCCTTAAAAGCTGTTTGAAGAAAAGAAGAAGTTGGAAAACTGTCTGTCTGTGGACCACATTCGTTTTCAAAATAGGCCAAAGGGGGCACTTCCATTTTTTGCATTAAAGCTTAAAACGGCTAGTTACGCCACTGACTATGACATTAAATATAAAATACTAGCGACTCACCCTCGCTTCGCTCGTGTTAGTCCCTAGCTTGCTTCTCAATACAAAGGTTCATCCCCATTTTCACCCTCTTAAGGGATTATTTCCGGGATAAAAAGTATCCTATGTCCTTTCTAGGGTGTCGAAGTATCTTCTTACCAAATTTCATTTCAATTGGTTCAGTAGATCCAGAGATTACACCCTACAACGTCACAAACTCACAAACTTTATCTCTTTATATATTTAGTATAGATTAGAAGAAAAATTGTAAATATACAGCTCGTTACGTATTTTCTTTCACATACACAGTGAATAAGTTCACAGGTGGCGTTTTATAAAGAGTAATATACTCAAGAGCTTGCACAACAATCTTTAGAAACGTCTTTTGAATTGCACAAAGTTAGCGCTTGTTCGAAGTACTTAATACAGAGAGTTGAAAGTATTGCGCTCTCAAGTTTTTGGTATGCACTGTGGAGATTAGTGTTTTATTTTCTTATCTCTACAGACTATTATCGCTATATTGTTAGTAGTTGAAGCTATCGTTATGTTTTAATTTCTTGGAAACTAGTGACTTACTCTGTTCGATCGCATCCCTAGGTGCCTTTTACATTTATATATAATGTATACGAATAAATTAAATTGAACTGTCTGTTTGTAATGTCAAAATAACAGTTTTGTACTAAATGCACATGAAAGCATATACTTATAAGAAAAATCAAGTGAGAGTCGCACGTACTCTTTATTAATATGACTTTAAATCTACGTTACGGTTAATCTCCGAATCGGCTGGATCGATTCTGACGGGAGTTTCACACCACGGCAGTAGTTAGCTGCTGTTTTAAGGAGTAATTTAAGGTACTTTTACTTTACAAGAATTAGGGTACCGCGCAAAAAATTAAAACCCATAAAATTGTGAACAAAATTCGCATAGGTACCTATTGGATGCACCCAAGCGAGCGAGGGAAAGTCACTAGTATTTTAAAATTGTATTACTAACAGTAACCTATAACTCCAATTATAGTGTATCTGTAACTCAAAAACTGCTGTCTTGCCATGATACAGACATACGCAAAGGAAAGAATATAATATTAGGTATACGAGTATATCATTTGTCAGACAATAACAACAGTTACCATGATAACAAACAACTAACTAGCGTGCTAGCTGTCTTTCACTTTAATCTATCTTTAACAGCTAGCAAGTAATCTCTTATCACTTTTAAATAGGAGAGGTATTTTATCATGCACAGAAAAAAATAGCTTTAATTTGATATATAAATAATGAATATACGCCATGAACGTATAAATGTAACACAATTTGACCTGCCTACACCCGGCTGCGAAGAGGTTGCGGCTAAGTGCGCAACGGCAGCTATCACTTTTAAAATGAAGTGGAGTATAATTCATTTTAATAACAAATGCATCGTTTTTGTTCCAATAAGTCAATTATTAATTTAATTAAACATACTAGCGGGCATATTTTAATAGGCACCCCGGTCAAAACATATTGTCCAATTTATTATTGTATATACAAAATTGATTTTGATTAAATACTCTATGAACGTAACAATCTTGCAGCTGGATCTTAGTCCAGGAGAAGTTCGACAACGAACACTCTGACACAAGATATTTATATATTAGAAAGAGATTTTACAGTCCATAGTAAAATACTATTTGTGTAGAGATTATTATAAATAAAGTGTCGAGAACAGTGCACGTCGAAGTGTTTTCATACCAGATATTTGTAATGAATTTTTGCGGTTACGTTCACTAGGTTATAGCTTTTCATCTATTATATAATACGTTTAACAAGCAATTTAATCGATGTATTTTTATAGTATCTAAAAGTTGGAGATTTCTTTAAATGAAGAAGATTGGACGACATGTTTGGCACAGTTTGTGACCCTACTTGCTGTGCCAGCATCCCCGGGTTCGAATCCCGCTGGGGGTATTAATTTGTGTGATGAGCACGAATGTTGTACTCCAGTCATAGGTATATATTTATAATATGTACATATGTATTTAAAGTTCTATATGTGTAGTGTATCAACTATTTGATATCCACAACACAAGCCTCGTAGCTTACTATGGAACTAGATGGTGCTGTGTGTTAATGTCTCAACACATATAAAAAAATAAAAACTAAGATACTTTAGCTATGTATATGTAGCCAACTATCATCCCAGGGGACACAATTTAATGTATAGAGATAAAAAGCCAATGTTACTATCCAGCCTCTAAACTACCTTTGGGCATGAAATTGCGTCAATTCATTGCTTTGAGGCTATAAAAAAGGAGGGCAAATCTAGATACAAATTTTCGCATCTATAAAGTTTGTATGTAAAGGAATTCATATATGATGTTTTATAACTAATAGATATATTTCATAATATTGATTATCAAACACGCTATGTACACAAACGTGAAAAATTATATGTAACTAGCTACATACCTTCCCTTCGCTCGTTTGCGTCCCTAAGCTTGAATGGTTTCGATACGCATAAAAGACAAACTTCCGATGGAAAATTATTTTTATTTGCGCTAGAAACTTTCGCAGGTGTATACTACATAACTCACTGGAGCTTCATCACAATCGGATCAATGGTTTAAGAATGCATAAAGGACAAACATACGAACATACATACTAACAAAACCGATAGGCAGATACCTACTGCCACAGACCTTGTTTGGTGGAAAAAAAATCTAGATCTCAATAACAGCGTCACCTATAAATATCTACCTATACTCTATAAGAACCATCCACATGACCCCACAAGTACACAAAAAATATAACTCATCAAAATCAGTCAAGCTATTAGGAAAAGAATCACAAACACACGCACAGCGGATCGCTTTATATATAAATATAATCGTCTCACAATGTGACCTAAAAGTCAGGAGCAATCAGAATGGCTATATTTGTACAGTAATAAAGTTGTATTTATTACATTTAAATAAAATGAACAGAGTTTTTTTTCTACTAAGAAAAGGAAAGTGACACTGAATCTAATTCAGTTTTTTTGTTCAAATAAAATTTCACCTTATACAATTTTTATCTGCTTATTTACAATACAATACATTATTATCTTCAGTAAAAACTCCCTATCATTCTTCTCTATTATTATATGTATATTATATACTCTTTCTTATCTATTATTATATGTAAATATTAGCTATATGATAAGAAAGTAAAGCCTATTTTTATCAATGAATTTTAAAAATAGGTCATAAAATAATAATTTTAAACATAAAAAATACGTGTCGAATTGAGAACCCCTCCTTTCGGTCGAGTCGGTTAAGTAAGTTATAAAGCTTATTCTAACATGGAAAAATTCAAACAAAATTTATTTCTTTATATCAAATGAAATACCCTTAAATATAAATCTTACCGAATTTATAAGTATAGCGCTGAAAACTGGACTAACTTATCTTAGTAACAGCATACCTGAAAAAGAAAATGCAATTAATTTTAAATGGTCTAGAGTTTATACTAAGTTTAAATATTCATATTTGTTACACTTTTAGCTTATTTGTCTGTAATACTATATATTTCTTTTGGCACGTTTGAAAAAAAATATGTGAGTAAAATTTTTACGATGCGCGCGCACACCGACAGTCAAAAAGCGGCATGATGAAGTTAGCTGAAAGCGACGTGATGAAGTTAGCTGAAAGCGACATGATGATTAGCTGCACTCCTTTTACAAACAGAGAGTTGTGACATACGGGATGAAATCTTTAGCTATTTCTGTTCTGTTACGCCAAAGAAGTGTAGCTTCTTACATGCGTATACAAGTACACACAAACATTTTTTTTAGTAATTTAACAAAAAAGAAAATACCAATTTCAATTAACCCTGCAACACGGCCACTTTTCACTGCCTTCTTACATTCCAACTGTAAATTACAGGATTTACCCCATGGGGGGTCGGATGGCGGATAAGTTTTATGAGAGTGCTTAATTTATCTTGAGATATACGCTACCAAGATCCTCTTTCGTGTCGTGTTCATGTTTATTAGAATTTAAAGTATTGGAATCTTTTAATACTATGAAGACATCGAAATCGAATTCAAAATACAGCAAAATGAGTACACAATATAAGCAAAAGTAGGTATACGTTATGTACGAATATAACGATAAATAATAATAAATAATAATAATAACGACTAAAAATAAAATAATTAAAATAAATCTATAAAAATTGACGACACGTTTGGCTCAGTATGTAGTAACCCTACTTGCTGTGCCAGCGGTTGCGGGTTCGAATCCCGCTGGGGGCATTCATTTGTGTGATGAGCACGAATGTTTGTACTCCAGTCATGGGTGTTTATATTTATAATATGTATGTATTTAAAGTTATATATATGTAGTGTATCAACTATCTAGTATCCATAACACAAGCCTCGTAGCTTACCATGGAACTAGATGGTGATGTGTGTTAATGTCCAAACATATTTATTTATTTATTTATAAATATCTAATATCATTTTCATATATCTCGTCATCATGTAATGATCTAACCGACTTTGAAAACGATGAGTTTAATTCGACTTTTCTATGACACGGGCTATATTTGTAAAATGAGGTGCGATTTTCATGGCTTTTTTGGATATGTACAATGTACATATAATTGAATACAGCACCCTTAAGTGGTCATAATTAGTAATGGTAATATGACCAAAGCAATCCAAAAAAATAATTTTATTAAGTGATACTTTCTGAAAACTGTGAAGACTAAGCCTTTAAGTATAAGAAAGATTTAGTGCATTTTAAATTATAGTGCGACAAAATGTATGGTATCACCTCGAGCCTGCCTCTAATAGCTCTTGTAAAAAGTACGTAGGACTTTATTTATATATATTTTTATTTACAAAAATAAGAGTAACAAGTAATCTTGAACTACTAACTTTAGGGGATCATGTTTAAATGTATAAATCACGTCAGTTTCACCCTAACATTGCACAATTTATGTACCGTTAATTGAAAACTTTTGTAACGAAAAATTAATAACGTTTTAGAATTTTTATTACTTAAGCAATTAATCTCGATTCAACGTAATACTTTCTTAAATTTACGCGAATATTTGACATTTTAAATAAAACTATAATTTCGGATTTCTTTTCTCTCTCGTGACCATGACTGCTGGAAAGCATTCGAAAAACCTAAAACCTACAATCAAAATGAATCCGCATAAAATCCGTAAAAATTAGTTTTATTTAAAAAAATCTTGATTCCAGTTATTGTTTAAAATCTAAGGCAACCGAGCTCGTGATTATCTAAGTGAAATTTTTCCTATAGCTTACTTTGTGGTCTTTGGGCCGATTTTTTAATCGCCAGGTTAAATCTTACTCGACGGATAAGTAGCAGGTACATTCTCTATGATTTCTATAAAATTGAAATAATATTCATATAGACAATGAGACTTATCTCTCGAGTGAAATTAAACTGGAAATTGTAAAATGGGCAATAAGAAGAAAAATTAAAATTGGTTTAGGTTCTTAATAATGAAAATGCATATACATTAATATTCATGATTCCTTTGCGAAGTAGTAAGAGATACAGATAGGATGGAAATTTAATAAATTAGGAGAAAAATTAACAAATTAACTTATACTTATTGTCTACAAAATAATATACTTCAGAAATTTTATCTCCAATAAATTACAAGTGTCCTTTCAATATAAGTACATAATATAATATTTAAACACTTTTTCATTTATTTAGAAGCAATTCAAAACATACACATGCAATCTACTTTATCAAGTGCCTATAGATCACGGTAGATGGCGCTGTTGAAACCATACAAATCACGTCAGTCGCGCCCTGACCTCACCCGCGAGCACACGTTATTTATGCGTCACGCAAGTGGTTTTATTGGGAATTTGTAGCCATGTCACCACTCGGCTTAGCGTCGAGTAATGCATCCTACAATTTATGTTTCTTTTACTATAGATTAAATGGAAATAAAACTAGTAAAATGGACAATATCATTTGAAATATAATGGAACATTAAAAATATAATATTTTATGTAAGATTTATTTTAGAATAGTGTTATTAAATTACTTCTAGAAAACAGAGAATAAAAACAAAACTAAATTATAACAACACAGACTAATAAAAACAAAATATTTCTAAATATGCTACACAATACTTCCTAAATAAATATGTTGGGACAGTAACACACAACACCATCTAGTTCCATGGTAAGCTACGAGGCTTGTGTTATGGATACCAGATAGTTGATACACTACACATATATAACTTTAAATACATACATATTATAAATATAAACACCCATGACTGGAGTACAAACCTTCGTCATCACACAAATGAATGCCCCCAGCGGGACTCGAACCCGCGACCGCCGGTACAGAAAGTAGGGCCACTACAAACTGAGCCAAACGTGTCGTCAAAATCTAAACGTGTCGTCTAAATGCATTCGAATTAATTATTATTAACAGCCCTGTTCATTATTTTATATTTAATTAAAAGAAGCCTCTATTAAATTTCCTTAGGAACAATACAACTAACCTTCCTTTACGAGCGTGGGGTGCTTTCAACCCGCGGCCCACCTTGAAGCATCAAAACAACCACACCCGACACTTGAACGCTCATTTACGGAATGGGCTGTTGTAGAAATGAAATATTTTATTCGGCATAAATTTAATGTTTCCACCGAGCTCAATGATCTGTTAACGTTTTACGTGCGTATAAAGTGAAAAGCTGCTGTATTTATCCAAGGTTTTCAGTTTAATATTTGAAATGACGATTATAATGTAAATTGTAACTTACGTAATAAATGTACATAAATACAAAATATTTCTTTATTCCTGATAAAGAAATATTTTGTATTTATGTAGATCTAAGTATTTAAAATAATAAAATAAGTAAATTTAACACTTTTAAAACATCATAGTAAATTTGAATATACTCGTTCGTGACGACGAAAGTTTAGTAAGACTATGAAAAAAAAACATTTAGAAACTATAAATTAAGTTCAGTGAAATCTTGGGAGATGGCGCCCCTCGGTGGGTGGTGTACCATGTGGGTTGCTCCTGGTACATCTCTGATAGCAGAGTGGATTGTGGGAATAACCCTTTAGTTGTTATGGTCTACTTCGGTAGGCCTGCCGTCGGGGCGTCATGGTTGAGTGAGAGAGTTTAGTTGGATTGTAGTGGGTAGTACTGGTTTTTCTAGCGGATGAGTCCCACATAACCTGTAGTTACGTATGCGTAAATGCATCTCCAACGTTAAAAAAAGTTTACTTAGTAAAGTCTTTATGGCTCAAATTTATTTGGAAGAATTCACAGATTAAAGCTTCTTTTCGAGTCGAGGAAAGGAGTCAAGGAAAAATGAGAAAAAACAATGGGTTTCAGATGTCATGAAATCCGATTTTCCAATCTTTGGATAAATAGAATATTTATTTAGAAAAATATAGAATTTATCTTCTCTTGTTAAAGGTGTTTTGACCTAATTAAAAGGACTTGTGACTAAAGCTTTTGAACGAAAACAATTATAGCTTTTATATCGTCAGTTTATAATATAGAATAAAAGTTTTTTAAACATGTTCTTAATAAAATTAGTGTTATAAAATTTTAATTTCAAGCCAACTTTTGAATTGAAGAATTGCTTAAGAATTATCTATGACTTAAACAGGATATTTAATTTTTTAAACTCTTTTCCAGAAACACTTGAGCAATTCAAAACAAATATTGAATCACATAACGAAATATATAAAAAATATATAATAAAGACAACAAAATAAAAAAAATTACATAAGGGATGCAAAAAGCTTTAAAAATGAAGTCATCAAAGTAACGAGCGAGGCAATGGGGCGTGCAGTGCGTGCGGCGTTTGAGGGTTGATCTGCTCAATGGCCACGATAAAAACATGTGTTGCATTACGTTATGTAATTAGTTTTGTAAAGAACATGCTTCCATTTGTTTTATTAAAGTAAATTTTTAGTTGTTGTTGTTAGTGACATGCTTTGTCTTTTAACAATGTTTGGATTTTATGTAAAACTAGCGACTTACTCTGCTTCGCTCGGGTACGTCCCTAAGTACGGAGATTTTGTTTAGGATTTCATGGGTTTTGATTTTTTGTGCGGAACTCTTAATTCTTTGTATAAAATGAAACTAGCTTAAGTTACTCCTTATAATATCGGCTATTTGCTAGCATAAGTCCAGTCAAAATCAAAAACAAGCAGACGGACGAACAAAAATTTTTATTTTTTAATATATTATACATATAAAAATGTTACTTCAACTCATCACTCTATTGCTAGGCAGCAATAAAGTAAAAAATAGTAATTAGTATATACCTACTAAAAAAAAATTACATGCTTTTAACTACTACTAAAAAATTTAATTAAAATGGTTTTAAAACACAATACAACAACTGTAGCTACAGTTCATTTTACATTAAAATATTAGGTTGAATCAAATGGCGTGACAACGTACAGTCATTCCCTAAAGATTTGTGTAATCGTTGTTTACATTCACTTTAAATGTTTATGAAGAATTTTCATTCGAATGAAAAAGGTGATAATTTTTTAAAGATATTATCTAATAGTTTTTTTTTGTTTAAAGATATTTTTTAAATGTTATCTATACCTACTAATATACATATAAAGTTGTAGAGTGTTTGTCTGAATGATGTAATCTCCGGGTCTGGTGGTCTGATTTGATATTTTTGCATTTTATAGCATATTTATTGAGGAAGATTAGGCTGTCTTACATTACACTTCAACATACAAAGGCATAGTAATTTTATAAAATTAAATATATAAGAGGACAGTCACAGGCAGCAGATAGTTTTTATCAAAATTATCAAAACATTTACATTCATACAATAAAAGGGCTAAATTTTATTATTATATTCTACAGCAGACTAAAGAAATTTCGTCACTATTCAAACATATCGCTCTCATACGAGACAACCAGCAAACAAATATAAAACACACATAGAAGATTTATTCATACACTAAAAAGTCCTTCACCCTACTTCATTAGACATTCTTAACAGTATAATAACGCAGACTGAAATAAACCACAGAGAGCTGACTAAGGATGGTTACATACGTTTAAGAACGATTAAATATTAATATACAAATATATATAATGGAATAAGAATGAGCTAGAAGTTTTGTAATTTACATTTGGTAAAGAAGAAAAGCTAGACGAAAAGGTTTTAGTTGTGTGAGATACTTTTTATCCCGACAAAGATTAATAAATAAAAGTTCAAATTCCATTTTTATGTAAAAAAACTTTTAAACTTATTAATTTCCAAGAATGATGTAGAAACAGAAATAGACTTTCATGCGAATCCCTTAGCAAAAACTAATCTTATTACTATTATAAATGTGAAAGTTTAGATGTTTGGATGTTTGTTACTCAATGCCAGAACGGCTGAACGGATCTGGGGATGTAATTCGGCACAGAGATAGATAATAGTCTAGAATAGCACATAGGCTACTTTTAATCCCGGAAAAATAAAGGCTACTTTTAATCCCGGAAAAATATACGGTTCCCGTGGGGTAGATTTTTAATATAAATGAATATGATTTCACAGTCAAAAAAATTTAAAATCACACCATATTATTATAATATACCTATTTTCAAAATTTAACTAAAATCAATAGCATATACATTTGAAAGTTTATAAGCAAAATAATTCGTGTGAGCGTGGACTAACCACTAAACACTAAATAGCTTTTAAAGCACGAGTATGCGAGTTTATGGCCTTGCATTATAGCTGATGCATTTTGAAGCAACCACTACAATTCATCACTGTAATCTACTAGAATTTCTGATAAAGTAAACTTGAAAATTTACAATACTATGAGGTGGGTCGCCTAGGTACTAAATATTTAAAATTATAATTACTATCATTCTGGGCGACGAAGCTACGCTCGGTGTTCTTTGGGTACGACATAAAAATTGCTTTTTATCAGAAAAGACACTTTTATAAACTTGAAAAGCAAAACCTATTCTAAATACAAAATTTGATAAAAATTGTTACAGCCGTTTCCGAGCTACACGACATAAATACGTACCTACAAGAATTGCTCATTTAATATTACCTAGGTATAAGATTAAAGCATTTACACAAGAATCGCTAAGAAAAACTCGTAAAATACTTGTCCTGTTATCTCGTCTAGTCTAGTCGAATTTCGACCACTGGGTGAACACTAGTGAGAATAATTTAATTTATAAGTATACTAGCTACTCACCCTCGCTCCGCTCGGGTTCGTCCCTAGATACGTTTTACTACTGAGTATAGATTTCTCAGTTTTAATCATAGTAATATACAATTATGTACTTCTAAAAATATATAGTTATATTATTGAATTGGGCAAAGCTACTAGTTGACTTGGCTCGTTACTGGTGTGGATTAACCGGCTTGGCGCTAAACTTGGTCACCGTCCATAGCAAACTAGACTATTGCCAAAAGCTAACTAACTTGAACAAAAATAACATTTCCTACTGAAAGTGAATGAATTTCTTTAGTTTTATATTTTAAATGAAACCCTATTTTTGAGGTTATTTCCGGTTTTATTTTCATTTTTTGTGAGAGACTAAGGTTTTTGATATCTCAAACAAAAGTCTATTATTTATAACTACCGACTTATATAATAAAAGCAATTCTTTTTTTGGGCACCAACCTTCACGTACGTCGCAGAATAACTCACCAAAGTTTTATCATAATCGGATGAATGGTTTGGAACGTATAGAGTATATACATTGATTTTTATTTATATAATATACTAGCAACTTACCGTCGCTTCGATTTCTTCCTAAGCTTGAATAGTTTAGGATCACATAAAAGACAAACGTCAAAGGAATTTCTTTTAAGGGCCAGAAACGCAGGCGTATAGAGTATGGTGGGTACCAGAGTTTCATCACAATCGGATTAATGGTTTAGGAAAGCATAGAAAACAAACATACGAATATTTTTGACAACAGGTTTCGCTCAGTTTGTAGTGACCCTACTTATTGTGTCAGCGGCCGCGGGTTCAAGTCTCGCTGGGAGCATTCATTTGTGTGATGAGCACGAATGATTGTATTCCAGACATGGGTGTTTATGTTTATAATATGTATGTATTTAAAGTTATATATGTGTATCAACTATCTGATATCCATAACACAGGCCTCGTAGCTTACCACGGAACTAGATGGTGCTGTGTTTTAATGTCCCAACATATATCTATTTATAAAAGAACATTTATATTTATTTTTATGGATACCTACACTAAACTTTATGTACCGAAACGTAGGGTGATATACTGAGTGGTATTTGCTTGAGTTATTAAGTCATCATTAAATACATTTTACAAGAACAAATTATGAGTAGGGATTAGTCCATTCTTTATCGCGTGACTATTTATGTTTATTTCACATTTTTCTTTGCGGGGTATACATTATAATAAAAATATATTACTGTTCTTATATGGTTTACACCGATATCGACTCGTGTCTTACGACAGTACCTAACATAAAGGGCGTGTTCAAACAAATTAGATAACTTGGATATTCGATTTGATTTGTGTTGATTAAATTTCTTTATTATTAAAATAACACTTTCTTAGACTCACGCGAATATTTGAAATTTTAAATAAAACAAAGTTTTGGGTTAATTATTTGCTGTTTTAAAGTACATTGTAGAGACCTCCCGTAAACATGTTTGCTGTAAAGCATTCAAAATATCAGGAAAAATCTCAAAATAAAACAAACATTTTTTTTTTCTTTCATGCATCCGAAAGGCAAAAATCGAGGTGATTTTTTGCAAGATAACTTAAAATAATAGGTTATAATATAGCTATAATGTAATGGAACGTACCTACAACATAAATATGTTATGCAGTTATGCGATAATAGCTGCAATTGTGACTCATCCGTCATGTGCAATGAGTAATCGTGACGATTTTCATTAAGAGCTTTCTATGCCAATTAATAGTGCAATTATATGGAAGTGTAGCAAAGTTCAGTCACCTATAATTGTACTATTAAAGATACTATTCAAAAAAAATTCGCTGTTTCTAAAATGTACTAATTTATAAAACTAGTAAAACTACTTAAAGTAAATAAAATAATATAAAATAGAAATATTTTATTTGAATAAAGACATTATAGTGTTGACAAAGTTTGTGGTTAAAGTCCCCTTTTGAGCAAGTAGGTAATTTTTGCCTGTATTGTAGACCCCGCCCTTCCATAACAAAACGTACTGATTTGACCTTAATCTAATTATACAAGTTAATACTTTAAACTTAAATAGGTAAATTAATTTAGGTGAAAATTAGTAGAACATTATAACAGTCTTTCAAAATAATTAAAATTTGTGAGCTTGCGTAGGAATGCGTGTGCGTGTGCGTATGAATGCGTGTGCGTGTGCGTGTGAGCGTGCGTGAGTGGGTGTGCGCATGTATGTGAGAGTGTGAGAGTGTGAGTGTGTGTGTGTGTGTGTGCGTATGTTAAGACTTGTGATGATGAAATGGTATTTTATAAAGATTAAAATTTAGAAGTTGAAATTGATGCAATAAACAGATAGATAAGACAGATTTGTTTTTGCTTTTCTAGAGGTGAACCCGAGCGAAGCGATTGTGAGCCACTAATATATACTAAATTTATTCAATAAGTGCACGTACTTAATTATTATGAATTAATTAATAACTAGTAAGTAAAAACTATATATTTCCCTTGCTCAAAGGCTTTAATGTGCGACAATGGAGCTTAATTTACTTTGCCAATGTAATATAGAATAGAGAAGACAAACGTAGATAATAAAATGTAATTTAAATTCATTCTTACTCGCGTTATATAAATTTATTAATAAAATCGTTGACATTTACCTCAATAGGTATACCTTGAACCATAAACCTATGATATAAAACTTCAAAGCGCCATCTATTTCTAGCTTTTATGACAATACAAGGGCATTTATTTAAGCGTTTTAGTTTTATGAGTTAGCTCGATATTGGCAATAAAGTGTTTGAAAATATTTAATGTGAAATGGGTGTTTCGACAAATCTTTTAATACGTTATCATTTTAAATTCGTAATAAAATAACATGTTTATATATAAGTGAGCAAGTAAATTTATATGTTCGTGTATATTTAAAAAATAACACAGTATCAATGCGAAAGTTGAGTGATTAAGTAAGCGACTGAGTGTCTTACTTCTTTGCTTAAAGTTAGTACTTTAAAAAAAAATTTATGAAAATTTGGAACCTACCATGAGCTCTACCTTCATCGTTATCTGATTCTTAGGGCCAATACACACTGTAGTGCCTTTCACTGTCCGTTCTCGATCGGATATCTGGTAAAGCATTGGCACTATAGTGTGGGTCGGTTTTTACTGAATTCACAGCGGAACCCTAACCCACATTGCAACGTGGCGTTGCAGGACTGTTTATATCTTGAATTAATACATGATTTATATACTTTTTATTCAAGTATCACATGAGCCGGAACCACGGGAAAAGCTATTACATGACATAATACTTCCTTAAATTCTTCTCTCTTTAAATTCTTCTCAGATTTTATCGCGGATATATTTTGATTTTTGCTTCTGGACGTTTCGAATGCTTAAAATAATACCTACTTTACATTTTAATTCTATCATTCA
The DNA here is from genome assembly GCA_951806755.1 of Brenthis hecate. NCBI lineage: Eukaryota > Metazoa > Arthropoda > Insecta > Lepidoptera > Nymphalidae > Brenthis > Brenthis hecate. The sequence goes on from OX638250.1 coordinate 16,787,595, forward strand.
ACTATATTTAATACAAAACGAACATCAAGTTGAAGCAAGCGAAGCCACAAAATAATAGCAGTTAAACATGAACTAATAAAAATTCTAACATAACATAATAACATAAATTCGCTTATCGCAAAGCATCGACAATCGACATATTTGAACAAGGCACAGCGACACTGACCCTCTACGAGTATAACAACTCATAATGGTATCCCCCCACTTAAGAGGCTATCACATAAATTTGTCAAGTCACCCTCTCAAAAGTAGTCATAAGCAACTCCCATAAGTTAAATGAAATTTTATGAAATTGGGTAGGATGTGAATTAACAGTCATTTGAGAAGTAAATGTTAAAGTTATGAAATTTTCTAACCGATTTCAAAGAAAAGAGGTTATTAATTCGACCTGCATTTATGTAATAAAATAGTATTGGAATTTTAAAATAATCATATATGTTAATCTATTGTGCGCATTAAATGTATGTATTTACTACATATGTATGTAGTCTTAATATTTCTAAGAAACTACTAATCGGATTTTAATAATTCATAAATGTCTTAAAATCTATTACTCTGAAAATTTATTAGCTTTCACCATATGGCTCAGAACAATCGAAAATTTCATCAAAATCAACTGAGTACTTAGTTTGGAATTTTAAGCAATAGGCTTATAACTCTATTGCTCCCAACTTAAAATTATATTGCTTTTTCCAGATCTCCTTGTAGTAAGGAAGGCTCGTGCCCAGCAAAAGGACGTTAAAAAGGGCCGAATACAGGTAATTCTTTTGCTAGTAGTCTTTGCCGACGGCTCCACTCCTGACATACCTGTTCGTCAAAAAATACTCTTCAATGTGTTAATCTACCATATAAACTATCTCCATTCCAAATGTTATTCCAATTCAATGAGGCATTACATCGTAAAGAAGTAACAAACATACTCACAAAGTTTCGTATTTATAATATTAGTGTGCTTAAAATATAGGTATTTTGTTATGCCTACATTTTAATGTATTTTCTCATGTTTTATAATTTAGCTATAAATGTAATAAATATAGTTTATCGATTTAGAGTACAAAAAAAAAACAAAACATACATACAGACGAACATAAAACATCATGCTTTTGGGAAGTCGGTTAGCTAAAAATACTAATCCATTTTGAAAACAAAACATAACAAATATCCCTCAATGGATGGACAGAGGAAATAGTCACCATATTAATATACATACAGAATACCACCACTACTAACGTAACATTTGATTGGTTTGTGCGGCACGGTACGATATTAAAACCCTACGTTTCCCTTTAAAATATTAGTGGAATCTGAAAAGCAATTATATACAATTCAAAACATATCATACTCGTATCATACGATAAAAATAAAAATAATCAAAAGTTTAAAAATATTTGGAAAAAATGTAAATGTGATTCAGATTCAAATTCAAAATATTTTATTCAGCATTAAATTATTACATTTTTTTTACAGAACGTCATGAGTCTGCTACCAGGAAAGAAGAAGCCTCAGACCTGAGAAGAACTGTAGAAGGAAACTCAGCAGGACTAATATTAACTCGTTTTTTTTTTAAGTAAAATTATAATTTACAATATTTCTATCAAGTTCCCTCACTAAATCGCAATTCTACTCCTTTCTCTTCTCCATCGAAGTTCTTCGCGCAACATTTTTTTATAGTATTAATATTTAATTATCAAATAAAAATGATATCAATAAAAATAAAAGACAGTGATGGTAACCCAGTTTTAACTTGCTCGCTTGGGAAACCGAGTGAAGCAGGTTCAAATCCGGGTCTCGTACCCCAGATATTTTCATGTGTAAATTATTTTCCAACATGATTACCACTTGTCAAAACATAGTCAGGAAACCTGCATGCCTGAGAGAACTAGCAAGTTTTCAAAAGACATGCGAAGTCCGCCAATCTGCACTTGGCCAGCATGGTGGACTATGGCCTGATCCCCCTCGTACTGAGGCCCGTGCCCAGCAGTGGGACGTTAAAAAGGACTTCATCAAAATCCTTAAATAACTAGATAATTTATAAATACTAGTTATACAAATAAAAATAACTAAAGTTTTGTCTAAACTCATACTTGTACAGCTTTTCCGAATAAATGGTCAAAAGCGTTAAAGGCAAATTTATTGCATAGTTGCATACGATAGCTCGTTCATCTTTTTTTGTTAAAAGAATCAGGAACCATCCATTGTTTCAAGCAATAATAGAAAACTGTGAAAAATTACACTCTCGTTGAAAATTTAAGCTGAAATAGAATATTTTCAAATACATTGTACATTTTAGGTTATTTCTAAATTTAAAATATTTTTTAAATTATAAACTAATAATCGCTTTAATATTTCGATTACTGCTCTTCTATACACATAGTAAAATTCTGAGTCGAATCTGTACATTAAATATAGTTTTTTGAAATATTTGTCTATCTGTCTGGGAAGGCGTCACGAGAAAACCACTGGGAGGATTTTGATGAAATTTGGTATGATGATAGCTGGTTATCCGGGTTAAAATATTAGTTACTTTTTAATGCTGGTTATTGCTACTAGGCGAACCCGAGTGGAGCGACGGTGAGTCGCTAGTTTGATATATAGGTATAAATCACAGTTCAACTAAATTAACTGGTGTACTACACTTAATGTTTTAATTAACTTAAAACACTTAATTTACAATAAATAAAATTACAAATATACTTAATAACATAAACAAAACAAATGTACACTTAATTATTACTGTACAAGCCATGTTTGCGCGGAATAGTGTAATGTTGGCTAACTAAACTATAACTAAATTGATGTATTAACTAAGCATATAGAAATCAGAGTTACAAAGAAAAAAAAATAAGTTTTGAATGTAAACTCAAACAAGTATAAAACATCAAAATTTAGAACCTACTAAACAAAAATCTTACATTTTCATTACAACATCTGATTAAAACAACAATTTTCCTTTGTACTACTCACCTCTACTAAACTCAACTAATCCGCTTGGAAAATATTCTGCGTTAATGGATGAAACCATCCAAGCAAAAGAGCCAATTAGCCTTATCGTCCATTAAATATAGTATTATATAGCATTAACTAGCTAAGTGTCTTCATGTGTAGCTTTCGTTATTGTAAAAGAAATATAGGTAGAATAGCATTACAGCTTTAACAAAATGAGTTAATCTAAACTATAACAAGTTCAAAATAGGTAACTAAGAAATACTGAAATTCCTTAAAAAAAAACGAAAATTGTTACCATTGCAATTATGGAGAGTAATACAGACTTTCCATGTTAAATGACGTAGTTAAAGGTGAACTTATCCCATCCCACGGACTTCTATGATGAATATCGAGGCCTATATCTATACATATAATAAAATTGTAACTAAGTCGAATCTGTACATTAAATATTTTTTTTGGAAAATCTAATTGAAATAGACATTATTATCGATACAGAGTCCGAATCTGTAGTTTTTAGAGTTTTTGTCTGTCTGTTACCGCATCACGAGAAAACCACTGGACAGATATTGATGATGATAGCTGGTTATCCGGCTCAGCATATAGGCAACTTTATACCGCGAGAAAATATCTTATTTCTGAGAAAAAATACAAAAACTGCATTATAAGAGTATACTAATATGTAAAACCTAAGAATTTGGTTTTTGGTCATCTGAACGCGGGCGGAGCCGCGGGCAATGCTAGTTAAGAAACTAAATACGCATAAAACAAACTAAATAAAGTGATTGCTCGAACCAAGCTAGCCTAAAATCCTAACAAAATGTTAAGTAAATACATAAATCCATCAAGAGCTCTAAGAGAATATAATATTACTAGAACTATGAATTTTTCATTCTGAACGAATAGGTATCACAGAGGAAAGCCCTTATAACTTATTCATTCTTAGCTATAGATTCTTTGGAGGGTCAGCCTCCGGCCCTTTAATTAACGACTCAGCGAGTTCATTATAAGGACGAATTTAAAACTAATTCCTGCAAGGGAGTGAAACAATTTACTCTTATCCGAGATTAAAGTGAAGAGATCGCGATTTGATACATAATTTATTAAACTGGCTTTTAAGGGGGTTTTCGATCTGGACGGGTTGAGCAAAATTATAACATTACTAGATTATACACGCGGTGCTGCTCGTATATTTTATTTACGTATAGCTATCCCACTTTTAGTTCGTACTGTTTTATTCAAGCCTATAACCTTACTCATTAAATAGGTTTTTTATTTTTTCAAATCTTATCTTACTACTATATAAGTGGGAAAATTTGGATGGATGGATGGATGTTTGTTACTCAATCACGCCAGAACGGCTGAACGAATCTGGATGAAATTTAGCATAGCGATAAATTACTTTTTATACCGGGAAAATGTACGATTCCCGTGGGATAGATTGGTTATTGTTTTTCACTAGGGACGAATCTGAGCGAAGCGAGGATGAGCCGATAGCATAGAAATAAATTCTTCCACATGACAAAATCTCGTCTGGAAACTGCCTTTGAATCTGCAATTTGACACCTGTAGGTAGTTTATAGGTAGACATTAGCTAGGAAGGACTTTACGACAGGCCCGAATTAAAGGGGGTTTAAATTCTATCGTAAGTTTAGAGACGTAAAGGTGAGCTATTCTGATAACAAACTAAACTCAATAATATCCAATTCCATATATTATATTTTAGAAAGAGGTTTAAAATGCTTTTTTATTCTTAAATCATTTTTATTATCAAAATTTCACAACTTAAAATAAATAGTAAATATTATTAACTAGCGACTCCCCCTTCACTCGGGTTCGTCTCTAGAAAAACAAATCTATCCCACGGGAAACGTACATTTTTCCGGGGTAAAAAGTAGCCTATGTGTTTCTGATGTATGAGCAATTTTATTGTAAAGTTTTATTAAAATCCATTCAGTAGTTTTTGCGTGAAAGAGTAACAAGCATCCATACATCTACACATGCAGACATCCATACATCCTCCCAAACTTTCGCATTTATAATATTAGTAGACTAAACCAAAAACTTCATAAAAAGCACATTACATATATCGCAACCAGCCTTCCGTAGATAAAGCTTTGTTGACAAAAGCATATGGTTGTGTCATTCAAAAGGGTGTAATTACAAGTCTCTTTGAAATTAGTCACTGCATGTATTCGTTTTGGTACGTCATATGCAAGGACATAGTTACTTTTCAAAGGACTTTGATTCTAGAATATATGAAAGTTATGACAATATCAAAAATTTTATAATGAGGAAATGCGTATAATGTTTGGCAGTATGGTGGAAAAGGATTAGAAGTACATTTATTTTAAGGTTTAGTATAGATTTCTAAGGTTCTATAAGATATTTTCTCAAAATCTATATAAATAGACTGACAGACAGACAAATAAAAGTTCTAAAAACAAGGATTTGGCCTTTTATCGATAACAATAACTATTTCAATAAGATTTTCCAAAAGTATTTAATGTACAAATACGACTCAGAATTTTATTATATATAACCTATATATTGTATATTGAAACAAAAAAAAGCTATACAACTTACAAAGTTAGAAAAGTGACGTAACGTTGAGATTTGCCACTATGTCCCCCTACCGCTCCTTAAACCATGAGTATCGGGTAATGGTCCTTAACCAAATTGGAATTTTATAAGAGAATATAAAAAAACGCTGTTTTTGAAGCAGCGACATAGGTCATTTTAATAAATATGTTTTTCGATTGTGATAGAATTATTGTAAAAATAGATAATAAATATCATTGTATATTCAATAAATAATAATATAAGCTTTTAGTATACAATGACATAATCAACTACTTTAATGATTTACGTATTTGCGTAGTATTTAGCTTATACCGCTTCAAACAAAGATCTTAGACTCGAGAATACAGAGAGGTCAAAAGAATAATTGATTTTTTCTGTTGAGAAATGCCCTTTACATATCGTCTTCCACTTCCCACGACGAGTGATAGATACATAATATATGTATTTATGTATTCAGCAATTTTTAACGACACTGCTGGGCACGGGCCTCCTTTCTGTCGCCTTTCTTGCGAGGGGGCATCAGGTCATAGTCCACCACGCTGGCAAAGTGTGGTGTAACTTGTTAGATTCTTTTAGACATGTAGGTTTCCTCACGATGGAAGCAAAACTTCACCGTACGATAAGTGCTAATCATAAATGAAATATCAGAGGTGCCAGACCCGGGATTTGAACCTCCTTCACTGGGACTCCCAAGCGAGTATGTTACCACTGGGCTACCACTGCTTTACAGACACATAAATACAACACAACCAAAATTGAACAATAAAAACTTAAAAAAAATATAAAATATAGATTATTATTATTAATTACATTTTCTTATTCTCCAAAGGAAGAAATCAATTTAGTTTCATCTTCGCCTTCGACGAATAGGTCAACGCTTGCCAAGTATAAAAGCTCTTAAAAGCGTTTTTGGCGAACGTTTTTGTGAACAGTTGATTTGTATTAGACCTTATCCTAAAATCGCCATTTATTAACTGTTTCAATTTACATAATCAATATTGAAGTTAATAAATACTGAAAGTTATTTAGTTAGTGGAATAAGTAAAACAAAAGTGGTACGAAGCTCTATCTCTTTATAATCATGTATACTTTATTATCTAGTTTGCATTATTGTTTATTATCATAGGATGCGTGTGTGTAATAAATCTATTGTTTTTAAACTAGACCGAAGAAAAAAATATATGTGGGTAATATATATAAATCCTTCATTTAGACTAACTTAATATCTACGATCTACATACATCCGTACATATATCAAGAGACAAAGGCATAATAGTTTAGTACCTTTTTCTTCTGTTTGTCAACCGATTTTTTTTTTGTTTAATAGCTATTGACGAACTTAAGTTTTATCAATAAAAAACACAGTATTTTTTATATAGATATATAAATTCTATTCATGTTTTTCTCAGATTTTCAATAACGATTTTGTCCGAATTTCGACCTAACAAACACTCACATTATCAAAAATACAATCACAACAATTAAGGCAAATTGAAACCGAATCAATCGTTCTAGCAATAAGTTTCAATGATCAAAATGTTTCATATATAAGAGACACCCAATACCCATCAACTACGACTTATCAATCAATGAACAAACAGTCATCGGTACACGATTATTTGACAAAGCGATTGTTTAAGATATAGGGGGTCGATAACTAATAAAATATATATGAAAAAATATCCACCTTACCTAGCTATAATAAGGGCTGTAATTGAATGGCGATTTGGAATAAAGCTTTGAGTAGCTAAAAGAGCAAGGGAAATACGTCATTAATAGGCAATAATATCAGCAAGGGGATCAAAAACAAGATAACTATTCTGATAGTAGAAAATAGAATTGTATTTCACTCCCCAAAGAATGCTATAAACTAAATAAATATGTTAATAAGGAACTGTGGGTATAAAAATTACTTTTAATTACATACATACATCATATCAAGATACGAAAGTGTTATAATAATCGAGTAATTAATTAATGCAGTCGGAAGTTGTTTGTTAAACGAGAAATTCACATACATTTTGGTAGAATATTAAGTAGTCTTCATATTATAATGAAAACTCTGTTTTAATGATAGAATAATTTTTATTCATAGTAATATTTTCTTATCATTTCAAATAATGTAGTGTCACGGGTTCGATTTTCGTAAGGACTGAATATTGGTTGAAAAAGTTTAAATTAATTACGAAAAAGTGAAAAAATTAAGTAATGTGATATTGTATAATTATGAGTAGCCACTGTCCAATTTATCGTCAAGATACATACGTTAACAGTTTGAAGTTAATTTTTAAAATAATAAAAATGATTAAGAATGAAATCTAACTCTTAAATTTCCAGATTTACATTATAATGTAAAAACAAGTAGGTAACATGCTAAAAATAAGATTTTACATAAAGTTACAGTAAGCCCACATCATCCCACAGCTGGGCACGTTTTTTTTATACCACGTCGGTGGCAATCAGGCATGCGGCCCGCCTGATGGTAAGCGGTTACCGCAGCCTATGGACGCCTGCAACACCAGGGGCATCACGTGCGCGTTGCCGACCCTTTAAAAACCTATTTACTATTTACGTTATATATTATTATATAATATTACTTATTTTTTACTTATTTACGTTATTTATTTACCTATTTACGTTTCCAGGTTTGGCGGTCTATCGCAAAAATAGGCCAATTTGGATCGAATTTGTCCAGTTCACCTCGCTACCTAGTTCGTGGTCTACTGCGACGCAGCTTCCCTGTCTCAGGGCTCCACTTTGTGGTAACTTTGGCCAACAGTTCTGCAGGCATACGCCAAACGTGGCCAGCCCAGTCCAGAATTCATATAAAAATACAAAAAAATTACTCAAGATCAAAGATCACTCAATAAAACAACATAGTTTTTAAACCTCAAATGATAAATCGATATTCATTACTAAATGAATAAAAAGTTTTTACGCTTTTTGTGCATGATTAAGCCGCAATTTTCACACTTGCCTCAGTTAAGCCAAACTTTCGCATATAAAGCATCCCATTAACCGCGGCCTGTTTGATGTTCAAAATTTCGCTTTAATTTTGTGCGAGGCATTAAAACTTAGACGATGTATCCAAAATATTTTGAATTTTATACTCGGGATTAAGGAAAATACATTGTTGCTGGCATTTCATAAATATATTCTTAATTTTAGCTCATTTTATAACAGACTACCCACGGCACTAGCAAATTAAATTTAGTTACTACGAGTAAGTATTATTTTTGTATAAAATATTATAAACTATAATAAGCTGATTATATTATTTTTTCATCTGCCATCGTTTCAATGATTTATTTGAAATAAATTTTCCGCTTATAATTACAGAATATAAACACCAATAAATATTTGATTTTTCCTAAAATATTACCAAACCTTATAACATAAATAAAAGGTAAACATGAACAAATAAACTCTAGGCAAATTTCTTAAATAAATATAAATTGAAGTTATGGAAATAATTAATCTAATTAATCGTGTTATTTGATAGCTACCTTCATATAAATTTATTTACAACTAGCGATTTACAAGTAGGTTGATTTCCCATACAAACTTTCATCCCTATTTTCACCTCCTTAAGGGATGATTTCTTATGTCCTTTCCAGGGTCTCAAACTATCTTCTTACCAAATTTCATCTAAATCGGTCCAGTAGTTTTTGAGTTTATTAGTTACAAACATACAAAAATAAAACTCTTTCATCTTTATAATAGAAGTGTAAATAAATAAAAATAAATAAATTATTGGTTTTTTTAATATTAAGCATATGACAAGAAGTATTAGTGCCTATAATAGGTATATAAAGATTGTATTCAGCCCTCTGTAACGTCATACGCTGGGTTAGGGCTTCCCTTCAATACGATAGATAGTATATAAAAACATTATATTTTTGTCAATAAACTTAGTTAAAATTCTTGTGGACTGAGAGAGTGAAGTAACGTTATTTCTAGTGTAGTCGCAAGTTTGATCGTTTTTACTTAAAAACAACACGTCTGAAGTAGCTTTTACAGTAATTGACAAAAAACTTTTGCTAACTTAATCATACCAGAAAAAGGAAGCTTACCGTGTATTGTAAAGCAATATACTTTCCAGAAGGAAATCAAAACTTTTACTACTAGATTTTCCTACTAGCAACAGTTATTCAAAATGAAAAATAAAATATATATTGGAACAAACTAAAAAGTTGCATTATAGATTGTACAGTAGTTAAATAAAAATACAATAGTTAAGTAAAAGTTAGTTAAAGTGATTGAAAAGGTCGCACACGTACAAAATAAAGTTAAGACTAAGAAGTAATACGAAAAAGTTAAGAGTGAAAGTGAAGTAATACTTGTAGAGCAATTAGTAGTGAAATTGTGTTCCAAACTGAAATAACTTATTCCTACGCGAAGACCGCGAGTATACCTGAACTATTGCCAGCAATAGATAAAAGTTTTAGAGATCACAATTAAAAAATCTAAATATATGAAAGACTGAAATTCGTATATATAAACATATATCTATAAGCATATACTTACATATAACAAAATTCTAACTGAGTCGAATCTGTACATTAAATATTTTTTGGAAAATCTTATTGAAATAGTTATTTTTATCGATATACTGACCAAATCTATAGCTTTTAGAAGTATTGTCTGTCTGTCCGTGTGATCGCATCACGAGAAAACTGGACAGATTTCGATGAAATTTGGTATGTTGATTTATCCGGGTAGGATACTTTTTACCGCAAGAAAATATCTCATTTCTGATAAATCTAGACTAACCGTAAAAACGTACCTAGTCACCCAAAAAAATTAAAAGCATTTAACAAAAATCAAACTCATGAACTTCTATACAAATGTATCTAACTCAGAACTCCTTTACAATGACTTCAAAGTTTCTATAAGTTAATTTACACCACACACATAAATTCTCTGTAATGTCACTTCTATTACCTTCTCAAAAATTGAATTAACGCGCGTATCCTTAATTTCGTATGCATAAAGTAGTTGCGATAGGAAATGCTGTGAAATTTTTGATTTGGGTCCCCTCCGCCTAAGGGTTGGCATCTCATTTATGTTGGAATATACAAATAAAAACCTTATTTACATCTTCAATTTTAATATAAAATATTAAAAAGTGGACAGTGTATTTAAATCGTTAGTTATATTTATATGATGAAACGTTTGGCTCAGTTTGTAGTGACCCTACTTGATGTGCCAGCGGTCGCGAGTTCGAGTCCCGCTGGGGGCATTTGTTTGTGTGATGAGCGCAAATGTTTGTACTCCAGTCATTGGTTATATATGTGCAGTGTAAAACGTTCAAAGCATAAAAATAAATGTATTCAAAAATATTTCAATTTGACTTTCTTTAATAATCTCTCAAAAATGATGTATTGTATCAGTAAAATAAATAATTTAGCAATATACGCGAGATAGCGAAATTCTCTTAAATCCAAGACAAATAAAACCTTTTCGAGATATACATCCCTTCATATTATATTTAATCTGCCTTACAAGCTACAAACAGACAGTCAATATTCATATAAATAATATGTACACCATATCTATATCACCCAAATAACGAAATAAATATCTAGAAAACGATATCTGGAGCTCATCCAATTATAGATATAATTTCGTAAGTCAATTAGGTGAGGCTGGATTATTAATAGTCAAGTTAAAATTAATATTAGTTCTGTATAACGAAGAAATTAATATTATTATGTTATTGTGTATATATATGTTGTTAGATATAGTAGATATTTCATTTGCCTTTGTCTGTCTTATAATATATTTTTTCTTGTTGATATTCTCTTTTAAATATTATAAGTATAAATTGTCTTACGGTGAAGGAAAACATTGTGAGGAAACCTGCATGTCTGAGAAAATTTAGCTAGTTTTTGAGAGACATGTGAAATCCGCCAACTCGCACTTGGCCAGTGTGTTGCACTATAGCTTGATTCCCCTTGTAGTGAAGGGAGGCCCGTGCCCAGCAGTGGGACGTTAAAACTTGAGTTGAGTTAGTTTGATATATAAATATTTTTCTATAACATCTTGCGGAAACCATACTTCATTTTTTCTTAAACTTCTGAAGTAACACTCAAACAGCGGGGTGACAAGTTTAATCTAAAGTTGGTGGGCCAAATAGGCCCCGGGCCGACTTTGAACAATTATGAGTTTGAAGTGTTATTTTAATGAGTTTTTTTGGATTTTAATATTAATACCGTGGATTTGAGTGTCATAAGTCTAGTAAATGGCATCAAGTACCCATTTTATTTCCACAACGTAAAGTCGAGAAATATGGTTTAGGGTAAATTACATTAATATTTAAAATATGAGGTACTTTAAGAAGTTTCTTCGAAATTATTATTTTGCTAAAAATTTTCATTTACAAGATAAAATTTTACTCTGGTATGAAATTAGTAATTATTATGCACTTTCGATTTTGTTGTCTTTTAAAACATTTTTTTTATAATATTACTTAAATTTTTAATGTTATTTTAGGATATATTTTAAAATGAAATTAATTATGTAGATAATTTACTTACGTCTGATTTACATATTAACAGAAGCTAAATATATCAGTCAACTATATTTTGGATTTGTTGTGTGTGCACCACGTACTAAAGAGCTAAAAACAGTAAAGAAAGGTTCTGAATACATTTAAATAGTTATTTAAAGGTAAATATTCTGGACTATGCATATTTAGTTAAGTATGTAAAGCAGCAATGCAAATATTCGACCAACAAATTCGGCTTTGTAAAATGTTTAATATTTCGTGCCAACGAGATTGACTTGTGTAACACATGGCATATGGCTAGCGTACTTTCATCTAACATCGTATATCGACATTATTTTGTATGGCATAAAGACCATTTTGATTTGAACGATTTATCATATAAAAACGATTCCCCAATGTCAGTAGATCAAAATATCTTTCGAGTGTATGTCATAGTTATATTCAAAATATGAAATCCCTTTTCAAGTGTTTGGGGATTATTAAATGTATTCCTATGTCGCAGATGTTTTACGATCTTCATACAGATCGGAGGGATCAGCATAATGGATTTTGGAGTGTCTATTTTACAATCAGTGCCAGTAGGGTTGATGGTACTTATTTGGTGTACGTTGATCATAAAAATTATTATTAAAGTTTTATTGGTAGTAAGTAATACATAATATTTATTATTATATTAGATAGTTATGTTTAGTTATAAATAATTAAAACATTGACAATAAGCAATAATACAAATTGAATTATAACAATAATTAATAAACATATTTACTTGTAACCATTAAATATTTTATATCACTGAAAAATATCATTATATTCTAATATATGTACGTGTAATATATTTTATAAATACGTGAGATATTCTAAAATTTTATTATAAGTACGTAAGTTCCAAGAACCGTAAAACCATATTACAGTATTCCCAAGAATCACAGATTTCGTAACACAGCGCTTATTTACATTTCAAAACAGCAGGAGGTCGAAACAAAGAAACTTTGCTCCACTTGGCTCACATAAGTAAAATAAGACACCAAATAATACGAAGATCCTGAAATAAAACCGCAAAGTGCCAACAAAGTCTCGCGTTCAGAAACAGATAAAACCGAAGAGTTGAAATGTTTAGTTGAAAACAAAGCAAAAGGTAGTAAAAGTTAAACGGCAGTTCATTTACAGCAAACTGGTGAATTAAAGACTGAGCACAAAAGGTTGTATAAAACGATTGTAGAACAATGGTTTCAAATAAGCATCATTGGGGCTACTTATCCCTTGGAGTGCCGCATTTCAACGCTGAATAAGCAATAAAATGAGGACTCCAAAAGCTATTAAATATACAACGAAATAATTGTATGCGATAGTAATAATTAATCGATCGGTCGTGGAATAGGAGTGGGGAAATTACATTCTATAGTTGAGGGGTCGTTTATGTTCGACCAAGCTATAAAGACTGTTTTCTTCAGAGAATGTTTGGTTCAAAATTGTGTCAAACAAAAAGTTTTGGCCAATCAATAGCCCATTTTCTGTAAACATGAAACTCCATAAAAATGTATACAAGGAACAAGCAAAAACACGACACCAACGAGCAACGATTCAGATATTAGATGTCAGTTTAATTTGGGATAAGCTCAAGGACTTGTGCTACCAAAGTATAGTAAAGCCGGAAGTGCCGTTAGGGACAATTTATGACGGAAATTCTGACGACGTGTCTGATGCGGAGTTGAGTATGAATAAATTATTGTTTAGTTCTCACTTTGTTTTGATATTATTATAGAGTTTCAAATACCGTATTTATTGTTGTATCAGGCGACTGTTGTGTTATTGTACGTGTGTAAATACTTGGAGGTTGTCAATTCTCTCCCCAGAAGGTCATATTTACTTCTGGCAAGATTTTATGTTATGTAAAGAATAAAGATGCTATAAAAAGAAATGATCGAGTAGACATCGGCGGTGTGATAGAAACAAATAAGTTTTACATCAAACCCATTGAGATTTATGAAAGTTTCATATATTTTATAGTTCTTCATAAATTTTTAATACTCTTGAGTCAAGCGAGGTTTTCGTATCAAAACTTTGTTGAATATAAAGTACTTACGCTTAGTTATATAACTAAAGTATAACAAAGTAATCAACAATTAATATAAAACTTTTAACATTTCTTTACTTTTTAGGGTCCGAAGGGTGGCAACGGAACCCTATTACTGAGCCTCCGCTGTCAGTCCGTCCGCCGTCTGTCAGAGGGCTGTATCTCGTGAACCAAAATAGGTAGAGTTGAAATTTTCACAGAGTATGTATTTCTATTTTCTATTGCAACTATAACAACAAATAATAAAAATACAAAAAATACTCATAATCCATTATCGAAGTTAATATACTACATACATAGAGTAAAAGTCATATTAATAAAAAGTACATGTAGATGGTACGGAACCGCTCTTATGCGAATTCACACTTAACCGATTTTAAAAAAAATATCGTATAGTTAATATATACGCATTGTCAATATGTTCATATTTGCCGCAAATGGGAATCGAGTCCATAATTTCAAATCCATTACTTAAAGCTACAGACATATCACTTCGATTTTCATCAAATTATTTCTATATTAATAAGAATTAAACGCATAATTATAATTAAAATATTATAAATCAATTTATGATGTTTTTAATTCTATATATTATTTGGTTGTTTTGTTGAATGAACCTGTATGTAAGTATGTATATATTATTTGTGTATGTATGGATTGGTATATGTATCTATTTATCTTTAAGTATTTATATACATAAACGTGTCATTGCAAGTACACCGCCTACCGTTTTATGAAAATTTACTCCTCTTCCCAAGGTTGCCTGAAAGAGATCGCTTCCAGCGATAAGGTCGCCTGCTGTGCATCTTTTCTTTGTGTTTTTTTTTCTTTGTATTTTATTTTTCGGTATGCAATAAAGAGTATTATTATTATTATTATTAATACGTATCGAAATAGATTTGCTTTGCTTTGCATCGGCTTGCACCATCTTTGAAAATATCTGATTAGGTATCTATAGTAAATGAACAGCATTCCAATAATATTACATACCGTATGTATGTTGAATTGATAACCTCCTTTTTTGAAGTCGGTTAAAAATAAAAATAAAAAGTGGTGTTCCACTGTAAAACTAAAGACGATCTAGCTTTATTATACCCAACCTAATAACAATTTCCTCAGCTCATTGCCTCAATGAGCTCATTTATGAAATCGCGCGCACTTTAATTTTATGGTTGAAGCGCACTAAATAATCCAAATAGCCCACACAGCAACAAAATATAAAGCGACATCAAAAGCTAAGATTTGAAACGTGGTAATCATAAAATATGGTATAACTTTGATACTCTTTCACCGGTTTCCTGTCTTTGAAATCGTTAGCTATTTTACTTTCAATCTTGTTTTAATAGAAACTCTTTTCAAATTTGTATTTTATACAGCTATCAAGCAATCTTACTTATATTATAAATGTGAAAGTTTAGATATTTTGATAGATTTTTGTTACTTTATCACGCCAGAACGGCTGAACTGATCAAGATGAAATTTGGCACAGAGATAGATTATAGTCTGGAATAGCACATAGGTTACTTTTTATTCCAGAAAAATGTACAGTTCCCGTGGGATAGACTTGTTTTTGTTTTTGTAGCATATATTTTCAGAAACTAAAATGTAGCACGTAGAGTTTTTTGCGCGATTCATAAATAAAACACTCAAACAGAAAAAAGAAACAATTAGTGAAATTATTGTATTTATTTGTCTTCTAGTCTATCAACATCACTAAATTATATAGATTTATTTTATTATAACAAATGATTAAATCCTTAAACTTTTAAGTAAATATGAATTAATGTGATCGATATTTTAATTATTATTACTCGATACTGATGAAGAAAAAATATATATGTGTATATTTTTCATCAAAAATCTATCTATCATTATAAACACATTTGTCTAAAGTAACGCTATACTAAAATATAATGCTTTAATATTCGTTCATGGCTTTAATTCCTTTAAAGCAAACTACTAAGAACAATCTCCTTTAACTATGAGTCTATCATAATCAAGTCAAAGTTAGCAACTTCCGCGACGTAACTGCTTTATTCCTTCATTTTTCACCGAGTTAATAGTAAACTAGTTAGGTGGCCTTTGCGACCCAAGTTAGGTTAGCTCTTTGTAACATCTATCCAAATCGTATTACACGCGAAGGCGGCCAAGCCTTGGGGCGAAAGCCCTTTACTTTGGTATAAAACTTAGGAGTTTGCTTATTTATTTAAATGGTTTGTATATTTATAGCCGTTATATGATTCTTTAGTGCAGCGCAAAAGTGGCATTTCTCTCGATTTTACATCTTCCGGTGAGGAAATTCAGAAACGTTGCCTTTTTCGAAATCACTTGTCAAAAACCAACAGTAGTCTGTTTATTGTTGGCTGAATTTATTGCATTAAATCCGTTTATACTTTTTGTTGGATCTATGCAAACATTATTATTTATTGAGCTTTTTATCGTAACAGTATTATAAAAACAAATTATGAAAATAAAAAAAAACACTCTATTCTTGTTTTACTTATAAAATAAAAAGAAATAAGTTGAAAGATACAATATTATTAAAATAAGTCGACAAACTTCTCAAAATTGCGTTTTGATTGCGCATTGTCGATTTTTAGGTTTAATTTGCGGATTTATGCAGGTGAAGACTGCACTTGTAATTCATTTATCAGGCAGCCCTTGCGTACTGCGATAAGCTAATTTTTATTACCTTACCGCTTTTTGCTCTAGATATTTGCCTATGATTTACATTATATTTTACCTTATAATAATGTCATTATGCCTAGACAACTGTGAAAGGTATATAGTACGCTAGTGTGCTTCCAAACACAAGCGTATTATCTATTTCTTTCACTTTTAAAATCTGATGCGATGACAATTCGACTAGTTCAGTGAATAACGTCGGTGTATCCTGCCAACTTCCGAAAAGCGGACTGCTACTAAAAATGTTTAAACAAAATAAAAAATCATTTACATATTATTGTTCTAAACTAGGCATCGCACCCAGGACCATTAGATCTACACAAGTACATCCCAGCCATTAGACAACACATTTAAGCCAGTTTTTTATACCTTACAACCAATATTCAATTCTCATCAATCTCATAACTTTTACCACACAATGTTTGTGCCGACACTTGTAACGCTATTCTCATTATACCTTTGGTAAGTGCTTAGTGAATTTCCGTATGCTTAGCCCTTTGTGCAAAGGGCGTATTTCAGATTTCAGGTAATTAGTTCGCGCTACCGAATACGACCCTTAGACCAGATAAAATACGATATATTTCATTACTATTTATTTATAACTAGTTTTGCACGAGGTTCTGGCTGCGTAGTTTATTGATGTATATAAACTCTCTTTAGGTTTATATTATAAATTAAAAAAATACCCGACCATCTTAGGCCGATTTTCATCAAACATAGCTAAGAACACTCCCGACTAAATCACCTTTCAAACGAAAGGAAACAAAGTCAAAATCGGTTCATCCGTTTGGGAGTTACGATGCCACAGACAGACACACACACAGACACGTCAAACTTATAACACCTCCTCGTTTTTGCGTCGGGGGTTAAAAATAGAGAGTTAAATTGCATTTTAATAATACGTTGTAAAGTTAATAAAAAATAATTAGACCTAATTCATTATCACACATAGACTAAGATAAGACTTATATAATATGGGGTTCTTTGAAAGTCGTGTCTTCAAGTCCCTTAAAATTCTCAACAATATTTTATGAGAGTTTATGAGCAACAATATTAATTTACCATCATTTGATAATTAACCCCTTTTTTTCTATAAAAAAGACTATTTATCACCTGTAGCTTTTTCAACTCCGTTCCATTAAAAAAAAGTAGCCTATCCTGCTATAGCAGCATAAAACCTTTTCCATCTTTAATGTCACTCAAATCTGTCGACCTGTTATAAACATACAGAAGTAGCAATCACACTCACAATCGTTGGCATTTATAATATTACTTTGATAGGATTTATTTAAGTGGAATTAATTAAGAATAATTTGAGTTTGACTGTCAAAGGGTGACAGTAATTTACGTTTTATTGTTCCATACTGAGAGGATTCCAGCTTTATTACCTTATCTAAAGGTAGCCGTCCACTATCATACGTACTATACCTATAGAAATAAAGCAATAAAAGTTATCTAAATATTACTCTTGTCTGTTTATCACGCGTTTACATATTGTGAAATATACTGAAAACTTTAAAATTTGTCCAGTGATTATTAAATTTTAAGTTTAAATTTTAACTTTGTTTAATTTATTTTTATAGTCTTACAATTCTAAGATACTTCAGTGACATCCCTACTAATGTTATAAATGTGAATGTTTGTGAGGATGGATGGATGTTTGTAACTCTTTTACGCCAGAACAGCTGAATTGATCTAGATGAAATTGATACAGAGATATATTATAGTCTGGAATAGGACATAGGTTACTTTTAATCCCGAAAAAAATTACGGTTCCCGTGGTATTAGATTAGTTTTTTTAAGTCGCTAGATATTTATAATTCAGCCACACAATCATTCGTAACAAACAAACAGTTTGTCTACAAATATTAATATTTATATTAAATATAAACTGACCTAAAACCAAATTCGAAAAAATATAAAATATACATTTTTACGCAACTATCTTTTAGTAATACGAATACAGAAAGAACTATCTAAAACAACGTAACTAAGCATCTCTAGACTGATGTTGAGATACGCGTCTGTACTAGTGGGTTTTGAGAATCTCAAATCACGCCTTACGATCGGAATAGCAACGCTTACTGTGTTGCGTTGAGATCAATGCGATTTACAGATAAACTTACGACGCGACAAGATATTTCGTACTGTTATTTAGCATTCTTTGTGAATAATACTTGTAAATATAAAAATATCCTTACTAATATTATAAAGTATGTCTGTTGATTTGCTATAATGAAAAAAAAACAAACTTCAAGTCCATCTGTCCGTATGTTATAGGCATTTTACTAGGTTTACCTATCTCATTTAATTATCTTAGAAGTTTTACTTCAACTGAGCGCAAAGGTTACACGCACGTATTTTTTTTTGTTTGTCTGTGACCGTATGACGAAAAAACCGCTGGACAGATTTTTATGCAATTTGATATGATGATAACTAGTTATCCGAGTCAGCATATAGGATACTTTTTACTGCGGGAAAATGTCTCATCTCTGAGAAATCTACACTAAACTTTAAAACGTCAGTCAATAATAAAATTTTCCAAAATATCTGTATGGTGGCTGCTTCTATATAAAATTAAAAAAACATAAAGAAGAGTGTACGACGGTAAGTCGGTAGTAGTAAATAAATCTTCAGAACACAATACAAAATAAAAGATATCGATCGTCCATTTTAATTTACTTCTTCCTTTAAAATGATAATATCGAAGTCCGCAAACATCTCCATCGCCAAAATGACTTCTTTTGTTTAAGACAGCTTGGAAACTTTTAACTTGTATTTTTTTCATTGTATAGTTTCTTTATTTACTTTACTATTATTATTGTTTTTCATAATTTGGGGTCGCATTGTTTTCCTTAAAACCTGTTGTCCTCGCGGGGATTACAAAACATTTGGTCCCGGAAAAACATTTGCATTATTAAGGTTTTAATTAACATTCGAATTAAAAAGTCATATACAGATTGAAAATCTATATCTATACATATAATAAAAATCTGAGTCGAATCTGTCCATTAAATATTTTTCGGAAAATCTTATTGAAATATTCATTATTATCGGTACAGAGACCGAATCTATAGTTTTTAGAATTTTTATCTGTCTCTCTGGGAACGCATCACGAAAAAAACCACTGGACAGATTATAATGAAATTTGGTATGTTAATAGCTGGTTATTCGAGTAAAGCATATAGGATACTTTTACTGCGGGAAAATATGTTATCTCTGAGAAATCTACGCTAACCATAAAAATTTACCTACCTTCCTAGGGAAGAACCCAAGCGGAGCGAGGATGAGTCGCTTGTCTATTATATATAAATAGGCATAGACAAAACGGTTCACTACATTTTCTCTCTCTGATTGTCAACCGATTTTTTTGTGATTAACGAGCTTTAGTAATATCAAAAAAAAATTTGGAAAAAAAAATCTTTTAATTATATTGATAAACTCTTTTCATACCTATATGATTTCCTTAAATTTTTGATAATGATTATCCTCGAATTTCGAACACTGGGTGAACTAGTATATAAATAAAACTCCAATTGATGTTTAGAGTACAATCGAGGGTATATTTTACGAACACAATGGCTATAAAAATAAAACAAAATTGCAATACGTAAAAAAATCAAAACATAAATAAAGGCAGGTTGTTTTTTGTATATTTGAATTAAAATTAATAAAATCGCTGAAATCGGCATGAAATTTGATAAGTGGTTTGAATAAGCTAGCAGAGCTTAGAGAGATTATATTAAAGTTCATAGAGCAATAAAGGTCGAAATTTCACAATTAACATAATGGTAGGAAAAATTGCAGTAACTTAATTTTGTAGCCTAATGTTCTTGTATTTTTTAGCTTTATACAAATAGAGAAAAAAATTATTTTTCTCATTTTAAATAAAACTATCTTTTCGGATTATTTCGCGGATTTATTTTGATTTTTGGTTCCCGACCTTTCGAATGCTTTACAGCAATTATGGTCACGGGATAGACTAAGGTTATAGACGTCTCAAAGGCGTTATATACTTGTAACAGTTTGTTCAATTTTTTAGCTTTATTTATAAGCTATCAGTCTTTTTATTCCATATAAAATACCACTCAGAAACAATGGTTTTCGCTTCTTCGTTACCAATTCTTTTGTTCATGTCACGTAAGAGTGTTTTCGCGTGACACCTACACAATGTAACACATATGTACGTAACAATAAAAACAAAGTCATCACCATCATAAAGCTCGAAAGCTCGAAGTATAATTTCATTCAGAACATAGAAAGCTTTAAAATATACAGGTTGCAACGCCTAGTCCATGTATCGCTATCATGGCACGATTAAATAACGTGATAACTGTGAACAAGCTACAGGGCTTAATGGGAAATTTCATGCACCTATCTAATAAAATATAAACCCATTATGTTCACTTGGGTAGATAATAAAGTGTATTAAAGTTATAACTGAAGTGAGTTTATAATAAGATCCCCTGCTTAATAAACTACTTTAAGTAGTATAAATGGGATTCTGTTTCAGACTAAAGTATACCTACTTATATAGTTATATTTAGAACATGTCTTCTAAGATTTACTAAACTAAATGAGAATTATTTTTATATTGTATAATGATATTAGTTTTGTAATTACGTACTTAAATTCTAATTTATGTTGATGACATCGTCTTGGAGCAATATATCTGACAGACTTCTATTGGCAGTTACACGTTCGATTCTCGCCTGAACTAAATATATACTAGACATATATATATTTGAGGCAAACATATAAAGTTTTAGCTTTTATTCTGAGAAACTGACAGAAAGATTAAATTCAAGTGAATCAATATATCTGTCAAAAATAGCGTGTAAATAAAAAAAAACTACACATTGTTAGTCTTATTTTATATATAGGTACACTATACATCTATTATATATTATAACTTAAATTTGTCTTTGAAAATGTAGTAAATACCTAAACTATCGAAAGTTTTAAATAATCGAATATTTGACATTTTAAATAAAACTATCTTTTCGGATTATTTCGCGGAATTATTTTAATTCTTAGTTGCCGAAGGTTTTAATGATTTACAGCAATCATAGTCACGGGAGAGACTGTATCTCAAAAAGATAGTTATATATAAAATATTCACGAATAAATTGACGAGCCTACCATTCTTTAAACTGGGATCTTTAACGGGATATATAAAAATTGTACAGTTTAAAATCTGCGTGGGTTTGACCAATGCAGCGAATTTCTGATTTAACTGATAAAAAATTACGTGGGTGTTTAAAGCACGCAGTCTGTAACGTAGGCTTTATGTCGAATACTTGATTTCGTAAAGACGATTGTAGACACTTGTCAGATAGTAAAAAACACATCCAGTGTTGGGTAATAAAGCGTTTATTTGGAACGGGGGCAAATTGTAATTTTGTTTAACGGCCGGTCCAAGGCATTTCTTATTACCTAATAAACATTTTATAAACAATGGCATAGTTGTTTTGAATTCTAGGTTAAGTGATAGTTATAGATATACTAAAAGGACACTGAGGTTGGAATATTTTGATAAAGCCTAGATTAGTCCTTAGAAAAGAATTGTGGAATTGTATTTCCTTAATAATTTTCTTAGAATAAATCATATTAGTTTATCAATTATCAATATACATGTTTTTAAGCACTTTTTTTATGTACAGATTTCCTCCTCAAATTTCCAATAATGATTACGGTTCAATTTCGACCACTCGGCGAACACTAGTTATAAGTAAATATTTTAATTCTTGAATATTATTTTGATAGATGTATGCACGAGTTTATAATCGAAACAGTTTGACGTTTGCTAAGTAATGCAACATACATAGGTGTCGCTCGGTCTGCGTGACCACAGTCTAATGTAGAGGCCCCAACCACAAGCTGGCCACTCTCCCCATTGAGATGAGAGCGGTTTGCGGTACTAATGGCACTACATCTTAGCTATAGATCAACACTTAGATATTGTAGTGTCTTAAAATAATTAATACCTACTATACTGTTTGTAACAATTATATGACCTTTGAGACGTCTAAAACTTTAGTCTCTCCCGTGACCATGATTGCTAAGTATTCGAAACGTCGGGAATATCTGAATAAACACGCCAAGAAAAATCTGAAAAGATAGTTTTATAATACTATAAAAAAACAGTTCCTGAGTCAGCGCAATGCTTGAAAAACTTAGTCATAAGCGGTATGAGACAAATATTTATAAAATTCTAGTAGAATGAATGTAAGCTTGTCTTAAAGACTTAATAAGAACTAAGGTTTACCGAATCTAAGTGCTAGAATACCACTGTCGACTAATCCGTTAAAAATATAATTCGTTTAAAAATAATGGGCGATATCCTGCTGTATAGATTTTCATATTGCCTAAATAGCTAAATCCATACAAATATAATAATTGTGTTTAAATTGCTGTACAGATTTCGATAGTTTGAGAAGGACATAGATTGCATCCTGAGATCGGATAAAGGTTATCCTTGAACCACGTCACGCTTATCACGTGAGCAAAGCCGCGAACAAAAATTAATTTAATAATAAATAATAATATTAATTAACAAGTCAAGTGCGAGTGTTATTCTTACAAAAGGTTTCCAATTAGTCATAACACAAAAGAACGTTTAGAATTTCATATCACATACGGAACCCAAATAAACCGCAAAGACATTAAACATTTTTAATAATTATAATATAGCATTTGACAACAATATGCAGAATTCAAAGCCTAAATGAAAAAAATCTCATCATTATAGAAATGAATGAATCTATACTAATATTATAAAGAGGTAAAATTTGCGAGTTTGTGACGTTGTAGTGGGTTATCTCTGGATTTACTGTATCGATTTAAATGAAATTTAGTAAGAAAATAGTTTGAGACCCTGGGAAGGACATAGGATACTTTTTATCCCGGAAATCATCCATTAAGGAGGTAAAAATGGGGATGAAAGTTTGTATGGGGAATCAAGCTAGGGACGAACCCGAGCGAAGCGAGGGTGTCGCTAGTATGTTATAACTTATAAAAAATAAAACAAAGAACAACAAATCATATAAGTATATTTATTACGTAAACTAGCGACTCAACCTTGCTCCGCTCTGGATTGTCCCTAGTGAAAATTTAGGTATGTAGGTAAGTATTGTTTAATGCTAAATCATGAAAAAATTAAAATAAAAAATTTTGTCCAAAAAAATGTATGGGGTGGACCAGTCTTATCCCTTAGGAGTATAAAAAATAGTTTACGTCCTATTCTCAGACCTACTGAATAATATATACACTAAATTTAATAAGAATTGGTCAAGCCGTTTCGGAGGAGTTTTGCTACAAACACTGTGACACGAGAATTTTATATATTAGATAATAAGTCTACATTTATCTACATAAAATAAAAAACCTTATCTAAACAAGTGAAACTTGAATTATGGCTACACCTGCCAAAAATAATTAAAAATTTCCCTACATAATTTAAAACGTAACAATTTCAATCAACATGCATATTGAATAAATTTCATGGCTACCAAAAAACTTAGATCTAATGGCAACAATGGAGATTACGAATATAAAAACTGTAGAAATCTAATCAAAACCGGCATTACTTCCACGCCTCCGACATCTAGAACGCGTTAAGTCCCGCCTAGGTGTATTGTAACGGTCCATGTCAAAAGATGTAACGTATTATATAAACGTATACATATAATAAATTCTATCTCAATCGAATCTGTACATCAAAAAAATCTTATTGAAATATTCATTATTATCGATACAGATGCCAAATCTATAGCATAAAGAGAAAACCACTGGATAGATTTTTCTTAATTTAGTAATTATATACACTATACAGTTAATATTCCAATCAAAATAGGCTCTTAGATATATTTCTAAAAAGACAGAATTGGTCTTAGCTAATATGAAGTATTTTGAAAGTAATATATATATATATATATATATATATATATATATATATATATATATATATATATATATATATATATAAGAATAATATTGTTGTCACCCCCGGCGAGGCCGCGACAAATGACATTTAACATTCATTTTTGTATGTTTGTATACAAAAATGGTAAGAATTAGATAAAAATATTTTGACTTAAAGTTATACAGTTAGTTTAATAAAACATATATAAAGTAACTTTGGAATATTTAATACACTAGTAATAATTCAATATATTCTTATCGATCCGCCAAATCTTATGACTTACATCAAATTTTGTGATCACTGTACCATAAAATATGGTCGAAAACTGTAACCGACGGTAATTACAAGCAAGACATGTGAACCCATTATATATAGATTAGGGTAGAGGAGCTTATTAACGGAAAAGATGATTTTAAGAGATAAACACTATAAACGTTATTAAACGAAGATGAAATGTTTTCTTGTTCTAAACGAAAATTTAGGGCAAGACGTCATTTATGGAACGAACGAATCGGAAACTAAAAATCTAAATAAATCCGCGAAAAAATCTGAAAAGATAGTTTTATTTAAAATTTCATACGTACACGCGTCGCGTCGGTACGTTTTAACGGTTAGTATGAAATAAAAATTTCATTTTCCCGGCTTTTCTGTACTATAATATTCATGTATTATACATATAAACCTTACTTTTGAACCACTCTATCTATTGCAGAAAACTGCACTAAAATCCGTTGAGTAGTTTAAAAGATCTAAGCGAACAGACAGCGTAAGCGACTTCATTTTATACTATCTAAAGATGCCAAATATTCGCGTAAATCTAAGAAAGTATTATAAGTATTATAAAATCTAATAGCAACATTGGTAAGATGCTTGATCAAGAGATAATTTTATTTCTAGCGTAGTCCTCATGCATCTTAGTATGTCTAATCAGTTTGATCTATTGGACATCTTGACACTCTGATCAGATAGTTAAAGAGAGTAGAAATTCCTTCCTTTTGTAAAAAAACTTATATGCTTTTCCACATTCACTTCACAAGCAAATTCACTTAACCGTGTTTAATTATTTTCATGTATATATCTTCCAAAATATTTTCATAATAAAAAAGCAAAATATCATCAAAATATGTTAAGCCACATAAAAGATATCAGAAATCTTTGAAATTTAACCTTAATGATACAAAAATCATTGATATACGTACATATATAGATACAAAATTATATATTCCTAATAAATATCTTTTCAAAAAGTAGCGTCGACATGTAACGTTAAGTCAAACCAAAGAATAAAATTCAAAAATCGAAAGTTCTAATTGTCTAAACACAAATTCGAACTTACGCAAACCACATAAAGTACTTTATTAAACGAAAAAACGTGCGTTTAAATTTTGTCACCTGAAAAACAATGAACAAAAGAGATATAAAAAAAGCGCACTATTTCGTATTGTGCACTTTTTTTGAGGACATTTTCGAGATGTTACAGTGTATCGTGAGTTTTTGTATACAATATCAATCTATAAAATATCCATTTTCATTCAAATTATTTAATAGAATCAAGGCCGTTAGCTAATTATGCCTAATCATTTAACACTTCTACCTACAACACAACAATAATTTAAAACTATTTAGTTTGAATCCATAAATCCATTATATTATTTATATCGCTTAAGATTTATAGGACATTAAGATTTAAGACATTACGACTCATGCCAAATAGTTTTTTCTTCACAGCTAATAATATCATGATTTCTTTAGCAAAAGCGTATTTGGCTTTATTACAAATTAAATTATTTTATCAAAATAAATTACTCAGTAGTCTACAAATTATATAAATATTTTATCAAAATATATTACTCAGTAATCAGCAAAAGATTGTGAAGCATTCTAACTTATAAAGTCTACAATGTATTTAAATAATATTTAAAAAAAAGAACAACAAAATAGAATCAATAACGTACACAATTACCTATCAGAATTGTCTCAAGATGATAAATAAGGTAAAATAATAACACGTTACACCATTAACATGCGTTTAAAATATTCTCCACTGACTATATAAATATTTACACTGTCCGGAAATCGAACATAAAACCACCTATCTGCTTTTCATTAGGTAATACTATCGTTTACTTTATAGCTTTATATTTTAAGAGTGTAAAATCCAGGCGTAGTAGGTAATAAAATATAATTAAATGAACAATGTATGATGAAATAAAACGATCTGTAAACTAATGTTGGCTAGCGTAAAACTCGTTGAATTAGTACAACGCGCCATACGAGTGCTAATGCTGTTGGATATTATTCAATTTGTTATAGGAAAATAAGTCTCATTCTGTGGCAGCTTTATGTTAATACTAGCGACTCACCGTGGCTTCGCTCAAGTTCGTCCCTAGGTTGATTCCTCATGCAAACTTTCATCTCCATTTTCACCCCCTTAAGGGATGATTTTCGGGATAAAAAGTATCCTATGTCCTTTCCAGGGTCTCAAACTATCTTCTTACCAAATTTCATCTAAATCGGTTCAGTAGCTCTAGAGATTACCCTCTACAACTTCACAAACTCACAAAATTTACCTCTTTATAATATTATAGTGTAGATTACACTAGCGATAACCCTCGATTCGTTCAAGTGCGTCGCACAATATAATAAAATAAATATGTTGGGACATAAACACATAACACCATCTAGTTCCATGGTAAGCTACCAGGCTTGTGTTATGGATACCAGATAGTTGATACACTACACATATATAACTTTAAATACCTACATACATATTATAAATATAATCTTTCATGACTGAAGTACAACATTCGTGCTCATATCATATATCAATGTCCCCAGCGGGACTCGAATAAGCGACCACTGGCACAGCAATTAAGGTCACTACAAACTGAGCCAGACTTGAAAGATCTAAGTCATTAAATACAAATAATTATGATAATTTCTTCAATTTTGTGTGAAAGAAAATTAAACAAACACACACATTTTACAATAGCACATAAATTCTAAATACGCTCCATTTTAATGCAACGTAATAAACATTATATATATTCGTATATTTTAGATTTTGATCGTTATATGTACATTTAAGATAATTCTTTAGATTTAGCATCTGTATAATTCAAGACAATACATCACTTATTTATTATAGAACCACCTACAAGATACATCAAGTCTTATAGTAGAACATGGTAGTTATTCATGTGGTTACTACAATAACTTTAGCTGCATTCTGCACCGGATCTACGTAATAAACATCATTGTCGGAATATGTTAACTTGGATACGGAGCGGTTTACGCGAGACGTTGACAGTTGTTGAAAATGTATGGAACGTCCCGAATTGTTTGGAAAATTGTTCCTATATAGAACAAATAGTTAAATTGGGTTTGTGTACGACAGTGTTATCTAACTTGCTTGCTAGTATTAGAATCATCATCAACCCGCTTTCGTCCACAGCTCAATAAAGACCTCTACGAAAACATGACACTGAGATAGTGTTGATCATCATTCAAACAAGGTACCTTAAGGGCTTTACAATACATTTGCTGAGACTGGCTGGACTCTATAGAACCTGCCAACTCCACCGGATATCGGTTCTTCGACAAACATCATATTACAAAATGAGATACATTTTATCAGCTCTATTAATCATTTCTATTTTGATAAACCAGAACCGATGAATCTTAACATCACTTTCTTGTTTTTTTCGTTTTAACCTAACAGCTAGATTGAAAATTGAAAATATTGACAGCTTGGTTTCTTTATACAAAATCATTCAAATTAGAGCTAAATAAACAAGAACATTAAATAAATAATAGTAATAGAGATAAAGTATGTCATCAGGTAAAGCTTTTTATTTGGTAATACTTTCTTAGATTTACGCGAATATTTGAAACTATAATCAAAACTATATTTTCCCGACGTTTCGAATGCTTGGCAGCAATTATGGTCATGGGAGAGACTGAGGTGTTAAATATCTCAAAGGTATTATATAGTTGTTAGACAGCCTACCCACAAAACAACAAAATGAATTCAAAAAATTGAAAAATGGCACCAAAGTACCTTACAATATTTTCAACCGACTTCAAAAAGGAGGAGGTTCTCAATTCGACTGTATGTTTTTTTTTATGTTTGTTACCTCAGAACTCCGTCATTTATTAACCGATTTGAACAATGTTTGTATTGTTTGAAAGGGTATACTTCCAGATTGGTCCCATTTAAATTTCAAAAAAAAAATACTACTCCTAAGGGTGGAAAAATAGCTAATAATGAATTTAACCTACTTCTAATTGTCATACTGACTTGAAACTTTGCAAGTGTTTTTGTTTCCGTTGATAGTACAGTGGTTCGGTATTGTTGACCTGATCTGATGGTAAGGCCAGAAGGTGGATAGGTGGAACTCTTTAACGACAAATAGTAGATACTTTGAGTTTGGGCTTATTTCGTTTGGTTTGACAAGCCTAACACTTTAGAATTCTTACTTTGCTACTACTGTCTACACTAAAAAGCGAAAAATAAAAACTTTTTAACAAAAAAATAAAAACCGACTTCAAACAAAAGCACTAAAAAGTAAAAAATAACTGATTGGTAGTTTTCATTTACTATACATACCTAATCAAATATTTTCGAAGTCGGTGTGCTTTGGCTAAGTAATTAAAGCCTACCTATTAAATACATATCTAATCAAATATTTTCGAAATCGGTGCCAGCCCATACAAAGCAAAGCACACCGACTTCGAAAATATTTGATTAGGTATGTATAGTAAATGAAAACTACCAATCAGTTATTTTTTACTTTTTAGTGCTTTTGTTTGAAGTCGGTTTTTATTTAACTTTAAACATTTTTATAATTTTAATTACTATTATAATTGAATATGAAATATTATTTATTTAATTTTAGTGTCATAATTATTACAATTTAAAAAATATTAATTAGTAATCTATATTTAGTGTTGCCATTATTATATTTATAATCATAAAGAAAAAAAAATTTTTTTCTGTGTAATTTGAAAAGTTAAAATTAAGAATAATAATTTTAATTTAGTTTGCTATTATTTTGTTTTAAGTAAAATCTTGCTATTCTAAAAATACTGTTTGGGTTTTACGAAGTTGTTTATAGATAATGAGTAATGTTACATTATCAGAACCAACTTCATCTATTACATACATACATATGTGCATTTCATAACGCTCGTACTTTTATTATTATTATATTATTTTTATTATTACTTTTATTATTATTATTATTACTTTTATTATTATTATATTGCTTTAATTTGAATCAACTTACCTTTTAGTTTACTTTTATTATTATTATATTGTTTTAATTTGAATCAACTTACCTTTTAGAGAATATTAGTACAAGATATTCAAATGCATAACAAAAACTACCTATAAACATAACTCAAATAAACTACTGTTACAATCTCGCATACAACCATCCATCTGTAGTTATGCATTTTTCACGGTAGCCGTCACATGGTCGTTATTTGTAAAACCACACAAACTCTAATTATTCCGACACCTATTTCTCACAATTTGTTTCTTTTGAAGAGGGATTGACCTCGAATGTCGGATGTACTTTGTATTTTAACTTATAAGGTTCATTTTCGTTTACTTCTTACGTTTTAATATAAACAATGGGTATAAAATAATCGCATCTAACTGCTTATGACAGTGACAGATCTGGCAAGTTATTCGATTTGGGGTCTAGTTTTTGTAAGCTACATATTTTCATCATTACTACTGATGATACTGTGTTTCTGGTATAATTTAGTTTTTGAATACTTAGAAAAGGACAATGCAAGGTTATATTGTTTTTATAATTTTAAAATAATAAGCTTGTCTTTTTGGTTTTTTTAATACATAAGTAGGTATCTATTTTGCTTAAAATTAGTAATATTGTTAGCCATTGTAAATTAGGGCTTTAACATGAATACAAGAGGAAATTGCAATATTTTTCGGAACTTATAAAAAACTAGCGACTCACCCTCGCTTCGCTCGGGTTCGTCCCTAGCTTGATTCCCCATACAAACTTTCATCCCCATTTTTACCCCCTTAAGTGATGACTTCCGTTATAAAAAGTATACTTTTCCAGGGTCTCAAACTATCTTCTTATCTTTCATCTAAATAGTTCAATAGATACAGAGATTACGCCCTACAACGTCACAAAGTCACAAACTTTACCTCTTTATAATATACTTATAGATAACTACACAATAAATTAATTATAAATGAGTAAAGAAACATTCACAAATTAATTATAAGAACATTTCGGCACGTTTCATTTTCATTCCATATTTGTTGTGAAATACAATGATCACTCGACTATCAGATTTAAATCAGTGCAATCGTTTTTCGGGAGGCAAATAATGCTTTATTGGTAAATAAGAAAAATTGGAATGGGAATCGATTTTTTAATTAAAACCCCGAGACAAGTGCACGCGATTCAAACATCGCTGTGGTCGAACAAAATAAAATGCTGACTGAAATTCGCAATACCATGAAAATAGATGGGGCTCTGAATAATTTCGCAGTTTTTAAAAGAATAAAATTCCGTCGAGTCGCGTTGACCCTCGTAAAACCAAGGATTTACATTTCTACATTACCATATGGTACTGAGTGTAATATTTCCAATGATGCCACCATTTTTAAGAATTCGAATACTTGTATATAGCTGTTTAAATTCATGACCATGTTATATGAATATTATTCGTCTGTCCATGATATTTTAGGATGAATATTATTCAATTTCTAAATATTATGAAAGCGCCGTGGTAGTGTATTTTGTTTGAGTACCACTAGCTTTAACCTCGAGTATTACGTATTTGATTCCTGCGTAGTTAAACGATATATCGTAAAGCTTTTCGTTTTCAAGACTAAAAGTTGTTTTACTGTACTTTATAGTTCCATAGTTGTATCTATATGGATATAAATACTAAATAGACAAAGACAACATAGTTCAGTAACTTTTTCTCCTCTGTTTGCCAACCGATTTTCTTTATTTTGTTCAGTAAATATTGATGAACTTTATTGTTATCAATTAAAAAGTTTTGTAAATATGTTTTCCTCAAATTGCTAATAATGGTTATGATCGAATTGCGACCACTGGGCGAACATTCGTTTTATATAAATGAAGGTTAGTATAGATTTCTCAGAGATGAGATATTTTCTCGCAGTAAAAAGTATCCTATATGTTGACCCGGATAACCAGCTATCACCATACCAAATTTCATCAAAATCTGTTCAGTAGTTTTCTTGTGATACGTTCCCAGACAGACAGACGAAAATTCTAAAAGCTATGTATTCGGCTTCTGTACCGATAATGATGACTATATCAATTAGAATTTCCAAAAAAATATTTAATGTACAGATTCGACTCAGTTAGATTTTTGTTATATAAATATAGATATTTGAGAATCATCACAATCAAATACATACATACTCGTATATGCTTAAAGTTGCTGATAACATGTATGTTTTAGTCACTGCATATAGTTAAATAGGTAATTATTTTTGAAGGTTTTCTAACGATTTTTAAATTAATAAACACGGGCCAACTTCGTCGAGATCTTTGAAGAGCATTTACTTCACCATTGTTATGGAATGAAAAAGGGACGAGGGATATTGATAGGTGAAACAAAGCGTTAATTAAAAGCACTGTACATTGTGTACATTATATTTTTACCTAGTAAGAGAGAGGTAACAAAAATGATACAAAAGTTATACATATAATAAAATTGTAACTAAGCCGAATCTGTACATTAATTTTTTTGTGGAAAATCTAATTGAAATTGACATTATTATCGATACAGAGGCCGAATCTATAGTTTTTTGAATTTTTGTCTGTCTGTCTGTTATCGCATCACGGAAAAACCACTGGAGGGATTTTGATGAAATTTGGTATGGTGATAGCTGATTATCCTGGTCAACATAAAGGATACATTTTACCGCGGGAGAATGTCTCATTTCTGAGAAAAATACAAAAACTGCATTGTAAGAGTATACTAATATGTAAAACCTAAGAATTTGGTTTTTGGTCATCTGAATGCGGGCGAAGCCGCGGGCAATGCTAGTTGTCTATAAAGAAAAATGTAACGTTATAATAACTAAACTAATAAAATCTTGTTTTTCTTGTAATGCTCGAGTTCACATATTCTTTAAAAGGTATATACATGGGCCATACAAATCCATATTAATAGGTATACCTACTAGTGAGTTAGCTTCGCTTCGCTCGGGTGTGTCACTACGCACGATTTTATATTTTTAACAAATTTCTAATTATTTTTCTAAAATAGAAGTAGCCTATATTACACCTTATAACATCAGCTATCTGTCAGTGAAAGTCCCGTCAAAATCGATCTAGCCATTTCAAAGATTAGCCGGAACAAACAGACAAGCCGACAAACAAAAATTGAAAAAAATGTGTTTTTCTTATATGTACCTTATATAGGGTATTAGGTACTTTTATATGCATTTAGTAAAAAGCTGTTATATTGACATTACAATCACACTTCGATTTTATTTATCTGTACAGATATCATAAATGTGAAAGTAACTATGTCTGTTAACTTTTCGCGCTTAAACCGCTGAACAGATTTTAATAAAATTTGGGAAGGGCATTAATAGCATTCTGGAGACGGATAAGTGCTACCTTTGAACCCCGCCCCATTTACCACGTAAACTAAATCGCGGAAAACAACTACTCTTTGTACAATTTTTTTTTAT
This sequence comes from Brenthis hecate, assembly GCA_951806755.1. Taxonomy (NCBI): domain Eukaryota; kingdom Metazoa; phylum Arthropoda; class Insecta; order Lepidoptera; family Nymphalidae; genus Brenthis; species Brenthis hecate. Next base: position 16,821,040 of record OX638250.1, read on the forward strand.
AAATATTTATTGTTCTGAAGTGAAAAGTAGAGTAACGTCACACTACCCTCACTTATATGTATATACATTGTAATTGTAAAATTATAATTATTATTCTGTATTAAATCAATTTCGTCAATATATCTTGTACTTTAAGACACTATGCCATAAACTATAAGCTATATGTTATTAAACAAAGCCATTAGGCACACTGCCTAATTGGTACTTACGATAACGTTTGCATAAGAGACATCCTGATGAATGACTTCTTTTATATTGAAACTAATTTTATTATAGCACTACTCATAAATGCGAAAATGTGTGTGTGTATGTTTGTTACTCGTTGCGTTAAAATTGCTCGACGGATTTTGATAAAATTTAGTACCTACATAGATAAGACCTGGTGTTATACGTAACACATAGGCTAATATCCCATCTTACTAATATTATAAATATCAAAGTTTATGTTTGGATGTTTGTTACCCAATCACACCATAACGGCTGAACGGATTTGGATGAATTTTGACACAGAGATAGAATATAGTCTGGAATAGCACAACGGTTACTTATTATCCCGGAAAAATATACGGTTCTCGTAGGATAGATTTGTTTTGGTTTTTCTAGAGGCGAACCCGAGTGAAGCGAGGGTGAGCCGCTAGTATTATAAATGCGAATTTTTGGATGGATGTTTGTCACTCAATCGAAATTTGACACAGAGATAGATTATAGTCTTTTTACCCCGGAAAAATATACGGTTTCCGTGGGATAATTTAATTTTGTCTTTCACTAGAGACGAACCCGAGCGAAGCAAGTATGAGTAGCTAGTTTCTTATAAACTTTGCCCAAAAGTGGTGTTGCCTGTATATAACTGATATTATAAAAAACAAAAGGCATTTACAGACAGAAGCTAGTAGTGCTATTAAAATATAGTTTCAATTAATATTTCTCTATGATAAATCCTATAGCGACTACTACTTGTATATAAAAATTCAATATAACCGATGATATACTTGAAACTTTAACAAATTACAAATACACTATACCTCATTACTGTAGTAAGAGAAAGTTTTAGACATTTGATTAATGCTGGTTCAATCTAACAGATTCCTATTTGCTCGAACATAATTTAACTCAATTAGGATATTCAGACCCAAAACTCTCTGGGATCTAAATATAAACCTCAAACGTTTACATAATAATTGATTTCATTCAACTAATAGCTTAGCCAGAATAGACGTAATAATTTTACATATGTTAAAACAATTGAATAATAAATTTTAGTTACAGTCGTAAAAATGATCGTTTTTAGGGTTCCCAACAGAACCCTATTGCTGTGCCTCCGCTGTCTGTCCGTCCGTTTAATAGATGGCTGTATCTCATCAACCATAATAGGTAGAGTTGAAATTTTCACAGAATATGTAATCAGATACTTAATAAAAATAAAAAAAAAACAGAATAATGAAATTAACTACACTTATACAAAATTAATCGCATCTTTTACTAACTCTACATCAATTAATTACGTATTTCATCAACTACACTAACAAAGTACAAAAAACTTTTTTTCGTACGGAACCCTCGATACTTAATTTAGAATCACGCTTATCCGAATTTTTACATTTTACAGCAAGTAGCTACTAGGTTATACTTTTCAAAACATCTAAATGAAGACAGCTAAAACCTTATTAAAGTCGTTTTCATATACAATATTCTCATTTTTGCATATTCTTGGCTCTTGCCATATAGCTAAACGAGTTGGGAAAGGCGAGCAAAACTTAATTCAAAAGTACATAACAGAAAATATACCTTCTTTTATCCTTGGCCCAGATTTCACGTGCTCATCCATTATGTCGTCTCCCTTTACTATAAAAGCACCCAAAATTACGTATTTTCTAAAACAATATAATTACCTGGAACAAAAAGACGTCGTTATATTCACTAAATCTTCAAACAATTCCAATAAATTGTAAGCAATTTGTCATAAATCTTGCTATCAGTTGAAATAGGATCGTTTCTCATTATCCCTTGATTAAATCTTGGACCTAATGGATTCTAACCTTTCACAAATTTAATTTTCCTTTCGACCTTCGTTAGCCGTTTTACTGATGGCCGCTTGATATCAACCAATTACGCATATGTTGAGGAAAATAACTCTAAAATTAAATAGAACTGTGATAGAATAATATTTTTAAAACTCAATTTCAGCAAATATCACACAGTATTACGAGTATTATCTACTATTAAAGTGCGTGCGTATGTTTGTTTGTTCTTCAAGCTTTAATTATTATAGACTAGCGATTCACCCTCGCTTCGTGTTCGTCCCTAGAAAAAACAAATCTATCCCACGGGAAATGTACATTTTTTCGAGATAAAAAGTAACCTATTTACTATTCCGGACTATACCTCAGTGCCTTTCATCTAATTTGTTCAGCCGTTATAGCGTGAAAGAGTAACAAGCATATATGCATCCATCATCACAAACTTTCACATTTATAATATTAGTATGGATGAAGCTTGACATATGTAGGACATAGGTATAGAGGTCATCTCCTGGGAAAACACATTTTTGTTGGGTTAAACGAATTACCTTTAATGAATTATTTTAAAATATTTTACTTAAAAGGTTGTTTTTAAAACCATGTATTTATATGTCATTTTAAGTATCATTAAAAATAACTTCAAGCATATTTTCGACATAAAAAAGCAAATGTGTCGTCGGCATAAAGGGTAACGGAAATGCTGTAAAAACATAAAATAATATAACATTTCCTAGATCGGATTTAGATGAAACGTGCATCAAGCACACAAAAGACATCTATCTCAGAACATCACATTATTTACAGATTTTTATCCTGAATATTAGTTATCACACGTGCAATGCCACGGGCAGTTATTAGTTTATCAATTGTTTACTTCCTGATTAATAAATAAATATGTTGGGACATTAACACCATCTAGTTCCATGGTAAGCTACGAGGCTTGTGTTATGGATACCAGATAGTTGATACACTACATATAACTTTAAGTAAATACTTAACTTTAAGTAAACACCCATGACTCGAGTTCAAACATTTGTGCTCATCACATAAATGAATGCCCCCAGTGGGACTTAACCCGAGACCGCTGGCACAGCAAGTATGGTCCCTACAAACTGAGCCAAACGTGTCGTCAATTAAGATCATTTAATGATTACAAAATAACACTCAACTATCTATCTTACGTCTAAAACACGAAATAATTGCACCAAGTACTTTTAGTAATCTCAGATTTTAACCATAATATTAATTTATCTCCCATAATTACCATATTACGCTCACATGGATGTTTTCACAACGATCGGTAGAAGGGACGTAAAAGCCTACCTACATTCTATTTTCGTATTTTAAATTATCCTTTTTAATCACGTAGCCGGTAGCTACGAGTATATAAAACGATACAAAGAAATTATTAACTACCTATGAGCATATTTGTAAACATTTTATAATTGAAATAGAGTATCTTTTAATCTACTTTTATACTTAGGTTGTTTTTACTGCAAGTAATACCGCGAAACAGAAAAAGATATCATAAAGTAAAATTTATCATAAAGTTTTATCGTATACATATAATAAAATTCTGAGTCGAATCTGTACATTAAATATTTTTTGGAAAATCTTATTGAAATAGCCAGTATTATCAATACAGAGGCCGAATCTGTAGTTATTAGAATTTTTGTCTATTCATATCCATACTAGGTAATATTAGGATGAATGAATAGATGTATGTTACTCTTTCAACGGCTGAGCGGATCTGGATGAAATTTGGCTTACAGATAGACTATAATGTGGAATAGTAAATAGGTTACTTTTTATCCCGGTAAAATGTACTGTTCCTGTGGGATAATTTGTTTTTGTCTCGAGACAAATCCGAAGCGAAGCGAGGTTGAATAGCTATTCTATACTTAGTATTATAAAGAGGTAAATTTTGTGGGTTTATGACGTTGTAGAGGGTAATCTCTAGATCTACTGAACCGATTTAGATGAAATCATCCCTTAAGGAGGTGAAAATGGGGATGAAAGTTTGTATTGCAAAGCAAGCCCGACCCGGGCGAAGCGAGGGTGAGTCGCTAGTTTAAAATATTTTAATAATTCAAATATATATTATACCCACTAGATATCATTTAATTTGTCACCCGAAATTGTAACAAAGGGTATGACAGGCTAAGGACAGAAAATTCAATTACTCCGAAATAAAATGCTTTCATAAAAGGTTTTATGTTGAACGGCGGCATTAATGACTTAATCAAATTACTATATATTTTATACATAATATTTTAAATTTGTTGGTTATTTAAAATAAAGTACCTACTATTCACTTGCTGGTATAGGGGAGAATTTAAACATGAAAAAAAAACAATATTAGGTATAATGTACAAAATCATCTAAATATAGGTAAATATAAAAGGCAAAAGTGATTGAGTGATGTATCAACGCACAGGCCAAACCCCTAGAAAGATATTTCTCATATGACGAAGGCATCCACTAAGGAAGGATTTTTCAAAATTCAACACTCAAGGGTGTGAAATAGGGGTTTATATTAAACTTTTTATTCCTTGGACATACTTGCATGAAATTTCATATGGGTTAAGTATGAAAAAAATAATGAGTTACGTATTTCAGCGTTTTCCAAAATTCAACCCCTAAGAGGGTAAAATAGGGGATGAAAGTTTGTATGAAATCTATCTTTTTAGAGATTTTACGTGTAATTTTAGCGCGAGCGAAGCCTACTAAACTAGCAGGTTCTGCTAGTTGTTAATATCAGACGATATACAATAGTTAAGTGCAAGAGGCATACTCTTTTGTTCTAATATAAGATTTGGACCCAGTACCTCAACGTGAAATCGTGTATGAACGGCGTGTCAATGTAATTCCTACATAGACAACTGCGCAGGAGCATTATAGTGCACAAGCAAATGCGCAAGCAGAACTCTCTATTTCATTTACTGTCATAGTTAGATGGGACGACACGACCGGTGAGTGATCAGGTGTAGGATCAATTGCTTTACATCCTCTCCAAAGCACTAGGGTGAAACACGGCCAACTGCGAATTTCTTAGAAATACCCAAAAACTAGATTTGGCTCACGTAGGAATCGAACTACCCACCACCCCTGAATCAGCACAATCCGTAGACAAGCTAACTACTAGACCAATGTAACAAAGATATACCTAACACCTTATGTATAAAAATCAAAACTTTATACATTACGTAACATTATTTCATTAGGGTACATTACATACTATTCCTAAAATCATAAAAACTTGGTACTTTTCGTCGGTTTTTGTCGGATTAGTAGCCGACATACAACTATACCAATAGGTTAAGTTTAAAATAGATCAACAAATACCGTACGAATTTGAACTTTAAAACAAAAGTATAGGGTGGTAATTAGCAATCATCTAGAACTTTCGGTGACTAATTTCAAAGGAAATCATTTCCTCGAACTCGTAATGGCTGGTTCGAATGAGTGTGAACTATTATAAGCGTATTTGCATAAAGTCATTTGCAGTTGGGAAGGCCGAGAACTCAACACTATCGGCATAATATCTGAAATTGCTATATTTTGCAAATCTATTTCTTTCACTACAGACTACTAAACTACGGTCCGCCACTAGAAACAACATCGGAGGTCGCAGGTTCAGTTCCTACCCGGATGAATGTTGACCATACACACAGAGATATAAGAAAGAACGTTTTTAATTAGTAATTGTAATCCTATACGTATAATAAAATTGTAACTAAGTCGAATCTGTACATTAAATATTTGTTGGAAAATCTAATTGAAATAAACATTATTATCGATATAGAGTCCGAATCTATAGTTTTAGAATTTTTGTCTGTCTGTTACCGCATCACAAGAAAACCACTAGACAGATTTTGGTGAAATTTGGTATGAGGATAGCTGATTTTCCGGGTTAACATACACTTTTTACTGCAGGAAAATATCTCATCTCTGAGAAATCTATACTAAATGTTAAAACGTAACTATAGAGGAACCCGAGCGGAACTAGGGTGAGTCGCTAGTAAATTATAATTCTACAAAGCCTCCTAACGCATGAGTATTTATTTATACTAGTGTTGGAAATTCGACCATAATCATTATTCAAAATTTGAAGAAAACGTATGGGTATGAATAAAAACCTATCTATAAATATTAAAAAAACTACATCCAAATTTTTATATTGATAACACGAAAGCTCGTCAATGGCTTCTTAACAAAAAAAAACAATAGATAAACAGAGGAGAAAAAGTATGGAACTGTTTTTTCTTTGTTTATATACTTAATATGTACTTATAGATTTTTGGATTTCTAAGCATACGTATTAGTGTGTTTTGTACTACGAGTATATGGATTTGATAATTGCTTTTCCAAATAAGTAAATGAAGACAAATTGTGATATTGAGATTCACCATCCATGATCGATCCCATATTAGATATGTGTACGTTGGTAATTATAAATTAAAAATTTAAAAAACTCACTACGCAAATTAATTGTCATTTGACGATTACACTGGCACGCGTGAAACACTTAATCGAGTAATCATTCGTCAAAATGCATTACATCATTTTGGAAAACAGCTGTTACTCTTACACTGCTGGACCGATGTTAACCAAACATAGCTAAGAACCACCGCAAGGAAACTGGCTTTCAAATGAAAAAAATACCGCATCGAAATCAGTCCATCCGTTTAAGAGCTACGATGCCTCAGACAGATACACACAGAGAGACAGACAGACATCGACGTAACACCCCTCTTTTTGCGCCGGGGGTTAAAAAGGAAGTGGTGTGTGAAAGAAACAATAGTGTTGTCAGAAACCCCCCAAAAAAGAACGCAAAATATAAGCATCTGTTTCAAGTAAACATTTAAACTTTTAAATAAACGAATATTCCAACACAAAACATTTTTTAAGTAAAACTCACTAAGCGTAATTAACTGATTAATATTGTTTAGTAAAATAACATTGCATACATATGTGAATTTTTTTTCATTCAACAAAATACAGAACAAAAATAAAATAAATCAAGACTTTAATTCGAAAAATCTACAAAAAGTATACATGTTACAATAGATTTTAAGCCGTTTAATCTCAGTTGATCGAATTCATGACTGAAAGATTTAAACTATCACAACCAAATTTACCAAATAAATAACAAAATTGTTACAAGCGACTATACTGAAACATCGCTTTTTTAGCAGCTTTTGTAAAATTTATGTGAATCGAGCTTTAATTAACGCAATAGATACAAACTTTTACTTAAAGCTCAGGTTGGACATATTAAAATAGTACCTATTGCATGTTTTTAGTTACTGTAACTGACCTCTTAACCAAAACTATTTTTATAATTAATATATTGCTAATTTAAAGATATAATAACATTCTAAATGAGTACAGATTGTACATGATTTTTTTTTTGAAAAATCTTATTGAAATAGTTATTATTATCGATACGGAGTCCCAATCTATAGTATTTAGAATTTTTGTCTGTTTGTGTGTCTTGGAACGCATCACGAGAAAACCACTGGACAAATTTTGATGAAATTTGGTATGATGATAGCTGGTTATCCGGCTCGGCAAAAAAGGTACGTTCTACTGCGGGAAAATATCTCATCTCTGAGAAATCTATATTAATGGTTTAAACGTACCAAGTTCCAACCTCTAGTAAAATATAAAAATTATTTAATGGTAACTTATACATACATTTGTTTTTGTACATTTCTATGGGGCATTACTATTTAAATGACATAATTTTTTTCACCCCTTAGTTAAAACAAAAACGATTTATCACAATCGATCACATCTATTATTTATAAAGGAATGCCAAAATCAGAGTCAACAAGATTAAATTTATCTATAAGCTTAGAATTAGGATAAAGGCGATTCATAAAAATATCTATAGAAACGTTAGTATTCCAAACTCATGTCTAACATATTCATTATTCATCTCTTCTCAAAACTTTTCAATAGCCGTTACAGGATGTCACATATCACAGAACGGCAAAATTTCAAAGCATCGCTAAATTATTACTCCAGTAATCCACGTCAGAGCCCCATGCGGAATTTCAATTTTCCTTTAAAGATCACGCATCGCTACTACAGTATTCAAACTAAGGCACAAACCGGTATTATCCTACCAGTAAAGGCATAATAAATACGTTTTAAATCACACTTATATCTACGTAGATTTTTAAAATCATGCCAAACTATTCTCAATTTTTGATTATTTGATACTTAAATATACTTAATCAGGTCTTCAATTCCCAAAAAAATAGCCATAGTACGTCTATAATTTAAAATAGTATCCAATTAGGACAGAAAGTACTAAAACTTTGAGGCAATTATTTAATATCAACGTCATATTCAAATATATACTAGCTGATGTCAGTTTAACGTAAGGAGTATTGTTTGTTATCAGAATGGTTAAGTAGATAACATATAACCGGGACCACTTTAACTAAGCAATATCTTCAGTCAACCACAAATGTTATTAGTTTAGATGGGAGTTATATTTAACTTGGATTATCACTGGTTGATCCACAATTTAGGTAAATATTAATCATCCTATATTAAGACAACCAGAACTCCAATAATGAACTGTATATGTATTATGTAGTTTCATTATGATTACCTTAGTAATATTATTATTGTGAAAGTGTGTTAGTTTTTCCTCTGTTTTTAGGGTCCCGTACCTCAAAATGTAAAAAAAGAAACCCTTTCAAGATCACTCTTTTGCCCATCTGTTCGTCCGTGTGTCTCCACCGATTTTCTCAGGAACGGGTGGACCTAGCAATTTGAAATTTATACCAGATACAAAGGTCTCTAGTCTCTATTTGGTATATAAAAATCAAGGTCCTAAGTCAATACGATAAAAAGATATAGAAATTTAGATTTTCGCGAAAATTGAATATTAAAGTTGAACAGATTTCCTACAAATTTGTACGGAACCCTCGGTGGGCGAGTCCGACTTGTCCGGATTTTTTTTTTTGTAGACTTGGATAACTATGACTTTTTCCATAGATAAAATTTATGGGCAATGATGGGCAGAGTGACACAAACTATGATAGCATAAATTAGGTCTTTATTATTTCTATACTATTGTTATAATGGGTTATATTTTTTTTATTTACTTTGTATATGTAGGACTGATACAACCTGCCACGCCGAAAATTACAAATTCCTATTTAGCATTAAATCATTACAATTTTTACTGAACGCCATCAATCTACCACCAGTAGAAAGAAAGTCTCAGATATGAGAAAAACTGGCAAAAAAAAGCTCAGCACGACTAGAAATTATTACTTTTTTATCAAGTTTGACCCCAATACGAGCTAATGTTTGTATTTCGTAACCATACAGTTTTAGGACTTACAAAAACGATAGCAAGTAGATTAAGTTAACTCTAACTTAGCAAAATAAGCTTTTAATATACATTGAAATCGTAGATTTTTATATGGCCTAGTTATCTTATCATTACCATCGTATCTGGATCAAGAGCATTTTCTTGAGATAAACCTTTATAAAGCTATCGCAGTCTGCCTAATGCCTATACGTGCCTTAGTGCCCATTTGGGCTGCGCTCCATTAATTCCCCGTTACAGAGAAGTGAATTAATTTCTGAATTCAAAATTCTAAACACGTTTTAGCTTCAGATCTCTATTTTTAAAGTACTAAGTGGTGCTTGTTTTAAAGATAGTCTTGGAATGCTTTCAGCCTATTTAAAGAGCTAAGAAAACTGGTTTAAGAAACTTTATGTTAAAGAATACAAATAGAAAAGTCTTTATGTCACGCGTTAGGCAGTAGGAGGAAATTTCAGTATATACCACATGAAAAGTGCGGAAATCGTCAAAAACACATCCGCTTAGATGACACGGGCTTATAGTATATGATAATATATACATGTAGAGAAAAAACCTTTTTACATAATCCGAGCCAGCGACTCTGTGAAATGAAATGTAACTCGCGTAATGACGGAATATTTATACTGCTATGCGTATGAAAAGACTGTGTTCCTGTGTTTGTGCATCCGCTGATACTTTCTTGATGTTCATTCGTATAAAAACTTACGTATTTAAAATTGTAGGTATATAAATAAATGCGAAAGTTTGTGAGGTTGTCTGTATGTATATATGTATGGATGTTTGTTACTCTCTCACGCTAAAACTACTGAATAGATTTTAATGAAATGTCACAATAATAAATATAGCTCATACATCAGACTAACACATAGGCTACTTTTTACCCCGGAAAAATGTACAATTCCCGTGGGATAGATTTGTTGTTTTGCGAAGGGAGAATGTGCCGCTAGTAATGTCTAAAACTGGAATTTTATAGATATTATTTAAGTATTACAACATAAAAATCGGCTATATTTTATATGTTAAAGATATTGTTTTAAAACTACTTTCACATAATTTATATTATGTAAAATCTTTTTTTAATAATACAAATAAACACTGTATTACTTATAAGCAAAGAATCTAAAGATTTTATATTGCCGAATTCTATTCATCACAAGTAAGTGACAATTTATCTAAAGACCAAGCTTTCTCCAAAAACCCAAAACACCTGGAAGCTACTTCGAATAATTACCTCCATTTGATTAGATCTGAACATCAGTATTAAAATTAATTTGGAAAATGTTTTAGGAAAATTAAAAAACGTTGTAAATATTAATTTCCTGTGATTACCGCAAGGAGAGGCAACTTTATACATACTCTTTATTGCACATAAAAACGAAAATACAAATATTAAAAAAAAATTGAAGGCAAAGGTGGACTTATATCTAAAATTAAATCTAAAATTTATTACATTAAGTACTACTCGAAGAACTCAAAATTTAAGAAATCTACCTAGTTGGAAGATTTTATTTTATTCTTTATTTGTAATGTTACATAAATATAAATCAGTATAAATATGTTGGGACATTAACACACCGCACCATCTAGTTCCGACGTTAGTTACGAGGCTTGTGTTATGGATACCAGATAGTTGATACACTACACATATATAACTTTAAATACATACATATTATAAATATAAACACCCATGACTAGAGTATAAATATTCGTGCTCATCACATAAACGAAAACCTCCAGCGGAACTCGAACCCGCAACTGGCACAGTAGGGTAGTAGTACGTACACAAACTGAGCCAAACGTATCGTCAAAATAAATAATAACAAAACGACACATAAACGAATCAAATTTCCACTAATAACTAATACAGGTGGGAGGCAGAAAACAATGCTTGCATGAGTGAACCCCTATCAGATGCTTAACGAGTAGAATAATCTTGATAACGATGAGTTGAGAGCAGAAATTTTACAATATCAACCATGCCCATCCATATATTTTACAGCGCAATTCTACCACATGTATGTTCTTTAATAAAATATGCAATATGCGGCTGTGTTGTTTAGCAGCTTTTATAACTCTTTTTCGTATTAGTTACTAATGAATAAACTGAACTTACTACTTGTGTAGGCGGTTATTATGAAGTAAGTAGATTTTTTAAATAACTTTTTAAAACAAAACGTACGTATCTATACATATAATAAAATTGTAACTAAGTCGAATCTGTACATTAGAAATTTTTTGGAAAATCTAATTGAAATAGACATTATAATCGATACAGAGTCCGAATCTATAGTTTTTAGAATTTTTGTCTGTCTGTCTGTTTGTTACCGCATCACGAGAAAACCACTAGACAGATTTTGATGAAATTCGGTATGTTGATAGCTGGTTATCCGGGTCAATATATAGGATACTTTTTACCGCGGGAAAATATCTCATTTCTGAGAAAAAATACAAAAGCTGCATTGTAAGAGTATACTAATATGTAAAACCTAAGAATTTGGTTTTTGGTCATCTGAACGCTGGCGGAGCCGTGGGCAATGCTAGTATAGTATATGATTACAAGAGATTTGATAAGATTTGAAAGATTTGATAGAAGAGTGTATACCTCTAAGAATTACGTGCTTTTAAAGTCAAAAATAAGTCACTATATAAAAAGGCTGTATTTTATCAATATAACGCTCACTCAACAAACTAAATAATCTTTTTCATTTGCTTATCCACTATTTAAGAGCCGCCATCACGATATAAAACAAAAGTATTTAACAACATATATAATTAAAAAAAACGTATCGTTTTGATATTTACACTAAAAAAACAATAATGGAAAACATTTCATAGACCCAAAAAAACATCTGAATAGAGTACTTCCTCTCTATTAAAGTCGGTTAAAACATATCAGAGCAATCAGAGTACACTTCCAAGGCCGATTTGACATCGATACAATTAACCGTCTACTGATATTTAAATGATTTCAACTATTCACAAAGAGAACCATAGAGTCCATGTAATCATGGGATTAGCTACCATAAATTTCAATCACGACTGAATCTATAAATCATTTCGAACAATTCAACTACAGACGTTTATACGACTGTTAGGAATTGAAGCAATCTTAGGTGTTAAGTCAAGCTTTGTTGGAAGGATTTAAATTATTTCTGTGACTTATTTAATTTGTATGATATAGTGCTAGTACTAACTTTACGTGCTTTTCTCCGGTATTGACTTCGCTATTTTTGCATCAGCCAATTTGTGTGAAAGTGTGTTTGTTTATAGGAATATATTTACGTATGAATCTATTTAATATCTATATCTACATATAATAAAATTGTTACTGATCGCTGTCTGTACATGGAAGATATTTGAGAAAAATTATTATTGGGAGTCTTTATTAACACAATGGAACCCAAAACAATGATTTTTAGAATTTATTTGTTTGTCTGTGCGTTTGTGCGCGCTAATCTCAGAAACAGCTTAACCGATTCCTGTTTGTATATACATAATCTTATTTTGTGTCTCTCGGAATTGGCTCTGAAGATTTGGATCAAATTTTGTATTTAAATGAGGTTTTGCTTTTTAATCTCTATCGGTCTTTTCTTAAAAATTGCAATATTTATAAGTTTTCCAAAAAAAACGCCCAGGCACATACTTATTTATAATATATCTATGACTAGCGACTTACACTCGCTTCGCTCGGGTTCGTCTCTAGGTACGTTTTCATTTTTTTGAATGGGACCCTAATTTTTATTCTAAAATTAAAGTAGCCAAAGTTACTCCTTATAAAATCAGTTTTGAAGATTAGCCAGAACATTGTGTTTTTTTTTATAAGTACCGCATATGACTTTCTATGCATTTAATAAAAAGCTGTTATTTTATAATTACAGACACTTAAATTTTATTTATCTGTATAGATATATGGATATTATTAAAACATCAGTGACTTCGCTTGGATGCGTTCCCCACGTGTTAAACAGTTATATATGTTGGGAAATTTACACAAAGCACTGTAGTTCCATGGTAAGCTACGAAGCTTGTGTTATGGATAACAGATAGTTGATACACTACATATATATAACTTTAAATACATACATATTATAAATATAAACACCCATGACTGGAGTACAAACATTCGTGCTCATCACATAAATGAATGCCCCCAGCGGGACTCGAACCCGCGACCGCTGGCACAGCAAGTAGGGTCACTACAAACAGAGCCAAACGAGTCGTGTTACTCCAGGCCATAGCCTATATGTACTAAATTTTCATCCTAATTCGTCCAGCCATTTTAGCGTGAAATAGTAAAACAATATACGTACACTTGCAAACTTTTTATACATATTATGTATAATTTATAAAAGATCATGTATTTAACTTTAATAAAAACAATTATAAAAAATATCTGAAGCTTAAACTATTTGTAGCTACTAAAAATACAACAATTAATTATTTTTTTTAAGAAATATTTATTTACAAGACATTAGATTCTATAAAATTCCATTCAAAATAATGCATAAATGCATAAAACGAAAATAAGTAAGTAGTTGAGTGTGTATAATATGTTTTATTTATTTTCTTAACTTAATTAACAAATAAAAATATAAATAAAAATCATCAATAAACAAATTTGACGTCGTCCAAAATACAACGAAAAGTGAAACCTAAATAGATGCATCCAATGGGAATCGAATTAACTCTCTTCATACAAGTATAAAACCACTGTGCTAGGAAGTCATTTTAATGAACAATAAACTTTAAATAAAGCTGTTAGCCTACATCGCCTTACAAAGGAATGTCAAATTGATGTGATAACACAATATAGGAGGACGTGTACACAGTTACAGCGTTGTGCGTCTTACTTGTACTAGCTATTAATCTTCGTGTCAGGGGATCTTAGGGCGCTTTGATGGGATCTATTACTTAGTCAATTAAAATTTAACTTTTAAATTTCTTCTTACATTTATATCTTAAAAAAGCCTTATTTAATACTTTTTTAGATTTACGCGAATATTTGACATTTTAAATAAAACTATCTTTTCGGATTTTTTCGCGGATTTACCTATTTTGATTTTTGGTTCCCGACGTTTCGAATGCTTTATAGCAATCATGGTCTCGGGAGATACTAAGGTTTTAGATTTCGGGAACCAAAACTCAAATTAACCCTAAAAAAATGCGAAAAGATAATTTTATTTGAAAAATAATTATTTATTAGAAATGGCTATAATGTAATTATTTACTAATTTATTTTGTTTTTCTTAGAAGTTGTCTAGACTTATATTGGTAGCAGATTAGTATTATCAAAAATAAACTAAAACGCCATAAAATACAATTAAGTATATTAATTTCGCATTATTTTGTTTTTGTATTATATTACCTTACAAATAAAAATATGAAAACCTTTACTTTTTCATTTTTAAATTTATTAAATGAATCAATTCCTTTAAATTAATAAATTAATCAAAATTTATTAAAATATTTAAAATTTTAATTTAAATTACAATTTTTATTATAATGAACTTAATATAAAAATTAATTAATTAATTAACAATTTCCTTTACTAATATAGTATTAAGGCTAAATTGGTTTTTTTACTAACAAAAACTAAAGGCAGTGGTAGCCCAGTGGTGACGCGCTCGCTTGGATAACCGAGTGAAGCGGGTTCAAATCCCGGGTCTCGCACCTCTGATATTTTCATGTGCGAATCATTTTCAACATGATTACCACTTGCCTTATGGTGAAGGAAAACATCGTGAGGTACCTGCATGTCTGAGGGAACCTAGCAAGTTTTCGAAAGACATGTGAAGTCCGCCAACCCGCACTTGGCCAGCGTGGTGGACTATGGCCTGATCCCCCTCATATATAGAAGGGAGGCCCGTGCCCAGCAGTGGGACGTTAAGAAGGGCTGAATACAAATATGGATGCAATATCTGGAGTTAAATTATTATTAAATATATGTAGGCATAGACAAACTGGTTTTGGTAGACAGACGTTACTTCATTACGTCGACTCCGACTAAAATAAAGGAGTCCCCTTGTGTACTAGCAAGAAATCTTGCGTAATGCTCTATCTTGCGTAATTAGACTGGTAATTTGATTAATAGGTTAGTTATTTTTAGTAAAAGATATAAAAACTGTTAATCTTAGTAAAACTGAAAATTTTCACCGCGGGGGATCATCTCATTTCCACGGGAAAACACGTTATTATACAACCCAAAAAAATATTTATAATCGGAATTACTTGAAACTTAGTATTAATGCTCTTAATGCTCTTAAATACAATTAAATAAAAACGTGTTTTAGCATTTTTCGAAATTCATCGCATGAGGGGGTAAAATAGGCGATGAAAGTTTGTATGAAATCTTTTTAGATTTTTTTTTAGTTTTAGCGCGAGCGAAGTCGAGGGTTATGCTAGTATTTAAATAAAATACTATGAATAACATTTATACAAAGATGCACTATATCTGTCATATAGTACCTACCTAATTTTCATGAACATATCACCCGAGCGAAACCACGCGCAAAAGATAGTATAAAATATAGGAAAATAAAGAAAAAAAAACATTCTATAATTACCAACTGTCAGTACCTACATAATCCTGCGATTATGTAAAACACTTTTAATCTCGTTACATTCTGGTATTGCTCTGAAAATGTGTTTGACGCGTAATTTTATTAAATTGCGACAATCGAGTTTTACGCCGAGTTTTGAAATTTGATTATATTCTTTCTGTGGACGTTTAATGCAATTGTCATTTTTTGTGGCTGCCGGGCAAATTGGGACACATTAGCTAATTTAAGGTACGGTTCTTCCGCTTCTGGAAATGCATTAAATACGTTATAATTCACATTGTACGTACATAAATAGGCAAAGAAAACAGTTGAGTGTTTGTTTTGACAACCTTCGTCTCTTCTGTTTGTCAACAGATTTTCTTTTTTTCGTTTAGTAGCTATTGATGAGTTTTAACGCAGTGGTAGCGCTCGCTTGAGACCCGAGTGAAGCAGCTTCTAATCCCGGGTCTCACACTTCTGATATTTTCATGCGCGAATCATTTCCAACATGACTTGTCTAGGGGAAAAGAAAACATCATGAGAAAACCTGCTTGTCTTAAAGAAGCTAGCAAGTTTTCAGAAGACATGTGATGTCCGCCAACCCGCACTTGGCCAGCGTGGTGGACTATAGCCTGATCCCCTCGTATTGAAGGCAGGCCCGTGTCCAGCAGTCGGACGTAAAAAAGGGGTAAATAGTAGTAGCTATTGACGACCTATAAAAAATGGGAACAGTTTTATATTATAGTGGAATTTCGAGCACTAGTCCAACACATTTATTGTATTTCTTTCATATTGAACTGAGGCAACCGATAGACGTGATTTTAATTGACTTTGCAAAGGACTTTGTAAGCACTTAATTTTTCTATTTTTTGAGTGTATGTTACATGATTATAGAATACGCTTTAAGTATTATTGCTAAAGAAAACATAAAAATAAAATTTTCATTACTATGTTTATGTAATATAACTTATAAATAAAAAGAAAATTGAATTGCAAACCTATTTAATCCAGCCTGATCAAGTTATTTACGCTCGATGTAATATGCGGTTTGAGTCGAGATGGAATGTAAGTGGGCAATTAGAATATAAAAAAAAATCATTTTATAAAATATATTCTAAATTCTAGATTTTTTTCCAGCATAAAAATAAAAGATTAGAGCCAGTTTTCCATAGACTAGATTTAAGGTAGTAGATTTTATCTATTGTATTTTGAGTATGTTTATAAAACAATTGCCATTTTTGACGTGATTGTTTAAAATCTTTTATTTACATACAGACACTTTAATTTTATTATTTGTACCTATAGATATATAGTGATATAACATCTGTTTCTTTCTTTGTTGAAAGTAATATTTGTCATACCAAATCGTTTAAACTTTCTAAAAAAATTCTTATAACCTAATAGAAAACAAATTTTCCTTTTTGATTTTTGACCATTTTTAACCCCCGACGCAAAAACGAGGGGGTGTTATAACTTTGAAGTGTCAGTGTGTGTCTGTCTGTGGCATCGTAGCTCCAGAACGGATGAACTGATTTTGAGTTTGTTTTTTTTTTGTTTGAAAAGTGAGTTAGTTGAGAGTGTTTTAAAGCTATGTTTGATGAAAATCGGTACAAGATGGTCAGGATTTTTTTTTAACATTGTCGCTGTTTTATCCATATTTATCAGTTTTTAAGACATATGTAGGTACTTAATATCTCAAAAACTGCCACCTAAATATAAATTGATAATAGCGCAGTTCATAGTAAATAGACTACTTGGAGACTACAATTTAAATAATACATAAACAGTTCGCCTCACAATTTTCATGGAGGTAAAAGTCATATAAATCTCATAACTGTTCCTTTATTGCCTCTAGAGACGGGACCCAAAAACAATCATGGCATAGTAATATTGTATGGCCGTTCGAGATAATTAAGCTTTTATTGTCTTGACAAGACCATGGATGAATGACCTATTTATTTTATTACGTTGTTGACTTCGTTAAATATTGAAGCGAAACATTTTAATAGGCCACAAAGAAAATAATAGGTAAGACAATCGTTATGTTATATAACATATCATGTTGATGATAGGACACGTTTGACTCAGTTTGTATGATCCTACTTGCTACAACGGTCGCGGGTTCGAATTCCGCTGGGAGCATTCATTTGTGTGATGAGCACGAATGTTTGTACTCTAGTCATGGGTGTTGTTTATATTTGTTTGTAAAGTGTATGTATTTAAATTTATATATGAGTAGTGTATCAACTATCTTGTATCCATTACACAAGCCTCGTAGCTTAATATGGAACTAGATGGTGCTGTGTGTTAATGTGCCAACATATTTATTTATATAAGTTGATAGAATCCAGTATTTATCTGCCTTAATTAAAAAAATTGCTAATTAAAAAATTAATATGATAAATATTATCAAATAGAAAATGGCTAGATATGGACACCACAGGCGACTAATCCATATCATTCACAGTTATCTAACGAAGGAATCTAGACAGGGCAATCGTGCAGGGCGTGTTGAAGGAGACGCGGATGAAGCGCGCTCGACTATCATGTGTTTTTATAAGACAGTCGGGAAATGCCTTGAGGGTTGACGGGTATAACTAACTTACCTTGAGATGGCACTACAGCGTTTTAGCTTAGTAACCGTCCGCCAATACGTCTTCGGTATTTTTCGACAACCCTTGTACTTGATATCATTTCAGAGTTAAAATCAAAGGAACATAAAAGGCTGTCGCCTAATGTAGGGATTTTTATCTGTAATACGACCTAAGTCATAATTATAGATCATTGCAAAATTGCAAATAAAAACAAAATTATGCAAAAATTGCACTTTTTTAGCAATTTACTGCAATAAGAACTACATTATCTGAAAAAACCTTGCAAATACCACATAAATTTCAATCAAATCTTGTAAACAATGACGTGTTATCTTTCACTTTTTATTTAATTAATTACCAAAAAATAATAGGATCAAATGTAAGATATACCTATATCCCAATCTTTATCTACCCAAAATCAAACAGTGCGCAAGCCAAAGCGCTCAGCGAGTGGTCTAGACATCTTTAACATTACAAAAAACGAAACAACAACTTAAGTGTACTGTCGCACAAAAAACAATAGCATATCTAGAAAAAATTTAAGAGTAAGTGTTCTTAGAAAGATGCTGAAAGTCCCTCAGAAAAGCGAATAGTCAAGGCCAGCGTAAATAGTGCTAAATCTATTCTCAACGTGAGGGCCCTGGCCGTATAGAGCTGTATAATTGGAGTCGGTCCACTCATTTGAACTGACAACTGAGGAGCGTGCTCACTGTTTGTTTGAGATTGCATTTCCGACGACTAGTCTTGCTCACGTTAATTTTAACACGTTTGATACTATATTTAGAGGAAATTTTACGTACATAATTGCCGGTGTGGAGTTTCAGAAATGGTTATTTATTTAGAATTTCAAGTACTAGAAGTACTTATCTAAAGTTACGTAATCTTTCTTTGATAGAGATCATGAGTTCGATTTTTTTAACAATTTTTTCATTTATTCATGATAAATTGAAATGTCATGAGTCGAAATAGAGTGACGGATTGACGTGATTTTTGGTTTGTTTGTGCGGAGACAGTTGTAGGGCTGGAGAATGGCATAGGCTACTTACCGTGGGTGATTATCTCATTCCCACCGGAAAACACATTGTAATATAACCCACAACAACTCATCATACCTATGTATATATAATATATATCCCAAATTTCTTTATTGTTTATAATTTGACTACGCCATTATTTTCTAACAGTTTATTGAAGACACTAACTGCTTATATATCTTTAAGCTTTAGCCGCTTGAACTCGTGTGTCACAGACAAATAGAAAAGGGCTTGCATATTTGCCATTTGACTGAGATAAATTAAAATTTAGATTTCGTTTACTAGAATCGTTATTTTTAGGTTTTTCAACATAACATTCGTCGTAACGGACAGCATTTCGAGATCGCAGTTCGCCGCGGTTGAACCCGGTAATATAATGTAAATCAAGATGTCAAGAAGATATACTCATGTAGACATTCCTATGTTGTGGGATGCGCTCAGAATGTTAATACGGCGAATATATTTAGGGTTTGTGTGAATTATTCTCGGAATAAACAGCTTTAGAGTTGAGCTTTCTGACACATTATTGTAAGCGTTTATTAAACTGGAATTGCTATTTAAGTACTGTTAAATGACTTTATTGTATCTATATTGTGTGAAGTAAATTTAATATAAATGAATGTTAACAATTTGTTTTCTTTTTTGAATACATTTGGAATTTTTGGAATTTGGATTTTTGGAAACCCAACCAAAGGGGTAAAAAGTGGATTAGAAGTTTGTATGAAAATCTGTTAATAAAAAAAAAGATAACATAGCTAGTATAACGAAATTCTCATTTCTTCTCTAAATAATTGAACAAGCAATACAATAGAAACCCAAACGGAATCGAATCAGTGACATATCACCTATAATTTAAGTACGGGACACAAGATATTTTCAAAAACGGTTACATTCTATAACCAGCCACAGAGTCCATTTCCGGTTGCGCATAAATGAAAATCGTTGCCTATTCGTCCAATCATTAACTGTTAAACGTCTACCTCAATGAGGTTTAAACGCTTACTAAACAAAACCGTTAATTTAACGTTATCGACGCCATTCAAACTGAAATTATCGTTGATTGACCAAATAATGAATGATCACTCAATTGGATGCTTACATCTGAATTATTTTGGAATTATGGTAATTTTTATTAATACATTTAAATATATCTAATTAAAGCTGCTTATGTGGGAAGTGATTTCATTTTACTTTTCAAATATTATTTAACTAGCGACTCACCCTTGCTTCGCTCGGGTTCGTCCCTAGTTACGTTTTAACGTTTAGTAGATTTCTCAGAAATGAGATATTGGAGGTATTAAAAAGTATCCTAGGTGTTGATCCTGATAACCAGCTATCATCATACCAAATTTCATCAAAATCTGTCCAGTGGTTTTTTCATGATACGTTCCTAGATAAAAAGACAGACAGACAGACAAAAATTCTACAAACTATAGATTCGGCCTGTGTATCGATAATAATTACCTTTTCAATAAAATTTTCCAAAAAAAATATTTAATGTACAGGTTCGACTCAGATAGAATTTTATTATATGTATTTAGATAATTTACTTCCGTACACAATGAAATTATTTAAGATTTACTAATGTAACGGATTTCTATACAAAAAACGTTTATTATATTATAATATATAATTTTATATTAAGTATTAAATAATATTCGCTAATCTATTCTGCTATCTATAAATTTTTTAGATATTTTTTTGTAGATTTTGATAATATATTAAAGCTTAAATTTGGTAACACTGTGTTTTGGAATAGATATAATATTTGCGTTCTTTTTTTTTATAAAATACACTTACTCGTATATAAATAAAACTAAAAAATAAAACCTTATCTAAATACAAAATTTGATCCAAATCGTTAGAGCCAAAAGTGATCAAGATATACTTAAAATGTATTATGCATACTATATACAAGGATTGCTCATTTTATTGTTCCATTCAAAGCGAAGGCTATGAAATATAGTTATGACAAAGTTATATCGATAGCGACAACGAAGGTTTCAAAAGTGCTAGTTAAAAACCAACTACCAATAAGAAATACAAAACTTTGTACTTTCCCAAAGTCTATTTAAACCGTTCACTTTAAAAAATTAGGACAAGTAAAACGTTTTCAAAGAAATTCTTTAAAAAGCACGAACATTGTAAAGCGGCTTGCATTTGTAGAGTTGCAGTACAAACGTATACTATCAAAATTACAGCATGCTTACATTACTAAATTTCTTAGTAAACTTTTGTTATAGACATAAAAAATGACTCAATAGCTGAGCTTTCTAATAGCCTCTTCAAAATTTTCTAATAAAGCCAGCAAAATAAATAAATGGTCGAATATTAACACACAGCACATCTAGTTCCATGGTAAGCTACGAGTCTTGTGTTATGGATACCAGATAGTTGATACACTACACACATACACACACACACACACATATATATACTACAAACTTAATCAAACGTGTTGTCATATGCCCAAAAACTTACAAGACCTTCGAACCTATCAACTAATACAATTTGCGACATTACTTTTATGATGAAATATCATAATCTAAGAACATTATTTATATTACAATGTTCATACAGCATTTTCATCATAACAATGGCAGTACAAACCTGATATCCAACATTTACCATGTCTCAAGATTACCGATTAGCTGTCATCGTATATCGAACACATGATGCTATTTGTCGATAAGACAACAATGAGGGCTCGCAAATTAGATGTTGGCAGTAAAACAAGTTAATGAGATATTTCGTACTCGATAAAATATTCTGAGCAACATTCAGATAAATACAATGATATCTAGCTTTGTTTCAGTTAGGTTATTGAATATTTTAATACTATGGATTATTTGTAACTATTCATACGCGGTGGCAGGTTCAAATCCCGTTCGGGACAATTTAGCAGTTCTTGCAATAATTAGCGTCCGGCAATCTAGCCGGGCGCGAAGCCAAGAAACGCATTGGAACGTGCCCATTCGGTGGGCGGTGTACCATGACGGCTGCTCCTGGTACTTCTCTGATAACATTGTGGATCGCTGGAGCAGCCCCATGGTTGTTATGGTCTGCTTCGGAAGGCTTGCCGTCGGGGCATTGTGGTTGAGTGCGTAATTGGACCCAGTTATGCAAAAAACAGCCATGTGCGTAAAAGTACCAACAGAGTTATAAGCATTTTTCTGTCGATAGTTGCACTTGGGTTATGTTTTGTTTTTCTGGTTATTTTAAAATTGAACAATATTTATATAAGTATTGTTTATTTTTTATAATAAAATGCTTATAAATCTGTTGGTATTTTTACGCACATGGCTGTTTTTTGCATAACTGTCCAATTAATCCTGCGACGCCCCATTATTACGGCAGAGGTTTTGTTGATTTTAGTGGGTATTAGGGGCTTTTTTAACCGGTGAGTGCCACATAACCACCTGTATGTATAAATGTGGTGTGCGTAAATGCATTTCCCAACATAAAAAAAGGCACCTAAGCACGCACCTAAGCGAAACGATAAATTACTCGTTAAGTCTAAATCTAACAGCATATTACAAAGGAATATACTAATAACATTTTAATTAATACTCTTAAATAGCTTAAATACTCTTAAAACTTCGCGACTCTGCTCGCGTTAAATTTACTGTAAAAAAGATAGCCAATATTTGATTCTAGAATAAAACATCGTCTTAATCTTGAATTTTGATCAAATCTTTTAAAGCCAATAAATACAGCATTCAGAAATGAGAAACACTCCCCACCAAGTTTCGCATTTATAATATTAGAGGTCCTTTACTTCATATCAATACAATGTTAACAATTTATAAGTCAGAGCCTAGAGTTCTAATTTAATTAAAATACTGTGTAAATTAGTTCACGACACAATTATTTTTACAAGTAACCTACGCTTTCGAGGACAACGTTTAATTGAATAACTATGTGTATTTGTTTATAAAGGCGTCGTATACGCTTTACTTCATTTATTGCTTCGGAACATTGATATAGTATTTTATGAACACAATTTTGAGAATTATTAAAGCTCATTTGAAAGTTACTTTTAAATATTCAACTAAGCTTCAAACAAAACACACAAATTGAGTTTTCTAACTATAAGCATCGGTGGTTCAGTGGTAGAATGCTCGCCTGCCACGCGGGCGGCCCGGGTTCGATTCCCGGCCGATGCAATATTCATTTTGCTTTTTATCACTATTTAATTATTATTTTAGATTAATAACTTTTTTATTTTACTTTGCATATCACTAACATTAAAAATAAAAATTTTAATATAGGCATTTTTATATAGACGAATGATATTTTCGTATAGAACCGGCATGACTTTTTGATGGATCGACACTGGGGGCAGGCAAATAGCGTACTTTCCACATAGATGTATATTTTATACTAACTTGCTTCCCAATACAAACATTCATCCTCATTTTCATCCCCTTAAGGGATGATTTACTGGATAAAAAGTATCCTTTGTCCCTCCAAGGGTCTCAAACTATCTTCTTACCAAATTTCATTTAAATCGGTTCAGTAGATCCAGAGATTACCCCCTACAAAGTTATACATCTTTTTTTCTTTCACAATTCTCTGTTTATAAAAGAAATGCAGCTAACTTCATCATGTCGCTTTTTGACTGTTGGTGTGCGCGCGCATCGTAAAAATTTTACTCTCATTTTTTTTTCAAACGTGTTAAAAAAAGTACCTAAAACTTCAAACATATATGTACATAGAAAATATAATATTATTATGTTATATGTATACGTATAACATATCATTTCTTATAAACTATAATTATACACTTCTCATTATTACATTATTATAATACAACAAATAAAGCAATATCAATACAATTGTTACAAATATTAAAAAAATATAAACGAAACGGAAAACAACGTTCAAAAGAACAACATTTTAGCTTGAACTCTGACCACAAAACCTTAATTGCCTGGGGTTATTTTCACAAAAACATCAAAAGAAACCGATGGGCATTGCGCCGGTTAACTTGAAATCAAAATTTCCTTTATGGTTCCGTGTTGAATAAAGAAATAAAACACTTTTTAGTACCAAAATTAGATACTTTATCTAAACATATATTAAAATTCTGAGTCGAATCTGTGCATCAAATATTTTTATGGAAAATCTTATTGGAGTAGTCATTATTATCGATACAGAGGCGAAATCTATAGCTTTTAGAATTTTTGTCTGTCTGTCTGGGAACGCATCACGAGAAAACCATTCGTGAGATTTTGATGAAATTTACTATCCGGGATATTTAATATCCGGGTTAACATATAGGATACTTTTCACTGTAGGAAAATATCTCATCTCAAAGAAATCTATACTAACCGTAAACGTAGTTTGTTATAATAAAACTAAAGTAAATATGAATGTAGTTATCAGCTATGGAGCCGTCTGTGGAAACGATGGGCGGCCTTTACACATACATACATACTCAAATATTTTACATTTAATTTTATTAGCGCAAACAGCGCAGTGGTCGAAATTCGACACTAATCATTACATATTTATACTATAGTATTACATACATTATATATATGAATAGAATCTATAAAAAAATAAGTAACTGTTAAAAAATTTTGTATTGATAATACACACTTATCAATAACTACTAAACAAAAATAATGATAATCGGTTGACAAACAGAGGAGAAAAGATACTGAACTGTTTTGTCTTTGCCTATTTATATGTAGAAGATAACAAGAATTTTAAACTATAAAAAATTAAACAGCAGTAGTCATGTGTCTATTGAGTGTATCTACTGCATTATAGGCTGCAGATTCGATTCTCGGCTGATACAAGCTCTCGTATTCTCTATTCATATAAGTTTGCCAAGTTCATCAAACCGATATCATAACACTGCCTAAAGACATCACCCAACTACAATTATCAAAAACCCAGCACATTAAAATCTTTAATTTCATTCGCTTATCCAAAATAAAAGAAAAAAAACAATTATTTTTTTCATATCCACGATCTACAGCAATTAATTTTTCAACAACATGTGCATACGTTTTTACCGAGGCATTTTTTGCGGAATCCCAATACCTGCACTTCCCTATTATTAACAGCATGTCTTGTAATTTTGTAGCCGATACGTCATTATACGTCCATTTTACGCCATTGTACGCGCATCGGCCAGTTTCACAATGATGCTACGTATTAAGTATGTTCTTTTGTATGATTCCCACATAAAAATGCAACGAAACTGAAATTACAAATGTTATGTATTTCTCATATCCCCGCGAACATACAGATAAAAATAAAATTGATGCGTCTGTTTGTAATGTCAAAATAACAGCTTTTTACTAAATGCATATGAAATTATATACGGTACTTATAAAAAATGTATAAAATGTTTGTCTGCCTGTCTGTTTGTTCCGGCTAAACTCCGAAACGGCGGGACTGATTTAAAAATTTTTTTTTTTTGTATATTTGGTATGAGAGGAATATCCAAATAATTTAATAATATATAAATACATAGGGACGAATCCGAGCGAAGCGAGGGTGAGTTGCTATATAACATAAAACAAAAGCCGAAGCCGCGGGTATTGCTAGTAATATAGGTACATATAATAAGTGCGTTAGGAAGAAGTTGATTAAGCGTGTCTCAGAATAGAATTGTCATGTAGAATTTGCATTTCGCGTAACAAAGTAATATCAAAGTATTATGTTGCTTTAAATATGGTGTTCTACGGAGGAAATTGTTAATTAACTAACTTCTGCATGCGAACAGTACGCACTTGTACTCAATTCAATTGTATTTTACGGAATATTTTTTCCAAATTGACATTTTCATAATCCTTTTTTGATGAAATAGGCAAGTGATAGGTAATTCAATGTATAATTTTTTAGAAATATCCTCCGAGGCGAGAAAACATATTCTCATATAATTTTAAAGCTTTTTACATAATTATTTACTTTAAAATCAGTAAAAAATATTTTTAAAATTAGTAATAAATATTTTTATAAAAAAATTTTTACTATACTAATAGTGCCAGCAAGTTAAATTACATTTAACACAAATCATAAAACTTACTTTTTAGTTACTCAAAACATCGATCAAAAAAGTACTATATACACAATCAGCGACAAAAAATGTCATTTGAACATTTGAGCGCTCTTTTAATTTCTTTTTTGTTTTTTCCTGAAAACAACTTTGCATTGCATTTGAGGGTCAATTTACATTGTTGTACATTTATTTAAACTAGAATAATTACCTAAACACAATTGGTGACAGTTTTAAGTAAATTTATGCATGGTATTGTGTATCTAGTAGGTACTTTTTTGATCGATGACTCAAAATTGATTACAAGATGACATTATACAATCGTTATTGTAAATAGAAAATTAAGAGTATGGAAACTATATCTAAGCGTTTTACCAGCCCCATATTTATTTATTTATTTGCGATATCTATTGTAGAAAGTCAACTTGGCTAATCTTCCTTAGGCAAACATGATCCCCACAATGTAAATACAAATTTACGTAGACGACCAACGTTTTTGATAATGAAGTACATTTATTATATTTAAAAATTCATTGCTTTGACTAAGCTCGTACAAGTTTATGAAAATAAGAGTTGCTAAACAAGTAATAACATCGCATCAACTGTGAAGGAAACATACAACGTGAAAAATGAGTCTAAAACGCACTACCTATAATTTTTAGCGATAGTCTAGCGCTTGCTGAAATAGGGTATACATAATGCGACATAGAAGAAGACAGAAGAAGCGTGGGCAAGCCTCCCACAAGGTGGACCGACAAGTCACTGGAGCCCACTGGATGTGGACGGCACAAGACCGGCAGTCGTGGAAATCTTTGTGAGAGGCCTATGTCCAGCAGTGGACGTGTTCCGACTGAAACGAACGAACATATACGACATAATAGGATAGATTTTCGGATGGATAATATCTACCTATACACTATTTTAATTTTGGTTTAAAGTATGTATATTTTTAAAGCAATATAGTCTTTTACTCCGCTATAATTTCCCATAATTAACACCTAACAAGAAAACTTTATTTAAACAATATTTGAAATCATTCGATTATTTACAACAAACACAAATATTATAGCCAAACAGAATTAAATCGCAAAACAAAAAAGAAACGCGACCGGAACGTTCAAAAATAATTCACCTATGCACTCATTACTCGTGTTTAAACTCAGTGAATTCCGAATAAAGTTGACTCAATTCGTATTCATAAAGCGGGAACCCAGAAACTAATATAAAACGTAAGCGAGGCTTATTACTTAAAACTTGTGAACGTTTCAAACGAATAAATTGCCTCAAGTTTGTATGTTTCGGAACTATTTCAATAGCTCTCCTCGGTATTTAAGGTGTTTTGAAGATTCTTGGACTCTTATTGCCTCTTCACGATTAATATTTTAGCCATTTTAACATTTTATATCCAATTTAGACGAAATATTGGGATATTTATTTTCTAGTAAATTCAGTTTAATGTTTGTTTAAATCGTATTTGCTTGGTGGAAATAACAGATCAAAGCATTTAAAAAATTTGTGAACATTTCGTGTATTTGTGTTCTAATATATTTAACTGTACGTTTTGGACATATATTGATGTGATGTGCGTGTATTGATTCGAAGTTTTTAAAAATAGTAATATGTAAATATAATTTATTATTATAGCTTTCATAACACTACTACTGTTTTTGTATGGACGTTGGTTTTGTATAATCTAAAAATCTGACATCTCTAAAATTATACCATAAAAAAAGTGTAAAAAATCTGTAACTAGCACCTATTATAATAATATTTTAGGTCTTTTCTATTTAAAAATATATGTATATGGGCGATCCATTATATTTCGACGAAAGTGTGCGCACTTGGGTCAACGATTTTGATGTCGTGTTTTCCCCGAAAGTACACTAGAAAATGGGATGATTCTGAAAATTTGAGCCCGATACAATCAAATCAGGCCGCTAGAGATTTTTTTGAAATTCGAAATTAAAGGACGATAATTTAGTCATTTTTAAAAATTTATATCTCAGCTTTAATATAACTTAGAGACTCGTTTAAGGCTTAATTCTTCTTTGTAAGCCCTCCACTTTCAAGAACAAAATTGGTCATTGGTTCAAACGCAATAAAAATAATAAAACAGTAAGTATGGTTTTTATTTAACGTAATGTAAAAAACCAAGCGTCAGTGTAGTTTAATATACGTTGTTCGGGATGTGAAGGCACGTGTCTCTCGCTGTTAGTGATCTTAACAAACTTGAAGTGTCACTACGCTTTGACAGATGTCAAATAAAACCATAGATAAAGTGCGCGACAGTTGACGGTTCCGGTTATTTGGTGCTGTTGAGAGAACATTTCTTATTGGATAAATATTTAACTAAGTATGTATAATTCATACATATTGTTTGGTATAGAAAGATGTAATATATAAATATGTATAGACCTATATTATATTTGATCCATTAGATTGGATTCAATACTTTATACATTATATATAAATTATACACTGTACTACTACTATAATAAAATTTACGTAGGTATGTCTATTTATAAAAAATATCTGTTTTCACATTTTTTTTAATGATAACACTAAAGCTTGTCAATAGCTACTAAACAAAAGGAAAGAAAATCGATTGATAAACAGGAGAAAAACGTACTGATCATGTACATACATATGTGTGTTCCTGAACTAAAAAAACCTTAACATAAAAAAAGTCGCCTACAATTTCTTAGCCATCCACTAATTCAATACGAAATGGCGTCGGTCCTTTGCTGCGTTTAGAACAGCGAAATTATTATACTACGATCGTTAGAACAATTGATATATTAGTAGACATATTAATAGTTTCTAAATGCAGCTTCACTCTTGTTGGCTAGCAACATTCTTGGTCCCCTATTTATCTATTCAATCATTGTTTAAATACACAAAACAATTTCAGACTATAATCAAAAAACTAACGAATCATTCCGAATCGATATATTATATTAAATGAATAATAAAAAATATTTTAAACCTATTTTACGTAATCAGAGACCAAAAGTCTATAAATCTATGCTATCTATATATATACGAGTACGTACCTACTTAAATACGCAAAGACCTCTCTGTTTGTCGATCGATTTTTTTTTTGTGTAGTGGCTATTAAGGAGCTTTAATGTTATCAATAAAAAAATGGAATCAGTATTTTTTATATAGATAATTAAATTCTATTCATATTTGTTTTCCGTAAATGTCGACCATCCAAAAATGTCGACCACTGGGCGAACACTAATACTCATAAATCTTTGAAGAAATCATTCTCTGTATAAAATCGATCCCGTTATAGCATTATCATAATAAGTCTACGATGTTGATTCACGACATATTTTACTGTAATTTAAGATACAATAATCAACGAGGAACAAAACCTACTTACTTTCAAAACACAAACGCATAAAAGCACTTTAAATGATAAGATGTAGTTTGGAGGCCGTTTAAGACACCTACATTCGTGGTCACTCAAAATTTTAGTATTCCTTAAGTATTATTTATTTTTAGATAACGCGAAGGTGTAATTCTGGCTTACAGATAAAAATAAGTTTGTTCTAACATTCCCAAACCCCAATAAAAGGTTATTATTAGTTCACCGAAAGACCATCAGTGGGTAAATAAAGATAAAACGCCTGGTGTAAAATCTTTTCCATATTGGTTTAGTACTCTTTAAACCAATGAATATGCGATAAGAGTATCAACATATTTCAACATTCTCTGTATTATCTGTTGCTTTTATTACTTCATAGCCTTCAACCCTCACGTTGAATAATCCCTAATTCTGCCTGAAAATCAAAATTTAATGAATGAGTAATAGAAACCAAGTATAAACTGGAAACTAACTGAACTCTGACAACACGATTGGCTCAGTTTGTAATGGCCCTACTTGCTGTGCCAGCGGTCGCGGGTTCGAGTCCCTCTGGGGGCATTAATTTTGAGCACGAATATAAGTAATTCAGTCATGGGTGTTTATATTTATTTAAAGTTATATATGTGTAGTGTATCAACTATCTGGTATGCAAAACATAAGCCTCGTAGCTTACCATTGAACTAGATGGTGGTGGGTGTTAATGTCCCAACATATTTGAAAAAAAAAATCATTTCCTTGATAAATATACCACCGTATTAACATAAATATTCTACAAATTTTATCTAAGTAAGACTTTCTGTCCAAACACAAACATGAATCTAAAAAAATAATAATAAATTATTACAACTACTTAGTTACTCTAGTGTTTTCAAGCAAAAACAAGAAATCATTCAAAGTAACAAATGGTTCAAAGATATTTAAACCGACCCTTCACTCTATCCGAAACTTGCCACAAAAAACATGGCTATTCCGAAATCCCTGTAAAATATTCCCACAAATAAACATTAGCTGTCACAGAACATCGTTCTGTTATATTTAGAATCACAGGGGCGTTCAGATCAGATTTTAATGGCCCAAATACATTATTCAGTGATACGAGACGAACACGTCAAATACTAAATTAAAAATGTAGCTTCTGTAGTGAAGATTAAGTAAACGTCTTTTAGCTGAATGGTCTATTTAATGAACTACCCTCTTTCTACGTCTTTCGTCTCGCTATTGTCTCTTAAGCTTTTAGAGTACTTTTTTTACTTTATTTTTAAATTGGCGCATGTTTTAAACTTCATTTGTAGGCATAAGCGCTGTATTCATTTTCTCGATACCAGCCCCATTACATCTTGAAAGACCAACAAAGGAGAAAGTTCTTTTTAATTTTATCTTAATGGCCGCCGAAAATAATGTTTGCTCTTACAAAAATTAAGTCATGCTCCAAAGATATTATGCAAAGGAGAACACAAAGCCGGGTAAACGAGCAGGCTAATTGTTTGGACAACCGGATGTGACGGACCGGAAAATGGTAAGGAAATACTCGACGGCTAGAGGAAGCCAAATATTTAATCCACGAATTATTTTGTCAATTTCCGGTAAATTGCTTAGGGTGTATTAGATATCATATTCATTTGGTTTCTTGTTTTTGTCTATGTACTGATAAAATTAGATCATTTAACTGTTGTTTAAATATTAAATACATCGTAGTACGTACGTCTTACTGATTTGGATAAGTATCTAACGGTTACTCGGTAAGAGGTCTTCAATGCCTTAAAAACACTTCACAAGAAGTACTGCTTATTACAAAAATTAAAAGCTTGCTAAGGCGATAGATAATTCAGTTAATATTATGGATATTTTTCAACCAGTAAATAAGAAGTATTTTATAGGTTTTAGCCATCTATAAAAATATAAAGCACTTTCATCATATTTCTTTTATTGATATATGTAGAAACATAGTGGCTAGCGATCCCAATTTTTGTTCTTTGGCG
This sequence comes from Brenthis hecate, assembly GCA_951806755.1. Lineage (NCBI taxonomy): Eukaryota > Metazoa > Arthropoda > Insecta > Lepidoptera > Nymphalidae > Brenthis > Brenthis hecate. Next base: position 16,852,949 of record OX638250.1, read on the forward strand.
GGCCATCATAATAACATAATATATTATGTATGACCATTACAAACGCTTTGATCGTACTCCAAAATTCCAGCGCGAAGGGCAAAATGGCGTCACCCCTGTTGAACTTACAATTAATTATTATCACAAAAAAACATTTTTTCTTGCAATCTAGAAAAATAGGGAAATATTTTTGTAGTAGAAGAAAAGTGAAAGAAAGTGACTACAAAAAAATCTTTAACATTTTTGTGTAAAGTGAAAAAATAACAACTCAAAGAACTCGTAAGCCTGCGTACTCAGCCGTAATAAGGTTGAAAAATTCACGAACAAATTCAATCAAACGCTTCAATAATAAAATGAGAGGGACCATCTATCACGTTCGGAAATAGGTCGATCCACACGGAGTTCTTTAAAACGGTCTCTTCAACGAAATGTGGATCGGTTTTAACTACATTACCGTTTGAAATGGAGGTCATGGGAATATTGGCTTTACGCTGGTGAAACGAAATTTGACTATCGCTTGAGTTCGCTCCGCGCTTACGGTATCTCCTGACCTGCGACCCAAGATAGTAAATGTATAGATTAGGGAAGCACTTCACTTGAGCGACATCTGTACATCTGATGACTGAGATAAACGCTCGCTTAAATCGGCGTCTTAACGTGCTCCAAGAAGCAATTGCAAGATAACATTAATCTGTTGTTTAAAATTTTAAGAGTATTTTCACGCTTTTATCCTTGTAATGTAAGGATTAAACATAATATATTTAACAATTCCTTTTGAATTTTTACTCATTCAGCTATAAAATTATGCGTACAAGAATTATTATTTTTACGATAAACAAAAACATTTTGATTTGAAAAAAAAAATGAATAGAACCCGCCCCGCATCTTCAATTAGTCACCAAAAAATCCTACGTTGCTCTAATTTGTTATTAGCAGGTACCTATGGAGAAAATTTCTAAAGAGACTTCATGCCCAATACATGTTTGAGCAGGGGATTACGTTGAATCCTCTTATTAGTAAATGCCAAGGTATCTGATCTTATAGAGTAGAGCTTTGAAACAACGCTTATGCAGATAACAAATATATATTCCGTAATAAAAATGATGTGATCTCTATAAAATTTTAGTATACCATTTTATTTTTTAAAATGATATTTATCTGCAACAGTATAGATAGAAACGTTCAAACGAATATTTTTGTACGATTCAGTGATTTTTGTGAATACACAGTGGCACAATCCGTTACTCTATAAAATAGAATTTATACATACGAGTACATATACCCGTAAAAAACTATACCGAGTTCAAAACAACTAACATGTTAACAGTGGTATGCGTTTCACTGATTTCGAATATTACGTCGTCAATCTAAAAATCTGTTGACACTTTTTCATGTTTGAACAAAGAATTGTTGCCAATTTATCGCCAAATGCAAACCTAAGTAGATAATTTATGGTCTTCACGAAAAAGGGGTTGAAAAAAGACGCCTCGGTCAAGAAATAGAGATAGTTTTTAGGGCGTTAGAGTTAAAGTTGTAAATGGTAGTTTTTATTCATCGTGTTCATTTCACGCGTATAAAATGTAATAAGCTATATAAATCTGGGGTGAGAAGTTTTTCGGCAATCGGCAAAACAAAATGGACTCTAACATTATTGAATTAAGGTTTAAATAATATGTTGGGTGACATTTTTGCAGATTTTGGCGTATGAATAGAAACGATAGAAACCCCATTTCGGTACAGGGGTGAAGTTGGCAAACAGCGTGTTGTTACCCCAAAATATGCAATATTTATTGCAGCTACTGAACGTGGGGATAGATTATGAAAATGCAGATGTTGATTCAAAATTTATTTGGGTGTATGAATTATTGTATGTTAAATATTACATTTACTTTCTTATTTATTGGACGATTGTTGATAAAAAGATTATTGGCTGTATGTTATTGAAATAGAAATAAGATACTTTTGCGCTCGAAACATTATAATACTTAGCGATTCATCGTGGGAGCAGACTATCTAGGGTCCTTAGTTCAAACCTGGGTCGAAAGCATGTTTTGCTTTCTAAACAAGACTACGGGTGGTGATAACAATTGTTTGATATTGGCAACGATGCAAATGTTTAGCCTTTGCACTGATGTGGGACAGTAATTGCCTTTATGTTTCTGATAGAGATAGCAATATGGATAGAAAATAACAGTAAATGATTGAAATTCCATAATACTCACCGGAAGCGACTATTTAAGTATTGAATAGATAAAGAACAATATTTATTATTTACACTTCCTTGTATAGTGTAAATAATTCTGCTTATTTAATCGTTTAGCTTTTAAGCTTAATAAATAATTGTACTGAAAGACTAAAATGTAGAAAAAGTCTTTAAATTGTGGAAAGAGCTTATAAATATCTAACACTAACGACTCACCCTCGCTTCGGTCGGGTTTTTCCCTAGGTACGTTTTAGCGGTTAGTATGGAATAGATTGACTATATATTATATGATATATAGCCTTCCTATTTAAACGGGCTATCTAAATTCTAATGCAAAAAGAATTTTTAAAAACAAATTATTAGGAACTTCTGAGAAGAACAAACAAACAACCTACCTATTTATAGTATAACTATAGATGTACCTAACATATTGATATGAAGAAAAATAATAAAACAAGTAAACATCCTTTCGTAATACAAATTATTGACAAGTTCGAAGACGCCTCCAAAGTTTGTGCAGCGTGCTAAAGCTTCCTTAGAAAAACGCCCTAGATTTATTGATGATAGTTTTTTAAGTCGAGTAGTTATTGTCTAACTTCGGAGTTATGAATGCGATGACGGAGAAACGATAGCTGATGTTTCATTCTTAGAAACTTTGGCATTTTCACGCGATAAATAGGAAGTTTCATTTCGCTTACAACAGTTTGTTATTCCGGCGTATCATTAAACTGACGTTATTTTCTTTCGTGATCTGTTTCGATGTTTTAGTATGGTAATATACACATTTGATTTATTATCGATGGCTACTTTTAATATTTATATCTTTGTTTATTTTTCTGTTTTGCAGACGTTCGTATTTAACATCAAATTATATTATGTAATGTACCCAGATATATAATTATTTTGAATCACATTGCCTGAGTTTTGACTTTTGCCATTTTGAATTATTGAAATCATTTTTTGTAAAATAGTGGGTAGGCACTGTCTGTAACAAATATGTGTTTGAGACGTCTATAACCTTAGTCTCTTCCGTGACCATGATTGCTGTAAAGCATTCGAAACGTCGGGAACCAAAAATCAAAATAAATCCGCGAAATAATCCGAAAAGATAGTTTTATTTAAAATGTCAAATATTCGCGTCAATCTAAGAAAGTATTAACCTTTGTTACTCCTTATAACATGAGTTATCTGCCAGTGAAAGTCCCGTCAAAATCAGTCAAGCCGTTTCGGAGATTAGCCGGAACAAATAGACAGACAGTAGGCAAAAAATTTAAAAATTGTGTTTTCCTTATAAATACCGTATATAATTCCATATGCATTTAGTAAAAAGCTGTTATTTTGACATTACAAACAGACACTTCAATTTTATTTATCTGTATTGATGTCAAATATTCACGTATATCTAAGAAAGTCTTACTGTTGATTGAACAAAGACAATTTGTATCACACGTTCATCGTTAAAGTACCTACCTGTTCGAATTTAATTATAAAACTCTGGGAAAATCAAGACATTAAGGTTGCTACGACACATGCTGTTATTTATAAATTATCGCTTCCATCATATTAGTATACCTTAACGAGTATATATAAACCTGTTCTCTTTAGAAATAAGTATCTGAGAAAATTGTGATTTCTGTAGACCCCACACAAGTAACATAACCGAATTAAAATTTCTTATCACAGACAGTACAGCAGCAATTAATTACTCAAAACATTGAGTTTTGCTATAGTCCCTTTAAATGAGAGCGAATGAGTCTGAAACTCGTCCCATTAAAACTTATTACATCCTGTAATAGATCCTCGGAAATCTACTGAGCCGTTGACACAAGCCAGATGTAAGGACCACTCGAGAAGTTGCTTAAAGTTCGTAACAAACTGATTTCGGTTAAGGACGTTTCCAAAGCTTATGAAATAAGTAAAATTATAAATGTTAAACCAACATAACTTTAATTAATTTCTATTATATACACTTGAAACGTATACAAAGGAGCCAATACGAAAACGGTTACTATGACTATAATATTGACGTCACGTTTGGCTCAGTTTGTAGTACTTGCTGTGCCAGCGGTCGCGGGTTCGAGTCCCGCTGGGGGCATTCATTTGTGTAAAGAGCACGAATGTTTGTACTCCAGCCATGGCTGTTTATATTTATAATATATATGTATTTAAAGCTATATATGTGTAGTGTGTCAACTATCTGGTATCCGTAACACAAGCTTCGTAGCTTACCATGGACTAGATGGTGCTGTGTGTTAATATGCCAACATATTTATTATTTGTTTATTTAATATAAAAAAAATATACCTAGAGAATCTAATATTCCTAGTAAGATAAATAAATCACTGACCTAACTAAGCTTCGTCAAACACAACCTAACTAAACGTCTTAGGAAACTCACCGCGATGTTTCTATCGACTTAAATTCAATATCTCTACCAGATAGCGTATTTCCATAGAAAAATTATTATGTAATATATGAGTATATATCAAATATTCCGGCCCACAAACGGACAAAAAGAGACTTATTTAATAATATACATATATCTAAGTAATTATAAACGTTCCGTTACTCTACCATAAAACAAAAACAAACATACATACTAAATAAATTGAGTAATATTACAAAGTCTCTTAGTTAAAGCCATCAGACATGGGACTATCTCGTTCCAACAAAGTGTAGAATAGTCGGTAATGAGTGCAGCGTGGAACGGAACCGACCGCAATGTTGACACAAGCTCCTCGCAGCACATCCACTTCGTTGCATTTAATGATTTTTCTAGGCCTTTTGTACGATAAGCTATTAAAAAATATACTAAAGCAACATAATTTTATTTTATAGAACAATTGTGATTTTCTTATTTACAATGTCCTTAATGATTTTATTAAATTAAATTCAGATGTACTTACTTTCCTTCGAATGGGCGCGTTTTTTGATGCCTTTTCTAATTAATAATATTATTAAAATATGATTTAAAAGCAGCGCCATCTATTACCAAATTTTATTACTAACAGTGGCCTATACTGTTACTTCAGATCGTATTCTATCTGTGTACTAAACGTCCAAATCCGTCCGTCCGTCTAGCTGTCTTAGCGTGAACAACATACCAACATACAAACTTTTGTTTTATAGATAAAAATAATTATGAGTGTGTGTGTGTGTGTGTGTGTGTGTAGGAGATAGACACATTCTATCGCGGACTTTACTGTAAGCCTTTTTAGGGCAGTTTCAGTCATTTTGTACAAAATATTTACAAATTATATACACAAATCTTACTCGTTTATCGGTATTTTTATTAGTGAAAACCGTATCGAAACCTATGCATGGTTTAGAAGTAATCTGAGAAACAGACAGACGGAGATAGCGACTTTTTTTATTTTATGTATAGATTATCCAAATACTCGTATTGCAAATTAAACGTATAATTAGAATCTAAATGTATTCTAAATAATAATTCTAGTCACTTAGTAAGTCATAAACTATGCCTGTCTTTATGCCAGCACGCTTTAATATTTATTTCTTTATTTACTTACTTACTTTTACGACCTAAAAACCATATAGGCAAAGTTTATGGATATATTCCAAATAAATCTATCAAGACAAGTTTAACTGCAATATCATTGAGTGATTTTAATAAAGTACAAAATAATGATGTATATTTTAAAATGAAACTGACTGACGGATTTCGTTGCGGTTTTATTTTATATTTTGATATTTTTTTACGAATCCTTTACAGCACTTATGGTGACGGTAGAGACTAAGGTTTTGGACGTCTCAAAAGACATTATATAGTTGTTACAGACACACTTATATAATAATTTGGAAAAAATAGACGAGTGTCAGTGAAGTTCCTCATATTTTTTGTTGATTTTAATTTTAAAACATTTAAATAAGTTATTTAATTTCATATTTAATATTGGAATATACAAAAAATTAAAAATTAGTTTCATTTTAAAATGTCAAATAATTTTGTAAATCTAAGAATTAGTGATTTATATGTTACACGCTATCTACATAGTACCTTAGTATAATACAAATAGTAATGTATGTTTATCTGTCTTTTTGTTGACGTGTGTTTAATCTTTTTCCGCTTAAACAATTACGATGAAACTTTGTTTACTCGTTAAGTAAGAGCAGTTTTTGATATCATCTTCATAAAACAGGTGGCGCACGAGTTTTTCGAAATTTTTTAGAATAATTAGTTTTTAAACGTGAAATGTACGCTAAGTCACAAGTCAAGTTAAACACACAAGATGGCAAAAGCAATCGTACCGATAGCTAGCGATAGCGATCGTAATACCTTACATCAGAGAATTGTTCAGAATGCTCATCAATATCAATCGATTATAGAAACTAAAGTTTATTTAGCTTAAGGAAGTATTTGAGCGTTTTCTTTCATCAAATATTTTACACAGATAATAAGTAAGTCCTGGAATAAAGAAGCACTGAGAGCAACTAAAACAAACGGATGCAATGCCAAAGACCACAAATGTTGACAGAGCTATACAAACACGCCTTTTGTAGCTTGCTCGCGCAACCTACTTCGTTTTACTTTTAAACTTTTTTAACAAAAGCTAGGGCAGTAATAAATATCGTTTAAAAGCCACTATAAAGATTGTACCTGAGGACATATCCCTAGCAATAAATAATACATATGGCATGAAAATGAAAACAACTTTATTATAAAACTAAAAGAAAGAATAAATGGTAGTTTTTGACAAAAGTACTTCTTGCCAGGCGTAATCTATATCTATAAATATAATTACAATAGCAGAACCCGCGGCTTCGCTCGCGCTATAACTATAAAAAAACTCTAAAAAAGTAGGTTCCATAAAAACTTTCATCCATTATTTTACCTCCTTATGGGATGAATTTAAAAAAATGCTAAAACACGTATTTATTTAATTATATTGAAGAGCATTTATACCAAGTTTCAAGTAATACTGATCATAAATATTTTTTGAGTTGTATTATAACGTACTTTCCCGTGGAAATGAGATAATCTCCTGCGGTAAAAAGTAGTAAAAAGTATGTCACTCTGTAACCCTCTAACTATCTCCACACAAAAAAACATGCCAATCCGTCACTCCATTTCGAAGTGAAAGGAAGACAAACGAACAAACTCACTTTCACATTTATAATATTAACTTATGGATAGCGACTCATCCTCGCTTCGCTCAGGTTCGTGCCTATGTATTTATATAATATATGTAGGTATATATAGTTTTACAATAATGTATGGAAGTCTTCCCGATTTGTTGTAATTTATGATTACTGTTCTGCTGCTGTTCCTGAGCTTAGCGCGTTAAACAAACAAACAAACAAACAAACAAACAAACAAACAAACAAACAAACAAACAAACTAGCAAACTATGCCTCTATATAATATTACTATACGTAGATTTCGCTATGCGTGTACCTAATACCTATTAGTACTTAATACTTTTCCTTCTAAACGGCTTGACCAATTTAAGTAATTTTTTTATGTACTTATTCTTATCATCTGGATATTTCTTAACAATACTTAAACCCGATAGGCGGCGCTATTGTCTAGATCCAAACATTGTCATTAAAAGAGTAAAATAAAATTAAAATGTGGAAAAAACAAAGTCTATCAGAATCAGTTCGGCTAGTTTAATAAAATAAATCGGGAAGCATTTCTCATTCACATCTTTACCAATAATTTTGTAAGTAATTAACCGCGAAACGCAATTAACCCTTCAAACTACCCCAGTCAGTAAATAATACAGAATTTTGTGCATTTGCTCGAGGTGATTTTCGTGTTAATTATTATCAATTTGACTTCATTAAATTATTAAATCGGTATAATGGAATCTCTTTCAATAGTAATATTATTTTTGTTTTTGTTATAAGTAATAACGACACGTTTGACTCAGTTTGTAGTGACCTACTTGCTGTGCTAGCGGTCGCGGGTTCGAATTCATTTGTGTGATAAGCACGAATGTTTGTACTCCAGCCATGGGTGTTTATATATACAAAATGTATGTATTTAAAATAATATATGTGTAGGGTACCAACGATCTGGTATCCATAACACAAGCCTCGAAGCTTACCATGGAACTAGATGGTGCTGTGTGTTAAGGTCCCAATATATTTATTTATTTTACATTTATCAGTCTTGAGCTGAATGAATCTTGAAAATAGAATAGTTACAAATAGAAAGTAGATATTGTACAGTTTTAGTGCCTTGATCTTATCTAAAGTAGATACTTGAAATATCTATCAAATAGACAATAACGCTAATTTTGATTATCTATACTTAATATTAGGTATAGAGACAGAGTTTGTTTGATTGAACGCGCTAATCTCAGGAATTACTAATTCGATTTGAAAAATTATTTTTGCATGAGATAGCCCATTTATTGAGGAAGATTATACTATATATCATCATGCTACTACCCAAGGGAGCGGTGCATAAATGTCAACAAATCGAGCAGACTTCCATACAGTATTGTATATACATTATTATATATTATTATGTATAATAAGAATCGAGGGTGAGTCACTAATGATAACGACAAAGCAAAATTATAGTACCTACCTAATATTTTGTTTAATTTTACACTTATAGTTATTATTCCACGTTGATGGACGAAATGTAAAGAAAATATAGGATCTCCTCTAAAGTATAACTTATTATTTAAATAAGCATAACTTTTGACAGGCCACTTTCATACATAGCTCTGATATTTCATATGAAAATGTACCATTTTCATACAATATTAACACAATATAAGATTTGGTAAATTAACATAGAAAATAAATGTACTATAAATGAAAATAAATGTTTTCTTTTCATAAGAAAAAATAGAAACAGGGTCTTACATTACATTCAACGGCGACATCAAAAGATCATTTGTTGTGTTGCATTGAAATACATTATCGTTTAACTTCCGAGATAAACTTGCAAAACGCCTGCTCGAAAATCGGTAAAGTTTACAGTGCACCCGGTCCGTTCGATGCGATAGAAGATAACAACGGTGCTTAGACGCAATCTTAACAAGTTACAGGTGCAGGTTTGATTTCCACGAAAGTTTAAAAGTTTTAATTCATAAAACTTAACACTAAAATAAGTACTGATTGCCGATTACCATAGAACAATGTTAAATAGTTTTTTCCCATTCTTATATTTTTCTTTATTGACCAACGTAGATATCGCCGTAATACTTATATTAACGTTTAGTATAGATTTCTCAGAGATGACATATTTTCCCGCAGTAAAAAGTATTCTATATAATACTTTCTTAGATTTACGCGAATATTTGACATTCGGTTACCTTATTTTTTTACTTATTCTATACGTTGACCCGGATAACCAGTTTTCATCATATCAAATTTCATCAAAATCCGTCCAGTGGTTTTCTTGTGACGCGTTCTCAGATAGACAGACAGATACAAAAATTCTAAAAACTATTGATTCGGCCTCTGTATCGATATTATAATAATGACTATTTCAATAAGATTTTCCAAAAAATATTTAATATACAGATTCCACTCAGAATTTTACAAATATAAACACAGATTTATTATGAAATAATATAAATATAAATTTACTCTTTAAAACATCACAAACGGACATACAGTGAACGTTAGTAATAGGGGTCCGTATCGACCCTTCGTGTTTGGAACCCTAAAAACGAGAAAATTGAAATATATTATTAAGAAATCACATTTTAATCACTTTACATAATGATCTAACTGACTATAAGGGATATTCAGAATTTGTACACGATACAGTACATATACATATTATGTGTGTATGAAGTTTTGATTATAATGCTAATTCCAAAGTATTTATGGATCAGACAGGCACTACTTACAGCAGGGGTCGTCAGTTCAATTCCTCCTTGGGGAGAACATAAAATATTGAACATACAAATGTTTGTACAACGCTGTTTAGATGAATTTTCTCACCTGATTGACTATTAATATAATTTTTTCAGTAAGGTAATAATGCGCAAATCATATTATTTAACGAAATATTTTAGATTATATCACTCTCCGACTCGTAGAAGGGTATCTCAGTGCCTAAACGTATAATAAAATTGTAACTAAGCCGAATCTGTACATTAAATACTTTTTTGGAATTTCTTATTGAAACAGACTTTATTATCGATACAGAGGCCGAATCTATAGTTTTTAAAATTTTTGTCTGTCTGCTACCGCATCACATAAAAACCACTAGAGGGATTTTGATGAAATTTGGTATGGTGATAGCTGGCTATCCGGGTCAACATATAGAATACTTTTTACCGCGGAAAAATATCTCCTTTTTGAGAAAAAATACAAAAACTGCAATGTAAGAGTCTACTTCTATGTAAAACCTAAGAATTTGGTTTTGTCATCTGAACGCGGGCGGAGCCGCGGGCAATGCTAGTAATATTATAATAATATAACATTAATTCATAAAATAATTCAAATGAACGGTTCAATTCAAGACAACCAACTGCAGTAATTTTGGTAAGTTGTGGGGGTAAAGTTAACAGTTGTTTTGGGTGTATATAAGATAAACATAGATAAGTGTTCTGTTACAAACAAAGTACGGATAAATAATGTTGGTCACCAAACAATGAGTCATTCAAAATGTTTGCATTAAAATACTAACAGTTGACTGACGTTTGCTCTGCTTAACATCGTAGTAATAGGCAGTTCGTGTCATCCATAGGTAGGTACATTAGAGTGCACGCCTGGGCTTATTTAGTGAAGCCGTAATTTTATTATTTTTAGGCCCCAAAATTTTAAATAGCTTTTTTACTTACATATATAAATGATAAAATACACTATTTTAAAGTTTGCTTTGTTTTGTTTTTATATCAATTTTTTTTACCTACCTTAACATTTTATTTAAATATTTTTAAGTTTCATGCATATTTTCAAAATTATTTTAGGTATTTTGCTTTTCAGTTGTATAATATAAAAGATATTTCATTAATATTTTACAGATAAATAAAAAACAAACAAACAACAGCTCTGGTCCAAAGAACCTGTGACCTCCGACACAATATGCATTACAGAGCCGTCTAAGTCATACTAGAGCCACTGGGCACACAACAATTTAGGGCCCTTTTAGAATGGTAAAAAATGTAAATTATAAAAAAGTTAAGTAAACTATAAAAATAAAAAAAACTCGATTGTGAAAAAAGCGAGCTAAAAAGATGGAAAAAGTTGATGAAGCAACATAAGTAATATAGCGCTGTGTATTTATTATAAACTAAAAATTGAACTTCTATCTTTTCCATGTAAACGAAAATGTTGTCTTTTCGGGGCCCTCGTGAGGCGTGGGGCCCTAGGCACGTACCCCGTGTGCCCTTATGGTAAAGACAGAACTCAGCACAGCCATCAAGCGAATATCTTACACAAAATTTAATTATACATCAGAATATAAAGCCATTTAAAAGATCCGAGATACCTTCAATTTGAAAACGACAGATTTACGATACGAAAGTTAATAACCGATAATATCCGGTTGTGTATAGGTAATTTTAATAACAGGTGCGTTGTCGTTATCTCGTTCTTTGCGGCGAAACATCTTAATATTTTTAAGTGAGTTAAAAGAAATCATGTATTCATTAGTTACATTTTTCATTGTTGTTACACATTCTTACATCTAAATATTTATAATATATTAATTGTATTATTTGCTTATCCAATTACACCTACTAAAATATTTTACCAGTATATTAATTAATTAATATAGTCCAGTACGAAGTTATGTACTTGACGGTCCTTAAGTTAGATAGGGTACTTTATTTAGAAAGCAAGTAGAGCCACGGTCAAATATTGGCATATTTGGTATTATATTTCAACTAGCCATTTACCCTCGCATCACTAAATACAGACAGCGCCACTTTTTGACAGTTATTCTAACTAACAATGGCTTATGTAACATACAGGTTTAGGTCCTGTCTCTCATCATCTATCCCTATACTTTTCATCTAAGTTCGTTCAACTGTTTCAGCGTGAAGGACAGAAAGGTAAGAAACATACAAACAAAAAATTCTATTATATATAAGTAGTGTGATAAATAGAAAAAGAACAAAGATAAATAACTAGATTTTTTTGCAAATTAATAAAAATAGATCTAGTAATAGCTCAATAAAATTTTAGCAAGTAAAAGAGTTAGTACTATCTATGTTTTTGATCTCTTTATGATATCCACTTAGAGATTATCACGGCGTTACGAATCGTGATTACATGATAATTAAACAATTAAAACCGCACCTCTGGGAGGGACTCGTGCTATCCTGTGTTCAATTAATTGAATTAAATAGAAACCCTAACAACGGAGGAGCAGATGACGAATTATACCATAATTTAATATTTTTATAGGGCAATAAATTTTATTTATTCGAACGTCGCGTGTCTAATGAAATTTACTGGTGTTTGCTATGAATATGAAATGAAAGGGACAGAAAATAATTCATATTGAAATTATTTTTATATTTTCATTCCCATATTATTAAGTTGAAACTCGTATGTGAGATTTATATATATTACAAATATCGAAAACAAATTATCAAACACATTACATATAACGAAATTATTCAATGGACCATTCAGAACTAAGTAAAATAATAATTACTTTAGGTTTTACGTTTTTTTTTTTAATTTTATATTTAAAGTTTAAACATAGAATTTTATAGAAATAACATCTAAAATCTTTAAATCAATAATATTATTCAACGAATTCGATTAATAGTTCTTTTAATGTTCTATGCCTAATGCCGGTTCCTAATAGCCTATAGAAGTTTTCCTAGAGATAGAAACTCGACATAAGCTCCATACAAATTATCTAGATACACACATATACAGACAATATACATTATACATAAGTATATATTTTTATAATCGAGGTTGAATTATATTTATCTATCTGTTACTTTTCAAATGTGGTTACTGTATTTTCGCGATTATACACACCTATTATACATACATACATACTATCATATTAAAAATATCTAAATTATCAAATACATATATATTTACTTATAACTAGCGACTCACCCTGACTCCGCTCGTGTTCGTCCTAGGTACGTTTTAACGGTTAGTATTATAGGTTTTATATTCAGAAATAGGATTTTTCCCACAGTAAAAAGTATCCTATATGTTGGCCCGGATAACCAGTTATCATCATATTAAATTTTATAAAAATCCCTCCAGTGGTTTTTCTGTGATGCGTTACCAGACAGAGGGACAGACAGAAAAACATTTTAAAACTATAGATTCGGCCTCTGTAACGATAATAATGACTATTTCAAATAAGAATTTCCAAAAAATATTTAGAATCCAAATTCGACTCAGAATTTTTATATTATGTAGGTATAGATAAGCAACTTGCTTCCCTAGTTTGTACTTTTCACCATGCCAAAATTAGCCAACTCGCTCTCTAACCTATAAGTTATTGTTCGTAAAATCAGGTCAATCACATGTCAAAAGTACTTTCGCGTAAACATCGAATATAAATATAACTTTGTTAAGGGATATGTTCATTTTACAACCGAATTAAAACCCACATTTCATAAACAGCAATTGTACTGTATGAAAATGAACCGACGAAAGCCGTTCGTCAACTATGTATGAAATATGGATTGGGGAAATACGGACGTGATGCATTGCGTTGCATTAAATAATTTATGAATTTTATATAAATATTATTAGTACGGTAAGTCAGTTTATTACTGAAAATTATTAATTTTTGACAGGCTTCGTGTTTTTAGGGTTCCGTACCTCAAAAGTAAAAAAGAAACCCTTATAGGATCACTTCGTTGTCCGTCTGTCTGTCTGTCTGTCGAGGCCCTTTTTCTCCGGAAATACTCAAGTCTGCAATTCCTTAGAGCTATAAAAATTGAATTTCTAAGTCAACACTATCAAAACCCGTTTATTAAAAAAAATGCAGCATATTTTGACACTCGCAAGGGAATCAAAATCTATTGGCACAAAGGCTAGAAACAATGTCTTACAGAACAAGTAAAGGAATAAAAACCGAAAACTGTAAATTTGTAGTTCCATCACTTTTTTTTATGGAATTATAAATTTATTTTAATGTTTCATGCTAAGGAACCCTCAGTATGCTAGTCAAACTCGCGCTTGTTCTTGTTTTTTATTCTTTTAATACATATGTATGTTACACGATATCTTCGCCCATTGAATCGATACTCTTTTTCAGGGTTCCGCACCCGAGGGTTGCAACGGAAAGCCTATTACTAAGCCTCCGCTGTCCGTCCGTACATCTGTCAGAGGCCGTATCTTATGAACCGTAATAGATAAAAAGTCGAAATTTTCACAGAGTATGTATTCTATTACTGCTATAACAACAAATAGTGAAAAAAAATAGAAATACAAGAAACTTATTTTTAACATTCATTATCCATCATCAAGTAGGTTATATCTCAAGAATAATATTGTTATACCTACATCCAAAGAAATATTTCCATTCAACTCTATGATGGAAGAATTAGATTTAAATTGATATTGAAGTCTATTTAGTTTTTAGTTAATGAAGCAATTATTGCACATAGAAATAAACATTATTCAAAGATATTAAAACTTTCTCTTGATAAATACATTTTAAGAATTATATTATAAAAATAGATTTATCAAGTTTATCTCAGTATTTATAAGTCAAATTTATTTCAAAATTATAAGAAGTACGAGTCAGTTCCATATAAAATGTAGTTTGTGTAATACAAATATTCAGGTTTTTATCTAATTTTTACTTTAAGTATGGTAGAAGTAATGTTAACATAATTTGTACATAAATATATTACTATAAAGATAAGTTAAACTTAATTACTGATACTAAATTATTAAGTAATACTTAATACATGCTTAATTGCTTTATGAATCTATTTTTAAACCATACTCAAAATGTACATTGTACACTCTTTAAGAAATGCCTTAGAAATAATCTAATATATAAAATTCTCATGTCACTGTGTAACAAAACTCCTCTGAAACGGCTTGACCGATTCTTATGAAATTTTTTGTGTATATTCAGTAAGTCTGAGAATAGAACATAAACTATTTTCATACCCCAAGTGATAAAGGTGGTCCACCCCAAAAAAAAAAATTTTGGACAAATTTTTTTAAGTACTTACATATTTTACTTATTTTTTTTTTGATTCGGCATTAAAAAATACATACAAACCTAAATTTTCGCAAGACTTGATATATAAAGACAATTAGTAAATCTCAAAAGTAATACTTATATTAATTGACCGAAATCAACTGTCTAACTAACAATTGAGAAAGATCTTAAAATTTCTTTTAAAAAGTAAATCAAGTTATCTGGAGGGATATTTCTATTATAAATTAATTTATAATGAAATAATCATATTCCTTTACTCTCTTATTATAATTTATATTTGAAAAATTATAATAAAACTTACTATGACAGGATATTGTTTGCGAAAGCTTGCACTTGCAATGAATTTGACCAATTTTCTTAATAGGTACTTTGAACTTTCACAAACTTTTTTACTGTATAATAATTAATGTATAAAGGGTAGTCTTAAATATAATTCTATATTTTAAAATTATTTGCAAACTAAATTTTTATAAATGTGAAAGTTTGTGATGAACTTTTAATATATACAAAATATAGGTACAGTACACACTCAGATTAGAATTATACTTAGCTCACCAAAAAAAATTCAAATTCAAAAACAGTAAAGTGTTTGGCTTGTCTTTTATTAATATTTATATTCTGTTTTAAAACAATATTTATTATTTTAAATCATTTTAGTTTGACTTCATATTTACTTCTATGAGACTATATATTAATCGGTTTGAGGGTTAAACCTAAAAATCAATAAGTAAAGAAGTGATTGTGGAAAAAGCAATGTGCACCAGGAGCAATAATAGTTAATTATTATAATATGTGGTGTTAATAATTTAGAAGACAAAGTAAATATATTTAATTTAAATAAAATTAATATTAATATAAAAATTTTAAAGATTGTATTGTATTTTTAATTTTTATTCATCCTATTTATAATATAGAAATGATCTAAAATAAGTCTTAGTTTAAAGATAAACTAGAAAACGACAGAAGTGGAGGCTGTATATGGTGCGGTCACGAACAGGTTGAATGACCGTGAAAAAAGTAAAGTACATCTCTTATTTATTATCGAGATTACGTATCGAAGTCATCTCATTTCTAAACTGTCTACTGTCTGCTTCAAATGCCGAGTATTAAATAGATCCATTATAACTAGGTATTAATTTCATATTGTAATGTACTTAAAATAGATTCCTACATTTATCAATCTAATGCTTAATATAGTTTATATTTATGCCGATAAATTTCATAACAAAGTTCAAGAGGTCGAAGCTTGATTTATTAAAACTTTATTATGAACTGAACATGCGCAACCGAGTTAAGAAGTAAACAAAACAAACTTTTCAAAAGTTTACCACTATTTACGTAAACTTGACAAGAACGTACCTTTTAAAACAAACGCAGTTAATCCAAGTCAAAAGTTTTGCTTAAAACACAGTATCCAAACGGAATTTTATCACAACATTCCACAATAAACCTTAGAAAACTTGCTTGTAGCTTCTTGCACACTAAAGTTGTATCACTTTTTAGGATAATAATTTTACAAATCACTGTTAAACTGCACTTTATAGCACAAAAAATGTATACTAAACAACTTTTTGGGTTAGTTTACTGTCAAGAATTGCGTTAAATTAGTTTAAAACTTTTTAAATCGTAGTAAACAATCAGAGCAACAATCGGCACGCGACGGCCATCTTCCGCTAGCGCGGGATTTGAGTCCATACGCGCTAGAGGTCGCTAGTACAAGTAACCGGACAAATTCAGAATACGCCGAAAACGACATAATAGTACAAGTGTAGTAGTATTTTTAATTTAATTGGGTAATTATTATTTGTTTTTAAACTTTTATTCGGAAATGATATTAGCTTGAACGTACCTAATAAGGCAATTTTTAGTAACTACATTGTAATTTATAAATATGCCGTCAATTTTATTTATGTTATAATGTAAATAATTTTTTTGCTTCATTTTTTATATTTTAAAAGAAAATACAAATAAAAAGCTTCAGCGGAAATTATTCTACTAACTTTAACTTTGTTTATACAAAGATCGATTTCCATAATTTCTAATTGGAAAGATAATTAGAAAGATTGCAAGGCAATCTAATAAGATTGAAATAAATAATACGGACATATACCAACTAAGGTAAGACATGCAGGTAAAACAGTACAAACTAACAAAATTATCTACAAATTCTGCAATAGATTTAAGAATTGAATAAAATTCTTTACAGAATATACCTTTTTTTCCTGTCAGGAAAAACCCTGTTTCCGGGTACCCGCTCGCCAATGGGGGATGCGAGACGGGTTATGTGGGGCTCCTACCGCGCAAAGATGGTGAACGCGCGGCACCCTACCCACTAAAAAACCTGACAAAGCACCTCCTTCGCCTTACGGCCGGGGCCACGGGTACTAAAAAGACTCTTCCGTGACCCCGACGGCGAGTGCCTGTTAAGGCCCGTCCCAATGTTAGGGGCTGAGATGTTCGACCACCCCTGACGGCCTCCTCCGCCAGAACACTGGACGGCCAACCTCCCCAAGTCGACCGCCCTCTGGCACCTTCACCCCCACCGAAGTGGGCCACCCTACATCCGGCTGCAGAGGACAGGGAGAGCGGCAAAGACACACCGACACTCCTCTTCCCCTGCAGCCCCACCGCGTCCGCCATCTAACGGTGGCGGCCCCGCCGAGGCCGCGGAGGGCAGGGAGAGCGGCGCACCGTAATACCGGCACTCCTCTCCCGCCGCGGCTCCTCCCCTGCCGGTCGCAGGCCTGTCACCACAGTCCCGCAACCGGCACCCCCCAATCCGATCGCGGGACCGCCAAAGCGGTCCCACCACCGGTGGCCGCAACTTCTTCGGCCAAACCTTTCGGCTCAAGGCCTCGACGAACGGCTCCCACCAAGCCATTTGGTCCGCGCCGGATTTCTCCGGTACCACCCGTCCCTCTAAGCGGGTGGCATTCCCCTATCCGCCACCTGGGGACGCGCCCGGTAGGAGTTGGCTTCTCCCCCGGGTTGCAAAATATACCTCATTTTACCCATTATAATTCTTATACCTGCCATTAAACTATATGATTCACTTGGGGTGCATTAAGTTCGTAACGCAAAATTTCTTGGCTAGGTTTTAATGCACCTGACAGCAAGACAAGCGTTAAAACTTAGTATTTATATCTTTTTACAACTCTTTTGAGTGTTAACCCAATTTGTTCTACTAACCATTTAGGGATTAATAACCAACAATATTTCCACGACTAAAATACATTTTTAACATGATACTAAGACATTTTCATAATGCTAGAAAAATTCCCAAGAATTCAGAACAAGGACACTAAATGTAGTATAACCAATTTTTTTCTTTCATAAGCGCGGGTATCTTTAAATAAAAATTGTTGATGCTTTAAAATGAAGTATAAACAATTTATTTTAAGTATTTATTATTTTTATAAAGTCTAATATAATTATTTTAGCATTTAAAATGAAGTCTTAGTGTTAGACAAATTACATTAATTACAGTGCATAGTTCATAAATAGCAACAGTTTTTAAAATTAGTTGTAGTATATTTTTCTATAACTTATTTTAAAAACTAATATACAATACTTTAAGACTGACAGTTAAAAATGACTGTTCAATTAATATTACCGAAGTTGTTCATAATGATTGCGTTTTATTTTAATTCTTAGAAGATTCCAAGAAAAGCCATTATTTATTATAAAATAAGTTTTAAATTACTTTGATACAAAAACACAATCATGTATCTAATATTTCGGCTGTAGGTACTTGCTAAATTTAGTAGAAACTAGAAAATCTCATTAAATCTTGATACCATATTTATTTGTTAAAATTCAAATGACTTTCGAACCACTAAAAATCGCTGAACATTTTTATACAGATAAATAAAATTGAAGTGTTTGTTTCTAAAAAAAATCTCAAAAACGACTGGACCGGTTTTGACGGGACTTGCACTGGCAGATAGCTGATGTTATAAGAAAAACAATTAGGGTTCTGCTCAAAAAAGGAAAACGTACCTAGGGACGTTTCCGAGCGAAGCAAGGGTAAGTTGCTAGTTATATATAAAATAAGGGGTACCTAGTCGAATTTAGATAAGGCTGCAGTTCCTAACCATCCATATGAGCAGGATCCCACTACAGATATTTCTGAGGGGTTTAAAATAGTTTTTTTTATGTGAAATTAATAAATCCATTTGCTGTTACGAAATTATGTAAACTAAGCTAATAATCAAATTATTTATTAATGATTGTTGTATTCATGTAAATGCATTTCCCACCGTTCCAAATCAGCTTCCCAGTACCTTTTTTTTAACGTTGGGAAATACATTTACGCACGAGGTGTGGGACTCACCGGCAAAGCCAGTACTACCGACTAAAATCTAACAAAACCTTCCCCCGTCTTAATGGGGCGTCGCAGGATCGCTTACGCATTCAACTGCGACGCCCCGACTGCTTCCCAGTACCTACATCACGTGATTAAGATTCCTATACGTTGAAAGTATGTATAGATACTCTTTTCTAATCTATCAACGATCATAAAATCAGTACGATACTTAATTTTTCAATTTTTACTACACTAATAAACGAACGAAGTGAATCACGAGTATGGTCACTTGATATGTGTGCATTTCAAAAGATCGAATGACATCGATAATTATTATTTCAGATACTGCGGAATCAGCTAGAATCGACATAAGAAGCATCTACTCCGTTAATTGTGGCTTTGTAGTTACAAGGTAAATAAATATTTCAATTATATTTGCAACTTGTTGATGCTTTCATTTAAGTTAAGTAAATCGAATTTATTTATTAAGCGGAACCTTACTTCTTTTTGTAAAATAAAAATAGCCTAAGTTACTTCTTAGAATATCAGCTACCTACCAGTGAAAGTCCCGTCAAAATTAGTCCAGCGGTTTCGGAGATAAGCTGGAACAAATAGACAGACAGATAAAATAATGTGTTTTTCTTATAAGTAAGTACAGTATATAATTTCGTATGCATGTAGTAAAAAGCTGTTTTTGAACATTACAAACATACGCTTCAATTTTATTTATTTGTACAGATACCATACAATGCAGTGTGTTTTATAAAGTTGTTAATAAAATAAATACGAGTACGAGTGACGCGTATCATATCACTAGACAGTAACGTACCTATAGGCCATTAAAATTCAGAAGACATCCAAAAATCTAACACAAATGCCTTAAAATTCGTTCCTTGCATCTGCACAGTGAAATGTACGTAATTTGTATAACTGTCGCGTCCACCAGAGTTAAAATCTTAATTTGCTTATACCAGTTTTCTCCATTCGTCCGTACCCAATGGAAAACTATTTTCTAGCGTTCATTTGAGTTTGTCAGGCGGCTTAAGTGTTGGGAAATAGCGTAATGTTAATTAACTTTGTGGTATTGGAAAACAATTTAAAATATTGTTAGTAAGAGAATTTGTATATTTCGTTTTTATAATTGTTTTAAATTATTAAATATGTAATATTTATTGTATTCAACCTTTTTAACATCCTACCGCTGGGCACGGGCCTCCCTTCAGTACGAGGGGGATCTGGCCATAATCCACCACGCTGCCCAAGTGCGTGTTGGCGGACTTTATGTCTTTCGAAAACTTGCTAGGTTTTCTTAGACATGCAGGTTTCCATACGATGTTATCTTTCACCGTAAGACAAGTGGTAATCATGTTAGAAATGATTTGCACATGAAAATATCAGAGGTGCGAGACCCGGGATTTGAACCTGCTTCACTCGGTAATAATATGTTTTATGAACTAGTAACATATTGTGTGTATATAAAAGCGAAATGCGTTTCACTCATAAATTAAATTAAACTTGTGGCAGATAGATTCTTTATAAGAAAAGGTATTCGCTAAGACATGATTTTTAATATTCTTTAATGTAAACCTGTTATTTTTAAACTACACGGGCAGCATCGCGGGCATATGCTAGTCTTCATATATCTTACCAGTTTTCACCATAGAATAGCTATAAAAAGCTACTCTAGCTACTTATATATGTAATAATAAATAAGACCGTTACGTCATTAAAATTAGCATATATCGTTTACAGTCCCATATAATATCGCAATTAAATATGTGTACAGAAATCGATGCTATTTATTGCAATAAAGGCAAATTATATCATAAGTAATAATAATGACGACACGTTTGGCTCAGTTTGTAGTGCTGTTTGTACCTTACTTGCAATTATAATTCAATTGTATGATGAGCATGAATGTTTGTACTCCAGTCATGTCTGTTTATATTTGTAACTAGCGGCTCACCCTCGCTTTGCTCGGGTTCGTCGCTAGGTACGTTTTAAATAGATATAAATAGTTATTAGCCAGCGTTAGCCATATAATTTTTTTTTTCGTTGATTTTTCACTTTTTCTCTTTATTAAAACCTTCCGTGGACCTTAAGGAACATACGAAAACAAAATTTAGCCGAATTGATCCGGCCATTCTTGAGTTATGCGCTTACCAAGATTCATTTTTATTTATATAGATATGCATGTATTTAAGGTTACATATGTATGTATGTGTAGTGTATCTACTATCTGGTATCCATAACACAAGCCTCGAATCTTACCATGGGTCTAGATGGTGCCGTGTGTTGATGTCCCAACATTTTTATTTTATTTATTTTATAATACTACAATAAAAATACAAATATATAATATAATAGAAATACTTTACTCGTACAATCATGGTGACTCTAGATTCTTAAGATTTTTAAGTAGATAGAGATAATAGATGGGTTTAATTTTTATTGTAGCACTTATAAAAATAAAGTTTTTTAATTATTGATATATTATTATTTAACT
Source organism: Brenthis hecate (assembly GCA_951806755.1). Lineage (NCBI taxonomy): Eukaryota > Metazoa > Arthropoda > Insecta > Lepidoptera > Nymphalidae > Brenthis > Brenthis hecate. Next base: position 16,875,048 of record OX638250.1, read on the forward strand.
TAAAAATGTACTTAGAACTATTAAAATGTCACACTAAAGCTATACGGAACAGAATATTTAAAGAATAAATTTGTATTCGTAAATATGCAAACTATTTTTGTAGAATGAAGGAAAAATTCAGTAAATCCCAAAACATACCCTCAAAATTTGTAAGCAATAACCAAAAAATTCATTAATATAAAAACACATACACACACACATACAAACACAAAAACCAAAAAAAAATACATAAAAATACATTACAAAAAGCAATTTTTTTCCTGTACAATCTCACCCTTTAAATTGTATTGAATGATTTCTACAAACTAAGTTTTGTAGCTTCATTAACTTTACATTGTGTATCAATGAGTCATGGTTAATCTTAAGAAAAATGCCGTTCTTTATGTAAAATACTTTGCTTCAAAATATGACTAATATTTCGAATAATCTTGTACCAAACGTGTAATCTAATTGAGTATAGTGAAGAGCGGTCAGAGAGGCACAAATGAGATTTATCTGTTGAGTCACCCAGCTTTGTATACTCCACGGAACTGCGTTAAACTTGGTTCACACGCGAATGGAAATTATCGGTGTATTGATTATTATTTATTCCTGAACATGTAGTTAAATTTTTAAATAATATGATAATTTAGCCTCTTAAATGAACACCGTTCGTAATAACTACGACTTTTGAGACGTCAAAAACCTTATTCTTAAACCTTAATTCCCTGACGATCCCGTTTGCTGTAAAGTATTTGAAAAAAGCATTAAGGTAAAACCGAAATCCGAAAATTCGAAAAAGAATTTTATTTTAAATGCCAAATATTTGTATAAACCAAAGAAAATATAAGAAATAGAAAAATATAAAACCAAAGAAAATATAAATTTAGTCTCCTTTGAACGCTCCTTAACGTGCGCCATATCTAGTAATTAGTGACAAATCACTATACATCAAAGAGATGAATTGGAAAAAAATCATTAAGTTTTATGCTATGTCACTTGACTCGAAATAAAAAAATAGTTCGATGTCCCTGTAACCTATAATGAAACCTATAATGGGGTCTCTGCAGACCCTTGACGGGGAACGTGAGATTCACGAACTAAATTCCACAGCGAAACCCTATCGCTGTGATAGTTGGAGACAGTACGATCGCTTGTGCATCCACAAGTTAAAGTTAAGCACACCTCATTTTGTTGAAATTTTAAAATATTTATTCCGAATATATTACAATGAATGAAGAGCTTTTAAGACAGATTGCCTTAGATCAGAAATGGCTTATGCTCGATTTTACCAACAACCCATAACCTAAATATGGGATCCCTAGCTTAAAAGTCCCCTAAACTAGCCCCTAAATCAAATTTCGTTTTACGATCGTCTTTAAGCCCATATTTCGAGCACCTAAATTTAGGGGGCCTTTTAATATTTAGGTGGCCCTAACTGTCGGTGAAACAGAAACTGTCCCCTAACAGCCCCCTAACTATGCTTAGGGGATCCCTTAAACTTAGGTGTTGTTGGTGAAATCGGGCATTAGACTATAACAAGAGATGTATGTTATGTACATGCATTAGAAGCGATTAATATTAGTTACAGAAAAAATACGTGAGAACTACTATATTTTCTATATCTTTCCTCCGAAATAAACGCCAAAATGGAAAAAAATCATAAAAAAATTGACAACTATCGTTAAAAAATATAAGAATATTTTTAATCCATTCCATCTATTTTTTCGTTCGGAAACAGTACCAAAAGAAACAGAGGCAAATCCGATCGGCGCAGTTTCTGACAGTTTTCATACGCCAAATAAAACTAATAAAAGTGAAAAATAAACGACTGCGAACAATAAAAATATGAGAGCTGCAAAAATGCAATAACTTGAAACGAATCGGCTTTAAACGGACGATTGTTAGAGCATTGTTTGATATAGCTTTTAATTAGAGTTGCCGTTGTGGATATGGGAGTTTTTATTAATAGCCATGAATAGAAATTAATATAGTACGTACTAGTGTTTAATAGCTACAGTTATGTTGTTGGTTTTTATCTAATAGGAGCGATTATTCTTTATGGGACAAGAGACAAAAAGCTCTATGTAAAACACAAAAATCAGAAAACATACTACTTGTTCTCTGAAGATATACGACATTATAGTAGCAGAATAATACTTAATTTTAGTTTAATTATTGTTTGTACATAACAATATAAAATTTATTAAAACTTATTGTCGGAATCGCGCGCTAAGGGTTTCGTGCTAACATTAAATAAATTATGTAAATTTTAAAATAAATAATTATGATTATATATGAAACAAGAACAAATCTATTCCGCGGGAACCTACATTTTCCCGGGATAAAAAGCAGCCTATTTGTTATTCTGATGTATGAACTATATTTTTGTAAAGTTTCATTAAAATCCAATCAGTAGTTTTTGGGTAGTGAGCTGTATAAGTTATTATAGTGTTTTAACTATCCCGCGGGAACTTTAATTTTCCGGGATGAAAAGTATCTAAAAGGTTGACCGGGATATAAAGTACCACGAGAGGGGAGAAAAGATTTATTTATGAACCGATTGACATGAAACAAACACTAAATGTTAAGTGAAGCTTACCACAATATATTAGTGAAAACCATATCTAAATCGTATAAGCTGTTTCTGAGATAAGCGTGCATAAACGCACAGACAAACAGATAAAAAGTCAAACGGACAAAAAATCCAACAATCATTGTTTTGGGTGCTATTTGCGTTGGTAAAGGTCCCAAAAATATTTTTTCTCATATATCTTCCATGTACAGATAGCGATCCATTCATCCATTTTTATTATATGTATAGATATCTCAGCAACTTTTGACATAAATAAAAAAAAACATTTATCTCATTTTTAAATACCTATCCAAAGAAATTTTTACACCTTAGTAACGTCTAATTTTATAAATAGCAAAACAATACTGACAATGCCCGAGAAAAGAGCTGTAACGTACAGACAGATGGTTCGTCAAAATTTTATAATACAAGACTTTATAATTCTTTTGGCAAAATTGCCCTAAAAATTGGATTATGCCATATAAATATTAGTATGAAGGCACGTCCTATAAATTAAGTTTGCAAAGCGAGTTTTGTGATAGTAAAAAATATTTTAAAACCATTCTAGCTCATACAAAACCTAACAAATGTACCTTTTTATTTGTAAAATTACGAGTAGCTTTTATATACAGCTGTATGATGAATAAAATATATTAATTTCTACCTAAAATTACTGGTATACTGTGAATCTATTTCCAATAATTTTACGATATGAGCGGCACTGCCTGTAACATATGGGGTCTTTCTATCTTCCTTAAGTAGAGCACACAGGTACTTTGCCTATACATATAAGCCGAAATCATCAAAAGGAGTGAGTGTAGAAGAAGACGTTTTCACGCTATTTATACAAATAAAAATGTGTAAAGAAGAAAAAATATGTATTATATTTTTTTGCCATAATTGGTCGAATTTAAATAAATATTCAACCAACAATGTTATATAAAATTGGACTCATTTTCAACTTTCGTTATATTTGTAAATCATTATTATAGACCGACTTCTAGCAATTACGTACTATGTCAAATAACGACCGAAGGCAGTGGTAGCCCAAGAGTAACGTGTTGCTTGGAAAATTCGTTCGTTGTGCGAATCATTTTCGACATGATTATTACCGTTTGTTTGCCTATTGGTGAAGGGAAACATCGTGACGAAACCTGCACGCCTGAGTGAATCTAACAAGTTTTCGAAAGACATGTGAAGCCCGCCAACCCGCACTTGACCAGCATGGTGGACTATAGCCTGATCTTCGATGAGAATAAGGCTCCATGCCCAGTAGTGAGACGTTAAAAAGGGGTGGATGAGAATAGCTATATCTGTGTATAAAATTTCGTACATCTATTACGATATATTGTGGCGTAAAAGGTCAAAGAAAAAGCTACTTACATTTTAGCGTTTATTATAATACTAGTATTGCCCGCAGCTCCGCCCGCGTTCAGATGACCAAAATCCAAATTATTAGGTTTTACATATTGGTATACTTGTATTTTTTCTCAAAAATGAGATATTTTCCCGCGGTAAAATGTATCCTTTATGTTTATCCGGATAACCAGCTACCATCATACCAAATTTCATCAAAATCCTTTCAGCGATTTTTCTGTGATGCGGTAATAAACAGACACTCAGACAGACAAAAATTCTAAAAACTATAGATTCGGCCTCTGTATCGATAATAATGCTTACTTCAATAAGATTTTCCAAAAAATATCTAATATACAGATTCGGCTTAGTTACAATTTTATTATATGTATAGATTAATAATAAATATATTATTATATTGCAAAATATACAAAGCGCTATGAGGTAAGTTATTAAGAAGTTTAACTGCAGCTTATTTTAATGGTCTATTCCTTATATAGCGGACAGTTTAATTTCCAAGTTATAGGTATTGCAACTGGCGTTATTTAAACTTTGTGTTGTTTGATAACAACGCTAATTTTTCTTGCTATCTTCTTATATTATTTTCTTTTAAAACTTTTACTAAAGAATGAATTTTCTACACAAGACAAGTAAAATTGTGTAGGAAATTCATTAAGTTCTAGTTGTGGACGACTTATTTAACTGGTCCTGGGTTTGATCCCCGGCTCGGGTCAACTTATTGAGATTTTCTGTTAAACAGTTAGTAATTTGGCGGTGTTTAACCCCCGTCTCCCATCCCTCGGAGAGCATGTAAAGCCATCGGTCCTCGATTTTCGAGAGTTATAACGGTGCATATTTATTTTCAACCGACTTCAAAAAGGAGGAGGTTCTCAATTCGACTGTATTTTTTTTATGTTTGTTACCTCAGAACTCCGTCATTTATTAACCGATTTAGACAATTTTTGTGTTGTTTGAAAGTGTATACTTCCAGATTGCATTGATTCCAGATCCCATTTAAATTATAAAAAAAAAATACCACCCCTAAGGGTGGAAAAATAGCTAATGATGAATTTAACCTTCTTCTAATTGTCATATTGACTTGAAACTTTGCAAGTGTTTCTATTTCCTTTGATAGTACAGTGGTTCGGTTTGTTGACCTGATCTGATGGTAAGGCCAGAAGGTGGATAGGTGGAACTCTTCAATGGCTAATAGTAAATACTTTGAGTTTTGGCTTATTTTGTTTGATTTGACAAGCCTAACACGTTAGAATTCTTACTTTGCAACTACTGTCTACACTAAAAAGTTAAAAATGCAAAAATTTTTTAACAAAAAAATCAAAACCGATTTCAAACAAAAGCACTAAAAAGTAAAAAATAACTCCGACTTCGAAAATATTTGATTAGGTATGTATAGTAAATGAAAACTACCAATCAGTTATTTTTTACTTTTTAGTGCTTTTGTTTGAAGTCGGTTATATTTTTTTGTTCAAAAGTTTTTATTATAATAGAGACTTATGTGAGTATGTCCTAGGTATCTACATGTGTACCAAAAATAAATACATATCTTAATTACTAAAATCTAAATATCTTAAAAATTCGTCCAGTTTTTAAGCGCGTTGATAGACACGTTACATAAGACAGACAGGACAGATTTTATATAACTATTCAGATTATTATGATTTTTTTAAGTTTTCCATATAATATGCCTTTTAATTCTAAGTAATCGATAGTATAAGGAGGGAACAAAGGAATGTGACATGAAAGATAAGTACCCTTAATATTCATTTAATAACGATGCTAGTTAAGGTTGACATATATAATTTTTTTCCTAATTGGAAGATACAATGTCTATTCAAGCGATTTTATTCTTACCATAGACCTCATAAATTAGTTCAATAAAATAGTACCGTCGCACATTTTGGCATTTTTGGCTGGTACGATTACGGGCTCAGGTATTTTTTTTAATATTTAAATGCTGTAACAAATATTTTTGATAATGTAAAAAAGGGTCCTTAGAGTGAAACTTGATATCTTCAATATATAAGTTTTTTTCCTTGTCCCATTTGTTTTTCTACCCTTTATAATAAACCACTATGTAAGTTACGGAAGTTAAGTACGTACTTCTTTGTAGATGTATATATGCATATAATATTAAAAATTGTTCTATATAAAAACAGTAACACAATGACTTAAATAAAATTTTGAACAATACTAACAATACCAGAAATAGGCGTCTAATATAATTTATCAAATCCCCAGCTTGTCAGCTTTCGACAGCCTCAGATTTATTTAACAAAGTTGATTCATTGTGAAGCTGAAATTTCATTTTGGATTGACAAATGTTTGTCAAAATTGATAAATACTAAAGCTTAGTAGAGCTTTCATACGTATTGTTTACAATCTACTAAAAGGCCGTTGCATTTACTTCACGACCACTAAAGATGACTTCCGGTTTATGATTTATTACCCTATTGCTAAGCCTCCGCCATCCAGCCCATCTGTCTGTTAGCGGGCTATATCTCATGAATTGTAATAGTCGAAGTTTTCACATGGTGTGTATTTCTATTGCCGCTATAACAACAAATAAAAAATAACCAAAATAGCGAATTTCAAAAAGGCCGCCATGTAAATTAAAAAAAACCGATTAGTGTTATGTCTTATACGATGGTACGGAATTCTTCGCATTTGGCCAGTTTTTTTTATTGTATTCTTTATTTTGAAACAAAATACAATACAAATATGTGTTATATTTTTTATTGCTTAAATAGGCAGTGGTACCCCAGTGGTAACACGCTCGCTAGGCAAACCGAGTGAAGCGGGTTCAAATCCCGGTTCTCGCACCTCTGATATTTTCATGTGCGAATCATTTCCAACATAATTACCATTTGTCTTACGGTGAAGGAAAACATAGTGAGAAAACCTGCATGTCTGAGAGAACCTAACAAGTTTTCGAAAGCCATGTGCAGTCCGCCAAACCGCACTTGGCTAGCGTGGTGGACTATGGCCTCATTCCCGTCGTATTGAAAGAAGGCCCGTGCCCAGCAGTGGGACGTTAAAAAAGGCTTCACATATTTAAATATTTGCCTAAAACTCTTTCATACATTAAGTAAAAAATCAAATTAACATTGTAAATAAAATAATTACACTGAATATTAATGAATAAAATGAATAAAAAAGATGAAAGGGAGGTACCCCTCCTTAATTAATGAAGCTGAATAATTTTTTTAAATTCTTTATTAGTTTGAACGTTATTTTTAGACATACCAGTTACATTGAAAATCCTTTTTGAATTTTATAAACTACTAGTCTTTGCCTGCAGCTTCGCTCGCGTGATAATCTGTATAAGATGGGGATAACTACCTCGGTGGTTTAGTGGCTAGCATGTACGGACGCTTATCTAGAGATCCTGGGTTCGAGTCCCGGGTCGAGACATGTTCAACAATCTGTTATTAAGTATTTTTGTCAAGAAATTCTCAGTGACAGCCTGGAGTTGGGAACTGAATGGTGTTGCAACCCCGTGCCTCGGAGAGCACGTAAAGCTTTCGGTCCTGCGCCTCAACTCTCGACACTTGTCCTGTCAAGTAGTCGTCTTACCGGAGTATGGAACCACAGGAATAGAGACTGCAAGTTGTGTCTGTGCGCAAACTTCTGTACTATATCTCCTGCGCAGTTGGCTATTATCAATTGGATTGTTCACCGTGGCTGAAATTGGTGAGGATAGCCTAGGGCAAGAGGCTAGAGGCAAGGGAGGATAGCCTATGTCCGATCCCAAGATGCAATCTCTATGTCGATATGTATGTCCTTGCCAAATTTTATCAAAATCTGTTCAGCGGTTTTAACTTGAAAAGGTAACAGACAAAATTACATTCACATTTATAATATTAATATGGATTAATTAAAGTAGGTTATTGGCTATCTAACATCCAGTTACAATACATCAGGAACGAAGCGAAATAAAGCACAAAATACAAAATAAAGTAGGTATACGAGTAGAATTGCGGGCAAAAGTAAGTAATATGTTAAAATTAGACTTGCTAAAATAATGTTACAATCAAATTGCAGCTTTCAGCTTATTAATAAAATAACAGCTTATAAATAAATAACACAAATATAAAATATTCGAGTAATAATGAGAAGTGTTGCTGAAAATATATTTTGCAATTCATATTTTATTCATCAACCCTCTGTCTGGCTGTGCAATTAGGTGGGCTAGACTAATCTAACCCTTCCTAAACTTGTATGTATTCGAAATTCGGAAATTCCGTGACAAGTAGAAACATTCTAATAATGTTTAAGCTGCAATGCCTCACTTTGTATATTTTGTAATCAATGTCACTATACTCGTATGTTCAATGTCGTACTTGATAATGAGTTTAATATTTTATGCGCTGGGAAACCAAAATGGTACTAACCTGCAACTGGAATCTTACTCGTAAATCCTGTGCGTGTCACTTTTTTCTTGTTGCTGTTCCTGGGAACTGATTTTTTGTTGTTTTCCTCTAGTTTGGATTACTTTTAATGTAGTATATATACTGTATAAATCTTAAATATTCATTCTTTTTTTCATTCATTCAAGTGGCGAGTAGCGTGCGAGTGCTGCCAGTTTTTAAAACGGTTATTTATTGAGCTTTAAGAGTCACTTTTTAGTTTTATGTGTGCTTAATAATAAATAGTACCTGGACGAACGAGTTACCTCGACGTTTTTTTCTTTATAGCTAAACTTAAAAACAAAATCTGATTTGAATACAGATTCAAATCGCTAGAGCTGTTTCAGTTCAGTTCAATTTCATACAAGAATTGCTTATTTAATAGTATAAGATTTAGTATTTATATTGTTATTAGATTTTACTCATTTATACTCCACATTGTGATGTTGAAGAAAATAAACTAAAGTTACTCAGTAAAAGTAGTAATAAATTCATCATGACCGATTTCGCCCACGGCGGCTTTAAATGAGAATATCCATGTGTGTTATTATAGTGCACAAGTATGGGCGCGAGCACAAGTACACTCTCTATACCTTCACTCTTAACTCTGGTCAGATGACAATTCATCTCGACCATTGAGAGATCAAGTGCAGAAACAACAGCTTTACCTGCTCTCGAAGACACAAAGGTGTTACACCTACTTTCTCCGCCAAATTTAGATTATTACTGAGAATTTACTGGACTATACTCGGGACAGCGTTGGATTTACACTAGAGGCGCCTCGGGGCTAGTGCCCGGGGTTGCAAATGTTCAGAGGCGGCAAAATTCAGAGGGTGAAAATAAAAATATTATCTTATGTTATCGAAAATTCTTTTTGTATTTTCCAAAAAAATATTTATTAAAAAAAACTGACACTACATTTTTCGAAAAATTTAAAACATTTAAAAACATTTTTTTGCATTTTTCGAAAAATTAATAATTAAACGAAATTTAACTTTATCGAAACTTAATCCATTTTATGCAAAATTTTGATAATTGAGTGGCATTTTTTACAGTGCCCAGGGGCGGCGCTAAGATTGGATCCGGCATTGACTTGGGACTTGGGATTCTGATCTGATCTCTCCGAACGTGAGAACTCTCAGAGACAAGTCTCCGAAATAAATCATCGAGGCGGTCAAACTCTTAACTTAATAAACAATCAAAATGTATGAAATGAATGAATAATTTGATAGTCATTTCGGAATATTATATATATGTGTAACGGCAAATTATTATTTCCTCAAAGAGGTACTTATCCCACTTTTGTCACTTATCTTATGGAAGTTCTATGGTCTCAATCTTAACCTTTTTTATTTTTTATTAGAATGCTCAACTTAAATATGCAAGAAATATCGAAGGCTTACTTTTAGCATTTCCCATTAACTTTTCCTAGATTCCAACCTCATATAACTAATTAAGCATTTAAATCCATTTATAATAAATTAAATGGAACGTACGTTATAATGTGGCTACGAATATAAAAGGTATTTAATTCATACTGTCTGTCTGTCCGTCTGGCGCGGCAATTAACTCGCCCGCGACAATTGAGTTAGGAGTTCTGACGTGGAGAGTTCGTACACAGCATTGCACTCAGACGATTAAGCTTGTGCTAAATACGAAAATTATGTTATAAGTTTGTGTGGCCAAAAGGTTATTTTTTTAATAATATATTTAAGTTAAAAGAATTAGTGATTTTTTTAACACCTCCAGATAAGATAAGATAATTTCTAAGAAATTAATTAAATTTCTAAGAAATCTATAGTTAACTATAACGCCGGCGTGTCCGCGGTCTTGGAGGGACTTCGATTCACTGATTGATTGACGTTAGACTTACATATATATATATATATATATATATATATATATATATATATATATATATATATATATATATATATATATATATATATATAAAGGATTATGCACGTATAGCACGTATAGAAATGTGCACGTTTAAGAAAATCAAGAGAAGCAAGTTTAAAACTGAGTCTCGTACTTTTCAGATTTTCGAGCGTGAGCGTGCTAAGCCTGGTTCGTTTTTACTCCCATTGAGTGAAAAGCCTGTGCCCAACAGAAGGACTGAATAGGTTGTAATTATTATTATATAATTTTATGTGCCGCTAGATTTAGTTATTTGTATTATTTATAGAACCTCACGTAACCTCACCGATCGTAGTGTTCTTTATACCAAGTATCAGTTAAAATAAAAACTTTTAAAGATCAAAAAACCGACTTCAAGGCATTAAAATGTAAAAAATTACTAAACAGAGATTTTCATTTAGAACAGATACGTAATCAGATATCTTTTAAGTCGGCGCCAGCCGATGCAAAGCAAATCTAATATATTTCGATACATAAAATACATATTTACCTGTTAGATATTCATATCTTAAAATATTGTAGACTGGCACCGAGTTCGAAAATATCTGTTTAGGTATCTATTCTAAATCAAAACCTCCGTTTAGTTAATTTTTACATTTTAGTGCCTGAAAGTCGGTTTTTTTTTTTCATTCTTAGTGCAGACGTAATAAGCAGGTAATTTGTAAGAAGAAAGTTTTTTATTAATAACATATTCGATTTACTTAAAAAAAATATTTATTGTTGATTTTTTTTTTAATTTAACACCTCTAGGTAAATTTCTAAGAAATTTACTAAATTTCTAAGCAATCTATTGTTAACTGTAACGCCGGCGTGTTCGCGGTCGTGGAGGGTATAATCATTTATTTCAGGCAATATTTACAAAAAGATCTTAAATATGTAAACAGAGGCCCGTAATATATATAACTTAAAAACTAACAAATATATTAATTATAAAACTTAACAAACCGTTCGATCGATTTCGATAAAATTTATATGAGATTACCTGGGAAGTATCCTTTGAAACAAAAAAAAATTCCAAATCGGTTCAGGCATCTTCGAGTAATCGGTGAACATATATTAAAAAAAGATTCCGACGAATTGAGAACCTACTTCTTTTTGGAAGTTGGTTATAAAAGATAATTAAATAATAATTAAAGATGAAAAATATAAAAAAATATTATTTTGCTGTATGTTTGAATTTATTAAATTCTAAAAGTAGGTAACTGTTGCAGTTTTTGGCAGAATTCACTTAAAACTCTGCGAACGGAAGGGAATCGATTTCCAGCCAATTTCCGGCGTACGCTATAGGATTTCAATTATTCATTTCTTTCCAGTTGAACTGTATAATTTAGATAGTTTTTTAAAAATGTTCTTGTATCTTCACAGTTTTTACATTGATTCATATATAACACTAGCGACTCACCCTCGTTCCGTTCGGGTTTGGCTCTAGTTACGTTTTAAAATTTAGTTTGGATTTCTCAGAGATGAGATATTTTCCTGCAGTAAAAACAATCCTATATGTTGACAAGCTATCATCATACCAAATTTCATCAAAATCTATTCAGTAGTTTTCTCGTGATGCGTTCCCAGACCCAGACAGACAGACGAAAATTCTAAAAACTACAGATTCGGCCTCTGTATCGATACTAATGACTATTGCAATAAGATTTTTCAAAAAATATTTAATGTACAGATTCGACTTACAATTTTATTATATTATTATGTATGTATAGATAGATAAATGTTGTGACACCATCTTTGTTTACCTGCGACCTGTCCAAGTTAGCTGGTGGTGGTTTTAAGAAGAATTATTTTTTAATTAATTAAAGGTACACACACCGACTTCCAAATAATTTGAAAGTAATTTCTTCCGCCCTTACGGGTATTTACCTATGTACTGAGTTGACTTTGGTCAAGAAGCGCCTTACGCTTTTTAAATGCAATCTTACAATATTATTCTCTTTGAGAGTAAAAAAATGTATATTCGTTTGTATGCAGATAATCTTTATAGCAAATACTTCTTTTATTTGTTTCGTGATTCTAATCAATTATGAATTATGATTATAAATCAATAATAGTATCTAATAATAATATCCACCTAACTAATTTCCCTTACAGAGCTAGCCCATTACGGGGCATATCACAGTGCATAAGTGTTGCATACACACTGCACTCTTTATTTTAATATCTTGACATGACCGATGAGAGAAAAGATGCTTTACATGATCTTTGAGGCACGGGCATTTTAAATATTGCCATTTTCCTACTTTTGGGCTCCTACTAAGTATTGAAGGTAGATAGAGATATACCCAGTAACTGTTTGGTCCGACTCCCAGGACTCAAACCCAGGGCTTCAGTATCCGTATAGCTAGCCACTAGACCAACGAGGCAGTTAAAGGAGTTGACAACGATCAAAAATAGATACAAGTTAGGTATATAATAGCAACTTTTATTATAATTGTAATATAAAAAAATATCTTAGTCTATTATAAATTTAAAAATACGATACATTGTTTTCATATCTTTGTGCCAAGTTCCTAAATATAGATTTTTTATCTGTCGCAATCTAGCAAAGTTGATTCTTATTTTGGCATGTTTTCTGTTTCGCAATAAGTCTTGCAATGTCAGCTGGTTTATTCGATATAAAAGTGAAAATCTAGTCCAAACAAAATTAGAGTTTATGCTTGCAACTATTTTAACCAATTTAAAAAAAAGTTGATGTGCTCACTTCTGGTGTAATTGTGGACTGATTTAATGATTTTTAATGAACTGATAGATATATGTAGATAGGGAACAATGAATTAAAAAACATCAACAAAAATCAAAAACATCAATAAATTAAAAAAAAAACGACCCCAAAGGATAAGATAATTGCTATGAGAATAATTTGAAAGTAGATTAACCTAGTTTAATTAAAAAGTAAATGTAGTTTGTTCTAGATACCATTCTGGAGGTCTAGGGTTAGATTTTAATACATAATTTATTTTTCCTTAGTGTGTTCTTTTGGGTAAAGTAATAATCGTAATTGTACCAAATATTTGAAAAGAAAATACTTCCGTCCTAAAAAGTAGTTGGGCAGTGTAACTCAGCTTCTACTTCTTAATGGCTTTAACCACTATTCAATATGGGCCTCTTTTAAGGTTTGGAATATTGAATAGCCAGTAAATGATTTTATAGTTATCGAAATCACATAGGTGTAGCTGAAAATTTTGTGTTGGTAATATTACTATAGCCAAGTAAAACCAATTAAAATGTAATACTAATCATAATATAATAACAAAGTTCCGCCGCGTCTGTCTGAACACGATAAACTCAAAATCGACCGAACGAGTTTATACGGTTTTCACAAATGGACGGAGTGATTCATGAAGAAGGTTTAGGTGTATAATTCATTAAGGCTTTTTATAAATTGGCTGAAAAATGATGATGATTGTTGACGATGTCGGAAAAAATTATACCGATTGGGAGCTTTACCGGCGTGCGCCGCGTAAACCAATAGAGTTATATGCAAACAATGTATTACGGAATTATTCCTGTTAACAATGTCTAATAAACTGTGGCAACCCTATATGATATACAGTATTAATCATAATCATCTATACTAATATAATAAAGAGGTAAAGTTTATGAGTTTGTGAGGTTGTAGGGGGTAATCTCTGGATCTTCTGAACCGATTTAGATAAAATTTAGTAAAAAGATACTTTAAGATCCTGGGAAGGACATAGGATACTTTTTATATATTATATACTTAAGGGGTTGAAAATGGGGATGAAAATTTGTATGGCGAACCAAGGTAGGGACGAACCCGAGCGAAGCGAGGTACGTAAAACGTACGTACGTAAAACGTACATAATATAATAAGAATAGAAAATTTCAATAATCGTAAGTGTCAATAGAAATACCCATAAAGCGCTCAGTTAGAAGTTTCTGTAGCATACTCGATTTATCGTTCTTTCTTTTAGATGCTTTTCAGTTTTATTACAGCAAAAGTTTAGTCTAAAGCATACTTCACGAGTTATGTGAGCTTTTTTGTTCTAAATATACGTGCTATTTAAATTATAAAAATACTAGCAAAACTAGCGACTTCGCTCGCCTACAAAAAAACTATAAAAGTAGGTTTCATACATAGTACTTTCATATCCTATTTTACTCCCTTTATGGGATGAATTAGGAAAAATACTACAACACGTATTTATTTAATTGTATTAAAAGAGCATTAATACCAAATTTCAAGTAATTCTGATCATAAATAATTTTTGGGTTGTAATATAACGTGTTTTTCCCGTTAAAATGAGTTTATCTCACGCAGTAAAAAGTAGCCTATCACACTCTCCAGCCCACTAACAATCTCCACACAAAAAATCACGTCAATCCGTCACTCCGTTTCGACGTGAAAAAAAGACAAACAAACAAACACACTTTCACATTTATAATATTATAGTATGGAAGTAAGGATTTAAAAGCAGCATTAGATTCATCTTCATCGGGCTACTATTATAAATGTAAAAGTTTGTACGTGTGAGTATGTTTGTTATTCTATCACGCTAAAACGGCTGAACAGATTTAAAAAAAAGAAAAAAATTTATTTATTAAGATATAATTCTTATACATAGGCATACAGCAAAACAATGGCTACGCCGATATTGCAAAAGTATGAACTAAGTTGCAGATATCAACGCCCGCCTCCATATACAATTTAGTACACAGACTGGCCTGATTAACACATAGGATATTTTTTGGTGAAGTGAGAAAAATTAGCTAGTAAGGCTTATAAATAATAAAAATTAAAATAAAAACAAAACTAAGCGAATCGAAATTATATAGGTAGAATTACATCCTACTAATATTTTAAATGCAAAAGTTTGTGAGGATGTATGGATATCTGGATGTATAAATGTAAGGATGTTTGTTAGGCTTTCACGCAAAAATTACGGAATGGATTTTAATGAAACTTGACAATAATATAGCTCATATATCAGAATAACACATAGGCTACTTAAAAAGTAGCCTATGTGTTATTTTCTATTAAAACTCTGGAAAAATGTACGATTCCCGTGGGATAGATTGGTTTTTGTTTTACTAGAGGCTATTACATAAAGAACTGAAAACTAACTAAAGTTAAAAATGTGCTTAAAATCGAACTCTAAATCTACCTGAAACACAGGTTGTTAAACTAGTTCAGGTAGGTTCCAAATTGTATTGTGTCCTTGGTCATTTATTTTGTAAATAATATATAACTTTGTAAAAGTGTTTCAATAAAATTATTATTATTATTACCAACGCTGTTTCCCGACATGACTGCGCCATAACATACATAAATTTATTTACTGTAATTAACAATCATAAATTTCTTAATTGAATTGTTTCAATTACTCACTCCATTAGATATTTTAAACTAATCTAATGCAATGCGTAGGTGCGTATTTCTCTTGGCGACAATAAAATATTATTAAACCACAGTCTACTAACTTCTACATGATATTATACAGGGTTATTTTTAATTTACTGAAAATCTTTTGGAAATATACTATTTACATCATAACAACATCTGTAACAAGAAAAAATAATGTTCCTAAAAAAATTTAAATTCATACAAAAATAAAAATATTTTTATTGAACCTTCTTTAAACAACAGTTTTAAAAACTGTTCGCCATAAAAAAAATATTTTTAACTACTTTTTTTATTGGGATGTAGGAGGATTTTTTTAAAATCTGTTAATTTTTATACTATGATCATATACTAAACACTGATAAGAATTATAAATTAACTGTAATAATATTAGTAGATTCGTTATTATTCGACTCAATCATCGTCAAAGTCGGCGTGTTTTATTCATAGTAATGAATAATTAATGGTAGTATTTTATAGTGGTAATTAAATGAATAATGACATCCATTTTCTGTTATCAAAGATTTGTCTTTAATATACTATATTAATTGGGTTGAGGGCACTTATTATTCAACTATCTACTTTTAGCGGCTTTGGCTGCGTGTCTTTATTTCACTCATTTCTACTTTTATAATTATCGATATATGTATGTTGTCATTGTTTAGAACAAGTGAATCGACTTTCTATGCTCAATATCGCTAATAGAAAACTATAAAATTATGGAAATGATATATTGCGACCTATGATGATGATATGATGTTTTAGTTATTGTCGAATTTCATCTTGTTTAAGTTCGATGGTAAATCTTTGAAGGGTCAAATAAAATGTCACTATATATATTTTAAATTATTTTTTTATAAAAAAAATCATAGTTAAAAAATGTTACCACATACTCTTGTTACCTACATTGTAAGTGTCCCACAAACAAAGATCTCTTTGAATACATATTTTGTAAGTAAAGAATAAAAATAAATGTGGTGAAGGTATAAGACATTTACATTTCTCATGTATTTTCTTAAGTGACAATATACGCTTTTGACTAACATCAGCCATATTTTAACTTCAAATGCTAGTAACGTTTAACTAAAACTACAATAAAATGCGAAATATTTTTCTTTTGAGATGAATAGGGAAGTCAAAGCATCCAAGACTGCACAATCCTACTGCAATCCCGGGAAATATTGAAGGGCGTTGGAAATAAATGTTTTAGTGCGATTCTCATCGTTCAATTTTTGTTTCCCATTTTAGTATTATGAGTTATATTGCAGTATCCTGGAGCGGGATTTACCGGGATTCGTTTCAGACTGTTGCTCGTTTTGATTATTTCGATTCACGGAACAATTTTTGTTGATAGAAGTATTGTGTTTTTGGGATTGGTTTTTTTCATTTGAGTTCACTTGATGACGAGAGTGGGTAAATGTGGAATTATCGCTTTCAGCTATGTTGGTATTAGCGGATCAAATTATCCAATAGTATTTGTGTGGATGTAGATTAGTACTTTTTGGGTATTCTATAACTGCCTCATTGTGTGGTAATAGGTACAGCTGCAGATCCAGAGGTCATGGGTTAAAGCCCCGGATCGGCTCAAGTATAGCTCCCAGTAGCAGTATTTTTTGTCAAGGATTTGTAGGAACAGCCTACTGTCAGGAAGATGGCGTTATACTCACCTATCGTATTTATTTATGATATTTACATATATTATTATCTAGTTTTTGCCTGTGGTTTCCCTCGCATAAAAAGTTCGGCAGGGATCAATGGTAGCCTAAGTCCGCCTTTAGGATGCAATTTATGTCCTTGCTAAATTTAATCGAAATCTCTTCAGCGGTTTAAACATGAAAATATAACACACAGAGTTACTTTCACATACCTATATAATTAGATTATAAATTAAATAAATTAAAAAAAATTAAATTATCCATCAGTTATGACGAGACTGGCCTGTTTAAACATTCTAAAGTGTTACCCCATTCATGATAAATTTGAATATACTCGTACCATTTTTTTCAACCAAAAATAAACAATAGAACATACTGTGCATACTCGAGCGGCTTCGCGGAATCGTTTGTGAACTGAGCATGCAAACATCACATACGGAGTAAGAACGACTATGTAGGGGAGATTAGTCCAAAACCGGGTATGGGGGTAAAACCGGGACACGGCACTAAGGCTTTCTAATGTATTTCAAATTTTTATTTGCAGTCAGTCATCTTGATTAGCTTGTCAACAAAAGTTAAATGACGTGCGTGCGTGCTCGTTGGAAATATTTCAGAAAACAGTTTTTACGAAGGCTTGATATAATATTAGACGGATTTCAAAGGTGTTCTATAATCTCGTATGTGACGGTAAGTAGAATTAGTTTTGTGTTGTAAGGATTAAGTTTGTATTTATGTTAAACAAACACTGGTTGGATCTTTATTGCGACATGTTTTTAGGTTATTTAATTACATTGTTTCTCTTCGGTGCCCTTGGGAAAACCGTATGGTAACCGGGCGGTATTATTTTGTATGATAAATTGTTACAGTTCACAACAAAATTATATAAAATTATAAAAGAACGACAAACCGACAATCCTGGAGTGAAGAAATTATGAAAAATGCCATTTTATAAGTAATAGACGAAATATGTAGATCGTTTCGCTTATCGAATAATTTCCATAAAGAAAAAGATTTCAGACAATAAGTGATGAAATGAAGATGATCATTTTTTTATCGCTTACAATAATGTAAACAGTGATCTTGTTGATCAAAGATGTAATTAATAAGTTAAAGTAAACAAAGTCTAATACATTTATTTTATAATGTTTGAAATATATTTTTATTTAATATTTCCCTTAGCATCTTGGTTTTACCCCATTTTCTCATACATTACACCGCGTCTTTTAAATAGTTTACCCCTGATTTAATTAACAAAATTACTAATGACAACATTAAGTCAAAATTAAATTTTTTTCTGTACTTAAAAGATAGGATTACGTACTATGTAATTTACTGTAATAATATACATATTTAGTATCGAATAATGCAGCATTACAAAAATTTCAGTGCTCTTAAATGTTATACTAGCTGAACCCGCGGTTTCACTCGCGTCAAAAATACAAAAAAAATCTTTAAAAAGGTAGGTTTCATACAAACTTTAATATCCCCATAATAAACTTAAATATCATTATGTATAGTTTTACCACTTTATGGGATGAATTTCGAAAAATGCTAAGATACGTATTTATTTAATTGTATTGTAGAGCATTAATAAATAATAAATAAGTTTCAAGTAATTCTGAACATAAATATTTTTTTGGGTTGTATTATAACGTGTTTCCAGTGGAAATGAGATAATCTTCCGCGGTAAAAAGTAGACTATGTCACTCTTCAGCCCTCTTACTATCTCTACACAAAAAATCACGCCAATTTGTCACTCTGTTTCGCCGTGAAAGAAGGTCAAACAAACAAACACACTTTCACATATATAATATTGGTACGGACTTACTTAAAAAAAACATGTGAAACTTTTAATGCTAATAATTAATAAAGGTAAAATCATATTGTAAAAGATAGATTAAAAATGTGAATATTAGATACATAAGTATGACCTAGTTTGGATAGGCTTATCATTCATCTACACTGACGATGTTATCAACAAACTTTATATAGCAAAGTTATCAATGTAAGTTTAGGGGCTAATTGTAATTTAAACATTGCGAAACAAATAAATTCACTGATTGAGCTGAAGCTAACGGCTGTAGAGCGCATTTCCCATATCAATACGCATGTTTGAAGTCATGACGAACTCGAAATTTGGGTTAGATTAACCCGATTTCCTTTCATTCAATAACCCACAAATTTTCGAATTCTGCAACCCATGATTTTAAAGGTATCGACCATATCAGAAATAAGTTTAAGTGAGTTTTGAGTTTAGTTTCAGAGTTAATTCATAGATGTTGTTTTAACAATTGAAAAATTTTATATATACACGTGTATCTTAAAATAAACAACATTGTAACTGTCTTACCTTCTAAAATGCTTTTGCAGTTATTATATAAGAAATGTGGCGTCCATATTTTATCCTGACTTCTAATAAGAAGTTTAAAATAAGCTTCATAGGCTTCACAAAGTCTTTTATTAGTAGATAAAGTAAGTTTTTTGGCTCTTACTTTAATAAACTCCACGCAAAAAGAGTCCACGTCATTTTTACACATTTTGGAAGACATTTTAACGCTCAAACAAACAAAACACATCGTTCCTCTAAAAAGTGCGTGCGCACACTTTGTGACTGCTTTGCCGCTTCCCGTTCCACACCCCATATCTCCCCATATCCCTTTGTCTTGCTTATTAAGATTGGTGACCTCTAAGCATTTGGCAAAAATCGTATATTTTTATTTATCATCGTATATAGTACAAAAGCAAACTTTTTTTTATAAACTGAATTTTTGGTTATTTTTCAATGTAAACTATCATACAATAGTCATTAAATAATAGACACAAAAAAAAGTTTTTTTTTTGTTGACTTGTGTTATGCGTGTCAAATTGTGAGTAGCTGACGGCAGAGCGGCTTGGCAGACAGTAGTTAGTATTAGTTTCATCTCGTTCACACCCGACAAACACTGGAATAAAATTTTTCAAATCTAAATCTCCGTATTGACTCAACAGGATTCTCATTAAACAACTTTCAAGGTTTGGAAACTTATTAAAACTTTGTGTTGGCGCTCGCCGACTCAAATGTCACGTAGATGTATTCATGAGATACTACGTTTATTTCAAGTTTTAGCACCGAATTGTGTAATTTGGTCAAAGTTATTAAGTTTCGTTCAAAGCTTGCTTAAGATAAGATATACGCATTTAGAATTAAAACGTTCTATAACTTCAGACATGACATTAAATTAAAATTTTCATAAAATTCTTACGATATTTAAATATATTATGTTGACATCTTAAAATAATGTACACTGTTAAACTCTACGTAATACGGCTATAATTCACAACAATGCAATCACGATTCATTATTAACGTAGTGTAATATTGATTTGAAACGCTTACATTATTTAGGGCATATTATGGCCACTTAAGTTAGTTACACGAATTGCATATAAGAGTTAAGTAACAAGCAGAGAAAAAAATATATTGTCTATTTTTATTTTTGTAATATGAATTATCCAAAAACGATTGGCGTTTTCTTCTTGTGGTGCTTAATTATAAATGTAGTAGGAGTCGGTGAAAAATCTTTCCAAGCTTGTAAAAACTATGCACTAACTATGCTAGAATGCCACAATATTTTGAATCCTGAAAAGAGAGTACGTGTACCCATAGATTTGCTTCTCTATCCTCATATGACACTCATAGGATTTCGTAAGAATAATGAAGATCAACCTTCTTGGAAATGCGGTGGGACATTAATCAGTGAAAAGTGGATAGTAACAGCAGCGCATTGCATTGAAGACCCTGTAGAAGGTACAGCTAGTGTTCTTAGGATCGGTACTGCGACCTTAGAATTCGATGAAGTTGAATAACTCGCTCAAGAAAGAAACATTGATACAATCATTCCTCATCCCGAATACAGACCGCCATCAAAGTACCATGATATAGCTTTAATTAAGACAAAACCAGCTTTCACTCTTAGTAGTGATATAAGGTTAGCTTGTTTAAACCAAAATGATGATTTAAGTGATAAAAAACTTACAGCGATAGGTTTTGGTAAAACAGTGTCCGTTGCGGACTGGTAGTGAAACTTTGATGAAAGTCGACTTAGATATTATTACTAGTGAAATTTGTAATAGATCAATGCGATATTTGATAAAGCGAAAAATTTTACAGTTCGGTATAACTGAAAATCGACTGTGCGCCGGAGATGAGAATGGGGGAAAAGATACATGCCAAGGCGATTCTGGAGGACCGTTGCAAATAATGGACGATAGAGTGGATTGTGTGAAATCTTTTCCCTTGCACAAATTAGTTGGAATTACCTCGTTTGGAAGAGACTGTGGGAGGAAAATGGTGCCAGGAGTCTACCCAAGGGTTTCCAGATATATAGAATGGATTGAAAACATAGTATGGCCTGATGATGAAATTTTAACAATCTATAAGTTTTACAATAAGTGACCTATATTTGATAACTAATTTTTGTCTGCAGCTCTGTAATAATAGTATGTCTGTAATAATGTAATAATAGTAAGTAGCCTATATATTAATCAAGGGTATAAACTACATATCATTTTGAATTCTACTTAAATCTGTTTAACAGTTAGAGCATTAAAAAGTAACAAACACGAAATATATTCTTTTAACACACTTATTACAAATCTTCGCATTTACAACATTAATAACGTTACAAAGTTTTTCAATCTCTAATACTTTCTTAAAATTAGGAGAATATTTGATAGTTTAAAAAAATAGCTTTTAGGATCTTTTCGCAGATTTAGTTTGATTTTTGGTTCCCAAAATTTCCAATATTTTGCAGAAATCAGGGTAGATTTTCTCCCGGAATCAAAATAAAGTCTGAAAATATAGTTTTATCTAAAAATTCTATATAATCATTGTAAACAAAATAACTTACATTATTATAAGATTCATAATATTATTACAATTTGAAATATTTGCTTAAATAAAATCAAGAAATCTACAAAACTAAAACATGTAACCTGAATAATATCTAGGGATGTGCACTTGTACTTATGAAATATAACCTCAGAAAAGGAAAGCAGCACTCACCTGAAATAAAAGGGAAGCATAAAAAATATAAGGTTGTTGCCGCAGGGAATAGCAAAAAGTTCATGCTAATGTTACATTTGGGAGAGTGTATGAAAATATGTTTACTGCTCTGTCAGAGTTTTTCATAGTTTACTAGTAAAGTGTAAATGATTAGAGTAGAATATTTATCCCTAAGGTATTCTTCAAGTATTATTTATACAAAATTATATTCCAAATTTAAATAATTGTTAAATAGTAAAGTAAATTACAAGGCCCAAACGAAAATGTTATTTTGGACAATCATTAAGAAAATGATGTTCTAGAATTGGTATAACTTTGATGAATTCAACATCCTATCGGTCTATTTCCTAAAGACGTTCGCACTAAGTAAAATATCTGAAGAGGAGTGAAGTCAGCCAACTACTTATAAAATATTAGGTCATAAGAGAGTATGACGGAAAGATTTTGATATGGGAATCTAACATGGTAATTAATCGATGCATTTTGGTGGACTTAAGCGTGGACCACTGTAACTAATATCCAAAAATTATCTTGATTATATTTTTGGCTCTAGCAGGGACTCAAACCAAGAATCTACTATACCTAAAGCTTGCTAAACTATCATTAATGGCAAGGTTTGCGTCTACGAAAAGTTAGACCAAGTATGCAGATATTAAAAAAAAGCTAAATTATAAAGGACAATTAAAGTTTATCATGAACAACGAAGCAGTTTGAAGCATTCGAAATAAGTTTTGCATAATTTAGTATCTGTCATGTACAAAGTTCATAATCTTTACTGTACAAGAAGCAATCCTGAACGTAACGCTGAAAAATATACAATTAAAGTTAGCTGAAGTAAAAGTCGTCTTGTTATGAGAAACACAATTTATAACTAACACTGAATGTTTTATCTAAACTTTTGCTTCTCAACGTCAATTTTTTTTTTGGAAAAATACTTGTAAATTATATGAGAGTTTAATTACTAGATATAAAAATTGCTAACCAAATAAAAAACTTACAGGAATCAAACAATAATCTCGTTACACTATACTATACACAAAATTTAAAGTGAAAGAAATATTCTTTAAAATAGAATTTCATCAATTTTTGAATTAATTTAATCCATATATTATAAAACATTTTCCTATTTGCACGACCATTTTCAAAGCACAGTAAATGGACTGCGCTTACCGCGTGAATGTATTTTGAACGAATTTAATGACAATTACCTATTTATTTTGACTACGTTTGGCTCAGTTTGTAGGGTCACTACTCGCTGTGCCAGCGGTCGCAGGTTCGAGTCCCCGGGCATTCATTTGTGTGATGAGCACGAATGTTTGTACTCCAGTCTTGGTTGTTGATATTTATAATATGTATATATTTAAAGTTATATAAGTGTAGTAGAGTATCAACTATCTGGTATCCATAACACAAGCAGTAGCTTACCATGAAACTAGAATGTGCTGTTAATGTCCCAACATATTTATTTATTAAAGAGGCGTTCTAGGTGTCACTTAACATTTTAGTACGAATGTTTAATCTTCTTTTTCTTTAACAATATTTTCATAAATTTTCTATTAGAATTACCGAATCAATTATTAAAAACATTACTCAAGAGGCTTTTCGGCTCAGACTACTGATTAATATAGACAGTGTCATAAAACTAAACATGAAACCAAATAAGGTCTTATAACAAAATACAATCTGTCTGTAGGTATATTATATGTATTATAATATGTATTATAAATGTGACAGTTTTTTTATAATCGTTATTTTATTTTTAAAGAGGGTTTTTTCATATATTGAACATGCCACCCTCATTGGAACAACTACAAAAAACTCACCGACGCTTTACAGCTATTTTATAAATCTTATATAATACTCTAGCTCCCTATGATTCAGGACGACCTAATATACAATTGCATGCACCTAATACAAATAAATTTATATTACTCAATAATTCTAATCTTTCGACCACATTTCGGACACATTCCACTAGGACATGGTAAACATCTTCGACAACGAAATGTGACAGTTTGTGAGTACGTATGGATGTTTGTTACTCTTTCACCCCAGAACGGCTGAACGGACCTGGATGAAATTTGGCACAGAGATAGATTATAGTCTGGATTAATACATAGGCTTTTACTTTTTACCTCGGAAAAATGTACGGTTCCCGTGGGATAGGTTTGTTTTTGTTTTAATATATAATAGAATATTCATTACTTTGATCAGTAAATTTATGTTATTGCCTTTGCATGGCTTTTTGTTGTTTTCCTTCTTTTTGGAAACAGACAGTTTTTTTTTATATATAATAGTTATGGACGAATTTCGACCACTGAGCGAATACTCGTTAGTAGTTACACATACATTATTGCGTATTTACTACATATTAAATACTATCGACTATTGCTTCGTTCGGGTTCGTCAATAGGTGATTCTTTTGATACAATTTTTTTATTTATTAACCGATTAATATAAAGTAAATACTAAATGTTAAGTGAAGCTTACTACTATACATTAGTGAAAATCGAACCCAAATCAAAGACAACAGACACACAGATAAAATTTTTATTCGTTTTGGGTTCTGTTGCGTTAAAAAAGACCCCCAATTATAATTTTTCTCCAATGTCTTCCATGTATAATTTTATTACATGTATAGATTATCTGTCTATTTCTCAAAGAGGTTGCAAAGCAATAGGTAGAATATAGGTGTATTTTAATTCACTTTAGCAAGAATTATCTCGTTAGTGAAACGGAAATGAAAAAAAAACACATCTTTATACGCTACTATTTCTGTTTTGTTTTTCAAAATTGTTGAACACAGCTATAGTAATGAAGCAAAATTATTCAAATTAATTTTCGGAAGGACCTTTCATAGGTAAAGTAAAATTTAAATAATAGATATTGCTTATTTAACTGTTAAAACGCGATTTGCTTAATTGTTTTAATTTGTATTTTTCAAAATATTAAATAAGAATGGCTGCCTTAACAAGATCGTTTAATATACAATTAGCAGAACCCGCGGCTTCGCTCGCGCTTGAACTACAAAAAAAACTTTAAAAAGGTAGGTTTCATACAAACTTTCATCCCCTATTTTACCCCCTTATGGAATTAATTTCGAAAAATGCTAAAACACGTATTTGTTTAATTCTACTGTTTTGACGTGTAAGAAGGACAAACAAAGAAACAAACAAACAAATACACTTCCACATGTATTATGTTAAGTATGGGTTATTTGTGTCTAACTGCATTTCAATTTTTTTTGTTTATACAAACTTTCTAGAGAATCTCATCTTTGCGGTAAACAAATTCCTTTAAAACTGTTTTTCTTTAAACTTCCGCCGGATGTTGCTTCCCTATTAACATTGTTCTTTATTCCGTAAATAGCTTTTGTTGATTTGTTTGGTTTTTTTAATTTTTTCATAAATAGGTATATCTAGAACCATCGTCATGGTATGTAGCTTTAGTGTCTTCTATTATCAAAATTTGATTTGATTCTGACTTAGATCTTAAGTTGATCTTGCAAATAAAGAGTTTACCGATCTAATTTATGTACATACATATATAGAGGGAACAGCAATATAATATTTTATCGCTATGATTTGTATGAGAAGAATCGCATTATTTTTACATAAATATATGAAGAATCTATACTTATAATGTGAGTCTGAAAATGATTCCGTCTCTGTGTAAGTTTTTTTTTTAACGTTGGGAAATGCATTTATACACGAGGTGTGGGACTCACCGGCAAAACCAGTACTACCCACTAAATCCCAACAAAACCTTCCCCCGTCTTAATAGGGCGTCGCAGGATCGCTTACGCAATCAACTACGACACCCCGACGGCAGGTCTGCCGAGGCAGACCACAACGACTATGGGGTTGCTCCAAAGTCCACTCTGCTATCAGAGAAGTACCAGGAGCAACCCACATGGTACACCGCCCTCTGAAGAGGGCCACCTCCCACCGCCCACCGAAGTTGGTCACCTCCCTGTGCGTTTCTTAGCTTCGCGCCCAGCTGTATTGCCGAGCACTACTGAGCCTCCCCACCACGACAAGGTGAACGCACGTTGGGGGGGCTCTGTAAGTTACCTTTTAACATTTTAACTTCTGAACAGATTTCAATGAAGTTTGGTTTGAATATAGATTACGTTATGGAAACGGACAAAGGCTGCCTCTCATCATCGTCCCGCTTATCATACAAGTTAAAAAAATAATATAATAGTATAGCTACTGACTGGGATGTCATATTTATAAATTTCTCAAAAATAAGTTGATTTTTCAAAAGTAAATTTGTAAAATTATGTAAAGTTTTTGTAATTTTTTTTAACGAAAACATTAACTTTGAGGATTTTTTTACTTTAATTAATCCATACATGATTCCATCAACTGACTGACGTATTACATATATTTTAAGTAGCATTTCTTAATAACGAGATGACTATATTATAACATAACATTAGCGAGATGGGATCAGAACTGAAAAATTAATGATTTACTTAGCCTTATTCGTAAATCTAACCGTCGTGCTAAAATATACATACGAGTACTCTATCTTGAGAAACAAAATGAATATGACATTGTGTAATAAGTAGTAAGTGCCTATGGGACACTTTTCAAATTTTTTAGGGGTAGGTATATCGAAATTGATAAGGCCAATAATTTTCATTTAATATGGACTTTTTATCTATACTAATATTATAAAGAGGTAAAGTTTGTGATCTTGTGAGTTTGTGAGTTTGTGACGTTGTAGGGGGTAATCTCTGGATCTACTGAACCGATTTTCAAAATTCTTTTACCAATAGAAAGCCACGTTCTTTCTGAGTGTCATAGGCTATATATTAACCCGAAAAATGAAAGGGCTTTTTCGTGGTAGTCGGATTTGCAAAGTAAGTCGGAGAAAAAACGGTCGAACGAAAACGTTTCTTACGAACGCTGCCTTAGCGATGAGAGATATATGATTATGTTCTAGAGAAAAGTTGTAGAGCTTAATAATGCCTACAAAAAAGTCAGCGACAGCATATGTCTAACTTTTATATTTAAGTCACAAAAAGTAGTTTTTTATATTAAAAAAATAATTTAAATCGGTAGGTCATGTTTATTGGTCATATTATCAACAATTATGAAAATGAAATAAATGTTTAAAATAAAAGACTTTTTTTTCCCTTTTACTGCATATAATTTGGACAAATGGTTAAAGAGATAATACAACATATTCGTATGTATGGACGAACCCGAGCGAGCTGTTTATCTGTTTTTCTCTTTGTACGGGCTAATCTCCGGATCTATTGGACCTATTTAAATGAAATTTTGCATGGTGGTACCTTATATCCCCGGGCAACACCTTAGATACTTTTTATCCCGGAAAATTAAAGGGTTCCCGTGGGATAGTTAAAAAACTATAACAACTTATACATCTTAGTACACAAAAACTACTGATTGGATTTTAATGAAACTTTACAATAATATATTTCATACATGACAAAAACAAATCAGCTACTTTTCATCCCGGAAAATTAAAGAGTTTCCGTGGGATAGTCAAAAAACTATAGTAACTTATACAGCTTAGTACACAAAAACAACTGATTGGATTTTGATGAAATAATATAGTTCATCCATCAGAATAACAAAAGAATTACAATAATATAGTTCATACATATGAATAACAAATAGGTAATTGTGTATCCCGGAAAATTGTACTTTTCCCGTGGGATAGATGTTTTTGTTTATTTGTAACGTATTATGTACACAACATAGACCCCAAAACAATAGTTATTAAAAAAATTGCCTGTTTGTCTGTTTGTCTGTTTTTGTGTGTGCGTTTCACGCGCAAAGTAATGAACCAATTTCAACGAAATTTGGTGAAGTGATAACTTATTACTCGAGTCAACATTTAAGGTACCTTTTGTATGTATGTATGTATGTATGTTGTATTCAGCCCTTTTTAACACATGCACGGGCCTCCCTTCAGTACGAGGTGGATCAGGCCATAGTCCACCACGCTGGCCAAGTGCGGGTTGGTGGACTTCACATGTTTTTCAAAAACTTGCTAGGTTCTGTCAGACATGCAGGTTTTCCTTCACCGATAAGACAAGTGGTAACTGTGTTAGAAATGATTCGTACATGAAAATATCAGAGGTGCGAGACCCGGGATTTGAACTTCCTTCACTCGGTTTCCCAAGCGAGCGCGTTACCACTAGGATACCACTGCCTAGATACCTTTTACTTAAAGAAAATCTTTCTTTACCACGGGAAAATACAATAACTGGTTTTATCGAGTCCTCCCTAGAAACCTTCCTCTGGCTAAGCCTTAAGACATACATCAAAACAATATACTAAAAAATTGTAGGTCTTGAAAAGTCCTACAGAAAAGTTATGAATTCTAAGTTACACTCGCAATATTTATTTTTGTCTATACCTATAATAAAACTTAGTCAAATCGATGTGCGCGTTTCACGCAAAAAGTACTCAACCGATTTTAACTTAATTTTGTATAGTGATAAAACTTAGTGCTCGGGTCAACATTTAGAATACTTTTTACGACAGGCAAATTATTCATTCCCACGGGAAAATACAATAACTGGTTCTATCGAATTGTCCTTAGAAATTTATATGGCTAACGTTGGCTCAACCTTAAGAGATAGATCAAAACATTGTACAAGAAAATTGTAAGTCTTAAAAAGGTCTATAGAAAAGTTGTACATAGTATATGTCTATCTCCTAAGGTACAATCGCTATAACTATTTTCATTATTATATATTTCTGTTTTATTATACGTTATTTGTTCTATCTGAATATAGGTACATATATGAATAATAAAACTGTAGAGGTCGAATGTCTGTACATAAATGGTAGAAAAAATTGCTAAAAAACGAGTCAGTTCTCTTCCCTCATCCCGTAAGAGAGAAATAGAACATATCCAGATTTTTTCAAATTTTTTGTTTCTCTGTCTGTTTGTCTGTTCGTACGGGCTAATCTCCGATACTATTGAACCTATTTAAATGAAATTTGATACTTTTCATTCCGGAAAAATAAAGAGTTCCCGTGGGATAGTTAAAAAAATATAGTAACTTATACAACTCAGTACACAACAACTTATGCACCTAATTTAGTAAAACTTGGCATGCTGATACCTTATATTGCAGGTCAAACAACAGGTTAATTATTTTTATTATTATTGTTGTAGTGTGTGCGCAAGCGATCCTGCAACGCCCCATTGCACTGCGGCGACGGGTTCCGCTGTGGGTTTTAGTGAGTAGGAGTCTCACAGTACCTTGCCCGTTATGACGGCCGGCCGGGGTCCCCATGATGGGTTTCCCCAGCGAAAAAAAAAAAGGTTAATTATTTTTATCCCGGAAAAACGAACGGTTCCCGTGGGATAGATCTGTTTGTGCTTTCCTAGAGGTGAGCCCGAGCGAAGCGAGGGTGAGCCGCTAGTATAATCTATAGGTACATAAAATAAAATTCTAACTGAGTCGAATCTATACATTAAATATTTTTTGGAAAATCTTATTGAAATAGTCATTATTATTGATACAGAGACCGAATCTATAGTTTTTAAAAATTTTGTCTGTCTGTCTGTCTGCCTGTCTGGTAAAGCATCATGAGAAAACCACTGGACAGATTGTGAAAAAATTTGGTATAATGATAGCTGTGGGTGATGATGATGATATCTAAGTATGAACCCGGGCGGCGAGAGTCATTATAAAATATATTATATACATTAAAAATACTAAAAAATAATATACACAAATTAAAACATTATATTCAAGAAATTCTAAATTCTACGCATCTCCCTTAGTACCATACCTTAAGAGCTTGTCTTATTTGCGCATTTCTATGTACGTGGGTATCGCTTATGTCACTCGCATCAACCATTTGTTGTCAATTTTAGCTTCATCTAACTTTAAAGCTGCTATTCGTTGATTTGGGCCACGATAAATCTTATCAGTGAGCCACATGTATATGGAGGAGTTTAACGAGTAGCTATATCTATGATATAGCTGAAATTGAAATTTAGAAACAAAATTAAAGGAATAAATATAATTGCTTAATTATAATGGAAGGTTTATATTTTCGGTTTGAAGAGAGTTTTTCTTCACAAAATAGAACAGAGTTCACTTAATACTAGGAAAATTAAATATAATAAAAACTTATGTCACACCGTCCACTGAGGTGGGCCGCCTCCCAGTGCGTTTCTTAGTTTCGCGTCCGGATGGATTACCGGACACTAATAAGCCCCCCATCACGACAAGTGAAGTTTACGCACCCTAAAGATAAAAATTACTTTTATAAGTAGTAATTCTGAAGTCATAAATTCTTAGAATCATTTAGATATTTAATCTAATTATACCTTAAACGATCAATTCGTTTTTATTTATTTATTTATACCAGCGATCGCTAATTTCGCACGCTCATAACTCGCACAAGACGCCACGGCATAAGGATCGTGGCCAAGTGGCCAAGGTGCAAGATTTTTTTTTTTTCGATAGATTGACAATCACAAGTGACCGTAAAAAAAGTAAAATCTTTGTATCCTACCAGGATTTGAAATCCTGGTAGGATACAAAGATTTTACTTTTGTTTTTTTTTTGTATATATTCAAGTGTTTATTACTTTAAAAAAAAAATTGACTTTTGGCCGCCCAGGTACAGTACCTATAATATTAGAATATATGTATATTACAAGGTATCAAGTTATACTAAGATGTTCTGATGCTTATCTTTGGCTTGACACGGCCGGATCGTGTTGCCGAGGTAAGTACAAGATTACACAACTCAATAGCAGTGTGATGAAATATTAATATCGGTATAAGCAGCAGCAAATAAGTCAATAAATGAATATTTTCCAGATCTCTTGGTAGTTATTAAGTAATTTATTTTTTTGTTTATGTATCTGATAATTGAATTCTAGTTTATGGATTAAAATAGATAATGAGAAAAAATACAACAGTAGAGATGGCTTTCTTCATTCTCATTGGTGAATATGCAATGCAAAGACATTGAGTTCGTTACAAAAGAATCACAAGGGACAGGACTCTATGGACAAAGTTAGAGAAGAGAGCCAAGAGGCAAACTGATATAAGAGGAACTTTGCTTTGTATGGGCTGGGACCGATTTCAAAAATATTTGATTAGGTATGTATTTAATAGGTAGGTTTAAATTACTTAGCCAAAGCTCACCGACTTTGAAAATATTTGATTAGGTATGTATAGTAAATGAAAACTACCAATCAGTTATTTTTCACTTTTTAGTGCTTTTGTTTGAAGTCGGTTTTTATTTTTTTGTTAAAAAGTTTTTATTAATTTTTAGGTTTAAATAAATATGTTGGGACATTAATACACAACACCATCTAGTTCCATGGTAAGTTACGAGATTTGTGTTATGGGTACCAGATAGTTGATACACTACACACATATAACTTTAAATACATATATATTATAAATATGAATGATTAGTATATAAAATATCTAGTAATATCAGTAATAAAAGCAATTTAGTTTATTTTTTTATTTTATTCATCAAGCAGGTCTTTCTTTAACCTGGTATTTGTCGAGTGCCAGCGAAACCTTATCCGCAAATCTGAATTAACTTATGAAATGTCTGAACTAAACTTGAAGAAAAACAAAAAGTTTCACTGGAAATTTTATTAAAAAATGGTCTAGTAGATAGTACTTGATCGATTTAAGAAATAAACAGTCAACTAAATAAAACAATTATCAACAAGCAACAAAGCTTTTGCAAAACTAAGTTGCGCATCTCAATTTTAATTGTAAATATGTAAATAAATGGAGTTTAACAAAATATTTGTCTTTGAAAAAGCAATCTTAAGCTGAAATCTTAATAAGTGCCTTATAAATAAAACATTTAATTCTAAATAAACTTACTACCACAAAATCTTAAAGCAGAATTCCTTTTCCAGAAAACGTTGAAATTCAATGAAGCAAAGGGAATGCTTAAGGTCAACAGAAGGTGCATTGCTAATATCCTCTGACAAGTAACTGGTGAAAGGTCAACAACCTAAAACAACAGGAAGTATGCAAATGCTACTTAGTATGCTTTGTGATTGTCTTAGACGTATTGGTGTTTGATGAAATTGTATGTATTAGATGAAATTTTACATATAATTATATATTATGTATTTACTATATATACATACGTATAACTTAGCCATTTTACACGTCCCACTGCTGGGCTGGATAGGTAGTGATAGCTCAGTGATAATGTGCTTGGGAAACCGAGTAAAGCGGGTTCAAATCCCGGGTCTCCCACTACTGATATTTTCATTTTGCGAATTATTTTCAACATGATTACCACATGTCTTAATAATTTGCATGCCTGAGAAATCTTAGCAAGTTTTCAAAAGACATGTGAAGTCTTTAAAGTACTTTCTTAAACGGTAAAGATGTCCTTCATCATATTACAAATAAATAAAATAAAAATAATGTATACTATTGACTTACCACTGTTAAAAACATTTTAAATAGATGAAAAGGCCATAGTATTAGAAACTTAACAGTTCACTGGGGCGCGTCCCAAGGTGCTTTTTCAATTTATAATATTACGATCGAAACTTGGTTCCTTTAACGGCATAGTAATAGAGCAGCTTTTATTTATTTTCTAATAATATATCATGTATGTAACATTTCTAAGTCGCTACACTCTTGACAGAGTGGTCGTGGTCGTCACTTGAGCGTTGTGGCACGCTTGACTACTCGTCGCCACTCCTCTCTAACAGCCGCTTTCTTTCTATGTAACATACATATATATAAAACTTCCGGAAGGAAATCTTCCTATTGTATTAAAAAAAATTAACACACAAACACATGCGAATAGCGACTGTGTTTTATAGTTAATTTATGTAACTGTATAAAAGATCTATTTTATTATAGAAAAATATTGGGTACTATTTATTTTATTGATGCCTTTTTTCAACGGTATATGTAATTTGCATATCAGTACACCAATCGATAGGTGGAAACGCGACATGTCTATGATAATAATTTGCTACGCATTTATGAATTGTGATGATTGTTGATAGGGTTATTCC
Organism: Brenthis hecate; assembly: GCA_951806755.1. Classification (NCBI taxonomy): domain Eukaryota; kingdom Metazoa; phylum Arthropoda; class Insecta; order Lepidoptera; family Nymphalidae; genus Brenthis; species Brenthis hecate. The sequence continues at coordinate 16,908,401 of OX638250.1, forward strand.
ACACAGACCTTGAATTTACGAATAAAATATAAAAAATAATCTATACATATACCTAATAAAATTGTAACTAAGCCGAATCTGTACATTAAATATTTTTTGGATTATAATATATATATAACATTGTTAACCATACAGAGGCCGAATCTATAGTATTTTGAATTTTTATCTGTCTGTCTGTCTGTTACCGCATTACAGAAAAACCACTGGAGGTATTTTGATGAAATTTGGTATGGTGATAGCTGGTTATCCGGGTCAACATATAGGATACTTTTTACTGCGGCAAAATATCTCATTTCATATGTAAAACCTAAGAATTTGGTTTTTGTCATCTGAACGCGGGCGGAGCCGCGTGCAATGCTAGTAGAATATAAAAAAAAGAATTCCATAAAAAGTGAACTTAAAAGATCAGAGCAAATTGACAGAGATACATAGAATCATGCAGTCGGAGACAAATATGTACATATATTTCATCGTTACTGAGATGTATGTATAAGGCAAATAATAGACACCGAGAAGAAAAATTTTTGCTTGGACTTAATATGTCGATAAAAATAAAGTAGTAACCTATTGGAAACACCCTCATTTTAAGAAAAGAGTCGAATAGGTTATATGTACTGTTTGATTATGGTTCACTTGGAATTCGGGGAAGTACCCAGCAATGGGTCGCCAAAAAGTTTGTAATATCGATAACGAAATTCTCTGCTGAAAACCTCAAACTGCAAGACCTGAGATTTGAACCCACTTCATTCCCTAAAGCTTCAAAAGTAATTGTTCTTAATACTATAGCATTTTCTGACTACATTTTTTTAGTTTCACATTATTATTTAGATTATTCGTTGTATTTTAATAGTGTTTTCTGTTTAATATAAAAATATGTACACCCTACAGCAAAATCCAACGTCGCCGTAATATGGCAATGCGATTGCGCGAATAACAGTCGGCTTAAAGCTTAATCGCTATTATTGGACGGCGGTAATAAAATGATTAACATTTTATTGTTGGCAGGATTTATAAATACTTTGATGTGGCGAACAAATAATTACATACATTTTTAATGATGAATAATTAGGTTTGTTTACACAATACTGTTAGTCCACTTCTGTGGGCGTGGGTTCGAATCCCACTTCTGATAGATTTTTTAACAGTTATGTACTTCATTTAACAATTATTTTGTCAAATATATTGTACAAATATAAACAATGTATATTTACAATATTTTACCTGCTATTTTTGTTGTTTGTTTAAAAAATAAGCTAGATTTGATTCTCCCTTAATATGCTCTTATATAAGGCAAAAATTCTAAAAACTGTGTCGATCTCTGTATCGATAATAATGACTATTTAAATAACATTTTCCAAAAAATATTTAATGTAATATTCGACTTAGTTAGAATTTTATTATATGTATAGATAACATTAAATAGTCAATAGCTATTAAACAAAAAAAATCGGTTGACAAACAGAGAAGGAAATGGTACTGTTTTATATTAGCATATATAACAATTTTACATTTTTGATCAAAATTAACCGTGATTGAGGCCAGATCCATACAGAATGAAATAGCCAACATTCAACCAATTAACAAGATATAACACAAATCTCTGCGTTCACCGAATAATCCTTGGATAGTCACAAAGCTTTTAATTCGTTTCCATATAAAATCGTTCCTGCAATTCAATTTGAATCAATAAAAACAAAAGTACATTGCACTTTTGGCCAAAGCGCATAGTTTTTTAAAGTTATATTTTTTTTGCACGTTTGGAAAAATTATGAGAGTAAAATTTTTACGATGCGCGCGCACACCGACAGCCAAAAAGCGACATGATGAAGTTAGCTGCATTCCTTTTACAAACAGAGAGTTGTGACATACGGGATGAAATCTTTAGCTATTATTGTTCTGTTACGCCAAAGAAGTATAACTTCTTACGTGCGTACATAAGTATACACATACGTTTTGTTTCAAGTAATTGTATGTAGCACTATTTTTCAATCTTGACTCCGCTCGCGTAGCAGATATTGGAATCCGTTAAGATATTACTGTGCGTAGAAGAGATAAAAAGTATCTATATTTAAATAAGTCTACTTTAAAAAAATAAGAACAAACCATTGACTGACTATATGTAAGGGACTGGTAAAAAAAATCAAATGAACCTAAAATCGAATGCCTAGTAGCTTTTGTAATTAAACTGAAACCAACAAAAACCAGTTAGTTTTTCTTAGACATGCAGTTTTCTTTTAGTTAGCATGTTGAAAAGATTCGCACATGAAAATATCAGATGCGACCCTGGGTTTGAACTCGCGTCATTAGGTTTTCAAAGTTACCACTGGGCTACCGACACCTAGTATAAATGTTTAGTATATGTATATAAAATATTATAATGTAAAAACCCAAATATGGTGTGTGGTTACGGTACGTTCCTTATATTTGGCGAACTTAGAAATATAACGAAATTTCATATTCACGAAAATAAGTATACGTTGTTCCCAGCTGGTATCGGTTGGCAAAACGTCAAAATCACTTTTTACGTTATTCATTCAATACGAAAGGAAACATTGAATGTGTTACAGAATACAACGTATTGATTATTATAAATACAAGCTGTTGTACGCATCTCTGTCCATGCATCTGCATCGGTAAAAATAGCCATTTTTTTAATGTTATAGCGTGAAGAAGTAACAAACATACACTCAATAACTTTCACACCTATACTAATATTATAAAGATACACAGTTTGTTTGTTTTGTTTGAACGCGCTAATCTCAAGAACTACTACTACCTAATCATATTTGAAAAATTCTTATTGCATTAGGTAGTCCATTTATTGAGGAAGGCTATAGGTTATATATTATATGAAATATAGTTTATCTATTCCATAGTAACCGTTAAAACGTGCCTAGGAGTGAATCCGAGTGAAGCGAGGGTAGTTTATATTATTAGCTATATTACTATAATGTCGCTAGTTACAGTAAGAATCTATAAATACATTAGTATTAAAAATATACCTACATAAATCATGGTTAGAAGAGAAATCTTCATAGCGCTCTGCAATGAAATTTTAAACAAGAGTACTAATAACTGATTTTAAAATTTTATCCCCGAAATTAAGTACGTAAGTAAAAACTCGCGCTTATATTGTTGTTGTATAAGTCCACATATTTATAAAAGTATTAATTTGCATTGTATCAAATATACATCACCACTTGGAGGATCAGGTGATATGCGTAAATGCATTTCCCGACACTAAAAAACAAGGTACCCCTAGCCTTTGTGTTACTCCAGGTCACAGCTTATCTGTGTATAAAATCTCATCCAAATTTGCCCAGCTGTTAAAGTATTGAGTTAAAAATATTCACACACATTTGTATTTGAATTCTGATTTACTAACCACTAATTATCCCCTTATAAAAATTGGGGTTATGTTTATTTGGTAACTAAACCTAAACGCATGCAAACCCGCAGGATGATCCTAGTATATAATAAAGTAGTTTACCTATATGTTTGTCCGCAGGTGTACAAACATGGGCATATCATAATCCCTTCGCCGTGACGTGGCAAAGCATTCCAATAGAAACCTGTCGATAACCAGTCGTCTGGTTTCCATACATTAAATATTTTATAATATTGACAAAGGCATTGAATACGATCAAGTAAGCTATACAGAGTAAGCCGGTGTAAGAAATGAATGTTACATACAATTTGAATGTAGTTTTTTGTATGTCACAATGTTTTTTTCTTCGTTTCTTCCGTTTGTAACGTATTATATTATACCTTTCATCCTTTATCTGTATAGATAAATTAAATTGAAGTGTCTATTTGTAATGTCAAAATAACAACGTTTTACTAAATGCATATGAAATTATATACGGTACTTATAAGAAAAACACAATTCTTAAATTTTTTGTCTGTCTGTCTGTTTGTTCCGGATAATCTCTGAAACGACCAGACTGATTTTGGCGGGACTTTCACTGAAAGCTAGTTGATGTTATAGGGAGTAACATAGGCTACTTTTATTTTAGAAAAAGAATTAGGGTTCCGCTCAAAAAAATTAAAACGTACCCGAGCGAAGCGAGGGTGAGTCAGTTGTTTATTTATATATTTAGATTAAGTTGTAACTTTGCTTAGCCTTTGTAAACTGGCCTGGGAAAGTTTCACAATATCAACGTGGAATAGGTTGAACCACTATTATAAATATGAAAGTCTGTTTGTGTATATTTGTAACCCTTCATGTCGCCGTCAGTCGGTGCCAGCTAATACAAAAAACACACCTACTTCCAAAATATTTGATTTGGTATCTATAGTATAGTAAATGAAAAATAACAATCAGTTATTTTTTTCATTTTAGTTTTTTTTTTTGGAAGACGGTTTTTTTTTAAGTTTTTATGTTGCACACCATACAAGAAATGCATAGAAATTAAAAATATACATAAAAAAGAGATGCACAGTGGGCGGCCATATCGTGTTTATTTAGTTGTTGACAGAAGTAATCTTCCTAATTTTCTAATTGATATATCTCTCATATATAATCTTCATAGGCATTTAAGCCCCGTTTCACCCCTTTAGGGGTTGAATTTTCAAAAATTTCTTAGCGGATGTTACGTCATAATAACTATCTGTGTGAAATAATATTCCAAATTTCAACCCAATCCGTTCAGCAGTTTGAGCTCCGTCAGTCATGGTTTTCTTTTATATACGAGTACCTATATAGATACTAGAACATGAAGTTTTATTTTAAAAAACAACATTACTTACTATGTCACAACAATAAACATTTAACTTTCGCTACCACACTGTACAGATCTACAAGTCAACCGACCATCAGTCACATACGGCGTGTGATTTATTGTACGAACGTACGAATATATGGAACGATTTTGATCGGTTCCATCGGTGTATTGAATGGTAAAAACTTCTCAGGTTTATATCTATGTTAAAGCCATAAGGAATATACGGACATACATATGGCATCCATTTTATTGATCGTTTGATATTTGAGGAAATGAATTAATAGAAGTAAGGTTTATTTTATTGTTTAGCAAAAATATGATATGGTATGGTATCATCATATTTTAATATTATTTATTACTAGCGACTCACCCTCGCTATATCGCTCGGGTCGTCCTTACTTAAGTTTTAACGTTTAATATCTAAAGATTTCTCAAAGACGAGAGATTTTCCCACAGTAAAAAGTATCCTATATGTTGACCCGGATAACCAGCTATCATTATACCAAATTTCATCAAAATCCCTCCAGTAGTTTTTCCGTGATGCTGTAACAGACAGACAGAGACACAGACAAAAATTCTAAAAACTATAGATTCGGTCTCTATGTCGATAATAATGTTTATTTCAATAAGATTTTCCCAAACATAGTTAACGTACAGATTCAGCTTAGTTACAATTTTATTATATGTATAGGTTAACCTACTTTCGTCCACTGCTGGACGTAGGCCTCTCCTATAGCACGCCACTGTACATTTATTCTCCATAAAAACGCTCCCGTATAAAAAAGCAGGGCAAAGCGATTATCATTCCTAATTCTCATTTGTTCCTTTTGACACCAATGAATCTGAACTAAAATGGAATCCTTATAATTAAAAGCCTGTCCACATGTTTGTATAACACAGTCATTTTACTGAGAGATTATTAGGGTTATATTGCTGTAATTAAAGTATATTTATTTCTTTAACCTGTTTTGAACGTTTTTATCAACCGACTTCAAAAAGGAGGAAGTTCTCAATTCGACTGTATTTTTTTTTTTTTTATGTTTGTTACCTCAGAACTCCGTCATTTATTAACCGATTTGGACAATTTTTGTGTTGTTTGAAAGTGTATACTTCCAGATTGGTCCCATTTAAATTTCAAAAAAAAAAATACCACCCCTAAGGGTGGAAAAATAGCTAATGATGAATTTAACCACATCTAATTGTCATATTAACTTTAAATTTGCAAGTGTTTTTATTTCCGTTGATAGTACAGTGGTTCGGTATTGTTGACCTGATCTGATGGTAAGCCCAGAAGGTGAATAGGTGGAACTCTTCAACGGCTAATAGTAGATACTTTGAGTTTGGGCTTATTTTGTTTGATTTGACAAGCCTAACACGTTGGAATTCTTACTTTGCTACTACTGTCTACACTAAAAAGGGAAAAATAAAAACTTTTTAACAAAAAAATAAAAACCGACTTCAAACAAAAGCACTAAAAAGTGAAAAATAACTGATTGGTAGTTTTCATTTACTATACATACCTAATCAAATATTTTCGAAGTCGGTGTGCTTTGGCTAAGTAATTAGAGCCTACCTATTAAATACATACCTAATCAAATATTTTTGAAATCGGCCCCAGCCCATAAAAAGCAAAGCACACCGACTTCGGAAATATTTGATTAAGTATGTATAGTAAATGAAAACTACCAATCAGTTATTTTTCACTTTTTAGTGCTTTTGTTTGAAGTCGGTTTTTATTTTTTTGTTAAAAAGTTTTTATTTTATATAGCGACTCACCCTCGCGTCGCTTGGGTTCGTCCCTAGGTTGAGTCCCCATACAAACTTTCATCCACCATTTTCACTCCCTTAAGGAATGATTTCCGGCATAAAAAGTTCTACCTTTAACCTAAATCGGTCCAGTAGATCCAGAGATTACCCCCTACAACGTCACAAACTCACAAACTTTACCTCTTTATAGTATTAATATATAGTACCTATAGTAGACTAGGATAATATAATTTTTGGAAAAAAATTGACAAAGTCAAAACGAAATTTATGGTGTAATCAAAATTTATTTTAAAATATATATCCGAAAATAACATTAAAAATTTAAGTTATAGTATAAAAATGTTTTAAAAGACAACAATATCCAAAGTGCATAATAATTACAAGACTTCCGCGACACCATTCAGACAAAAAAGAGACTATAGCATTCCCAGGGTTGACGTCAGGCAGGCGGCCGCTCGTACAACTTTTGCCAAATCCTTTCAGCAGTACAGAAGATCTACTACGCAGACCCCAAGTGATTGGGGAATGGGCAGGGAGAAGAAGAAGTATAGTATACTAAGGTTTTTTTGAAAAGAAACTTCTTTAGAATCATTGTGATTTGATTTTTTCAGCATTCTCGGAAAAATATGAACAAGGTGTCATTTGATTTGGAATGGCATGTAGATGATTTTTAAAAAACATCAAGTTCCTTTCGCTTTAAAAAAAAAAAATCAAAAAGAGAAGGAAATGTCCTAAAAAAATGTCAACTCCCGGAATTGTAAGATCAATATTTCTAATTTTCCCACAGGGATGAAAATACGGTCTAAAACGGGTGCTCTGATTAGCGCAAGCCACGCCCACTTCGGACACTTTATCAATAAATATTACTTTAACATATTAAATATAAAATTTGAGATATGAAAAATCCGGGGCATGCTGGATAGATAAATGAACAATAATAATGTGATATAATAATTTAAATGAACATAACAATAAAAATAAAAAATCTAACAAAATGTTTGTTTTATTACTAATAAAATTTTATTTCTATAAATTGTGTATAAGAATATTTAACACAGTACGTTCACTTTATTAATGTTTATTACTCGACGTGATCAGGATCATTGGAGTAATAAAAATCAGGACATTCATAAGCCACAGACCCGTCAGGGTTCCTCAAAACTTCGCTCACATGGAACCCTATTGGTCTAAATGACCTCGTCAAGTCATATCGTACTGTGACTGTCAGATCTGCAGTACCATTAGTTCTATCAATGAATGATCTTATATTCTCATCCCTATGGTACCACACAGAGGGTCTCCATCGAGGATAATCATTAAATCGTCCTTCCCCACGGTTAAGTCTTCTCGTCTGCGGTGCCACATTATAGATTGTCTCGACACCACCTAACTGCGACCCGATTAAATGACCAGCTTCATCTCTGTTATTTCCCACTCTTATCATACCCATTGCATCTAGGTTATTTGTAACTGCGGAAGGCATATCTCCGCGAGGACCTCTTCTAATAGTAGCCGGGGTGATTCTAGCTCTCACGACGACCGGTAGAGCCGCACGGCCCGTATATGCTGCTGGTATCATCGTGTAACTAAAAATTGGATTATTAGGATTCGCCAAGATCGTGGTAGACATAATTGGGATTCGTGCTAAGTTATTAGTTAATCCATCCACACATTGGGTAAACGTAACATTCCTACGGCTCCGACGTGGTAATTCTGAATATGTGGGCGGAACATTTCTACGGCGCCGCCGTGGTATTGCTGGACATTGATTAGTTTCTGGTAAGCAGGAGAACATATGATTCAATTGTGCGATTGGTAAAGCCGGTGGAGCACAACCTTCGGTAATGTCAGCTGAACTCTCACACACGTTATATGCGTGTTTCGAAAGTTCCCCACTCGTATGTTTTTCACATCTTCCCCAACATGGAGTTCCTCTTGCTGTGTATGCTTGAACGTAACTAAATACTCCCGGATCGCACTTGCCCCAACTGCCATCAAAGGTGTTACACCACAAATAATGATAACCATGATAAGTGCATTCGTCACTACACGCTTTTCCATCATAGGTGAACGATCTATCAATTATCATTTTGTTTTCTGTCACGCTGCTGCAATAATCCCATTTGTCGTACGAGTCAACATAGCACCACTCGTAGTCTGTACCGAATTTGCCGCAATTACTTAAACAATACTCGTGTGAGGATTCCCTTATTGTGTGGAAGGTAGGAGCCAATTCTCCGCTGTCTCTGCATGGCACCAATTCTCTACTTACTCCCGCTCTGCATCTTCCATCTACACAGTCAAACAGACATGGTTTATTCTCGTCGAGAGTATAACCCAGCTTTGTGAACTGTTGGTACCGTAGCTGGGGATCTGCCGCGATGAGGATGTGGAGATGCAGAAATATCGCGATGGTCCAGAGTTGTCGAGCCGAAGACACGGAACGCAGTAACGAAGGCGATGCGTCCTCCATCTTTTCTGTTCATTTGCTTTAGCGAATTTTGCTTTTATTTGAAGAGCGTTATCAGTTTGTAGCGAATAACGATGATAACAGATAGATAACCTTTTTGACCCACTTGATTTCGTGCTGTCCAAACTCGTACTACCCGGTTGGGCTTTCCCTGACCTCTCAAGATAGCTCTCATGTGTGCATATCTATTTCCTCTGTGACCCTAGGCTATTTAAAAAAAAAAATAAGCATTTTGTATTTCTTTTTTGTCACAAATTTCATTCTGAAATACGTCTTAACAAGTTATTCGAAAATATACTAATATACCGACATATAACATCATGTAATATAATATTTAATCAATACAGAAATTACACAATTTTGAGAAATAGAAATACAAATTACACTTAGGTACAAAATTACAAGTATTTACAAAAATATATCTATATAAATTAATAATTTATTAGGTATTATAGAATGATAATAATAGTAATTACAATCTTTTTTTATAAAATTTGAATCAACGTTTTAAACAAAATCATTGTAAAATGTTAAAAAGTTAACAAAAATATTTAATGTACCATTAAGTTATTGATTTTTTTTTTCAATTTTTATCACTTCTTTATCAGTAAAAGAAAATAATATTATTCAAAAATAAAATTGTTCTTACGAAACTTTGGAATAACTACTAACATGTTTTATTAAAACTGTTACATTTATCTGGTTTTGATATCTATTTGCACTCTGTGTGTTAACGTCATCACGTCACGTGACCATGTCGATGACGACTTACATGAATTTACTCCCCATCCAAACCTGCGTATAGAAGTTTTCACTTCAAAAATAGAAAAACCGTTAATTAAAAACTAGAGAATGCACGCAGGAGATAGCTACTTTTTATTTAAAAAAAAGGTTATATTCCTTTTTTAACCGACTTCCAAAAAGGAGGAGGTTCTCAAATCATCGCAATCTTTTTTTTTATGTATGTTCACCGATTACTCGAAGACGCCTGAACCGATTTGGAAATATTTCTTTTGTTGCAAAGGGTGATTTTCAGGTGATCCCAAATAAATTTTATCGAAATCGGTCAAGCGTTTTTTTTAAATCAACAATTTTTTTTTTTAAAATTGCTTTATCGAACATGTTATTAAAAAACTTTCTTGTAACAAATTACCTGCTTATTACGTCTATACTAAAAATGGACAAATAAAAACTTAAAAAAAAAACCGACTTCCAGGCAATAAATGTAAATAATAACTAAGCGGGGGTTTTCATTTAGAATAGATACCTAATCAGATATTTTCGAAGTCGGTGCCAGCCGAAAATATTTAAGATATGAATATCTAATAGGTAAATATGTGTTTTACGTATCTAAACTTATTAGATTTGCTTTGCACCCGCTCGTTAGCACACGCTACGAGGCTTCTGTTATGGATACCAGATATTTGATACACTACGCATATAAAACTTAAATACATATGTACATATTATAAATATAAACACCCATGACTAGAGTACAAACATTCGTCCTCATCACTTAAATAAATGCTCCCAGCGGGACTCGAACCCGCGACCTCTGGCGCGGCAAGTAGCACTACAAACTGTCAAATATTATAATAATATATTTTTTATATATGGGTATACCCATTTTTTATCATTATTTATTTGGCCTCTTGCACTATTGCTCTAACGCAGACCACTCGCGTACAGTATGATCGAGAAAATAGGAGGGGAAAACAATATTAATAATATTTATTATTTTATTTATGTATATTTAATTTCGAACCATAAGCAACCGCTAATTTAAGAACTTTTTAGCAGATTAATATTTTCATAATTATCGGTTAATCAGACCGATTAATTATAGGTGAAAAAAAAACAATACAGCTTTTTACCCGGTAAGAATAATTAAAAATCTTATGTATCTGATATTGCAGAACGTTTTAGATAAAAAGAAAGATGTCCATTTTATATATATTGATTTCAAAAAAGCATTTGATCTAGTGAATCATTATAATTCATTGTTAAAGAAAATTGAAAATATGGGTATCCACGGTAGTTAGTTTCTTAAGATGGATTGAGTCATACTTAAATAATTTATTAGATAACATTCGTCATTTTAATCAGAAGAGCGCGTAGTAACTTCTGGAGTTCCCCAAGGGTCACATCTTGACCCATTGCTATTTTTATTATTTAGTTATGATTTATGGAATATTATTAAATCAAATTTATTGCCGATGACTTAAAAGTTTATCGTGTTATTAATGACGAATCCGATAAACAAATTTTACAAACACACAAACTTTATTGTCAATTGATGTAATTTAAATCAAATTTATCTTAATCCTATGAACTGTTTCTTTTTAAAATTCTCGCGTAAAATTAATTCTGAACTAAGTTATATATCATATAAATAATTTACCTATCCAAGAAGTTACAAGTATCCGAGACCTGGGTGTTATATTCGATAGTTCACTGAGTTTCAGACAACATATTGATATTATAATAAAGAAAGCTTCGAAATTATCAGATTTTATTAAAAGACAACTAAAATTATTAAAGCAACTAAATATAAATAAAAAAACTTGGCAAGAAAAAGCTGTAAACAGGGATATATGGAAAACCCTAGGGGAGACCTATGCCAAAGGGCAAGCTGATAATACATTACCGATGTCGAAGATTAAATTGTTATTATAAAATATAATTCAACTTAATAATAAGCTTGTGAATTATATATAATAATATGTATTCAGCCCTTTTTACCGTCCCACTGCAGGGCACGGACCTCCTTTCAATACGACGGGGATCAGGCCATAGTCCACCACGGTGGCCAAGTGCGGGTTGACGGACTTCACATGTCTTTTGAAAACTTACTAGGTTCTCTCAGACATGCAGGTTTCCTCACGATGTTTTTTCTTCACCGTTAAGACAAGTGGTAATCATGTTGGAAATGATTCGCACATGAAAATATCAGAGGTGCGAGACCTGGGATTTGAACTCGCTTCACTCGGTTTCCCAAGCGAGCGCGTCACCACTGGGCTACCACTGCCTTTTATAATATGTACTTTTTTAGATTTACGCGAATCTCAAAGGCATTACATACTTATTACAGACAGTGCCTACCCAAGATTTAACAAAAATGATGTCAAAAATTCAAATATAAGTAAAATATTTAATTTTTAATATTCTTTATGGTCATACAAATATAATAATAGCAACACTAAATAATAATAACCGCTAACATCAAATAACTTCTTTTAAATTATTACTTATTAAGTAATAATTTTAAAAAAGTCATACAATTTAAAAAAAGTTTTGGTTTAAATGTTCATTTTTTGTCTAATAAACAATTGGTTATAAACAATAGATTTTTTCTATATTTTTTTTTCTTTTCTACATAATGAAACAAAAACATACATGTATTATTTTTTGAGATTTTTTTGAGATTTTTTTTATATTTTTTATCGAATTTTAAAACCTAAGTAAGTTTAAATGTTTTAACCTAAGTAAATTATTGATAACAAAGTGAAAAACATCATTTTTTTAATTTTTACAACAGGAATCTTCTGAGACCTTTCAAAAATAAAAAAAATATTTAACAATTATCGCACTTGCAATGTTCATGTTCAAGTAGGAAAAAATTGATAAATAACTAATGCATAATTAATACAAAAATCACGATAAAAATTTTTTGACTGCCGATTATTGTTCATTCATTTATGCAGTAGATGTCTGAATTTTTTCAATTCTTATTTTTCATATTTAATAAGTTTAAATAATATTTATTCATAAAAGGTCAAAGTAAAAGGCTGGCGGAGCTTACGCAAGCCAGAGTCCCCGTTTCGGCCGTATTTTAAATATTAATATTTAATCTTATATTTTTTACGTTTCCTTTTTATTTCAGGAGAGTGCTGCTTTCCTTTTCTGAGGTCATATTTCATAAGTACAAGTGCACATCCCTAGAAATATCTCAAATCCTGTAATAATTAACCTGAATAATAATTATTCAGGTTACATGTTTTAGTTTTGTAGATTTCTTGATTTTATTTAAGCAAATATATGTTTACAATGATTATGTACAGATTTTAGATAAAACTATCTTTTCAGACTTTTTCGCGGGTTTAATTTGATCAAGAGAGAGACTCTCTACCCTGATTGCTGCAAAACATTGGAAATGTTGGGAACCAAAAATGAAACTGAATGTACGAAAACAATAAAGATCCTAAAAGATAGTTTTCTTAAAACTATCAAATATCCTTGTAAATCTAGGAAAGTATTAGAGATTGATAATACTTTATCACGTTATTAATGTTGTAAATGCAAGGATTTATAAATGTGTTAAAAGAATATAATTCGTGTTTGATACTTTTTAGTGCTGTAACTGCTAAACAGATTTAAGTAAAATTCAAAATGATATGTAGTTTATACCCTTGATTAATACATAGGCTACTCCTTATTGGTGTATCTGGCACGCACAGAACTGCAGGCAAAAATCAGTTATCAAATATCACTCACTTATTGTAAAACTTATAGATTGTTAGAATTTCATCATCAGGCCATACTATGTTTTCAATCCATTCTATATATCTGGAAACCCTTGTGTAGACTCCTGGCGCCATTTTCCTGCCACAGTCTCTTCCAAATGAGGTAATTCCAACTAATTTGTGCAAGGGAAAAGATTTCACACAATCCACTCTATCTTCCATTATTTGCAACGGTCCTCCAGAATCGCCTTGGCACGTGTCTTTTCCCCCATTCTCATAATCTCCGGCGCACAGTTGATTTTCAGTTATACCGAACTGTAAAATTTTTCGCTTTATCAAATATCGCATTGATCTATTACAAATTTCACTAGTAATAATATCTAAGTCGACTTTCATCAAAGTTTCACTACCAGTCGACGCAACGGACACTGTTTTACCAAAACCTATCGCTGTAAGTTTTTTATCACCTAAATCATCATTTTGGTTTAAACAAGCTATCCTTATATCTCTACTAAGAGTGAAAGCTGGTTTTGCCTTCATTAAAGCTATATCATGGTACTTTGATGGCGGTCTGTATTCGGGATGAGGAATGATTGTATCAATGTTTCTTTCTTGAGCGAGTTCTTCAACTTCATCGAATTCTAAGGTCGCAGTACCGATCCTAAGAACACTAGCTGTACCTTCTACAGGGTCTTCAATGCAATGCGCTGCTGTTACTATCCACTTTTCACTGATTAATGTCCCACCGCATTTCCAAGAAGGTTGATCTTCATTATTCTTACGAAATCCTATGAGTGTCATATGAGGATAGAGAAGCAAATCTATGGGTACACGTACTCTCTTTTCAGGATTCAAAATATTGTGGCATTCTAGCATAGTTAGTGCATAGTTTTTACAAGCTTGGAAAGATTTTTCACCGACTCCTACTACATTTATAATTAAGCACCACAAGAAAAAAACGCCAATCGTTTTAGGATAATTCATATTAACAAAATAAAAATAGGAAATATATTTTTTCTCTGCTTGTTACTTAACTCTTATATGCAATTCGCGTAACTAACTTAAGTGGCCATAATATGCCATAAATAATGTAAGCGTTTCAAATCAATATTACACTACGTTAATAATGAATCGTGATTGCATTGTTGTGTATTATAGCCGTATTTACTAGTAGAGTTTAATAGTGTACATTATTTTAAGATGTCAACATAATGTATTTTAATATCATAACAATTTTATGAAAATTTTAATTTAATATCATGTCTGAAGTCATAGAATGTTTTAATTCAAAATGTGTATATCTTAATTATAATGCTATTCCACAGGTCATACATAGTCTATCTGTGTGTTGAATTACATCCAATACCATCGAATGGTTGGAGCGTGGAGGAGAAACAAACATACGCACATATTAACTTTCGTATTTATAATAGTAGTCCAATATAAATGTAAAAAATATTTTTGAAATGACCGTATATAAAATTGTTTTAAAATTTACCTATCTGTGCATTATTATAACTATTTATTTAATAACTATGGATACATTATTTAAGTAGTCATGAATTGCAAGGTTTCAAATAATGTGCGCAAATTTTGAATGAGAATTCTATTCCATATTACACTAAATTGTAATCAAAGCAAATAATTTGCTGTAATTTTTTTTAACTATAATGCTTTACACTAACAATGTCACTCACTGGCGAGTAATGTTTTTGATATCCCGATACAAACGGTGTGACATGTGTTTCGGCGGTGAAAAAATAGTCTCATTTAAATCATGTCATATAATTAAAATGCTTATGTCAATCTAGCGACTCACCCTCGCTTCGCTCGGGTTCGTCCTAGCGGAACACAAAAGCAAATCTATCCTACGGGAACCGTACACTTTTCCAGGATAAAAAGTAACATATTTGCTATTCCAGACTATAATCTATCTCTTCTGTTCTGGCGTGATTGAGTAACAAACATCCATCCAAACTTTCGAATTTACAATATTTATGGGATATACATATTAAGCATACTATATATTTTATCTCTCGCTTAAACCTGATATGAAACCTTAGTACCTTATAAGTTAATTAATAAGGAAACAATATCGTCACTACCAAATAAGATTAATTAAATTGATAGTATTAACTATAGTTAGTTATTAATAGAATATTTCTGATAAATAATATTTAATACGAAATGATCCTATTACAAATTATTGAACGAAATTTAATAAATAAAATTAAGATTATTTTATACTATATTGTTATTTTCAACTGACTTCCTCAAAAAGGAGGAGGTTCTCAATTTGGGTGTATTTTTTTTATGTTTGTTACCTCAGAACTCTGTCATTTATTAACCGATTTGGACAATTTTTATTTTGTTTGAAAGGGTATACTTTCAGATTGGTCTCATATAAATTTCAAAAAAAAATACCACCCCTAAGGGTGGAAAAATACCGAATGATGAATTTAACCTACTTCTAATTGTCATATTGACTTGAAACTTTGCAAGTGTTTCTATTTCCGTTGATAGTACAGTGGTTCGGTATTGTTTACCTGATCTGATGGTAAGACCAGAAGGTGGATAGGTGGAACTCTTCAACGGCTAATAGTAGATACTTTGAGTTTGGGCTTATTTTGTTTGACTTGACAAACCTAACACGTTAGAATTCTTACTTTGCTACTACTGTCTACACTAAAAACTTTTTAACAAAAAAATAAAAACTGATTTCAAACAAAAGCGCTAAAAAGTAAAGAATAACTGATTGATAGTTTTTATTTACTATACATACCTAATCAAATATTTTCGAAGTCGTTGTGATTTGCTTTGTATGGGATGGCAGTGATTTCGAAAATATTTGATTAGTATGTATTTAATGGGTTGGCTTTAATTACTTAGCTATTTCAATAAGATTTTCCAAAAAATATTTAATGTACCTACAGATTCGGCTTAGTTACAATTTTATTATATGTATATATAGATAGATAACTAATATGACATAATAGTAATGTTTCAGCAAAAAAGTGTACATCTCAGTGCTTGACACAGTATGAACTTTCCAAACTCTAATGAATCTCAACGTTATCCACTCGAGTGGAGTTAAAAGTTTCATAACAAGATCTCCATACGTTACGCAAAGAAGTTATTTTAACACTTTATATCATATAAATTGTTATTTATTATCTCGTTATATAACTAGTGTTAGTGTAGTGTTAGTGTGTGTTAGTGTCACGCGGTTTTGTTCACGTGTTTATCTATTAAGTCCTATAATAATAAATAAAACAAATAAATATATAGGGACATTAACACACATCATCATCTAGTTCCATGGTAAGCTACGAGACCTGTGTTATGGATACCAGATAGTTGATACACTACACATACCTATATAACTTTTAAAAACATACATATTATAAACATAAGCACCCATGACTGGAGTATAAACATTCGTGCTCATCACAAAAATGAATGCTTCCAGCGAGACTCGAACCCGCGACTGTTGGCACAGCAAGTAGGGTCACTACAAACTGAGTCAAACGCGTCATCAATATATATATGGCGGAACAATTATTTTATGGTAGATAAAATTAGATAAGAGATGTATTAAAAAGTTATTATTTTTATCTAAAAAGTACATAGAATAACCTTAACCTTTTTTTAAAGGTTGGGTAATGCATTTATGTATACAACCTGCATATATATTGGGCGTATGTATGTGAGACTCACCGGTCAGAAAAACCAGTACTACCCATTAAAACGAAAATGGGTCTTCTGTCTTAATGCGACGTCGCAGGATCGCTGATGCATTCAACTACGACGCCCCAACGGCTGACCTGCCGGGAGAAGGCAGAACACCACAGTGGGAAAGGACCAGCAAAGTACCAGGAGCAACCCACATCGTATACTGTCCACCGAATTGGCCCTAACCGCTACCACTACATGGCGGACACATAGGAGGTGGGGGGTTTGGTACAATAGCCAAAACCTAAGAGATCTCCTTCTATACTCTACAATCTATGCATAATGAAGTATAATTATTAAATTAAATTCTATTTTTTTTTTACAATGTCCCAGCCCCTAAAGGAGCTGTTTGTTTTCTCTCTGAACGAAAATTTCCGTTGTAATCGACCGATAAAAATAAAATTTTATAATTATGTTATACATTAAACTATTATCTGTATTACATAAAGAAATTTTATTACAATTCATTTTTTCAATTTTTGAGTATCTAATATGTCATATTATAACGGATAGATATATAATTTCGCGTTAACTGTTGATGTGGCATTTATTATATCTCAAAAAAGATTTTTTTAAATATTAAAAAATACATTTATTTTTCAAAACAAACAAAATTCATGCAAATTTTTATAAATATTTTTATTTTTACACATAATAAAAAATTTGCCAAAAATATGTCCTTTTACAGAAAAATTGTTTGTGTTGAAAAATACTAAATAAGAATAGCGTAGACGACCGGCTATCTAGCGCAGATACCGACGCAGTATTAGGCGTATAGCCAAACTGTGCTGTAATAGAGTTAATGCTGTGTACCGTCTGCAGAAAAATATTATAAAATGTTATTTGCTTAGCTTGTATACTAGTATCTAGTATCAGCAGTAGTACCAGCGGATCCTTTTTGTCAACCGACTTCAAAAAAAGGAAAAGGTTCTCAATTCGAGTGTATTGTTTAAGTTTGTTATAACTATATTTCTTAGTATATTTTGTACTCGATTCCTGCATAGTTTCATAGGTTATTTTCTTTGTTTCACATCCGAATGTGTTGCCACAATGTTTTCCTATCGTTTTTATATCTAGTTTTTGACCGCGGCTTCGTTTGCGTAAGTGAGGCAAGGATCAAAGGTATGCTATGTCCGTCCCCAGGATGCGTTTTTTTGCCCAATTTTAACGACATCTGTTCAATGGTTTAAGCGTGAAAAGGTAAAATACAGAGTTATTTTCATGGAATGTTTCATGTTATAGAAGTTTTGATTGCATCATTCTTTAATTTGTATGACATCATAATATTAGTATGGAAATATGAGTTGTCAAAATATAAGGATTTTAAAATTCAATGTTTTTGGCTACTTAAAAAGATTAATGATACATATATGAGTAACAGCTATGTTTTAAACTTAATTTTACTTTTTACTCAATAATAAAAAATCCTTCATTTAATATCTCTATCGCTGTTCTGGAATGTATTTAAGCAAACAAAAAGGCAAGTATAAGCTAAAATAAATAATGATATGTTATAATAAAAAATTGAGTTAAAGAAGACCAAAACATTTATAAGTTATCATCTTTTCGTGACGTTTATAAGTTCTCATCTTAGTCTTGTCAATGTATAGGACAAAGATAGTAAGTATATTGAAAAATAACACAAATATTTTTTTGCAAACGCTTTTTAAATTTTGGTACCAAGGAGTCGGAATATGCTTTCGGAGATACGCATTAGTCGATACCATTGACCTCTACTTTTTTTCTCTAATCTAGACCCGAAATATTCTTATGTACACCTCGTACTAGGCTCTATAAAAACTAGTCAGTTCCTGCGACTGTACGTATGTGTTTTAATATTAAGCTTAAACCACTATGTTCTTGTTTATGGTAATAGATTTATAATTATAATTTACAAGACTGAAGAAAACATATAAAAATTCTTTTCATTTTGAAAATACGAAAGATTTGAGATAGTTTTATAAATAGTATATCCCATACTAACATTATAAATGTGAAAGTGTGTTTGTTTGTCCTTCTTTCATGTCGAAACAGAGTGACGGATTAGCGTAATTTTTGTGTGGAGTCAGTTGGAGGTCTGGAGAGTGACATAGACTACTTTTTTCCGCTGATTATTTCATTCCTACGGGAAAACAAGTTATAATACAAACCAAAAAAATATTTATGATCAGAATTACTTGAAACTTGGTATCTTCAATACAATTAAATAAATACGTGTTTTAGAATTTTTCAAAATGCATGCCATAAGGGAGTAAAATAGGGGATGATAGTTTGTATGAAACCTAACTGTACCTACCTTACCATTAAAATGAAAAAAAAATCTTAAGTACAGCCAATTGTTACTAATAGCATAAAGCCAAAGAGCTTTTTTTTGTAGTTTTAGTGCAAGCGAAGCCGCGGGTTCTGCTAGTAGTAAATGAAAGAATTCAGATTTTAGAAGTTTGATTATTTATTTACTTTTTTAATTATGACGAAATTATACTTTGCAAGCAAAATTGACAAAGGCATAAAACATTGTGAAATACTAAAAGGATTTTTCTGAGTATTACACATGGTTGTAAACTTTAAATATTGTATATTGGGCAGATCTCCTACCATATCTACGAAATAAACCCAAAGCATACGAAGTCTTATATTGTGAGACATCATTCATCATAGCTGTTTCCACCCGCTTTAAAAAAAATATGTTCATTACTTAAGTATGGCAAATAAAATTTCGACCTTTTTAAAAATACTTCAAAATAATAAAATACCCACAACAATCACCATAGAAATATTTATATGACATCGAAAAATAATACTAGGTCAAATACGTACTTTGCATGCCAAATGTATTTTATTCCAAACACGCCCTATGACTTTTCCCATAAAAGCTACGTTCAGAAGTTTCAAAACAAAGAATACCGTGTTATAATAACTTTCTTCATATTATATGGAAGAAATATTAGCTAACAAATACTTATATTTTTTGTATATCTATACTAATATTACGAGTATAAAGCTTGTTTGTGAGGTTGTAGGGGGTAATCTCTGGATCTACTGAACTGATTTAGATGAAATTTGGTAAGAAGATAGTTTGAGACCCTGGAGAGGACATAGGATATATTGTATCCTGGAAATCATCCCTTAATGGGGTGAAAATGGGGATGAAAGTTTGTATTGGGAATTTTTATGAAAGAATTACGTACTCCAAGTATATTTTCAGCTTCGACTTGATTTTATATGTATATAGGTAATCTTTATCATAACTTCAAAAATAGATTATAAAAATTAAGCTTCGTTTTTAAGTATTCATATTATTTTTCTGCTAATAATGTGTATGAATTAAAAAATAAATAAAAGCTAATTAAATTTTTACAGATACACATTTTTTAATCTACATACTACTATGTACTATACGTCACTATCTATAGTGATATAATAAATTCTAATTGAGTCGAATCTGTACATTAAATATTTTTCGGAAAATCTTATTCAAATAGTCATTCTTATCGATACAGAGGCCGAGTCTATAGTTTTTAGAATTTTTGTGTCTGTCTGTTTGGGAACGCATCACGAGAAGATCACTAGACTGATTTTGATGAAATTTGGTATGGATAGTGGGTTATCCGGGTTAACAAATAGGATACTTTTTATAATACTTTCTTAGATTTACGCGAATATTTGATATTTTAAATAAAACTATCTTTTCGGATTTCTTCGCGAAAAAATCCGAAATGCGGGAAAATATCTTATCTCTGAGAAATCCATACTAACAGTTAAAACGTACCTAGGGACGAACCCAAGCGCAGCGAGGGTGAGTCGCTAGTGTGTATAATTAAACAATTAAAAAATTATCGTTTTAAAAAGGCTCAAATCAGCTGCACATAGAAGTATTTTAATAGTCTTAACATCAGTAAGTTTTTTAATTTCATGATCTCATATAATACGATCATGTTCGGTAAATTAAAACTAAAAAGATTTTTTAATTAAATATGGTTTAAAAATATCTTATTGCGTCCAACTATTGTATAACCAAAGAATTTGGTACAAGCGAGAATTGATAATAACATCACAAAATAATAATATCGATCCTCCAAACCAATTTCAGTCATCGCGGCCGATCTCACTCAGACTAATCATGTACGCAGGAGACTTTATAGTGCACAAGTGTGCGCGCAGGTACAAGTGCACTTCTATTCCTGTCACTCTCATACTCCTGTGGGACAATAATTCGGAAGGACCGTTGAGAGATCAGACGCAAGACCGACGGCTTTAACACCGTCAACTATCTCCGGCCTGTTACAAAAAAATCTTAACAGAGTAACTCAATAACTACACTTAACCCGACGCGAGACTCAAATCCTGTACCTCCGTTCTGTAGCCGTACATACATGCCACTTGACCATTGATATATATATAACATTTACAATGCACATTATCCCAGAATTCATGTACGAATATTAATTTTTAATGATCCCATTATTTTCTCTACATTTCCTACATTAAATATTGAAAAGTGCGTAATTGGTATGCGAAATTGTCATGTTAGTGGTAAAGCAGATTATAGTTCGAGGCGTGACATCCTTATTAAAAAATCCAATTATGATGGAATACAATAGCAATTAAATTTGCAACAGACGGTTAATTAATGAAAGGATTGCATGGATTTAAGGGCGATAACATACATAGCGATATTTTTAATACAACTTGAGCTTTCGGTTTTACACGAGTTTTGATTTATATAAAATATATAATACTTCTGACCTATTTTGACACAGAAGGATAATGAAACACATTTCAAAATCTATATAAATATTGTAAAGCTGAAGCTTCGATTTGTTTGTTTGTTTGTTTGTTTGTTTGTTTGCTTGTTTGTTTGTTTGTTTGTTTGTTTGTTTGTTTGTTTGTTTGTTTGTTTGTTTTAATCTGCTTATCTTTGGAACTATCAGCCCATTTTAAAGTATTCTTGAAATAGGCTATCTAAGAACACGACTCCTTAGAAGAAGAGGGAAAGAAATTATAAATATACTACACGAGCAAAACCGCCAGTAAAAGTTATTTTAAATATATAAGATAGTAAGACGTTAAAAACGTTCAATCTGCTATGAACAAAATGGCCCCATTGTTTCATCGTTTTACTTCTAAGAAGCAAGTCATTAAAATATGCTGTCTATATACTACATATAGTAACTTTTTAAATTAGTATTCGCCCATTGGTCAAAATTCGACAATAATCTGTATATCTGTATATAAATATTATAAATATGAAAGTTTGTGAGTATGAATGTTTGTTATTCTTTCACGCCAGAACGGCTAAACGGATTTGAATGAAATTAGGTACAGAGATATATTATAGTCTGGAATAACACATAGTCTACTTTTTATCCCGGAAAAATGTACAGTTCCCGTGGGATAGGTTTGTCTTTGTATTCCTAGAGGCGAACCTGAGCTAAGCGATCGTGAGCTGCTAGTTATTATATAAAAAATTAATTGTTTCCAATTATTAACACCAAAGGTGGTCAATTACTACTAAATTTAAAAGAAAATTAATTGGTTGACAAACAGAGGAGAAAAAGGTACTGAACTGTGTATGTCTATTTATATATAGATTGTTCACGTGCAAAGCTTTATTTGCAAAATAAAGGTTTTTACAGATTCTATAGGTTTCTGCTACTTTCAACGTGTGTTATATACGAGTATTTATGAAAGCCAGTGTGTTTTTTTTAATTAATTTTAAGTTTCAGCTTTTTATTTTGGTCAGTTGGACATTTTTAGTTTCTAAAACCTGTATTTTGATAACCCACTCGATTTAGAAGAATTTTTTTCCAGACACAACAAATTAGCACCCAATTTAAGATGCCACTTACGTTATCAAGACGAATCTCTTAGATTGTCTCGTTAGATTTTGATTCATATTATCAATACCAAAAAGAAAACTCAAAATCGATGGCGCCGTTTAGTAAATTCGAGGGAACATAGGGTCGGACTTACATACATACATACAGGTCGGATCCAACCTGCCTTTGGCTTTCACCGCAGTCCAGTAAAAAATAATGAAGAACTTAATTATTTAAGCTTCCACTATAATCTAAATGTCCTCCACACATATATAATTTTTCATTAAAAATGAACTAACCAAACTAGAGTCTTAAGGCTTTACTGTAATATAAGTTATATATATATATATATATATATATATATATATATATATATATACATATATATATATATATATATACATATATATATATATATATATATATATATATATATATATATATATATATATATATACTTTCTTAGATTTACGCGAATATTTGATATCTATACATATGACAAAATTATAACTAAGCCGAATCTGTACATTAAATATTTTTTGGAAAGTCTTATTAAAATAGCCACTATTTTCGATATAGAGGCCGATTCAATAGTTTTTAGAATTTTTGTCTGTCTGTCTGTTACCGCATCACGAAAAATCCACTGAAGGGATTTTGGTGAAATTTGGTATGGTGATAGCTGGTTATCCGGGTCAACGTAGAGAATACTTTTTACCGCGGGAAAATATCTCATTTCTGAGAAAAAATATAATAACTGCAATGTAAGAGTTTACTAATATGTAAAACCTAAGAATTTGGTTTTTGGTCACCTGAACGCGTGCGGAGCCGCGGGCAATGCTAGTTTTAAATAAAACTATCTTTTCGGATTATTTCGCGGATTTTTCTCTCGTCGGAAGTCTCTTCGACCATGATTTCTGTAAAGCATTCGAAACGTCGGGAACCAAAAATCCAAATAAATCCGCGAAACAATCCGAAAAGATAGTTTTATTTAAAATATCCCAACGTATTTTAGTTTGCAACTAATGTATAATTTCAACAACAAAAGAACAAAGCCAACAATGGAAAATGCGGCATAGAATACCATTTAATTATGTGTCATACTTTTAAATCAGCTTTTCATATGAATGTGGATTAAAATACTGTATTTGGTACAAATGACAGGATTCATTTAATATATAATGTAAAGGCACAGATTTTATCGGTATAGTATTATAAAAATTAAGTTATAGGTTCGATTCTCGTATTTGGTAAATGTTTCTGAGGTCTGTGTATTGGGCATTATATATATTTATGTTAGTGTGTTACGGATTTTAATGAAATTTGATATACAAATAGACTGATCGATTGTGGCTGAAAATTGTAAGATACTTTGGTGCTATTTTTGAATTTTTTGAACTTATTTTATAATTTTTTGGGTAGGCACTGTCTGTAAGAACTATATATACTTTTAAAACGTATAAAACCTTAGTCTGCCCCGTGACCATGATTGCTGTGAAGCATTCGAAACGTCAGGAACGAAAAATGTAAATAAATCCGTGAAAAAATCCGAAAAGGTAGTTTTATTTACTGTTAGTCAGTTAAAATTTTCAAAAAGTGACCCTATTTGTGAGTTGTACATAATAAATACAAAAACCTAGTTTATTTATATAGAACATTGAAAACCGCACTTCAATCGTATTCTACTAAACTAAACAAGCTCCATTGGCGTATTCTAATGTCTCATGGGAAGCATACGATGAACCTATACAATTTTTTCTTATTTCTACGTGAATGCCAAATTTCATTACATTTGGCTTGGCTGTTAAGTTGTTTGGAGACCAGAAAGAAAAAGCCAATTGAGTTCAAAACACAAGGGCTTTTTCAGCTAGTAAAAAATAACAAATAAATCTATACTAATATTATAAAGAGGTAAAGTTTGTGAGTGTGTGACGTTGTAGGGGGTAATCTCAGGATCTACTGAACCGATTTAGATGTAATTTGGTAAGAAGATAGTTTGAGGCCCTGGGAAGGACATAGGATACTTTTTAAATCATATCATAGGAAATCACTCCTAAAGGGGGTGAAACTGGGGATAAAAGTTTGTATCTTGAATCAAAGTAGGGACGAACCCGAGCGAAGCGAGGGTGAGTCGCTAGTAAATAAATTGTTCTCTCGATGAAGAGTAGCTAATCCCACCTATGGCACAATATTTCTTCATCAAGAAAATTAAGTATATACCTATGCTTAATGTCTTTGTTTTTCCATTGATAAATTTAGAATTTATTTCAAAAATGTATATAAATCTACGTAAATTAGTAAGGTAGCTAAGCTGTACAGATTATCACATTTAAATAACTAACTATGCTATCGCACCTGCATCTATCTGGTGTCACACCTTCGATTCTCGTTTAGCTTTATTTGTAACACCTGAAAGTTATGTTAAAAGCTTTCTTATTAACTTTTGAATTGAGCATTTTTTGGATAATGAGCTTTTAGATATAATAATGGAAACAAAAAAATTAACTGTAATATCATCAATTAATCTTTGTAGCTACTGTTAAATTAGTTAATTAAGTTAAATTAAAAAGATCGGGAAATTATATTGTATAGTTAAAAGGGAGTATGTATTCAGTCCTTTTTCCTTTCATGAACGTCTTACTGCTAGGCACAAACAAGTCTTCGTTCAATTTGAGGAGGATCAGGCCATAGGCTACCACGCTGGCCAAGTGTTGATTGGCGGATTTTACATGTCTTTCGAAAACTTACTGCTAGGTTCTCTCAGACATGCAGCTTCCTCATAATGCTTTCCTTCACCGATAGGCAACTTGTAATTATCTTGAAAATGATTCGCACATGAGAATACCAGAGGTGTTATACCCGAGATGTGAATCCACTGCATTTAGTTTCCAAAGCAAGAGCGGTTACCACTGGGCTACATGTAAAAAGGAAAGGAGTACAAAATTTAAATGAAAAGACTTAAATGAAAGTATTCTATTTTCGATATTGAATCAAACATTATGCAGACAAAACCATGAGCCAAACCTTGTATTTCTAAATGGCGTGTGAAAAAAATCATCTGACCAACAACTAAGGGTCTGGTGTGAACAAAGTAGATTATTAAACGTCCTCCCTCAGTTATTTTGTTCTTTTTAAATACGTAGAGTCCATTATTATGGTATACTTCACATAGTAATTTGAGGTTGTGCGAACGTTTTTCTTTTTCATACGCTATATTTATTATGACAATGGTAAAACTAAATTGAGCCTAACAAATGATGCTCGTTTATAATCATAACTTGAAAAAAAACAAAAGCCTTTTTAAATTGCGTTTGACTGTATAATGTGATTAAAGAACACACAATCGGATCTATTTAAAATACTTATTTATTTCATCGACTTCCTGTCTTCCTTACCTTTACTGGTCCTGCCCTTTTTAATTTTTTTATTTTTTTAGTATCTTTGAGATTCTTATAAGTACGATATAGATTTTTTAAATAAATAGCCATTAAAAAAACAATAAAATTGGCTCACGATTGGCAAAAATATGAAAGCACCTTTCAAGAACATAATATTAAAACTTGCACTTTTTTGTTCTGGAATATGGATTAGATGACCCGAATTTAATTATAGAATTAGGTATATATATATATATATATATATATATATATATATATATATATATATATATATATATATATATATATATATATAGATTAATCGCCGGAGAGCAAGTGTCTGTATGTACGTGCATTGCATCATAAGAGAAAACAATGTATGGCTGCATAATTAACTATAGCTAAAAGAAAATGGTGTATGGCAAATATTTAGACCTCTAAAGTACTAATTTTACAGATTTATTTGCTTTTACTTCTAGAAAAGTATTTCTCGAGTAAATAATTAATGTATCATGTCTCCAGGCGTATACATCGATCGGCAGTCGATGGGGCCGACACGTGTAAGATACTCGTAAATCCGCGCTTAGACAAACGTAGTGCAGGATGCCCTGCAGCACAGTGGACGACTTGAAAAAAGCTGCCCAAGGTCGGGATGGCTGATGATCTTTAGGGCGGGGCTATCGTTCAGTAAGCTGAAAAAATAAGTAATATATAGATAAAAATTGAAACACAAAATATTTTCTATCTTTTAATAATATCGTTATATCATTAAAAGTGCTTCATAGAGATAACTCCCTTCAAAGTATTTGTTTCTCAGTAAGTCATTACTAAGTAAGTCATTTGGCTGTATAGTATAGGAAACGATGTAAAACGACTCAGAGGGTTCCGTAGCATTAAAATATTTTATTTTAGCATAAGTTATTTGTTACATTAAGAAAAAATTACTTATCTAAATTTTTTAATTTTACCTATTGGAAAAATAAAATTGTATTTCATAATGTTTATATGAAAAACGAAGTTATCATTGCGGCCAAATACGTGTTACTGAAATATATATAAAATATCTGTGATATACAAACGGATGGACAACAAACAGAAATTATAAGGGTTCCATTTTTATCTTTAAGTTACTGAACTCTAAAACCTAGAAGTAAAATCGTTTTATATTTAGGTTACCTACAAAACTCTAAAACTTAGAAACAAAATGTCTTGAAATAACAGAATATTTTTCACCCTCTAATGACTTTAATATCATACCGAACCGTATGTAATAAGAGTAATAGCTGTTTGATATGTCAGTGGGTATGTAACTTGGCATGAGTCCATTTTAGACCTAACCTACTTCCGCTTCCGTAGCCTGTTTATATAACTGAATAAAATTTACAGTCGATTTGAAACCTCTTCTTATAATAATCTATGCATATAATAAAATTCTAACAGAGTCTAATCTGTACATTAAATATTTTTTTATATACGTTATTATCGATTGAGTTCAGTCAGTCAGTTCACTTTTTTTATTATTTCGTCTTGTAACGAATACTATTGTAATGTAACGTACTATACCGATGGATCCACCCGAGAGAAGGTATAAGGTTTAGTGAAAAATTTTATTTAGCACCAAGTTCAAAAATATCTTAAGAGATAGGTAGGTAGGTATTGTTTATAAAATATATCTTTTGCTTTTGTTCTGATTTTTTGCGCATTGTAAAATAATTTATATTCCTACAATATTCATTGTTCAATTTTGACTATGATACAATTTTGAACATGTGTAGATAACACAACTCTATACAAATTCCAATCACAGTTCAGTTAACCGCTACAGTATACCCTAGTTAAAATGACTGTTAGTTTCACGCAAAACCATTACAAAACGGTTATTTGTCTAATATACAGTTAAATTTGACGCTTTGCTAGTATCGACTAAATGACTGTCCCGTGGTCACTGTGTATGGTAAATGGGGCGATAAATTTAGTAAGCTATATTGTAAACAAACGATATGAAGATTATCAAAGTTATTGCCTACAAAATGAAGATTGTTAGTTAAGATACAGATAGTTTTATGATCTTTCTTGATATGTTTCTGGCTCTTCATGTAGATTTCAATAAAACAAATTATGTAAGATAAACACGCAAAAACAGCATCAAAATCCGTTTGTTCGATTCGATCCGCTTGAAGAGTTAAAGGATCTAGTTTTGAACTATGTACATACATATGATATTATTTTGTTTACTTAACGGACCCCTGGTTATAATTCATAATTTTGTAACTTACTAGAACATTGTTATTTTGCTAAGTAAATATGTTCAGGCGCTGAATTGAAAGATTATTTTTTTGGATATAAAAAAATAACATCGCGTGCCATGTTTCATTATTCAGAAGATCGCAAGTTCGAAGCAGCAATAAATACTGCCCACACGCAAACTCCACGTTGTTATTTATTAACGGGATCAACTAAACATTTCATTTAATGTTGCACCTTTTAGAAGAAAGAACAGCTAGGTACACACTGTACGCTACGATTAATCTTATTCAAATAGTATTAATTTCCATCGGAGAGGATAATATTATCAAGTTAATTGTTTTTTTGACTGATTATTTTAACGTACGTTTCAGTACGTTTTAACGGTTAGTATAGAATAGATAGACTATATTATATATTATAATGATATACAAAGCCTTCCTTAATAAACGGGCTATCTAATGCCCTAAAGATTTTTTTAAATCGAATTAATAGTTTCCTAGATTACCGCGTTCAAACAAACAAACAAACAAACAAACAACAAAACATACATACAAACAAACAAACAAACAAACAAACAGACAAACAAACATACAAACAAACAAACAAACAAACAAACAGACAAAGAAACAAACAAACAAACAAACAAACAAACAAACAAACAAACAAACAAACAAACAAACCAACAAATTCTGTCTCTTTATAATATTAGTATAGATACTTTATCTTTTTTATTTTTGGATTATTTCGCGGATTTATATTGATTATTGGTTCAATCATGGTCACATGATGAATAGTATAGTTTACAAAGCCAAATATTCGCCTAAAGCTTGGAAAGTACTACTTTTTCAAACTGATTTTAAAAAGGAGATACACAATTTGAGTATGCGTTTTTTTCTGTTGATGTTATGCATAATTTTCGCCAAGTGTCCTCCATTTTAACTTTCCTATATAAATTTCAAGAAAAATATCTACACGATAAGGGAAGGGTGGGAGGATAGAAGTCGCTATTTTATCACGTGCTTACGTTTGTAGTTAAAAATTAAAAAGAAAATATTCTTAAAATTATTATACCGTCATCCCGTACTAGATAAGCGGAATGGTAGAGTTAAGTGGAAGAGATACTCTATATGAGATAAGTCCTTTTGTCCACGTTTTTGATGTCGCTTCAATCATATTTTATTTTTGCGCAAAATATTACATACATATTAGCATACTATATTGAGAACATAGGTATATTAAGAAATCTTATATCGATCTTTCATATTCTATTTGAACAAATCGCCTAAAATAAAAATGTTGTAGGCTAATATTGTTATTTATTAGTCAACGTAGTAACAATATTGTATAATATTCAATATGATTACCTTATACGAGAATCGAATGTGAGACCTGCAATCAGCACTATAGCCAAGTAGAGCCAAAGTAAACGCAAATATACAAATAAATAGAGAAACTAAAGTTGGTACCTTTAAAGCGCTTGATATTCACGCTTCCCTAGTAAAGTATGTCATTTGCATACTGCTTTATACGTTGTTTCATTTTATATTTAGCTTATTCAAGTAAATGCGAACATAAACCTTGGTCTTATTGTATAAGTTGCATCTGATACTTTCTTAGATTTACGCCGATATTTAACACTAGCATTGCCCGCGGCTCCGCCCGCGTTCAGATGACCAAAAACCAAATTCTTAGGCTTTACATATTAGTATATGCATTGCAGTTTTTGTATCTCTTCTCAGAAATGAGATATTTTTCCAGGGTAAAAAGTGTCCTATATGTTGACCCGGATAACCAGCTATCATGCTACCAAATTTCATTAAAATCCCTCCAGTGGTTTTTCTGTGATGAGGTAACAAACAGACAGACAAAAGTTCTAAAAACTATAGATTCGGCCTCTGTATTGGTAATAAATAATAATGTTTATTTCAATAAGATTTTCCAAAAAATATCTAATGTACAGATTCGGCTTAGTTACAATTTTATTATATGTATAGATTTAATATTATAAATAATAAAAATAATAAAATGTAAATTAAAGAAATGCTCATATGTAAAAGTTTTTCTGTTTTTAATTATTACATATATATTAAAACCCGCGGCTTCGCGCTAAAACTATAAAAAAAAAACTAAAAAGGTACGTTTCATATAAAATATAGTTATTACATATTTATAGTTTATGGGATGAATTTCGAAAAATGCTTAAACACGTATTTTTTTTAATTGTATTGCAGAGCATTAATACCAAGTTTCAAGTAATTCTAATTATAAATACTTTTTTGGGTTGAATGATAGCGTGTTAGCGGGAATGAGATAATCTCCCGCGTCCTCCATCTCCACACAAAAAAAATCACGCCAATCTGTCAGTTTGTTTCGACGTGGAAAAGGACAAATAAACAAACACACTTTCGCTAAAATATTAATATGGATTAATAATTACTAATAGGTATATAAATGTGAAAGTTTGGATGGATGAATGTTTGTAACTCAATCACGCTAAAACGAGTGAACGAATCTGGATGAAATTTGGCACAGAGATAGATCTGGAATAGCACGTAGGCAACTTTTTGTCCCGGAAAAATGTACGGTTCCCGTGGGATAGATTTGTTATTGTTTTTCACTAGAGACGAACCCGAGCGAAGCGAGGGTGCGCCGCTAGATTTATTATCTTTATTTATTTTATTCGAGTACTTATCTGTTCAATCTTCTCGAATATAAGTAATGAAAATCGGTTATCAATTAGCGGGGAGTCAATGAAAAATATCACATCGACTCGTACTACGAAGAAGAAAATAAACCATTAAATCGACAAATACGTACTTTTACATTACAAAAGGTAAAATCTAATATTTCAGGATAAAAACAATATATTACCTGAAAATTTTATTTGGAAAATAATTGTATTTCTGATCTTTACTTATTTCCCGGAACAAAACCAGACAGTGTGCTAACGGAAGTTCAATAACAAATAAACATATTTTAACAGAACATTTTTCCTTTTATCTTTTGAACTAATTCGCTTACTTTTTTTGCTTACTTAAAGAAAGTATAATAATTAAGATATTTATTTTAGCTCTATATTTACTACTTTTTTTTGAGGATACATAGCATAAATGTAACAAACATACTATAGATATATACTATGGATATATAGTATATATAGATAGATTGTGAAAATAGCTTTTATTAATCAGACCTATTCTCTTGCAATTTAGCGAAGATATGGACACTCTGGCACCAGATAGCTTTCATATAATAGGATTTAAAAAAACCCATAAAAATGTTTCTTGCATCAATATTTAAATATAACATGGAGCAATTGTTGATTTTCTCGCCGGCTCTTCTCAGCAAAACTGCTTTTCTAGCCGGTGGTAGCTTCCTCACGGACTGATTACTCTGACACTCTTTAAATTAAATTGACGATTCAAAAGTGCTTTTAATAAGTCTAATTGAATAAAGTTTAATTTCATTTTATTTCTATACCTGTATAATGTATATACTTGGACAGACAGACGTTGTATTGAAACTAAATTTTAATTGGATCTCGTTACCGGAAGGAATCCAGACGCCATGGAAATGGGTGTACACGTTCAATGAACGTCAATTCCATTGTGTTTTCAATGGATACTTCAATATTTTTGCTACATGCCATTAAAAACTGATCGCTTTGAATGTTCATCCGCATATTTAGGGCTTATTTCTTTCATTTCATTTGTCTAGAGGGATTGTTAAATAAAAAAAGGGTTATATTTTTATCCATTCATTGTTTTATTTAGTCCTTTTCAGCGATATCAAGTAAATTGATAGTTTGATGAATAGTATATAAAACGAACATGAGTACAGATGATAAAATGGTGACTTGATGATGATCATGAGTTTGATTCTACTACAATACCATGGATACTACAATACCGAAAGGGATGCCGAATTTGTATAAATAAAATATAATGGGGAAAAAATAGTTTACTATAGTACACGTGCATAAATGTACCTATCTGATTAACTAAGCGCCTAGAACTAGACCAACCTACCTACCTACCTACACCGTTTAGTCAAAAGGGTCGAAATTTTGACTGTTATCTCTTACATTATTTGCATTTTTGAAACCCCTATTAGACTAAGACTTCGTTGTAATTAAGAAACCCATATAAATTTTGGTGTTTGTCAAATTTGAAACCCCCTTGACGAAATTATAATCTCTATATTAAAAAATTATATGTTATAGATAAGACAATAAACAACAGAATTCGGAAGCCGTTATTAGTAAATTTTCAATAGCCTACCCTATAATTAATGTCAAATAGTTTCATTCAACGAAAATTGAACCGCGACAAATATGTAAAATCAGTTAAATATAACTCCCATAAAATATATTATCGAGATAAGAAAATGAGGGTTATCGTTTCTGGTAGCACCAGTTGGCGTCACTGTAACTGCCGTCGTTGAAAAGAATTTGTTAGTGTGACAGGAACATAAATTTAATATAATAATAATGTTGTTACGGACACGTCAGTTTATTAGGATTTTGTTTTAAATAATACGAGTATATAATAACCAAATAGATAAAATATTACATTTTTAGCTCTTCTTTTAAAGAATAATATTTATTGAGCCGCACCGTATCTGCCATAATTAATTACGAATGTCAAAATGCTTACACTAATCATGAATAATTAGTGAAGATCCGCGATGAAAAGCTCGCAAACAGTAAACATTCAGTGTCATTTGACATTTCTAGAGACCTCACTATACACTAGCGCTTTCATCTTAATACGTCCAGCGAATTCAGCTCTAAGTAATAACAAACATACACATAAAAATTTTCGCATTTATACGTATCATATTAGAGCGAATTGTAGTGTGGTTTGTAATCACTTATACATTCATTATCTTGTTACCTAAATGGCACGAAGGTTATAATCTGACCATACTATCTGGTCCAGATTTTGTGAATTGCTTTTTTGGCACAACTCTAACAGATCGTTCTAGTCAAGTATACAGCGAGTAATAGATGGATCAAAATTAAATACATAAAGATGATCTATAGGTTAGGTAGACAGCTTAACAGTTTTCTTTTTAATCTTATACAGCAAAACACACTCTATAGGACAATGGGGCCCTTAATTGTTTGTTTTGCTCACTAGAAGACCACAACAGTGACTGTCCATCAAGAGAGTATATTGTGTATACAAGTTTTAATTCAGTAACAAAAATGAACAACGTTCAATATCATATTTTGTGTTTTTGATTAAAGTGTTACCAAAATATACAAAAAGTGAGGAAAGCTGTTATAAGTTAACTTTTCAACCGACTTCAAAAAGGAGGAGGTTCTCAATTCGGCTGTATGTTTTTTTTTTAATGTTTGTTACCTCAGAACTCCGTCATTTATTAACCGATTTGGACAATTTTTGTTTTGTTTGAAAGGGTATACTTCCAGATTGGTCCCATTTAAATTTCAAAAAAAAAAATACCACCCCTAAGGGTGGAAAAACAACTAATGATGAATTTAACCTACTTCTAATTGTCATATTGACTTGAAACTTTGCAAGTATTTCTATTTCCGTCGATAGTACAGTGGTTCGGTGTTGTTGATCTGATCTGATGGCAAGGCCAGAAGGTGGATAGGTGGAACTCTTCAACGGCTGTGGGATAGAGTTATTGACTGATTTGTTGCTAACTAATAAGTTTTAAGAATAATTTACACAGGTTTTTTTATGACTGGACATATTTTTGGGAAAGGAACAACTTAATAATAATACATGCCCTTATTTCAAATATCTTGAAAATATTATAATTAATACAAAGATGAATTTATCTTTAGATCTTCCATGAAGCAGAAGATAATCTATAATAAAGTTCTAAAGTAAGAATACATCAACGTGTTTTTCTCATTCTTTCATAGAAAAATCTAGAAATGACTTAAAATATGACAAATGTTACAAGTTCTCGACGGACTTCAGCGTTTTCGCAGAATTTATGCCAGGACTTGTGCATAAATTGCAGTTTCCTATTAAATGTATCCATTCTACGTTGACACTTTATGTTAGGTGACGTCCCTAGAGGCGGTTTTAATAATTTTACTATATAGTGGAAAATTATAAAATTTAAATGGTTTGTATATTTTATCACATCAGAAATTAAAAAGTAAAAGGCTAATTAGGTATTGTGCGAAATTTTTTGAAAAAAATTGGTAGATTACGTTGGGAATAGTTAAGAAGATAGATAAAACAACACTTAGATCTGTTTAAGTCTCTTTTTATTTACTTGTGTGTTCTCGGATGTAATACTCAGATTCGAATTGTTTTTGTATTTATCAAACTAAATGGAAATATCTTTTTGGATTTTTTAAAAAAAATGTTCGATAAATATAAAATAACATAATTCTACTTTAAATTATAACAAGTAATGTGTAAATAGTTTTTATATTTTACTCACATTTACTATTGTACATATATTTATAATTTTGATACAAAATAGCTACATAAATATAAGATACAGTGGGACTTTCCACCGTCAATATAAACAGAAGCTTAAACATCAATTTTCATATCTCTGACTTTAAAAATGACAAACTTTATAAAGAAAATGAATTCTATTGGGATAAATTTTTAAGTATCTTTAGTGCTCACCTTCGTTTCTCAAGAAACTTCAAAATAAGAACATATACATATTTATTACTCCATCACACTGAAAATGGCTGGACAGATTTAGATCAAATTTGGTACACAGATAGATTATGTTCTGAAGAGAAGGCGGCCAATCTCACTGGGACTAGCCAAACGTTTTGGAGTTATTATAGTGCACTAGGTAGATAGTAGACATGTACCAACTCTTCGAGGCTCGGGACTTGAAATAGCACATAGGCTACTGAAAGACACCTAGAAACCCCTCAGACGATGCGAGAGTAAATCGCTACTAGCATAATAATTCAGGAGAAAGTGGTCAGTCAGTCAGTGTTAGAGTTTTATTAAATAAATGATTGACAATCTATACAGATAAATAAAATTGAATTGTCTATTTGTAATGTCAAAATAACAGCGTTTTACTAAATGCATGTGAAATTATATACGGTACTTATAATAAAAACTCTTTTTTTTTGTCCGTTTGTCAGTCTGTTAGTTCCGGCTAATCTCTGAACGGCTGGACTGATTTTGACGGAACTTTTCCTGGCAGATAGCTGATATTATAAGAAGTAACTTAGGCTACTTTTATTTCAGAAAAAGAATTAGCGACTCGCTTAAAAAAACGTACTTGACGCACCCAAGCGAAGCAAGGATAAGTCGCTAGTAATATAATAAATTCGTATATTCCATATTATAATAATATCATTAAAGAAACCTATTACGAACCACTCGGTCTGGCAAAGGTCCAAGCGTAGCCCCAGATGACGAGACCGACTCGTTATCGCGAGCTTGCCTTGCAAATCTTATGCTGTAATATTCATATATTACATACATTTAGCATCGATCTGCGGCTTTACGCGTATTTTTATTCTTGTTGTATACAGCATTGAATAGCATAGAAGTACTTTAGTTAACTGTGTGTCAGACAAGTAATAATTCAAATGAATATTTTTATTTTCTAATATAAATATATGGCAATACTCGTATTAACACAATTTTTTTTTATTTATAAATATAGTGATAGCAACCCTAAATAAGATCTAATAAAGTTTTAAATATTATAATTATAGCAACTTAAATTAAATAATATTTGATTATATAAATAACTTTCATGGGACAGGTGCTAATTTCCCAATTAGTTTTTGTATAAGTTTTTACAGTTTTTAGAAAACCAGTGACTCAGTTAAGTTGGTGTCTTTTGTATTTATAATAGCGCCACCTTTTGGCAACTTTTATTACTATTTAAATTTATCAAAACTCGTCCAACCCTAAGCGTGAAGGAAGAAAAAACATATACACACAAACACATAAAATTTTCCGTATTTACAATACTAGTGTGATATGATATTAGTAAATAAAATTATTTATTTTTAGGGTTCCGTAACCGAAGGATGCCAATGGGACGCTATTACTAAGTCTCCGCTGTCCGCCTGTCTGTCTGTAGCGGACTGTATTTCATGAAGCATAATAGGTAGAGAGTTTAAATTTGCACAGAGTGTGTATTTCTATTGCCGCTATAACAACACATAATAAAAAAATAAGATGGCGAATGGCCACCATGCTTTCTTATATGATGTTGCGGAACCCTTTGTGTCCGACTCGCACTTGACCGTTTTTTTTACAATTAAACATGATATAATAAAGTACTTAATGAAACTTCACTATTTTTTAATACAAAATACAAGTACATACTTATTATTTTTTAAAACAAAACAGAAGTATACTAACAAAATACGTCGGCGTAAGCCTACAAATATTTTCAGCATTCCGGTCACTGCGACCTTTGCGAACTAAATAACTTAAAGCCCTTGTCATGTGTCAAAGAGATCTCGACCCCAAAAGTTGCCAGCATTTAATATTAACTAATTTGTTTTATTTAATAGGGGAACTTCAATTACAAGGTTTTCCTTTACGAGTACGGTGCTTTGTGAGAAAAATATACATAATTTAGATTTAATTAAATGAAAATAGGGATGACTATAATAAAAATATGTTAAAAAGTAATGATAATTGCAAAAATAAACTATAGAAGACGAATTTAATTTTAGAATTTATAATTATTATCTGAAAGCCCAGTGGTAACGCGATTGATTGGGAAACTAACTGACGCGAGTTCAAATCCCGGGTCTCGCACCTGATAATCTCATGTGCGAATCATTTTCAACATGATTAAGATTTGCCTTATGTTGAAGGTAAATGTCTTGAGGAAACCTGCATACCTCAGAGAACCTAGCAAGTTTTTGAAAGACACGTGAAGTTCGTTAATCCGTCAGCTTAGCCAGCGTGGTGGATATGGCATAATCCACCTCTCACTAAAAGGAGACGGAGAGTGGGACGTTAAAGTGGTCTGACAAAAAACATCCAAACCTGGAGAAAAACTAGAGCAGTAAGCTAGTATTTAATTTAACAAATATGTAATAAACTAGCAACTCACCCTCGCTTGGCTCGGGTTCGTCTCTAGCTTGCTTCCCAATACGAACTTTTATCCCCATTTCCACCCCCTTAAGAAAGTGATTTCCAAAATAAAAGTATTCTATGTTCTTCCCAAGGTCTCAAATTATATACTTACTAAATTTCATTTAAATCGGTTCAGTAGATCCTGAGGTTACCCCATACAAACACAAACTTTTACCTCTTTATGATATTAGTACAGATAATGCGATTGCCCAGTAAATTAAGTGCACATATAAGTAAATAAATACTGTATATCCTCACGCCTTAGCAATAAATTGTCCATTTAATAAGAATTCCCCATTTTCCCGCCGGAGGTACATTTAAGAGCAGATAGAGGTCACTTAAGTAGGTCAAGTTAGTCACTTAAGATATTCACCCGATTCGGATGAAATAACAAATTTGATTATCTCTTGACGCCTCTTGTTTTGTATTTTTCATAATATTTTAAGTTTGTGTTATTTTTTAATCGACTTCAAAAAAGGAGGAGGTTCTCAATTCGTCGGAATCTTTTATTTTTTTATGTACATTTACCGATTAAACGAAGATGCCTGAATCGGTTTGGAAAATTCTTTTTTTTTGTTTGAAAGGGTATACTTTTCAGGCGGTTCTATGGTCATCAGGTCAGGATGATGAGATCCTGGAGAAATAGTGAGAACTCTTCAAATTTTATAGGCACACTTGAAGCGATTTGGGTATTTTTTTATAGTGACTATTACGTCTAAATACATTAAAATGGAAAAATAAAAACTAAAAAAAAACAATCGCGAATAGAACTTGAATTTTCAATCATTTTATACATTTAATCTGTTTTGAATGCTTGTACTTACTAGCTTTTTTGCTAACTCGAGCCTAACTTATACTTGCTATTAACTTATTCTTAGATTTACACAAATATTTGACATTTTAAATCATACTATCTTTTCCGATTTTTTTGTAGATTTATTTTGATTTTTGATTTCCAACGTTTTGAATGCTTTTCATGTCACGGGAGAGACTAGGTTTTAGACGTCCCAAAGGTCATTATATAGTTGTTACACACAGCACCTACCCAAAAAATTATGTTTGGATGCAGGTAAAAAGGTCCTACATACGAGTCCCGGTTGGCTTCAAAAATAGTTATTAAACTTTTTTGTTCAGAAAATTCTCACTA
The DNA here is from genome assembly GCA_951806755.1 of Brenthis hecate. Taxonomy (NCBI): domain Eukaryota; kingdom Metazoa; phylum Arthropoda; class Insecta; order Lepidoptera; family Nymphalidae; genus Brenthis; species Brenthis hecate. Next base: position 16,947,221 of record OX638250.1, read on the forward strand.
GTAATACTGTTGTTTTAGATTTTACGCCTAAATCACCAGAAACTCGTTAATGCAGCTCTCGTTCAGCTACCTACTCATCTTTCTAACAGATAAGTAAAAAGTTTAGAGAGCCAAACTCTATAATCTCGTAGCTTAGCATAGCATTATCTATGAAATTCTGAGTAAAGGATGATGTTTTTATCTATCTATCTATACTTCTATACTACTATTTTAAAGAGGAAAGATTTGTTTGTTTCTCTATACCGAATAAGCTCCCAAACTACTGAACCGATTTAGATGAAATTTTGTAAGAAGGTAATTTAAGACCCTGGGAAGGACATAGGATATTTTTATCCCGGAAATATCCTTTAAGGGAGTAAAAATGGGGATGAAAGTTTGTATGGGGAAGCAACTGATGAATCAAACGAATGATTTATTTTATTTGTTTTATGGATAACTAGCAGTACCTACCCGCGTTTAAACTTCCGATTGTTATCAAACTTCACAGAATCACCCGTTGGGCTAATCTGAAGATTGTCACACCAACTTTCACAATTATATCTAATAGTAGACCAAAAAATGTTTTTGAACTTTATATATTTTTCTTTGTCTTGCAGAGTTAACAAAAAAAAACATTATTCCCAGATGGGTATAGAAGACAGGTCATTCGACCGAATTTCAGAAGTCATTGGGGATTTTCGTTTTTTCCGCTTCATTTGCTCATAGTAATTTTGCGAGTCACCCGTTAATGTTCTACAAAAACGTGATGAAAGTTGACGTGCCTTTAAAAGGTTTTCGATAAGAATCCCACTTTGGACCTTGGTATTGAAAAATAACGTCTTAAAAATGAGCCAAAATTCAGGGTATCGTTATATTTTTTACTGTTATTTAAGGTTTTATTTATTTTTTTATTTCTGTTATGTCCGAAAAAGTCTATCTATTTCTCATATCCTAACAGAAAAACTCAGTAATTAAACTTGGTCCCACTCGGGTCTCGAACTCAGGATCCCCGAATCTGCAGCCGTGCACGCTAACCTCTAGACCACTTAAGCAGTGATGAAATTTAGTACACCTAAAATAATATATAGGCTACTAGGCACATAAAGACGTACTCTAGTGAAGAGCCCTTAAGTCACAAGCAGTATTATACAACGTCGCTTTTTCACCCAAGTACTAGGACTTATTTAAATAAAAACATCAATCTTACTATTCCTGTTTTAATAAAAACTGATTGGAAACAAATGGATGGTTGTTGATAAAGGAGGTCGATAATTAAAAATATTTATTAACTGGCGCTGCTTTCAGCTAGAACAACACGTTTTTTAATTAAAACTCTCGAGTGTCTTCGATGATTTACCTACAAGTTGAAATAAGTCTTTATTAATAACTAAGTATTTACTCCCGACTCCGTTCGTATTTATGTATAACTAGCGACTCAGCCTCGCTTCGCTCGGGTTCGTCCGTGGGTACGTTTTAACGGTTAGTATGACATACATATAGACAGACAGATAGACAGACAGACAAACAGATAGCCAAATATTCTAAAAACTATAGATTCGGCCTCTGTATCGACAGTAATGACTATTTCGATAAGATTTTCCAAAAAATATTTAATGTACAGATTCGACTCAGATTTTTTTTATAAGTAAAGATAGAAGATGGATTATTTTTAAATTATTATTATTTATATTGTGCATAAAATTCAAAGTTAGAGAGAAAAGTTAGTATACTTTAAACTTATAAACAGGCAAATTCCTTTTACAAATATCCTTTACTTTTACGAGAATGCTTGCAAATTTAATTTTAAATCTTAACATAAAGATATAAGGTTCTAAATAGGTGATCAAGTAATTTGCTTACTTGGTTTCACTTTTAATTAACCATTAGTCCAAGACGATAGGGTTCGATTCCCAGTCGGGCTCATATGTATCGCCAGTTAACTGGATGCTCGTTAAACCTTAATTAGCATGGATTTGTTCTGATATAAGATCGGTGAGAACGATCTTTGTTTTTGAACTCATTAGTGCAGGTATTTTTATTTTTGCATACAACTACATGTTCAAGACTTCGTCTACCGTTTTAAATATTCTAAGAATTACAATATAAATTAAAGTGTGTTAGTTTGTTTTTACTTTAAACCAGATAACAAGTGTTAACGGAATTTTTGAGAAAATAGAGCAATTTAATTGCTTTTATTTAATTTTGGGAGAATAATGCAAAGCAATTATATTTCTTATCCCGACATCTCAGTGGGATCCCTTAGAATAATAGTATTTTTCACAAAAAGATACATTATCTATTATCCTTAAAATCCCCACTTACACTAAAAAGACATGTTTACACTACAACTAACCATTACTTTAGATTTGTACAGGATTGCGAGGATTAAAGAGCTCAAAAAGGATCTTCATATCTAACATTTTACAAATAATTAAGAGATAAATGAGAGTAAGCACCTAACTAATCTGTATAAGATATTTACCAGAAAATCTATGGAAATGGGTTTATTGGTATTTCAAGCCAACCGTAACTTAAGGAACTCCGCTAATTATTATAAAGAGGCCAAATTGTTTATTTTTTCTTATTAAAATGTGTTTCTTGTCAGATATCTGAGAACTCGGACAAAAATTGCCTGTTAAGCTACTTTATCATGTTCTTTCTAAATAATTTGAAATAAAGTAATAAAATGTATAGCCTGTGCCGTGTGCACATATATATTTTTTTCTTGAATGTGTATTGTAATAATAACCTTGTCATATTTTTTTGAAGGGTTACCCCCTTCTGTGCCGTATGCACATATACTTATTTGGTTGTATCCATATTTGGTAACAAAAGTGAGTCGCAAAGATTGTTGTTCAATTGTATAAAATGTATTATTCAGTCATTCTACAACACTCAAATCATATTAAAGACACATATATTTGGATTCGCAGTTTATTCTTGCACCTCATGAGAATATATATAAATAAATTATAACATCGACAGTAAGGAAGTCCAAACACATCTAAAGACGTTTTTTTTTGCGTTGGGAAATGCGCTTAGTCATACCGCCTAAACATGTAGGTAGTCATGTGGAATTCACTGGTTAGAAAAGCCAGTAACCCACTAAAACCCAACGGAACCTTCCCCGTCTTAATGGGGCGCCCCAGGATGACTAAAGTAATCAACCACGACGACCCAAGGGCTGGCCTGCCGAAGTAGACCACCATAAAAAAGGGGGTTGCTTCTAGAGTCCACTCTGCAATTAAGGAGTACAAGGAGCATTGTACACCACCGAGACGGGCTGCCTCCAAAGTGCGTTTCTTTGCTTTGCGTCCAGCTGGATTACCGGACTATTAAGCCCACACCACGACAAGGTGCAACTTAGGGACGCACCTGAGCAAAGCTAGGGTAAATCCCTAGTAAGTTATGCAAAAATAATATATATTTTTATACATAAAATCTAATTATTTTTATAATAATCTACACACAATTAGTGCATTATATGTAGGTAATATTAAGTATAGTATCTGGGTGACCAAGCTTCACTTGGCGTTTTTCGGAAAAGATATAAAATTGCGATTTTATGGAACAGACACCTACACATAATATAGATAAACTAACAAGGCAAAACTTTATCTAAATTCAAAATTTGATCCAAATCGTCAGAGCCGTTTCCGAGATAGATACCTACATGAAATAAATTTAATTAAATTCAATAATTTCAATTCATATTATGTATATTTACGTATTTCCTTTTACCATTCAGCCATTTTCTATTTTTAGGTTACTATCTATATAGAACCACAGATACTTAAATACTTTTTACTAGAAGTTAAATATGTAAAAAGCAGTAGAAAACGACGTGTCTTTACTACGACTCATGGGAATTGATCGGGGAATCCTTTGTAATTTGCTAACGCAATAATGTTCTCATCTGGGGATACTTAACTAGGTGGTAACTTGGTAAATCAATGGAGTGTTCCAACTAACTCGTTACAGTATCGATTCATATAATCGACTACTCGCTTTTGTTAGATTCATTTTTTATCGATATTTTTTTATTTCTAATTTTGGTTTATACATAGTTTGATTATAAAAAATATATATAGTTTTTTATATAGGTATTTTGTAATGTCAGTTTTAGATTTTGTAATTTTTTTCATTGAGAATATAAGTGACCTTTTTAAATATTTTTTATTTGCATGCTAAGTTAGCATTTAATTGAGACATACGAGTACTGTGTAACACTATTTTTATACATAACTAGCATGACTCGCGGCTACGCCCGCGTTCAATCTACAAAAAAAACCTCTTTGGCTTTATGTTATACGGCGACTAACCCTCGCTTCGCTCGGGTTCCTCGCTATGTATTTATATGATATTTTTCATAACAAATACTAAAATCGCGATTAAAAAATGGGTAGGAGGGTGAAAAATACTCTACGACCTATTCTAATACCTACCAAATATACATTTTTTAAAATTAAAATCGGTTGAGTGCAACGACCAACACCGTGACACGAGATATTTATACATTGGATTATAATAAGTAACCAATGTATGTATATATATATATATATATATATATATATATATATATATATATATATATATATATATATATATATATATATATACAAGTAAGTAAGTTCTAAAACTAAAACCCGATTAAAACTTCAATATTGAAAAATCACGCTCTAAAAAGTATGAAACTTGCGTATGTTTAACGAAACGTTTGGCTCAGTTTGTAGTGACCCTACTCGCTGTGCAAGGTCACGGGTTCGAGTCCCGCTGGGGGAGTCATTTTTGTGATGAGACGAATGTTTGTACTCCAGTCATGGGTATTTAGGTATATTTCTAAAATGTATGTATTTTAAGTTATCTATGTGTAGTGTATCAACTATCTGGTATCTCTAACTTAAGCCTCGTAGCTTACCATGAAACTAGATGGTGCTGTGTGTTAATATCCCAACATATTTATTTATTTTTACTTTGTCCTAAAGGAGATTGTTAAAAAATAAATAAAGAGGTTGCTTTGGCTTTAGCTTATGATCGCTTACTACTGTTAGAATGTATTGTTTTGTTAGGGTAAGTAATTTAAAAGTTAGGTGGGAACAGATGAACATACATACATACATACATACCAGTCAAAATCGAAACCTTTCTTTTCTTTGCCGTAGTCGGGTATAAAAATAAGACTTCAATAAAAATATAGGGAAAATAACATAACGATTCTATAGCATAGCGATTCAATATTCTTCAACGATTTTATAATGACATCTTGTCTTATACTACATAACTTCTATTCCACCACTTTATTTGTCTATCAAGAATAATTGACATTGTCTTAAAAATTGTAAAAATAAAATTGAGATAGCTTTCACTCTTTATGTTACCAGAGGGCACATTAAATGTTATTCTTAATGCTATTGTACTTGGTTGTAAGGCTAAGTACAAACTAAAGATTCCTGAATTAGATATTTACCCAACACGCCGAAATCGATTAAAGCGAAATTTAATTTTAGTGGATTTCTATGGCATCCCAGAAATGCGTTAAGTAGGCATTCTAAAGAATATTCAAGTAAGTCAAAAACCAAAATATCAAATCTATGTTTTTAGATGGTCTATATTATATAGGTAAATCGAATTTGTTTTCAAAAGACATGTGAAGTCCGCTAAATCGCCCTTGACCACCCGCCCATGCCCAGAAGTGGGACGTAAAAAGGACTGAATACAAATTAAATTATTATTCGATAACGTTAAGATAGATTATTGGATGAAGGAACTTCATGATGATGAAGCTGTCTTCACTCAATGCCTGTAAGCCGCTATACTTCATCTTACACTATAAGTTGTTTTTTTTATATATGAGTACCTACATATTTTTAATACTAAATACTACGATTATACGTGTTTTTTTTGATTTGTTTATTTATAAAATTATTTTTTCCTTTTATTATTAAATGTATTGTATTTTTAAAAATAGATTTACATTCTTAAAGCTTGACGATTGATTTGAAAGATTTTTTGACTATTATGTATAAAAATAGGCTGAAAAACTGGCGGAGTCCTCTTTAAAAGAACCTTCTGTTCACTTAATATATATATATATATATATATATATATATATATATATATATATATATATATATATATATATATATATATATATAATATTATTAATAAGTTTGTGAAACCGATTGTGTGTGTGTGCTACATTAATACTTTAATCGCACAAGTTAAACTAAGATGGTCTAAATTTTGTAGTCGCCCCTTCTATAGTCAACTGGGAAATTACAGCTGGAGTTTCAACTATGACGTGAAAATTTAATAACAATGTTCTCTGTGGTTATCATTCAGAAAAGTGAAATTAATTTTTAATAGAAGCATTTTTGTTTCATATACCTATGTATGTATTAAAATATTTGAGATTGAGTTTGTTCATTGAATTTAAAGAAATACTTGGATATTACGTTTTGATCTGTCTGTGTGATAAAACTGTATTTGAAAACATTTAAACTCTTCTTCTAGGATAAAAACATTATTTTCTATAGTACTTACTTCTTCTATACATATAATAAAATTCTAACTGAGTCAAATCTGTACATTAAATATTTTTTAGAAAATCTTATTGAAATAGACATTATTATAGATATAGAGACCGAATCTATAGTTTTCAGAATTTTTGTCTGTCTGTCTGTTATCGCATCACAGAAAAACTACTGTAGGGATTTTGATGTTTGGTATGGTCATAGCTGGTTATCCGGGTCAACATATAGGATACTTTTTATCGCGTGAAAATATCTCATTTCTGAGAGAAAATACAAGAACTGGTTAGAATAAAACCACGATGATACTATATACATTTTAGCAAGGTAACTTACTAAATATGCCAAAAACTATTCAAAATTGCTTATCTTGAAAAAATATATATGAATAGCGCTATTTTATTCATTAAAAAAGTTATTTTAATGATTTTTGTATTATTTAGATATTCGACAATAGATGTCGCCATGTGTTTTGAAAATACGTAGTTTTCATTCCAAAAAGTTAATGCACAAATTAGACCTTTCTATGATTTTATTAGAATTATTATTAAATTACCCGCGGCACAGTCAGCACTGCAACAGCACAGCACTAGCACAGCAACAGTCGGGACCGTTTTCAAAATTAATAACATACAATTAATATTTTGTTGGCCGAAACAATTTCGAAATGAAAATATTTGTAAATTTTTATTGTTTAGTAAAATGCTAATGTTTGTAAATCTTTTAATGTAAAAATTGGGCAAATGCAAGTCCAACTCACGCATTATAGGGCCCGTTTAGCAAAATTCGGTTGTTTTTCTTACTCCTACGTATTTTGCTAAGTTAACACTAAAATAAATACGAATAATATTAACGGGTACACAATATAGTTCATTGTATAGACCGCAAAAATAAGTTTCTTTTAAAAAATTTTTTTAACATTTTATGGAAAATAGGCTTAAGCTTGTCGTATACCACTTCTGACACCATGTTTTAATGTTATTTTATTTGGTCTGGGTCCAGGTTTTTGATGATGAAACTCGAGCGTCCAAAAGGGGTGACTTTAACTATCTTATATTTAATCCTTACCCAGTGTTGCCACTCTATTTTATTTTTAACACACCGTATATATAAGTATACAAGAATAATAATTTGCTTTAACCAGGAATCAAATCTATATCACATGAATAAACAACAAATTGAAATGTGTAAATAAATTGAAACGAAGTTATTTTTTTACAATTTTCGGAACACAGAAATTCTAGTAACAATAACGAAAAACAAATACGCGATCGACAAGCTAAAGCTTATTTTTTATTCTCCTGCGTTTGACGGGCCTCTGTGACCCATTTTTATTTTATACTAGCAGCTCACCCTCGCTTTGTTCGGGTTCGTCCCTAGTAACATTTTAACGTTTAGTATAAACTCAGAAGTCAGATATTTTTCCGTAGTAAAATCCTATAACTTGACCCGGATAACAAGCTATTACTATACCAAATTTTATCAAAACCTGTCCAGGGGTTTTGTCGTGATGCGTTCCCAGACAGACTGACAGGCAAAAATTCTAAAAACTATAGATTCGGCCTCTGTATCAATAATGATTATTCCAAAAAATATCTAACGTACAGATTCGACTTAGAATTTTATTATATGTAAAGACCACCTTTAGTTTACAGCATGCATGTGTGTGTTTTCATTAAAGTTGATATAACTTGACACGATACTCGGTTTATATGGGTTTCGGTTTCTTTTAATATCTAACAAACTTCTTATGTAAATAAGATTGTTTATATGTATGTACGTTATGTTCGTTAGCTACTTTTTTAAAGATTTCTTGTGTGAATGTTGGTTACTCCGATATGGCTGTACAGATTTGGATAAAATTAAGTAGGTACACAGATAGACTATGACTTTTTTTATAAAGTTGGTAAATGCATTTACGCATACCACCTGCCTATATACAGGTGGTTATGTAGGATATATCGGCCAGAAATGCTAATACCCAACAGAATCATCCCCATCTTAATTGGGTTTCGCAGGATAACTTACGCATTCAACCACGACGCTCCGATTTTCCCGGCTGGCCTGCTGAGGCAAACCACAAAAACCAGGGCTACTTCCATGGTCCACCCTGCTATCAGAGAAGTACCAGGACCAACCCGCATAGTACACTGCCCACCAAAGTGGGCCACCGCCCAATATATCTCTTGGCTGCACGTCCGGCTGGATTGCCGGAGATATAATATTACCTGGAGTAAGTATAGGCTGGATACTATTTAAAAATTCTTCATTTTAAACCATGCTTACTTTAAAAAGTGCTTCCGTTAAATACCGCAAACCAATCGCAATGAGTGTGATCATCGTAAAATTTTATCTGCGAATATAACTTCTGTGAGAAGAAAATTAACAAGTGGGCGCCTTAAATTATAAAATGGGTTCTATATATAATATTATTTTATTAGAAAATATAAACAATTTAAGCTTGAAAGTCTGATTCGTTAGTAACAGGTTTGATTACATCTTGAAGCACTTGTGCTTATTTTGAAACATTGCTAGGTTATCTTATACATATAACAAAATTGCAATAAAGTCAAATTTGTACAAAGTACTTGTTTTGTTGTATAAGCATGTATTATTCCAATATACGTATATGGGTTTACGAACGCTATTACGAATTCCACTCAGATACTTTGAGCTGTTACAGCGAGAAGAAGTAACAAACACACGCACTCACTTAAAACTTTCGTTTTTATATTATAATATTAGTGTGACTTATAACATTTTTTCAACTGGACTAATATTATCTCATGTTTAAAAATCTACTATAATTCATTAAGTTTGAACGATATTGAAGATATTTTGTAAAAACTACATAGGTAGTCTTTAGTCTTCCTTAATAACTGGACTATAAAATGTCAAAAAAATCATGTCGGGCCTGTATTTTCAGGGATTAACACGTGCAGACAAACAAGGAAACTTTTCATTTTATATAGACCTATATTAGTATATAAATTTTTTTTAATAAAAAATAAAAACCGACTTCCAGACACTAAAATGCAAATGCCGATGCAAAGCAAATATAATATATACGTAAAACACATATTTACCTATTAAATATTCATATCTTAAAATACTGCCGGCTGGCACCGACTTCGAAAATATCTGATTAGGTATCTATTCTAAATAAATAAAACCGTTTATTAATTTTTTACATTCTAGTGCCTGGAAGTTGGTTTTTATTTTTCCTTTTTTAGTGTAGACGTAATAAGCGAGTAATTTGTAAGACGAAAGTTTTTTTAATTAATAACATATTCGATTAAGGAACTTATTTAAAAAAATATTTATTGTTCCTTTGAAACTAAAAAAAATCAAATCGCTTCAGGCGTCTTCGAGTAATCGGTGAACATACATAAAAAAAAGATTCCGACGAATTGAGAACCTCCTCCTTTTTGGAAGTCGGTTAAAAATTGGTGAGTCTATGCTACATGACATCATGTTGCAGCTTTTAAATCTAAAATAGATATATAAACTACGCGAGTGAAGCCGCGGGTAAAAGCAAGACAATAAATTTCAGTTATCTTTAGTCCTTCTCCATACAAACTAAAATTATACAAAAGCTTATAGAAAAGAAGTATATCGTTAGTATTAAGTAGATGATGATACTAAGAAGGTAATAGCTAATATGAATGAGATTTAAATAAAGTTGAAAATGATTTGCAGATGAGAGTATTAGAGATGAAAGGCCCGAGATTTGAACTCGCTTCAACAGTTTTCCAACTGCACGAAATACTTTATATATATTTGTTACATTTCCTTAATAAGTAAAAAAAACTTGCATCACTTAGAACCGTTTTAACCTATTTTCCTAAGGAACCCTATTAAAACGATCTGCAGCAACATAAATTTACCGGTGAACACCTTTTTGCACTTATTGCGCTGTCGTTACTGAGTTATTGAGATGTCCTCGCATGGAGGTGTTTTCATTATCTTTATGAAAGGTAGCGTTGGAAAGCAAATATTTTATTCTAGTTTTACTTGAATTTTGAGCCCTGTTCATATATTATTATATATTTATTTGAATTTTAAACGATGTAGCTTTTACTTTATAAGGAATAAATATTTGAATGTCCCATACAATTTTTCAGAGCTATCTTTAAATGGTTTTATCTAGTGTGACGTGTCACTTTCTGGTAAGTTTTAGATAAAGATGTCAATCTATAATGGCGATCGCTAATAGAAACTAAAACGATATAAGGAAATGATATATCTTACGAATAGATAATTTCTATATACTTTTCTATTATAGAACTGTGTAAAGAGATTGGTAATTGAATTGTTAATCGCTCAATCAACATTGACATTGCGTTAATCGATAAGTTGGAATTTTGCAAAAAGATCACTCCAATGACAATAGAATAAATACTCGATTTTTTTAGTCTTACGAGCGACTTACCCTCGCTTCGCTCGAGTGCGCTTAATTTTTTTTAACGGAACGGTAATTCATTTTCTAACATAAAAGTAGCCTAAGTTACTCCTCATAACATCAGCTATCTTCCACTGAAAGTTCCGTCAAAATCAGTTTAATTGCTGAGATTAGCAGAAACAAACAAATAGACAGTCAGATAAATATATATATATATATATATATATATATATATATATATATATATATATATATATATATATATATATATATTGTGTTTTTCTTTTAAGTACCATATATAATTTCATAATATATGCGTGTTGTAAAAAACTGTTATTTTCACATTACAAACAAACCTTTTTATTTGTATAGATTTCGTAATCACACAGTAGGATTTTCTTTTTTAACTTTTAGCATTCATCATCATTTTTTATTTTTTCACTGACTCATTTATTGACAACGTCACCTAAATCGCTGGTTCTTGAAGCATAAGATATTGCATAATGTTCCCTTTTGTAACTATATGTAGATAAGCGCTAGTATCGATACATGTTCGATTTAGACTTAAAAACTGGATATAAGTTAGTACGGGGCGGGGTGTCTGAGTTAAAAATATGGCAATTAGTAAATAAACTTTTATATAGGCATTTTCGATAAAAAATCTTAATGGGGCTTACTGTTTATTAACAATTAGTGACTCACCCTCGCTTCGCTCGGGTTTGTCCCTAACTACGTTTTATTTTTTTTAAACGGAACCCTAATTGTTTTTCTAAAAGAAAAGTAGCCTATGGTTCTTCCTATAACATCAGCTATCTTCCAGTGAAAGTCCTGTTAAAATCAGTCCAGCCATTTCAGAGATTATCCGGAACAAACAGACAGACAGACAAAAATTTAAAAAATTGTGTTTTTATTATAAGTACTGTATATAATTTCATATGCATTTAGTAAAACGCTGTTATTTTCACATTACAAACAGACACTTCAATTTCATTTATCTGTATAGATTAAGTACTATTTTTTTTAAACATATTACATTTAAATAACATTACGCACGGTTGAACTGTACATATATTGCTTGTGCTATCCGATTCATTATTGGTTACGTCACCGCTAAATTAGTAAGTTAGTATTGGAGCATTAATGTACACAGATCTACGTATTTTAATGACATAACTGCTTAGAGAGAATTTTAAAATTTGACCCTCTAACTTGTAAAAATGGGACCACCTGGAAAGTATACCGTTTGAAACAAAAAAAGAATTTTCCAAATCGGTTCAGGCGTCTTCGGGTGAACATATATAAAAAAAGGATTCTGACGAATTAAAAACCTCCTCCTCCTTTATGGAAATCGGTTAAAAAAACTACTACAAAGTTTATTTGATAAAATTATTTGTTATCATATGAATTGTAATATTGTACTTTCAATTAAATAGCCCAGGAAAACTGCAGCTGCATTTAAACCTAAAGTTTCCAAGACACAAACCACTGTTCCACATCTAACATTTAGGTGAATAAACATTTCGCTATCTAAATAGGTCTTAACGCGAGAATGCGGCATGCGTATGAGGAAACTCGCCCTAAGATGGATAGCGCTTATTATAGCCCCTTGTCATAATACACTGAAAAGTACCTAAAATACATATATAATAAACAGACACACAGAATAAATAGATGACCAAAAACCAAATTCTTAGGTTTTACATATTAGTATATTCTTACATTGCAGTTTTTGTATTTTTTCTCTTAAATGATATATTTTCCTGCTGTAAAAAGTCCTATCCTATATGTTGACCCGGATAACCAACTACCATCATACCAAATTTCATCAAAATCCCTCCAGTGGTTTTTCCGTGGTGCTGTAACAGACAGACAGATAGACAGACAGACAGACAGACAGACAAAAATTCTAAAAACTATAGATTCGGTCTCTGTATCGATAATAATGTCTATTATAATAAGATTTTCCAAAAAAAATTATTATAGGTATGTATAGATGTAGTATACTGTATAGTACCTTTCTTTTGTACAGGGGTTTCCTCGGAACAATGGTTAGTAATTATGAATAGGATTCATGAAATAGAGTTGGAAATTTTTAGATTCGGATGATCGGTGTTGAAAATTGCCACCGTGATCAAATTCATTACTATTTATTATTATTAGTAATGATATGTCCCTTTAAAATCCCCACTACTGGACACTGGCTATTACTGAAAACCAAAAAGTGTGATCGCAGACTTCTCAAATCTTTTCTCGTTGAATTCTCTCAAACTTGCAGATTTCATGATATTTGCTTTGTCGTACATATTAAAAATTCGCATGTGATTATACCAGAGGCTTGTAAGACTTAAATAGCTCACTCAGCCCTTCTAAGTCCATACTAATATTATAAATGTGAAAGTGTGTTTGTTTTTTGTTTGTTTGTCCTTCTTTCACGTCGAAATGTGTGACGGATTGGCATCATTGTTTGTGTGGAGATATTCAAAGGGCTGGAGAGTGACCTAGTAACTTTTTACCGCGGTAAATTATCTCATTCCCACGGGAAAACACGTGATATAATATAAAGTCTATCTATTCCATGCTAACCGTTAAAATGTATCCAGGCACGAACCTGAGCGAAGCAAGGGTGAGCTGCTAGTACTATACTATAAAAATATTTCAATTGAAGGTACTCTATACTATGCTATTTAGTGTATAGTTATGGCTAAAGGAAAGAAAATGCGAATAATTAACACTAAAGTCCAACGATATCTATCTTTATAAACCATTTAAATACCCAAGGGTCCGTAATCCTGTACTTTTTATCTGTCATTATTAAGAAGCTGTTATCAATCTTTTTGAACAGGGCAAGGACTACTCTAATTAGATTAACCCATTTCTTGAATCGCGTTAGATGTAAAGTGGTGAGATGTGGCTTTACGTAATATTATTGTTTTTGATGTTTCCTAGTAATGTCTCTAAGAATATTAGATTTTCAATGAATCAACGCTAATTAATAAGTTATCTAAGAATTTTTTTCTACTTAATGACGACACGTTTGGTTCAGTCTGTAGTAACTTGATGTGCCAGCGGTCGCGAGTTCGAGTCCCGCTAGGGGTTTTCATTTGTGTCATGAGCACGAATGTTTATACCAGAGTCATGGGTGTTTATATTTGTAATATGTTTGTATTTAAAGTTAATTATATCTGTAGTGTACTATCTGGTATCCATAACACAAATCTCGTAGCTTACCATGGAACTATGTAGATGCTGTATGTTAATGTCCCATAAATACTAAAATATCCATCTTCTTAAACGATTAGATGCTGGGAGCTTCTTAAAACTTGAGTTTAATAAAGTTTTATGCTTGTATATAATAGTACTCGAGTACTTTTACGTTATGACAAATTTTGAAAAGAATATTAAAATTTAAAAATTTTACCACTATATGATCTATCCAGAAAATTTCTTACTACGTCTCATAGCCAGAGAGAGGTAACCAAGTAAACAACCGAGTATATAAATTACATCGACTCAGTTACAAAAAGGAGATTAATGTTCCGTCAGGAAAAGGTGACTGATTCGCTTAAATTTAATAAATGCTAAGATTGTTTTTTTGGGTGAGAATGCTATTTTTATGAAAAAATCTTGAGGTTAAGTGGGGTTAAAAGGCCTCAAAATTTGCTTTGTTTCTGCTGTTGCTTGAATGTTTTTCATTCTTTTCTAAATAAACTACAAAAACTTAATGAACAATAACGTTTGAACAAATCTTCGCTCAATTTGGTCATTCTGAGATATTAGCTGTTTGTGGGCGATATTTTGATGCACAGAAATAAGTGAATCCCCTTTGTCTTTACTCTTAAATTCATATCTACATATACTAATATTATAAATGTGAAAGTTTTTGAGGATAGATGGATAGATGTTTGTTACTCTTTCACGCCCGAACGGCTAAACGGATCTGGATGAAATTTGGCACGGAGATAGACTATAATCTGGAATAGCACATAAATTACTTTTATTCCTGAAAAATACGATTACCGTGGAATAGATTTGTTTTCGTCCAGGGACGAACCGGAAGTGAAGCGAGGTTGAGTCGCTAGTAAATTATAGAACTATAATACAATATGACCGTTGATAGGTTTCTATAGAATTTTTTGGCCCGACATGGAACTTCCAGAATTTCACGGTAAAGTTGTACCAATGGATGATTATAAACTTTAACTAAAAGACAACAGTTTTCTCTGGCATCACTTAAAAATCTACCTATACCTATTGGATCTTAGTTTCTGACTACAGTGGAGAAATCTGAAGTAATGTGTAGTTTATTGTAGATATTTTATCTAATATAAAAATATCTCGTGTCTTGTGGTCGCACTCCTCCGAAACGGCTTGACAAATTTTAATATATTTTTTTTTGTATATTTGGTAGGTATGAGAATAGGTCGCAATTATTTTTCCAGCCTCGCGTTTTAGTATTTTTGTATGAATAATCTATGCATATAATAAAATTGCAACTAAGCCGAATCTGTACATAAAATATTTTTTGGAAAATCTTATTGAAATAGATATTATTATCGATACAGAGGCCAAATCTAAAGTTTTTAGAATTTTTGTTTGTCTGTTTGTTACCGCATCACAGAAAAACCGCTAGAGGGATTTTTATGAAATTTGGTATGGTGATAGCTAGTTATCCTGGTTAACATATAGGATACTTTTTACCGCAGGAAAATGTATCATATCTGTGAAAATATACAAAAACTGTAGCGTAAAACCTGAAAATTTGGTTTTTGGTCACCTGAACGCGGCGCAGCCGCGGTCAGTGCTAGTATTATATAAATACATAGCGATGAACTCGAGCGAAGCGAGGGTGAATTGCTGTATAACATAAATACAAAGAGATTTTTTCGTAGATTGAACGCGGTTGTAGCCGCGGGTTCTGCTAGTAAGTTATAAAAATTGCTGTTTTTTCGCATACATTATAAAAAGAAATATAAAGTATATATGTATAATAAGTAAATAATTTGTATTATTTTTATGTCTTAGGTTAAAACTAGAAAACAATAATTGCTTCAAATATAATTTATTCATGTGGAAAAATATTTGTAAAACTTAAAAGTACCGGCTTTGGCAAAATCTATTTGCCTAGACACAAACTTGAAATACCAAGAGAATTCCAAACAAGGAGTCTTTTCAACACTCGTCGCGTGTACGAAGCAATCGTTTTGAAGTGGCAACACTCGACTCGATACATCTGTTTCATTTGATATTGTAGCCATGGTCTAGGGTTTCCATTAAAAAATTATAAAATCTTTATGAAGAATGCTCTTTCAAAATAAAAATAAATCATATGGGATGATTTCCGGGATAAAAACTATCATATGTCCTTCCCAGGGTCTCTAACTATCTCATTAACAAATTTCATCTAAATCGGTTCAGTAGATTCGGAGCTATATTTGGTACAAACAAACAAAAAAATCTTTTCTATTTATAATATTAGTATATATTTAGTCTATGCTCATATAATATCAATCACTATGTTCTTAAAAATTCATTATGTTAATATTTTTTTATTATTGTTTTATTAATTAACACAGGTAAGTTTTAATTTTTTAAGCGGAACCCTAATTCTTTATCTTAAATAAAAGTAGCTTAAGTTACATCAGCTACCTGCCAGTGAAAGTCCCATCCAAATTAGTCCAGCTGTTTCGGAGATTAGCCGGAAAAAACAGACAGACATACAAAAAATACTAAAATTTGTGGTTTTCTACTTATAGTACCGTATTATAAAATTCATATGCATTTCATAAAAAGCTGTTGTTTGACATTACAAACAGACACTTCAATTTTATTTATCTGTATACATCATTAACACATTTTAGATTGCAATCTACGAGTATGTGCAAACGGTAGTGGTACGGCAATTACTTCTTTTCTTAAAAAAATAGAAACTATATATTTACTAATTACTAAGGTATTTAAATAAAACTAATCAAATAAAATCGAAACTTTGCTAGCACTTCTGAACGATTAATTTTTACATTTTTTGTACATTTAAGTCAAAAGTTGGTATGTGACCCTTTCATTCTCCTGTTTTAATTTTGCACTATATGGTAAACGTATACATTATATGTATGTATATGTTCCGGTCCCAGAACAAAATTTTAAACCAAAAGTATAAAGTCATACACAAATACAAATAACGTCTCCAAGTTAAATAATTGGTAACCCTAAAACCCTACCATTAGGTACTTCAAGGGCTCTTCAATGTTGAAGAGACCCAAATCCACGCATTGGTGCGTGAAGCACGACTGGGGGTTGCGATATGGAGTGGCGAAAACTCATCCCTCTTTAATTTTTTACCGTATGCCTTGGAAAAGGTTCAACTTTGAAGACGCATAAAGTAAGAGTGGTTAAAAACATAATCTATACAGATAAATAAGATTGAAGTATCTGATTGTAATATCAAAATAACAGCTTTTTACTAAATGCGTCTGAAATTATATACGGTAGGTACTTATGAGAAAAACACGTTTTTTTTATTTTTGTCTATCTGACAGTTAATTCGTCCGTCAGTCTGTCTGATTGTTCCGACTTATCTCCGAAACGGCTGGACTGATTTGGATGGGACTTTCACTGGCAGACTACTTTTATTTTAAAAAAATATTTAGGGTTCCGCGCAAAAAAACTATAACGTACCTAGAGATGAACCCGAGTGAAGCGAGAGTAAGTCGCAAGTATAATATATTTTTAACCGACCTCCAAAAAGGAGGAGATTATTAATTCGTCGGAACCTTTTTTTTATGTATGTTCACTGATTACTCGAAGACGCCTGAATCTATTTGGAATGTTATTTGTTTCAACAAGCAAATCTAATATATTTAAATACGTTAAACACATATTTATCTATTAGATATTCATATCTTAAAATATTGTCGGCTGGCACCGACTTCGAAAATATCTGATTAGGTATCTATTCTAAATGAAAACCCCCGTTTTCTTATTATTTACATTTTAGTGTCTGGAAGTCTGTTTTTTTTAAGTTTTTATCTCAACTCATAACACTAACAAAAAAGTATTCAATAGTTAGCCAAATGATTTTTAATTAAGCATCGTATTCTTAGATGGCTAATTCTGGAGTCTGTAGACGTCTTGCACAAATGAGCATCTGTTCGCAATTACACTGATATATTATTTACAAGGACAAATCGAATGATTAGTTTCAGTCTAACACTATATAAATACTGGTACGGTTAGTATTTTTTTAGCCTAACTTGTAGCCTATTTTGTGTCTGCCTCAGTGGTGTAGTAGCTAGCATATACGGCTGCATACCCGGAGGTCCTGGGTTCGAATCCCGGGTCGGGCCAAGTTTAATTATTGAGTCTTTCTGTATAGTAAGCCCGGAGTTGGGAAGTTGGCGGTGTTTCACCCCTGTGCCTCGGAGAGCACGTAAAGCCGTTTGTCCTGCGCCTTCTCTCACTGGGCGTGTCGAGCAGTCGTCCCACCGGAGTATGAGAGTGGCAGGAATAGAGACTGCACGTTGTGTCTGCGCGAACACTTGTGCACTATAATATCTCCTGCGCAGTTGGCTAGTCTCAATGAGATTGGCCGCCGTGACCGGAATCGATCAGGAGGACATTATGATTATTTTTTTAGATATTTAGGATTTATATCTCTAGGTATATATATGCTCTTATTGATATTTGTTTTAAATTGTAATTAATAAATTACTTTGACCAAATTACTTCAAACGTTTTTCATTCATTCATATTTAAGGATGAAATTTTTCGTGAAATTTGTATAGGTAAACTAATTCAATACCAAAATAATCGAAAGTAAACAATAAATATATTTCGTAGCATACACTTAAAAAGAAATTTACAATCCAATTAAGTTCAAAGTAATCTCACAAGTGACTGAGTGGCTTTGAATCAATACGTTTACGAGTAATAAAATTAATCGTGGTTATTACAGGGTAGTTTGCTCGTTCGATTCTGTTACGATGCAAATATTTATATCGATCCTATAAACTTAACTAGTAACTACTTAACTAACAATGAGACGTAGAGAACCCTCAACTATTGAATGATTACGTGTTAGTACCCCTAAATATTTACTAACCGAACTAGCGACTCACCCTCGCTCCCCTTGGGTTCGTCCCTAGTTACGTTTTAACGTTTAGTATCTCAGAGATGAGATATTTTCCCGCAGTAAAACGTATTCTATATGTTAACCCGGATAACTAGCTATCATCATAGCAAATTTCATCAAAATATATCCAGTGGTATTCCCGTGATTTGGTAACAGAGAGCTAGACAGACAGACAAAAATTCTAAAAACTATAGATTCGGCCTCTGTACCGATAATAAAGTCTATTTCAATAAGATTTTCCACAAAGTATTTAATGTACAGATTCGGCTTAGTTGCAATTTTATTATACATATGTATAGATTTGAATGTATGTGATATGTACGAACGAGTATGTAAGGAATTTTCTCCATGAGTTTGTATTAAACCATTCAGGCACTGTAAATCTGATTTATAGAAACCGAGATCATCATTTATATTATATATTAATCTATAAAGAAAAAGTACACTTTAAAATTGTTATTTTTCATTATAATTTCCCTTAACCTTGTTTTACTCATTAATTGTTATTTCATTAATATGTTATGGAAATCAAACCTACGATCATTTTAATTTGAGAAAATGTGCTAAAAATAGCAATACATTGTAAAAGTTTAGTTTAAACATTTAATTTTGAAGAGAAAATAAGTTAAAATATAGTTACTAGTTAGTGCTGTCATTAATCTCGTATTGACGATTTGTTTGGAATTTAACGGTCAGTTAAAAAGATATATTACCCAAAAGCACTCCATTTTGTTAATCGAGTGGTTGTAATTACATTTATTTTAATCACTAATTACATTTCCACTTGCTTCACTCTTAACCACATATCGTGTTAAAAAAAAACTTATAAAAAAATCTATTGCTGTTCGTTAGTCCCGCTAAAACTCAAAAACAGCTGGACCGATTAGAATAATTCTGTTTTGTTTTGTTGAGGGTGTGTCAGGGGTACTTTACGTATAAAAAATAGGGAAAACCAAAAAAAAGAACAGCTAGAATATCGAAAAGTTCATAACTGTTTATTTTGTACCTATGTACCTATAGGTATATAGTCTATCTATTGCATACTAACCGTTAAAACGTAACTAGGGATGAACCTGAGCGAAGCTAGTATGAGTCACTTGTACAATAATATAATAATAGATTATTCCTAATATTATAAAAAAATTAAATACATATCGTATTCAGCCATTTTTAACGTCCCATTGCTGGGCACAGGCCTCCCTTCAATACGATGGGGAAGTTTTTATATCCAAACCCATTTGCTTTTGAATACGTTAAAAAATTGCAAATGTATGTATAGTGCATACATTAGATTATTATTTCCTTCTAAGGCTATTTAAAGCGTCTCATAAGTCATTTTCAATTAAATTCAATAAATTGTGCTTTTGAATTTTCGGCGTTTATTGGTTGCCTGCACTGTTAAGATTATGGGATGACGTCAGTATAATATGAGACTACTGTTACGGAATATTGGAAATTGCTCAAATATTTTCTTTCCTCAAATGTTTGGAAGCATTGGTTTGAAATAATATATTTATAAGAATTATAATTAAATCTATACTAATACTATAAATCGGCAGAGTTTGTTTGTTTGTAAGCTTGCTTGAACGCTTTAATCTCAAGAACTACTAATCCGATTTGGAAAATTCTTTTTGCATTACATAGCCCGTTTATTGAGGAAGGCTTATAGGCTATATAGTATATATCATCATGCCAAGCATCATGAGCAGTAATCATAAATCTCAACAAATTGGGCACTCTATCATACATTAATTATTATTAATAGCATAAAGCCAGAGTTCTTTTTGTAGTCTTAGAGCGAGCGAAGCCGCGGGTTCTGCTAGTGTTTTATATGTAGTTTCAGAATTAAAATAGTAAATTTTAACACATAATAATAATTTATATTGAAAATATCAAATATTAATGTAGCTCTTAGATTTGCTCGAATATTTTCAACAAATCGACAATTTAAACAATTTTTCGGATTTATTTGCTGATTTATTTTCATGCTTTACAGCAATCATGATGACAGAGATGACTAAGGTTTTTGAGTCATATTTAATATTATAGATACATATAATCATTTAGAAAATACAAAGGAATGGCACCGGAGGTATCTTAGAATATTAAAAAAATATTATAAACAAAATATAAAAAAATGTCTTTTTTCAGAAAAAAAAACACCTATACATATTACATGTAGATAAATTTTAAAAGCAAAATCTTATCTTAATACAAAATTTGATTAAAATCGTTAGAGCCGTTGTCGAGATACACGAAATGAATTTGTATATATTCAAGAATTGCTCGTTTTAATTTCAAACAAATATTGCTTAAACGAATTTATTTCGTTATATTCTCTTTTATAAATGTTGTTTAGCTTATTTTCAGTGCTCTAGATGTGAGCAGAGTGGCGCAGTGGAAGCGTGCTGGGCCCATAACCCAGAGGTCCGTGGATCGAAACCACGCTCTGCTAACTTCGTAAAGTCTTCTTCGTTTTTATTGTATCTATACAAAAAATATATTAAACTAATATTATATTATACACTAGCAATTCCCGCGGCTCCACCTGCGTTCAGAGGATCGAAAATCAAAATCGTATGTTTTATTTTGACTGTATTAGCCGTAAAACTGAATGTTGAGTAGAATAAAGTGGTATTTATTAAAAAATAAGCAAACACAAAATATCTCCGGTTCATTTTAAGCGAGTTTCTTCTTAAATAGACTTCTTTCATGTAAGTTTCATTACTGAATTAAAATTTTAATATTGTGAAGACGTAAATAAACAAACAATACGTAAGTAAAAATTAAACAGTAGGCCAAGCACGGACACTTACGAAAAAGAATATTTGTCGTCTTCGAGAATATTTTGTATAGAAATTTGTACAGCGCCCCTACCGTAGAGTAGCAGAAACGAAACCTTTCGTATTGCAGTCGTAGCGATATCGTGTCGAATTTTCATACATTTAAGTCAAAATTAGATGCACGTTTATTTGGTAAAATAGAACCGTTGATGTGCGAATTGGACTGGCGCTTTCAATTTCTTTTCATTTGAAAATAGCGATAATGATAATCTATACATATAATAAAATTGTAACTAAGCTGAATCTGTACATTAAATATTTTTGGGAAAATCTTATTGAAATAAACATTATTATCGATACAGAGGCCGAATCTATAGTTTTTAGAATTTTTGTCTGACTGTCTGTTACCGCATCACAGAAAAACCACTTGAGGGATTTTGATGAAATTTGGTATGGTGATAGCTGGTTATCCGGGTCAACATATAGGATACTTTTTATCGCAAGAAAATATCTAATTTTTGAGAAAAAAAGCAAAAACTGCAATGTAAGAGCATATACTAATCTATAAATATTAAGAATTTGGTTGTTGGTCATCTCAATGCGGGTGGAGCCGCGGGCAATGCTAGTAATTTTAATAAGATTATAGAATGGTCATATCTGTGCATATATTTTTTAGAATTAATATTACGTGTTTTAAAAACACATGGCGACATCTAGTGACCAGAATCCATCCAGTAGTATGTGTGTGATGCGGTCACAGACAAATAGACAAATATTTTAAAAACTGTAGATTTGTCCTCTGTATCTATAATAATGATTATTTCAATAAGATTTTCCAAAAAAATATTTAATGTACAGATTCGGCTCAGATACAATTTTATGATATGCAATGATGATGATGATAATTTTAATTGTTATGGTTATAGTTTCATTGACAATCTATACTTCTATACTAATGTTATAAATGCGAATGTTTGTGAGGATGTTTGTTACTCTTTCACGCAACAACTACTGAATGGATTTCAATGAAACTTTGCAATAATATATAACTCATACATCAGAATAACACATAGGCTACTTTTATTTGACGACACGTTTGGCTCAGTTGGTAGTGACCCTATTTGACGTGCTAGCGGTCGCAGGTTCGAGTCCCGTGGGGGCATTCATTTGTGTGATGAGCACGAATGTTTGTACTCTAGTCATGGGTGTTTATATTTATAATATGTATGTATTTAAAGTTATATATGTGTAGTGTATCAACTATCTGGTATCCATAACACAAGCCTCGTAGCTTACCATGGAACTAGATGGCGCTGTGTGTTAATGTCCCAACATTTATTATTATTTATTATTATTATTATCCCGGAAAATGTACGGTTACCGTGGGACAGATTTGTTTTTGTTTTCCTAGAGGCATACCCGAGCGGATCGGGGGTGAGGCGCTAGTACTAAATAATTTATTTAAAAAAAGAACATAATATTACAAACGATGTATTAAAATTGTATTACCATTTTAAGTAAAAAAAAATCGGGCGGGGCGGGGCTGTGTCGGGGCACAGCGCCATTGGTTTAACGTGAAACTTTTACTCGTATTTCAGCGAGTCTCTTTTAGTGTTAAGCATTGGAATGAAAACAAAATTTACTTCGTCCTAATTGTTTTAATATTATACTAACACAGAATAGGTAGTATATATAAAGTTCTTTCGATTAATATTTCACAACAGTTTTTATATATTAGATGTTTCACGTCAAAACAAGCTAACTTTAGGCGATTTAAACTAAAGTTTTTAAAATCAAGACTAGAATAGGTTTTGTAATATAATATTAAGTTTACGTATATATGTAACCGGTTTGATCCAGCTAGTTCCAGTTTAAAGCAACAAAGTACGAGTAAATCAACAAGACAGCGATCACTCAGGTAAGGAGTAACTATGTGACGTAATACTTGTAAAACTTATAAAAGATATGAAACTGAAGTTCAGCTCGGTTCCTCGAAATATTGAATATATTGGGTAGAGAAATCAGTGTAACCGTTTAGTGAGTGGTTAGTTGCGAGTTCGGTTTTCGGGCTAGGTAACTTTTAAGGTTCACTGGTGACTTTTACTTTTTATGATCATAATTAAACAGCACCGGTGAGAGATCTGATGCAGGAGCTATGACTTTACGTGCTCTCCGAGGCATGGACGTGTAACATTGGGCTGTCACTGATAACCATATATACCTGGCCTTCAGAACTTTAGCCTATGTGTGTTAGCAACTAGCTAAAAGAGGAAGTCAAAAACAGCACCTCAATATCTATGTAAGTTATTAGTTTAGAACGTATATAGGTGCTACGAAATTCTTTTGAAAAACATAGAGCACTCCTACACTCTGTACGTAGAAAAATATTGGATTATTTTGAATGAGTGCAGGGTATGCAGTATATAAGACGGGATTAGCTGCTGGCCTCCGTGCCTCATCTCCCGACAAATGATGGAATTTTAGTAAGATGGATCGGTTCTCTTTGAAATACCGTCAGAAGAATAAGCTGTTATTAAAAATATTATCATTTTTTTGTCAATTTTTTTAAAGTTTATTATTAATTTAGGTATGTTTAGATGTCTTACATTAGCTGAGTAAGAGTATCTGTATCTATACTAAATTTCATCCATATTCGCTCAGCCGTTTTAGCGTGAAAGTGTTACATACATACACACATACACACTTAAATATATATAATAGTAGTCAGATTTATCTTTTTGTAAGTTTTAATCTTATATTCACTCATATGGTATTACTTACATATATACGGTACGAGCATTTCACCCTCGCTTCTCTCGAGTTCGTTCTTAGGTTGATTCCCGAATTCATCCCCTTAAGGGCTGATTTCCGGGATAAAAACTATTCTATATCCTATATCCTTCCCAGAGTCTCAAACTATTTTCTTACTAAATTCGGTTCAATAGTTTCGGAGCTTGTTTGGTACAAATAAACAACCAAAAAAATCTTTCCACTTTATAATATTAGTACAGATAAGAACTAAATACCTTTTAGTTAATATTGCAGAATCGAGTCAAGTCAAAAATATAATTAGAGGTTGTTGTATTTTGCACACCATATTTACTTAGCGGATGTTCAATGAAAACAGAGTTCTCTCAATTTTCCGTCGTAATGGAAAAAAATATTTTGAAGAAGCAACCTTTTCGATTTAATTCATTTTCAAATATATTTGCTGTATCATTTGCTTTAATGTTTGTGACTTTTAAATTGAATTTAGTTTTCTCTCCTTTCTTTGAGTTTTATTTAAAACTAGGGGTTTTAGAAAAAGAACTTGGCATTCATTTTGTGATGACGAGCACGAAGCACGAATGTTTGTATTCCAGTCATGGGTGCTTATATTTATAATATGTATGAGTAGTGTATTTACTATCTGGTGTCCATAACACAAGCCTCGTAGTTTACCATGGAACTGGATGGTGCTGTGTGTTAATGTCGCAACATATTTATTAACTTTTTATTTATATAATAAAAAAAATGCCGTTTGTTGGTACATACACTTAAGAACAGCTGGAACTACTTGGCTATTAATACAACTTTTTTAATTGGAAAAATACTTATCCCGTAAAATTGGGGAGACTGAAAAAGCATTTTTCTTTACAATTTTTAAACCAAAGATCATATAAATTATTGAAATTTGCACAGCTCAAACTTTCGAATCATCTACATTCTAGTTAAAAATAAAACGATGGTAAATGTATATCTTAATAAATAACAATTATTAGTACTGCCAGTACAAACATTTTTTGTACTATTTTTGTTCTCTAAACATAATACTCAGGAACACGATGCGATCGATAGCGATTGTGTGTGAGTGTTATTCAGTGAATATTCTCGTATAAGTTTTCGCAGAACAGGGTTCCAATCTAATGTGTTCCGAGAACATCCTATTTGATTTCAATGTATACAACCTGGCTTAAGAAATCAAACAATGCGAGTTAATTTAAACAAAACATACAACAAATGTCTCTGAGTGTAATAGTAAGTACTTATTATAGATCCAATCATTAAAAGCAAATACGTTTCCATAGAAACTGATCCATATTAAGTTTTCCACTATAAAGGATCATTTAGAAAGTTGACTTTAGTCTTTACTAGCGACTTTCCCTCGTTTCTCACGGGTGCGTCGTTATTGTTACACTATACATATTTATATTTTTAATACTTACACTTTAAATACATTCATATTATAAATATAAATACCCATGACTGGAGTACAAACATCCATACTCATCCCATAAATGAATGCCCCCAACGGGACTCGAACCCACGACCGCTGGCACAGCATTAGGGTTACTACAAACTGAACTAAACGTGCCGTAGTTCAGAGTCTATCTGTTCAATTTCATCCAAATCTATTCAGCCGTCTCAGCGTGACGACGTAACAAACATACACACAGACATACAAACATACCATATGTACTTGCTCGTACTAACTATCCAATTTATGACTAGGTATATTAGTCCGATTAACACAAACATTTACGTCGTAAAGGAATCGAACTAACAACACAGTAAGTTTACTAAACCATCTTCGAAACCCTTCGTCAGTTCGATGGTTATCTAAATTCGTTTTACCATTTTGATAAACGCTGTCGCGTCCAGATCCTACAAGACAATGATAGAAATTTTCATTGAGCTGTTTATTTGCTGAGGAAAATAGGGAAGAAGGGTGTATATCACACCGAGTTGTATATTTGAAGCTTGAATACACTATAATCATATTTTTGCTTATAATATTTATATTTATTTGCGGTGGTAATTCGATTCGATTTTAAGCATAGGCACATGTCCCCCCGATGTGTGTTTGATGGGCGGTGTACCATGCGGGTTGCTTCTGGTACTTCTCTGACAGCAGAGTGGACCGTGGGAGCAACCCTCTGGCTATGTGGTCTGTTTCAGCAGATCTTCCGTTGGGGCTCCGTGGTTTAGTGCGTAAGCAATCCTGCGATGCTCCGTTAAGACGTGGGTGGTTCTGTTGGGTTTTAATAGGTAGTACTGGCTTTTCTGGTCGGTGAGTCCCACATAACCACCTGTAAATATACAAATGAAGTAAGTAAATGCATTTCCCAACATTAAAAAAATGTTTATATGAACATCATAAAGATAGGCCCACGATGTTCTTTGGATTAAGAAATGGCTTTCATTTAATATTACCTACCGAGATCGAGCCGAGCCAAAATGTTCATCGAGTTTCTATTAAATTAACGATAACATAATAATAATAAAAACAAGTAAAAGCATTACACTTTCTTCTTCATAGCAGAAAATAATAAAAGTATTAATTATTTTTTACATAATGTAAAATTGCTCATGCTTAATGGTTAAATTTCATCTAGATCAAACCTCTGAACCTAAAAGGCTAAAATGTATTCATTGGTACTTAGAAAGACCATTCACAAATCACCATTAAAAAAGGGTTTATTGGTGGCTATTTTATAGCAAAGTACGTGTTTTTATAAATAAGCAGACTTCTGTATATATAAAAAACAACGGTGTAACAGCATCCAAGGCAAATACTAAAAAAATAAGCCATGACGAGGAAAACTTTGTTTTTGTACTCCTTATCGACTTGGATATTTTCTATGCGGGTTAAGAACGATATATACGCAAATTATTATTTGTTTTGGTTGTTTTACCGACTACTCAGCGTTTAGGGGCCAGCCAATTGACCTAATAATACAATACAAAATGCTTTTGTATCTATAACTGTAATAATTATTTGTTGAGTGTTAATGTCCCAACATATTTATTTATATTATTTTAAATCACTTTAAAATTTATTATTCTACTCTTTATGAGGGTTTTATTTCTTAAAATGTACATAGAACCAACCTTAACATATAATCTATTAAGGTATACATATACATAAATAGGCAAAGACAAAACTGTTCAATACCTTTTTCTCCTGTTTGTCAAGCATCAGGTTGCTATTTTTAAGATCACGTCCAATTTAATGCTTACTTCTTTAACTACCAGAAGGGATATTAAGAAGATTTACAAGCAACGCCGCGTCTTATCATCAGTTTAATAAACGAGTATAACTTACTGTAATGGTCTACTTGAATGTACTTTGGGAAAATTTAAAAGTTTGCTTATATCTTTTTAAAAATTTCTGCTACGTGACCGATAAAGGTGGGGTAAGTTGTAAGGGGCCTTTTTAATGACGAAAAAAGAACGTAGGAAGAACGTGCGCAGTAAGCTTACTAATTTTTTTTTAATAACTTTATAATATTTTAAAAAAATTTGGTACCATTTCTTGTACTGGAATAAAAGCTATAACATATATTTTGGTCTATAATTGTGCAAAAATCGACTGTTTCGTGCATACACAATATGAAAGAAGAAGACAGAGACAAACTTTTTTTTTATTTTCAAGCACTAATCCCATATGATTTCTCATTGGCGATATGAACAGAAGCTTCAATAAACGCATATTCCATGGAAACTTCTATTGTCTAAATAATGACCACCTTCAAACAATCCCTTTAAAAGATTGTATCGTTAAAATTCCTTCCATGGTCACTTTTGTTACAAGTAATACATGCAGCTCTTCTGAAAATGTTAAAGCTTCTACACCCCACTATCCCAGCAGTGCGTGGTCTGTAGGTATCCGGTCAGTGGAAGAAATTAACATTATTATTAATTTTAGACAATATTGAAAATAAATATTTTTAATATATTAGAAATGTATACCAACTTATATTTTTACAAGCTTATATTTAATTTGCAATGTTTGTATGTTTGTTCGGGTCAAATCTTGCAACTGAATTTTAAAAACGGCATCATACCGCGTCTGACACGAACCTATAACAAATATTACAGCGACTTAGACATATTTAATCTCTCTAAACACGCTCTTAAAAAAAAATGAAAATGCTTAATGTCTTCATATACCCATAATCTATATAAATAGGTGTACATAACTGTAAATATATCCGTAATTACCATAGACCTGCACAGTTACACATAACACAGAAACACACATATACTCACAAATATACACACACACACAAACGCATGCACACACACACACACACACACGCACACGCACACGCACACGCACACGCACACACACACACACACACACACATACGTACGTACACACCCGCACATACACGTAAACACATTATGTTTGATGTGCATATCAGTAGTATAATCAATTTAATTTATTCAGACTTTTTTTTCCTTTATTACTCTGTACTCTGTTGTCGAATACATACACTATTGTATCTAATAGAGTAATCTAATCTTGGCCATATTTATTAATAACTTTGTGCTCTAACTATATATCAACAATTTTATAACGCTGTAAGATTACCAATAAATAAATAAATAAATAAAGCAGTTATCCACAACTGATTGATCTGAAATTTTGCATACATATTTAGTTTAGACGAAGGAAAAAGGTTTCCTGAGAAGAATACGAATATTAAATAAGTACTTAAAAATAAAAAATAAATATTTAAATTAAAACAAACCCATTTATTACATTACACAATTTATACGATATAAGATTAAGTTCGCAACATCTTAAAATTAAACATATATAAGGAGCTGCATATATCTTCAAGCTAAGCGATGTCTTTACATCTCTTTGAGCATATGAAATGAAATATATGTAAATAGCTTTTAATATTTTAAACTTGCATTAAAACTGTTTCAGATATTTTATGAGCAAATTTAAAATTCATTGTCCCTTGTTTAAAAATATATGTTATTATTCATCTATACATATAATAAAATTGTAACTAAGCTGAATCTGTATATTAAATATTTTTTGGAAAATCTTGTTGATAATGTTTATTACATTATCATCGATACAGAGGTCCAATCTATAATTTTTTGAATTTTCGTCTGTCTGTCTGTCTGTTACCGCATCACAGAAAAACCACAGGAGGGATTTTGATGAAATTTAGTATGGTGATAGCTCGTTATCCGGGTCAACGTATAGGATACTTTTTATCACGGGAAAAAGTCGCATTTCTGAGAAAAAATACAAAAATGTAATGTAAGAGTATACTAATATGTAAAACCTAAGAATTTGGTTTTTGGTTATCTGAACACGGGCGGAGCCGCGGGCAATGCTAGTATTATATATATACGTGAAAAATTCACTAATATTCTTTATAGAAGATAATGTGGACAAAAGTGAAGTTATCTGTAACAATCTACACCAATAAACTATCTATCTATAGTTTTCTGTACTTAGAACATTAACTCTTGTTATGTGCTATTCCTATAGCTAGTAAGAAATAATATTCTCCCAACCGAATGCTTACATTAGTGTTGACTTAGTCTAACCAATATCAATTGTAGAAAGTCAACTTCTCGAAGAGGAGTGCAAAAGAACAACTTTACTAGAATCCTTTTAAATGCAGTTAATCAGGTTGGGATATTGTACTACAAAAAGTAACTGAATGACGTGTGGTGTATAGTAAGGTATAGTAAGTCCAAGCCAAATAACGATAGGCTGTTAGAATCTCATAAAAACTACTAGCAGAACCCGCGGCTATGCCCGCGTTCAATCTACAGAAAAAACTCTTTGGGTTTATGTTATACTCACCCTCTATGTATTTTTATAATAATGTTCATACAAAAATACTAAAATACCGATTAAAAATAGTGGGTGGGAGGGTGAAAAACGACTTAACGGCCTATTCTATATACAAAAAAAAATTAAAATCGGTGAGCCGCTTCGGAGAAGTGCGACCACAAACATGAAACACCATGAAACGTACTTATATATTAGATGAGATTGAAAAGTGGGGTGGCATGATATTACTTTCTCTTTTCATTAAATCTTATCTTACAATTCTTCACTTAAAATAAGAGTAGTTAAATACGTCTGTTAACTCAACTCGTGTGTCAGTCAAATGCCTGCGTATGACAGTTCTTGTCGGACTTTAAATGAAAGCTTCTATTTAAATCAAAATTATACCATGATTGAACGAATTTTTGTTACACGAATGTGTCTTATTACAATAGTATGTTATTAATTAAAAATTGTTACGTGTAAGTTTTATACCTATTGAATACTAGCAAGTCAAACTCGCTTCACTCGGGTTCGTCCCTAGTGGAAAACAAAAATAAATCTAACCCACGGGAACCGTACACTTTTCGGGGATAAAAAATTACCTATGTGTTATTCCAGACTATAATCTATCTCAGTGCCAAATTTTTTCAAGATCCATTCAGCCGTTCTGGCGTGATTAACAAACATCCATCCAAACTTTCACATTTATAATATTAATGGGATTTATTGACAAAAAAAAAGTATATATAGGAACTATAATAATATGTAGATTTACAATATTACAATGTTTTTTTATAGAAATCTAAAACCTTTATACCTATTTTTCTAACGTTGGGAAATGCATTAACGAGTGCTACATGCTTGTATACATGATAAATAGATATTGAGCCACAGCTAACCTAACAAAATATTAACTTCTCCCAATCTCGTATTTCCAAATGCCTTATTTGAAACCCTAAACAAATTCTATTACCCAGGAACTTTAGAATTTTATAATCCTATTGTGTACTTATGAAATAATGAAAAAATAACTATAAAGATAATAATATTTCCATGGTGAAAAAATACTCCAAGTCCAATAAAAGTCCTCAAAAACAGCATTACTACTAAAATATCATACAATTTTGAAATTCAATTCATTAGAACAATTTTTCGTTTCATTATTGTTCAAATATTTACACACAATTTCATCGGTTCCCGCAAAAATCTTTGATTAGGTTCGTTAAACTATAACAGGCTCGAAATTTTAGCCCAATCAAGTTCAATCTAAATAGCAAATAGAATAAGCTTTGGTTAGCTCTTTTTATACAATGGTTATAGTAACGAGTTCTATATACTCTTAGTAGTGTTTATATATTTTTTTCATTTTTGCATATAGGGAAATCTATAATTTTGTTTAATAAATGATATAGTCATATTAAATATATATATATATATATATATATATATATATATATATATAATATATATATATATATATATATATATATATATATATATATATATACATTTTTAAAATAAAATAAGAGAACGAAATCTCGTAATTGCTTCGAGGTTTAATTATTAACAACTAGCGAATCAGCCTCCCATCGCTCGAGTTCAACCCTAGGTAATGTACCTAGTGACGAACCCGAGCTTACCGGTTAGTACGGAATAGATAGACTATATATTATATGATATATACCCTATAGCATTCCTCAATAAATGGGCTATATAATTCAAAAAGAATTTTTCGATTAGTAGTTCTTAAGGTTAGCGCGTTCAAACAAACAAACTCTGCCTCTTTATAATACTAGTATAGATTAGTTTCATCTCACATTTTCAGCGTTGTATGAACGGGCTTGCTTGACTTAATACACTCCCAATGGAATTAAAATTAAATCATTATATTCAATTTGTGGAAATTCTTGCAGATTTTCACTATCCACAGTTATAATTTGAAACTTGGTTTTCTATAGAAGTTACTTTGTTCCACAAAACATTTTTCTCAAATGAGAGGTATGTCATTTAAAGACACTTGCCATGAATTGCACTCAACTTGCCATCGCTAAAATTAGTCTATGTTACTTTACGCCCATAAGCACTCTTTCTAGAACAAAATCAAAATACATGATAGAATGACATACTAACAATCACACTTTTGCGTTCATCTATCTATGCATATAATAAAATTCTAACTGAATCGAGTTCGTACATTACATAAATATTTTTTGAAAAATCTAAATGAAATAGTTTTTATTATCGATACAGAGGCCGAATCTATAGTTTTCAGAATTTTTGTCTGTCTAGGAACTCATCACATGAAAACCACTAGACAGATTTTGATGTGGTATGATGATAGCTAGTTATCCGGGTGAAAATATAGGATACTTTTTACTACAGTAAAATATTCTCATCTCTAGGAAATCTAAATCAAACGTTATTATAAAGGATGAACAATGAAACTTTCATTTCGACCAAAGCGTTGAAACCCGAAGATATGAAATGATTTAATAAACACCGCAATTAAGTAAAAGCAAAAAGTATGCAGATTTTTCGGTATAAAATTATGCCGCAAATTTTCAATTGCAAATTTGAATGGCAAATTGAAGTGGGATGTCACCACGCCATGTGCGTGTAAAACAATTATTCATTCACACGCCTAAAAAGTTAAATGAAAAAAAATTTTCAAGTACTTGCAAATCGAGCCACGATTCATAATTGATAGCTTTTGTATTATTTATTCTTTAAACTAGCTTTTGTTCGCGGTTGCACGCGATTATTTCTTTGAAACTACGAAATATATAATATTATAATATGAGATGAGCAATTTTTATATATAAGTTATATATGTATATAAGTTTATTTCGTGTATCTCAGAAACGGCTCTAGCATTTGGGATCTAACATACGGTTTGCTTGTTAATTTCAACTATATAGGTATATTTTCTGAATAAAAGCAGTTTTTCCGAACAAAAAAGTTTTAAGTCAGTTACCTATCACTTAATATTCTGCTTTACGCGCAGTTTATATAGTAAAAAAATCCTTAATATTACTGGTAGCAAGTAATATTAAAGTAAGTGGTAACGCGCTCGCTTGGGAAACCGAGTGAAGCGGGTTCAAATTCAGGGTCTCGCAGCTCTGATATTTTCATGTACGAATCATTTCCAACATGATTACCATTTGTCTTACGGCGAAGGAAAACATTGTGAGGAAACCTGCATGTCTGAGAGAACCTAGCAAGTTTTCGAAAGACATGTGAAGTCCGCCAACCCGCACTTTGCCATCGTGGTAGACTGCGACCTGATCCTCCTCGTATTAAGGGAGGCCCACGCCCAGCAGTGTGATGTTAAATAGGGCTGAATGCACTAGCAGTTCCGGAGATTAGCACCTTTAAACAAACAAACTATTCGTTTTATAATTCTGTTCTATTTAAAAGCGTTGCCACCATAACTTATACGTCCCCGTAAAACGTGTTTAGGGTTGTATCACCATGAATGTGGTGTTATTCATGTGTTTTGTATAGGAATGGTCTATTGTTTAGAATCGTTGATCTCTATAAATTACTAGTTGTTTAGTTTGGGAAATCAGTTAAAACGAAAATTAGTTATCGGTTTCAAATAATATGTTTATTTATGGAACAGTTTGTTTAAATACCTATTATTAATTCAGATTGTTATTGTACATTCAAATTCTAATTCAAAAATCTTTATCTAATATTCTGATATTATTATAACGAGCAATATTTGTATATATATTTGCAATCACGTTGTCGAAAACGGCTGTAACGATTTCGATGAAATTTGCAATATGTGGGTTTACGGGGACGATAAACCAATCTAGCTAGGTCTCACATCTGAGAAATTTTATTTTATCCGTATTTTCACGCTAAAAGATTTGCCAGCGCAATATGGTTCGTATTTTCGCCGCCGCTGCCACCGTTTGAATAGCCTAATGGTTAAAGCGTTGGTCTACTACGTCAGAAGTTCCTAAGTCTAAGAAGAGATTTTGCGTCCCTATGTGTGCTCTATCGTTTGTACAATGGGTTGTGTTCTGAAGAATTGTTCGAAATGATGCCCACGGCCACTTTCTATCACCGCACCGCTCGCCATCGACAGCGAGTTCATGCTCACACATTGCAGCCTAAATAGTCCCGTACAGTTCGGTTTCAGAGGAACTTTCTCCCACGGACCATCTCGCTGTGAAATGGACTCCCTGCCGAGGTTTTCCCAGAGGGCTACAGTATGGGGTCCTTCAAAAGGGGAGTAAATAGGTTTTTAAAGGGTCGGCAACGCGCATGTGATGCCCCAGGTGTTGCAGGCGTCCATAGGCTGCGGTAACCGCTTACCATCAGGCGGGCCGCATGCCTGATTGCCACCGACGTGGTATAAAAAAAAATATAGTATTAAATGAGAAATTCTTGTATATTTAATAAATAGCAACTTACCCTCGCTTTGCTCGGATGCGTCTAGGTACGATTTTGTTCACAATTTCATAGATTTTAATTATTTTGCTCGGAACTTTAATTCTTTTTCTAAAATAAAAATAATCTAAGTTACTCCTTATAATATCAGCTATCTGCCAGTGAAAAACAAGTCAAAATCGATCCAGCCGTTTTGGAGATCAGCCGGGACGAACATACAGATTGAAACAGCTCAGAATGATTTTCCAGGAAAACAAATATTTGGCAATTAACAATTATATTTATTGATTTCTCTGAATACTCATTTTACATTTATATTAGAATGCGAATCACCACCTGACACATCAAAAAATCCACTGTCAAAACTACAAGCTGGCACATAAAATAACTGAATGTTTCAAGATAGACAGACAAAAAATTTTATTGAAGTTTTTTTCTAATAAGTACCGTATCGATACCTTAATTGGCAAACCAGCCAACTCCATATTTCGTTAAAAAAATATTTTTTTCGCTCAGATTGTACGCAACTGTAATTTAGTAGGATTATTTTAGTAATATTTTACAGTATGAAAAATAACAGCTTACGATACTATCTACTAACAGTATTTTAGATTTTTTAATAAGTAGTATACAAACAATATTATAAGGTTTTAGGTGTCTCCTGAAAAATTAGCTCATATGGAGTTAGCTGGTTTGCCAATTAAGGTATCGGTGTATACTTTCATATGCATTTAGTAAAATGCTGTTATTTTGACATTACACACAGACACTTCAATTTTATTTATTTATAATAGATGTAATAAATTATATTATATTAAGTTTAAATTTTTTACTCTTACTGTTTTTATTCGTACATTAAATTATGTTCTGGAATCTTACCAACCGTTTATCTTTTCAACCCTTATCCTAAAATACAAAACAATTCCAAGCCGAGGGAAGATGATCAAAATAAAAAATGACTGCTATCAAGAGCCCCATCACGGCCGACAGCTAAAGTTTAGTACAATCGTGCAATTAACACATAATCTTCTTCAATGTATTCAAGTTTCCCTAAATTTTAGAAATATCATGAATATTTATATTAAACCTAAGCCTTTTACAATTATTGTTCTGTTATTTATTTATTTATTTATTTATTTACAATTTCGATATTTTTTCTTTTACAAAAGATTTTATAGAAGAGAAAGACACAGATACTTAGGCATTTAAAATATTGCCATCTTCAAAGAATAATATCGAGTCAGAGAGCTCAGTATCGAGAAAAGTATTAAAATTAAAATTTAAATAATTTGACTCACCAAATATAGTTACGACACTTTTACAGTTAATTTTACACCAAATATTATACAAAATTAAATGAATCTTATGTACGCGAATATTTCAATTTTGCCGAGCATATATTTTAAATGTCTTTTCGACTGATATTATTTTCAATTAGTTTATTAAAAAAGAGTTGATTTACAATACGATTTTATTTTGTGGATGCAATAATAGCAATAGTAATTGCTTAGATGATGGTAGGTTTTTTTTAAATAAATATTAACCTATATTAATATTATAAAGAGGTAAAGTTTGTGAGTTTGTGACGTTGTGAGTTTGTTTGACGTTTGACGTTATATGGAGTAATCTCTGGATCTACGGAACCGATTTAGATAAAATTTGGTAAGAAGATAGTTTGAGACCCTGGGAAGGACATAGAATACTTTATCCCTGTAATCATACCTTAAGGAGTTAAAATGGGGATGAAAATTTGTATTGGGAAGCAAGCTAGGGACGAACCCGAGCGAAGCGAAGGTGAGTTACTAGTTTCTTATATTTGAACATTAAGCTTCAGTTTGTTTGTAAATACAAGGTTTATAAAGACTTTACACTCTTTTTCAAACATTATAATTTAGTATAGTTAGTTACCAACCAATCTCCTTCGTGTCTTCTCCATTCTACGTGACATTAGCGAAGTAATCTGTGCTCAACTGTCAACAATCTGTGGCACGCTTTGAAGCCATTAATAGAAAAATTGAATTGAATTATACTAAGCTGCAATATTATTCCTTGCAAGTATCGATAAGATCATCCGTATTATGGTTTAAGACATTTATTTTCTCAAAAGAATTACAAAATTCACTTACAGAGAAAATACACAAATAATATAACAAATATCTTGTCGTCGGACAAATCATTTCACAACTTTTTTACTATGAGTTATCTACTTAGTATTATACAGAAATTTATATCACAAGAAACATATTTTTATTATTAATATTATAAATGTGAAAGTTTGTGAGTATGGATGTTTGTTACTCTTTCACGCCAGAACGGCTGAACGGATCTTGATGAAATTTGGCACAGGGATAGATTATAGTTTAGAATAACACATTGGCATTTTTATCCTGGAAAATTGTACGGTTCCCGCGGGATAGATTTGTTTTTGTTTTCCTAGAGGCGAACCCGAGCGAAGCGAGGGTGAGCCGCTAGTACGTCATAAGGATATATGGTATTGGTTAAATTTATTCAAAGTCAAACTTGTGGTAAAACTATGAACCTATTCAACATGTAATTTATTTTGAACATAATTTACAAGGCAAGTATACAAAATGTTCTATGCTCATACAAAAGTTTCTCGCGGGTATTATCAGAGGCTTATATGTTAATATTTTACCATGTACAGAGTAGAAGCGACCAGAAATTATTGTATTTTTTTTTAATTTATACTAATATTATAAAGAGGCAGACGGCAGAATTTGTTTGTTTGAACGCGCAATCTCAGAGCTACTAAGCCGATTTGACTTTTTTTGCTTTAGATAGCCCGTTTATTGAGGAAGGCGTAGAGGCTATACATACATAAAATATATTCTATCTATTCCATATCAATCGTTAAAACGTACTCAAGGACGAACCCGAGCGAAGCGAGGTTGAGTCGCTAGTTTGTACTATGATTCTGTAAACATTTAATTTTAGGACAATCAGGTTGTTAATAATATGTTTCATAAATAACATTCAAAATTAAAACATGGAGTCTTAGAAAATATTGTAAAGATTTGTATGGGTGTTATTGGATAAAAACACAGAATGATATCTCTCTCAGTGGTATTACAATGATATAGTCTACATATGGGCGTAGAATATTTTTATTTGTTGACTTTCTAATGGCGGATACCAATAATTTATAGTCTGTGGTTTTGGAAAGAATTTCTTTATAATAGGAATTTGACACAATTTTTATCGACCTTAAAAATCTATTTCTAGTAAGAAGAACTTGCTATTAATAGATAGGTTATTGAGATTCACCGCTAGTGGCATATTGCTGATACCCTCGCTTTGTTCAGGTGCGTCCCTAGATACCAAACAGGGCAGATCTGCACAAAATTTCATCAAAATCCATCCAGCTGTTGAAGCCATGAAAAAACAAACACACAAACAAACTTTCACATTAATAATTGTAGTCCGATTAATTAGGCTCTGACTACACATTACCCTGTGCTATTATACATGGCAAGAAAATATCGCAAACGCTCATACAATGTTAACAAATTATTTATAAGTTTTTGTGGTGTTATTTTAATGAACCTTATTTTTGTTTATTTGCCTGATATTCTAATTTTTTTTTTACTTTTATTGTAATGAGTTTTGATATCGGAAGTAAAAGCTAATAGCGTGAAATATGCCTTTAGCTGATAGATTGATTAGAACACAAAAAGGACTTAGTTTTTGCAGGTAGTCCTTTATTTTTTTTTCTTAATACCTCCACCTAGTGTTTGCTTTAATTTTTTTTAAATATAAAGAAGATTAGTAATACATACATACACATAGCTGTGATAAAACTTATACATCTCTGACGGCGAAATATTATGGAGGGCACGGCAGTGCCCCCGCCAAGTCGAGCAAAAAATTTGTATTTTCCTTAGTTAACTTGTTTCCTTCTTTTAAGTTCGCTTTTTACTCAGTGGTTTTTTGTATTATAAGCTTGTCCAAAAAACAAATTCAACCGATCAGTATTGAAAGTTTGAACAAAATATATATAAATAAAATTTACATATCTATTAAAAAATTGTTTCCAATTTTTTTGTAAATAGAGCTTGCCAACAGTTATTAAACAAAAAGAAAAGAAAATCGGTTATCAAATAGAGGAGAAAAAGGTACTTAACCGTTTTCTCTTTGCCTATTTATATATAGATGTTTCTTACACGTCTTATAGTCAGATATTATCAATGGTCCATTAGGCTCTTTTATTTAAACTCTCGTTCCGGCCACTTACTGTAACAATGACAGAGTAAATGGTTCGAGAAATAATCGAACACCTTTTAACAGAACTTTTGATTTTTGGCATTTAATTGGATGGCTATTGTCAAGTGCTTTATATATATATATACATATAAATATTTTCTCCTATATTCCTTGTAGGTTTGAAAAAATACTAAAAAGGACAGATGCTATTACAAGTTTTTATAAAAGATTAAGACAACGTTAAACGTAAACCGACTCTAAAATTAATTATAGAAAAATTAATAAAAGCGAGAAAATAAAATGAAAATCAATGCTCGAAATATATTTGAATGTATATCCTTCTATGAACTTAGTCAAAAACTCCAGTATTTTTGAGTCTTATAACTTCAAACTAACTAAAGATGTAAATTAATACAAGACCCAAGGAGATCAAAAATATTTACTCCGATCAGAAATCGAACTCGTAAGCAAACTGCAGCAATACAAGTATGCTGGTGTTGAACAAGTAATAAATGACGGAGTAAAAACATAAAAAAACATATAACCGAATTGAGCCTCCTTTTTTTAAATCGGTTGAAAAAATTGTATTCAGTTAGTATTTTTTTATACAAGTTCTCAAAGGTAAATTTCATTCTGTCATATGATGTTTTCCTTAAATTTTATTATATACCAATATTAAGATAGTCTCAAGTCTGTACTACCCACAAACGTCCTGAGTAAAAGAACAATTAGAGGGAATGTCGGCGCATGTAGACGTTACATGTTAAAACTGCTACTTTAACGCTAAATTAGGTCATATACCATTATATTATATGTACGTTGATAAGCTTTTATTAATAAAAACATTAATACACACACACACACACACACACACACACACACACACACACACACATATATATATATATATATATATATATATATATATATATATATATATATATATATATATATATATATATATATATATATATATATATAGATTTTATCAAAAGTAGGCCATACGCTACACAAACCCACATACGAAACATTGCCTAAATCGTTTGAACATAGATCCAAGTGAAGATAGAGCACGATTCACCCCTCATTTAATTAGGCTGCGAAGGGGTGAAAAATTGCGAATTAAATACGTGACCTAACTGTTCGGGGATGTTTCTCATGTGCTATTAATAAAGGTTTGGTGTGAATTATGATGGTAAATAGAATATAACGTATATTATTTGACATGTTTATGTATGACACTACTTTTATAAGTGCAGAAGTTTATATATGCACTAGCAAGTCACCCTCGCTACGCTCGGGTTCGTTCCTACGTTACGCTTTAATGTTTAGTGTACATTTCTCAGAGATGAGATATTTTCCCGCAGTAAAAAGTTATGTTGACTCGGATAACCTATCCCAAAGCTACCACCACACCAAATTTCATCAAAATCCCTCCAGTGGTTTTTCCGTAACTTAACTTTTGTACTATGGAGCATCAATTTTTCAAATAGAAACTATGATATAACTTTTTCTATCAGACCCATTTTTATTATATTACTAGCATTGCCCGCGGCTCCGCCCGCGTTCAGACGACCAAAAACCAAATACTTAGGTTTTACATATTAGTATGCTCTTACATTGCAGTTTTTGTATTTTTTCGCAGAAATGAGATATTTTCCCGCAGTAAAAAGTATCCTTTATGTTGACCCGGATAACCATCTATCACCATACCAAGTTTCATCAAATTCCCTCCAGTGGTTTTTCTGTGATGCGGTAACAGACAGACAGACTAAATGTTTAAAAACTATAGATTCGGCCTCGGTATCGATAATAATGTCTATTTCAATAAGATTTTTCAAAATATATTTAATGTGCAGATTCGGCTTTGTCACAATTTTATTATATGTACCTATAGATAAACGGCTGGATAGATTCGGATGAAATTTTACAAAATAGACTATAACGTGGAGTAAACATAGGCTAATAATTGTTAGTAATAAAATTTGCCAAAAGGTGATTCTAGCTTTATACCTATACAAATAAATATAACCGAAGTGTCTGTTTGTCATAATAATAGCTTTTGACTAAATGCATATGAAAATATAAGAAAAAAAATATTTTTAAAACTGTCCGTTCCAGCTAATCTCTGAAACAGCTGGACCGATTTTGACGCGACTCTCACTGGGTGATAGCTGAGGTTATCAGGCTACTTCTATGCTAATATTATAAAGAGGTAGAGTTTGTGAGCTTGTGACGTCGTAGGGGGTAATCTCTGGATCTACAGAACCGATTTAGATGAAATTTGGCAAGAAGATAGTTTGAGACCCTGGGAAGGACATAAAGTACTTTTTATCTCGGAAATCATCCCTTAAGGTGGTGAAAATAGGGGTGAAAGTTTGTATTGGGAAGCAAGCTAGGGACGAACCCTAGCGAAGCGAGGGTGAGTCGCTAGTTGTCATATAACTTAGGCTACTTTTATTTTAGAAAAAAATAAGAATTCCGCGCAAAAAATTAAAACTCATGAAATTTTAAACCAAATTCGTATAAGTACCTAAAGACGCACCAGAGCGAAGCGAGGGTAAGTCGCTAAAAATATCATAACATTATAATATTTGATATAACAATTAACATTAACATATTAATATTTGTATGTAGGCATAAATTAACGAATTGATAGAATTGTATTTAAATCTTCCACTCTTCGATCAACAGTAGTATTGTTGATCGAAGCTTCCACTATAAAAACACTGTCGTATGTCAAGTAGTTATATGGTCTGTCACTTAGACTTGAATTAATTCCTTTCATTAAATTGGATTCACGGAAAAATTGTAAAAGTTAAGGAATAATAATAATATAATTTTCTCCTTTAAAGGAAAAAAAAACACTTTAAAAATAAAACATTGACCTATTAGCTTCATGTAGTATGTAATGTAAATAGAGATATATATTTCAATTAATGTCCAAAACACAGCTGGAACCGTACCTGTGTTTACGAGTACCTTATCTTAATAGTAAAATGTCACCCTAACTCAGAGATTCTGGGTTC
Source organism: Brenthis hecate (assembly GCA_951806755.1). Lineage (NCBI taxonomy): Eukaryota > Metazoa > Arthropoda > Insecta > Lepidoptera > Nymphalidae > Brenthis > Brenthis hecate. The sequence goes on from OX638250.1 coordinate 16,989,266, forward strand.
GATTCACGACTGAGATAAGCTCTAGTTAAATCTCACATATCTGTGGCACATTTTATAAAAAGTTTAGTTTTTCTCAGGATTCCTTACGCCAAATCTAACGGACAACAAGATTATAAATACAAAGAAAAACATGTAGGTAGGTACTCATATATTTTTTAATAAAAAAATTAGATTTTTAATATTTAAAATTAAATCGTGTTCTCCATACATTTGTAGATATAATATTTATAATATGTATGTATAAGCACCGCGTCGGTACAATTTACGCAACTCAGCTTTATATAGTTTGTCATTTCATTTTCAGCCAGTCTGTACTTTAAATTAAATAAAATTATATACAAAAAGGATTTAATAAAAACTATTGGTTATTTAAGTTTAAATAGAATTTCTATTCCAAACTCACAATATCCCATATTTCTTCCTTTTTCACTTTAGATAGTGCCTAGCACTGAAGCGTGAAACGGTCAGTATATCATTCTGTGTGAGGTGAAGCACTAAATTAGTTATTCGGATGAAAAATTTATTTTCAATGCACACAAATTGGCGCCTAGGATCCGCCGTTTTGATTTTTAATGATATCTATATATCTATACCAGTGGTATAGATTCAAATCCCGGGTCTCGCACCTCTGATATTTTCATGTGCGAATCATTTTCAACATGATTACTACTTGCCTTACGGTGAAGGAAAACATCGTGAGGAAACCTGCATGTCTGAGAGAACCTAGCAAGTTTTCGAAAGACGTGAAGTCTGCCAACCCGCACTCGGCCAGCGTGGTGGACTATGGCCTGATCCCCCTCGTACTGAAGGGAGGCCCGTGCCCAGCAGTGGGACGTTAAGAAGGGCTGAATACATATATCCTATGACACTCGCGTTATCAAGACGAAGGACGAAGTACGTAGTACAATAGGTATATAGGAGCAAGCTAGGTGTTTTTATTATTTATTTATTTAGATCGAGTACCTATTATTATTAAATAAAAAATATATATTGTTATTTTCTACATTAATTGTTATAAATTATTATAGCGAATATAGTTTAAATATTCTCAATGTTACAGTAAATTCTATGAAATAAAAGTAAAATTTTAACCCAACTCACCTCTTTCCACGAATATTTTCATATTAAAAAAGTTGTAACAGTTAAAATAACTTTTCAATGGTCGTGACGGCAAAAAGACGAGTTAACTTGAAACGAAACGTATACAACAGACGTGTTTGACGAAAACAAAATAGCATGCGAAATTTTTTAAAACTCTAAAAACATTTTTTTTTTAAATACTAGACGAGGTAGGCATTAGTGTATACGTATAGTATGTACATATATATTAATTTAACGTTTCGTTCTTGGCTTTTATTCTATCTGGGCTCCACTCGTTATGTTTGCAATAAATTGATTTGAATGTTATATATATGTTATATATATATATATATATATATATATATATATATATATATATATATATATATATATATATATATATATATATATATATATATATATATAAATATTTATTTTTATTTTATTTATTTATATTGAACTTTCAGTATAGATTTCTCAGAGATGAGATATTTTCCCGCAGTAAAAAGTATCCTATATGTTGAACCGGATAACTACACAGTGCAAGCGATCCTGCAACGCCCCATTTCACTGCGGCGACGGGTTCTGCTGTGGGTTTTAGTGAGTAGTAGTCTCACAGTACCCTGTCTGTTGACGGCTGGCATGGTCCCCATGATGGGTATCCCGAGTGTCATCAAAAAAAAAAAACAAAACAAAAAACATACCTACATATACAGCTATCATATTACCAAATTTCATCAAAATCCGTCCAGCGATTTTCTCGTGACGCGTTCTTAGATAGGAAGACAAAATTTTCTAAAAATTATACATATACATAAATTACCCCTATAGGATTTTAGAAGTGATATTAATATCAGTTTACCTTTTCATTTAATTAACTACAACAGACTGGAAATTTGACTTTAAAGTCATTTGAAATTTTAAAATAATGTTAATATTATGTATATCGTCATCCAATTTAAGATACACGTAAAGGTGGAATTAGGGATTGGAAATTCATATGGTATCCATATAAAAAGCCATGTTCCCTTGAGATACCTACATATTTATATAATAGTGACTCACCCTCGTTTCGCTCGGGCTCGTCCCTTAGTAATTTTTTAAATTGACATAACTTTTTTATTTATAAACTGATTGAAATAAAACAAACACTAAACGTTAAGTGAAGAATCTTACTACAATATATTAGTGAAAATCGCACCCAAATCGGTTAAGCCGTTTTTTAAATTATCGCGTACAAACCGACAAACCACCAATAACAGACATCTCAAAACATATTTTCGCATTATATATCTCCCACTTTCTTAGTTACTCAAAGATTAGTAATGTTCAGAAGCAATTTGTCTGCCACACTAATCTTTCAAAAGTCAAAAGTTCTTTTCACGCCTTACGCGTTATGTATAACTTATAAGCGTGACATTCGAAAGATTGGTCCAAGTAAGATTCTTCTATCTACGGAATTTCATAAAACATTTGTTAATTTTCTATTTAATCCGTTTTATTTTAGTATATTTTATATAAATACTAGCGACTCACCTTCGCTTCGCTCGGGTTCGTCCCTAGGTACGTTTTAAACTAAAATGGATATAGTAAGTTATCCTTAAGAGATAGACATATGCCATCGCGGACTTTTCTGTAGACCTATATAAGATACACAATTCCACCATACATTATTTTGTTATATCTCAAAGGGTTTAGGCAGCGTTTTCGTTGAAAGCTCCCAGACGTCTTATTTTTTCCGACACCTCCAACAAATATCGTTATATTTTAGCCAATGTATACAAAAACTTAACAAATTATATACTAAAACCTTCCTCTTGAATTACTCTATCTATTCAAAAAAATGCATCAAAATCCGTTGCGTAGTTTTAAAGATTTAAGCATACATAGGGATATAGGGACAGAGAAAGCGACTTTGTTTTATACTATGTAGTGATGATACTGAATAACAACACTTTCTATCGATACATACTACGAGTTAATACATATGCATCGATAAAAATAGTGTCATTCAGATATAGCTTTTTGTTTTCTCTAAATAAGTTCTAATGAATAACCGGATTCTCTTATAGCTTTTTAAGTAAGAATGTTTTTTTAGATTATTTCGGGGATTGATTTAGATTTTTGTTTTCCGGTATTTGGAATGATTTACAGCAATCATGTTCACTGGAGACTGTGACTAAGGATAATCTCTCGTGATCATGATTTGTGTAAATCATTCAAAACGTCGGGAACCGAAAATCAAAAGAAAACCGTAGAAAAACCGAAAAGATAGATTTATTTAAAATGTCTTTGCACGTAAGAAAGTATCTCATAAAGCTTCTCTTCAATATAAAATTTATAATTATTACATTCTCCCCCCAGATTAAAAAGTTGCTTTATTGTGTTTCTAAAATGCAAGATTCAAAATTAAAATTCATCGAGATTGGTTCAATCGAAATCGATTTTTTCCTAAGAGAAATAGCGTGATTCTATAAAAAAATATTCTTGGTATTTTACACCACGCACTTATCCAGCGAGGGTCGTTAAGTATGCAGCTATCTCCTGGAAGTGACTCTGCCTTCAAGGAGCCATTGTGTAGGCCAGACAGACGCATCAACTGACAAGATAAACTATAGCAAGAGCTGTATGGAGATGGTAATTCAACAAATGTCGAAAATTTTGTATTTTAAAATTATTGGTTTGATATTTAGATTGAGGATTTATTATAAAGTTCTATATAAAGATTTGTATTTTTGTATGTTTGTGACAAACAAATAAATAAACTCAAAACTACTGGACCGATTTATATGAAATTTGGTAAGAAGATAGCTCGAGACCCAGGGAAGGACATTATTCCGGAAATCGTCCCTTAAAAGGATGAAAATGGGACGAAAGTTTGTTTGGGGATTCTAAATATATTAATTAATGACTAATTTTCAAGCCTGTAATGCCGGGCCCCAGTTTGTATGGGGAATGAGTTTGTCCTTTTATAAGTATTATTAGAACTTTACTATCTGCTCTCATGCTGGCAATGTTATAAAGCGTCATCTCGTAAATTGTGGTACTTGCACTGTCGCCAATGAATGATAACCTACTGAGCGAACGCCTACGATGAGCGAAACTTGGTGGCCCAGGTACTGTATAAGAACTATGTACTATAGTATATGAACTAGACTAACATAGCTTTATTAACAAACCGATACATAAATTCTTTCATAAGGTGGCAAATTAATAATAAATAATAATTAAATATGCTGGGAAATTAACACACGGCACCATTTAGTTCCATGGTAAGCTACGAGACTTGTGTTATGGATACCAGATAGTTGATACACTACACATATATAACTTTAAATACATACATATTATAGATATAAACACCCATGACTGGGTTACAAAAATTCGTGCTCATCACACAAATGAATACCCTCAACGGAACTCGAACCCGCGACCGCTGGCACAGCAAGTAGGGTCACTACAAACTGAACCAAACGATGTCAAATTAATGTATTGCAAAAAAGTAAAGTCCAGTCTTGAAAAAAGGGGACGAGTTGCTAACTAAAATCCTCACGTACAGTTCAAATATGATAACACTGTGTGACTTTAAACGACGAAATCGATTTATGGCTGCGATAATGCAGGCAGTCGTTATATTTGCATAAAAAATACATAGATGAATCACGTGATACGTATGTTACGGTCAGCAAATAAAATTTTGGTCAAATAAACTGTATGTTTGGATTTAATTTTGTTTTTCATTTCGATACTAATTGTGGCGTAGGGCTTCGACCGCGTGAGTATTTTTATTTAGTCTACAATCGCAGTTTTTTTTTATATCTATTTGAATTGTATGTATGTATTTAGTCTTTTTTTTTAATGTCCCACAGCTGGGAACGGGCTTCCCTTCATTACGAGAGGATCAGGCCATAGTCCACCACGCTGGCCAAGTGCGGGTTGGCGGACTTCCCATGTCTTTCGAAAACTTGCTAGGTTCTCTCAGACATGCAGGTTTCCTAACGATGTCTTCCTTCACCGTAAAGCAAGTGGTAATCATGTTAGAAATGATTCGCACATGAAAATATCAGAGGAGCGAGAACCGGGATTTGAACCCGCTTCACTCGGTTTCCTAAGCGAGCGCATTACCACTGGGCTACCACTGCCTGATTACTATTTGAATTATTAAAATGGAAATTTTAATAGTTAAAATTGTTTTTTCGTGTGCAATTGAACACATAAATTATAATCAAATAGGCTTTTGTCATATAATATTTTAAATTATTTATATAAGTATACTTACATTTTCTGAATTTAACATTTTGAAAACTGCTTTTTTTGTCGAGCTTAGATGAAACGTTGTTTTTTTTATGGTATCGAACCTATTACCTTTGTGATAGAGTGCTTAACGCTACTACTGGTACGTTGTGAAAATGTTTTAAATAAATGAAATATTTGCAATGAAATATATTTATTCGAAAAAAATTGTATGATTTTATTTTAGTCACGTAAATTTCGAGCTATGCATTGTAGAGCCATGATTGTTATTTGTGACTAATGATCTATATATATAAATAGGCAAAGACAAAGCAGTCCAGCACCTTTTTCTCCTTTGTTTGCAATTTTTTTTGTATTATTTTATTTAGAAGCTATTGACGAGTTTTAGTGTCATCAATATATAAATTTGGAAGCAATTAGTTTTTTTTTTATAGATAGATTTCCCATACAAATTTTCATACCCATTATAATCCCTTTAAGGGATGATTTCAAGGATAAAAAGTATTCTATGTTCTTTCTAGGGTCTCAAACTATCTTAGTACCAAATTTCATCTAAATCGGTTCAGTAGATCTAGAGATTACCCCCTACTACATTACAAACTCACACAATTTACCTCTTTATAATATTAGTATAGACAAATTCTATTCAGATAATATTTTCCCTCAAATTTTCATTAATGATTATGTCAATTGATTTTCATTGTTTTGTTTTGCTCAGTAGCTATTAACGAGATTTATTGTTATTTTATTGATAATGATTATGATCGAATTTGAACCACAAGACAAGAATTAGTAATAATAAATGCTTTTTATCTGTACGGTGCTAACTGCTAATATTTAAAAAAAAATTGACCGATTGTAAAAAAGTAATGTTCTTATTTCGGTTGTATATTTCAAGGGGAGTTCCAAATAAATTAAAAAAAAACCCTCCAAAGATGGCATTAATATTTTTAATTTTCTTTTTAACCAATAAATGTTACGATTTCAATTAAATTAGAGTTGAATGTGATTAGATCACTTTTCTATATTAGAGGGAGTATATTTTTTGCTAACCGTACGTACAATAATAAATGTATGTAAATACAATATGTGATGTGACGTTACTTATGCGCTTATTGTTTTTTTTTAAATTCATAAATAGTTTAAAGAAAATCTTCTTCAGTTCTTATAATATCCTTCCAAAAATGGGGACTAAACCAAGAGGTCTTTCTGTAATAGAAAAAGAATAGAAACCTAAAAAATAAAGGAAATGACATATGTATTGTGATTCTGTGACATCTATACATATAATAAAATTCTCACCGAGTCGATTCTATACATTATATATTTTTTGGTAAATTTTATTGTTTTTTTTTTATAAATACAGAAACCGAATCTATAGTTTTTAGGATTTTTGTCTGTCTGTGAACGCATCACGAGAAATATCTCATCTCTAAGAAATCTATACTACCCGTTTAATAATTTTTTCATGTAGAAACAATTTAAAAAATTTCTATTCTTTAACGATTGTAGAATGTATGTATTTAGCTCTTTTTAACGTCCCACTGCTGGGCTCGGCCTCCCTTCAATACGAGGGGGATTAGGCCATAGTCCACCACGCTGGCCAAGTGCTCAGAGCTCAGACATGCAGGTTTCCTCACGATGTTTTCCTTCACCGTAAGAGAAGTGGTAATCATGTTAGAAAGACACATGAAAATATCAGAGGTGCGAGATCCGGGATTTGAACCCGCTTCATTCGATTTCCCAAGCGAGCGCTGCCACTGGGCTACCACTGCCATTGTAGAATGGCAACTTGTCAAATCCCCACAGTGCGAATTCTTAGATATTTAGAGTCGTACATATATATATATATATATATATATATATATATATATATATATATATATATATATATATATATATATATATATATATAATACATATATACTTAACTAAATATATTTCTGCGATTCACGTAGTTTATTATAATTACTCCAGTCATGTGTGTTATTTATATTTTTAATATGTATGTATTTAAAGTTATATATGTGTAGTGTATCAACTGTCTGGTATCCATAACATAAGCCTTGTAGCTTACTAAAGAACTAGATGGTGCTGTGTGTTAATGTCAAAACATATTTATTTATTTTTACACGTAATATATTTTAATGTATTTATTACTATTCAGAGGATAGCCGGGTAAAAAAGTATTCTTGTAAATTCTTTCTACCATAAAATGATACTTGTATAGAGAAAATAACGTTGATCGAGTAACGATATACATAGCTTTTTGACAAATATAAAATTTTTATTCAAAACATATACATAGCTTGAAACATTTTATATGTATTTTCAGGATTCGAACCGACACTGTTTTGAGAGAAAAATGAAAACATTCCGCAACCGCAAATGAAACTCGTCTGTGGTGACGAAAATGCAGTCGGTGTCCGTATTTATAGGGTTCCTTTATGTTTATTTAAAATATATCAAAACTTATGAATAAAATTTATCTGTACTTACTTGTGCTTTCTTGCTTTCTTTTATATGAGCAATATAATTTACAGGCCATTATAGTGTCCCGTTATAGCTAATTTTATTGCTAACCTATACTAAATAGCCTACGTTTTATTCCATGTCATGGTCTATCTAGCTCCCCTCGATGTGTGTTCACCATGTCATGATTGGGGGGAGGAGGAGGGGGAAGACGGGGGGGGGCTCGTTAGCTTCCAGCAATCCAGTCAAGAGGCACTCTGGGACGTGGCCGAATTCGGTGAGTGATGCCATGCGCGTTTCATGGCATTTTCAAGCAGTTTAACACCTTCAGCTAAATTTCTAAGAAATTAATTAAATATCTAAGAAATTAATTAAAAATCTAAGAAATCTATTATTAACTGACACGCTGGCGTATCCGCAGTCGTGGAGGGATTAAAAATTGAATGATTAAAAAGTGGAAACCCATTAGACAAGTATAGTTTCCCACTTACCATATTTTTTTCTGTCCACACCCGAAACTTTTGCAATCAACTCTGCCGTTATTTGTTAAAATAAAACGTGGTCAGCTCGTGCAAAATAAGCCTTGTTCGGGGGACGGTATATGTATAGGACGGGATATTTCGCAATATCATTCTTCATGGACCACTAACTATGCTATCTATAGCAAATTACCTACCAACTTAATACTTTATATCTGTATACACGAGTTTGTCACAGGAATATCGTACAATTCGCAATAATATAAATAACGCCATCTCTTTTTGGGGCTTGTTTGAGATAGCAAAGTGAATCTGGAAAATTAAATATCCGCTTCTTTCTCATTATCTTCGTACAATAAATATAATAAAACTAGCAACTTACCTACTCGCTTGGGTTCGTACCAAGATTGCTTTCTCATATAAACTTTCATCCCCATTTTGACCCCCTTAAGGGATGATTTCCGGGATAAAAACATGTTCTTCCCAGGGTCTATCCATATTCTATAACTATCTTCTTACCAAATTTCATCTAAATCGGTTCTATAATTTCGGAGCCTATTAGGTACAAACAAACAAACAAACAAAAATTCCTCATTATATAAGCATAGATTATGTATGGATAAAAATGTGCACTGATTTTAATTATTCCACCATTATCATTATTGAAAATTCGAAGAAAACATATATGAATAGAATTTAACTATTTAGTATAGTACATATAAAAAAACTGACTGTTTCTAACATTTTTTTTATATATCTATGCATATAATAAAATTGTAACTGAATGGAATCCGTACATTAAATATTTTTTTGGAAAATCTTAATGAAATAGTCATTATTATCGATAGAGAAACCGAATCTATAGTGTTTAGAATTTTTGTCTGTCTGTCTGTCTGTGACTGCATCACGAGAATACCACTGGACATATTTTGATGAAATTTGGTATGATGATATCTGGTTATCCGAGCCAACATAAAGGATACTTTTTACTGCGGGAAAATACCTCATCTCTGAGAAATCTATACTAATCGTCAATACGTAACTAGGGACGAAACCGAGTGGAGTGAGGGTGAGTCGCTAGTTGATATCTAGATAATATTTCTAGTAAGTAGTAGCGCTACGAAAACTAAAATCCATTAATAGATCAGACATTAGGCAGATAGAAAATCAAAAGTTTGTATTCTCCATTGTTTTCAAACTGACATGCCTTCCGGCGGTTTCAAGTCTATATACGGTGAAATGGAATTAAACCGGTAAGCTTATTTTCTAAACTAACTGCTGCCTACAACTTCGTCTGTGTTTATAAATGTTTTAATCACAATGTGCTTTATTGTAATATTATTTTACTTTTTTTTTAACTGCTTCGGTGCAGTGGTGTAGTGGGTAGCATGTACTGCTGCACACTCGGAGGTCTTGGGTTCGAGTCCCGGTTCGGGCCAAGTTTAGTTATTGAGTCTTTCTGTATAGTAAGCCTCAGTAACAGCCCGGAGTTGGGAAGTTAACGGTGTCTCACCCCCGTGCCTCGGAGAGCACGTAAAGCCGTCGGTTCTGCGCCTTAACTCTCACTGGCCGCGTCGAGCAGTCGTCCTACCAGAGTATGAGAGTGACAGGAATAGAGAGTGCAATTGTGTCTGCGCGTATACTTGTGCACTATAATATCTCCTGCGCAGTTGGCTATTCTCAATGAGATTGGCCGCCGTGGTCGAAATCGGCTAGGAAACATCATCATCATCATTTTACTTTTTAACTGAAAGGTTATATTTTGTTTTTTTATAACGAACTAACTAAACTCAGATTCGATATTAAATATTAGTAGCTTAACGTTGGTCCTAACGAATCTCATTTAGTAAGGTTCTCTCATATATGTATGTACGTTTCATCACGATGTGTTTTCTTGAACTTATAAACTAGCGGTAACCATTTTCTTGTTCTTCCAATTAGTCTATGGCCTTATTCGTCTCATATTGATCCTTCAATCTGTGCTCAGAAGTCGCACATTAAAAAGGGCTAAATTAAATCATGTTCATAATTTGTACATGAAAATCTCAGTGGCCCAAGATTTGAAACCGTTTCACTCCGTTTCTATAGCTTGGCCCCTAAATTGGTGACCATTTCATAGCTTACTATCCATCCATACTAATATTATAAAAGTGAAAGTAACTCTGTCTGTTACATTTTTAAGCTTAAACCTCTGAACAGACTTCGATTTGACTACTGGGGAGGGACAAAGGCTAACTTTGATTCTCGTCCCACTTACCACGCGAGCGAAGCCGCGAACAAAGCAACCAAAGTAAGCAATATAAATTATAATTTTTTTTTAATAAAAATATACTTAAAATAAATAAAAAAAATTAAGTATGTCACATATACCTACAAATTTGAAATATAACAACATTGTATTCAGATTAAATAACTAATTCAGTACCTACCTATTTTTTATTACGGTAATATAGAAAAACATCTACAAACATAACGTAATGTTTTCTTTTAGTGATTTGATTTGTCTACGCCCCGAATAACGGAATAACTATTTAAATATATGATAAATTTACAAAAAAAAATTACATGGTTAACGCTGGCTAATAACTATTTATATCTATTTAAAACGTACCTAGCGACGAGCCCGAGCGAAGCAAGGGTACGTAGCTATATTATACCTATTTTTAACCGACTTCCAAAAAGGAGGAGGTTCTCAATTCGTTGCAATCTTTTTTTTTATACTATCGTGCTACTTTGAACGTTTTTTTTAATTAGTAAAATAAGTACAAATAAAATAAAAAAATGTAGAAAAAGTTTCATTAAATCGATTCTTATTCATATTGACTGGAAACATACATAATTATACTTACAATGGCTGTCCAATACAACACTAGATGAGTAAATAGGGTCCGGAGGGAATAAAAGCAAAGGGTTTCGTATAGAAAGGGTGCAATCTAATTTCACAAAAAGGTACCTTAATCGTGAGACACACTGTCGTGGAAAATGATAAGGTATTTATTTATTGACTAATATTTGTTGTTATTTTAACCTTTTATATCGATATTTTATTATTAGTACTAATATATCGTTTATATCCGAGATTAATACACTGGATACGTACGTACGGTGCGTACGAGAAAAGCTGCGAAATAAATTCATATATATATATATATATATATATATATATATATAATAAACAATAATATTAGTATGGATTTGCATTCAATTTAAAAAAAAATCTGCAAATCGCATCTAGTATGTATTAAGTTATACAATCATAGATCACATCCTATAGCCGTAGGGCGGTCAAGCGTGCCTTTTCATTGAATAGCGATGGTCCGAGAGTGCGAAAAACCGCCCTTTGAATCTCATAATGCCTTCAATAAAAAATTCTATTGGGAAAGAATAATTCCTTTTTGCGACCCTTTATCCCACTTGCCGGTCCTTGGCGAGTGAAAAGTCTTAAATTCCTTGGTACAATAATCTAAACGTAATATGAGATTGATTTATTGAATGTTTATTAACAAGAGTTCACACAGTGGTGGAAATTCGATCATAATCATTATTTAAATTTAAAGAAAACATACATACATATATGAATAGAATCTCACCAATAAAAAAACTAACACTGTGCAAAAAAAAATATTGATAACAGTTCAGTGTTAATCCATACCTATTAAACAATAAAAAACAAAATTGCTTGACAAACAGATGAGATAAAGGTACTGAATTGTTTTTTCTTTGCCTATTTATTTATATATAGAAAGTAATAAAAATATAACAGTAAGTATAAAATAATGGCAGTAATTATATTAACTCGTCACTTATTTGGTATCTTTGCTACAAAAATAATTTTGAATCTTGGGCACCTGGGTTCGAGTCCCGGAAGTAGCAGCGCTTTACTCCCGAGCACCGTAGAGCGAGCGAAGCGGTCGATCAACGCATGATCTTCTATTGGTCGTGTCGAATCGTCGTCCCGCCGGGGTTTTAAAGTGAAAGGAATAGTTAGTTTGTATTTGCGTACATAATTGTGCACTATATTTTCTATTTTGCATAAATGCAATTAAATCTTTATATATATATATATATATATATATATATATATATATATATATATATATATATATATATATATATATATATATATATATATATATATATATATATATATATATATAATTCTTCTGTGAGTGTGTATGTCACTGAACTTATCTCAAACGACTGGACCGATTTTGATGAAATTTTTTGTGTGTGTTCAAGGGGATCTGGGAATGGTTTAGATTCACAATTTTGTCCAAAAAGTTTGAAATTTTCAATTTAAAGACGTGTAGACAGGACAACGTCTGTCGGGTCCGCTAGTACTTATATATAAAAATAATAATAGGGATGTAGTTTCCGGTCGACAAATACTCGAAAAAAACTATTTATATTAAATATACGCGATATTAAATACATATGTATACCCATCCCTATTACCTACTAGGATCTAACGCGTGACCTTAAAATCGTTTTAACTAATACTAATAGCCTGCCATATACAGTATTATGTTACAGCCCTTTTAAACGTCCCACAGCTGGACACGAGCCTCCCTTCAGTACAAGGGGGATCAGGCCATGTTAGCGGACTTCACATGTCGAACAAAAACGTGCTAGATTCTCTCAGACATGCAGGTTTCCTCACGTTGTTTTCCTTCACCGTAAGACAAGTGGTAATCATTTGAAAACTATATATTAAATTTTAATAATTATTTCATAATTTTAATTGCTTGAAAGAAATTGTATACAACATTTTATTACGAGACCAATAAAATCAATGACCTGTAAATGATCCGATTGTGGTCATTGAAAATTAAACATCTGGTGCTTTAATTATACAAAACCTTAAATGCTTTCAAATTGAGAATTTCCACAGCAAAATTACACTTATTAACCGTAATACGATTTCGATCATTCTTTTTCTACTTAATATGTTAATAAGGTACACAGTAAGGTAAGGTGTACAGTGGTAACGCGCTTGCTTAGTAAGCTAAGGGAATGGGGTCCAAATCCTGAATCTCGCACATTTGATTTTATCTGATTTCATATACGAACCATTTTGAGTATGATTATCCCTTTATGGTGAAAGAAAACATCGTGAGCAAACCACATACATATCTGAGAGAAATAATAATTTTCTAACTAATAATTAACTAGTTTTCTAAGGATATTTGAGGTCCGCCAATCCGTACTTCGTCAGCGTGGTGGATAATGATCTGGTTCCCCTCGCCTTAAAGGAAGTACCTGTACTCGTGAAGGGCTGAATTATGTAATCTTTTTAAACAATGTTGCGTGCATTTATTTAATTAGTAAAGTTAGAATAGATATATGACAGCTATTGACATTTTTACAGAAGATAATATTTTGGAAGGTTGCATAACAAATAATAAAAAAAAATACAAAAAAAATAATAATAAAAGAGTGTGAATTGCTCTCAGAACAAAATAGGGAAGAGGTTGTGTGGGCTTATTAAGTCAAAAAAAAAATCAAAACAAACGCTTATTAAGGAGGTTATCTTGGCTGAAAAATCTATGCCAATGGTATCTAGCAAGAGTACCAATTTACACAACTGTGGTATGCAAAATACAAGTTGCTTTATTGATCAGGATCAGGATCATAGAAGATGGCACCTTAAGAAGAAGAATATAAAAATAATAATAAGAGTGGGTCTCCACGAACAAGAAACTATGCTTTTCTTTATGTTTTAGCTCTATGTAAAAATTAATTTTAATAAAAAATTATGAAAAACAAAAAACTTTTTCCTTTAAATTCTTGAAAAAAATGCTTCTCTCATCATTTCATGTCATTTGAGTGAGGTTGCCAAATTTGATTTTCACCATGAAAAGGCTGAGTTGTCGCAAAAACGTAAAAAGCCATTGGGTTTAGTCATAGAAATATAATCGTAGCTAGAGAATGCGATCAGTGATCTGTGAAATCGTTGTACAGACACACACTCAAGTTGCTTAATTTTATAGTTAAAATATAAGAAAAAAATTTTTTATGAATAATACTCGTATATACATATTATATGTATATCGATCGAAGTAAAATTTAATAAGTATTTAATATGAAGATTATATGTATACAGTTATATAAAATCAATTTTATTAATATATAATTTATTTTAATTTAAATAATATAATAATAGTACAAAAATTTTTTTGGAATAAAAAGGGTTCAATAACTTAAAATTATTTCTCTCATATGGGTGAAATTTTATTTTGAAATATAGGAAATTATTCATAAAATACAATCATAAATATTGGTTCACATAATGCTTTCTTAGAAATAATTTAATTATTTTAAATTTAAGAATAAAAAATATTTTAATTTAATTTTTAAAATTAAAGTCAACAAATATTGCGAGGAAGGTACTTTGGTGCCATTTTTGTTTTTTTTTGAAATTATTTTGTAAAGTGGGTAGACCCAGGGTGTAACAAGTATAAATAACATTTGAGAGATCTAAAACCTTAGTCTTTCCCGTGTCCATAATTACTGTAAAGCATACGAAATGTCGAAACGGAAACCAAACATCAAAATAAATCCGCGAAAAAATTCGAAAAGATTGATTTATTTAAAATAGATACATATATCGTGTTAATAAAAAAAATATAATATTAAAATTACACTGCGAAATTTCTCATTTGCTCAATTTTTAAGAATAAGATGTTTGTGGAAATTTGATTGGTTGATTAAATACTAGTAGTACTATTTTTTAACTTAAACGCTTAAAAAACACCGTTTCAATTGTTAAAAATTCGTCAACAATTTGTTAATTTTTCTTTTCATTTAATCGTGTCGTTAGCAAACAAATTATTTACGTGCTTGTTATATTTTGAACTACACACATATATGTATGTATTCAAAGATAAGTTAACTAGAGCTAACTTTAAATCGAATTATAATAAATACAATTCGATTTAAAGTTATTTCGAAGCTCAAAGCTCTACGCAAAACGAGTGTAATGTATAGAGGCAACATCAAAGTCAGAAATAAATAAACAAAAATATAAACTACATTTAAATGCTGTTATAAGCTGTTGCTGATTTAAGTGTTTTAAGCAAGAACCGAATTCACGATTGCGAGTGAGACTTTAGACATTTTCCTATACATATACAGCAATATTTGAAAACTGGTTGCCAAATTTATTTTCATGACATGAAACTTTGTTACCAAGTGTACTTGAAAACGTAGTCGGGGACGCTCGCGAGCTCGGGAGATAAATCATGTGGATCGTGACTCTCTCTTAGTGCATACTACCAATGTAACTGGCGTTGCTTGTAAGGATGCTGTAATATATTATACTCTTATACTACTTTAGTATACTCAGATTTGACGCAATGTTTTCTGCAAAGCACTCGTAACATAATACTTTCTTAGATTCACGCGAATATTTGACATTTTAAATAAATCTATCTTTTCGGGTTATTTCGCGGATTTATTTTGATTTTTGGTTTCCGACGTTTCGAATGCTTTACAGCAATCATGGTCTCTTCTTTCCCATGAACATGATTGCTGTAAAGCATTGGTCGGGGACCAAAAACTAATATATCTGTAAAAAACAAGTTTTATTTGAAACTAGCGACTTCAGTTCGCTCCGCTCGTGTGCGTCCCTAGGTATGTTTTAAATAGATAAAAATATGTTATTGCGAGTGCTTAGAAGATAGACATATAGTATTACGGACTACAAGTCCTTTTTTTAACGTTGGGAAATGCATTTACGCACAAGGTGTGGGACTCACCGGCAAAGCCAGTACTACCCACTAAAACCCAACAAAGCCTTCCCCCGTCTTAATGGGGCGTCGCAGGATCGCTTACGCATTCAACTACGACGCCCCGCACGGACTACAAGTCCTAAAAAGTATATGTAGAGACAAGTCTAGGCCTTTTAAGATCTACAATTTTCTAGTACGTTGTTTTCATGTATCTCTTAAAGCTTAACTAGGGTTAATCATGTAAATTACTCAAGGATGACTCGATCGAAGCAATTGTTGTGTTTTCCCGCATGAATGAAAGATTTTCTTGTAGTAAAAGGTACATATAACTTAATATTGACACAAGTAATAAGTTATCACTACACAAAATTTTGTTAAAATCGGTTCACGCACGCCAAATGTACTATTTTACGTGAAATGCACAAAGAAATACAGACTATCAGACAAACACACATACAGACAGACTAAAATTTTAATAACTATGGTTTTAGTCTATATTCTATATAGAATAAGCTACGTTCATTGTTTTGAAAATATTATATAGATAATACTATATTTTATACTTTCATCAAAATATTATACTAAATTATAACTCACAAGATGTAAACGCCAGTGTGCGGGTTCAATTAACACGTAGGTAAATATAGAGGTCCTAACAGTTGAATATTAGAAATCTACACTACTGTATCACCTGAAGAAATCTGTAAGATACTCAACTTCTCACTAATCACTAAAAAACCTACATGTCTGGAAGAACCTAGCAAGTTTTTGAAAGACATGTGAAATCCGGCAACCCGTACTTGGATGGCGTGCAGGACTATGACGACTCGTTTGGCTCAGTTTGTAGTGATCCTATTTGCTGTGCCAGTGGTCCCAGGTTCGAGTCCCGCTGGGGGCATTCATTTGTGAGATGAACATGTTTGTACTCCAGTCATGGATGTTTATATTTATAACATGCATGTATTTAAAGTTATATATGTTTAGTGTATCAACTATCTGGTATCCATAACACAAGCCTCGTAGTATGGAACTAGATGGTGCTGTGTGTTTATGTCCCAAAATATTATTTATTATTATTTATGATCCCTTGTATTGAAGGAATGCTCGTGCCCAGCTGTGGGACCTTAAAAAAGGACTGAATGCAATACAACAATTAGAAGTGGGTTAAAATCGAATTCCAAGATTGTATTATTTTATCGTTTTAATTAGATATACCTATTTTAGTTAAAAGTGAAACTAATAAAAGCATATTTAAAAAAAATATTATAAACTTCCCTAAGAAAGTATTATATAAAATACTTTATAATACTACCATAATGAATTAAGTATTAAATTAGTAAAGGGTTTATTTTAAGGAAAGAATTTTCAAAGTAAACAATCCAAGACGCCGATCGATAATGCATTAAGATTTCCAAGGAGTGTATGCTCCCAACGTCTATTTTCCAATCTATTGTTAGAAACTTAAGTACTACTTGTTAAATCACATCGTATCTAACATTTTATTTTGTTAACAATATCTTTTTATTATTTATGTTTTATCTGTTCAGTCTTGAGTCTAAAAAACTCGTGAAACAGTAAAATTTTCACTTAATATCCATACCATACTTAATATTGTAAATGTGAAAGTGAGCTTGTTTGTTTGTTTGTTTGTTTGTTTGTTTGTTTGTTTGTTTGTTTGTTTGTTTGTTTGTTTGTTTGTTTGTCTGTCCTTTTCTCACGTCGAAACGGAGTGACGAATTGGCGTGATTTTTTGTGTGGAGATAGTTGGAGGGCTGGACAGTAACATAGGCTACTTTTTACCGCGGGAGATTATCTCATTTCCACAGGAAAACACGTTATAATACAACCCAAAAAAATATTTATGACCAGAATTACTTGAAACTTGGTATTACTGCTTTTCAATACAATTAAATAAATACGTGTTGTAGCATTTTTCGAAATTCGTCTCATAAGCGGGTAAAACAGGGGATGAGTTTTAACGCGAGCGAAGCCGCGGGGCGGGTTTTGCAAGTAATATTATAAATAAGAAAATATTTTTTTTAGTTGCTCCTTCTCCGATGTAATTTTTTAAACAGATAGTTTATTGTTTGATAGGTAAGTTTATTAGGCATTTTAGTTAATTATTAAAAACTAGCAACTTAACATCGCTTCGCTCGGGTCCTTTCCTAGTAGCCTATATGTTACCCCAGGTCATATTCAATTTGCCCCCCCAACGTGCGTTCACCTTGACGTGGTGGGGGGGCTCAGTAATGCCCGGCAATACAGCCGGGCGCGAAGCCAAGAAACGCACAGGGAGATGGCCCACTTCGGTGGGCGGTGGGAGGTGGCCCTCTTCGGAGGGCGGTGTACCATGCGGGTTGCTCTTGGTACTGCTCTGATAGCAGAGTGGACTTTGGAGCAACCCCATGGTCGTTGTGGTCTGCCTCGGCAGACCTGCCGTTGGCGCGTCGTAGTTGAATGCATAAGTGATCCTGCGACGCCCCATTAAGACGGGGGAAGGCTTTGTTGGGTTTTAGTGGGTAGGACTGGCTTTACCGGTGAGTCCCACACCTCGTGCGTAAATGCATTTCCCAACGTTAAAAAAAAAGGTCATATACAATTTGTGTACTGGACCTAAGTATTAAGCTACTACTATTATTTTTAGGGTTCCGTACCTCAAAAGGGAAAAAGGAATATAGGATCATTTCTTTGTCCACCCGTCTGTATTTCTGTATATCTCTTTGTCAAGACCCTTTTTACAGGAAAGCGGAGGAGGCATCAAGTTGAAATTAGTACCAAATATCCGGGTTTATGATCCCTTGCAGCTGTAAAAATTAAAAAAAAAAATAAACTTCTAAATCAACACAATCAAAAGCTACTGTCGTTTATGCGGTATATTTTGACACTCACAAGGGAATTTAAACTTGTAGGATACTTCCCGTTGACCTAGAAACAGGAAAGGCAAAAACAATGTCTTATAGCACAAGTTGGTATCCAGTCTCAACGCATCCGTAGATACCTACGATAAACACCCGAGTGAAGCGGGGATAAGTTGCTAGTATGATATATATTTCATTTTATACGAAAAATAATAATTTGCTACCACTATAACGAATTTTAGTCAAAATTTCCAAGAG
Organism: Brenthis hecate; assembly: GCA_951806755.1. Classification (NCBI taxonomy): domain Eukaryota; kingdom Metazoa; phylum Arthropoda; class Insecta; order Lepidoptera; family Nymphalidae; genus Brenthis; species Brenthis hecate. Next base: position 17,008,397 of record OX638250.1, read on the forward strand.
AGACAAATGGTCCACAAGTTGCCCTGCGGCACTTCGATCAGTCAACCGCACAGCTAAGGTTGAAAAATTCTTCCTTGTCTGATATAGTGTCGCATTAGGTGTCGCAAACTTGAATTTGAATGAGATTAATGGTTATTTCGGCAACGTTCATAGTTTACTGGATTAGAGTAAAACTAAAAAGTAAAAATTTGGTCGAAGTTGTATGAAGTTGGGTTTTATTGCTTATGGTATTTTGAAAATTTGAAAAATTAAATTTTTATTGTTTTTTTTTTTAATTAAGAGCCTTATATTGAGGTTTTTTAAAGTGAACAGATAAAATAAAAATATAAATTATTATTTAAACAGTAGTCGATTTTATTAAAAAAAAATATATCCCTACATTTTTTTAATTAACCCGTTGCATGCCCATTATTATTTTGACATGCTGTATACATATAATAGGCCATAATTTACACACTATTAAAAATGAGCATTTAAGAAAAAATTATTATGTAATTAATACTATCCGTCACACACTTTTTCATATAAATAAGTAAATAAATATGCTGGGGCATTAACACACAGCACCATCTAGTTCCATGATAAGCTACGAGGCTTGTGTTATGGATACCAGATAAAACATACACTACACACATATGTAACTTTAAATACATACATATTATAAATATAAACACCTATGACTGGAGTACAAACATTCGTGCTCATCACACAAATGAATGCCCCCAGCGGGATTCAAACCCGCGACCGCTAGCACAGCAAGTAACGTCACTACAAACTGAGCCAAACGTGTCGTCTAATAATATCTTCAAATTTAACATATATTTTTTTATAAATTATGTACATTCACACCTTCATTTCATTCACACCTTCAAAGAACAAACAGACAGTAAACGTAATGTTCTAAGCCGAAACGTTATGCTCAGTTTGTAGTGACCCTAGTTGCTGTGCCAGCATTCGCGGGTTCGAGTCCCGCTGGGTTCATTTATTTGTGCGATGAGCACGAATGCTTGTACTTTAGTCATGGGTGTTTATATTTAGAATATGTATGTATTTAAAGCTATATATGTGTAGTGTATCAACTACCTGGTATTCATAACACAGGCCTCGTAAGTTACCATGGAACTAGATGGCAATAATGTCCCAACATATTTAAATAAATTTAAAAAAATCTCTGGCCCTACTAGCCACATTTAAAAACTCTTTTTGCATTTAATAACCTACTTAAAAAAAGGTTATAAGCTAACATATATATATATATATATATATATATATATATATATATATATATATATATATATATATATATATATATATATATATATATATATATATATATATAATATTTCTCGCTCAATGGTTTTCTGGGTATTAATAGGATCTAAAACAACATTGTTACAATATTGGGAACAAGTGAATTGAGTATTCGCTTGTAGAATGTTGGTGCTCTCAGCTAACAATTTATGTTGTGAGTGACAGGTAAACTGTGTTTGAAATACACCTTTATGTATCAAAATGGAGATATTTTCATAAATTAAATCAAATGGAATCATTTACTTTATTCATATAGACTTTTACAAGCACTGTTGAAAACAGAGGAAATAATTTAACTATATTATATAGGTCTGGTCGATAAATATTCGAAACAAAAATTTGAAACTATTACAAGCGATATGATATTCTCAAATATAGTTCGCAGATATAATGTCCAAATCTATACATATAATACAATTCTAAGTCGAATCTGTACATGAAATATTTTTTGGAAAATCTTATTGAAATAGACATTATTATCGATACAGAGGCCGAATCTATAGTTTTTAGATTTTTTGTCTGTCTGTCTGTCCGTTACCGCATCACGGAAAAACCACTGGACGGATTTTGATGAAATTTGGTATGATGATAAACATATAGGATACTTTTTATTGCGGGAAAATATCTCATTTCTCAGAAATCTATACTAAACGTTAGAACGTAAAGACTTACTTTTCACTTTTGAATTGATTTTTACGTTTTCATTTCGCAAATACTTTTTTTTAAAGTTGGGAAATGCATTTATGCATACTACCTTCATACATACAGGTGATTATGTGAGACGAACCGGCTAGAAAATTTGGAAAAAACCTAATTTCATAAATATATAACATGAAATAGCCAAATTATAGACAATCTTATAAATAATTTCTATACAACATGTTCATTTACATACATCTCGTACATATACATATTATGTTTGTCTAAGTTTTGAATGATAAACATATCTAAACATACTTTAGGTGTCATGAAACTGCTTCAGGCGTATGTTTATTAACGCTTTAGGTCCTATTCACACTGTGTTTTCAAGAAAATCATAAATATTAAATTTGTTAATTTACTTTACTCTAAATTCTAATATTCTATAGTAGATATAAAGAAAACTCTATGTCTTACATAAAGTTAAACTTGGTTCCATTCTCGCGATAGAAAATTAAATGAAAACAATTGTAGAGACGCTTGGAGCGATCAATTGAAAATGTTACATAATAACTATCGACTCTATAAGGGTGGGATAAAGACATGGAAATTTAAGAATTGAATAGTCTTTTTATCTTTTTATAAGGATGCTATTTGAATTGCATTCGTTTAAATAAACTTTAAAAAAATATCTAGTATTTTGAGATAAAACTTGCATAAAAAAGTAGTTATTGGGTGTTTCTATCTAGAAATTGTTATTAGCAACCAGTTAGTTGAAAAGTTGGTGGTGTTATATCTTCGTACCTTGGAGAGCATGTAAAGCTATAGGTCCAGTCGTCCTCTCTGATGTGTGTTCTCCTTGTCGTAGTGTGGGGCTCATTAGCGTCCTACAACCCAGCCGAGCGCGTAGCCAAGAAATACATAGGGAGGTGCCCCACCTCGGTGTACCATACGGGTTGCTTCTGGTATTTCTCTAGCATAGCATAGGTAGCATAGTACACCATGGGAGCAACCCCTTGATTGTGGGGGCTGCTTTGGCAGACCTACCGTCGGGGCGACGCGACGTGGTTGAGTGCGTAAGCGATCCTGAGATTCCCCAATAAGACGGGGGAGGTTCTGTTGGGTTTTAGTGGGTAGTACTGGCTTTTCAAGTCAGTAAATCCCACATAACCATAAAGGTGGTATGCGTAAATGCATTTCCCAACATAAATAAAGTCCAGTCCTGTCAAATTCTTATCCGGTCAGATTTTAAGAGTGAAAGGTATAGAAAGTGCACTTGTGTTTGTATTACAAATATTATATATATAATAAAACTATAAATTTATAATATTTGAAATGCTAGTGCTCGCTATTTACATACCCATATAAAGTGGTTATTTAAAACAATATGTGGGCAAGGCCGTAGACAATTACTAGTAACAATATTAATATAAAGACAAACGTTAAATGAGTAGCTCTCTAATGCTCCGAAACTTGTAGAGTCGTGATGTGAAAAACTGAATGCATTAATTGTAAATAATATATTCAGTCTAATGTCATCTATACATACGAGTATGATAAAATTGTAAAAAAGCCGAATCTGTACATTAAATATTTTTTTGGAAAATCTTATTGAAATAAATATTATTATCGATACAGAGACCGAATCTATCGTTTTTAGAAATTTTTTCTGTCTGTCTCACAGAAACACCACTGGAGGAATTTTGATGAAATTTGGTATGTAGATAGCTGGTTATTTGGGTCAACATATAGAATACTTTTTACCGCGGAAAAATGTCGATTTCTGAGAAAAAATACAAAAACTGCAATGTAAGAGTAATCTAATATGTAAAACCTAAGAATTTGGTTTTTGGTCATTAAAACGCGGGCGTAGGCACGGGCAATGCTAATTTGTATATAAATAGGCCAATACAAAACAGTTCAGTGCATTTTCCTCCTCTGTTTGTCGACCGATTTTCTTTTTTTCGTTTAGTAGCTATTGACGAGCTTATATGATAAAAAAAATTGAAGTAGTTGGTATTTTCTATATACTCGTAGATAGGTAAATTCTATTAATATATGTTTTCCTTAAATTTTCATTAATGATTATGGTCGTATTTCAACAAAGCGAATACTAGTTAAGAGAAAAGCTTACCACATAATATATCGATTAAGCCATTATATACAATAGTATATAATTTAAGCGAGCTTTGCCAAATATGCCTGGATAGCATCCAATGGTGATGATTTGCTTGGAAATTAACGATCGATGCGTGTCAAAGTTTAATTATTATTGATGAACTAGCGACTCTCCCTCGCTCCACTCAGATTCACCCCGAGATACGTTTTAACGGGTAGTATAGATTTCTCAGAGATGAAACTTTTTTCTGCAGTAAAAAGTATCCTATATGTTAACTCGAATAACCAGCTATGATCATACTATATTTCTTCAAAATCCCTCCAGTGGTTTTTCCGTTGCGGTAACAGACAGACAGAAATTCTAAAAACTATAAATTCGGCCTCTGTACAGGTAATAATGATTATTTCAATAAGATTTTCCAAAAATATTTAATGTACATAATCACGGGCTTAGTTACAGTTTTATTAAATGTATAGACAACAATACCAACGATATTTTAAGCTCTACCAATGAATTAATCTAAATTATAGCTTAAAAAATTTAAAGAACTTTTTGGTTGTATTATATGAAATGGCGGGGTTTCCTAGTACAAGCAAAAAATACTTGCTTAAAAGGGGACCTCAAACACAAAGTTTCAGCACTACAATCTCTTTATGCAAATAAAATATTTTTATTATTATATGAGAATAGTCAAAATAATAAGACCAAATTCCAAAGTATTTCACAGTGATACTTTAGAAAATTGTATCCGTAACTGGTTGGATTTTTAACGAGAATAATTCGTCTAATGGTCGATATTCGATTATAATCGATTATAATTGTTGAAAATTTGATGAAAACATAATATATGAATAGAATTTACCTATCTATATAAAAAGTAACTGTTTAAAAAAATATTGATAACGTTAAAGCTCGTCAATACGCGTAGCTATTAAACAAAAAAATAATAAACAACAACTGTTTTGTCTGTGCCTATTTATATATAAATTATCACTATATATTTTAAATGAGAGTAGGTCCCTTGAATTAGATGTTATTTGTTCGGCCTAATCTCAGAAACTATTGTACAGATTTTCATGCTGTTTTTATTAATAGAAAGGAGGATTATATAAGCAGGCATTAAGATATTTGTGAATTAAGATAGAAAAAATCGTCGTTATATATAACGTAACCGATTTCAATTCATTGGTTCTTATATCGTAAATTCTGATAATCTGATGGGGTATTCCACGTGAAGCAAACAAGTAAAAAATTGTTGACGTTTCCAATTTTAGTAATACTTGATTACGTTACAGCTATACATGTCCTCGACTAGGATACAAAATATTTTTAAAGTCCAAAACCTGAATCTCCCTCGAAATTTTGCGTATCCGGCCGGTACGCGACGTTTCGAAGCTCATTATCTGGTATTAAAAAGATATAATAAAATCAATTAAGCACTGGAATTTGTGCTCTATTTATGAGCTTTTTAACCAACTTCCAAAAAGGAGGAGGTTCTCAATTCGTCGGAATCTTATTTTTAATTTTTTTATGTACATAAATATGTTCACCGATAACTCGAAGACGCCTGAACCGATATGGATATTTTTTTGTTTCGAGGGGTCTGCATCCCAGGTGGTCCTATTTTTTTTAAATCAACAATAAATATTTTTTTTAATTTGGATATTACTTTTTTTGTACATTAAATGTATATTGAATATATAGCTATGACATAATTAAATATTATGAAAATCGCAAACCTCAAAATTATTTACCTGTCCGCTTCGCATGGAAAGCCTTTTAAGTTAAATCATGATTATTTTTGCTTTTTTCTTCTATTTAGTACATAATTCTGGAAAGGTTTATCAAAGTTACATTTATAAAATAACAAAGTGTTTTTCGAATACATAAATCACTTTTGGGTGCTTGTAATTAAATTCTATGCGCACCTATGAATGTTTCGAAAGTGGCATTTAACAAATTATTATTGAAATAATAATTACATTTACTTTGGATTTTAGTACATATCTATTAAATGTATAATATAAGCACTTTAATGTTTGGAGGAATAAATATATAACAATTTTATTTAAAATTTTAGTATGAGTAATGTGTATTATCAAAGTTTGACTGACTATCGTATCGAAAGTAAGTTTTAAGGGCGTGGGCTAATTTCATGATCGATCACAGAACTTCTGCTTGGTCTGGATGGTTAAATTTCCCCAAATTCAAGTGAAGAGTTCCTCAAATTACATATACTAAATAGTGCAAAACGTAGCGGAAAAATCACTTATCTCTATTAAGGTTTTAAAGGTCAAAATAAGCTTCTTTATCTTTCTGTATGGTTTTCTTGGCTAAACCGATTATGATAACATAACATATTTCTTGAACCGTGAGAAATTGACTACAATTTATTTAAAAATATCCATGATGATATGGGAAAGTGATAGAATGAGTAAAAATTATTTACATTAGAAGAATATTTTGTCATTTGAAATTTAACACAAATAATTTAGGTTGTCAAATTAAAATAATATACGTAAAGTTGAAGCAGTTCACTAGTTTGATGATTTAATTTTACTTCCTTTAATTATAACGTATTAAATAATAATAAAATTTTCCTATCTACAGATTTCTAGGTCTATAAAACTGCGTGCTACCTGAACATTACATAAAACATCTCCAAGAGAGTGCCTGAGTAATTAATTGAGACAAGTAATTTTACGCTATACCTATTACCTACATATATCATTACCTAGCTTTAGATCTGGGTACTCAGGCTTAGTACTTAGCTAAAAACCCTAAGTATAGTCAATTTGTACTAACTAGTGTGTATTGTTGTGTATTTTTTTATTGATAACACTAAAATTCGTCAATAACTATTAAATTTAAAAAATCGGTTGAATCCGAACGAAGCAAAGGCCGCTTGTAAAAAATAACTATAAGTTTATATATAAACACTATTTATTCCTACTCATTAAAATTTAATATGGATATGCAGTCTAAGTATAGTTTAGTATTGTATCTTCTAACTAATATTTCTGTATAGAGTTACAGGTACCAGTAATTTACTTCGGCTTTACATTGCGGTTGACGTGTTAACGCTGTGGTCAGGCTTCGGTGACTTGACAAATACAGACTGTATTCTGTAGACTAAATTAATTCCTATCTGCTACATATTTCTAATATTTATCATTAAACGTTTTTTTATTACTGGCCGAAATCTATACATATAATAAAATTATAACTAAGCCGAATAAAAATATTTTTTGGAAAATCTTATTGAAATTACATTATTATCGATACAGAGGCCGAATCTATAGTTTTTACAATTTTTGTGTGTCTGTCTGTCTGTTACCGCATCACAGAAAAACCACTGGAGGGATTTTGATGAAATTTGGTATGGTGATAGCTGGTTATCCGGGTCAACATATAGAATACTTTTTACCGCGGGAAAATATCTCATTTCTGAGAAAAAATACAAAAACTGCAATGTAAGAGTAAACTAATAGGTAAAATCTAAGAATTTGGTTTTTGGTCATCTAAACGCGGGCGGAGCCGCGGATAATGCTAGTTGATTATAAATTTATTACTTTTATTAAGAACTTTCTGAAGTCGGACGAATTCCAGAAGTACATTATTTTCAAATGTTTACTTTCAGTACACACGTCTTTCGAAAACTTGCTAGGTTCTCTCAGACATGCAGATTTCCTCACGATGTTTTCCTTCACTGTAAGACAGGTGATAGATAATCATGTTAGAAATGATTCACACAAGAAAATATCAAAGGTGCGAGAACAAAGATTTGAACCTGCTTCAATTGGTTTCCGAAGCGAGCGCGTTACCACTGGGCTAACGCTGCCTTTACGTACATACATAGATAGATTACTTGTAGTAAACTGTGGGAAGCGTCTAGTCACCGAAGCAATATTAATTGTTCACACTAACACTGACCGAATTTAGGTCACTCATATACCTCTGCAGACGGTATTTTCATAATAAATAATTCTGAAGACCAAGACCTCTTTGTTTAATCAGAAAATAAAATAAGTTTTTGTTATGTTTGAAGTTAAATGATAAAGAGACACAATTTGTTAGAAAAAATTGGAATCTATATTAATATTATAAACAGAAAAGATTTTTTGTTTGTTTGTTTGTACCAAATGAGCTCCGTAACTCCTGAACCGATTTAGATAAATTTGGTAAGTAGATAGCTTGAGACCCTGGGAAGGATGTAGGATAGTTTAAAAACTCCGGGATAAATCCCGGAAATCATGCCTGAAGAGGGATTTAATATAAAAGATATATAATATATATTTAATAATAATTAAATTTAATATAAGATATAGATTTAATATAATATTATATACAGGTAACGCTACTATTTGGCAAATTTTAATTCTTATAGTAAGTATATGTTACTTCGGGCCATAGTCTACCTGTGTACTAAATTTCATCTAAATCCGTTTAGCCGTTTAAGCATGAAGGATTAACAGACATACACACATGTGTTTGTGATGAGTGTGTTATGGATACCAGATAGTTGATACATTACACATATATATAACTTTAAATACCTACATACATATTATAAAAATAAACACCCATGACTGGAGTACAAACATTCGTGCTTATCACACAAATGAATGCCTCCAGCGGGACTCGAACCCGCGACCGCTAGCACAGCAAAAAAGATAACTACAAACTGAGCCAAACGTGTCGTCACTAAAAGATATAGTACAAATGCTGGAAATAATATCATTTTACCAATTTGTGTTACCTACTTGTTGTGAGCTATGTTTATTTCAAAACAATAAATCATTTAAAGTGTAAATTTTTGAGTATCTCGCTTTAAATATTAAAAAACTTAATATAAATTTATTCGTGAAAGGGAAAAGCAAAAGAAAATTTCACACTCGAAATTATTCTCTTCCAGTTGCATTAAATGAAATATGGCGAGATACGAAATTACGGTGAGTTTTTCCACAGTAAATCTTGAAAATGTGCATAATATAAAGTTTATACTAATTTTTGCCTGCGGTTTTACGATCGGAGAACAAATAAAACAACTTAATAAGGTATAATATTTAGCTATCTTTGTTTCAGACTAGTGTTTTCTCGTAGCTCTGGCCGCGTCATTTAGTTTTGGAGAATCGTCTCGTAAGTTGTAGTGAGATCTAAGTTAGTCTATAGCCGTCCTCAATAAATAGGCTATAAAACGCACGAAGAATTTTTAAATTCAACCCATAGATTAGCGGTTATAAATAAACAAAAAAACAAACAATTTTTTCAGCTTTATATACATATTAGTACTATCGACTTCGCTCGGGTAAGTCCTAGGTACCTTTTAATTTTTTTTTTGAGCAGAACCCTAATACTTTTTCTAAAATAAAAATAGTAAGTATTCTAAGTTAGTCCTTCTACATCATCTATGCCAATGAAAGTCCTTATAAAATCAGACCAGCGGTTTCGGAGATTAGCCGGAACAGACAAACAAAAATTTTAAAACTTGTATTGTTCATATAAGTGTCCCATATTTATATAATTTCATATACCCTTAGTAAAAAGCTATTATTTTGACATAACAAACAGACACTTCAATTTTATTTATCTGTATAGATAGAAGTATAGATATAGATTATTGGAATCTATAGAACTACAAACTAGATATATGAACACGTAATGTTATGGAAAATAAAAAAAAAACCCATTGCGGTATCACAACCACTGCACCATAATATTAACTGAGCTACCTTTTATCTCTCCGCTCGCCTAGTTTGTTTATATAATTTGTGTAATTTTTGCACTCTTCAGGTAACTTCCTCACTTTTCTCAATCAATAGTAATAATTTGTAGCCACAAATACAACAAGAATTCAAATTTATAAAAACTTATACTTTTTATACTTTTCAACGTTTAGTATAGATTTCTCAGTGATGAGATATTTTCACATAATAAAAAGTATCCTATATGTTGACCCGAATAACCAGCTATCATCATATCCAATTTAATCAAAATCTGTTCAGCAGTCTTCTCGTGATGCGTTTCCAGACTATTATTGTAGATTCGGCTTCTGTACACCTAATTAATAATTATTTCGATAGGATTTTCAAAAAAATCTATACAGATAAATTAAATTGAAGTGTCGAAATAACAGCGTTTTACTAAATGCATACGGTACTTATAAAAAAATATATTTTTTTACAATTTTTGTCTGTCTGTCTGTCTGTTTGTTTGCTCCGGATAATCTCTGAAACGGCTGGACGGATTCTTTTATTTTAGAAAAAGAATTAGGGTTCCGCTGAAAAAAATTAAAACGTATCTAGGGACGAACCCGAGCGAAGCGAGGATGAGTCGCTAGTGTTTAGTATACAGATTAGACTCAGAATTTTATTATATGTATACATTAACACTTATCAACCGACTTCAAAAAGGAGGAGGTTCTCAATTCGACTGTATGTTTTTTTTTTTTTTTTATGTTTGTTACCTCAGAACTCCGTCATTTATTAACCGATTTGGACAATTTTTGTTTTGTTTGAAAGGGTATACTTCCAGATTGGTCCCATTTAAATTTCAAAAAAAAATACCACCCCTAAGGGTGGAAAAACAACTAATGATGAATTTAACCTACTTCTAATTGTCATATTGACTTGAAACTTTGCAAGTATTTCTATTTCCGTTGATAGTACAGTGGTTCGGTGTTGTTGACCTGATCTGATGGTAAGGCCAGAAGGTGGATAGGTGGAACTCTTCAACGGATAATAGTAGATACTTTGAGTTTGGGCTTATTTTGTTTGATTTGACAAGCCTAACACGTTAGAATCCTTACTTTGCTACTACTGTCTACACTAAAAAGGGAAAAATAAAAACTTTTTAACAAAAAAATAAAAACCGACTTCAAAGAAAAGCACTAAAAAGTAACAAATAACTGATTGGTAGTTTTCATTTACTATACATACCTAATCAAATATTTTCGAAGTCGGTGTGCTTTGGCTAAGTAATTAAAGCCTACCTATTAAAAAAGCACACCGACTTCGAAAATATTTGATTAGGTATGTATAGTAAATGAAAACTACCAATCAGTTATTTGTTACTTTTTAGTGCTTTTCTTTGAAGTCGGTTTTTATTTTTTTGTTAAAAAGTTTTTATTTTAAGAAAGATAATGTTTCCAGCATAAAATACAATATAACAACAAGTTACTACTACAATATGTTGTAGAAACGTTCGCAACACTAGACACACTTCATGTAAATCTCATCAACTATTACACGGTATGAATACATGAATACTTCAGCAATCCCTTCTCGCAACAAGAAAAACAAATCTCGTAATCCTGTTTCAGGTTTTGGCATGACATACGTGGTGTAAGTCCTACACGTGGTGTAAATTCGAGAAGAGAGTATTTTCCAGCTTATATGTATGTTTCACTAGCACTTGTCTGGGGCTTTACATATCTTTTAGTGTTTATTGCAGAGTTATTAGTGCGAATAAACAAATAAACAAGTATGCGTGTTAGATATATCAAGAGGAATATGTAGGTATATTAAATTAATGTTATAAGTTACTTTTTAACATTGAATATAGATTTCTCAGAGATGAGATATTTTCCCGCAGTAAAAAGTATCATATATGTTGGTTGACCTGGATAAGCAGTATCAAAATTTGTCCAGTGATTTCTCGTGATGCGTTCCCAGACAGACAGACAAAAATTCTAAAAACTATAGATTAGGCCTCCGTATCGATATTAATGATTATTTCAATAAGATTTTCGAAACAATATTTAATGTACAGATTTGACTCAGTTAGAATTTTATTATATGTATAGATATGACATAGTTTTAACAATCCATAATAATTATAATTTTTCTTAGCTTAGCTTCAAATTTCGCCTCTGGAATTATTTTGCAAAAGTATAGAAATAATTTTATAACACAACTTTTTCTCCTCTTTCAGATATTGTGACAGTACATTCTCGTAATGGAGTCAATATTTCCCAACGTTTAAACTAGACTGCAGCCACAATCTGTATGAAACACAAGTCTTCAAAAGATTCGAACCTACGATTATCAATTTTAAATAACATATCTGTCTGTCATTTTTAAATTATAATATGTAACTTAAATATATAATAAAATTTGGAATAACTAAGCTACGTAATTTAATTTCATTCTCCATCATCCAAACTCAGGTAGAGATCTAGTGTTGTTAGTCATTTGCCTTAAAAGCTTATCCCGGTTTGCGTCCCAGGGGACTGTTCACGTGGGATCCTTTATTAAACCTCTTATTGTGTGGCTTTGCCCTTAACAACCGAAAGAGTACAGGATTCATTTTGTTATTATTAACCAGAAAATGAGGGTATTTCGTGTACTTTTGTATTTACTTTGTTACAAATAAAATGTTTGAAAAAAATCAGTTGACGATGAGTGGTTTTGAATAAATTAATATATGTGTCTTCTATATAAATAAAAATAAATGTTCGTATGTTTGTAATTTATGCGTCCTAAATCATTTGTCCGATTATGATGAAACTCTGATAAAAACTCAAATGAAAAAATCTTTAGAAGATTGTCTTTTGTATGTTCCAAAACCATTCAAGCTGAGGGAACCAAAGTGCTGAGCACTAAGCAAAGTGAAGGTAAGTCGCTTGTATGTAAATAAAAATAAATGATTCTTTGTATATTTGTACGTTATGAGTTTCTAAAACATTCACCCGATCGTGATGAAACATTAGAAAATACACCGTTTCTGTACTTCACAGTTTCTACGTACACCCGAGAATGTTCTTGGCCCAAAAAAAAATTTGTTTTCTTTGTATTTGTTTTATATGCGTTGCGATCACTGAATAGCCTTTGGAATCCATTTACATTTCCCTTTTAAACGTTTAGCTCGGGTTCGTCCTTAGGGTGATTTCCCATACAAACTTTCATCCCCATTTCCACCCCCTCAAAGGATGATTTCCGGAACTAAAACTATCTTATGTTCTTCCCAGGCTCTCAAAGAATCTTCTTATCAAATTTCATCTTAATTGGTCTAGTAGTTTCGGAGCTTATTCGGTACAAACAAACAAACATATTAGTATAGATAAAGCAGAAAATGAACAGAATATTTATTACTAGCGACTCACCCTTGCATCGGAAAACAAAACTAAACCCACGGGAACCGTATATTTTTCCGGGATAAAAAGTAATTATTACATATCCTGCGTTATTCCGACTATAATCTATCTTTGTGCCTTTCATTCAGATCCGTTCAACTGTTCTGACTTGAAAGAGTAACAAACATCCATACTCACAAACTTACACATTTATAATATTACTAGCATTGCCCGCGGCTCCGCCCGCGTTCAGATGATCAAAAAGCAAATTCTTAGGTTTCACATATTAGCATACTCTTAGAATGCAGTTTTTGTATTTTTTCTCAGAAATGAGACTTTTTCCCGCAGCAAAAAGTATCCTATATGTTGACCCGGATAACCAGCTATCACCATACCAAATTTTATCAAAATTCCTCCAGTGGTTTTTCTGTGATGCGGTAACAGACAGACAGGCAGACAGACAAACATTTTAAAAACTATAGATTCGGCCTCTGTATCGATAAAAACGTCAATTTCAATAAGATTTTCCAAAAAATATTTAATAAACAGATTCTGCTTAGTTACAATTTTATTATATACTCGTATATAGAATACGGTTATACAATATGTATAGATTAATGCATTCGTCTCCTATTTTGATAGGTACTTAATCAATGAAATCCTGTAACCGGTACATTAATTGTCGATAAGATTAACAACATACTATATTACTTAGGTCACCTACACTGGCTTTATGCTAACATTAATAGTAATTCAAGCATATTTGAATTATGAGTAAAACGCCACAAATCAAGATTATGACACTGATTAATTGCAATTTGTATGTTATAATGTATGACACAATAGCTAGTGACGTGCTCTTGCTTTGTTCAGTTTCGTCCTTTCGTCATTTTTTTTAATATTGTATACGAGCAGCGCCATCTTTTGGTAAATTTTATTATTAACTGTAGCCTATGTGTAACTCCAGGTTATACTCTGTGTATTAAATTTCATCTAAATTCGTCCAGTCATTTCATTGTGAAGTACTAACAAACATACACAGATACAGACTTTGGAATATATAATAGTAAAAAGACAAATGAATAGATTAACGAATTCAAAACCACTAAAGTAATTATTCCACCCTTCAAAGTGGAATTATTTCTTGAAATTTGTCTGAAACCATCCTTGAAGTAGTAATTATTAAAAAAAATCAAAATCTGTCCACAATTTCCGAAGATACCACGTATCATTATTATACAAAAACATACACATTGTAGGTCCAAAAAGATATTTATTTAGTGTGCAAAAAAACCGGTTAGACCCAAAAATGCTATAAGAGTATTCACTGTCTATTTAATTAACTATGGTAGCTTGAAAAAGCTTAAAGAATGCTGTACAAAAACATATGTACGTTGAAGTTGGAACTTTATTATTACAAACGCATTGCGGTTTTGGCTGTGGAATTTCTAATAACCGATGCTATCTTAGAATCTCTCGCATCGCAGTTTTATAAACTAAAGTACTCCGTGATGTTTTCTTTATTTTGGGAAGAAACATAAAAAGGCGTGTTTCGAAAATAACTATTTTATATGGCTGGAATTTTGTAAGGGATAGATTTTTTTTATTTCATCGTCACGAGTATATTTTAGATAATATATCTATACGAATATTATAAAGAGACAAGATTTTTCTTTGTTTGTTTGTTTGTTCTGAATTGACTCCCAAACTACTGGACCGATTTAGATGAAATTTGGTAAGAAGATAGTTTGAGACCTTGGGAATAACATAGGATATTATCCCTTCAGGAGGTGAAAATGGGGATGAAATTTTGTATGGGGACCAACCTAGGGGTGAACCCGAGCGAAGCCAGGGTGAGACTCTAGTATATGTATATAGAGATTTTCAAGCTTTTTTTTAATGTAACTTATTAATAAAAAAAAAATCATATTGGGTTAATTGAATTGTGTAGATACCTTTTTTTAAGTCGGCCAAAAATGTTATTAATCCCATCCATTTAAAACTTTTTCTAACTTCAATAAAGAGCTTTCATTTGAATATTTACTAATGTTAGCCAGTTGTTAAAATTCGACTATAGTAAGAAAAAACCTGTTGAAGTTGTACTTCTTTTGGCACGTTTGGAAATTATTATAAGAGTAAAGTTTTTAGGATGCGCGCGCACACCGACAGCCAAAAAGCGACATGATGAATTCAGCTGATAGCTGTCTCTCCGGTTCTCGTGAAAACTCATAACTATATTCAAAGTAGCTTCTCAAATATTCATAAATCTATAACACGTATTTTATATCAGTGGAGATAAAAAAACATAGCAGTAGCCAAAGAAGTATAACTTCTTACGTACGTACATAAGTACACACATGGGTTATTTTCCAAATTTTTTAAATTGATAATACCATAGTCGTCAATTGCTATTAAACAAAAAATCGATAGATAAACAGATGAGAAAATGGTACTAAGCTGTTTTGTCTTTGCCTAATTATGTGTATTCAGCCCTTTTTATCGTCCCACTGCTGGGCACGGGCCTCCCTTCAGTACGAGGGGGATCAGGCCATAGTCCACCACGCTGGCCAAGTGCGGGTTGGCGGACTTCACATGTCTTTCGAAATCTTGCTAGGTTCTCTCAGACATGCAGGTTTCGTCACGATGTATTCCTTCACCGTAAGGCAAGTGGTAATCATGTTAGAAATGATTTGCACATAAAAATATCAGAGGTACGAGACTCGGGATTTGAACCCGCTTCACTCGGTTTCCCAAACGAGCACGTCGCCACTGAGCTATCACTGCCTTCTATTTATATATAAAGACTAAAATATTAAAAGTAATCATTAAATATATTAGCCACAGTACAAGTACGATGCATGCATTCGGAAATGCGAAATTAATTCATTTGGGTCTGAACTTGACGCTTATATGCTATTAAATGAGCTAATTGCTTATACATTCAGTTGTAGTTTAGAGATAATTTAAATACTAGTTATGTGTCGCAGTTGTACTACTTTATTAATAATAATCCCTCCACGAACGCGGACACGCCGGCGTGACAGATAACAATAGATTGTTCTCATTTCTTCCACTAAAATCTTCAATTTAATTAATCCCCAACTAATAAATGTATTTATATTTGTTCAATAAGTATAATAGCTTGTCCTAATAAGGTTGTTTAATTATAATTCTCGTTCTATCTTTGAAGAATAAAAATTAAAAAAATGTATGGGAATGATACACTCGTAGTATGATTCTTTGACATAACGATTTTTGTCATTTTAATCTAATATTTAAAAAAAATAATTTTTAACGATCTTGTGCACAGATTATATAATACTATAGATCTTGTATAAGCTTCAACGGGTCGTATCGTAATGTTAGGTAGCCTATAGATTTCCTTTAAAAGATTATTTTCAATTCGCTTCTAATTCCATAAATTAGCATATTTCAAACATAAATAATCAAAAAGATTTCATATTTTAAATAAAAGTATCTATCTAAAGGGAGAGTCTCTTCCTGTAAAGCATTTGAAACGTTGAGTACCAAAAATCAAAGTAAATCGGCGAAAACATCCGACAAGATAGTTTTATTTAAAATGTAAGCAAACATAAACAAAAAAGGTTAAAAATCCTGTATCCATATAAGTATACATTTTTAAAACTAAACAAATTTTTCATTCAAAGTACAATTCAGATTTAATAAATAAATCAATGAACCTTAACATGTACATTTTATTTAACGTTTAATTCACGTCAACATATCCCATATATATCGAGATCGTATTTTGTTAAGTCGAGAATCGAACCCGCATTAATCCAATCGGCCTTTTGTTTTGTCTCAGCCTTCTTTATGTCGGAGTAACATTCGATTGCGATGCCTCGAATACAGGGACGTATTAAAATATTTGTATTTAATTTTGTTTTATAGCGCTTGTTAAAATACTTGATAGATTTTATTCGAAATGTTTATTTTATAATAATGAAAATTAATATTAATTAAAGAAACAAATAAGTATTTATATAAGGCCTTAATAATACATATGTAGTTTGCTTCATATAATAATGAGAAATTGTGCCTTTATTGGTTTATTTGTTTGTCCTTTCACACTTCCTTTACGCATTAGAGCGATAAATTGGCTCGATCGTACTACTTGGAGATAGTTTATGGACAAAGAATGTCTTAAGAGATAGTTTATGAGCAAATACTGCATCGTTGGTTTCGCAGGTCCGGGGTTCGAGTCCCAGGTCGAATCAGTCAGAAACAAAAACCAAACCAGGACTTAAGCATGGCTAAAAGTATGCCAACCACTGTGCTAGATAGTCGTTAATTTGTATACAAGTAAATAACTGATCTTATTTTAATCTAACAAAGAGGATTGGTGTTGGGTTTAAGGAATGTATCCTAAGTGCAAGCATCCTATTAAGCTAACCAATACATTCGACTCGATAAACCACAAATCCCTACTAGGTTTAGTCGAAATACGTGTTACCCCTTAACGGGTATCATAATTGAAGCGGAAATACTGGCATATATAGAAACTAGCGATTCAACCTCGCTTCGCTCAAGTTCGTCCTTAGGTTGCTTCCCCATACAAACTTTCATCCCCATTTTCACCAGCTTAAGGGATTATTTCCGGGATAAAAACTATCCTATGTCCCTTTCAGGGTCTCAAAATATCTATTAAATGGGTTCAGTAGTTTCGGAGCTTATTCGGTACAAACAAATAAACAAACAAAAAAATCTGTCCTCTTTATATATTAGTATAGATTAATAATAATTTAAAACTTAAAAAGTAAATGGACTTCAAAATAACTTCAAAAGTACTCTTAATTATGCCAGTTTGTGGATGATATTTTATTGAATGGGACTCATGCGGAATGACCTATTGATTTAAACATTCTATATATTATACATTCATTCATTTGATAGGCAGTGGTAGCTCAGTGGTAACGCGCTCGCTTGGGAATCCAAGTGAAGCGGGTTCAAGTCCCGGGTCTTGCAACTCAGATGTTTTCATATGCGAATCATTTCTAACATGATTACCACTTGCCTTACGGTGAAGGAAATCATGGGAAACGTAAGGAAACCTGTATGTCTGAGAGAACCTAGCAAGTTTTCGATAGACATAGTATAGCCCACCAACCCATACTTGGCCAGTGTGGCGGAATATGGCCTGATCCGCCCTCGCATTGAAGGGAGGCCCGTGTCCAGCAGTGAGTCGATAAAAAAGGCTGAATAGGTACATATATTATACGTTTATATTTATTTTTTAATATTAATTTAATAAGGTAGTGTTTTTATTAAATTAATTTTTTATTTCGTTTACAGATGGTAAACGAAATGAAATAGTGAAAATAAGTAAGTGAAAGAGAATCTGTGGGTTTGTTGGTCACTTTATATTCTGAGTAACAAATTAAACAATTGATTTCTTGATTAAAAAAAACACGCTTCATAAGCTACAGCTCATCTACTAGATATTCAGAAAAAACTTCTCTAAAATAAATATTTACATAAGGTATCTAACTGATTATTCTATTAGTTACTATTTAGCTTCAATATTAAGATACTATGTAGTTATAAGTCATTCAAGCCAATGATCAAAGTGTCAATATTTATATACGTAATTGTAAAAATTAAAAGAAAATGCTATTTTCAACCGACATCCAAAAAGAAGGAGGTTCTCAATTTGTCGGAATCTTTTTTTTTCATATATGTTCACCGATTACTCGAAGACGCCTGAACCGATTTGGAAAATTCTTTTTTTGTTTCAAAGAGTATACATACTTCCCAGGTGGTTTCATTTAAATTTAATCGAAATCGGTCTAGCGGTTTTCCAAAAAATCAACAATAAATTATTATTTTAAAAAAAGTCTTAATCGAATATGTTATTATAAAAGTGTTTTCTTACAAATTACTACACCAAAAATGAAAAAATAACCACGGTGACAGCCAATACAAATTTAAGCACACGGACTTTGAAAATATCTGATTAAGTGTCTATTCTAAATGAGAACCCCCGTTTAGTTATTTTTTTACTATTTAGAGTCTTGAAGTCGTTTTTTTTTAAGTTTTCGTTACTTTAAGTCAATTTATATATTCTTAAATCTCAATCCGTCATTAACTTTAAGATACACTTATTGGCGAAAGAATGAAGAAATAAATCCAAGCCAATTTCAACAGTATTTTTTGTTAGCGAACAAGAATGTAAGGCTTTATTTTCGTCTCACCAAAAAAAAGGAAGTTTTGGAATTTGTGGACATAATGCTATTCCCAAATACGGCCCTATGTATATTCAATTTATAAATTGTCATTCTAAGTTACTTATGCCTTATTTGTAGGGAATTTTTATTTGAAATCTGTTTTATTCTTGAAAAAAAGTAAATTTTAGGGTAAATATGTGTTTATCAACAAAAAATCATATGAACTATATATAAGAACAATTTATGCGCCACACATTGTTTAGTATTTGGTCGTGGGTTCATTTCCGCTTTGAGCAAATATCTCTTCATAATCAATTATAATAATGTTATTTATCTTATTTTAAAAATAAAGACTTAATTGCGTTTCTGTAATAATAAAAGATTTATTTCAATATTAGAATTTAAATAAAAAAACATTTTAAAAATTGCACTTACAATAAAATATTAACTCACCTGTAATAATTAAAGAAACAACATTTAAAGCCTCTATTTCAATTTAAATAACAATAAACTAATAAATAAACTCTTCGAGGGAAATTTTATAATTACTTATTATATCAATTATTTTATTAAATGTCAAAGTTAAAAAACTAAAAAAAATAAAGTAAATTTAGAATCAATCAAAAAGTATTTATGTAATAAAAATAAATAAAAAAAAGCACTTGCATATGAACTTGTATATATATATATATATATATATATATATATATATACAAGTTCATATGCAAGTGCTTCTTGTATATATATATATATATATATATATACACAAGTGTGCGTGTATGTTAATTTACCCTTATTTTAAAGACTATTTAATTTCATTTACTTATATTTTTTAGAACATAAATACATTAGAATGATGTTCTAAACAATAACCGAACAAACTATAATAGATAAGTTATCAAATTCGAGAAGGTCGAGATCAATCAATTGATTACAACGTTCATAGGAGTTTGACGAGATTTGCTCATCAGAGAGTTCCAACTTCCGTACAGTTACTAAAGTTTAATTGTTAGTTAGATCTATAACGCAAAGATAATAATTAATATGGCGTATATGCACAGACTATACATTGCAGATTGTAATTTCATTAGTTAATATAGTAGCTCGTATGTACCACAGAGGTCCTGGGTTCGATTACACAGTAAGACTATGATCTGCTATTCTGCTAAATAAAAAACCCGGCTGCATAAAAGCTAACTAAAATTATGAAAACAATAATTAATATAGTATTATGAAGTTGGAGACATACACGTTTCATCCTTGCCACAAGATGTATGTACTCATATGTACATAATATGTCTCCGACTATTAATTAATGAAATCCATCGAATGGCTTGAAAGATATGAGGGTATAAAGAATATTACAAATAAAAAAAAGACAGCTAAATCCGCGATTGTACTTCATACAACTGTATGAAGTATGAGTGTTCACCTTTGGGGGTGGTGGTGTTATTAGCATCTACCGCTATCTATAGAAACTTGATCTAAATAAGAAAAGAAAAATGTGAAGAAATAAAATATATCTATACATATAATAAAATTCTAACTGAGTCGAATCTGTACGTTAAAAATTTTTTAGAAAATCTTATTGAAATAGTCTTATTATCGATACAGAGGCCGAATCTATAGATTTTAGAATTTATGTCTGTCTATCTGTCTGTTACCGCATCACGGAAGAAAAACTGGAGGGATTTTGATGAAATTTGGTATGATGATAACTGGATATCTGGATCAACATATAGGATACTTTCTATTGCGGGAAAATATCTCATCTCTGAGAAATCTATACTAAACTTTAAATAAGTGTATATATAAGTGGCAAAAAATTAAATAAAATCTTTTTGATATCGTATTTCTTTTTCTACAGAGTTATATAATAAAAATCTGGCTTTTAAAAGTTATAATACAGAATGCTCATTTATCAATGCTTTCTAAACTTTATAAAAAGTGCTCTTGAGATTTAAGTGCTTAAATGATTAATGCGTTAGATACTGAAGAATAAAACCAATTATATTGCTTTAGTCCTGTGATTTTAGTATATTAAGCCTATATCTATACATATTATAAAATTGTAACCAAGCCGAATCTGTACATTAAATATTTTTTGGAAAATCTTATTAAAATAAACATTATTATCGATACAGAGGCTGAATCTATGGTTTTTAGAATTTTTGTCTGTCTGTCTGTTACCGCATCACAACAAAACCACTGGAGGGATTTTGATGAAATTTGGTATGGTGATAGCCAGTTATCCGGGTCAACATATAGGATACTTTTTACCGCGGTAAAATATCTCATCTCTGAGAAAAAATACAAAAACTGCAATGTAAGAGTATATTAATATGTAATACCTAAGAATTTGGTTTTTGGTCATCTGAACGCGGGCGGAGCCGCGGGTAATGCTAGTCCATAATAATATTATAAATGCGAAAGTAACTCTGTCTGTTACCACTTTTCACGCCTAAACCGCTGAACCAATTTTGATGAAGTTTGGTATAGAGAGGGATGGGACCTCAGAGAAGGACATAGGATACTTTTTGTCGCAAAAATAAAATGTAAAGGGGTGAAATAGGGGTTAAAAGTTTGTATTAAATAATCATTTTAAGTTAAGGACAAAAAATTCATTACATTCTATAATTTTGGTAGGAAATAAAGAATATAATAATAGGTAAAATAGGGGATAATATCAACGTTTTTTTAAAGTATTTACCGACTATTCTATACCTATTTATATTATATAGTCTGTAACTATTCCAGACTAACCGTTAATGTACCTTAATATATGTACTAGCGACTAACCCTTTCTGCACTCGGGTTCGCCCCTAGTTACGTGTTAACGTTTAGTATAAATTTCTCAGAGATTAGAATATTTCCTCGCAGTAAAAAGTATCCTAAATGTTGACTTGGATAACCAGCTACCATCATACCAAATTTCATCAAAATCTGTTCAGTGGTTTTCTCGTGACGCGTTCCCAGACAGACAGACAAAAATTCTAAAAACTATAGATTCGGCCTCTGTATCGATAATAATGACTATTTCAATAATATTTTCCAAAAAATATTTGATGTACATATTCGACTTCGAATTTTATGAAATGTATAGATTTATAACCTGTATATTCTGAGTAAGATATCGTTTTCATTGAGTATAGACATATATCTCAGTGAGTTAAGTATTCAATTTAATATCATTCTTTATTTTTTAACTCTTTAGTGAACCACTTGGTTGCGATGGAAAAGACTGGATGAAGAATATTCAGCAAAATAGAAATAATTTTCGATAACTGTCAAATAGAAGAAATTCATTACACGACATAAATCAATCAAAGAAATAGTTTTCTTTTTAATTTGCGTATTTCGTAAACGAAATTTATCAGTTACTTTTCATAGTTTTATCCTTATAAGTATCACCATTGGTTTGTGTTCCAAAACTATCGAGTAGATAATCAAATTAAAACTTTAAATGGCAATCACAAAAATGTATATAACTTATATGTTTACCAGCAATTTGGGACAGTAAATTAGTTAAATAATATTTCACTTAACTGTTTAGCTGAAATAAATAAAACGTATAGTAACAAGAAGCCCGACAGGTTTTTAAGCTAAACTCTATTTAAACTTGTTCCGGGTATTGCTACGTATATGTCTCCGACTGCGTAATACTATGTTCCTTCATAAATTAATTGCCATCTATTTTGCAGTCGGGGAAGGTAAATTTTGTTTTTGTAATTAAATAAATGAACACCTCGCGGTTAAATTCTAAGAAATTAAGTGTTAATCGAGCCACCTATGGCTCCGCGTGATTTGAAAAGTTAAATAACAGGTTCAATTACGGGCTACGAAACTTAATTTTATGCATATGTAATGTTGCCATATTCATTTTAATCAATATAGTCCTGACTCCTTTGATTACGATAGAATTATGTTTCAAATTATTTTGCATCTCATTTATTTTAATAACCGTCCTTAAAATCATTTAAACCATTACAACGTAAATAACGTTTGACTCAAACCAGGCCTTCCATCCCTTTCATTTGATTTTCAATTTCCTGTTACGTTTTATCGATGATTTTATTTAGAACGAAATTTAATATAAGTTAGTCAATGATCACACAAATGAATATTGTGAATCTTTGTTTCACATTTCACTATTGCTGGAATTCTGATTATATATCATACTAGTGGTTTACCCTCGTTTCGCTCATGTACTTCTCTAGGTACCTGTGTATTGCTCTAATTAGTAGTCTATCTGTGTACTCAGTACTCACCCAATTTCGTCCAGAAATTTCAGAGTTAAGGAGCAACAAACATGCACATACAAACTTACTTATTTATAATATTAGGTAGTCCGATTAAATATACATATTTATGCAAACTATGCTTGTTCGACAAAAACCTATCCCCTTAAGTTGTCAGGTATTTTTTACAATGATGATGGTTGTGTTATGGATACCAGATGAATGACCGCTCTGTCTTTACTAAAGCAAAGTACGGTTCTCTAAAGTAAAGTATGTTTAACATGACAATGAAACATTTCGTTTGCTAAAAGTAGAATTTTGTCATAAGATGACATTCAACAATCGTTTGTGAATAAAAATTAAAAAATATATATACGAGAAAGATATTATAAGTTTCTGACAATGCTTCAGTGTGTCATTTCATTATTTTTTATTCACGACATTGGCAGGACTGATGAGTGAATAATAAAATATATGAGATATGAACGCTTTGAGCATGAATCACTCACCATTAAAAAATATAATAAGGAATCGTTTACATCTAGCAAATGTTATAGCATTTTAATAGATTTAACGCATTTAGGTCTACTTTTTAGCACTTGACTTCACTCTGTAGTACTTCGTAGTACTTTCAGTATTATTTGTTGATTCCTCGACTTTTAATTTGTCTCACAATCTGGTTTAGTAACAATAATTTGTGGGACTCTGTTATTTCTTAGTAATTATTAGTCGAGAATATTTTTATTTACATCGATACAAATTTACGAAGACATTATGAAATTGCTATCGCTAATTATAAATAACCAAAAATAAAATTGTGAAACTATATAAAAGGCATGTCAATTCCGATAAGTTTTAAGTTTTCCGTAGTTCGATTTTGACGACACGTTTGGCTCAGTTCGTAGTGACCCTATTTGCTGAGCCAGTGGACTCGGGCTTGAGTCCCGCTAGGGGCGTTCATTTATGTGACGAACACGAATGTTTGTACTCCAGTCATGGGTGTTTATATTTATAATATGTATGTTTTTAAAGTTGTATATGTGTAGTGTATCAGCTGTCTGGTATCCAAAACACAAGCCTCATAGCATACAATGGAACTAGATGGTACTGTTTTGTTAATATACCAACATATTTTTTTTCTGTAGTTATTGATAGAAGAAAGTTTGCTTCACTAAATATAGCCTACACATATTTGTGGTTTATTGAATCAGAGGAATTTATTAATCATGTGGGCTTGTTTTCTGAAATTCTGATATTGACTTTGAAATTAGTAAAAATCGTGAACATTTCCAATAAGTAAAATAAATGAGAAAATAGTGATATACTCTTTTTTTGTGGACAGTGGTAGCACAGTGGTGACGCCCTCACTTTGCTAAACCGAGTGAAGTAGCTTCAAATCCCGGGTCTCGCACCTCTGAATTTTTCATGTGCGAATCATTTTCTTACGTATAAGGAAAACTTTGTGAGGTAACCTGCATGTATAGAAGAAGATAAAAACCTAACATAAAACCTAGGATAGTTTTCGAAAGGCATGACGTGTAGTGCTGGCCATGAATCGACTTGGCCAGCGTGGTGAAAATGGGCTGAAAAAAATATACTTTTATATAAATATTGTCATGAACATAGAAAATGCCTTTCTTAAAAAGCGAAAGTAGAGTTGAATCTAAAAATTAAAGAAATATCTCGCAGTTATTGTATTTAAAGAAAACATAAGATGTAAAGTGCTTTTTTTAATATTTTTAAATTTCACATTTACAACCCAACCTTTATGTACCATTCGAAAAAATCGTGTACGATTTACGTAAAATTTCTTAATGCCCACTTCGTGACCGAACGCCATTTCTAAACATGAGTTGCACGACCGATGTATATTTTTTAAGACAGGTATGTATTATTTGAGGTGTAAAAAAATATATTCAACTTATTTTTGTGATATGAAATGGGATATTTACCAAGGCATAGGCAGATTTTTTTGCGTTATTTTGATTTTTGGATCTCGACGTTTCGAATGCTTTACAGATATCAGGGTCACGGGATAGACTTATTTAAAATGTCAAATATTCACGTACATCTAAGAAAGTATGCTTTGAACGGAGTAGACAGAATAATATAAATGGATACTAATATTATGATCTGTTCTTATTGTGATTCGAGTGTATACTATAAATATATCTACTTTTGGCCGGTAACCAATCTCACTGGGAACAGCAATCTCGTCGACAGCACAGGAGACATCATGGTGCTGCACATATGTGCAACACAGAAGTTGCTCTCTTTACTTCTTTCAATCTCAAAGTCCAGTGAAACGATAATGTGGCGTGACAGGTGAGAGATTAGGTCCAAACGTAAAACGTAATCTCCGAAGCACAAAGATGTAACAAT
Source organism: Brenthis hecate (assembly GCA_951806755.1). NCBI lineage: Eukaryota > Metazoa > Arthropoda > Insecta > Lepidoptera > Nymphalidae > Brenthis > Brenthis hecate. Next base: position 17,034,344 of record OX638250.1, read on the forward strand.
TCTAACTTCCCAACTCCAGGCTCTTACTGAGAATTTTATAGAAGGAAGACTCAATTACTATACTTGCTTCCATCTAGGACTCGAACCCAAGCCTTCTGGATCTGGAGTCGTACATGCCAGCTACTAGACCAACGATAGCTATCTTACGTGTATACATTCTAACAGAATATTGAAATTATTCGTTTTAGATTGCTGTACTCCTTGCTCATTGTTCTCACGCCATTGGATCTGGTATTATGTTAGCATTCCCTTCGGTGCTGAACCCAGCTATTATTTCTTCTAACAGCACAGATATCACAGCCACATCGCAACAAGCGTCATGGATCGGTAAATAACTATTATATTATACCTATCTTTTTATATACAAAAAGGCGTATGTCTGTAAAGTATTCAGCGTTTTGGGATTTCTCTTTAGTATCATTAGATTGATATTTTTGACGATCATATCTCATACAAAATTATTGTCTAAAATATTAACAGTACGCTTTTAGATACATATAAATTAAGAGTAAGGAGCTTAGGACACGAAAAAAGAAGACGTTAAAATAAAAAACGAAGACATGGACAAATAATCATTTTCAACATATTAAATATGATAATCACAAAATTTCTATTCAAAATTATCATGTCAAGCACATCAAACATGGAATTAAGACTTGCCTTTGTATTTTCAGCTGCCATACATGGATTTTCTGGCTTGGTCGGATTTCTTATAGTTCCACCGCTAATGCAAATCTTAGGTCGTCGAATAACGAAAGTTTTCCTTAATATTGTAGTTCTATTAGGCTTTTTAATCTTTACTTTAGCTGAAAGCGTAATAGCTCTATATATGGCAAGAACAATCCAAGGTCTTTCAATTTGTGCAGTTTTTATTGCGCCAATAATATTAGCAGAGTATGCTCATCCAAAACGAAGAGGATACTTTGTTACACTAAAGAAAATATCAATAGCAATTGGGTCCTTATTATGCCATGTTACATCCTTATGTTGGACCTGGAGGCAAATCGCCGCTTTTGGTATCATCCCATGTGCAATTTCTATTGTCTTGACGTTTATTTACCCTGAGAGTCCTGCTTTCTTGGCTATGTCAGGAAAGTATGAAGAGTGCAACAAAGCTCATTTATGGCTTCATGGAGAAAGTGTGAACAGTAGAAGAGATATTGAAGAATTAATATCCATACAAAAAGAAAGGAGAAATGTAAATAAATACAGCAAAAACAAAGTGACAATAATAAAAACGAAGTTCAAGAAAATGCTTCAGCGAGATTTTATTAAACCTTTTGTAATAGTCTCTTTATTAACAGTGATTGTTGATGCATGTGGAAGAATTTACATGATGGCGTACATCGTGCAAATCTTAAAAGAAATAACTGGGGACAAGTTAGTAGCATCATACTGCACTATTGGGGCAGATATATTAGCATTGGTCGCGTTATCTATATCATGTTTTATCATCAGACGTTTCAATCGACGTGCCATTTTATTTACAACAAGTATTATGTCTATTGGTTTAATGTTTTTAATAAGTTTACTTATGTATTTGAAGACTAATAGCAACAATGTTGGTATTATAAATTGGTTGGCTCCAGTAATAATTTTGCTGAACATATTTCTCATCAATATTGGAGTCATACCAACTAGTTTTGCGATTATTGGTGAAATATTTCCATTAGAGCATAAAGGTTCTGGATTATGTGCATCTGGTGTAGTATTTACAGTTCTCTACATACTAGTTATGAAATTTACTCCTGTGATGATAGAGGAAACAGGAATTGAAGGTACCTTCGCAATATTTGGTTTGTGTATGATTATTAGCATAGTTATATTACATTTTATTCTAAATGAAACTAAAGATAAAACGTTACAGGAAATTGAAAATCAAATAAGAGGTATTGAAAAACCTGGACTGAATAAAATGTTAATTGAAATGGAATAGTTATTGCGTAATATATACTTATAGTCTGGTTAATATAGTGTAAAATTAGTAGTTAGTTCACTATAATTCGCATACAGCTGAAAGTGATACAGATGTTGGGTACACTATTATACATAAATGAAGGTATAACGGTGATTTTTAGAAAAAAATGTGTAAGGACATTTTTTGTAGATAGTTGCATGATATTTTTGTCGGTCCTATAGTTATGATAAAACTTACTGTTTGCCAAAAATTTTTCCAAAAAACTGACAATTTCAACCCTTGACGTTGATTATTTTTTTGGCCGATGTGGATCGATGAAAATTTTTCGTATTTTATTTGTAATATCAACGTCTATTCCAATTTTTAGCTCTATATGAAGTACGCTCTTGTTCGTCCCTACTTACGTTTTAATGTTTAGTATATATATTTCTCAGAGATGAAATATTAACCCGCAGTAATAAGTATTCTATATGTAACCCAGACAACCAGCTAACATCATGCTAAATTTCGTCAAAATCCCTCCAGTGGTTTTTCTGTGATGCGGTCACAGACAGACAGATAAAAATTCCAAAAACTATAGATTCATTAATAATGTCTATTTCAATTAGACTTTCCAAAAAATATTTAATGTACAGATTTTACTCAAAGTTTTATATTTATAGATTGTTAATTGAAATATAAAATTTGACTGGACTATTACCGTAACGTTATCTTAAGGACACTTTCTTGAAATGTATACAAATCATTAAATATTAATGTGTTAAGTTTTAGACCAGAATTTCGATTGAATATGCAAGCATTCGATTAAATATTTATAAGCAAAACTAACTTGTTTGAGATTCTTTGCTGTCTGATCCTCTGTAATGTGTAGAAGTTGTGTAATCTTTTTAACCAGAAGGGTATTCTTGCACAACGTTATTTTAATTAATCGACATCAGTAGGTATCTAATCTTTATTCATTGCTATACATATACGAGTATAAAGCTATATGTATTGTTATTTACATAAAATTAAAAGTCTTCACTGTTTTACAAAATAAAGTTTAAAAAGCTTTCACGACATAGTTACCTTACTTGCTGTGCCAGCGGTCGCGGGGGTTCGATTCCCGCTGGGGGCTGGGGGGCTGGGGTCTAGTCAACTGCACAGTAGATATATCATTTAGCACAAATGTACGCGCAGACACAATTAAACTTTCTATTCCGATGGGATGATAGTTCGAATCAATCAGCGAGATTTCTGGCATAGGACCGACGGATTAACAGCTTAACTCCTCGAGGCACGGGGGTAATACCGCAAATTTTCCAACTCCGACCTGTTGCTGAGAATTTCTTAACAGAAAAACTCCATCACTAAACTTGATCCGACCCGGGACTCGAATCCAGGACCTTTGGACCTGTAATAGTACTAGCCACTTTACCACCAAGGCCGTCTTGATATGATTAAGTGTTGTAAATGCCAGTTACTTAATCGTTATTATAGAAATATCTACGACGTTTTATATACGTTCATATATCAAAAAATAATAGTACTCGAAGGAAATTATGAATATTCGGAGGGTGTAATCCAATAAAGAGCACTTAAGGCAATTATTGCGTCACGTGACTCGCTTTGTAATAAGAGGACATATTGGATGAATATATTTCAAAAAGAATAAACGTATTACGTAGGAAAAAATAAAATGATCCTGGAATTATTTTAAATAAGCAACTTGCCTTGATTTTGCACGCTTTCAATTTAATTTAACGTTTACCGATAATGCTTAAAAGTGCTTCATTAATTGTACCGATAGACAATTAATCAAAATAAAAAGCAAAATTCAACAACACGTTTAGCTCAGTTTGTAGTGACAGTACTTGCTGTGGTTCGAGTCCGCTGGGGGCATTCATTTGTGTGATGAGCACGAATGTACTAATCATGGGTGTTTATATTTATAATATGTACGTATTTTAAATTATATAATATGTGTCGTGTATCAACTATCTGGTATCCATAACACAAACCTCGTAGCTTACCATGGAACTAGATGGTGCTGTGTCATAATGTCCCAACATATTTATGTTTATAAGCGGGCAGAGACGTGAGCAAATGCTGGTATATTACACATTTGCTGAATTAAAGGCTTTATACTACGTGCATATTAAAGTATATACGGTTCTGGTAAAAAAAAAAAATGACTGTCTGTCTGTTTGTTCCAGCTAATCTCCATAATTCCTGGATTTGACGGGACTTTCACTGGAAGAGAGCTAATGTTATAAGAAGTAACATAGGCTACTTTTATTTTAGACAAAAATTAGGATTCCGCATAAAAATCAAATTGTAAACAAAATCCTAGTATCTAGGAACACGAGCAAAGCAATGGTAAGGCGCTAGTAATAAATAAATGTCCCAAATGTAATTAATAGATAAAATCGATTTATTTAAGCTCTTCATCTAAAAACAATGTAACATAAACAGTGATGTTTATGTAAGGCCTGGTACATGAATTAACATAGTAATCTATCAAGTACAAACTATCAGGTGTAGAGACAACATTCTGCCTATTTACTATGCATATACCAAATTAACTGTACAAATCTATTATTTATACATATAATAAAATTGTAACTAAGCCGAGTCTGTACATTAAATATTTTTTTGGAAAATCTTATTGAAATAGACATTATTATCGATACAGAGGCCGAACCTATAGTTTTTAGAATTTTTGTCTGTCTGTCTGTCTATCTGTTACCGCATCATGGAAAAACCACTGGAGGGATTTTGATGAAATTTGGTATGATGATAGCTGGTTATCCGGGTCAAGTCAAGTATAATAATAATAATAATAATAATAATACTTTATTTCACAAAAATACATACATATTGTAGTTGAAAAGCAAATTGAACAGTACATTTTGAAACAAACAATTTAGACTATCAATACAAATAATACGGTTGTCTCTGCTGCCGCACTAGGAGACCTGTATTACGGCATACAGTGCCAATCCCCCAAAATATTGTCAGAATTAAATTATCTGTTTAGTTTGCGAGTGTGCTATTTTGAGCTGTTGGTTGGTGTTATATGTATATATGTATGTGTCTGTGATGGGTGTGTGTGTTAATGTGTGTGTGTGTGTGTGTGTGTGTGTGTGTGTGTGTGTGCGTGAATGTGTGTGTGTGTGTGTGTGTGAGAGAGAGAGAGAGAGAGAGTTTGTTGTGAATGGGTAGTGATTATATGAAAAATATAGTATTTCTTATCTGGAGTAGATCAGCAATGATTCTGTGTTCGAATAATCCTGTTTTAAAAGCCAGTCCGTAAGTTTAAGTTTTAGGTCGTAGGTATTTAAATCTATAATGTTTAATTTTTTATGAAGGTTTCTATAAATATGTACACTTAGGACAAAGAATTGGTTTTTAGCAAACGAGGTTCTGTGTTGCACATTTGGTGGAAGGTTTGTTCGTTTATTTGAATTTGATGGGCTAACATACTTGTGTCTTCTCAGAGTCGACATGAGCACGAAGAGCTGTCGGACCGTCAATACGTTAGTTTCTGAATAGACTTGGGAAGTTGGGTATTTAAAGGGTTTTCGCAAAATAACTTTTAGTACAGCTCTCTGTGCCCTCTCAACCCTAAGAAGACTTGCTTTACTTGCACCGCCCCAAGCAGCAATACAGTATCCAATGATCGATTGACATAGAGCGAGGTAGGTCATTCTTAGAATCTCTAGGTTAGATGACTCCCTAAGTAGTTTAAAAGTGTGGATTAGTCGCATTATTCTAGTGACGAGAGCGTTTATATGAACATCCCACCTTAATCCATCATCAATTTGAACGCCTAAATACTTTACAGTGTCAGTTCTTGTAAGAGGAGCACAGGAACATTTTATAATCGGTGCGTCACAGGTGTGGGCAATTATTGAGTATGAGTTTGGAGGTTTATTTCTGCGGCGAATAGTGAAAGGGATGTATGCAGTTTTGTTGATGTTTAGTGTCAGAAGATTTAGTTTCAACCATTTCATGATACTTTTGAGGGCATATTCGGCTTTTATCTTGACTTCTTCCCAGGTAGAACCTTTAACTATAATCGCAGTGTCATCAGCATATGCATAGATTTTACAGTTTGGGAGGGTCATTTTACAAAGGTCGTTTACATAAATTTGGAATAGAATGGGACCAAGTATACTCCCTTGCGGTACACCGTAATTAATAGTCCTTTCGTCGCTTAAGTAGGAATCAATTTTTACTAATTGCTTGCGATTGGTAAGATAATCTCTAAAAATATCCAAGGCCATACCACGGACTCCGAGGCGCTCAAGTTTCGTAATTAGCAAGGGAACAGAGACTGTGTCAAACGCCTTAGACAGATCTAGAAAAATACCAAGACATTTCTCTTTGTGGTCCATATTTTCAGCTATATATTGTGTTAGATCCAGTACAGCATCTTCAGTGGAGATACCAGGGCAAAACCGTATTGGTTATCAGCTATAATTCTGAATCTGTCCAAATAGTCTCTTAGGCGCTTATTTAAAATTTTTTCAAGTAGTTTTGAGAGGGAGGAAAGTACTGATATCGGTCTATAGTTGCTGACACAGTCTCTGTTACCACTCTTGTAAATTGGATGTACAACAGCTCTCTTAAGGGCTTCTGGAAAAACTCCCAGTTGCAGGCAGTTGTTAAAAATGAATGTCAGCGGTGGTGTTAGTTGTTTACAACATAGTTTTAGAACCAAGGATGATATTCCATCCCAGCCTGCGGCACAATCACTACGTAATTGGAGAATGTATGATTCGACCTCGGTCTCGTCTACAGCCATCAAGGCAAGAGAGTTAGGAAGCGAACACATGGGAATAGGATCATACTGTGCGGTTGTATCATTTAGGCCGGTTTCATTAGCTGATTGGAGTTGGGATGCCAAATTTTGACCTATATTACTAAAATATTTGGAAACCTCGTTAATAGACACTCTGGGATTATCCATTATTTTTAACAATTCTGAAGGACTTATGCTTACCTTCTTTGTGTTTGTAATTTCTTTAATTGCGTTCCAAAGAGCTCTAGTGTTATCTTTTGCCTTCTCAAGTTTACTCCTTTCGTGGGCTCGTTTAAGCTTACGTAGCAGACCGTTGCAAAAATTCCGATATCGAGTGTATGTGGCTTTGAGTGTTAAATTATCAGGAAACTTTCTTGACTTGGAGTGCAATTTATCGCGATTTCTGATACACTTTAATAGTCCAGGTGTCATCCATGCTTTTAATGTTCGCATTCTACTTGGAATTGTGACTTGTCTTGTATTTTTAGCAATAATGGCTTTAATTATTGATATAATGTGATTCATTAAAATATTTGGATCCGATGTTGAGTAAATGTCACTGAAATCAGTGTTTTCCAGATCGCTTTTGATTCCATCGTAATTTAGTTTAGATAGAGTACATTGTGCCTTATGTGCAATTCTAATATTGGATACCGCTAGGATAGTAGGCTTATGATCGGTTATATGTGAGTCCAAAACTAGTGTAGTACTTGGAAGAGTGGTCTTTAGGAGTGTGTGGTCGAGACAATTTTTTTCACGAGTAGGTAACAAATGGGTAGGAATTAGACCATGAGATGCATTTAGTAAAAGGTATTCAATGCTACGATCATTTCTAGACAGTTCCTTTATATCAATATTCAGGTCACCTACGAGAGCGATGTTTGGGCAAGATGACAGGTCGGAGTAGACGTTATTTAGGCTTATAAGGAAGTTATCGAAGTTTTCTTTGGTTTGGTATGCTGGCGAGCGATAGATTGAGACCACAGCTAATTTGTTATCTATGTTACATATAAGACAATTTGCATTATTAATATTTGGTTCACTTACAGTTGCGTTTAAGTCGGTCTTAGTGTATATGATAATTCCGTCATTTTTGTTTAGGTTCCTAGCTGTCGCATATGAGTGAAAACCATCAAGACTGGGGCAGTTATATACTTTGCTCAGCCAGCATTCAGTAAGCACAACGATATCAAAATTGATTTTCGTTCTATGTATTAGTGTTTGAAGGCTATCAAAGTTTTTGTTTACGCTACGAATATTAGTATGAAGTATATTTATGTTATTATTTGATGTGGTAATATGGTACTTACAGTCCTCAGGAGAACAAATGATACCGTTGTCTGCACTGGTGTGATCGAGTTCTTCGTTTATATTATTAATTATAGTAGCCATTTACGTAAGTTTCGAATCCAAGACATGTAGCACAGGGTTCGTTTATAGTAGGTACAATATGATTGTAACTGACTTGATTGTGTAAAAATGAATTGCATTTGTATATACAGATAAGAGTAAGCATAGTGTATATTTGAATATGTGTGTTCTTGTAGTAATTATGGTAGTAGTGGAGTCTTATCGTGTAGTGTACTGTTAAGTGTATTGTTTTTAATTTATAATGAGAGTAATAAGTAAGATATAATTTTTTTATATAAATGTAAGTAAAACATGCTTTAAATAGAAATTTGAGAAAAGTAAAAGATTTTACGTTAACTAGTCACAAGGTAGGGAGGATGTCATTGAGACATTTTTCGTTGTTCACTAGAATCTGTTTTTCGCCCACTTGCTTTCTTAGAAAGATATTACCATTGGAAACCCAACAGAATTGGAAATTGTTTTTCTTGGCAAATTCTCGTGCGATAAAGAACAGCTTCTTAGTGCTAGGAGATAATTTATCGGTTATATACACTGGCTGTCTCTTCCCCGCAATGCCGATGATTTCTGTATTCATTTTGTCATCCCTAGATTTTTTGGTTTTGTTGAAGGACTGGACAGAAGAAATTACTTTTTGTTTAGTTTGCACAGTTGTAAATTCGACGATAATTGGGCGAGGAGTAGCAGAGTTGTTAGGCTTCCCAGGTAAACGATATATGTCACGGAAATCTGATGGAGGGATGTGTACCCCGACGACTTTGCCAATGCTACAAACCGTTTGTATAAGGCTTGAACTAGTCTCCGATTCGTTTTGCGGTATATTGCGAATTTCAACACTCGACGATCGTGTTTTCTGCTGTAAGTCATTTATCTTTCTTTCCAGGCTCTCTATGTAAATTCTTTGTTCTTGTCGGTCTTTTTTTAGTTCTTCGATTTCTTTTTTCATTTCTTCAAATTTGTTGTTCATAAAGGAAATGGATTGCACAATCTCAGCATTAGAATTGCAAATTTCCGTATTTGACTTTTTTATTTGGGCATTTTGAGTTTTTATATCTTTTATTTCTGTTATTAGGCTAGTTATGAGGGCAGTCTGTTCACCTAACATTTTCGAAATACATGTATCTTGGTCTGTTTTCCATTCTGCTAGAGTATCTTGTAAATCTCGTAGGTTAAAGCCACTGTTTACTGCCGAGACCTGTCCGGTTTGTGGTGAATTATTGTGGCGGGGACGCTTATTCCTGCTTGTGTTAACATTTTCACTCATTTGAATCGCTAAGTTGATGTCAGGTTCCGATTGCGTCATTGTTTGATGAGCCGGTAAATTTTGTGGTGTTTTGGGTTTTTGGGGTGGTGTGCGTTGTACATTTGCCATGTCCTATGTATATTATAGACTCTGAGTATTGAAAATTTTATATGCTTATATCCAGGCGAAAAACATTTAACTGTTTCTATATTAAAAGGCACGGATCTAATTCATTTAAAGTCTTCACGTAGCGTATAACATTATAGGCGTGGTTTGCGTAGCACGTATCACTGCGTCGTAGCACAGTCAATTACACCGTAGGTCCGTAGCGCACTCGAGAGACGTCAATCGCTCGTAACTTAACGCTATTTGGAGTATCGTCGTCAGCGCTGAGGCAGCGCAGAAGTATAAGCGCTCGGCTCCTCCTTCCAGAGCAGCAGGTTCAAATCACAGTCCAATAACTTAAGATTTTTACGAATGTTATTGAGTGAACATATACATCCCTTTCTGGGGCCATCTACTAGTCTCATCAGCTAATGTCAATGCCGTAAGAGTAACAAGGATACACATTTAAACTGTGAAACACCAATCACATTAAATGCAAAGTAAAATTACTAACACCAGTCGACACACGTCCACTCGCTACGGCGTCCAGCGAGGAAGGGGATAGAATACTTTTTACCTCGGGAAAATGTCTTATTTCTGAGAAGAAATACAAATACTGCAATGTAATAGTATACTAATATGTAAAACCTAAGAATTTGGTTTTTGGTCATCTGAAAATGCTAGTAGTACTTATAACTTCTAACGGGCGACTAATTTTGTGGCAAGAATTTCCAACTACCCACAGTACAAGAAGTCGAGTCTTAAATGCAGCAATTGTGTAATTATCAAATATACAAGCATTGCCCACTGCTCTGCCCGCTTATAAATAAATATGTTGGGATATTAACACACAGCGCCATCTATGTAGTTCGAAGGATGGTGCTCGGGATGCAGTAAGCAAATGTACAGATTTTTGAATTTTCAGCTGCCTGTCTGTTAGGCTGTAAATTACATATAAATCGTGAATTCGTATTTTTTTTTACTAGTGACTTATCCTTGCCTTGCTCGGTTGCGTTTCTGGGTACCTAACAGATAGCCTAAGCGACACTCCAGTTTATAGTCTATACCTACTAGCGACTCACTTCGTCCCTAGGTACGTTTTAAAGTTTAGTATGAAATACAAATCTTTGAATTTCTCGGCTTTTCTGTAGTATAATATGTATGTATTATACATATAAACCTTCCTCTTGAATCACTCTACCTATTACTGGAAACTGCATTAAAATCCGTGGAGTGAAATTAAAAGATCTAAGCGGACAGACAGCTGAAGCGACTTCATTTTATACTATGTAAAGATGATGTGTGTACTAAAAATGCAAATCCGTCGAGCCGTTTCCGCGTAAAAGAGTAACAAGTACATTGCACATGCACACATATAAATTTTCGTACTTATAATAATACTCCATATATTTATTAATTAGTATTATAATTAGCTTAATGTCATATACGCTCCCATTATAAAGACTTACACTATATTAAAAAAAATGTACAAGCACATACATCCATCCGTATTATTAATGTTATAAATGTGAAAGTTTGTGAGTATGTGGATGATATGGATGTTTGTTAGTCTTTCACGCCAGAACAGCTGGACGGAACTGGATGAAATTTGGCACAGAGATTGATTATAGTCTGGAATAATACATAGGCTACTTTTTATCCCAGAAAAATGTACGGTTCCCGAGGGATAGATTTGTTTTTGTTTTTCTAGAGGCGAACCCAAGCGAAGCGGGGGTGAGCCGCTAGAACGTGCATATAAGTAAATCACTTACACTCGTTCATGGATAGTTAAACATCCCGAAATCTATTAAGAATGGTCACTGGTGCTGAAACAGTCCAGATAGGCTTATGTATTGTGTTTCGAATGATTTCGTCTAATGCATATGTGCTTGGATTTGTAATTTACTTGGTAGACGAACGAATAGTTTTAATATTTAATTTTTGTTTGGTTAAGCTTGTAATGCTTGCTATGCCAACGGTCGCGGATTTGAATGCCACTGGGGGCATTCATTTGTGTGATGAGCACGATTGTTTGTACTCCAGTCATGGGTGTTTATATTTATAATTATATGTATTTAAAGTTATATATGTGTAATATCAACTATCTGGCATCCATAACTCAAGCCTCGTAGCTTACAGTGAAACTAGATAGTGTTGTGTATGAACCTCCCAACATATTTATTTATTATTTGGACCCAGTCATGCAAAAAACAGCCATGTGCGTAAAAGTAAAAAACAGAGTTATAGGCATTTTTCTGTCGATAGTTGCACGTGGGTTATGTTTCGTTATTCTGGTTATTTTAAAATTGAACAATATTTATATAAGTATTGTTTATTTTTTATAATTATTTTATTTTTATAATAAAATGCTTATAACTCTGTTGGTTTTTTTACGCACATGGCTGTTTTTTGCATAACTGGGTCCATTTAAAGAAATTTCTTAACATTAGTTTTGAACTTATCATTAAATAGAAGAGAAAATAGCATGATAATTTCTATTACAGACGTTATCAAAGCTCAAATATCGGTTGGTTAGGTCGAATTATCTTTAATAGCTACTAAGCATGCCGCATGGACGTTTAGACTGCAGACTTATACTATATTATGTATTATTGCAGATGAATTTGGCTAATGCAACGTTCATGGCGTTGAGGTTTACTTAGTGTGCCACTATACATAGTTTAATGTTGTCTACAACTGCCTCGGTGGTGTAGCGGCTAGCATGTACAGCTGCACACCCGGAGGTCCTGGGTTTGAGTCCCGGGTCGGGGTTGGCTAGTCTCAATGAGATTGGCCGCCGTGGCTGGAATCGGTCAGGAGAACATCAATGTTGTCTAAGTGTTATGCAGGATTTATTCCTATTTTCAACTAGCGATTTACCCTTACTTCCCTCGGGTGCATCTTATTTCCATCCGTCGGATCCTTTTGTATTTATTTCTATGCGGTATCAGTAGGTGGTGTACCAAGTGTTGCTTGTGACACAATTGTTTGTTGTTACATAAGCCTGTTGAAGCATCTGACTCCCAAACTAGGCTAAACTTGTATGTCAGAAGTCAGCGCCTTCTTCCATCTTTAATCATAATTGGAAGTCAATAATATTACAGAGCATGTTTAACAGCAATTATTTTAGTATTTGTTTGTGAAAGAAGAAAATAAAAAATAAAAATTATCTTTAACAAAAATGCACTAAGAGAAGTTATTAGTTGAAGTTATGTTAATTATCTGATAACAAAATGGATTGTGGGAGTAATCTCTTGGTTGTTGTGGTCTGCCGTCGGGGTGTTGTGGCTGAGTGGCTACGCGTTCTTGTGACGTAATAAAACAAAAGCGTCATATAAATCTATGTGCAATTTTTTCAGTTTCACTGTGAAAAACTAACAAACATTTATAATTGTATAATTTCAAATTTATAATAGTTGTGTGATTGATTTGTTTCATTGCTTTTAAATAATTTGAGCACTTTTCAACCGACTTCAAAAAGGAGGAAGTTCTCAATTCGACTGTATTTTTTTATCTATACTGATATTATAAAGAGGTAAAGTGACTTTGTGAGTTTGTGACGTTGTAGGGAGCAATCTCTGGATCTACTGAACCGATTTAAATGAAATTTGGTAAGAAGATAGTTTGAGAGGCTGGAAAAGTCATAGGATACTTTTTATGTCGAAAATCATTCCTTTAAGGGGTGAAAAGTGGGATGAAACTTTGCATTGGGAAGCAACTTAGGGACAAACCTGAGCGAAGCGAGGGTGAGTCGCTTGTTCATAAATATGGCCGTAGTCGTTAAATAATGAAAAACTTACAGCTTATACACTATCTTAGCTCTTAAAGAATGTCGAGTCGGTTCGTCATTCGCGATAAATATTGACTAAAGTCACGAGACGCATGAATAGATGCATAAACATCCAAAATAGTCCTATATATATATATTTTATATAAAAGCCATTTCGATTCTTAAAACAACAAAAGTCCTAATGGCTAATTCAAACACATAAAATATATATCAATTTTAATTACAGATAATTTTAATTCAAATTTAAACCTTATTCCTCAAATAACAAGGGCGTATAATATTTTAAAAGGTTTCAACAAAATACGAGACGTGTTGAATTATCCTAATTTACAATATATCACCTAAACTTTGTGTTGTTGTTTTTATTATCAAAGTTTTAATTTATGTACTTCCGCTTGTACGAGCTATCCTGATGTTTGTGTTTCAATTAGAAGCTATACAATTTGGTATGTTTTTCTCTGCTCTCTTAGAGAGCGTTGTCATGGAGATAGTGATTTTTTATAAGTTTAGGTCCCTAATTTTCTCCAAAAACTTAGGGTTTTTTCAAAAATAAAACAATAGTCAACTTATGAATTCAATTTAAACAGTTTCTATCCAAAAAAGAACACAACAAAATGGTTTTGGAAATTTTTACAAAACTGCAACCCTTTTGATACAAAAATTACAAAAAAAATACATACATATGTGTGTTGCTTGTCCCATATTTTTGTGTACATGTTACAAAGTTCATCCGGTGCTTTTGATTCCTTCATGTCTGGGGTCACATAAGAAATATAAAATATATTAGTGTTCAGTTAGTGGTCTAAATTCGATCATAATTATTATTGAACATATAAGAAAATCATAAATAGAATTTATCTGTATATTTTATTTACATAAAGAAAAAACAGTTTCGAATTTTTTTTTACTGATACCACGAAAGCTCGTCAATATCTACTAAAGAGAAAAAGACAAATTCGATGACGAAGAAATGTGGTTTTGGGGTCATCTGTAATTACACTATAATTTCTAGGACGAAATTATTTTAATTGGGCAAATTCAGTGGATCAATAATGTGTTAAGATTGAGGTCGAAAATTCTCTTTTAAAATATTCCGGCAATTTGATTAAACTTCTACCACATTTACTGTATTTGCTAATCTATAAATAAATAAATAAATACATATGTTGGGACATTAATACACTGTACCATCTAGTTCCATGGTAAGCTACGAGGCTTGTGTTATAAATACCAGACAGTTGGCGACACACTACACGTATATAACTTTAAATACATACATATTATAAATATAAACACCCATGACTGGCATACAAACATTCTGAATGAACACTACAAACTGAACCAAACGTGTGGTGACCACGCTGTGGTCTATATATAAATAGGCAAAGACAAAACAGTTTAATACCTTTTTCTCTTCTGTTTGTCAACCGAATCACTTTTGTTGATGCTCAGTAGCTACTATTGTTCATAAACAAACCAACAACCAACAACCTCATAAGGTTATTACATATAATACAAATTAAAATAATATTTAATAATAATACAATTAGTTTATTTTTTATGTTTATGTTTCAATTTCGACCACTTGGCGAAGATTAGTATGTAAAATTTTTATCGTTTGAAAAATACAATTCTCGGGCAAATGTCATTTTATTGAGCTCCGTTAAGTTTATACTACAAGTTTCTATTTTCATTAGGTGAGTTAAATATTGCCTGACCCCCCCTCATTTTGAAGGGAGACCCGTGCTCAGTAGTGGGACGTTAAAAAGATTGGATAGAGATAGATTTGAGACCTTAGATATTTT
This sequence comes from Brenthis hecate, assembly GCA_951806755.1. Lineage (NCBI taxonomy): Eukaryota > Metazoa > Arthropoda > Insecta > Lepidoptera > Nymphalidae > Brenthis > Brenthis hecate. The sequence continues at coordinate 17,049,359 of OX638250.1, forward strand.
AGTGGTTTTTAAGTGACAAAGAAACGCCGATCGAGATGCAATGAGCGCGTAATAGACCGGGATCGCTGGTCCATTTTTACAAGTGATTAGTATCAAGCTAATTTTTCGTAAGCAGCTTCATTTTGATGAGTCGCCTAACTTTTCTCTTACAAAAATTCTCACGGAAAATTAGCTCGGTACTAATCACTTGTAAAAATGGACCAGGGATCCCGGACTATAACGTATTAATGCATTATTTAATCTTTTAAATATGTATAGATGACTAAAGCTATAACATATAATATATTTTTAAGCAATCAAATATATTAAATTAAATTTTTTTTATTGATTTTAAATCTTAAGCCCCTTTTGACAATTAGCAATTAATTTTTCAAAATAATTCCAAAAATTTGTTTGTTATAGTTTTCATTGTTTGTAGATTTACAAAGGAATAATTTACTTTTAAGTACATTAAAAAGATTATAAAAGTAGGGCGTAAGAGATATAGCAAACAAATGTATGTATATATATACTCGTAAAATGTACTTAACTTTTGTTGGTATTCAGATCTAAAGAAAGCGTCGATAGTGGCTGAGTTATGCACAAGTTTATCTGAATTTATCGTTGGCCTCATACATTGCTGTAAATTTTCGTGAAATGTGTTGGAGTTTTCCAATATTTTAACTTTGCCAAGAAATATTTTTTTTTATTTGTAACATGCCCATAACCATTTTGATAAAATGCAACATTACATAACACTATAAAAGAAAATATCTAAATATGAAAACATTACTTTCTCTCTCTTCTTTATCACATAAGAGAAAGTAGAAGAAGAATAAAAAGAAAGAGTCTATTTGAACGGCAATCAAAACATAAGTCCAATTGTGGATTCGAACCCACTACTAAAACAAAGGTCAGGTGAAATACTGCTACTGCGCATATACGACAGTAACATATGTAAAATTATGTATATTCCCATTAGTTTGTGTTAACTAAGCCCTTATTGCTGAGCGTTAAGAGCACTTAGAATCATCAGTGCTATTAATGATAAAAGGAAATTTACTATTCCGTATGTACATATATTATATTCTTAGTAAATTAATATTACTACTCAATTTTTTTTTAAATTAATATTACTAAATTTTTTTCATCCTTCAGTAACGCTTATAAATAAATATAAATATAAAAATAAAAAAATCAAAGCAGTTAAAAGTGGCATAGGCTAGTTATTTGTTATTTCAGTATCTAATATTCTCATGGTGAAAAATCAAACTAAATAAATAGGGATGTCTATCTATACTAATACTATAAATAGGTAAAGTTTGTGAGTTTCTGACGTTGTACGGGGTAATCTCTGGATCTACTAAATTGATTTAGATGAAATTTGGTATGATGATTCTTTGAGACTCTGGAAAGTACATAGAATACTTTTTAATTCGAAAATCATCCCTTAAAGGGGTGAAAATGGGGATGAAAGTTTGTATGGAGAATCAACCTAGGGACGAATCCGAGCGAAGTGAGGGTGAGTCGCTAGTATGTATATAAGCCCAAACTAAAACCTAGTACTAGACTGGACCATGCCAACTAAAGTAACATTGACACCCATACTTGTGCCGAAAAAAGACGAATGCTGAACTAGATTTTTGTTCAAAACCAAGTTACTGTATCTATCAAAGGCTGTAATTACCAAGTCGTCTCTTTGAATTTAGTCACTGCACGGAGATTCGTTTTGAAACGTCAAACACAAGAGCTGTGTTCAAAGGAGTTCGTTACTAGAATAGATTGGAAAATGCAGGTCTAATCATGTAAATGACAAGGCAAAAATGAGTGGATAGAGAAATTGTTATTATAATAATTTTAAAGAGGTAAATACTTGGACAACATTTATCTTATGACTTTGCCCACTTTTTTATGAACGCTAAGAAATGAGTATCTACTCCAATTGTTAAGACTGTTTTTTCTTATTCCAGTTAACCTGTAGTCGAAATTCTATGTAATAATTATTGAAATTTTAAGGACAGCATATTATATGAATAGGATTTATCTATCTACGAGTATATAAAAAACTAGCGACTCACCATGGCTCCGCTCGGGTTCGTCTCTAGTTACGTTTTGAAGTTTAGTATAGATTTCTCAGAGCAAAAAGTATTCTATATATTATTGGTCTTAATTCGTTTTCGGTACGTGCTTCTCTACTATGGAACAAACTTCCTAAGCTTATTCAGGAAAGTCCCTCCATTGCATCTTTTAAATATCGTCTTAACAGCACATTTCCTATCTGAAGTTACTTTATTTGTGATTTTTTCCTTTATTTGTGCTGTAAGACCTTGCTTTTTGCCAAATTTTGTGATTCTAGGTCAACAGGCACTACCATATATAGGTTTTCGACCTAAACCTATAGGGTACTTCCGGTTGACCTAGAATTGTTAATTTTGGCATAGTATTTGCCTCAGGTTTTTTTATTTCGATGACAATGAAAACAAATATCTAATGAATTTTCAACTTCATCGAACAGCACCAAAATTATTACTAAGTTCCATTCTACTTCAATGAACCAAGTGAGTCGAGGGGAATTATCAATAAGATAAATAGATAGATGGATAGACACATTATTGCACACCATACAAGATATACAAAAAAAATAACTTGGGTAGTCTTTTCATTTATTTATTTTTTCAGTTTTTTTATATAACAGCAATAAAACCACATAAATTAAATTGAATATATTGGGACATTAATACACAACACCATCTAGTTTCATGGCTTGTGTTATGGGATACAAGATAGTTGATACACTACACATATATAACTTTAAATACATACATACATATATATATATATATATATATATATATATATATATATATATATATATATAAACACCCATTACTGGAGCACAAACATTCGTGCTCATTACACAAATGAATTCCCCCAGCGGGATTCAAACCGGCGACCGCTGGCACAGCAAGTAGGGTCACTACACACTGTGAGCCAAACGTGTCGTCAATAATTATACTACCAATATTATGTTAGCCGTTATCAGAATTCAAACCTAAAACTTCTAATAATTTACAAGATATAAATCTAATTATGAATTCTATGCTGCAAAATGGTTTTGTAACATTCAAAAATGTATTACCGTCCCTTCATTTGGTATGCATAAAGTAGACATGATAGAAACGCTGCAAAATTTGTGATTTGGCGATCCTTTCCCACTTTTAATTTTAATATTAATATATTTCCTTTTCCATACAAGAAATCTTTACAATTGTTATAAAGATTTCTTGGATAGAAAGTTAAAATTCGGTAAAAGAGTTTGTATGGAAAACGATATTACGAAATTCACATTTTATCTGAAAAAACCTAGTCAATCAAGCCTAATAACTGATTCGTAAGTCTTAAACTTACTAACAATTCTTATTTTTACGAATATTTATCAAAATCTATCAACTTTGAAAAGTCCAAAAGCCTTTAATCGCAAGGCTTAATCTTTAACCGATATGTAAACAAGCTTATAAGTTACGGTACTGTTATTGGGTCACGATGACTCATCTTATACTAGATTTATTACAACACTATTCTTTATAGATATTATTTTTCTTAAAAAGAAAAGGAAAGCGAAATGATGGCTGTTGTGGTTTAGATATTATTGTTTCGATCCTTCTATTTCTGCTAGAAGCTTATGTTTTATGATGATGCTTTGCGTGAGTTAAATATTGCCCTACTGCCTTTTTGGACTAATATTATATGGGTTCAAATTTAAGGTCATGTATTGAGATAAAAAGTACTCTTCGGCTTTTTCTGGACTATGAGTCTCTAGGACACCCATCGATATAGTCCTTAAATCTCTATTAAAATTCAATGTACTTCTTCGTGAAAAAAATAAATTACACGTTTTGCATTTCAAAGCTGTACACTTTCACCATCAATTAAAGGCACATGTCAAAAAAAGTAATTAAAAAAATATTATTTCCTAAGAACCAATTACACAAATTATACACGAAACTGTGATTTATAATTACGAACGTATTTTAATCATAAAACTTAAACCTAACTAACGATTCAAGCTTAGTTCGAATTTAAATCACGCACAATTTAGATTTAATAAAAATTTTTTCCAAATAAAAACAGGGGGATTAGAATAAAAATAAATATAATTTTTAAAGGAAAAGTACAGTAATTTGGAAAACATAGCAAAATAGTATGACAATTTGAATTCATAAGGATATTATTATTATATACTACCTGTATATCCTCGCTTCGTTCAGGTTCCTCCCTAGGGATGAATGGTTTAGGAATGCAAAGAGGACAAACATACAAAAAAATATCTATTTTTGGGCCAGGAACAGTTGAGAAACGTAAAGAGAACAAACATGCAAAGAAACAGTTATTTTTATTAATACACACATATTTTTTACAACTTTAGGCCTCTGGAGCATGTCGATCAATGGAGATGGAACCTACTTTCGCATCATAACTGTTAAAATTAAATAATATTCTAGTAAACAAACATGAGATCTATGAGAGGTATGTATAATGTACATCTATACTAATATTATAAAAGTAAAAGTGTGTTTGTTTGTCCCTCTTTCACGTCGAAACAGAGTGGCGGATTGGCTTGTGATTTTTTTCTGTGGAGATAGGTGGGACAGTTAGAGAGTGACATAGACTACTTTTTACTGGGATCCCATTTCCACGGAAAAATAAGTTATAATACAACCCTCATCATACCTATGTATATATGTATATGTACATAATATATAATCTATTCCATAATAACCTATATACGTACCTAGGGACGTACCTGAGTGAAACGAGGGTGAGCCGCTAGTATATTATAAAGCAAAAACTATAGAAAATATAAAATGATTTATAAGTACTCCAGTATTTCTCTGAGATTCCAGAAAGTTTCCGCTGTTGTTTCTTGGCACCGTTATTCATATAATTTTAACGCTCTCATGTTTTGTTTTTAAAGATTCTTGAAAGCTAAGCATCCCTCACTCGCAAACTTTGAAAAATGTTTTAGAAATCTGAAAAAATTCTTTTTCTTTTCTTAGTTTTAAATAAAAGTAAGAAAAGAGTGTTAAAAAATTTCGCTCGAATTAAAACCTTTTTTTTAATTTATGAAAAATAATAATATGTACTGAGTGTCCTACATATAAATGTATGTATGTATTACACTATACTCTTATAATAACAGTAATATAATGCAAAGATAACATGCTGACTTGAAAATCCAAGTGAAACAAGCCAAAATTTCGGGTCTCGCACCTCTAGTATTTTCATGAGCGAATCATTTCCAACATGAATAATAATCGAATAATTTGCTAATGCAGTGAAGGAAAATAGCATAATAAAATATTCGAGAGAGCTAGAAATCATAAGACATATGAAGTCCACCAACCCTCACTTGGCCAGCGTGGTGGAATATGGCCTAATCCCCCTCGTATTGAAGGAAGGCCCGTTCATAGCACTGGGACGTTAAAAAGCTCTGAATAGATAGATATACTTTTTTTGTTTGAGGTAAAAAAAACATAAAAGTGTTAGAACAATAATAATATATTACAGGAACAGCTTCTTGGAATTGGAAAATCTATTTATTAGCGTTTACAGGATATCCATATTTCTACAATAAAAAATATTTTTTATTCCTCCACTCTTTATTGATTCGTACTTAGAACTAAGGTAAAAATGAAACTTTATGTGTAAACAAGCCATTTAGATACAAAATGTGGCCAAAAAATAAATAAGAATGACCTGCTAATCGATATTATTGAGACTAGCTAACTGCACAAGTAATAATATAGTGCACAAATATGTGCGTCAGCATAAGTGTACTCTATTTCTTTCGCTCTTGAACTTCGGTGGGATCACAAATATTTTCTACCAGTGAAAGATCAGATGCAGAACCGACGAGTTTTACGTACATGAAAGTATAATGCACCACTACTAATTTCCAAATTCTAGGGTGTTACTGAGAATTTACTAAAAAAAAACCAATAACAATATTGGGCTCGACTTGGAACTGAACCAAGGACCTACTAGGGTCTTTTAAGCTAACACCTAAACTAACGAGGCAGTGATAAAGAAATAAACATAATAAACCATGTACATATATAGACTCGAGTCTCTCTGGAGCAGTTAGGTAAAAATCTAACTTTCTTTTACGACATTGCCAATAACCGTCAAAAGTCAATATGTGATACAATAGATATATACATAGATCGTAGTATCTGTACCGAAGCGCACATTTACAATAGAATTGTTGTATGGATTGTAGTTTTTCCGCAATAAACAGTGACCGAAGACGATTCTTGCCAGATCTAAGTCTTAGGCGATTTTTCGGTAAATAAGTAAATATTACTTATTTACCGAAACTTCCACTTACTTTCGCTTCGCTCTTGCGAGTACCTAAGTGAGTTTGTATTATATATAGACAGCATCACCTTTTGGATAATCAAACTAAACAATAGCCCGTGTTACTTCCGTTTATATTTAGACAACTAAATACGAATATTTAATGAAATCATTTATTTTCTAAATCTCTTAGATTCGGTTCTGATATATTGTTTATAAAGTAACCTACTTGCTGTACCAGCGACCGCGGGTTCGAGTCACGCTGGGGGCAATCATTTGTGTGATAAGCACGAATATTTGTACTCCAGTCATATTTATAATATGCATGTATTTAATATTATATATGTGTAATGTATCAACTATCTGGTATCCATAACACACGCCTCGTAGCTTACCATGGAAGTAGATGGTTATTTATTAATATTATTTCTAACGTTTTCTAATACTTTCATAAAAAAATGTCTCCCTATCAAAATAATTTACAATTGATAACGCTTGTGGAAAATTAATAAAATATATTATGCAAAAGGGAAATCTAAACGTATTTAGTTCCCATGAGGCAATGCTTAGTCATCTTGTTAAAGCCCGCTGATTCGGTGCAACGTGTAGGATTTACTCTTAATTTTTAGATATGATTTTTTATATTTAGTATAATAATCTTGTTTTACCAATTAATTTCACTTATGTTTTCTCCATTCTACGTGACATCAGCAAAGTGTGTAATCATGAACAAGAAAATTGAATTTGTCAAAAAAAAGCTGTCAGAACGTATCATGTTTTTGTAATAACTAGAGTTCGCCGAGTGGTCGAACTTTGACCATGATTATTATTGTTTTTTTTTTTTTTAATTTATACAACTAAAGCTCGTCAATAGCTATTAAAATACATAATTCTCAATTTGATCACAGACTTTAACAATAAACAAAAAAGTATATATGCGTGTGTATGTCAAATTCTCGTAAATGGTAGTGTGTGTAATGTTTTTTTCATTAGTTTAATGTAGTTTTTATGCATAATTAAAAAAAATTAGTATTCTGCACTCCTCTATAAAAACTATAAGTGTGGAAAATTTCATACTCCTCCGTCTGCGCAATTTTCGTAAAAAGGGGTACAAAGTTTTTGCTTCACCTATTAATACATATATGGATTATCAATTCATTTATGAATGTTCATATTATATATGTATGTATGTATATATATAAGCAGCATTCTTACATTCTTTTTCTTATCGCTCGAAGCTTATCCCATACCGATCGCATTAGAAAGAAAGGCCGGATATAATGTGAAAAAATAGGAGATCCGGCAGTAAAGCGAGTACAAATCTTTGTATTGGAATGTTTTTTTCTCCAGCATAGATCTTTGGCTCAGCAATCCGTATAAATGAAAACGTAACAGAGTTCATATGAATGATAATATAATTAATGATTAATACGTAAGTGGTATTGCTTTCATTTTCGTTTATTTGATATTAATCTATTATCTATACATATAATAAAACTGTAACATTAAATATTTTTTGGAAAATCTTATTGAAATAAACATTATTATCGTTACAGAGGCCGAATCTATAGTTTTTAGAATTTTTGTCTGTATGTCTGTCTGTCTATTACCGCATCACAGAAAAACCACTGAAGGGATTTGGATAAAATTTGGTATGGTGATAGCTGGTTATTCAAGTCAACATATAGGATACTTTTTACCGCAGGAAAGGAAAATGACTCATTTTTGAAAAAAAATACAAAAACTACAATGTAAGTGTATACTAATATGTAAAACCTAAGCATTTGGTTTTTGGTCATCTGAACGTGGGTGGAGCCGCGGGCAATGCTAGTTTATAAATATAATAAATCATTCGCTTGTATATATACATTTTAGGATATTAGATATTTGTATTAAAAACCTTTATCGATTTTGTCCTAGCACAGTTTTTATTACAGAAACCCTTTTTTAACGTTGTGTGATGTATTTACGTATATCGCCATCTCTCATACAGGTGGTCATATAAGACTTACCGGTTAGAAAAGCTGGTACTACCCACTAAAACCCAACAACCTTACCCGTCGTAATGCGGTGTCGCAGGATAGCTTACGCCATCAAGTACGACGCCCCGACGGCTGGGCTATCAAGACAGATAGACAAGAAAGTGGGTTGCTAAAGAATAACCAGGATCAACCCGAATGGTACGCCTCCCAAACCCCAAACCTTTTATTATCACATCCGGCTGGATCGCTTGTGGGCTACGCTACTGAAAACCCCCTTTTAAATTATAAGACTTCTCGATGAAATCTTTGGATGACGTGCGAGATTGATTGTCGCTACCTGATACCGTCCTTGTTCATTATGCTCTGAATCCTCTTGAATTGAAGCCACCAACAATATAACTTCTCAAGGCGTTTTTAGATAGTAATTAAATCTCTAAATATAAATAACTAGCAGAACCCGCGGCTTCGCTCGCGCTAAAACTACAAAAAAATCTCTAAAAAGGTACGTTACCTACTTAGGTTTCATACAAATTTTCATCCCCTATTTTACCCATGAATTTCGAAAAATGCTAAAACACGTATTTATTTATTTGTATTGAAGAAGTATGGATACCAAGTTTCAAGTAATTCTGATCAGAAATAAATTTTTGGATTGTATTATAAATATTTTTGGATTGTATTATATATATTTTGTGTCTTCCCGTGGGAATGAGATGATCTCCCGCGATAAAAAGTAGCCTATGTCACTCTCCAGCTCTCCAACTACTTATCTTCACACCAAAAATCTCGCCAATCCGTCACTGAAAGAAAGACAGACAAACAAACTCACTTTCATATTTATAATATTAGTATAGAAGTATGGATTGTCACTCATTAATTTAACAATTTTGCGATTTAACAATTTTATTGTATGTGGATATACAAATGTATACAAAACGCAATGGTAAATGGTTTTTAATTGAATCGCCACAAGCACAAACATCGCTGCGGTGAAACAAAACAAAATACTGACTGAAATGCCAATACTCTGAAAATGTTGAAAAACTATTAAAATCCGTAGTGTTCAGAGTGATGTTATAGTAGAATTTGATAAAGGTAAAGCCAAATTTTTACAACTGTTATCATTGGTCATTTTTAAAATATTCTGTATAAGCAATTGTTGTTTATAATTTGTGTACTAATGTCGTATGGAACAACCAATAAATTGATCTTTTTTACATTTTATTAGTAAGAATTGCAGTCTATTTCGGTTTGTATTTCTTGAAAACATAGAGTCGCTTGAAATCTATATGGTTGGTTATATTCAGTATTTAAAAAAATTGTAACATCTAAATTAAATAATAATAAAAACTATATCAAAACCCATAGGCTAGCTTAGAAAAACTAAGTGCACTAACAATCATACACGAAAAGTTTTTTTAAAGCTTTTTTATACTATTTGAAGATTATTGTCGAATACTATTCCGAGGTAAGTTTTTGTTTTTAATTCTTCACCGCCTTATATTTTAAGCTTAACAGAAATCTTCATAACTCTCCAATCAATATCCATGCATATGTCGCAGGTATAAATATATATATATATATATATATATATATATATATATATATAGATATATATATATATATATATATATATATATATATATATATATATATATATATATATATATATATATATATATATATATATATATATATATATATATATATATATATATATATATATATATATATATATGGCTTTATAATATAGGTACATTATTCCGTTTTATTGTAAGAAAATGAGACGAAATTGACAAAACTAGTGAAATTATAATTTAACGGTTTTTACAATTTTCCTGCGACACATATATATAACGTGCTGTTACTTGAAAGTAGGATACCAAAATCCCACCACACAAAATAATTAAAATCAAAATCGGTCAAGCCGTTCAGGAGGAAAAAAGTAACACACTTGCACTGAACTTTTTCTATACTCTATATACATATTATAATACTCGTAAAACTCTAAGTCCAATGTGTACATTCAATATTTTTGACAAATCTTATTGAAATAGGCTTTAATATTATATAGTATTTAGAATTTTTGTATGGCTGTCTGTCTGTCCGTCTGTGACTGCATCACAAGAAAACCTTTGTACAGATTTTGATGAATTTTGGTATGATGATAGGTGGTTGTTCGGGTCAACATATAGGATACTTTTTACTACGGGAAAATATCTCATCTCTGAAAAATCTACATATACTAAACGTTAAAATTTAACTAGGGACGAACCCAAACGGAGCGAAGGTGAGTCGCTAGTTCTTATATAAAAATTGAATTAACAATATGCCATTTCATTAGTAAAACTGAAACTAAAGTAGTTATTTCTACAAGCAGGTGAAGCAAGCGATAAAATTTCAATTTTACTTTAAAGACCGCGTAAAACCCTTGAAAATTCAAACTAAGCCACAAAACGCTATTAACTTGGCAGGAAAGGCACAATAAATATTAAATCATACCCTCATCCACACGCTTATGAAATTTTGATACTCCCCCTTTTCAATTACTCGCTTTGGAGCTCAAGGACCAAGTATAGAAATATTTGAACATATTATGCTTTGTATGAGGGTTGTACTAGACTTCTTTGACATATTCTTTGCAGTCTCGATTAAAACTTGTAAATAACTTATGAGTTAAGAAAACAACTGGTTTTATACCGACGGACGATACAGTCTCATTTTTATGGAATATTAGCTTTGTTTTTTCTACTTTCGCTTTATTAAAGTTTTATAAAACTATACAAAACGATTTTGATGAACCATCTATACAGATAAACTAGTGACTCACCCTCGCTACGCTACGTTTTAACGTATATATTTAGTATAGATTTCTCAGTGATGTGATATTTTCCCACAGTACAAAGTATCCTATATGTTGACCCGGATAACCAGCTATCATCATATCAAATTTCATCAAAATCTGTCCAGTGATTTTCTTGTGATGCGTTCCCAGACAGACAGATAGACAGACAAACAGATAAAAATTCTAAAAATATAGATTCGGTCTTTGTATTTTAATGAGTAATGACTATTTCAATAAGATTTTCCAAATAAGAATTTTATTATATGTATACATAGATAAAATTAAAGTGTGTTTGATATGTCAAAATAACAGCTTTTCACTAAAGCATATGAAAGTACAGATACATGTAAAAAAAACTATTTAAAAAAATTGCCTGTCTGTCTGTTTGTTTGCTAATCTCCGAAATGGCTGACCTATTTTGAAGGGACTTTCACTGGCAAATAGCTGATGTTATAAGGAGTAACTTAGTCTACTTTTATTAAAAAAAAATTAGGGTCCCCGCAAAAAAATTAAAATCTATGAAATTGTGAACAAAATACGCGTACCCAGGGACGCACACGGGCTAATAGAATCGTCATCATAAGCAAAAATTCAAAGGTTTTTACTAGTAGCTATCAAAGAGTTCCGCTCCACTCAGCAGTACGGTCAATTAAATTAATGTGTTATCGTCCGCGATGATATATAGAAAGTACAAAATCGATGGTAAAAATAACAGGAAATTAAAATCGAATGCCTTTAAACATAAAGTTAATTAGATACACACGTTTTGCTCAGTTTCTAGTAACCCTACTTGCTGTGCTGTAGCCCATAATATTTTAAGATATGAATATTTAATAGGTAAATATGTATTTTACGTATCGAAATATGAATATTACATTTGTTTTGCATCGACTGGCACCGACTTAGAAAATATCTGATTAGGTATCTATTCTAAATGAAAACCTCCGTTTAGTTATTTTTTACACTTTAGTGCCTGGAAGTCGGTTTTTTTTTAAGTTTTTATTGAATATTTTTAAATTGAAAAGATTTTTAGAACCTATGGGCTTAAATCCCAATCCAAAAAAAAACTTTCATCAAAATAAATACATAAAGATACAATCCCTACAATCTATTCGCTATAGTTTCAGATTTCGTAATAATATACGAGTACGTTAGTCAGTGTAGTTTGCTATAGCAATACATAGACGACACAAAGACGTAGATAATAACACATAGAACATGGTGTACCAAGGGGATTGTATAGCGAACGTCTTAACGAGAAACCGTCGAGGGATTGCTCCGGACTTGATAGTTTACTTCATTCGAAAGTGATGTTATATGAAACTGGTAACATATTTAAAGTGCAATTTTGGATGCAGTTACATATATTCTAACTGAAGAAGTGTTTGATAAAAATAATGATTAATAAAGCCTCTTTTCTATAACTATCTCGGTTTATACTCGTAGAACTAAAGATATTTTGATAGTTACTCTTCAATTTAACGTTGAATATTTCGTTATAGTTTCGAAAATCAAACAAATATTATTTTTATAGTTTAAATTTTTATTTGGGTTTTATTATTGAATAATTTTAATTATTTTGAAATATTTCGTCAACATATTCTGATAAAAAATATATATACAAGTATTCTATTATACTTATAAGATAGTTTATAATAATAAAATTTGAATATTATAATATAGGTTTATAATAATTAATAGAATTCGAGCTTTGTAATGATATACATACATAATGGTCAAAGAAATAGTTAAGTAAGAATGTAAATAAAATTTAAAAAATTGTTGTCAAATAAACTCAAAACGGCCCTGTAGTTTTCGGCTCTCTGTATGGTATTGCTCACTTGTACCTTAAACTGTTAAACAACAGGTCATCAGCCTTAATCGTAGTCAAATTCGGTTTTTATCGTATCGTAGAAAGCGATATAGAAGAAAATACATACCTATAAAATTTTATATATTTGTTTGAAAGCTCTTAATAGATTATAATCATACGAGTATGTGAACATTTTGTAGTTTCAATGATATTTTATACATACGTGTCGAATCGCTACTCTCTTTTATCGTCGGTTAAAAAGTAATAAAAGTATCTCAAACTATTATGATTTAAATTATCTAAGTGGCAAGTTCGTTCGATCGTTTTATTTTTATAAGTTTTGTTATACAATGCACCTTAAAAGACTGTTTCCCCTTTTAAAGACTACAAAAATTGATGAAACAAGTGTAAGAACTAAATAAGATCGTCCATAAAAGCTTTTGTATGTAAAAACACCAAATAAGCCGTTGAAAACGAAGATATTTTTATTGTAGACTTAATTATTATTGTTAAATATGTACATTAAAATATCTTGATCTATTTATAACATAAACATGTTCCCGAGTATATGCTAGAATCGAACCCCAGATCAACACTGTAATTAATACAACACAGACACAAACCACATAAATAGAATTTAAAATTTCTCTAAACCGCGTCAAATATCAATGTATCATCTTTATTGACACTTAATAAGTGCTCTACACTCTTTTACTTTATACTTGGTTCAATGCCAAGGATTTTAAGCTAAGAGCTTAGTTTTTTACTATTTTTATAAACTCTACTGAATGGGCTTATGCTATATACAATGTATACTTTTTTAATTTGACGACACGACCCTACTTGCTGTGCCAGCGGTTGCGGGTTCGAATCCCGCTGGGGGCATTCATGTGTTGTGATGACGAATATTTGTACTCCAGTCATGGGTGTTTATATTTATAATATGTATGTATTTAAAGTTATATATGTGTTGTGTATCAACTATCTGGTATCCATAACACAAGCCTCGTAGCTTACCATGGAACTAGATGGTGCTGTGTTAATGTCCCAACATATTTATTTATTTTATTTATTTATATTTATTTTATGTTTAAACTAGTTGTAGCCTGCGTATTTGGTTGTATACGGTCAGCACATATAAATTACCCAGACTGTGCGCTTACTCATTGGTGGAGAGTTCAGTAACGCCTGCCATTCGACACGGATATAAAGGAGGAATTTTCTCCTTTCTTTACCTCTCCTTTTCTTTTATATTCTTCCTTACTTTCGCTTCTTAATAATAATTTCAGACCAAACACATGTTTTACTATCAATTAAAAAAAACCTTTAAATATAACTATCATAATCCTACAAAAAGCTGACCGTCTTTTCGTCGCGAGAATTTTCGATTGAAAATTAGGGTGCTTTTTCGATACTAAGTCAAAATAAGGTGAAAAAATAAATATTTTGAATCAAAATAATTACAGTATATTTGCGGCATAAAAAGGTAAGTTTTCACCAAATTTCGTGTTTTTTTTTTTGTAAAAGATAAAAATAAAAAGCCAAAAACTTGGTTATTTGAATTTTTAACATAATTTTGGAAGTTATGTGAAAAAAGTGTAAATACGACAGTTGTAGATCTTTTTATTACCTACAACTTTGTGATTTAACTTTTTTCCATATGACTTGTAGTTTTGCCGATAATCGAGATAAGCCATTTTTTACCTTTAAAAACTCACCTCCTCCCACTTCCCGACCTCAGATCGCCCGTAAATTATTTTTCCTTTCATTTTTGTTATATTCTCTTCTTTTTCCAATGGGTTTCATCCTACTATTATTGTTTTGGTTTCAAAAATTATCGATTCTGGTATATTATAGTATATTTCCATGAATCTATGTAGACGTTAATAATTTTTAATACCATCAAAATATTACATACACGCGAGAAAATAAATGTGTAGGTTTTAACTAGGTACATATATTAGTTTGCAACAGCAAATTTTTGAGAAACACTCTATACAATATATAGATCGAATTACTATGATATCTATGACAAAGTTCATATGGCAATTATTTTTATTGTCGTAGTAGATTTACAATTTCAGGCGTACACATATTGAATTTCTAACAATTTACTCATTACGAATTTAGCAATGTTACTAATTACCATCTTTATAATATTTTTTATTAAGCATTCTGATTCCGATTGTGTTCTGCACACAGGGCCTTCTGACAGACAACTTGAAGCAAAGCTTCATAATGATTTATTGAGCAAAAATGAAGAATTGCATGTGCAACTGAACAAAAACTTGACAACTATTGCCATAAAATTCCTCCTGAAAACCTTTAAATTTGACAACAACGAAGAAGTATTTAGCATTTATAACTGGGTGCTTTTGCAATGGGAAGATCCAAGGCTACAGTGGAATGCAAGTGAATACCAAGGAGTAGATAAAACTATCGTGAATAGTTTCGATATATGGACACCACTTAGAGCTCTTACCAATAAAGAAGTGAAAGGTGCTGGTCACGCTTATTCTTTACCATATGAATATTGCCAAGTTGATAATAAAGGCCAAGTTATGTGTTTCCTTCACATATTTCATAGAACTACGTGCATTACCAAATTAGACAATTGGCCTTACGACTCCCAAACTTGCACATTTAATTTGGGCATCGTTGAGCGAAATAAGGAAAATTTAGTATTCACCTTTAATAAAACCCGTGGTATTTTGACCGAGAGAGCAGAATATGGTCCCGGATGGGATATTATAGATTATGCAGTAGGGGAAAATGCTACGAGTGTAATCAAGCTTTATTTAACATTCGTTGTAGTAAGACATGCTAAAGGTTTGGCAGCTCTGGTGGTATTCCCCTTAGTCGTAGTAGGTACCATGACAGTATCTTCTATGTTTTTAGATGTAAGAAACGCTGCTCGTTTGAGCTTTCTAACTTTAAGTTTGTACGCCCATTTAAAATTTTTACAAGCTATCAACGACAACATACCACACCATGGATCTAGTTCTCCAACAGTTCTATTCTTTATCAGGTCATCTATTCTTATTACTTTATTTTCAATAATTTTGACACTTATTCTAAACTTAATAACAAAACGAACTGGGAAATGCTATATATGGATTGATTTAATCAACGATTATGTATTAACAAGTCGTATGAGTTTCGTAATTAAGCCAAAGTGGGAAGTAGCGCAAACGCAGGATGAACCATCACATGTTGGAGCGTGGACAGATTTCGCTAGTATTGTTAATAGTTTTTTCATTTTAATTGTTGTTATTATATACATAAATATATATTTTATTTATATACCTCAACCAATTCCTATAGATAAAGAGTATGATATGTAGTTAATAAAAAATGGAGTAGTTTTTAAGTATTTTTATTATTACACTATAAGATTTTTCTATGAGCTATATTATTATATTTTTTCTCAGAACTAAGCTTGTTTTTATTAGACAAAAGAAGAAATGGTTGTACAGTCGAGTAAAATAACTTTAATCATTTTAAATCATTTCATAACAATTTTTTACATCAAATCATTTAAGTATTGGAACTCAACCAGAGGTTGGAAAATTGGAAAAATAAATCAGTGATACGAACATCATGATCTGCTGGTACTGGGAAATGAGTACTGCTCTTATATCGCGTTTTAGATTGGAGTTATGTTACATCTATTTATACGTAATAAAAGAGCTTAAACATTTAATATTATATAAATCAAATATTTTTTCAACTATCCCATTAATATTATAAATGTGAAAGTTTGGGTAAATGTTTGTTACACAATCATGCCAGAACAACTATACGGATCTGGATGAAATTCAGCACAGATATAGATTATAGTTTGGAATAGCATATAGGTACTTATATTATAATATACTTTTTATCCTGGAATAATGTACGGTGCCCGTGGGATAGATTTGTTTTTGTTTTTCACTAGGGACGAACCCGAAATTTTTATAAAAACTTTATATAGCAATGTGTTTAGCATAAAATATTTACGGGACCATATTTCATTTTAATCGCTAAAGGATACAAAACTCCCCACGGTCCGGTGAAATAAATACAAGTGGATGGAGACGCAAGGAGCAACTATTATTTATATATAATAATTAAAATAAAACTCCATCGGCCGGGAATCGAACCCGGGTCGCCCGCATGGCAGGCGAGCATTCTACCACTGAACCATCGTGCTGATATTTTTTAGTTCAAAGAAACGTACATTTTACAAATTTTATAGTACAAAATATGTTTTGAAAACACGAGCATTATTTATTTAAGTGTAATGAAACAGTTTATTCTAAATTTTAATCGACTTCAAACAGAAGCGTAGTTTGAATTGTAAACCTTGACTGTCTCGTTGGTCTAGTGTCTAAGATAGTAGATGCAGATCATGAGGTCTAGGTTCCAGTCGTAGGTCCAGCCAAAATAGTTACTAGGGTTATTAAAATACTAGCATAGGCCGCGGCTCCGCCCGCGTTCTGATGAAAAACCAAATCCTTAGATTTTACATATTAGTATACTCTTACATTGCAGTTTTTGTATTTTTTCCCAGAAATGAGATATTTTCCCGCGGTGAAAAGTATCCTATATGTTGACCCGGATAACCAGCTATCATCATACCAAATTTCATCAAAATCTGTCCAGTGGTTTTCTCGTGATGCGGTAACAGACAGACAGACAGACGGACGGACGGACGGACGGACAGACAGACAGACAGACAGACAGACAAAAATTCTATAAACTATAGATTCGGACTCTGTATCGATAATAATGTCTATTTCAATTAGATTTTCTAAAAAACATTTAATTTACAGATTCGACTTAGTTACAATTTTATTATATGTACAAATTATATACCTAGATAAACATAAACTTGTCTTCTAAAATAGTAATATGTTTTTAGTTTGAACGATATGTAAGCATCGGTGGTTCAGTGGTCGAATGCTCGCCTGCCACGCGGACGGGCCGGGTTCGATTCCCGGCCGCTGCATATTATTTTTGGAAGCAGTAATAATAAAGTATTTCAATAGCATTTCTTTAATAATTTATATCTTTGAGTGATGGAAATTTAATGGAGATAAATAATGCATGTTAAGAAGAGTCAGCTAAATAAAACTGTTCATTTAATGCCCTTTACTTCTTTATACAAAATATATATACGAATACGAAATGAACATAAAATACACAACATATCTATATATATAAATAGATACGTCGTAAAAACAAGAGTTCAGTATATTTTGTTTTTTTAGTAGCTATTGGAAGGCGAAAAAGTTTTCGTTGGGTTTTAGTGGATACTATTGGTTATTGGTAAGTGAATTCAATTTTTTGGAGGTTGGAAAGTATAGCAAACCACAACAACCATGGAGTTGCTCCAAGAGGCCACTCTGCTCTGAGACGTGCTAGAAACAATCCGCCTGGCACACCACCCATAGAGGTGGGGCGTCTCCCATTCCGTTTCTTGGCTTCACACCCGGTTGGATTGCCGGATGCTAATAAGTAAAGTACGTACGTAAACGCTAATATAGCACGATAATGTTCATCACAGCAGCATCAATTGGAAACTATTCAGTATATGTATAAAAACACCTCTTTTAAACCAAAATTGAATAAATAATATTTAAAAAAGTAACAAAACGAAACATAGATCTGAACAATTATAGATAACTTTGATAAAGCTCGTCTGGTGATTATTTTTGTTTACGTAATATATTTATAATAGAAGGCGTATCCATATTGAATTTCTAACAATTCTCTCATTACCAATTCAGCCATGTCACTCACCACTATCTTTATATTATTTTTTATAAAACATTCTACTTCCGATTGTGTTCTGCACACAGAGCCTTCTGACAGACTATATGAAGTAAAACTCCATAAAGACGTGTTTTACAATGATAACAACTTTCTTGTGATACCAAACAAAAATGGTACAACTGTAACTATAAAATTCATTTTGAAGAACTTCAAATTTGATACAAGCGAAGAACAATTTGGCATTTATAGCTGGATGTTTTTTCAATGGGAAGATCCAAGGATTCAATGGAATTCAAGTGACTACGGCGGAGTTGATAAAACTATCATACACAGTGTCAATATATGGACGCCGTTGAGAATTCTAACTAATTTAGGAGATGTGTCCGAATTTGGTGGTGAATACTATCCCTATACGTATTGTCAAGTTGATAACACAGGCAAAGTTTTGTGTGTGCTTCGAGTAAATTTTGCCACTATGTGCATTACTAAATTAGACGATTGGCCTTACGACTCCCAAACGTGCATATTTAATTTTGGCATCAAAAAGAGTAATAAGGACAATGTAACATTTACTTTTAATCACGGCCGGGGAATATCAGCCTTTGGAGCAGAATATGGTTCTGGATGGGATATTGTACATGACGCTGTCGGGGAAAATGCTACAGATGCAATTAAGTTCAATTTAACATTCGTTCTAGAAAGACATGCGACAGGCTTGGCATCTCTGGTGGTCTTCCCGTTAGTTATAGTAGGTACCATGACAGTATCTTCTATGTTTTTAGATGTAAGAAACGCTGCTCGTTTGAGCTTTCTAACTTTAAGTTTGTACGCCCATTTAAAATTTTTACAAGCTATCAACGACAACATACCACACCATGGATCTAGTTCTCCAACAGTTCTATTCTTTATCAGGTCATCTATTCTTATTACTTTATTTTCAATAATTTTGACACTTATTCTAAACTTAATAACAAAACGAACTTGGAAATGCTATATATGGATTGATTTAATTAACAATTATGTACTAAAAAGTCGTATGAGTTTTGCAATTCAGCCAAAGTGGCAAGTAGCGAAAACGGAGAATGGACCATCGCATGTTGGAGCGTGGACAGATTTTGCTAGTATAGTTAATAGTTTTTCAATATTTATTATTGTTATTATATACATAAACGCATATTTTCTTTATATGCCTCAACCAATTCCTATAGATAAGGAATATAATATCTAGTTAAAAATAATGGATGTATTTACATGTTTTAAACTTTTAAGTATATTAATATTTATAATACAATAAAGTAAATAAAAATAGAAAAATGTACTTATTCAAATAATACATAGTAATAAATAATATTTTGTGTACTTTTTGCAGTTTGTCAGTGTTATCACATTCATTTCAATTTCATCTCAGTAGATAGTAGTACAGGTTTATTCTGTAAGAACTTTTGTAGAAGACGACAGCTAAATCCGCGCTTATACTTCATACAACTGTATATAGTACGTTCGTGGATTCAGCTGTCGAGTTGTGTAAAAATTGTTACAAAATAGGTCTACTGAACTTTTTGTTCCTCATTAATTAGGGAAATAAAAGCTCAAAGACTTCAGATGCTGTAACATATTCAATTATTTTAAACGTAAAAAAGGAGGAGAATAATCAGATGTTTATTTTTTATGTATGTTCCAACATAACTTCGTCATATATAGATGGATTATCAAAATTCTTTTTTTTTTGTTCAAAAGAGGTTTTATTCCGAAATGATCCCATTTAAATTTGAAAAAATATCTACCCCTAAGTGTAGAAAATAAGTGTAATTGATTTTTCACTAAAAAAATTAAATAAAAACCGCCTTCAAAGGAAACACAAAAAAAACATTAATCAAATAATAATAATCCGATAAAAATCAAAATACACCGAATAAATGAGAGAAAACAGAATTTTAGAAGTAATCATGTGTCTATTAACTAAAACCATGTTATGGTCTTCTGTCACGCCCCATCTTCTCCGAATATACTGAAATTTTATATATAAACCTTAACGTCAAACAAAGCTTTGAAATTAAACTCTGAATTACATGACAAAAATGAGACTAAACAATATTTATAATTTTTAATAAAACTATCTTTTCGGATTTTGGCGCGGATTTATTTGGATTTTTGTTTCTCGACGTTTCGAATGCTTTAAGGCATTCATGGTCACGGGAGAGACTGAGGTGTTACACGTCTCGAAGGTATAGTTGTTACAGACAGCCTAAGCACAAATAACTAAATGAAAATTTCACCATTATTTATTTATTTATTTATTTATTTGAGGCTAGGCTGTCTGTATCAACTATACCTTCGAGACATGTAACACCTCAGTCTCTCCCGTGACCATGGATGCTGTAAAGCATTCGAAACGTCGGGAAACAAAAATCCAAACAAAACCGCGACAAAATTCGAAAAGAAAGTTTTATTTAAAATGTTAAATATTCGCGTAAATCTAAGAAAGTAATATCTATAATTTTATATATGCACTAGCGACTCACCCTCGCTCCGCTCGGGTTCGTCCCTACTTAGTTTAAGTTTTAACGCTTATTATAGATTTCTCAGAGATGAGCTATTTTCCCGTAGAAAAAAGTATCCTTTATGTTGCCCCGGATAACCAGCTATCACCATACCAAATTTCATCAAAATCCCTCCAGTGGTTTTTCTGTGATGCGGTAACAGACAGACAGACAGACATACAGACAAAAATTCTAAAAACTATAGATTCCGCCTCTGTATCGATAAAAATGTCTATTTCAATAAGATTTTCTAAAAAATATTTAATGTACAGATTCGCCTTAGTTACAATTTTATTATATGTATAGATATAACTAAATATTTTATTATAAAGGTATATATATAATTTATCGAATCTCTATATATTTCGATAAGTTATTGAATAATTCAATTAAAATAAAAATCTTACGCCCTTATGTACCAAAATAGGCGTTTTAAGTTGGATCTACCTAATTTTGATTAAATGTCCAAATATACTTATTTTTATAAGCATTTAGTATCTTAGGAATAGAAATAGATATGCCGTTATTTATTAGCATATACAATATAGGTACACATAATTAATAAACAATCATATCATTCATCAGTAACAATGATTTTTAAAGTTTCAATATATGCAATAAATATAGAGTTCAATAACTCAATTATTATGTCCTGTAAATAAAAGCATTCTAATTGTAAGGGTAATGTAAGGAATGCGAAACACTCATAGTCTAAGTAAATAAAAACGAAAACTTTCAAAAGCAATTTTTTTATATTAGTTTTCGCACAGTGGTCGAAATCCGATGAAAATCCATTATGAAAAATTTAAAGAAAAATATATGAACACATACATATATCAAAATTGTGTTTAGGAACCCCTTGCGGTTCTCCAAGTGGGAACAAAAAATCACATTGAAACAAAAATAAAACCATTTAATGCTTATTCCAATATACAAGTATTTCTTGAAACTTATAAGTAAAATTAATCCATACAAAAAGAAATACTACAATTGGTTCACAATTCAAATAGTAATTATTAACATATCTCCTAACATAGATACACATACAAAATCCAAATTAAATATTTATTTTTTGAAGTCGGTCAAACCAGCGCGGCGTGTGTCACATTACATAACAATATTAGCGGCCGCGTTCATTCGAAGCAGGACAGGTGGTAGGGAATAAGTAATGTTATTTTTTCGTTGACCATTTATCACGCGTCCGCACGTGACAGCTCAGGTGTCGACAAAAACAGGATATATTTACTTGGTATTTTTATCCACTATCTTCTTAGTTTACAGGAACTTGGCTTTTATGCTTGAATGAAGTTTTTTGTGACTTTTTTTATGTCGCTTGATTTAAGTTAGTAAATATTTTTCATTGAACTCAGAATCCTCCATTTTCCATTCTATTCAATTTGGGGGTTTTTAAATCGTAAGATTATCATTTACCTAATAAAAAATATGAAAACGAATATACGGTTGGTGAAGGTAAATATCACATAAGATAATATATTAAACTATTTGTTGCATTAGGTTAGACTGTCATTATAAATGTACTATGTAATATGTTTATGTATATCTATACATATAATAAAATTCTGAGTCGAATATTAAAATAGTCATTATTCGTATCGATAAACAAAGATTTTTAGAATATTTGTCTGTCTGTCTGTCTCTGACAATGCATCACGAGAAAACCACTGGACAGATTTTGATGAAATTTGGTATAATAATAGTTGGTTATCCGGGTCAACATTTCGGATACTTTTTAATGCGGAAAAATATCTTATCTCTGAGAAATCTATACAAACCGTTATTAGTTATAACGTACCAAGAGACGAACCCGAGCGGAGCGAGGGTGAGTCCTAGTATTTAATAAATATATAGTGTTAAATTAATATTTTATATATTATATAACTTTGTACGTATACTTATTTACATAAAGGTTTAAGTAATGTACACTTTGATGAACCATTTCCGGTCTTTTCTTTTATTTTTTTGTATCCTTGTCTAGTTGCCTGTAAAATATCGCTTATAGTGATAAGGCCGCTTTTGCGCATTTCTTTAATTCTATTTTTTTGTAGAAACAAATGTACCATTCTACTGTGCAATAAAGTGTTTAAAAAAAACACAAAAATATACAGCTCTTTATGATAGCACTTTTTAAATTGATAAAAATAAGGATAAATCAGGGAAGATATTGCACCTTAATCTAATCGGGGCAAAATTAAGTATTATTCAGTTGGATTAGAACAGATACCTGAGAATGACTTCTATTCATATTATATATGTTTTTCTAAAATGTTCAATAATGGTTATGGTAGAATTTCGACACTGATAGCGTCTACGAACAAACATTACTGTGTATAAATCATTATAGTCATTTTATTAACTAACTTCCTAAAAGAAGGAGGTTATCCATTCGTCGGAATCTTTTTTTTAATATTTATTATGAGACGTAAAATTCATATTTTTATAATTTTTAAGAGACATTCTATACACGAAGACTATTTTAGAACTCTTAACTCGATTGTCGCAAGCGAGTTAATTACTTCGCCAGACGGGCAGATATACGTCGGAATTAATCATTTTATATATACGTTTTACAATTAGCTTAATGTATTTAAATGAAATAAATTAAACGCTGATGCGGTAAGAGTATCTTATATTTCATTATAACGAAGGCTTAAAATATAATATTAACAAAAAAGGGAAATACATGAGGATATTTAAAAAAAAACTACGAGTATTAAATACTTATAATTATTAACCTGGTTTTGGGTTTTATCTTTCTTGAATATCTATCTAAAATACATCAATTTTAACTATTTATATTTATACTAGCAGAACCCGCTCGCGCCAAAACTACAAAAAAACTCTAAAAAGTATTCATCCCCTATTCCCAACACCCTAAACCCAAGACCTCATTTAAAATCGTAGATGCTCAGCACTTAACCAATCTACACTAATATTATAAACAGAAAAGATTTGTATTTTTGTATGTTTGAAACGAATAAACTCAAAAACTATTGGACCGATTTAAATGAAATTTGGTAAGAGGATTGTTTGAGACCCTGGAGAGGACATAGGATATTTATTATTCTGGAAATCATCCCTTAAAGGGATGAAAATGGGAATGAACCTTTTGTGTGGGGAACCGCTAGTATGAAATAAGTAAATAGACATTTTAATATTATTCCTTAGTCACATTGCTATTTTAAGTGGAAAACTTAGCATACGTGCTTATGTATCCTTCCATCTTCCTCTGGCTGGAGGGATTTTAATGAAAATTACTACAGAGATTGACTATAACCTGGAAAAACATAATATAGGATACTGCTTAGCAAACAGAAATGCACCCGAGCGAAGTTAAAAGTATGAGAAGCAACCCTCAAAAAAATCAAACATTTTTTATGTATAACACACAAAAAGAGCATTTTCCTCGACAATTCAACGGATTTCCCGTCGTTTCTTTCTTACAACACTAAATATAAACAGCCGCTATAAATGATAATGTTCTCCAAGTTGTATATCTCGTAAAATCCGAATTTTCGACGTCGCATTCTGGTTTACTTCGCTGAAAATGTAAGATTATCGTTGAAATGAAATGTGAGAGCGTGGAAAAATTAACTTTAAGTCCACGTGTTAGAGTCTAAAGTAGGATAGATTTGTTGTGATGGTGAAGCTAATGCCTAACCGATAATTTTACGATTTAAAATTTCGCTAAGTAAATGTTGCCCGCACTTATATCCGTGGGAAATTTTCAAATAGTTTAGATGCTAAGATAGAAAGGGTACGAGTTATTGTTGTTGGCACAATGGCGCCTTTCTTTAATGCCCATCTTTTAAATAAAAAGTTAACAATGAATTTTAAAAATAAAATATGTTTTAGTTATATTTCAACCTTTTTTAACGTTCCACATCTGGGCACGAGCCTGTCTTAAATACGAGATATGAGTACACCACGCTTGCAATCTTGCAAGCGTGCACATCTGTACTTAGGTTGGCGGACTGCTGCTATTGGTACTTCTCTGACAGCAGAATGGACTGTGGGAGCAACCCCTTAGTTGTGTGGTCTGCTTCGGCAGATCTGCCATCAGGACGTTGTAGTTAAGTGCGTAAGCGATTCGGCAACAGCCCATTAAGAGGAGGTTCTGTTAGGTTTTAGTGGGTAGTACTGGCTTTTCGTAATTTTTTTCGTAGCTTTATTAATTTCGTAGCTTTGCGTAAATTGCATTTCTTAACATTAAAAAAAAAAGATAACTAGTTGTGGTTAGATATTAATAGAAATGACAAGATATGGAAAACATCTGAAAGAAATTGTTCTTTACAATATTTTCTATCTCTCGTCATCTTGCTTCGTCTTCTCTCAGTGCTTAAATGATTAAGTGTCATCATAATCAAACTGCTGTTATAGATATATAAGAATGTTTGTATTTGTAAAGAAATAACAACATGCTATTTCTTTACGTCAAAACGACTGAAGGGATTTGGATGAAATTTAGTATAGGTACAGATAGACTCTAACCAGGAGTAGCGTATGTACTAATTTTACCTAGAAACACACCCGAGTGGAGGTTAAGTCGCCAGTACATAGAAAAAATTCTTAAAACCCTACATTGAATCTTAGAGATTTCTTAAATTACGTATAATTTGTTATATCCGTTAACAAGGAACATAATTAAACAAATCTTAAGCCAGCGACTTTATCTAGATTCATTTTTACAAAGTCGTAAAAAGTAATTAAAAAGTAAATAAAACCTCCCTTATCTCACTTTACCTTGTTCGTAACATTTTGTGAGTAATTTTGAGTAAAATCATTTACGCAAATTTCAAATTACATTTAATCTACTCAGAAAGAAGACCGTAGAAAAGTGGTAGCCTAGTGGTAACGCGCTCGCTTGGAAAACCGAGTTCAGAGGAAGCGGGTTCAAATCCCGTATCTCACACCTCTGATATTTTCATGTGCGAATCATTTCCAACATGATTATCACTTGTCTTACAGTAAAAGGTAAACATCGTGAGGAAACCGGCTTGATTAAGAGAACTTAGCGAGTTTTCGAAATATGAAGTGCCCGTACCCGCACTATATATATATATATATATATATATATATATATATATATATATATATATATATATATATATATATATATATAACCATATAGAAAAATATAAAATTTAGTATTAATTATTTAAGCCATATAATTGTTCTATGAGTAATTTAAAAAGTTAAAATTAATTAATAATGGCAACACTAAATATAGATTATTAATTAATATTTTTAAAATTGTAATAATTATAAGAGTAACAGCAAAAATTAAATAAATAATATTCCATATTCAATTATAAAACGAACCAAAAATCAAAATAAATCCGCGAAATAATCCGAAAAGATAGTTTTATTTAAAATTATAGTACTTTTTGCCCTCTACAATTTCCCTTTAGCCTCATTCAATTTGATGCAGTAGATCCCATGAAAAAAAAAATTCCGACCCATCAGCTATAAATATTTTTATTATTATCTTCAAAACTATTAATGATAATGTGGTAAAAATGCTATATTATTACACAGTTCCACTCACCAAATAAACAACGTAAGTAAGTAGCAAGATCTAGAGAAGGTGCTATTTGGCCAAGCTTATCCCGCTATACCCTTTGGTATGATGATAGCTGATTATCCGGGTAAACATATAGGATACTGCAATGTAAGAGTATACGAATATGTAAAACCTAAGAATTTGGTTTTTAATCATCTGAAAGCGGGCGAAGCCGCGGGCAATGCTAGTTATATGTATAATTAGTTTAAATACATATTTATTTATTCACAAAGAATCACTTCGGTTCAACATTTTTCCGATTTAAAAAAAAAGCCTTTCAGTGTCTTCAAATTATTATTTTTTTTGCATTTTGTAGCCCTCATTCAGACGCATCTTTTATCATCCTAATCAACCACGTAGTCCCAAAATCCACGACACTAGGGCGATGTCGCACTTTCGCTGAAAATCGGGCCTATACTGAAGCGACAAAAAAAACCATTTTCAATGTTAAAATAAAATGAATAAAAAACATAGGTACATTCAATTGTGTGCCTCTTCCTTATAGAAATTACTGAAAAAATTATGAAATATATAATTATTATCGTGTAAAAATAACCTGTAAAATATTTATTCCCGTATTTCCCCTCCATTTTTACGATTCAATGATTACAAAATTAATCTATAGCAAAATCGCGAACGTTTTGTGAATTTTCCGCGAAATTTCAACGCGACAGCATTACGAGTAACGCAGCTCATTATTTACAGAGCGGAAGGCGATGCCAGGTGGGTTTCTAGTGACTTATAGCAATGGTTTTCGGTTAGTACTAAGCTTTGAATTTAAATATTTATTTTAAACCTATAGACCCACGCTTTGCTCGTTTGCGTTACTAGATGCCGTAGATTACATGTTACTCCAGATATAATGTACATATAAATGCAAAATGCATAAATATTTTAACCCAATATCCTGTTTCAGCCTGTAAGGGTGGGTAACAAACGTACACCCATATATAAACTTTAGGATTTATAAGTAATAGTAGTACGATCTACCAAGGTTTAAAATTTAAATAATTATTTTAAAATAGATAGATATATATATTTTCTGTATCACTTTCATTATATTTTTAACTCATTCGCTTCGCTTCGCACCGCATATTTAATTATAATACTTATAAAAAAAAATGTTTCGAATTAAAATTAACAAATATTGTAAGGTACCTACATTGGTGCCATTTTTTAATTTTAGAAATCATTTTGTAAAATTGCGGCTAGGCACTGTGTGTAACAAATATATAGCCTTTGAGTCGTCTAAAACCTTAATCTCTCCCGTGACCAAGATTGCTGTAAAGCATTCGAAACATCAGGAACCAAAAATCAAAATAAATCGGCGAAATAATCCGAAAAGATAGTTTTATTTAAAATATCAAATATTCTCGTAAATCTAAGAAAGTATTATTAATTTAAAAAATTAAAAAAAAAAAACAGTGATTCAAAAGTTATAAGTTTTTACTTCTGTTGGTAGTTCATGAATGCTTATTTATTTTTTTATTTCAATTTAAGATATTGGTGTCTAAAGTAGATTAAATATTTCAAACCATTTCACACCATACTTATATAAATTGTAAAGGGAGTGCGAGTTTCCTTTGTGGGCTCAAGTTGTCACTTTGGATTCGCGAAATAAGGTTTAACCACGTCAGGGTTTTTACATTCTAAGATACACGTTTATTGTGGCATTTTTTTGCCATTTGTTTTTAAGTAAACAGGAAAAAATAAGGAAAATTGTGTTAGAAGTATTCAATTTGTTATATTTTGTGTTATTTTCAAAATTGTTAATCGTCATGGCTTAGAAATAATTTTTCATTTTCTTTTTTCCTTGTTTTTTGTTTTATGCATTTGTTTTATTATTTTATGTTAACCGCTAAAAAATCGCCATTTATCGTAGCTCCTCAATTTGAGGACACTCCTCTGTCTGCCACAGCCAGTATCGGAATACTTGGACTTCACGTCGCGTCAGCGTCTTGTTCGGACTGATCCCGGCTGCTGAATTTCATCATAGGACATCGCGCCAAAACAGTAAATTCCATCCACACCACCTCGATGTCCTTAGTCCCATAAAAAAAAAAAAATGTTTTATGTTTTTAACTAAATTAGAATAAACGTAATACTTTCCTAGATTTACGCGAATATTTGGCATTTTAACTTGACATTATTATTATGAAAAATACGATACCTATTCTTTTTAATTTTGGTTTTAAATAATAGCAAACTAAATTATAATTAATATTGCTTACATAATCAATATTTTTTTTATGTTTTTCTTTATGTTTATAGTAGGTAGTAGCAACACTAAATAAGATTACTAATTAATAAAGATTTAAAAAAACATGTAATAATTTTATATTACTATTAATGACTGCTAAAATTAGATAAATAACATTTACACATTTAATTGTAAAACTTATTAAAACTATAAAAAATGTTTTAAATTGAAATTACCAATTAATATTGTATATATAATATAGATAATTATTACATTAAACAATATTAAATAATATAGATACTTTGGTGTCAATTTAGTATTTTTAAAATAATTTTGTAATTTTGTTGGTAGGCGCTGTCTGTAGCAACTAAGTATATAATGAGCTTTTAAGCGACCTTTAAGACGTCTAAAACCTTAATCTGTCCCGTCACCATGGTTACTGTAAAGCATTCGAACCAAAAGTTCGGGAACCAAATATCAGAATAAATCCGTGTAAAAATCCGAAAAGACAGTTTTATTTAAAAAATATGTGTAATTACATATCTATTAAAGCTCAAGTATAAATATTCCAGTATATATATATATATATATATATATATATATATAATACTAGCCGAACCCGCGGCTTCGCTCGCACTAAAACTATAAAAAGGTAAGTTTCACACAAATTTTCATCCACTATTTTAACCCCTTATGAGATGAATTTCGGAAAAGCTAAAACACGTATTTATTTAATTGTATTGAAGAGCTTAAAGCATTTTCCGTGGGAATGAGATAATCTGTCGCTGTAATAAGTAGCCGATGTCACTCCCCAGCCCTCCAACTATCTCCACACAAAAAAATACGCTTATCCGTCACTCTGTTTCGACGTGAAAGAAGGACAAACAAACAAACACTTTCACATTTATAATATTAGTATGGATTTTATTATATTAGCGAATAAATTCGAGATAAGAAAACAGACGTAACAAATTAATCGTCACAGATTACAAGCGGCGGTAACAATTACCCAACTAAAAGCCAAACATTCTAACAATCTCGACTCAATGAAACAACGCCGCGTGAATATTTTCCAATTAAAAAGTTTACACAATTTCTACATGTACCGGAGGACGAACAATTTCAAACTCGTCACTTACAATTTTAGGGGTTTAATGGAACCTTTATATGGCTACTTGTTAACCGCCCCGGCGTTGCTTGAGTGCTTTTTTAATTCGGCAGTCTTTTTTAGGTGATTTACTTAGTATACCATAGGTATTATATGTCCAGGTCATAGTCTGTCTAAGTATTAACTTCAATCGAAATCCGTTCAGCCCTTTTAGCGTGAAGGAAAAACAAACATACAAAATTTCGCATTTATCATCATCATAGTTCGATTATTGTATATTATATATTTTTTCTAAGTTTTTACAAACACACATTTAGTTCAAAAAGGGTTGATATTTAAACCACCCCATATCTTTCATAACCGTTCGAGATATTGACAAATGAAAGTCAAGCAGACAAGTGTACATTATTTTTGAAGTGACAACTTCTCTATACAAGTTTGGATGGGGAATAAATTCATGTAAGTCGTCATCGACATGGTCACGTGACGTTTTAACGCTAACACTCAGAGCGCCGATAGATGTCAAAACTAGATAAATGTAAAAAGTTTTATTTACAAATTTTAATTGAAGATCAAACAATTAATGGACTATGGATATAATATAGGTACTGTTATGGAATAACATATGCATTTGGTATTTTTACTTTTTAATTTGTATTTTTTTTAATTATGAAGATTATTTAATTTCATAGAATAAATAATTTCAATAAATATAACTTTAATGTTTATTAATTTAATTTTTTGTGTTGCATTATTCGAATGTAAAACAAAGCGTTATAAAAGTGCAATTAAGACACTTTGATAATGACAACTTTTTATCGCGCTGTCGACACGTGTTTGTAGGGAGTGATACAAACGCAATTAATCTGCATCTTTTAGTTTATCTGTGCAGAATATGCGCAGATGGCGTACGATCACTTGGCGTTTGACGACACGTTTGGCTCAGTTTGTGGTGACCCTACTTGTTGTGCCAGCGGTCGCGAGTTCGAGTCCCGTTGATTCATTTGTGTGATGAGCACGAATGTTTGTACTCACACAGTCATGGTTGTTTATATTTAAAAATATCTATGTATTTAAAGCTATATATGTGTAGTGTATCAACTATCTAGTATCCATAAAACAGGCCTCGTAGCTTACCATGGAACTAGATGGTGCTGTGTGCTAATGTCCCAACAACATATCATAGGCGTGTCGACGTCTAAAAAACATGGTGCACACAAGTCCTAATAATAAATTATATAAAAAAAAGTTAAATCAGGTGTATAAATCATATATTCCTCACTCAAGCTGTAATCAAGGCAAGATGTTTTAAGGGTTGGATGTGAAACGCAATGAAATAACTACATTTCAACTTAATTTTTTTTATTTAACAGTAATAGTAAGTATTTACAATTCCACATAGGTAGCCATATTTGCAACACCACAGATATTAAAACCTCTTCGGATTCTGGAAAAAGAAGGAATATTTAAAAACTATACCTTCTAAAATCTTTAAATTATCTATAATTAATCATTATTATCTAAAATTATGTTAAAATTTAAAAACATGATAAAACTATGTAACATATTGTAATACTTTATTATTACATTAATTTTTGAACGACATTCAAAATGGAGGGTACCTAAGTTCTAACAAATTTAGTATTCAAGTCTACAGCATATATTTTTTCTTTTTTCTTTAAATTGAAAACCGATTTCTATGATTTTTGAAAGAAGAGGATTTAATGAATTGTATAAATTAAAAAAATGGTCCTAAATGCGAAGTTTGTTGCTATGGAAATGATTTTGAAATTAACATACCTTTTTAGTTAAAATCAGCTAATTTTATTAGGTATATTATACATACCTCATATACCCATCCTCCCCCCACTGCTTGCCCCACCAGTTTAACAAAATCCAATACTCAGGAGTGTATCCCACGAGTAGCATTGCGTGGTTTAAGCCCCACGGCACGCAGAAGGGGTCGTCGTAGATACCACTTCTAGTGAACAACGTAATTCTTTATATTTAATTATTTAAAAATAATCAAAGACCAGTGTATAAGCTTTAATAATAATTTCCTCCCGACCTATTATTCCGACTGATTTATCAATAACTAGCGACTCACCCTCACTTCGCTCGGGTTTGTCCCTAGCTTGTCCTTCCCAGGGTCTCAAACTATCTTCTTACCAAATTTCATCTAAATCGGTTCAGTAGATCCAGAGATTGGCCCCTACACACAAACTCACAAACTTTACCTCTGTATAATATTAGTATAGATTAGTATCAGTATTAGTATAGAGTTAACTTGGCCTGACCCCCGGGTCGGGGCAGTACTCGAACCCATGACCTGCGGATTTGATTTCATTATGATTAAGCGGTCAACATTTATTTAGGTAAGTCTAATTGCTCCACTGTAAAAATATATAAAAATATCTATATGTATAGCTTAACTTTTCTCAATAAATAGATTGTAAAATGCATAAAGAATTTTCAAATTAAACGAGAAATTCCAAAGATTGGCTCGTTCAAATAAACAAAACTTTTCATATTTTAAGTAAGTAAGTATTATAAATAAAACTATCTCACGGAAAGTCTCTCCCGTGACTATGATTGCTGTAAAGCATTCGAAACGTCGGTAACCAAAAATCAAAATAAATTTCAAAAAAAAACCAAAAAGATAGTTTTATTTAAAATATCAAATATTCGCGTATATATAAAAAAGAAGTTATAAAAATAAAGAACCTATATAACTGGAAAGTAAATGGCGAAGCGTTAATGCCTACAGCCAAAGGTCCAATAGTAGCAACAGCTTTTTCGATAGCATCTTCATCCCCCGACGGCAAAGTTGCCCAGCGTCTGGCTCTAGCACGAGTGGTTAAACTGTTGTAATGGCATAACCCTTTCTGAAAATAAAACAAAAAACAACCCCTCAGTGAGAAGTGTGAATATATCTGAAGTTTCCATACTCCTATCACTTCAAAATTAGACTTGTTAAACGTTAAATTATGTTTTGGTAGATATATCATGGGGTCGTATCACGAATGTAAAAATTAGTTCTAATCTAATATATTTAAACGAGCAATTCTTGTATATATATATATATATATATATATATATATATATATATATATATATATATATATATATATATATATATATATATATAATCGGAAACGGCTCCAACGATTTTCATAACATGTAGCATACAGGGGGTTTCGGGGGCGATAAATCGATCTAGATTAGTCTTATTTCTGGGAAAACGCGTGTTTTCGAATTTTCATGCGGTTTTCTTTTGCATTTTCACAATTTTTGCATTGTCACTTCTGGTGGGTGGGAGGCGCCACTGTGCAACTGTCAACATATCAAATAATCAAATAAGTTATAAATATGATCTGTTAAAATACAATGTTAAAAATTATTAATTAAGAGTAATTATAATTTAAAATTATAAGTAAGCATGTATAGAATAAATAAAGCTTTATTATTATTATTTCTTTTGCATTATTCCAATTAAATTAAAATTAAATTTTTACTTTTGTTTTTTGTATATGTATTCAAGTTTTTAGTTTTTTTTAAAGAAAAATGAAATTGTACTTCGGCCCAAAAACTCCGAGCGAAGCTCGGTAGCCCAGGTACATGACAAAATTTTTACTTTTATTTTTTTTAATATTTATTCAAGTTTTTAGTTTAAAAAAAAAAAGACGCAAGATTGACAATCATAGGTGTCCGGGTTCGAATCCCGGTCGGATACAAAGGTATTATTTATTTTTGTTTTTTTTTGTATTTATTCAAGTTTTTAGTTTTTTTTAAAGAAAATTGTACTTTTTAACCAAAAACTTCGAGCGACGCTCGGTGGCCCACGTACTAAATATAAATAAGCTAGCGGCTAACCCTCGCTTCGCTCGGATTCGTCCCTAGGTACGTTTTAACGGTTAGTATGGAACAGATAAACTATATAGGTGTTATATTATAGAAGTATGTATATACATAGGTATGATGATGGTTGTATTATAACGTGTTTTCCCATGGGAATGAGATATTCTCCCATGGTAAAAGTAAAGTAGTCTTATCACTCTCCAGCCTTCCAACTATCTCCACAGAAAAAATCACGCCAATCCGACACTCTGTTTCGACATGAAAGAAAGACAAACAAACAAACAAACGCACTTTCACATTTATAATATTAGGTGTGAATGAGACGGGTAGAAGAGATAAGAATATGAAATAGAAGGGAAATGAAACAATAAGTCAAAGTGTATATTAAAATTGATGGCTGCAAAATCAGTTAAAAGATGTAAGATGTACTGAGTTGTACTGCCAACTCATAAATGGCACTGTTTACACGTTGTGAGAATTTACCACGGCAAAAGTTACTTTTGTCTTATAAAATATAAAATGAATTTTGCAAAATGCTTTTCCAATTCTGCAGTAAGTACTTGAGGTTAGATATGTTTATTTTCCCAAAATAGAACAATGTTCACTTACATTTAGAAAATTCAAGCAATTAAAATATTTCAAATAGTATAAGATTTAAGCTGTGGTGATTTTATATAAAATCTTGGGTAGTGTTGTAAGCTTTCCTTGAAGACATTTCAAGTTTTTGACTCCTTTACGTTATTTGGCAAAGAATTGTAAAGTTGTGCACCTTCCAAGGTAAAAAGTTTTAATTTTTGAGTCTTAGGCAATTCAAAGTGTATGTTTCTGATGTTACGTGTGTGAGTTTTAATTTGAAAAGTTATTTGACATTGAATGGCTTTATTATTTTTCTTATTAGTGCGTACGTCTTATATATTTTTTTTGCGACATTAACACACAGCATCATCTATTTCCATGGTAAGCAACGAGGCTTGTGTTATGGATACCAGATAGTTGATACACTACTCATATATAAACTTTAAATACATACATACATACATAAACACCCACGACTGGGATGCAAACATTCGTGCTCATCACACAAATGAATGCCTCCATCGGGAACCCGCGACCGTGGCACAGCAAGTAGGGTCACTACAAACTGAGCCAAACGTGTCGTCAAAAAATTTATATTTATATACTTGTTTAGTAATTAATGATTTAGTACTTAAATTATAGTACACACCAATTAAAAAACTTGGTTTTAAATTTGGAAATTGCTTTCTATCATCTAATTAAATACAATATCTCCTTTCAAAAATTAAGGTTGTCCAATTTCTTTATATGGAATGGGATGTATGTTGTATGAGTCATCGAGATGTTTACATATTGATTCATAGTGTATTAATTTTAGCGCAACTATTCGTAACGTATCGATACAATTAAATAGAGTATCGATCATTGTTAGAAAGTCGCATATTACTGATGTTACTATGTTCAAAGGTAATTCAATTCGACAAAGAGATGACAGCTTCCGATTAAATAGCATTGTCATCTCCAGTATTGAATGTATATTGGTATATTGACAAATAGGTATCGAATTGGATATAATATGTACTACAAATGGGAAAGTTTGTTAGTGTGTATGTTTGTTACTCTTTTAGGCTAAAAGGCTGGACTGATTCGGATGAAATTGAAACCTGGTATAACACTTAGGCGACTGTTAGGCATTCGAGCGAAGCAAAGGTAAGTAGCTAGTTATATATTATTATTATATGAGTTCATGAATGTTGATAACACTTCCAGTTTTTAGATTATAAAGCTTATATTACAGAAATTATCAGCCAATATCCGTATAGTAATAAATCTGTTTAACATAATATAAATATGTTAGGTCACTAACACACACCACCATCTAGTTCCATGGTAAACTACAAGGCTTGTGTTATGGATACCAGATAGTTGATACACTCTACACATATGTATTTAACTTTAAATACATACATATTATAAATATAAACACCCATGCCTAGAGTACCTACAAACATTAGTACTAATCACACAAATGAATGTTCCCAGCGGGACTCGGTCTCGCGACCATGGAACTAGATGGTGCTGTGTGTTAATGTCCCAACATTTATTAAAAATGTATGGTGGCATAAAAGCCTAATATTTTAGGTGTTAAGGCGTCAAAAACAAAGTGACTTTCGTATTTATAATACTGGCTATAATAGTAATTATTCTAATTTGTAACCTTTCCAATATAGGGGTAATAGGTTTCATACATGAGGCCGTCTCGCGCTGCGTACCGCATAGCTGCTTGTAGGGAGCCCCCGTTACACCCGAAATTACCATCTTTCATACTGCAGTCTACTATCTGTTGCGGGCTGAAAAATATTAAAAAAATGCTAAAATAATACCTTTTTGACAATTGAAAGAGAAAGAGATTTTCAAATTAGCTAGCTTTTATTTTTAATGCTTCTTTGTCAAACGGCGATAATACTATAAAAGTCAGCATTATTTCAACATAACAATTAGGTTAAAAACAGGCTGTAAAATACTTTATCCACCTTAAAAAAATGCAATTTTTTCTTCACATTTATATGAAAAGGCCTTCAAACGATCAAAAGAATAAAATGGATTTGACAAATAAATCAAATTGAAGGTATAATATAGGTAATTAAAACATAGATATTTGACGCGTCGGAAACTAGAAATCAAAATAAATCCACTAAAATATCCGAAAATATAGTTCAAAAGTATAAAAAAAAAATGAATAAGGCAGTTGCATGTGCATATAATATAACATGTATTTTATAATACCTAAGTTCACTCCAATCACCATGTTTTTTATACAACTGCGCCTGCAGCGCGTGCGCAACAGCGAAAGCATAACAAGCCCCACATTGAAATTGCTCTTCTCTCCGTGGTTTGAAACCCTTAGAACGCCAGTCCACCTATAATAATCATAAATACAAAAATATAAAAAGAGAATCTTATCATATTTACATACGTATTTATGTATGTACTTTTGATATGTAAATTTATTTATAGTATTAAAAAATGAATTATTATTATTATTATATTATTTTTGTTTTTTTTTCCTACTATTTTGTTCACACCCCTTCCCTCTTACAGTTTGTCAATTCCAACACCTTAAGGTTGCCTGGAAGAGATCGCTGTTCTCTTTAATTGTATTTTTTTTGTTAATATACCATACGTGTGCAATAAAATGTTATAAAAAAAATAGTAGATACTATTGATGCTATGCCCCCATAGGAAGTTCAGGTGGAAAACAGCCCTGGAAACCCTACTTCCCACTTCCTATCCTTTTAAAGAGATACCCCTGTTGTTGCAACTGTATCCACTCGCCAGCGGTTTTAACTTTACTAATTGGAGTAGAAAAAATATTTAAAGTTACCCTCTAACAAAGAAAGTAGCGTGAAACAAAGACATAAAATATATGAACTTTCCATAAAATTACGCGTGAAAAGCAGCGTGAATAAGCTACTACTTAAATAATATAAATGGTACTCGAGTTTTCCAGACTTCCACAACATACGAGTATTTAACTTTTTAGTTATAAATCACTGTGGAGTTTTAGTTAAAGTACGGGCAAATCTTAACCTACTTGCCACAATCTTGGCATAAACATAAATAAAAAAAGCTTTATAAAGCATATAAAACTTTTTACCCGCAGCTTTGCTCGTGTGGCAGATTAGAAGAGAAAAACACTTATTTCTTTTAGTTTTGTTATCTGATTAAACTTACTTTGACTGGCTGCCCTTCATTACCACAACGTGTACTCCAATATCATAAAAGCCACGACACGAACTTTTCGTATGTGATAGATATTTCTGTGACGAGCGTTTTTATAATTGCTACAGGTAACACGAATTTCGAAAAGTCGAATTTTTTAGGATATCTCAAAACTATATAATTACTATTGAGACGTCTAAAACTTTAGTCTCTCCTGTGACCACGTTTTGCTGTAAAGCATTCGAAACGGCGGGAAATTTGAAAGCATTACGTAAATTTACCTTTGTAGGTGATTTCCTCTGTAAACTCTCGCGGTACGCTGTCTTCCTATGATCTTCCGCTGGATCGAAGAGTGGTATAGTCTTGATTAATTTTAACATTTGTTTTATATACGCTGTTATTGACTGAAAAAAAAAACATTTTTAAAAGTGGTATTAAAATTATTTTTAGTAGTAGGTATATAAGTAGGTACTCTTCTTTGTAATTCTGATTTTTTACTGTTAAACAGAGTTTAATACGAGTACATAGCGAGAGAGTGATTGATGAGAAAGCGTTTTAGCTTTACTTCAAACTTGAGCTTTACTTCAAACTTGAGCTTTACTTCAAACTTGAGCTTTACTGTTCTTTAGAAATATTTTGCTATCTAACTATTAAAATATTAAAAACCATAAAATACACTTAGGTTTCTATTTATACTATTGGGAATATTCATCATTCAGTAGACTCATGACGTTCAGTAAAAAATTGTAATAATTTAATACTGGATAAAATATTTTGAATTTGTTGGAGATCCTTAATAAATAAATAAACTTTCGCATTTATTATAGTAGTCGTATTACATAGCGCGTAATTACTTATCATATATATATATATATATATATATATATATATATATATATATATATATATATATATATATATATCTATCTTACCCAGTCTCCAAAATGGTTTAAGTGTAATGAATAACTTTGCTCCCCGGCAAGGTACTGTCTGTTGTGTTGTGCGACACGCTTTAAGTTGTTCCGCCAGGTAGATAAAGCAGTTACTTCGTGGAGAATACTTGAATACAACTTATTATAGGCTATCTAAAAAACAGTTTTTTTTTTATTATACGTAACATTTATTATTTTCTTTACAATAGTAGGCAGCGGTAGCCCAGTGGTAACACGCTCGCTTGGAAAACCGAGTGATGCGGGTTCAAATCCCGAGTCTCGCCTGATATATTCATGTGCGATTCATTTCCAACATGATTACCACTTATCTTGTCATGATTACCACACTCAAAGTAAAACATCGTGAGGAAACCTGCATGTCTGAGAGAACCTAGCAAGTTTTCGAAAGCCATGTGAAGTCCGCCAATCTGCACTTTTCCAGTGTGGTGGATTATGGCCTGATCCTGAAGAGAGGCCCGTGCTCAGCAGTGGGACGTTAAAAAAGGGTTGAATACAGAATAATATTACAATAGTATCTTTTATCTTTCCTTCGTAATAAATATTAGGATAAAAGGAAACGACTAAATAGATTCCGTTTTTCGGTAGTTTTGAAGTAATAGGTGTTTTTAAACAATGATAGAATGATGAATAGAAATAAATGTAAAAATATCTTTTATATACTTTTTTTGTTTTCATTTGTTTTAGTTTTTATTAAATTGTTCAACAGATCATATAAATCTATAAATACATACAAAATAATCTGATTTACACAATTTTACCTTGTATTCTTTCCAATGTGAGTCAGAAACTTCATCATGAATTATAAAGCCATCAGTTATGTGTTGTTTTCTATACTCACTATCACTAGCACTAGAACAGCAGTCACTAACGTTAAAATGTTTCAAATAATCTCCATATCTTTCAGTCTTCTCCAAAATTTTGAAAGTATTTTCCGCGAAGTTTTCAATTTTTGAAAATTCGCCCAAATTTAAATTACATCGTTTGTGTCTATCATTTTTATACTTGTTTAATATATATTTAATTTTATATGTTGTTTCGTTAATATGAAGGTCAGCGTTAATTAAAGTTATTTGTAGAAGAAGTATGAACAAAAACATTTTTATTGCAAAAACAAAACAATAAAACACAATCAAAGTCTAAATAAAATATTACATAAGTGTACAGAATGTTCTTGTTACTAATCAATCGTTTTGATATGCAATGTAATTTGATCTTTATGATTTAAACACTAAAGTATTTGTTTCGTTGCATCGATTTTATTTGAAAAAAAAAGTGTTTATGTGGGAAGATTTCGCAAAGTGCAATTAAGCATTTGAGTGTGACAGATTTACTTAATATTAATATAACATGCAATATAGTACATAGCGATTTTATCTAGGTTAAAATATTTAGCGACTTTTCAAGGCAATGGTGTAATGTATTTGACATTTTTTTAAGCTATGTACATTTTTTACATATACCTTTTACTATTAAATACTAGCTTTTTTCCCGC
This sequence comes from Brenthis hecate, assembly GCA_951806755.1. Classification (NCBI taxonomy): domain Eukaryota; kingdom Metazoa; phylum Arthropoda; class Insecta; order Lepidoptera; family Nymphalidae; genus Brenthis; species Brenthis hecate. The sequence continues at coordinate 17,089,562 of OX638250.1, forward strand.
CGCTTGCAAAAATGTGTGTAATTACTGCGCTCTTAAGGTCTAATTTGCCAAGCTATTACAGAAAAAAAGTCTAACTATCGCCCGACTTTGAGATTTGAGAGTAAAAGGAATAGTGTACTTGTGCGCTATAATATCTCTTGCGCAGACCGCTGTCTTAGGTACCTACATTTTAAAGTTCAATATGGAATAGATATATGTACTATATATACATAGGTATAGAAAACTAGGTAAGTACCTACTTAAATAAAACTTGAAATTTTCCCCTATTTTACCTCGATTGGTCATAAATGCCGGAATATTTTGTACTTCTTACCAAAGTTATAGTATATAAATTATAATGAATTTTTTGTCCTCAACTTGAGAGACGAAAATGAGGCGCTTTAAGGTTCAGTGTTGTTGCTGTAACAATGACACACATTTTTAATATTGCAGTTACCTATTGTAATCGTTAACGTATAGAAAAAATATATGAAATATATTTCAATAGAAACCTATTCAAAAAATACCAAGTTTTATATCGTGCGTCAATTACGTTTAAAGAGAATTGTATGGATTATAGTGTTACAATAGAGTAGGGCGATAAGTGACTAGGGTACATAAATGCAACTTAATTTAAAAGATCAACTGTAGAGTTTCTCGCCAGCTCTTTTCAGCAGAAACGCTTTTCGAGCCGGTGGTAGCTTCCTCACGGACTTAATACACTGACGCTTTTTAAATTAAATTGACGATTCGATAGTGCTTGTACAAGTCTAATTAAATAAAGTTTATGAAATAAGATATAGGCTAGAGTAAAATGAAGACAATCCCTCAACTTCTTTGTAGCTTCGTTACATTGCCAAGCAAGGATAGAGCTACAGACGGACATGAATTTTTCATAAAAATAGTTGTCTTAGTCTAGTAAAAAAACTATTTGGTATACACATATACCTACACGAAAATTAAGAACAATACATAAATAAAAATAAAATTACTTTTCATTTATATTTTTTTATTTTGCAATTAATGAATAATACAGATATTGATGACATACAAATATATAAATAAATACGCTATACAATTAACTAACAACATATTGTTTTTCAGGGTTTTTTTCTTTGTTTTCCATAAAACACCACTTTTGTCACATCGTCAGTTAACTAACAAATATGAATTCGCATTTATGTAAGAAAATATAGATATTATTTATAGAAAAATATAATATTTATTAGCCTTTATTGTATTTTTTTACAATTTTTTTCTAAGACAGAGCTAGAATTACTTAGAACTATAATATATTTCGATTCAGCACACTTTGACATACGTATAAAAAACAGTGCGATAGAAATATTTTTATATTAACAATTTAATTGGTATAAGATCAAATTACTAACTGTGAAATTTTCATTTTAGGTTCGTAGATATAGTACCTAGCTATATGTATAAATGTCCAATATGCAATATACATATATTCTGCGAGTTTAGACAAGATGATATGATATAATCGCTAACGAATACAAAATTCTATCAATATTATTATACTAACGACTTACCCTCGCTTTGCTCCGGTGCGTCCCTAGGCACGTTTTATTTTTTTAAGCGGTACCCTAAATCTTTTTCTAAAATAAAAGTAGCCTAAATTACTCCCTGTAAACATCAGCTATCTGCCAATGAAAGTCACGTCAAAATCAGTCCAACCGCTTCGTAGATTAGATTTGTTCCCAACAAACAAACAAACAAACAAACAAACAAACAAACAAACAAACAAACAAACAAACAAACAGACAGACAGACAGACAGAAAAAATTAAAAAAATGTATTTTTTCTTATAAATACCGTATATAATTTCATATGCATTTAGTAAAAAGCTGTTATTTCGACATTACAGAGACTTCAATTTTATTTATCTGTATAAATTTAATCCTTAAGTCTTAGAATCATAATCTGTCATTCGAAAAAACTACTTAGATATCTAATCGTAAACGATTGTAGAATTCCTATCTCTCATCTTGTCGAAACTCTTAGAAAAATTGTTGATGATATTTATGATTTTTAACACTCAATCCCTATATTTAATCTTACTTACTAATTCTACGGACATATAGATTTTTTCACTTGCAACATTCCTAGTTGTTAGTTAAATGACGTTTGAAAAATCGATTCGAAATCACATTTTCAATAAATGCAAATACAAAATATTTACAGCGCATTCGAAATTGTCTACTTAAAGCTAAAACTAACAACTAATCTAATAATACTCTGGATATTAAAATCTAAATAACAGTGACTATCGACTTTGTTCTTATAGAAATATATTTTTATTAGGGAGAAGATTGTGTTTAAAAAAATATAATACATATGAAAAAATGAAAATAATTTAAGTTATTGGGTTTTTCATAGAATACGAAGCAATGTATAAAATAAATAATAGATATACATATATTAATATATTGCATTCATTTAATTGTATATTACTAGGTATAGTTTGAATTAATAGGCTTTTGGCCCGAAAACAGGAACCGTAATGAAAGTCTTTAAAAATATATAAAACCAAATTTAGTTTTACTATAAGCAAGTATCTCCATCATCAGGTTAGACGGTAGGTACCGAATTACATATTTCAATGTCTACCAGATTTCATATAAAATTTCAAATTCATACGTCAACAAGTAAGGCTATTCCCTTTTTAAAACATGCTATGTATATGGGGAATTAATAGTAAAAATAATGTAGGAACAGAAATTTGTAAAATATTTATATTTAGTTAATAATCTAAAATAAACATAAATACTTACAATAAATAAAACAATTAACAGCCCATTATTATGTAAAAATATAATAAAAAACAAATATTTTTCTAAACATTACATAGTCAAACTATTTTTGTGTATAAAACGTCAAAAAATAATACAAATGATGTCAAATCTGAAAAATGTGATTTCAAACCGATTAAAACAATACTACCTATTGCTTAGTACAATTTCAATAAAATTACCTACATTTTTGATTTGGCCTATTCACCAATTATATGGTCAATTGTTTAATAACTATACTAAAATTTGATGGAAAATTTATTTCATCCATAATATTTCTATGAAAATTTTTGGTTCTTTAATTCATTTTAATAAAAAGAAATACCAAAATTTCCAAAAAAAATTACCATTTCTGTTGTAAAGTATAAGTAAAATACAAATTTTTCACCAAATTATCTACAAAAAAAATCAAAACGATAAAATACAAGCAATATTTCGCTTATCAACTATCTATATACATACGAGTTTCATTTCACAGCACGTCAAAGAACTGGTACCACACAAACTCCAAAAAAGCACTGAAAATTTCAAATTTTCAGCAACTTTGGCCAACACTGACTAAATAGGCCCTACCATTTGCTTTAATCTAATTGAGTATACAAACATGAGCGTAGACACTGAGCAATTTTCACAAAAATTTAGTTTAGGTTTGTTTTAAAAGAGACTTTTTTTCTATTTTTCACATTATGTACAATTAACTAACCACATTTAAACACTATAAGTGTAACACTAGTTGGACTTAAACTCTTATATTACAGCGTTTCAATTATAACACTCTATAATTAATATTATAATGAAGTTACATTTTGAAGTCGACTTCAGCGACTTCAGCAATGGTAGGGCGAGAGGTAGTTTGCATTCACCGTTGTCGCGGGTTCGATGCCCCGTTCAGGCTTCTAAGCTCGGTATACGGTTTTCGTCCGAGCAACTTCAAATCTTCACCGTTCACAAGAGGCGCGTAGTCGCGGCGCTTTTTGTATATCATTAATCTGTAAAGACAATTAAGAAGATTAATTCCAAGCCAAATATTAAATATGTTTATTATTTTTTATAAATTAAAATTAATACTTAAAATTTTGGAGGACCCAAGTGTGATAAGATTAAAAAAAAATGTGCCTTATTTTTTTTCATTTGTAGTGTGTGTTTTTAATATTGATACAAGGTAATAATCATTTAAATATCATTTCTATTATCCCACTATAATATATGTATATATTTGTATAAGTTTGTGCGTGTGTATGTTTACTTCATATTTAAGCTTTGTGCGTAATTTAGACTGGAGGAATTGTATTGTAAGACTAGTAATAACCTATCCCAACACTTATAAAACTTGGTTATAACTAGAGATAAAAGATGCAAGTAATTTGGGACAATCAGGGTTATTGTTTCTAGAGGCACCAGTTGGCGCCACTGGCGAGTGAGGTCCTATCGCTGTCGTTAAAAAAGTGTTTGTTAGTGCGATAGGGCCATAAATTTTATATAATAATAATATTCTTTTAACCGCGGCGCTAATTTATTAGGATTTTGTTTTAAATAATTAATATATAATAACCAAACAGATAAAATATTGACTTTGTCTTCTTTTAAAGCAATAACATTTGTTGAGCCGTACCGTGTCTGCCATAATTAATCAGGAATGGCCTAATGTTTACAATATATGAAGATCAGCGATGAAAAGCTCGCAAACAGTAAATATTCAGTTTCATTTGACATTTCTAGAGACCTCACTCTACACTAGCGCCTCTCGCGGCGAATTCAAGCCCTCATTTCAACATGCAATTTAACTTCGAAATAAAAGAAATAATATATGTAAATGCGATAGATAGAGTTATGATGACCAGCTTTAAATAGTACGGTAATACGGATAGAATGAAAAGTATACCTATTGCAAAAATGCGTGAAAAGTTAGCAAGGATTAGACTCGTCAGAAAAACAAAGGGTCTATCTAAGTTCAAGGTTTAAGTTTATTCGTAGATAGGCATTGAATTATTTCATTAGATACCTCTATGGTCCATCATCGGCTAACTATATATCCTTGCAAATTTTAAGTCTCTACAAGTAGTTTAAAATCAGGTTTCTACACTTATTAACATACATATTGTTACTTTGTTATTTATGTTGTCAGCGTATCGCTTATTTGTTTTAAACTGCCATTACTTTTTGTACTTTACAGTAGAGAGATTATTTCTTAATTATAAAAAAACAGCTTAATTTCTAATATTCATAAATATATTATATTCTATATGTATAAAAATCGATGTGTGTATGTTCCATATAGACTCCAAAACGGCTGGAGCGATTTTTAATGAAATTTTCAGGCAATCTTCAGATTAGCCCAGCTGGTGATCCTGTGAAGTTTCGTAGCGATCGAAGTTTGAACGCGGGCGAAGCCGCGGGTACTGCTAGTACATAGATAAATTACATTTTGGAGCTTGATTAAAATAAAAAATGTTTATTTTATACCAACAGAAGATTATAGTTAAAGATATATTTAAAGGCTAATATTCTGTATTAAAACTCTTTCGGTAAATCGATCTTTTGAGCAAATAAGCACTGAGACGACGATATAAAAGTAAAGCTAATAAAAATGTGTAAATAAACACGTACCCTGAAGATATGTACGAAAGACATACAGATTAATTAAACAAACAGTCATAGAGTAATAAAACTTTTATGTTTTATCATGGCATATGCTCTGCATGTGTCAGAAGTTTACAAGCCTAGTACTTTACAAAGAATACGTCGTCTTAAAAGTAAATAAATAAATATGTTGGGACATTAACACATATCACCATCTTGTTCCATGGTAAGCTACGAGGCTTGTGTTACCAGATAGTTGATACGCTACACATACGAGTAGTACGAACTTTAAATATGTATTTATAAATTATAAATAAATATACCCATATATATATATACACATACACACACACACACACACACATATATATATATATATATATATATATATATATATATATATATATATAAAATTTGACACCAAACCAAAATTTATAGTGTGATTAAAATTTATTTTAAAATATATACAAAAATAACATTAAACTTTAATTAATAGTATAAGAAACTTTTTAAAAGACAAAAATATCGAAAGTGTATCATATTACAAGACATAATCAGAGATATTTATAAGAGACATATCATAAGACATATTCCGCGATAAACAATAGCATTCCCAAGGAGGGTTGACGTCAGCCAGGCGGCCGGTCGTAAAACATTTGCCAAATCCTTTCAGCAGTACAGAGGATGTACTGCGCCGACCCCAAGTGGTCGGGAAATGGGCAGGGAGAAGAAGAAGATATATATAATAAAGTATAAGTAAAATACAATATATGTACCCATGACTGGAGTATAAACATTCGTGCTCATCACATAAATGAGTGCCACTAGCGAGACTCGAACCTGCCGCTGGCACAGCAAGTAGGGTCACGACAAACTGAGCCAAACGTGTCGTGGAAGATAGTGCAGGTTAGGATACAATTCGACAAGGTAGGAGATTAAGGGTTACGTGCTTTCAAAGGGGGGGTATAAGTTGTAACACCGCCAACTTCCGCCTAGCTGTTAATGAGAATTCCTCCAAAGAACATCCCAAAACCTATCCTTGGCTCGACCGAGGTTTCGAACTCAGGACTCACGTATGCCAACAAAGACCAACCTGACAGAATATATTATTATTATTTTATGTAGATCAAATGAATTGAACGAATTAAAACTATCTAGGTACTTATACGTAGGCAAATCTAAAATTTGCATAAAATGTCTAACGATAACCAATAATTACACTTTTAAATAGCCTATCTGTTCGAGCCCGTATGCATATAAATATCTGCAAAGTACCTGTCCCTACTTCATTAATACATTAGTGTTTGTATAGACATTATGAAAACGTAGTGATTTTTACACTTACTAAAAATACTAACAAATTGATTTTAATGTAAACAAACTTATAAAGTTCTAGCATTGCCCGCGGCTCCGCCCGCGTTCTGATGACCAAAAACCTAATTCTTAGGTTTTACATATTAGTATACTCTTACATTGCAGTTTTTGTATTTTTTCTCAGAAATGAGACATTTTCCCGCGGTAAAAAGTATCCAATATGTCGACCCGGATAACCAGCTATCACCATACCAAATTTCATCAAAATCCCTCCAGTGGTTTTTCTGTGATGTGGTAACAGACAGACAAAAATTCTAAAAACTATAGATTCGGCCTCTGTATCAATAATAATGTTTATTTCAATAAGATTTTCCAAAAAATATTTAATGTACAGAATTGGCTAAGTTACAATTTTATTATATGTAAAGATAACCTGTATATACAAAAGGCAACCGAACTGACTGACTGTTCTATCAATGCTCAAACCGCTGATCGGATTGGGTGGAAATTATGCACAAAGATATTATGACGTAGGCATCTGCTAAGAACAGATTTATAAAATCTTAACCCTGAAAGGGCTGAAACGAGAGTCCAAAATTTGTAGGGAGAAATCATATAAGAGAAATGTATTGATTCGGAGGTTACTCCTGTCAACAAATAGATAAAAGTGTTTCGTTCATTTTCAAAAACAACCCCTTCAGGGGTAAATAAAACTGGGCGCAAGGAAAGCTGCAGGCAAAAATAAGTATAATATAAACTATCTAATAGCATTTTAGCGCCTACTATGTTTATTTCACAGCCTCGTGTATCTCGTAAAATTTTAACTTCCACATACGATTTTTGCTTTCGGAACTAAACATACTTATTTTACGGATAATTAATACCAATATGTATAAAATTGAAAATTAAGGAACTTTAGAAAAATTCAGATAATATTCGGATCAAAAAAACCTAACGATGCTCAAAATTTTTATAGAATCATTCTCATTCAAAGGCACTGTTCTATCTACTATAGCTTACTTACCATTGATAAACAAAATTCATGAAGATGATCCATAAATCCAAGGAAAGCCACGGGAATAGCGAGTTAAGTAAAACAAATTAAAAGATAACAAGAAGTGAACACGTATATAGTGAATGTTAGGACACCGTGTATATACAGGTGATATAATTGAATCGGCGACACCGCATCTAGATTCTAGGATTTATTCAGTCTTCACTTATCCGGCAAAACGGACAGACGTGTTATATATTTATCAATAATTACATAAGGTAATGTAATTTTTTTTATAAGACTAATACTTTCTTAGATTACGCGAATATTAGTTTTTTTTATAAAATTATGTTTTCGGATTTCGCGGTTTTACGTTTTTTTTGGGACGTCGAAAATCTTAGTCTCCATAACCATGTTTGCTGTAAAGTATTTGAAACCTCGTCAAAAAAAAAAAAAGCGCGGGAAAATCCAAAAATATATTTTTATATATAATAAGTATATAGTAATTAATCTAAGGGAACTAAATTTTTGCACAAGAGTTCCTTATATAAAAAACAGGTAAGCTCTATAGAAAGACTGAAAGTTTTTTTTTATATTTTCTAGGGAAAATCCCATCTAAATTGTAATAAACGTTGGTTATATAATTGCGTGTCTGTACGTAAATACTATTGACCAATTTTTACACTTTAACGCTAAGCGAATTAAATTAAAAAATCAAAGTCAACGATCATTCTGATAATTATAGATTTTGTTAATAGATTTTTTGATATTATTAGGTTTTTAAAATTACATTTGTAAAAATATAAAAAACAATCTTTAACTAAGAAAGGCGACTATACTTATTATTTTGCCTATACTTATTATTTTGCTTTAGGGGTGTTTTATTTTTAAATATGGAACCACCCTTTTGATATATAATCTATTCATTAAAAAATTAATGAAAATCAACACACAAACATAAAAGCAAAATATTTCAATGTGATTTATTCTTGGTACAACCAAATATCTCTTGTGAAAGTCGTATTTATTTAGGTAAAACTTCCTTTTTAATCACTAAGAAATGAAAGTATTGTTGGTTGTTACCGAGGTGCTTTTAATGGCGTTTTAACCGATTTAAAAAACACATCATTTTAGGGTTTTAAAAATTATTTTTAGGGTTCCGTATCCGAAGGGTGCTAACGGAACCCTATTACTAAGCCACCGCTGTCCGTCCGTCCGTCTATCAGAGGGCTGTATCTCATGAACCGTAATAGGTAGAGAGTTGAAATTTTCATAGAGTGTTTCAATTACCGCTATAACAACAAATAACATAAACAATAATAAAAAAAAAAACAAAAAAAACATTTTTTAACGGTTGGTATTCGATCATCGAAGTTAATACACTACATACATAGAGTAAAAGTCATATTAATAAAAAGTACATGTGCGATGGTACAGAACCCTTCGTGTGCGAATTCGACTCGCACTTGACCGATTTTTATTTCTATTGATTAGACAAGGTCTATGTTATAGAAATTTGGATTTAAAACTGCTAACCTTGGTACAATTACTGTAAGATTATTAAGAAGTTTAAACAAGCAAAAAATGTATAGTATATAGCTATAAATTTTAATAAATAGTTGCTAAGTCATTTTATAAAATTTATAACACTGAATTCAATTTTTTCTTCTGTGACCCTAGTTTGGTAAAAATATTTCGGCAAAACATTTCGGGAGGTATGAAATCAAATCTAAAGTGCTCTCAAAACTGTAGTTCTATAAGAAATGCTTATTTTCCAGGAAACCGTTAGAGGAAGAGAAAAAATGTTAAGGAAAAACAGAAAACTAGTAACATATTAAATTTTCCCAATAATATAAGGAAAGTATTGTAAAAAAGACAGAAGAAAGTATTGTAAAAATATTGTAAAAATAGATAAGTTTAGAGGAAAATGTCAACCAAGTCTAGTAAAAAATATGGGGCAGTTCGATTCCAATCTAGGTCAGTTAGCCCTATAGATTGTTTTGATCTGCTGAAGTCAACCATAGAGTATGTAGATCAGAGATACTATAATACTTTTTTATCTTAGAAGATACTTTATAGTGTATACCTGATTTAAGCCAAGATCAGCAATTATGCAGTACATTTTTTCTAAAACTTCCGTTCGTCTGTTTAACTACACATGATATAATAGCTACATTTTTATTGTATCATTTTTCATGTTATTATATAACCGAATCTTTAATCTGTAAATTTCCATATAGTTTTTTAGTTTAATTTAAACAATGACAAATCCAAATCGAATATCCCACAGGAACCGTACATTTTTCCAGGATAAAAAGTAAACTATGTGCTATTCCAGACTATAATCTATCTCTATGCCAAATTTCAACCAGATCAGTTCAGCTGTTCTGGCGTGATTGAGTAACAACATCCAAACATCCATCTAAACTTTCATATTTATAATATTAGTAAGATAAAGCATTATCTATCTCTCTTAAATGTAAAAATAAGGAATTAGAAATATTTTTGTGACATAATCAATTAAACGATATTTTTTATTAACATTTTAAATAAATAATTTTTAAATTTCGTTATCGCTTTGAAGGTTAAACATTAAGTAATATACAAACTAATTCTTTCAAATCACGAGGTCGTTCGTACTCACTTGTATGTACAAAATATGTATTAATTTAATAAATGCTTGCACAGTTTGGGTTTTATTTAGCACCTCCAAATGAGAAGTTTCAGAAGACCTACACAGTACACTTATAATATGTGGTAAGTAGGTATTTTTTTTGCTTGAATGTTATAGAGATATTAAAGTTAAACTATATAAACAAAATTTTTTTTAAAGAAAACCTCCAAACTTGTTCAATCTACATGTCATGAAAATCGGTATATACAATTGGCACGTACTTATTTCGCCTTTACCTAACATTCAAAATATTAAAAAAGAAAAAGAAGGAAAAATTGAGTAGGTACCTCCATTTTCAAGTCGGTTAATATATTAGAATAAAATTCTAATTTGAGACTAGTAGGTGCCTAATTATATAATCAGAAACATATATCTTTATATATACACACCCAATTAGGAACAAAGTGTTGTATGTATGTTGAGGACATCGTTCTTAAATATGCTGTCATAACCGCTTATATTATTACGTGCTTTCCCGTTGAAATGTATACTTTCCCGTTGTTAAAGTAGCTTATGGCACTCTAGCCCCCCAAATTTTTATACAAAAAATTACATCAAATCAATCCGTCGTTGCATTTCGATGTGAAAGAAGGACAAACTAACACATATTTTTTCCCATTTGTAATATTGATAAGTATTAGTAAATATGGTTTTGTATAACATAAGCTGTTAAAATATATTTTATTTAAGGCGAAACATATTCAAAAGCAAGTATAATATAGGTAGGTACTGTTTTATTTTCTTTTTACATAATATATCTCATTTAAAATACCCGTTTCAATTACTATAATAGATTTTTTAATTAAAGCGTTAACTGGGACATTATAGTTATTTCGCGTTTCAATTTAAATGTAATGCGCAATTTCATACACTTGTTCTTCACGTTACATACAAAGACAACTTTACAATAGTTCTAGTACAATAGATGTAAGAAATATGTATATTGTATAACGCTTTACTCGTACTACGATTTATTCAAGGTTAGTGAGACATACAAAGTCTTCAGTTTTGCATGGGAAATATAAATAATTTTTATCGGAATTGAACCCATGAACTTCGGTGATAAAATGTCAAAAGCCTGTATACTAATATTATAAAGGGGAAAGATTTGTTTGTTTGTACCGAATAAGCTCCGAAAGTACTGAACCGATTTAGATGAAATTTAGTAAGAAGATAGTTTGACAGCCTAGGAAGAACATAGGATAGTTTTTATCCAGGAAATAATCTTTTAAGGGGGTGAAAATAGGGATGAAAGTTTGTATAGGGCAGCAACCTAGGGACCAACCCGAGCGAAGCGAGGGTGAGTCGCTAGTCTATATACATGTATATTCATTATACTAGTTAATTAAGAATACAAGCTATCTACATTCCGAACTTCACTCAAATCAAAAAAAAAACAATTACAGCGTGAACAAGACACAAACACGTTCCACTCATAAACAGTTGCATTTATTATAATGTAATAAAATTGCAAGGGCAAGTTGTACAATAATTTTCTCTTAAACAAATTATGTTGGTGATATGTATTTGTACGTTCTAATATAAGGGCTAAATCAATATTTTTTAGTCTCTTAAGGAATATAAAACTAAACGAAATGTAATTAAGCTTTTTTTAAATCAGAAGTATTCCATATTAAAAAAAAAAGAAATATACAGTTCTAGGTTTCATATGCCATGTGCAGTCTTTATAGAATAAATAAAAATATATACGCAGAAAAACCCGTGGGCTTTAGTTAGTTTATATGAACACTACTTATAAGTTATTGTGTCCCCTACTTCCCCTTTATAGCAATTCTTAAAACAAAAAAAGCAGCTACTATACATCATTGTTGGTTAACAAAAGGTAGGTACCTACTCTACTACTACTATTCAAGGTAAGCGTATGAAGTTATCATCCGATTTCATGATGACGTGCATCTTCACAATATTTCTACATCTATATGTAATAAAATTGTAACTAAGCCGAATCTGTACATTAAATATTTTTTGGAAAATCTCATTGAAATAAACATTATTATCGATACAGAGGCCGAATATATAGTTTTTAGAATTTTTGTCTGTCTGTCGTTTTTGCTAAATTATTTTTTTTTTTAATGTTTCTTGTAGTTTGTACGATTAACATTGTGTTGGCATAAACCTGTTAGTAATTATATTATGGGGATGACACAGACTCCTGCAACACAGTGTTGAACGCGCGCAGGAGCTAGGAAAATCGTTTTCACTTGTGTATGTATAAAATTATGTTTAGAGGTTATGATTGAACGAAAAAACTTACTTTTGAGAAAATAGGAGTTTTGGTAAAATTGGTATATAAAAATAACAAGACCGTAGTTTTATTTATAAACCCTTATCTAGGTTACCATGATACATGGTTCTATTTTAACTCGACGAAAATACTTAATATTTTGTTGGTATCGTTAGCGCATGTACGTCTCAAAAGAAAAAAGACACTATATATATGTATGTACTAAAGTTGATATATAGTTGCCATTTATTATAGTAACTCAAAAAAACGGTTTTCGTGACCTGGATCTATGTATTTTGCATAACTACGTCCAATATACAACAATTTTAGAAAAATAACCTACCGGTAGGATATTTGTATATTAACTTGGAAAAAATCGTCCCTTCTAAGAGCCTCTATAATATTATTAATATTAAAAGCATCTAGGGACGCCATTTACATAATATATAATATGTCGGTCTGTTTTACTACGGTAGGACTACACTGTAAAAAACTATGCGTGGTCAAACATAAAAACGTATATACGTGTCGAATTGAAAAACTCCTCCTTTTTTTTATCGGTTAAAAAATGACCGATCGAAACTCGGCCAAAAAAATAGAATTTTATCTAGTTATCGCGAGTTAAAATAGCATTATTTACGTTCCGTTTTTAACAATAATATTTGCAATGTCTATCTGAAATCTAAATCATTGTTCCAACAACATAATGCAGATGGTTTTACACCGGCCTTGGGAAGAGATAATTTCTGATTACATATAATTATACATTACGTCGTAAATGAAAATGTACTACAGACCGTTTGTTAATTATATTTAATACAAAGATTAACAATATACATATATGTTAGAGAGTATGTATGTATGTAGGAGATAAACTTCAGAACTACTTGTCAGATTATGAATATTATTTTGATACTAATAATGTCCTTTTAACATATTTTAGTTAGGAGCCAATCTCACTGGGACTAAATGCGTGGGACATATTATCTATACTATATTATAATTATTATAAAGAGGTAAAGTTTGTGAGTTTGTGAGGTTGTAGGATGTAATCTCTGGATCTACTGAACCGATTTAGATGAAATTTGGTACGAAGATGGTTTGAGACCCTGGGAAGGACATAGGATACTTTTTATCCCGGAAATCATCCCTTAACAGGTGAAAATGACAGCACACAATGTGAGGATGGCACGGGGTTGTATAATCTATATATATGTACATACATATTAGCCAACTTCTTAACTCCGGGCTCCTAATGAGTATTTCCTAATCGAAACACCCAGTGACTTTTTAGGCCAGACCCGAGATTCGAACTCAGGATCTTTTCAATCTGGAATTCTCCACTAGACCAACGAGTTTTTTTGATACTAATATGACGCCAATTTTATCCGTAAGTGACATAAGCTACGTTGTATATCTTACAAAATCATAAAGTGCGAAGAAACCTTAGTCTTGAGTTAAGTTAGAATAGAACATTAGTATTATATGTATACAGAATTGAGTTGTTAATTAATACAAAATTAAGGTTTTATTAAACATGTTAATATAAATCCTAATTTAATTAACTTATATATATATATATATATATATATATATATATATATATATATATATATATATATATATATAAATATATAAACTTTTAAAATTTCAATACTACTAAATATTCTTCATAAAGTTTATTATAATTTTAAATCTTTTACGTTTCACTCATACGTTATAAAAGATTCACATTCAATGAAATGAATCTTTCCTCGAAGGAAAATTCAATTTGCCATATAAATATCGCGAAGATGTATAAGTTAATATAAGATGATATCAAGATATTCTTGTAAAAATCCTTTTAAAGCGTATCTAGTTCAGAATATATGTATATTTTTTTCTTTTAGCATTGAATTGAACATTGCAAAAACAAACATTTGTTTTGTTGATTAAAAATAAAGCCAAGGTTGAGTGAACGGTTATAGTTACAATGATAGTAAAGTATACATATTTATATTAGTACTAATATTACAAAGAAGATAGATTTTTGTTCGTATGTTTGTTTGTACCGAATAAGCTCTAAAACTACTGGACCAATTTAGATGAAATTTGGTAAGAAAATAGTTTGACACCCTGGGAAGGGCAAAGGATAGTTCTTATCCCGGAAATCATCCCTTAAGGGGGTGAAAATGGGGATGAAAGTTTGTATGTCGAGTCGCTAGTATATAATAAAGTAGTAGCGATCTAGTTTTGTATCAGCCCTTTTCAACGTCCCACTGCTGGGGGTGGGCCTCCCTTCAATTACAGGTGATCAGGCCATAGTCACCACGCTGGCTATGTGCGGGTTAGCAAACGATCTAAGTTGGACTTAAAATATTTTTTCTTTGTATATGGGATGGAAAACACGCAATAATAATAGTTTTTAGAACCTGTATCGGTATGTTCGCTCGCAAAAGAATTGATTGTTTTTTATCTATTAACATAATTATACCTTTGTTTAATGAACATTGTTTCTGGTTTGTACGAAATGTTTGAGGTAAGTACATATGTATATATAGGAAAACTATAAAAACGGATTATGAAAATGATTATAACGGTTTTTAAATATCTTGTAATAGAGAGTAGGTACTTGAAAACGCATTACTTTTGTATGGACATTCGAAAAATATGTAATTGAATGACATTTAAAAACACGAAGAAAATTAAGTACAAGAATTTTACTCTTATTTAAAAGAGAATCTTATTTAGAAGAGAGAGAATAATAATTCTAATTTGCTGCAACGACCACGCATACTTCGGAAAACACCAAAAAGATGTAAAATTGTGTAAGAACGGTCATACAATTGTCATACTATTTTAGTCTCTACTAGGAACCGAACCAGTGACAATCTGAGGACTCTACACCACTGTGCCATATGTATCAAAGTAAACTATCGCATCTAATTGAATCATTACTGTTCGTAATAAGTGGCAACCCTACCTACGTCATTGATTGAACAAACTGGCCTTCCTGCCTTTTGTCCAGATAATGGCTTTAGCTAGGTATGAAATAATGAATGGAAAAACGTGTTAGTAAGGCTTATTTACATCAATATACCACGATACGATTCTCGCACGTAGCATACAATAATGTTAAGGCAATAATTTTATGTAAACAGTAATAAGAATTCACTGTCACGATAAGATTTTACTAATTGTTACTATGATATTGCTTATCAAAAATTGCCTACAATAATAGCATTCCTTAGATTTCTAATACAAACTAGTAATTATTCATTTTCAATTCTTGAATGAATACGTAAAATTCTCGAATTAATATAATGACGTAAGAAAATATTACCGTGTAGATGAGCCTTTATGTATAATGTATAGGTTTTATTTGTCACGCTGTCAGTGGCCTAAGTTTAATACAATTGTTTAGGTAATCAACATTATAGGTACCTATATATAATTACTTAATTACATAATCAGGTTTACATGAA
This sequence comes from Brenthis hecate, assembly GCA_951806755.1. Classification (NCBI taxonomy): domain Eukaryota; kingdom Metazoa; phylum Arthropoda; class Insecta; order Lepidoptera; family Nymphalidae; genus Brenthis; species Brenthis hecate. The sequence continues at coordinate 17,105,622 of OX638250.1, forward strand.
TAAATGAAAAAACAAAACGCCTCATTAAATATTTCTATAAGTGAACTATAAGTCAAGTTAGTCTGAAAATTATAGTTTTAAATTTTTCATTCGAGTTATAATTTAACTATTTTTGCGCTAAGAGTCTGATATGTGGTCTCTATATTATATACTAGCCTATAATTAGTTTTAAAACAAATCTATCCCACGGGAACCTTACGTTTTTTCCGGAATAAAAAGTAACCTATGTGCTATTCCAGACTATAATCTATCTCTGTGTCAAATTTCATCCAGATCCGTTCAGCCGTTCTGGAGTGAAATAGTAACAAACATCCATCCATCCATCCTCACAAACTTTCACATATATAATATTAGTATGGATACGGATTAGGCAGTTGATGTCTGGTATTTCATGTTATGCAGGACGTTGTGCTTTCGAGAAAACAAAAGACAAGAGCTAGTGGCTTGAAGAATAGATATATTACACATTTGTTGAAGTTTAGCAAGAAATAAAATTTTAAATCATTCAAATGAAATATTAACTATACGGCTATTAAAGGTATTTAGGACCTTTATGGGCAAAATTCTGTTCTTCAACTCCTTGCAAGTGATATGATTTCTTTTCTTTTTATAAGATATACTCTTAATAAGGATGCTGGACAGTTCCCTACTTTAAAGTAGTGCAACGCGATGCATCAAAGGCAAGGTTAGTTTAAAAATAACACGGAAATCTCAAGATTGAGAGTTCCCTCATAGCGGTTGTATCCGGATGGGACTTGCACTCCGTAACTGACTTACGAGGACCTTACTAATTTATGATTTGAAATAAATTACATTGAGTGGGTTTTTCTGTCATGTTTTTTATGTAGTGCTTCAGAAAATAAAGATTTTAGAGTATATGTTTTTAAGTCAGCGATCCAATAAATACATTGAAAAAAATGTGATCGAACAATTTTAAAAAATCTGGATCTTGACAACAGCATCAGCTACTGGGCCTAACTATAGATAAGTACCATACAAAATTTTTATCCGAATAAGACAAGCCGTTTAGAAGAAGAATCGCTAGCACAAGCACAATGGAATTTGATATATTAAAGACAATCTATAATAAGTTACCCCTAAGCAAGCATTTCATCATAGTCGATCACTACAGAAATGATTAGGGGTAGCAAAGTTTGTATGGAAATTAATATTTAAAGAGTGTGAAATTAAAAGGAAGGGCTACACAAAGCGTTTAACAGTTGCTCTAGTTTCTAACATATTTTAGTATGAAATAAGATTAAATATACAATGTGTCCCACAAAAAGCAGATTCTTTTATTGCAAGGGTGCAAGGGTCAGGGTTTGATGTATTTTTAAATAAATTATTGTATGAATTTCTGTATGACCGTAACAGCCAAAGTTTTGTTATTTTGTGTATGTATATTATTTTATGAGCATATGATTATGATATGTGATTGTATTTACGATATATGATTCATGAAATAAAAATTATATGATTTTATATATTCTTCTTGTAGAATAAATATTTAATATTTCCTTAAAATAATTAAGACAAGTAGGATTCGAATCGAGTATCAAAATAAAGGTTTCCAAGGAACCCTCACTACGTACAGGGTGTAAACTACCTCTGTAATTTTTTCCGTAATAATGTAATAGAATATAACTTTTTATTATTAATAAAAATTAGTAGCCAGTACATTAGTCAATAGACTTGCTAATAAGCAAGTCGCAGAATTGGCTTGTGACAAGTAAAGGCACTTTTTAATCCGTGAATAATATTCAATTCAATTCAATTTTTTCAATAACTTGTTATTGGCTTCAAAGTTGATAACATTTAATTCGATTGAATACTTTCAATTCAATTGTCTTGCAAATGGCTTCAGAGCGTGCCAGACGCCAGTTGAGCAAGGATTACTTCGCAATATCACATACTTTAAGAACACAGATAATGTAAGCAGAACTGTCAAATTGACATAATAAATGGCGGGAAAATATTTTTCTTGCATAATAATTTTTATTGATTTATTTATAAACGATTAACACTTTAACACAGTGAATAAATAGAATATAGAATAAAAATTTACTTCACAACCTGTTTGTTTTATTTTTTACACTAATATCTAAAATGCATACAGTTTTCAAAAGGTATCTCATAAAACTTACGATATTTAAAGTATAATTTATTTTTGAACCATACAATAAATAACATAAGAAAACTAAAATTTAGTCTACAAACTAAACCAATAAAATTAAAAATAGTTTTACGTAAAGACACACAAATTTTACTTATATGTTTATAAAATCTTACCTTACTTTGTTGAATAATTCTAACTACTTGTAGTAAAATACATGCATTTTTAACTATATTTGATTATTACCTTGTAAATAACATTAAAATAGGGTAAAAACTCCAATTTTGAATACTAGGTACATAAGACGTTATAAAAATATTAAATACATTAAAAATACTGGTACAATAATTGTTAGTAAGAATTGTGCTAGTAATAATGTTATTTTTCATTAAGTACTTAGAAATACATTAATTTAGTTAATATGGAGTTTCTACTGTAAAAACTATAATATGGAAAAATCTTACTTTAACTGGGCCTCATAAAATTTAGGTATCACCAAAAAAGATCTGTAACAAACAAATAATTATATCATTAAATGCAATTGGTACATGGAATATAAAATAGTAGTATAATTAGCAGTGTAAAGCGCAGTGGTAAAGCGCTCGCTTGGGAAACCGGCTGAAGCGGGTTCAAATCCCGGGTCTCGTACCTCAGACATTTTCATGTGCGAATCATTTACAACATGATTACCACTTGTTTTAAGATGAACAACACATCATGAGGAAACTTGCATGTTTGAGAGAACCTAGCATTTTCGTTAAGTAATTTAAAAAAAAGCCCTAACTCCTGAAAACGTACATGTACATGAATACGATCTATCCCACAAATTATATTATATAATACTACCGACTCACTCTCGCTTCGCTCGGGTTGGTCCCTAGGTTGTTGCCCTACACAAATTTTCATCCCCATTTTCACCTCTTTAAGGGATGACGGTCGTTACTCAATCACGCCAGAACGGCTGAACGGATCTGAATAAAATTTGGCACAGAGACAGATTATAGTCTGGAATAGCACATACGTAACTTCTATCTCGGAAAAATGCACGGATCCTGTGAAATAAAGTTTTGTTTTTCACAGGGCAAATGATCGACTATCTAATCCATACCTACTAATAGACCAGGGTCGATAATTTTTGAAACAAAAAAAAATATATAGTAGGATGAAACCCATTGAAAAAGAAAGAGAATATAACAAAAACTTTCAGCTTTTAAGGGTAAAAAACGGTTCATCTCGATTAACGTCAAAACTACAAGTTATATATAAAAAAGTTAAACGGCAAAGTTGTAGGTAATAAAAAGATGTACAACAAGGTAAGTTTTCACCAAATTTCGTGAAAGTATTTTTTTTTTGTGAAAGAAAAAAAATCAAAAACGTGGTTATTTGAAATTTTCATTTAAATTTTGAGGTTATGTGAAAAAAGTGTAAATAGAAAAGTTGTAGATCTTTTTATTACATACAACTTTGCCATTTAACTTTTTTCCATAGGATTCGTTTTGCCGGAAATCGAGATAATCCGTTTTTTACCTTCATTTTTGTTATATTCTCTTTCTTTTCTAATGGGTTTCATACTACTATTATTTTTTTCGCTTTTTAACATTTTCAAAGTCTTCAGCCCTGGTCTATACCTAATAATTTATAAAAAAGCATCACTACATACCTCACCCCAAAGCACCGGCCACAATAGACGTCATGACGACCACGAGAGTGGTGGCCACCCCCCCGATGCCGACGCCCGCGCCGTACACCGCGCCGTCCTCGCCGAACGCGTCCGCTACATACAATCCGTCTGTCGAATAGCCAACTGGTGAGACACCAGGTGGCATTTCTAGACTTTTTTGGGTTTTTTTATGAATTTAACAATATACAGCTTATTGGAAAAGCTCGGGTACTTTTGGTTTTTTTTAAATTAAAATAAACAATAATTTCATTAAAAATGGAGACGGCGGGATGAGTTAGACTCCTTCCAAAGTGGCTTATTATAGCGAAAGATAGGGAGCAGTGGAGGAAGAGTAGGGAGGCCTTTGCTCTGCAGTGGGACAATACAGGCTTAAATAATTAAAAAAGAGCTATAATAATGAAAGAAATGAGTTTAATCTGAGGAACATTTAGATTATTTCAGAGTGTACGTATGTTTTTTTACAAATATGCTTAAAGCAGATAGATTTTAAAAATAATAATTAAAAGTAAATTAAAATTAAGTCACTCATAAGCATTTAAGAAAGTCTAATATATTATCTACGTGCAGTTTTGAAAATAATTTATCTATAGGTACCATAAACCATAGGAAGAAGAAGTCTTAAGAGCCCATTCAAGTCTAGAATGCCCACCAGCGCATGCATTATCTTATAACTAAAAATTACAAATAATAACATAAATATAAAATAATAATAGTAAATATAATTTATTTATAATAATTATAATAAATAATATAACATATATGTATTTTATTTAACATTTCTTTTAAAAAATAGTACCGTAGTAGTATATATAAATTATATTTACTTTCACAAATAAAATTGATTACGTTTAAATGTAATAAAGAAAGTTAAAAAAATGTATTTATTACAATACAATACGATTACAATTCAAAAAATATATAAAGAAAAAAAAATATATAAAAAGGAAGATATAAAATAATTTATTAAAATAGTTTATTAAGAGAAAAGAAAATAAATATACGTATAATACAATTATACATAATAAATTACGTGCAAGCATTTCGATGCAAGATTAGTATAAAGGAGTCTTAGTTAAATACTCTAGATTAAAAAAAAACAATTAAATACAATTCGCTCTGTACAAACGACATAGAGTTTAGTGTACCTTTAACTAATATACGGACATGACTTGAAATAAAGTAATCAGTACTATTACCGATATTCATTGGAAAAAAAACAGAAAAAACACTTTTATATTACAAAAAATATATTTTTTTAATTACATAAATAATATTTTTTTAATAACAAATTCTTGAAACTGAAATAATTGTCTTTTTTTTAAACTAAACTGCTTTTAATATTGTTGCGTAAAACAAACCACCAACTCAACATATTTTTATAAGTAAAATATATAAAGAAAATAAATATTAAAAATGTTATTGTATTAATAATAATAAAAAAATATTAATATTAGTTCCAACATGTCAGTAATATATACTGTTTACCCTATTTCTAAAAATAACGACTAACACCATACATAATATGTATTTGAACATACCTAGTTGACCGACTTCACCGATGACGAATGAATGAAATAAAAAGGTGATGAAAAAATTAATTATAAACAAACATTTTACAAAAAAATTATGGCAAAATGATAAAATTACATGTTTAATTAGACTTTTTAATATATATACATATACATATTCATATGTATAAATATTTATTAATTTGGTCGTACATTCGATTCTTTAAACATTTTAATTTAATATCTCTAGTAAGAATATTTCGTGTTAGTACATATGGTAGGGTTAAACATGAAAATATGTGATGAAATTAAAATTATTTATATCATTTTAAATTAAAATATTTTTGTAAATTTACTGGAAAATTTAAAATTATGTTCCTAACATGATAATTACTAATTAATGTCTGAAATGATGAAAATCTTGCCTTTATAAGGAATTATTTGGATTATATAGTTTTATTTAATCGTTCTGTTATATATGTTTAATGTAAGGTAAATTGCAAGAGACGCTGCATAGTCAGCACAATTACATTAAAAAGGTTACACCTTTTGTTTTTCTAATTAGTTCTATTCCAACCGCGTTCAGCGACACTTGCCCATAATTAATTTGTAATTAATTATAATAAATAAAAATCATTTTTTTTAAAAAGGGCTTCAATTAAAATCTCGTAACAGTTCGAATCGTTAAAATCGATACGCAGAATAAACCTTTAATAAAATCTGTTTATTTTTTATAAAACAAACAGACAAAAAGTCATTTCCAATATTTTCGTAACATAAATTATAAAACAATAGTATTTAAACATCTTATAATTTGAATAAAATCATTATTTATTTATTATTATAGCTAAATGAGTCAGCCTGTATAACCCTCATACTTATGCAAATTTAAACCTTATATTATAGTACTAAGGTTCAATATTTTTTAATATTTACCTCCATATCTGTTGAGGAGGGCCATTATAACGCCATTGGTCCAGCCAAAGCCAGTTTGTACTACGTATTCTCCTCCACCGCCGTAGCCACCGAATATAGTAGCATCATACTGTAACAAAATACTATACTATATATATACTAGCGACTCTCCCTCGCTTAGCTCGGGTTCGTCCCTAGGTACGTTTTAACTGTTAGTTTGGAATAGATAGACTATATATTAGTATGTCTTTCCCAGGTTCTCAAACTATCTTCATACCAAATTTCATCTAAATCAGTTCAGCAGATTTATAGTTTATCCATTACAAACTTACCAACTCACAAACTTTACCTCTTTATAATGTTAGTGTATATTTCTATTACTTATATCATGGGATCTCATCACGAATAAAGAAAAAATAGTTCAAATAAATGTCAATAGATGACGTAACATGTATCGATTTGTTATTAAAGTTGCGTTAAAATATCAATATATAAAAAAACTCCAAACAGGCATATTATTATTTTAAAAAATATTCTAAGCGAAGTATAAAGAAATAATGCCCTTAAATCAAATTTGCATAATTTTACTGATTATTGAAATATCAGCAATCAGATGTTGGGTTGTAATACTTTTTATGAATAGATTATCTCGGTTAAATTTGTTAAAATCACAGATTTTTTTTGAATGCAGGATGAATTTTAAAATATACACTATTTGTTAGTTTGTTCATATAATAATAAAATAAAATAATTTAACTAATAAAATTTGCGAATCAACGACATCTATTATCTATTCAAGGAAACAAAAATAGTACGAAGAATAGCCCGAATTTGCACTGTCCAATTTCTTTGTATGCGATGATGCATCTGTACTAGTATAGTACAGACTATATGATCTGTGCTTATAGTGTGAAAAAAATAAATCGAATTACTATTTTAAATACGAAAATTTGTATGTTTTTGTCTCAGACCAAAGAATTAAATAGACAGAGCCTACCAAAAAAATATCAAATTAATAATTATGATACTATTCTCGTTTTCAGCATGTAGGTCGTTTACTGTCTTTAAAGAATAAGGGAAATTTTAAATTTGTAGTTAATATATAATTTTTGGCAATAAAATATGTAAGAGTTATATATTATATCCTATACTAGCGGCTCACCCTTGCTCTGCTCGGGTTCGTCCTTAGTAACGTTTTAACGTTTAGTATAGATTTCTCAGAAATGAGATATTTTCCTGCAGTAAAAAGTATCCTATATGTAGACGCGGATAATCAGCTTATCATCTTACCAAATTTCATTTAAATCCCTCCAGTGATTTTTCCCTGATGCGGTCACAAACAGACAGACAGACAAACAGACAGACAGACAGACAAACAGACAAAAATTTTAAAGATTTTCCAAAAAATATTTAATGTACAGATTAGACTCTATATATATAAATTCTAACTAAAAATGTATATTACTGTTTAATAGATGTACCTACCAAATAAAAACAACTTACCTTTTCCAACATGGCGGTCTTTTGCCTCCACACTTCGAAGTTCGACCTAACCCATTTGGTAGCCATTTCATTAGCTAATCGCATAGCATGTGTCATCTCAGTATCTGCCAGCCCCATGATCACTATATATTGTAGGGGAGGCCATGCGTTGGGGTAGTCCCATTGCTCACCAGAATGCTCGAAGGTCGTTGGGATACCGCCTTCGAATATGTCCACCTGATGTTAGTATTGAATATTTATTCAGTTTATTTTAATACTTTCTTAGATATAGGCGAATATTTGAAATTTTAAATAAAACTATCTTTTCGGATTATTTCGCGGATTTAATTTGAATTTTTGGTTCCCGACGTTTCAAATGCTTTACAGCAATCATGGTCACGGGAGAGACTAAGGTTTTAGACGTCTCAAAGGCGTTATTTACTTGTTACAGTGCCTTTGAGATGTCTAATACCAAATTCAAATATCAAAATAAATCCGCGAAATAATCCGAAAAGATAGTTTTATTTAAAATTGTTTTATTATATAATATATTCGCCAATTGTAAATTGATTGTTAACAATTTAAAAAAAAATTACATTCCATAACGGAAGGATGTTTTTTTAAGCAATTTTTAGGTCAGAGTATCAGTATTTTTGTAACTTGAACTGCCTCGGTGGTGTAGTGGCTAACATGTACGGCTAGACATCCGGAGGTACTAGATTCGAGTCCCGGGTTGGGCGTAGTTTAGTTATTAAGTCTTTCTGTTTAGTAAGTCTCAGTAACAGCCCGGAGTTGGGAAGTTGTCGGTGTTTCACCCCGTGCCTCGAAAAGCACGCGGGTTCGAGTCCCGCTGAGAGCATTCATTTTTGTGTGATGAGCACGAATGTTTGTACTCCAATCATGGGTGTTGTTTATATTTATAATATGTATGTATTTAAAGTTACATATGCATCTGTAGTGTATTAACTATCTGGTATCCATAACACAAGCATCGTAGCTTACCATAGAACTAGATGGTGTTGTGTGTCACGGTGTAATGGTCCTAGCATATTTATTTATTTTATTATTTTTGTACGTTTGTACATTTGTGTGTGTGAGCGTGTGTGTTTGTGTTTTATGAAATAAACATACCTTAACTTTGTCCAAGTAATTGATAACACGGTTAACGTAGTATTCTTTTCTTGCTTTATCAAAGCATCCAGTCCACAGAGGCGCGATGTTAGTAGGATAGAAGTAGTCCCTTCGTCTACCTGAATCTAGACTGAAATCTAGCCAGGCTCCTACATCTTCATGCCAGAGGACCTGAGGGACATTTTTTAATTTTACCCGATTTCATAAAAATAGATTTTAAATTGAAGTATTTTTTTAGATTGTTTTGCGGTTTTGTTCTTTTTTGCCGATGTTACGAATGCTTTATAACACGAAAGAGACTTTTAACGTTTCAAAGAGATTAGTTATCTAGATATAGTGTTAATGTCCCAACATATTTATCATTATTATTAAAAAAATACCTTTTCAATGGCTTCCATGAGTCGAGCGTGTACTTCTCTATAATATTGCGCTTTTTCAATATTTTGCAGTTGTTCATGGAATTCCGCCATCAGTTGAGCGTTCCAACACATTATGGCGTTCAATTCCACTGGGATTATTGATCGCGTTTTTAAATTTGTTAGATTACCTAGAAAGTATTTTAAGATTATGTTTTAGTTATTTTATAAAGTCATAGTTGGAAGACTTTTTGAGATCGTTTGGAGCTACAACTTAGTTTGCTATGTTAGCTCTAAATATAATTGCTGAGTTGATAAAAAACTTAGCAAATTTTTCTTTTAAAATAATTCGGTTATTATTATCTATACAATTTTGATATATCTGGCTTTTTTTGGCCCAACAAAAACATACAAATAGATTTAATTAAGAAACAGCGTAAAAGAATTTAAGTTAATTAATGAAAATTATCTATACAAATAAATAATGTAACAAACTTTTTTTTCTAATAATAAAATACAATTTTTAAAATTTCTGTCTGTCTGTTTGTCCCGTCTAATCTCCGAAACAGCTGGACCAATTTGACGGGACTTCCACTGGCAGATAACTGATGTTATAAACTCATTATAACATTTCTACCAGTGAAAGTCCTTACTACTTTTATTTAAGAAAATGGATTAGGGTTCCGCGCAAAAAAATTACAACCTATTAAATTGCGAACAAAATCCGACAAATCGTAGCACCCAAGCGAAGCCAGGGTAAGTGGCTAATAAATAATATAAGTTACCTTTGTTAGTTCCATTTAATATGAACCATCTAGATGAGAAATCCCATCCAGACTCAGCAGCAGATTTCAACTCAGCATAAAGCTCTTCTTTCTTTGCGTCGTTGTCGAAATGTCTATAAACAAGTAGAATAACATTTTCATATAATTACTAATTTTACTTATTAAATAGAACGTAGCAAGTTCGATTCCTAGCAGAGATAAATATTTGTACAGTTTTTTTTCTAGTACTCATTACAAGTTTAATGATCTGGTTTCATTATTCCTATTTAGCTTAACCCTAAGTTGTTCGAGGATTTGAGTTTCAAGACATTTATTTTTAATTATTACATATTTAAATTCCAAATTTACGAAATATTTAAAAATAAAAATATATATAAATTATTAACATAATTGATAATTTTAAATAAAACTACTTTTTCTTTTTTGGATTTATTTTGATTTTTTGAACCGTCGCAAAACAAAAATCAAAATAAATCCGCGAAAAAATCCGAAAAGATAGTTTTATTTAAAACGTCAAATATTCGCGTTATTCTAAGAAAGTATTAATTTATTATTTAAATTTTTGAACGTAAAACAACCACATACTTAGCACAATCGACGTCTTCTTTGTAACTCTCAGGTCTGGGGCCTTGCGATTGGTCGTTGTATCTCGATAATTGGTATCTGAAATGAAATATCATTCAATAGTCAATAAAAATATATATTACTACGGTACAGTACGTTTAAACGGTTTACAGTTAGTATGTATAGATAGACTGTATATTATATAATATATAGCTTATATATAGCCTTCCTCAATAAACGGGCTATCTAATGCAAAAAGAATTTTTCAATTCGGAGTAGCGATTCCTGAGATTAGTGCGTTTAAACAAACAAACTCTGTCTCTTTTATAATATTAAGTACAGATTAGTATAGATAGAAAACTAGAAACAATAAGGACAGTAAAAGCTAAGTTTATTATAGCTAAGATACCAGACAAAAAACGACTAGATGCATATCAATTAAACTTTTTTATTATTAAACTAGCGACTCACGATCGCTTCGCTCATGTTCGTCCCTATAGATACGTTTTAACGGTTAGTATGAAATATACAAATCTTTGAATTTCTCGGGTTTTCTGTACTGTAATATGCATGTATTATACATATAAACCTTTCTTTTGAATCACTCTACCTATTGCTGAAAACTGCATTTAAATCCGTTGAGTAGTTTAAAAGCGAACAGACAGCGATGGCGACTTTATTTTATACTATGTAAAGATTGCTATTTTTTTCAAAACTGCTTTCCGACTAAGAAGCTGCCACACAAACAAACATATATGAACACGAACAAATAATATTATTAATAAAAAAATTAGGTTTTTTTAATTCACTACAAAACAACAAGGAAGTTTGCAATTTAGCTGTATATTTTTTGTACGTGCTTTAATTATATCGTCTATAACTCAAGGTACTTTAAAACGTAATTTTGCTGTTTTTAAATTATTTAGAAGTTGCAAAAGTTTTTGTTCCAAGGTTATTATCAAATATGATTATTATATGTACAAATTTAATATACAGGCAGTGCTAGTCCAGTGGAAAAACGCTTGCTTGAGAAACCAAAGGATTGCGGGTTCAAATCCCGGGTCTCGCACCTCTGATACTCTCAGGTGCTAATCATTTTCACCAAGATTACCATTTGCCTTACGTTGAAGAAAAATATCATGAGAACATCTGCATGTTTGAGAAACTCTAGCAAGTTTTCGAAAGACATGTGATGTCCGCCAGCACTTGGCAACGCCCATCATCCCACGCTCAGCAAAGGGACGTTAAAAAAGAATGAATACATATAGAAATACTTACATATGGCCCTCATGTTCTACGTCAATCGTATGATTTTTGACCCAAAAATCGAACTCCAGGTCCAAAGTACCGATGTGTTGCTTCAAGAACTCAATGTCACCAAAATCTTCCATTATTAACTTTACCATAGGAATAAGGAGAGGTGGTTGAGATCTGAAAAAAAAATTAGTTTCATATCACATTTCCGCCTTAACATATGAATAAAACAAAAAAAAACAACTAAACATTCAAAACCTCATTTTTTAAGTTGTTGTTAATTAAAAATAGCACTTGGTTAATTCTGAGTCAGATTCCCGTGAAAGACAATTCCGTACATTATTTTGCATTTTAAGTATTTATTGCATTCATTATTTGCAATTGAATAGATTATGTTTATTTTACTTTTTATGTCCAGAATATTAAGAAAAAATTGATTAACTTAGACGGACAGTGAAAGTGACCCTAAAAAGGTTTCACTTTTAAACAAAATATTTCACTAAAGTAAATAAAATCTTACCTCATTATATAATATATTCTACCACCATTAGGGATGAAACCGAATCTATCGACGATGTTTAGGAAGTTTTCAACCATGCCTTTGGCAGTTGTACGCATTTCAGATAACAATAACCCTTTAATAATCCAATATGAATCCCAATAATAGAATTCTCTGAAACGACCCCCTGAAACAAAAATTGGTTATTCATTTATTATCAGCTGGGAAAAAAACAGCTTTTATAATACAGATATATGTATTTACAAACTATTCTTCTTATAAGCCAATATAGTTTCCACTTATAAGTAAACATGGAGTGAATAAAAATTCATACTATACATAAAATCACCCAAACATAATATTTGTGTACACAGAGGATTGCTAAATACATATTATATCAAGGATAATCCAGATTATGCTTAAATGCTTCGAGAAAATCTAATGATAATACTATCAAATAAGTCAATTTGGTTATAATATGTATTATGTGATACACAAGCTTTTATTTTATAATAATAATAATAATAATACACTCCAAAAAGTTGCCATTTTAAACACCTGTAGAATAGTTCGAAAATTTCTACAAACAGACCAATCCTAAACGTCCGCTGAACAACATCATTCTCTCAATCTTCCATGATCCACATTTGGCTTTATCCCGTGTGGGTCATTTAGTTACAGTCAATAATAGGAAAACGAGACTCAATAATAAGAAAACAAAAATAATACGAGTAATAATTTGAAACTCTTTAGAAGGCGGACGTCCGGTAGTCTTATCCAACAGCCTAGTTTTTAGTCCATTCAAATTCCAATTTATAACCCTATTTAGTTTTCCATATTCCCTACGTATTATCCTAAGGCCATCTTTGGGCAATTTCCTATCGGTTACTCAGAGATGGATCTCGGCTGATGCGTCACATTAAACTAACTTGAATATATTAAGGGTTCTCTACGTGTTGGACCTGTGTCTCCACGCAAGCCGTCCAAAGAACAGGGCTCCTTCAAACCCATGTAATCCAAAAAGAGTAATATCCTCCCTAAAACGAATAATATCCTCCCGACTGATTTCGGCTACGGCGGCTAAACTCATTGAGACTAGCTAACTGCGCAGGAGATATTATAATGCAGCGCGCAGACACAAATGTACTCTCTATTCCTGTCACTCTCATACTGCGGTGGAACGACCACTCGATACAAACAGTCAGAATCAAAGCTTAGGACTGACGGCTTTATGTGCTCTTCGAGGCACGGGGGAGAAACACTGCCAACTTTCCATCATCATTTACTTAGAACTTCTAGACAGCAAAACTCCTTAACTGAACTTAGCCCGTCCCGTGCTCGAACCCAGGACTTCCGGATCTGCGGCCGTACATGCTAGCCACTAGACCACCGAGACAGCTTACAATAATATACTAGTTAATAAAGAGTTATTGGTTCTATGTTTATATGATAATAGATTAATTTGGTGAACATTGCCTGTTTTTATAAGCTTTTATTTAATTTGCAATTAGAATCACTTCCTCTTATCCTAGGTAGTTGGAATTTTACATGTTTGTTCAGTTCCGATGATAATCACTTTTTATATGAATTATGACCTGATTCTCCATTTAGGATTGGCTCCAGACAATTCTCTCAAAAGCTAATTTTCAACGGCTATCAGTACTGACACGAAATTTAATATACTCACTCAATTATTAGGTTATAAGTAACTTCATTAAAGTCGGTTTAGATATTTTTATGGTCAACTACAAATGTACCATTTAAAATAACTCGGCTACATATAATACTAGAATAATAAAACTTACCAGGTACAATAACAGGATTATCAACGTATATGATTGAGTACAATTCTTGGTTATGTTTTACTTCTTTTTTCATTTTCCTGCCTAACTGAAGCCACAGCCTATTGAGATCCGACGCCCATTGGTGGAATAAAGGATCTTTGATATTTTGGAGAAATGCTGGAACAAAAATGATAAACACTTTTACTTCTGCACCTTATTTTAAAATTAAGAACTTATTAAACAAATCTGATCAATATATATATATATATATATATATATATATATATATATATATATATATATATATATATATATATATATATTATCTATTTCCACTCAAAGCACTTGATTCACTCAACATTAAATCGATTTTCCTATATGCTATCTATATTCAATCCTACTATATTATAAATGTGAAAGTTTCTGAGGATGGAAGCATGGATTGATGATTCTTATTCTTTCATGCCAGAACGGCTGAACGGATCTGGATGAAATTTGGCACAGAGATAAATTATAGTCTGGAATACCACATAGGATATTTTTATCCCGGAAAAAGATACGGTTCCCGTGGGATAGATTTGTTTTTATTTTTCCGCTAGTATAATAATAAGTGACTCGGCAGTTTCCCACAAAAAAAGGTATTCAGCCCTTCTTAGTCATTGCATTACTGGGCACGGACCTCCTTTCATTACGAGGGGGCATGGCCATAGTCCGCTACATAGGCTTAGTGCGGATTAGCGGACTTCATGTATCTTTCAAGAACTTGCTAGGACACATAACTTCTCACAGACATGCAGGTTTCTTCGCGATAATTTTCTTTATCGCAAATAATACTCATTTTGAAAATGATTCGCACATGAATAATAAGAGCGAACATGTTACGTCTTTTTTTATTTTATTCAAAGTGAAAAGAGAATACATCCCGCAGAGGAAAGTACGTTAAAATAAAAATATATTTATACAACGTTTTGCTTTTATCCCATAATCTTTTAGTTAGATTTATATCTCAACAAACAATTTATACGTTATCAGAGTTTATCTAGATTGCGTTTTGAAGTGCGATTTGTGACATTGTGTAAAAATATAATAATGAAATTAACTATGGTTATATATAGGCAGTGGTAGCCTAGTGGTAAAGCGCTCGCTTCGGAAACGGAGTGGAGCGGATTCAAATTCCGTAACATGCACCTCTGATATTTTCACGTGCGAATCATTTCCAACATGATTACCATTTGTCTCACGGTGAAGTAACACATCATAAGGAAACCTGCATGTCTGAGAAAATCAAACAAGTTTTCGAAAGACGTGTGAAGTCCGCCAATCTGCACTTGGCCAGCGTGGTGGACTATGGCCTGATCCACTTTGTATTGAAGTTAGGCCCGTGCCCAGCATGGGACGTTATAAAGGGCTGAATACATACTAATATCAAATTAACCAATATCTATTTACTTGGTATAATGATACTATACTTAACAACTATACTTAGAAACAACAGGTGTATATCGTATAGCTGTTGAGATTGGAAGATTGCCTCTGTATAAATTATGCTTTATTCATCTTTAAAAATACTAACATGTATTAGAAACTATTAATAAAATTCTAACTGAATCGAACCTGTACATTAAATATTTTTTTGGGAAATCTTATTGAAAGTTATATCTATACAAAGATCGAATCTATAGTTAATTTTTGTCTGTCTGCCTGGGAACGCATCACGAGAAAATCACTGGACAGATTTTGATGAAATTTGGTATGATGATACCTAGTTACCCGGGTCAACATATAGGATACTTTTTACTGCGGGAAAATATCGCATCTCTGAGAAATATATACTAATCGTTAAAACAATCCTAGAGACCTACCGAGCGGAACGAGGGTGGCTTCTAAACACCTATTATATATATATATATATATATATATATATATATATATATATATATAATATATATATATATATATATATATATATATATGTATGTATGTATGTATACTAGCGGCTCACCCTCGCTTTGCTCGGGTTCACCTCTAGAACAGCACAAACATATCTATCCCACGGGAACCGTTCATTTTTTCGGGATAAAAAGTAACCTGTTGTTTAACCGGCAATATAAGGTATCAACATGCCAAATTTTACTAAATTAGGTGTATAAGTTGTTGTGTACTAAACTGTATAAGATACTATAGTTTTTTAACTATCCCACGGAAACTCTTTAATTTTCTGAAATGAAAAGTATCTTAGATGTTGACCGGGAATATAAGGTATATGTATGGTAGTAATCATGCAAAATTTCATTTAAATCGGTTCAATAGTTTCAGAGATTAGCCCGTACAAATAAACAAACAGACAGAGAAACAAAAAAATTGAAAAAAAACTGGATTTGTTCTATTTCTCTTCTTTCGCGATGTGGGAAGGGAACTAACTCGGTTTTTAGCATTTTCTAACCTCTACAGTTTTATTATATGTATAGATAGAATAAATAACGTATAATAAAACAGTAATATACACTAATGAAAATAGTTATAGCGAGTGTACCTTAGGAGATAGACATATACTATGTAGAACTTTTCTATAGACCTTTTTAAGACTTACAATTTTCTTGCACAATATTTTGATCTATCTCTTAAGGTTGAGCCAACGTTACCCATATAAATTTCTAAGGACGATTCGATAGAACCAGTTATTGTATTTTCCCGTGGGAAAGAAAGATTTTCTTGAAGTAAAAGGTATCTAGGCAGTGGTATCCCAGTGGTAACGCGCTCGCTTGGGAAACCGAGTGAAGCAAGTTCAAATCCCGGGTCTCGCACCTCTGATATTTTCATGTGCGAATCATTTCTAACACAATTATCACTTGTCTTAACGGTGAAGTAAAACATCGTGAGGAAACCTGCATATCTGAGAGAACCTAGCAAGTTTTCAAAAGACATGTGAAGTCCGCCAACCTGCACTTGGCCAGCGTGGTGGACTATGGCTTGATCCCCCTCGTACTGAAGGGAGGCCCTTGCCTAGCAGTGGGACGTTAAAAAGGGCTGAATACGTACATACATAAACACATACATACAAAAGGTATCCTAAATGTTGACTCAAGTAATGAGTTATCACTTCACCAAATTTCGTTGAAATCGGTACATTACTTTTCGCGTGAAATGCTCACGCAAAAACAAACCAACATACATACAGGCAAACATACAAACAGACAATTTTTTTAATAACTATTATTTTGGGGTCTATGTTGTGAACATAATACGTGACGAATAAACAAATACATCTATCCCACGGGAACAGTATTTTTCCAGGATAAAAAGTAACCTATTTGTTATTGTGATGTGTGAACTATATATATTATTGTAAAGTTTCATCAAAATCCAATCAGAAGTTTTTGTGTACTAAGCTGTATGTATAAGTTACTATAGTTTTTTGACTATCCCACGGAAACTCTTTAATTTTCCGGGATGAAAAGTATCTGATTTGTTTTTGTCATGTATGAACTATATTATTGTAAAGTTTCATTAAAATCCAATCAGTAGTTTTTGTGTACTAAGCTGTATAAGTTGTTATAGTTTATTAACTATCCCACGGAAACTCTTTAATTTTCCGGGATGAAAAGTATCTAAGATGTTGCCCGGGGATATAAGGTTCCACCATGCAAAATTTCATTTAAATCGGTCCAATTGATTCGGAGATTAGCTCGTACAAACAGGAAAACAGACAAACAGCTCGCTCGGGATCGTCCATACCTACGAACATGTTGTATTATCTCTTTAACCATTTGTCCAAATTATATGCAGTAAAAGGGAAAAGTCTTTTGTTTTAAACATTTTAGACGATAAATTTACTTATTTTGATAAGAATTCATAATTGTTGATAATATGATCAATAAACATGACCTACCGATTTAAATTATTTTTTTAATATAAAAAACTACTTTTTGTGACTAAAATATAAAAGTTAGACATATGCTGTCGCTGACTTTTTTGTAGGCATTATTAAGCTCTACAACTTTTCTCTAGAACATAATCATATATCTCTCATCGTTAAGGCAGCGTTCCTAAGAAACGTTTTCGTTCGATCGTTTTTTCTTCGACTTACTTTGCAAATCCGACTACCACGAAAATGCCTTTTCATTTTTCGGGTTAATATATAGCCTATGACACTCAGGAAGAACGTGGCTTTCTATTGGTAAAAGAATTTTGAAAATCGGTTTAGTAGATCCAGAGATTACCCCCTACAACGTCACAAACTCACAAACTCACAAGATCACAAACTTTACCTATTTATAATATTAGTATAGATATATATATATATTAAGCAGCCAACTACTAGTAGCTTTAAAACCTCCAGGTAAATTTCTAAAAAAATAATTAAAGTTCTAAGAAATCTATTGTTAATGTAAAACTGTAATGTCTGCAGAGCAAGAGTAATTCTGAAAAAATCTCCGAGCTGTGTTTCCGTCATTACTATTTCCAGTGCCTTGTCGAGGTTTATCGACATGCAGTCCCATTTCCTCCCTAAACCGCTTTTGTACCAGGTTTTTCTTTTCGTCTTTGTTTTTTTTTATTTTCAGGTGTAGTAGCTGACCACTTTTCAAAAGACAAGTTATAAGAAATCTGTAAGATCATCTCCATACTCCTAATCCAAGCATGTAGTATTGACAGTCCGTATTGAAATGAACTTTCGTTCACATCTCGTGTCCTAACTGCCTCTAAGTTATTCATTTGCCGAGGAGTAGCACCACAAACTGTACAAGAAGCGCTCGAACGAGTCTCAGTTAAAACTTGTGCCACTTTACTATCAATCATGGTTAAAAATAGGTCATGAGTAATTTCGATTACCTCACCATTCTTATTTATCAGGGAGGGAGACAGATTTTGTTTTTGATTGTAGATATCAGCCACAACAGACGCGGTTTTTTCAGGAGTTTCTTTGGCAAATTCTAACAATATAGGTCTGCAATATGCAGATGAGCAAGTTTCATTCTTCCAAACAACAGTATTAGTTGTCTCATCTATGAGTCTAATGGGTACAAGTGAAGCAATAAAAAGGTTTGCATCTGATATTAAATCGCTTTCTTCGGGCAAAACTAGCTTGTATTCACTCTGTCCTGATGACCCGTCACAACCCCATTTACAGAATAGTTTCAACTTTCTTAAACTGTTTTTGTAAACTGAATGAATTAGTAATATACGTGCCACAGTATGATCCAACAAGTCCTGCAGATTGACTTTTGCACTTATATAGTAATGTTTATGCTCGAATCTGGTAGGTAACACATCTTCTTCGCTTCGACTAAAGTTGGATAAGAAGGAAACACTGAGCAGTTTTTGTCCGTTAAACAAAGTCGAAGTTTCCCATACTGTTCTTTGTTAAGATCTAAGTCAATAAAAGTCCGTAGTGCTTCCTCCTTTGAAAAAGGTGTAACGTCTTCAGAGTTCTCAGTAATGTATTTAAGAATTTTTTTCTGATCATTTTTTGATGCAGTTCGTATAATATTAACGATTGTGGCCTCCTCCGTCTCACCCATAGACCATAACTCCTGAGCATATGCATTGAGCACACAGTCCAATCCGTACTCTTGTATTAATTCCATGTTTTTTCGTTTCTTTGTTTTTTCTGAAGATGCTTCGTATGGTTTCGAAGGTCTGCCACCACTACTTCCAGACGTATTAGGGTCTTTAACCGTGATCGACACTTTCAAAGCTTTTTTTTATCCGAGATGCATTTCTCCAGCGTTCGTTACATTTAGATACCAAGTTTCTTTGAATGTAAGAGACCACAGTAGCCATATCCTCTGGTGACAAATTGAAATTTTCTTGTAAGTAGTCTTCTATATTATTCCCATTTATCAACAAATTACACAACTCTCGCTTGCTACAAACAAATTCACCCATTTTTCAAATCAGTTAACTTTTGGGAGTATTTGAAAATAGGTATTAACTACTTTTTAGGGCAACTGATTGTCTGACCAACAACTGTGAATTTTTCAGGGCTCGCCTTCCTATTATAGGCCAATGAAATAGTGCTATGTGCAAAAAGATAAAAAATAATAATTTGCACTCTTCCTATAACCAACCTGTTTTTAATTCGACCCTAATAGATAGGTGACCATATTTTATCAAGTAAGGTGGGCAAAACTGTATCAAAACCAGAAAAAACTATTAATAATACTCATCACTGTAACGAACTTTTTATCAATTTGACCTTAATAGATAACAAATGATTTTATGAGAAATAAAAAAAAATTGAAAAAATAATTATTTTTACCTCGCGATATGTTTTGACACCGTGACAACAAAAGTGCAAATATGTGCAATTTTTTTTCTCCTTGCATTAGCTAAAGTATAAAGATCTTAATACAACAAATATCTCGACAGCGCTGCGATCGAGTCAATTTTTCTACTTGTATAAAGGACATAAATACATTTGAAGAGTCTGTTAGTAAACAAAAAAAATTCTCACCAGGATTTTCTTTCCAATCAGTTGGTCGCCAGTCCTCGAACTCTGAACCTTCAGGATCGAAGTTCTGGTTGACAAACTCCTGGATATCAGCCCTTGTTGGTCTTGATCTTGTCCTGAAAAAATAAAACATCATTTGACTAACGTACTTCTAAACTAATATTATAAAGAGAACAAAAAGTTCTTCTTTGTATGTTTGTTTGTAATTTGTAAACTAAAAATTAATTGACCAATTTTTGTTTTTCTCTCTTTCTTTTAAAACTTTCACCTATCAAAAGCTATCAGAGTAACGTGGGCCACATTTTATTTTCAAAAACATTAGAAATCCCCAAAAATGCTGTAACGTAAGGTATCAAAATTTTGTTTATAATAGTAATCATTTGGCATACGCTCTATTATATGTATGTAACATAGTACAATGTTTATCATTCTGGTAAATGCCGATCTTAATGGAACTAAACACTAAAAATAATAGTAGGTATCTCCTTTATAATCCAATATAATTAAAAACTGCAGAAATAAGTCCAAATGCAAATACGCATGTGCAATATCTATTCGTCAATAAGTTGTCTAATAATGTGGTAATTGATATTTTTGGAAAAATGAAGGCTCAGGATGCCTGTACTGAGAATTTTGGCACAACAACAAGAATTCGAACCCAGGCTCATCATCATCTGCAGCTTGAGCTCATTATAAGAATATTTAACCATCGTTTTTTTAATAACAGAGACTAAAAAGATAAATATCTTTAAGCCTTTAAGATGCCAATGAAAACTATATAATATGGACTAATTTTAAAGTAGCAGTCATAATTTTGCTTAACGAAAAGCAAGCGCAATATATGTAAATATTACATGTTAAATTAAGTACCTGCTCATCATCTCGTTGAAATGTTCCATTGTTATATTCGGTGACAGCTTCATTTTCATATCCACGAAAGTTTTAGAGTCATTGTAAAGACCAGCCATCTGGACCGTATCTAGGAGAGGTCCATGGCAATAGATTAAACTGGAAATTTGAGAAAATATGTCATTAGTTATTTAGTTTGTTATTCTGGGTTTACTCGAAAACCTATTAAATATTTTGGAATTATTGCCATAAAAACGATAATATATTGCATGACGATAACGATGTAATGGATGCATGCGTTTTAATTTTGCGCGGAACCCTACTTCTTTATCTAAAATAATAGAAGCCAAAGTTATTTTTTATAACATCAGCTATTTGCCAGTGAAAGTCTCATCAAAATCAATGCAGCCATTTCGGAGATTAGCCGGAACAAACGGACAGACAGACAGTCAGTAATTTTAAAAATTGATTTTTTCTTACAAGTACCGTATATACTTTTTAAGGATTTAGTAAAAAGCTTTTATTTTGATTGACATTACAAACAGACACTTCAATTTTATTTATTTGTATAGGCATTAATTATTATATATATTTATTTGTATATCGTGTCAAACAAGGTGTGTATCTTTTGCCGTCACAATGGACTGGAATGAATCAAAGCCTATTATTATGTATACAATAAAAAAATCCTTCACGACCACGATAATGATATGTAAATTGTTCCTTACGATCATTTTCGAATGAAAAAGAATTACAAGAATGAGTTCATATTTCAATATCTACAAATATTTATGCACATTGTACAACATTGGTACATTAACAATTTTACTATTTACATACATACATGCATACTAGCTTTCGCCCAATGGTCAATTCGACCATATATCACTAGCTATATCATTATTGACTAGTGACTCATCCTCGATTCGTTTCGGGTTCGTCTCTAGACAAAAACAAATCTATCCCACGGGAACCGCACACTTTTCTGGGATAATAAGTAACCTATATGCTACTCCAGACTATAATCTATCTCTGTGCTAAATTTCATCCAGATCCGTTCAGCCATTATGGCTTGAAAGAATAACAAACATACATATATACTCACAAACTTTCACATTTATAATATTTACAAGATGACAAAAAACCAAATTCTTAGGTTTTACTCTTACATTGCAGTTTTTGTATTTTTCTCAGAAATGAGATATTTTCCCGCGGTAAAAAGTATCTTATATGTTGACCCGGATAACCAGCTACCACCATACCAAATTTTATCAAAATCCCTCCAGTGGTTTTTCCGTGATACGGTAACAGACAAACAGACAGAGACAAAAATTATGAAAACTATAGATTCAGCCTCTGTATCGATAATAATGTCTATTTCAATAAGATTTTCCAAAAAATATTTAATGTACAGATTCGGCTTAGTTACAATTTTATTATATGTATTTGTATAGATTATACAGATTAGCATCAGAAGTCATAAAATTAGCATCAGGTGTAGGTACCGATAACTATAAATCAGGTCGAATCATTTACGTTGAAACTAGAATTCAGTTGAAAATAACAATAAATGAATATGTAAGTCATAAGTTTAAGTTTTTGCATTAGAAGTCCATTACCCGTATATAGCGTTTTTCTATTTAAGCACACAAGAGAGATTTGTTTTTAGGTTTTTTATTAAAATTCAGTGTATTCCAGTTAATCCATTTTAATAAATCTCGGAACTTCTTTGAAGTCGATTTTAACTTACTACTTATTTTTGTATCGATTAGGAGAAACTATACTAGCTGTAAGTTGACATTTTTTTGATGAAAAGAGTGAGTTTTTCAAAGGTTACTACTCTACTACCTTGGAGAGTAGCTCATTTTATTTTTTTTTAACAAATCCCATACATTACAGCAGTCAAAAATAGACTTTTTTAAATACAGTTTTTTTTAAATATACCTTATTATAAACAAACAAAATCGAAAACAGCTGTTAGTGTTAATATAATATATTCGCAAGCATGACATAGTAGCAGCATTATAATTAGACGAGGCCACATATTTCCGGTTTCATCTCAATGATTGCATTATATTCTCACGCGGCTTTGTTTTCTTTGTGCAAGCGCATGAAAAACTATATATAGAATAAAATTATGTAATTTATTCCAATGTCATCGTTAATATAAATAATATAATTCATCTATACTAATATTATACAGAGGCAGAATTCGATTGTTTGTTTGTTTGTTTGCTTGAACGAGCTAATCTCAGGAACTACTAATCCGATTTGAAAAATTCTTTTTGCATTAGATAGCCTGTTTATTGAAGAACACGTTCAGACGTTCACGTTCAGAGGTAAAGTTTGTGAGTTTGTGAGGTTGTAGGAGGTAATCTCTGGATCTACTGAACCGATTTAGATGAAATTTGGTAAAAGGATAGTTTTAGGCCCAGGGAAGGACATAGGATACTTTTTATTCCGGAAATCATCCCTAAAGGGGTGAAAATGTGGATGAAAGTTTGTATAGTGAAGCAAGGGACGAACCCGAGCGAAGCGAAGGTGAGTCGCTAGTTATTAATAAACAAAGTCACCATAAAATCTAATTCGAGATGCAATTATTTCTTAGTCTACTTAAAGCCTTAATTGATCAGTAGTCGATATATATATGCGTACCAAAGGTATATACTATGTATATATGTAGGTATATATACTTAGGTAAACTTTACTAAAATATCTCATGAAAAATATTTTACATAGCATAATATATTGTGTTTCAAATGAAGCATGTTATAATTCAAGGTCGTCTGTAGGTTTCAGTTTCCCAACATATATCTAAGCTACTGGTCTTTACAGTGTAGGATTACAAAATGTTTTATCGATCTAGTAGTCTCGTGAGACTATCTGATTGAAGTTTTAGATTAAGCTGTTTAAGATTAAGCATTTTTGACCGACTTCAAAAAGGAAGGTAACTACTTAATTTCGCTGAATTTTATTAGTGTGTGTTTGTATATTTGAGAGAATCGTAATACATCATTTATTATTTAATTAATAAGTTATATTTCAAGAGTGGCTCATATAAATTAAAAAATACATTCAAATCTAAACGTTTCATTTTTTACTTCTACATAGTTAATCATCAACACGCACGCGGGATCAAAAAAGTTTCACAGTTCATTTACCTTTAAAATTATTGATAAAAAATAAAAGATAAAAAAATCCTTACTAATATAATAAATGCGAAAGCGAAATTATGTGAGTTTAAGCCGAAATGAAATAGTTCATTTTTATCCTCATACCTCAGATGACTTCGGAGTCGTTTAAGGATTACTCTGACCGAACCAAGAGTATATCTTTAGTAATAATGTTTTTTCTTTAAAGTAAATTAACTATACAGATAAATAAAATTAAAGTGTCTATTTGTAATGTTAAAAAAACAGCGTTTTACTAAATGCATATGAAATTATATACGGTACATATTAGAAAAACATATTTTTTTCATTTTTTGCCTGTCTGTCTGTTTGTTGCGGATAATCTCCGAAACGGCTGGACTGATTTTGACGGGACTTTCACTGAAAGATAGCTGATGTTGTAGGGAGTAACATAGGCTACTTTTATTTTAGAAAAAGAATTAGGGTTCCACTCAAAAACAATAAAACGTACGTTACGTTAGGGACGAACCCGAGCGAAGCTAGGGTGAGTCGCTAGTTATAATAATAAATGTATTTTATTCATGACACGTCCACTTTACCTGCCCTCTAGGGACATAATGACATTATGCTCATGCAAATGTTTTTTGACCGACTTTATAGGAATATAAGTACTAATTAAGAACGAAGTATTCAATTTTAATCTATGTTTGATTCGCTATCTTCGCCAATTCTGAACTGTATGTTATAATTATTATCTCTATAGATAAATCTTATCAAAATGTGTTGTATAATATTTTTTTTAATAAATTTCGCCTATAAGGGTGACAGTATCCAGTAGTTTCGGAGACTATCGAGTACAAAAAAATAAACAAACAAAAAATCAAATCTTTCCTCTTTATAATATTACTCGTAGTACAGATATTACTTTGATAAAAGTTGGATATGTATATGTAATTTCCGGGTATAAAATATCTTTCACAAGGATATTTTAGTGTACAAGCGGTCCCGCAACGACCCATTGCCTTGCAGCGATCGCTGTGAGTTTTAGTGAATAAAAATATCACAGTCCCCTGTCCGTCAACGGCTGTTAGGGATTCATGGTGAGTTTCCCCTCTGAAGTCACGAAACTAAAGAATTCAATTGAGTTTCCCCTGGTAGGGACTCATCTCCATTCCATAAGCTTTTGTTTTTTTATTCAACTTCGTTTAGCCATTATATCACGAGGAAGTAAGAGACATACTCACTCACTCGCTCACTCATAAACTTTTGAATTTATAATAATACTGATGATATACTAGAAAAACCTGTTAGGCAACGAAAACAAATGACAAAAATAGCCTAGTAAATATATTTCTAATTTTTTCTGATTTGTTATAAATAATAATTTTATATTATACATAAATAAATAAATAATAATAATTGTATGAACACAATAAAAATTATAATATTATTTTTATTGCGTTCATTGATCTTATCACTAAACTAGCGACTCACCCTCGCTTTGCTCGGGTTCGTCCATAGGTTGCTTCCCAATACAAACTTTCCCTTATGGGAAAAACCCACTTATGGGATGATTGTACATTTTTAGTTTAATAGCTATTTATTTCAATATACCCGGTACATCAAAAGATGCACCCTAAACTCCCTGTTCAACGTACATTCATACGAGTATTCCCTCCACGACCGTGGACACGTCGGCGTGTCAGTTAACAATAGATTTCTTAGAACTTTAATTAATTTCTTAGAAATTTACCTGGAGGTGATATTTAGCAGAGATCACCTATAAATTATAATGCTTGTGAACTAAATGATGTCCTCCCGATCGACTTCGACCGCGACGGCCAATCTCACTAAGAGTACCCATTGGCTCAGGAGATATTTGATGACACGTTTGGCTTAGTTTGTAGTGACCCTACTTCCTGTGCCAGCGGTCGCGGGTTCAAGGCGGGTTCGGTCGAGGCATTCATTTGTATGATGAGCACAAATGTTTTTACTCCAGTCATGGATGTTTATATTTATAATATGTATGTATTTAAAGTTATATATGTGTAGTGTATCAACCATCTGGTATCCATAACACAAGCCTCGTAGCTTACCATGGAACTAGATGGTGATGTGTGTTAATGTCCCAACATATTTATTTATTTATATTATAGTGCACAAGTGTACACGTTAACACCGGTGCATTCTATATTCTTTTCACTCTCAATTCCAATGGAACGATAATTCAACACGACCGATAAAAGATTATACGCAGGACCGACGGCTTTACGTGCTCTCCGAGGCACAGAGGTGAAAAATCGCCAAATCCCCAACTCCGGGTTGTTACTGTGACTTTCATGAAAAACTCAAAAACAAAATTTGGCCCGAACCGGGAAACGAACCCAGGACCGTCAACTAAATAATGTACGTAAGGACAAAGCCAAATTAAAAACTAGTTTGTAGTATCTTAGCAGTTTTACGATTAGCGACTTTTTAATACCAGTTTAGCTTTATAGTTTTACTGACATTTCATGATGTTTAACTTATCGGTAACTTCTACTACTATTTCAAAACAGGTGTGTATTTTATTTTTGTGGAGTTAATTCAAAATCATATCTTAGTAACGTTTATAGATTATCTTTATTTTTGTGCCTAGAGAACCAAATCAATACTAGATTTCTAGGAATCTTACAGTATATAGCCTATTTTATTTGTATGTCCTTTACGCACAATCTTTGAAACTAAATGGACATAAATTACTATACTTAGCCCAGGTGCTACGTAAGCGTCTTCAAGTCTATACAAAAATGTATCATACAGTCGAATAGCTTAAAATTTAAATCCAAACTTACTTATATTAGAAATGCGAAAGCAATTGTGTCTGTCTGTAACGTTTTCATAACCACACGGCTGAACCAAATTTTAATGAATGTTGGTATATAGATAGATGAGACCTTGGAGAAAGGCATGAGTCACTTTCTGTCACGAAAATTAAACTTGAAGAGGGTTAAATGGCTGCTAGAGACAAAGTTTAGTTATATATTCTGGTATATTACATCTATACAAATATAGAATGATATTTTATAATGAAGATCAAGGGAAGCGAGTGTAGGAGTCTTATAAATGTAAAAGACACCTAAATAATAATAATTGGGTAAATGTATTGGCAGTGGTAGCCAAGTGGTAACGCGCTCGCTTGGGAAACCGAGTGGGAAACCGAGTCTCGCATCTGTGATATTTTCATGTGCGAATCATTTCTAACATGATTACCACTTGCCTTACGGTGAAGGAAAACATCGTGAGGAAACCTGCATGTCTGAGAGACTAGCAAGTTTTCGAACGACATGTGAAGTCCGCCAACCCGCACTTGGCCTGCGTGGTGGACTATGGCCTGATCCCCCTCATATTGAAGGGAGGCACATGCCCAGCAGCGAAACGTTAAAAAGGGCTAAATACAAATATATTGACGAATATAATAACTATAAACTTACCTACTACAAGTAGGGGGTAACTGACTTCTATCCCCTACCACCACTCCCAACGCCACCAAAAACACACTTAAACCAATCATGTCTATGGCACTTGGCTACTTATAACTAATATCACTAAGCAGGAACTAGACTATCACTTGAAATAAATATGTATAACGTTAACAAAAGTCTACGTATTGAGGTACGTGCTAAGGATTTTGAACTTTTTCCTGAAGGGTCGCCCTGTCATTATGATCAGTGTTGTTGGTGTGGAACAGCGTGGTAGGGGCACATGGGTGCCCAGTTCTGAAACAAATGAAATAATTATTAATATCTGAATAATCACACTACTACTATATACACAGATAAATATTTAAGTGTCTGTTTGTAATGTCAAATTAACAGCTTTTTACTAAATGCATATAAAATTTTATACGGTACTTATAGAAAAAACGCGTTTTTTTTGTCTGTCTGTTTGTTTCGGCTAATCTCCGAACTAGTTTTAAAGGGACTTTCACTAGTGAATAGCTCTTGTTGGAATAATTTAGGCTACTTTAATTGTAGAAAAATAATTAGGATTCCGCTCAGGAAAATTAAAACGTAGCGTAGGAACGCACCGGAGCGAAGTGAGGGTGAGTCGCTAGTATATAGGTATATAAAGCTGAAAATATAGGTTTTCTTTGTTTGTGTAAGCGATAATTTTTGGAACGATTCGAAAAATTCCTTTTGCATTTTCAACCTCTTTTAATTACTAGTTATAATATTATACTAAGCCAGATCACTTTATTGTGTTTGCAATAATTATATCAAAACTTAAAGTTACTTGTAATTAAAAATCTGTCTTTTATACTTATTCGAAACATTTTAATGCGACAAAATTAGCATTTTTCTTACTTTAAAACGTATCTTTAAGTCATGAACGAATTAACCACATTCGTTCAAGCTTTAAGTATTTAACTTTAGCAGCTGCAACATTATGGGGTTTAATTGTTATCATCTTATTATACAACTGTCTGTTTTGCAATACCTTCATATTTGAGAAATATTTTCCTCATAACATTAATTACAATATATCCCTATTATATGGATAGGATAATTAATAAATGAAACGTATTATAAGTTTCTAATTATAAGTAAAAAATCTATAAACGATGTATAAACAACGATCCCACTATTTAAGAGCAATGCTTTAATCCACTGGTTCAAAGGGGGATATAGGGGGTATATAGGTAAGGGGGGCTATTTATACTATGTATTTTTCTATTATTGTTTTATTATGTTCTGTTTGAGTTAAAGTTTTGCTTTTTTGTGTTTTTTTTATTTTATGTTTTTTATTTTTTTTTAATAATATTGACTTAGTCATTTTTTTGTTGTCCTTTTATAGTGTTTTTATTTTGCAGTAACTTTTGTTAAAAAAATTATTTTATTGTTTTAATGTTTAAACTAATCATGTTTACTCTACCTGTGACATATTTGTAGATGGAAACTTTGCTGGTGTGTGGATGTTTTAGTTTGTAATTATTTTTAAGAACTATCTCACTGTTTCCCAAAAATTAATAAATAAATAAACACTGGTGAAGCAAATATTTGAGCTTGGATAAGCCTATTCTAAAGAAATGCTTTCGAAAAATGTAAAACCAAGATAACGTTTGCCTTAACTTTGCATGCAAATAAATAGAACATATTCAAGGTGTAGCAACAAACAAGGTAATAAACTTATTATTAAATTCCAATCCGTTAAGAGGCAACGTCAAATAAACATGTCCCACGATTCGTAATTTGCCTCCAATTCCCTTCATTGTAATCGGTTTGATTTGTAAAGATACGTTTAGGTTTCTAAGCGTGTCATATTTAATCACACATACCGAGGCTCCGGCATCTACAAGTAATCTACCTACATGGAATCTACATTTGATGCTAGCTATTGCTAATTCAACAATATTACTAGATATATTCGCAACCTATTACATAATACTATTAGTAGTCTCGAAAAATTCTAATTTTCTATCTCTTTATTTAAAATTATTAAACAACTAGCGGCTCACTCTCGCTTCGCTCGGGTTCGCCTCTAGAAAAACACTAATACAGATCTATTAGTTCCCACGGGAACCGTTTATTTTTCCCAAATGAAAAGTAACCTGTTGTTTCCCCCCCAACGTGCGTTCACCTTGTCGTGGTGGGGGGGCTCAGTAGTGCCCGGCAATACAGCTGGGCGCGAAGCCAAGAAACGCACAGGGAGGTTGCCCACTTCGGTGGGCGGTGGGAGGTGGCCCTCTTCGGGGGGCGGTGTACCTTGCGGGTTGCTCCTGGTACTTCTCTGATAGCAGAGTGGACCTTGGAGCAACCCCATGGTTGTGGTGGTCTGCTTTGGCAGACCTGCCGTCGGGGCGTCGTAGTTGAATGCGTAAGCGATCCTGCGACGCCCCATTAAGACGGGGGAAGGTTTTGTTGGGTTTTAGTGGGTAGTACTGGCTGTATTACGCCGGTGAGTCCCACACGTCGTGCGTAAATGCATTTCCCAACGTTAAAAAAAAAAACCTGTTGTTTGACCGGCCATATAAGGTATCAGAATGTTAAATTTTCCTAAATTAAGTACATAAGTTGTATAAGTTATTATAGTTTTTTAACTATCCCACGGGAACTATTTAATTTTCCGGGATAAAAAGTATCTAAGATGTTGTCCGGATCATGTCCCGGGAATATAAGGTACCACCATGCAAAATTTCATTTAAATCGGTCCAATAGATTCGGAGATTAGCCCGTACAAACAGACAAACAGACAGAGAAACAAAAAAATTAAAAAAAATTTAGATTTGTTCTATTTGACTTCTTACATCCCCCTGACTCGGTTTTTAGCATTTTTTTGCTATGTACAGACATTCGACCTCTACTGTTTTATTATAGTATAGATTATCAAATTAGTTACGTAGGTAATTGTAAAGATTCTCTAAGTTTTTGTTGTAAAATATTTTCAGTACGCCTAGCATAACTTTTTAAGCAAATTATTTTTTTATACTTTTAAGTTTTTCATATATTATTTTTTTATATTTCAATAGACATGAAAATACAGTTAAAAAATACATATACGTATCATACATAAGGCTATTTTTAATTTTATTATTTTCTTAACCTTAAACTATAATGTTTTTCAATTTCCACCTTATGTCCATATTTTTACTTATCACTTTCACTTCACTTATCACATTGTCGCACTCGTTGTCTCCTGACGTTCCTCGTGGCGGCCATCGTAGCATACACGAGGTACACGAGGTCCTGGGTCCGGTGACCACATAAAAGTGCGACCCAAATTGTGCATCACCATCTCATTCCGCATCCAGCTTGCGTGGCACCTTTGTATATTTTGTATACACCATAGAGAAGAGCCAAGCCGAAAAGAGTGAATATTATCATCAGTACGACAGATATTCCAAATAAATGGCTTTTAATTTTTTCGACATGTGCAGAATTTGAGTTTTTTTTCTTCACATTTTTCTTTTATATATAATTATTTTTCTTCCATTCTTCTATAATTATCTTCTACATTTTTGCGAGGACGGTGTGCGTGCACTACACAAGGCATGCACACCGTCCGCACTCCTGGAAGGGTCGCCATGTAAGGTTCGGGGGAATAAATAATAGGTCTAGCGATCTTGACTGTAGATTTAATACTGACTTAATGAACTAATGGAACTGTTGTATATACATTTAAGGATGCATACACACTATAGCACGTGAAGCATGTAGGATCCTCTATATGCAAATTGCAATAGCTATATGTCAAACACACATAACCCATCTTCGAGACTACTACGTTAATGCAAAAACCTTAATAAGAAGGGCAAACTATAGGTTAGGTTTTACATATTAGTATACTCTTACATTGCAGTGTTTGTATTTTTTCTCAGAAATGAGACATTTTCTCGCGGTAAAAAGTATCCTATATGATCCGGATAACCAGCTACCAAATTTCATTAAAATCCCTCCAGTGATTTTTCTGCGATGCGGTAACAGACAGACAAATAGATAGACAGACAGACAGACAAAAATTCTAAAAACTATAGATTCGGCCTCTGTATCGATAATAAGGTGTATTTCAATAATATTTTTCAAAAAATATTTAATGTACAGATTCGGCTTTGTTACAATTTTATTATATGTATAGATTATGATGACGAATTGTAATATGATATGCAAAAATATTGTATGTTATATGTAATGATTTCTTAAAATAAACTTTGCTGATTTTACTTTATTGTGGAATAGTAACAATGTTAAAGAATATAATGTTAAAAATGAGTATCAATTTCTTCTGCTCAACTTAAATTTGTAATAAAATGTATACAAATCAAGCCAAAGTCAAATTTTCTATTCAGCAATACTCAGCTTCTAGTAATAATCTATACATATCTATACATAAAATAAAATTGTAACTAAGCCGAATCTGTACATTAAATAGTTTTTGGAAAATCTTATTATTAAAATAGTCATGATTATCGGTACAGAGGCCGAATCTATAGTTTTTGTCTGTCGGTCTGTCTGGGAACGCATCACGAGAAAACCACTGGGCAGATTTTGATGAAATTTGGTACGATGATAGCTGGTTATTCCGGACGAACATATAGGATACTTTTTACTGCGGGAAAATACCTCATCCCTGAGAAATTCATAATAATCGTTAAAACCTTACTAGGGACGAACACGAGCGGAACGAGGGTGAGTCACTAGTTAATAATAAAACTTAAAATCGAAATGGCTTTTAATTCTTATTCATTATGATGACGTTCTCCTGACCGATTCCGGCCACGGCGGCCAATCTCATTGAGACTAGCCAACTGCGCAGGAGATATTATAGTGCACAAGTGTACGCGCAGACACAAGTGCACTCTCTATTCCTGTCACTCTCATACTCCGATGGGACGACTACTCGACACGACCGGTGAGAGATAAGGCGCAGGACCGACGGCTTTACGTGCTCTCCGAGGCACGGGGGTGAAACACCGCCAACCTCCCAACTCCGGGCTGTTACTGAGTCTTACTATACAGAAAGACTCAATAACTAAACTTGGCCCGACCCGGGACTCGAACCCAGGACCTCCAGGTGTGCAGCCGTACATGCTAGCCGCTACACCACCGAGGCAGGAGTTTTTTTTTTATTCATTATAATTGACATTCAAAGATTTTATATACTCGCAACGACCAATCTACTCTAAGATGTATTCACTATTTATAGATTTTTTTGCAGAAACTATGTTTAATTAACAAATAACTTTTTTTTAAATTTTACTAATAAAAGAAGCTACACTTAATTCAATAAAATTTAACATACGCGTAAGTCGTAATACTTATGCAATAAGTGCAAAAATACCGATTTATTTATTGCAAAATTATAAAATTTATGAAAACGACACGAAAACACTATAGACATTACTTATTATTGTAGAAAACACGTTAGTTTATAACTCCATTTAAGTAGTTAACTTGTTCACCCACACGATTCTTATATGCAAATTAAATAATATTTTGTTCAGCGTTCCGCTCCCCATATTCCTCTTCAAATGATTAGCATCAATTGTCCAATCATGCATAGCATTAGCAAAAAAAATCAAGTTTATTTCGCGCAAAGTAACAAATATATAGTGATATCTTCCTCTTCCTGACACAAAATATACTCTTGCAACACTTAAAGGGTCTCCATCAATTATAATTAAGAGGAAAAGAGATAGAAACTAGGATGAATGGGCCACAAGTGTTCTCACTGAATGAACTAAATGTACGTAAGAGTAGGTATGTACAGTTATTTCAACGATGATATTTTTTGAGACGATATTACGTTTTTATGCCAATCAGTCCTAAACTAACATAAGTCCTCATAAAATAGCAAAAGTAATTTCTGCTATTTCTTTATCTAACCATAAGATGTACACCAATGACCAAATCATAGATATATTCGCCTTCGAAACCTCAAAAGTATTGCCAGTTTTACATATCTCATCAAGGGATAATTTTCGGGATAAAAACTATCCTATGCCCTTCCCAGGGTCTCAAACTATCTTCTTACCAAATTTCACTTAAACCGGTTCAGTAGATCTAGAGATTACCCCCTATAACCTCACAAACTCACACACTTTACCTATTTAATATTATTACAGATAATACCTTCATAATATTTACTTTCAAGTGATATCAATAACATAAACGTATAGATATACTTAAAACCTATATCAAAATATTCCTAACATCATGCGTTGTATGATGTTATCTGTACATGAATGAAAAATTCCAAGTCAGAGCATTCACATTGGACGTGACGTCGCCTTAACGTCAGAATGTAAATTAAAACAAATGGCACCTATAAAGTTAACACGATTTATTCCAGATTATCTCGTGACTTTTAAAGTTTGACCTCAAAAATCATGATCATCATCCTTACTAGTATAATAAATGTAAAAGTTTGTGTTTGTCCTTCTTTCACGCAGCATCAAAGCAAAAGTGTAATATAAGTTTTTGTTTAGAGATTTCATGCACTGGAAACTGGAAAGTATTATTGCGATAGTGCAAGTACTTGCAGAAGCCAGATATGACTACGCTCAACTTTTACAAAATTATTTAATTATATGTATATAAAGAAAGCCCAATAAAAGTAAATATATATAGTTTTAATCGCAATTACTTACTTCTAGTATTATAAACGACACTTTTGGCTCAGTTTGTAGTGACCCTACTTGCTGTGCCAGCGGTTGACAGTTCGAGTCCCGCTGGAGGCATTCAGGGCATTTATGTGAGATGAGCACGAATGTTTGTTCTCCAATCATGGTTGTTTATATTTATAATATGTATGTATATTTAAAGTTATATATGTGTAGTGTATCAAATATCTGGTATCCATAACACACGCCTTGTAGTTTACCATGGAACTAGATGGTGCTGTGGGTTAATGTGCCAACAATAAATATTTTTCCAATTTCAATCCTATTCAACCCAAGTCGACTGTACAAAAATTACAAAAAGTATGTTTAAAGTTTGATGTTTCAGAACTCATTTTGTTCACGTATTACGTAAATGTATGAAAAAAGGTAAATTTTACAAAAATGAGTCATCACCTACAAAATACAACCTTGACTTTTGCTAGAGACGTATCTAAATATGCTCCGTCTTTGAACTTCATGACACGTGTACGGGCCAAGGCCACCTGTCCAGAATTTTAGCACGTTTCGTTAAATAAATAACTCCTAACTACGCGTAAAATCTATAAAAAATGACATTTTAAGGGATTTTTTTCCATACAAAACGAATTATTTGACATATTGTATTTGTGGTTATGGCTTCTAGACATGACTTTTTATTTACTGAGTATTAATAAATGTCTTAGGTTACACCAAAGATCATTAGTTCAAGGATACATGCTCATATACTTAAGTTTATTAACCTGTTCTTGCTTCTTTAATAAGATTTGGTATAAAACTTCATATTTTAGCGGAAACACAAAAATGGCACAGAACATTGTTCCATCATACATGGAAGGTATATAAGCGGAAAATTTAATTCATTTTATATTGCAAGCTGAGTAAGTTTATATTTGAAAACAAAAATAAAACATTAATTAATGAATAAATATGTTGGGACATTAACACACAGTTCCATCTATTTCCATGGTAAGCTACGAGGCTTGTGTTATGGATACTAGATGGTTGATACACTACACATATATAGCTTTAAATACATACATATTATAAATATAAACACCCATGACTGGAGAACAAACATTCGTGCTCATCACACAAATGAATGACCCCAGCGGGACTCGAACCCGCGACCATTGGCATAGCAAGTTAGGACACTACAATCTGAGCCAAACATGTCGTCATTTGCGAATCTTTCATTAAAATCTAAATTAACGGAAACGACATTATTATTCCAAAAAATTCCTTTGAACTTTGAATTGTAATAAAACGCCAAAATGATATTTGTTTGCAAAACGGCTTTTCAACGGCAATCAAGCGAGCAAACACGGAACAACAAAGTGTGGGCTTCCGTCGCTCGATTTACAGTCAATTGACTGAGCTGTATCAATTGGAAGATTACCTTACCTTCGCCCAACCTTGGGCCAATATCTACTTCTAGCTACTTTCAAATATTGCAGAATTTATTTATAAACTCTGTATATACTTATATTGTTCATTTTTTAAATTTTGTAAATCTGATGTCATTATATTCATCAATTCTTTAAATTCCATTAAATTTATAGAAGCATTTGTGTGTCTGTATGTTCATTAAAGTTGTTGTGCCCATATGAGACGGAGTCTTAATAAATATATTCTGGTCTTAAGAAACATACTAAATTGAATAAAGTTTTGAAAGAAAAATGTAACAACAATTATCAAATTCTCGATAGTGTCAATACATTCTTCTTCTAATCTTCTGTCATACTTCATCTTGCAATTATTATATTTTTCTTGTTACTATCCATAATCCACCAGTGCCGCATATACATAGTACATAAACTTAATAACTGCTATAAATCGATAGCAACAGCAATCGGAAGCAGTTAGTTGTTGAGCCATTAGGTGGTGGTCATCATACAAGCGCGTGTCTCAAGCGTGGCTTATCTTAGGTGATATATTGTAACTTATTCTTAGTTTCCTTATATTGTTATTACTACTATGTAAAAGTAAACACGTTAGCTGAACATTGACAATTCTACCAATAATTCAACCATCACGAATGGTTAATTCGCAATGTTCAAAAATAGTAGATGTAAAATTTTTCTAGTGACTGTTGTTAGAAATAGCGAGTGATAATAAATAATAAAAAAATGTTAATCTTCATTATCGCCTATATTCAAGTAATACTTTGATCTAGACCAACGTTTCCTAAAGGGTGGTTCGCAGAACCCTAGGTTTCTGTGGAAGGGTCACAGGGGTACCGAGTTCGATCCGAGAGTTAAATAAAACGTTCTTAGACATGAAACCTAATTTTAGTGCTATAATCTATACATATAATAAAATTCTAAGTCAAATCTGTACATTAAATATTTTTTAGAAAATCTTATTGAAATAGACATTATTATCGATACAGAGGCCGAATCTATAGTTTTTAGAATTTTTGTCTGTCTGTCTGTTACCGCATCACAGAAAAAATACTGGATGGATTTTGATGAAATTTGGCATGGTCATAGCTGATTATCCAGGTCAACATATAGAATACTTTTTACCGCAGAAAAATATCTCATTTCTGAGAAAAAATACAAAAACTGGTTAGAATAAAAAAATGATGATACTATATAGATTTTAGCAAGTTAACTTACAAATATGTCAAAAACTATTAAAAATAG
Source organism: Brenthis hecate (assembly GCA_951806755.1). Lineage (NCBI taxonomy): Eukaryota > Metazoa > Arthropoda > Insecta > Lepidoptera > Nymphalidae > Brenthis > Brenthis hecate. The sequence goes on from OX638250.1 coordinate 17,142,908, forward strand.
CTAATCTCGAAAAGTATATCTATAGTACTATTTTATTCATTAATAAAATTATTTTAATGAATATTTATTTTTGTATTATTTAGATATTTGTCAATAGATGTCGCGGTGTGTCTTTAAAATACGTAGTTTTAATTCCAAAAAATTCAATGTACTAATTCGACCTTTCTATGATTTTATTAGAATTACTACTAAATTACCCGCGGCCCCGCCCGTGTTCAAATTATCAAAAAACTTTTTGGCTTTATAAATAGATACATTAAAATTAAATGAAGCAGTATCTGTGCTTTAAATATTTTTTGGAAAATTTTATTGAAATACACATTATTATCGCTAACAGAGGCCGAGCCTATAGTTTTAAGAATTTTTGTCTGTCTGTGACCACATCACAGGAAAAGCACTGGAGGGATTTTGAAGAAATTTGGTATGGTAATAGCTGGCTATCCGGGTCAACTAATATACTAATACGAGTATACTAATATATAAAACCTAAGAATTTGGTTTTGGTCATATGAACGCGGGCGGAGCCGCGGGCAATGCTAGTTATGAACAAATATGTGAAAAAATTTCGTTCATCACATTAATTTTTGGTAAAATAAATAGCTTTCGTTTATGATTTGTTTTTTCAAGACAAACAAGAAAGTATTCTAACTACAGCAAAATGACTTTAGTTATTATCAAAATGGGGAGCCGTTAAAAAACTAATAATGATCAATTAGGGTTCCGTGGCAAAAAATAATAATAGTGAATCGCTGATCTATGCTTCCATAAACAATATCTAATTACAAATAGAGAATAACAAGAAGATCGATCAAAATAACGAATAGGCGAACCAAATAGCTACGTAAAGTAAATAATACGAGCATCATGTAAATAATTAATTTGATAAAACAAAATCACGTGAGTACACCTACAACTTTGCGCAGATGGGATTCCTCGGCTGTTTTCCAACACCACACCCCCAGTATGACGTAAGGTGTTAAAATTAGACAAATCGGATGATATTTGGTATGCCATGTATAGAGAATATTCTGGGACAATGCCAAGTATGGTGAAAGCAATTTTCTATTGTTTGCATGATTTTCAAATTTTTAAGTTAATAATAAAAATAGTGGAAGGTTATGTCTTACAATATCTCACCAATTTCTTGGAAGTTCCATATAAATATTTAAGAAAAAATATAGAGTTAAGGGATAACCCTTACTATGAAATAAAAAGTGCCTTTTAAAGTTTTGTAGTTTGTGTACCTATTTATTTATAAGCAATTTTGATTATTCTGGAATATATTTTAATGATAATAATTAGGTAAATGAAACTGAATCAACACAAATATTCAATGTTAAATATGTATGTAATCAGCAAATACAAAGTAGGTAGTAAAACAAGCTTGTTATGTCTTTAATATTCATAGACTGTTTTTGCATATTTTTTTATTTTATGTTTGGTACCACACTTGACTACTGAATTCTATATCTTCTGCTTATTTAATATCGATTAACAAAAAACCGAACCGACCCCGAAGTCCACCCACTCTTTTGGAACCGTTAAATATATGTATATAACAGTGTCGCAGCTTGTTGTCTACTTTCAACACCACACCCCCAACAACTCATCAAATCACATGATCTCTGATATTCTAAATATTGAGTTCAGAAATTTCTGGGATATTGCCAAACATGGCGGAGTAATTAGCTGACCTCATTTCCAAAATTAAAAAGGAATTCGAACAAAATGTCTATTACTTTTAAACTTATTACAATATTTCTTTTTAAATATCAGTATCTGGGTGACAGGACTTCGCTCGAGGTTTTTTTGGAAAGATGTAAAACTTGCGTTTTTTCAGGAAAAACACCTACATACATAGATAAATTTTAAAAGCAAAACCTTATCTAAGTACAAAATTTGATCCAAATCGTTAGAGCCGCTTTTTATATTATTTATTCCTTAATAATTACAAAACTATTAGTCTTAGAAACATAAATTTAGTGTCATTATTTAGCTTATATAGTCAACTCGCTGTTCTGACCTTGACTTTGCATCAGGGTTGGGCGGGGTCGCTGGGATAGGGTACTGAGCAGAATAACCGACACCGCCGTTCCTTTCTATTCGGTGTAACTCACGACTCACGAGATTGCACCGTGATTTTATAATGTGTCATGTAAATAGCCAGCCGGATATATAAATTACGGCTGTCATCGGAAAGAGGGGGTTATGGGCTACGCATAGGTATCCCAATGTCCGACGCTGAGCGAGCGAGACGGTTCTGAGAGCGTCTCAAAGCTGCCGAAGCACACTTAGTAAGCAACCCCTGTTTTTTATTTCCCATATCACAGACCAATTTTATATACACTATAACTTTATATACACTACCTATTTAGTGTCAGTATAGTATTAAAACAATTAGAGCGAAGTCAATTTTGTTTTCGTTCCAATGTTTAACAGTAAAAGCGACTCGCTGAAAAAGATGTTTTACGTTAAACCAACAGCCGTGTGCCCCCCGACACAAGATACCAAATACCAAAGATATTTGCTTTAAATTAGAAACATTATACTCATTAGTTTGTATCGATGACATAGATAGTTCATGCCACGACTGAGCTCTTATGGCAGGTTCGATGAAATACGAATACTTCTCCAATACCAATTTCACTCAGATTAGCATTTATAATACTAGTGTTATATTGCAAACTTCAATCTTATTTAGTCCTTATTCCTATTTCTCATCTTAAACATCTAAATACTCTACCTAAAAGATTAATTTGGCCAATAATTTTGAGGGAGTGTCATCTGTATGAATGGATGTGGAACAATCAAGCTCACAAGCAGTCTTGGCAAGAGTATTTGGCACTAACTTAGATATTTGTATGCTAATTATTAGTCAAATTATTTATACACTAGGCTCTTGAACCAAAACATAAACTCTAAACTATATGTATATGTACATTGTTCATGTAGTTTAAGTTATTTTACAAACTGGTTATTTTTAAACGCCTTTTCTTAAGGAAATATGCAATGTCACAGTGACATGTAAAATATTCTACTAATTTAATCGTTCTTTATTGCATTATTTAATTGATATAATTTATAAAAGTCTTTATCTATACATATAATAAAAAAATCTAACTAAGCGGAATTTGTATATTAAATATTTTTTGGAAAAATCTTATTGAAATAGTTATTGTTATCGATATAGAGACCGAATCTATAGTTTTTAGAATTCTTGCCTATCTTTCTGATTGTCTGTCTGTCTGCGAACGTATCACGAGAAAAAACACTGGACAGATTTTGATGGAATTTGGTATGACGATAGCTGGTTATCCGGGTCAACATATAGGATACTTTTTACTGCGGGAAAATATATAATCTCTGAGAAATGTATACTAATCGTTAAAACGGCGGAGAAAGGGTGAGCCACTAGTTGTATTAGAATTGTAAATATTATATCGTACGTCAATTCATAAAGCTAATGCGATATTGTAGGTTTTATTTCTTAACCGCAAGCTAACGATCTCAAACTCCTAAGAGTTCTTAAGAGGTGGAAAGATTGGATGATGGTACAATAACTTGACTTTATTAAGCTAATGTAATCGTTAAAACTCTTCATAACAATATAACAAAAATGTCACATAAGTTAAAGTTAACTTTATGTTACGATGTAGATAAAAAGAATCAAGGTTCAACTACACGAATCTAAGCAATCAATGGCGGTGTCTACAATCGGCATCTCGTTCATTCAAGTTCGTTGATCCGTAATTTATAATGACCTTGGATGACCTTAGAGCCATAATCAAAGGTTAAATTTAACTGCAAGGTCAAAATTGCTCATTATTGGTATAGTTGTTTGCCGGCTAGAACTAACCACTATGGTGATCTAGTCATAAGACAATATACATTACATAGATTGCGATTAAATTCAAATTTTGACAGTGAGGTGTCAATATGATATACCTACACTAATATTATAAAGAGGAAAGAAATGTATTTTTGTATGTTTGTAACGAATAAACTCTAAACTACAGGACCGATGTAGATGAAATTTTGTGAGAAAATAGTTTGATACCCTGGGAAGGATATAGGATAGTTTTCATACCGGAAATCATCTCCTAATGGGGTGAAAATGGTGATGAAAGTTTGTATGGAAAATCAGTCTAGAAATGAACCCGAGCAATACGAGGGTGAGTTTTTAGTTACTAATAATTTAGTGATTTTCACTTTATTATATAGATACTTATGTAATATTGTTACGCATAATTTTATATCGATAAAGTATTTAACTGGATAAGGATAAATGTTATAGAGATCAATTTTTTTTATATACAACTAGCGGACCCGACAGACGTTGTCCTGTCTACACGTCTTTAATTTGAAAATTTCAAACTTTTTGGACAAAATTGTGAATCTAAACCATTCCCAGATCCCCTTGAACACACACAAAAAATTTCATCAAAATCGGTCCAGTCGTTTGAGAGAAGTTCAGTGACATACACACTCACAGAAGAATTATATATATAAAGATATTAATTTGATAACAATACTATGAATAATGGAAACGATCTTTCCTTTGTCACGCCATCACGAAAAAACTACTGAAACGTAAGAGACTTTAACCAATCGACACGGGATCTTCTGTAGATGGTTTTAGGCTACTTATTTTTTTAACTCCATACACTCTTTACAGATTTTTTTATTTACTTTCGTAAACATTTTTTAAGCCAATAAAACAAAGGACGTTACACTTTTTGGAGTGAAACTTCTTTAAAATCGTTGTGATTTGAAACTCGATGAAAGGGAAATACGACACGAGAAAGAGACAAACACATAAACATCTAGGATTAAGCCAGCGAGAGAATGAGATAGAATACATTACACAGGAAGTGAAAATAATACTGAATAATATGTAACGTAATATATTATATTAAATAAAATGTAAAATAACTTTTATTCTTGGTAAAAAATAAATAAACTTATTACGTACTAGCATTGCCCGCGGCTCCGCCCGCGTTCAGATGACCAAAAACCAAATTCTTAGGTTTTACATTTTAGTATACTCTTACATGGCAGTTTTGTATTTTTTCTCAGAAATGGGATATTTTCCCGCGGTAAAAAGTATTCTATATGTTGACCCGGATAACCAGCTATCATCATACCAAATGTCATCAAAATCTGTCCAGTGGTTTTCTCGTGATGCGGCAACAGACAGACAGACAGACAAAAATTCTAAAAACTATAGATTCGCACTCTGTATCGATAATAATGTCTATTTCAATTAGATTTTCCAAAAAATATTTAATGTACAGATTCGACTTAGTTTGAATTTTATTATATGTATAGATTATATTCTTTCCGTATATGACCAACCCGCACTTGGCCAGCGTGGTGGACTATGGCCTGATTCCCCTCGTATTGAAAGGAGGCCCGTGCCCAGCAGTGGGACGTTAAAAAGGGCTGAAAAATAATACATGATTGTAATATGCATAATATGCCTTATTTAATTATTGATTAGTTTTAATTTAATTGCGATATTTGCCAAAGAAGTTTTACTTCAACCGCGCGTGAAGGTTACTAACAGTTATTATATACACGCCTGCAGTTTTATTATAGGTATAGTAGTACCGATAGGTGGCGCGTAAGTCGCATCAGATAATAAAAATCTTTTAGTCTGAATTAATGCATAACTACGAATAAATTATACTATACTACTGTAGTAGAGTCAAAACATTAACGATGTCGGGTGTTTAACCTTTCAAAGCTAAGGTTAATTATTACTGCAATATATCCACTATGAACTAGTTTATTTAATAGCTAATTTTATTCGATATAGAGTTGTTATCGAAATTTTCACACGCTACATTGAACTTAATTTATTTATTCAATTATCTTCTTACTCTAACTTATTAAGTATACAAGATTTGCTTGTCTGTTTGTATGAAGGACATAAAGAGGCTATATATCATACTGCGCGCTCCGCGGCTTCGCCCGCGTTCAGATGACCAAAAACCAAATTCTTAGATTTTACATATTAGTATACTCTTACATTGCAGTTTTTGTATTTTTCTCAGAAGTGAGACATTTTCCCGCGGTAAAAAATCCTATATGTTGCCCCGGATAACCAGCTATCATCATACCAAATTTCATCATAATCTGTCCAGTGGTTTTCTCGTGAAGCGTTCCCAGACAGACAAACATAAAGCCAGACAGACAAAATTCTGAAAACTATTAATTCGGCCTCTGTATCGATAATAATGACTATTTTAATAAGATTGTCGAAAAAAATTTTTATGTACAGATTCGACTCATTTAGAATTTTATTATATGTATGTATGTACAGACAGATATATCACGCTCAACACCTTCTTTAATTTGACCTAAACACGTAGACAACCTAATTAAAGTCATTTGATTAATATTTTGCATATATATACAAAAATGCATCACATTATAAAAGTGATATCACATTTCATGAAAACACCATACGCTAGTGTATTTAAAAATAATAAGAGTTAAGGCTTTCTACACACGATCGATTTTTTCTTTTCTTTCTTAGTATTAATACTACAAACACCGGCAAAATTAGAGGGGCACATAAAAAAGGTGCATTTTTTTAAAAACTTGTTTGTAATTTGACAGTGCTTCAGTTATCTATCTATACTATAATAAAACTGTAGCGGTCGAATGTCTGTACTTAGAAAAAAAAATGCTAAAAACCGAGTCAGGGGGGTGTAAGAAGACAAATAGAACAAATCTAGATTATCCAATTTTTTTGTTTCTTTGTCTGTTTGTCTGTTTATACGGGCTAATCTCCGAATCTATTGGAATTTATTTAAATGAAATTTTGCATGGTGGTACCTTATATCTCCGGGCAACATCTTAGATACTTTTCATCCCGAAAAATTTAAGAGTTCCCGTGGGATAGTTAAAAAACTATAATAACTTATACAGCTTAGTACACAACTTATGCACCTAATTTAGTAAAATTTGGCACGTTGATACCTTATATTGCCTATCAAACAATAAGTTACTTTTCATCCCGGAAAAATGAACGGTTCCCGTGGGATAGATCTGTTTGTGCTTTTCTAGAGGCGAACCCGAGCGAAGCGAGGGTGAGCCGCTAGTTTGAAATATTACACTTCTTAGATGTAACATTATGAAACTTTTTTACGTGTTTTAACCTCTTATAAGAAATTGGATTCCCCTTATATATTAATATATTTAATTTAAAAAGTTACTGTCTACGAGTATGCATAAAAAAAATAAACGAACTCAAAAAATAATTGAAGATGTATACTATACATATTTCAGATTATATTCGTGGAATAAAATACGCTATGCTATCACTAGATAAGCCAATGTTAATATAATGCTTGATCTTCATTTTTATTAATTGCAATTATTATTTTCAATCTATATTTTCATACAGACTAAATCTATACTTATTAATAAAAAAATGCGAAAGTAACTGTCTGTCAGTCTGTTACATTTTCATGCTTACTTCGCTAAACCGATTTACACGAAATTTGGTATGGAATTTGAAACCCTGGGAAGGACATAGGGATAGTTTTTATCCCGGAAATCATAACTTAATTGGGGTGAATCTAATAATTATTAAGTAAGGGATAGAAAAAACAAAACTTATCATACATAAAGTCTATTTATTCCATACTAAGCGTCAAAACGTATCGTCAGTTGTGTCAATAAACTGTCTTATTCGTAATTCGATAATTTTCACAACCGTCGCAAGTGTGGGCGCAGCGTACAAACAATATTTATTATAACTCCCAAGCAACAGTATGCACTTTGCAAAATGTATTGCATAGTTTGTTATTATTACAATTATTTGTTTGTTGTCACATGCGTAATAATAAAATTCTAACTGAGTCGAATCTGTACATTAAATATTTTTTTGGAAATCTTATTGAAACAGTCATATCGATACAAGGACCGAATCCGAATCCGAGGTTTAGAAAATTACTAAGCCCCTTAATTACTTTGAACTGTTTTTATTTATTAATTAATACAAACTAAATAAACCTTTAAGTACTATGGCCTCATCCCCTCTCATTGAAGGGAGGCTCGTGCCAGTGGGACGTTAAAAAGGGCTTAATACAAACCGTTGACATTTACATTTATCATACTTCCTAACTACCGAGGATATAAAGAAAACAATTAAAGTAAATTCTTTTAGAGGTTTCCATGAAATTTATTACTTATTATAGTACATTATTAAAAACCAGAGGCAATGATGCAATGATCTTGTAGATCTCGAGTACGTATAAGTGCTTAAGCGCTGTATTTTTCCATCTAGCAAGTACATTCATACATTTGACTACACATTTCATTATTACCTTATTTATTTAAATATAAGTTTTATTTAGATTTGAACAAGTTAATTATATACATATAATAAAATTGTAATTGATCGCTGTCTGTACATGGAAGATATTTGAGAAAAACTATTATCGGGGGTCTTTATTGACGCAATGGAATCCGGATAATATATATTTTTTTAATTTTTGTCTGATTGTCTGTGCATTTGTGTACGCTAATCTCAGAAATGGCTTAACCGATTTGGGTGCAGTTTCACTAACGTATATTATTTAATTACAATCGGTTCATAAATAAAAAAGTTATGTTAGGTTAAAGAAATACCTAGGGACGAACCCGAGCGTAGCGAGGGTGAGTCCGAGTGAGTGAGGGTGAGTTTAAAATAATAAGATAAACAAGAATATATATATATATATATATATATATATATATATATATATATATATATATATATATATATATAAATTCAGATCAAATTAACATATGTTCATGTATTGATTTACACTTATCTCTTATTTTCAATATATGTACAAATTCTGGAAAGTTTTCATATAAGTACATACCAATATACTTACATATATAAATAAGTAATATTTTTACCACTAAGGGTGGACTCATTACTTTAAAAATGAAGTTGTTGTCAGCTATTATTAACCGTAATGTATAAGAGAAGTACAAGGAAGAGGAGGCAGAAATAAAATAAGTTCTCCGTTATAAAAACATAAGTTTGCTCAAATATAAAATATCCATATAAAAGAAAATATCTTCAACTCAATTTTTTGGACTAATTTCTATAATATATTCTGAATTGTTCACAAAGCATTTTAAATATTTATTTCCGTCGAAGATAAATATGTATGGTTCATACAAATATCGCTTACGATATGCAAACACAAAGTCATGAAAACCAGTACCAAGCAATAAATCCAGTATATTTCAATTCAATTTCAAGCTTTTTAGTGTAATTTGCGCTTTTACAATGAGGAAAATATTATTTAACTGTAAATTAAACGCTAAAATACTTTTGTTTGTTAACATGTTAGCGTCATGCTCCATTGTCGCTTAGACGAGTAGGATAATCGTTTTATAACTTTATAAACAAGGGAGGCCCGTATCGAGCAGTGGGATTCTAAAAAGGGCTGATTGAGATGAGATCTAATTTTGGAGCCAAGAGGTGGGACAGAATATCACTTCGAAGGCTACTAGCAAAAACTTCGCGTTCGGGCACACGTGACTTTTATCGACAAATTACATACATTTGGCCAAAGCGTGGTTTTCTATTCATCTTTTAAACTACATATAATTATTTTAAATTTGATCTACAGTCTCGAAGATTCTATATATAATGTGACAATAACCGACAGGAACAGTCTTACGTGGGCGCCAATAAAAGGAAAATTAGCTTGAATTAGACCAATTTGCTGAATGATATGCTACAGACATGCACTTGCCCTTTTGATTTACAATATTTAAAATATTATACATTTATACAGTATATGTAGGTACATCTGTATGATCAATAAAATTATTTACCATGTGCAGGAATCAAACTGAGAACTTTCAGTGTAGGGCGTAATGCCACTTAGACATACATACATATGTCATACGTCATCCAATATATACCATGTATATACTTATTTTCGAAAATAATTACATTTAAAGTTACATTGAATTCAATTTTTTCTTACGCTATAGAACCCAAACAATGATTTTTAAATTTTTGTGTCTGTGTGTTTGCGCGACCATCTCAGAAACGGCTTAACCGATTTATGTGCGGTTATCACTAATGTAATATGGTAAGCTTCACGTAATATTTAGTATTTGTTTTATTTCAATCGGTTCATGAATAAAAAAGTTATGTAATTTTTTTCTTACATAAGCAATTATACGACGCCTGGAATTGGATTTTCTTCTTGAAATTTTTTGCAACCACCCTCGAAATACCATAACCTATTCATTAAAAAAAGGCACTTAAAATCGGTTAAACATGAACGGTAAAGGCAGTGGTAGCCCAGTGGTAACGCGCTCGCTTGGGAAACGGAGTGAAGCGAGTTCAAAACCCGGGTCTCGCACCTCTGATATTTTCATGTGCGAATCATTTCCTACATGATTACCACTTGTCTTAACGGTGAAGGAAAACATCGTGAGGAAAACTGCATGTCTTAGAGAACTTAGCAAGTTTTCGAAAGACATGTGAAGTCCGCCAACCCGCACTTGGCCAGCGTGGTGGACTATGGCCTGATCCCCCTCGTATTGAAGAGAGGCCCGTGCCCAGCAGTGGGACGTTAAAAAGGGCTGAATACAAGCATGAACAAAGATATCGCATGTACCCAAAAAATTATAACCATATATTTGCCTAAAAAAGGGGTACTTAATGTAGTACCTCTACCTTTTTTGACGTTAGCTCAACGTATCTCTACTGTAGAGTCATTACTGATGAAGCAGATCCATC